>CM026319.1:14039015-16439015 GCA_014843725.1 Amphicarpaea edgeworthii
GAGAAAGACTTGATAATTGATCATGCATCATGACATCCCAAGACTTAGTGTCCATGTCCAAGACTTAGTGCCGCAGGCACCTTATAAATGCTATATTTTGGGTACCCGCATGCATCATGTATTCATCACAAGATAAAGATAACTACTAATTGATTGTGTGATCATACATGGCAATTATACTAGGTGACTAATCCTTATGGTATGATTGGACTCACTTATGGTTGAATGTATGTTGGTAATTGGTTTTTATTATTTTGTGTGATTGCTAAGCATAATGACATTGCTTGTAGAATGATTTTGGTGCTCAAAGTGTTGTGTTTGGTAAAGAGTCGACTGCTCTTAGAGAATGGTGATAACGAATGATTAATAATAGTAACTCAAACTTGGATTTCCTATTGTAGTATGACGATTTATCATGATGGTAATCTTTATGTGGTGTTATGGTGACTAATGTATTACAATCAATGTTAGTTTGATTAAGTATGAGTGGTGAACTATCTATCTGTGACCTAATAAGCAATCTATAAATATAGATTTATAAGCATGTTGTCATAAGTAGTCTAATTTGTCTACCCAGTTTTGAACTGAGTTTAAATTTAAATTATCATTTAACCTTACCAACCAAACATGATTGTCTAACCTGTTTGCCCAGTTTTGAACTGAGTTTTGAGGGTTCTAGATGAAGCCTCAATTTGCAATTATAAAGGCTAAACCCTAAACCTTGTATTTGTGTTTATCTTGTCAAGTTTTTAACATTCTGCTATTGAAGTTTTTTTTTACTAATTTATTTTGTAGAATTGTGGCACAGGGTTTATGTGTATTTGCATACATAAGTGTACACATTAGAGTAACAACTGACAGCCTCTTCTTATATGTGCCCTGTATTTTTGTTAATACGCGTGGTATTATAAAAATTTCCCTTTGGATCCTACGCAATAGATGGAGAAGCAAAAGAAAATCCAAGAGTTGACTGCTGAGTTAGGCGTCACAAATCAACGATGTGAAGTTTATAGAGCAAACTTGCTGGCTGTGCTAAAGGATATGTAAGAACAGAAGTTAAAGGTATCCGTAAAGGTCCAAAATGCAAGAGTTAGTTTGAAAGAGTGACTGCACTGACTGCAAATGGTTTAATGTATGCCTATCTGTCCATTTTGATTCCTCTTAGGGTATGTTAATAACCTTTGGGTAGTTTATCATGGTTTAATATAATGATTGTGCTTCTTTGTTTTCTGATCCTATAATCTGATTGATTATTTGAATTTCGTGATAACTTATTAATTTAAACAAATTGTATTATTAATCTCTCGGGCCTGTTAACGACTGGAAGAGAAAATTAGGGATGTTCATATAAATGTGTTGGTTTTCCTCTCTTAAGTTACAATATATTCTTGTGTATAGGGTTTACCTGATCTTTATTGACGCAGGATGTGTATATGTTGTCATGTTGTTTGAAGTATCAAGTTGTTAGTAAGTTATAAAATTCACCATATATATGGCAGGTTGATTTGTTTGTCATGAATTACATTTTTCTTATACACATGCTTAAGTATGTTTCTGATTTGTTATTTAAATGTGCACAATTTATTTAATAGTCTGTGTGATTTCATTATTTTCCAAATTTGAAGTTTTTAGAATTTACTTTATTATTATATAAAGATTTACACTTAGTACTCCTGTCAATATGTTCTATTAGAAAGATTGTGATTAGCAAGATATACTTGACAAAATTGCCAGTGAAATGATTTTTTTCACTGGATTCTCTGTTAATATTGAAAAAATAAGAGAATCGAAAATAAATAATGTGGAAGCTAATTACAATCAACATTACTACTAAATATTTAATTTTTTTTTTTTCTATAGAGGCATTTTTCACCGGATTTATGTTTACTGGCTACTATCTAAGCAATATATGACTTCTGAAATTTTGTATCTTCATATGACCAGTTTTTCGAAATATTCGGTTGGTTTTTATTTTCTGAACACAAGCATATGGGACTCGAGTAATAGGAACTACAAATTCCATAAAATGTTACTTGACTTTTTGTTGCTTCGAAAATAGAAAAATATAAGAAGAATTGAATAGGTTAGTCGTCATAGTGCTTGATCGGAGTTTGCTAGTTAGTAGTTAGTAATTTATACTTTATCTTGCCCATTTATTTCCTGTATTTGTTGATCTTTCTTTCACATTCTTGCTTTATGAGATTTGAATTTCTATTTTTTATTATGAGATAGTAATCTTTTTTCTTTTTAAAATAAATCTCTTTATGATAAATGATCCACTCATTGCATTCTTTTCATTTTGTTAGAGGGTAGATGCAACAATAAACTGGAAGGAGTGTACTAGTCCTTATGCAAGAAAGTGAGTCTTAGTTTCATTAATTCCTTTTTCTCCCTCCTATTTTTAATGTTCATTTTTTATTATATTTTATTTAATGAATATTCTGTAGGTATTACTACAACAAGGCCACAAACGAATCAAAGTGGTCAATTTCTGAGGAGTTGAAGGTTTCACCCTTGAAAACAAAGTTGTTTCAAATATTTTTCTATTTATTTTCTGTCTTTTATTTTTGAAGTCATTTATTTTCAACTTAGTTTTTTAAGTTAGTCCGTGAGCAAGTTGAAAAAGCAATTGTCTGTGGAACACGTCCTCAGGCATTACTAAATTCTCATCTTCAACACTCTTCGATACCTTGGTTACTATGTCAATGTCACTCTTGAAACTGAGGCAACCTCTTTCACTTTCAGGTTGTGTAGCAAAAGCAGCCATATCTGCAACCACCATCTCTCATCGTTTTTCGTATCCGAAACATCCATCCTCTCCCAATCATCCTAAACACCCACAACACTTGCTCTCCCTTCTTCTCAAAGACCCTTCTCAACGCCAACCTCTCCAACAAGTCCACTCTCACATCATCACCTCCGGCCTCTTCCACCACCCTTTTCACAACACTCTCACCTGTTTACTCCTCTTCAACAACGTCATCCGTTGTTACTCCCTTGGCCCTTATCCCCACGAAGCTCTTCACTTCTTCACAAACACCCAACACTGCCACACTTTCTTGACATACCCTTCCCTTGACACCTTCTCTTTTGCCTTCCTCTGCCACGCTTCTGCCAACCCAAACTGCACCCACTTTGGGACTCAGCTCCATGCCCTTGTTTTCAAGGTGGGTTTTCAGTTTCATGTCTTTGTGCAAACCGGACTCTTGCAAGTTTACTCAAGTTCGGGTCTTTTAGTTGAAGCAACACACGTGTTCTACGAAATGCAGCACAAAAACTTAGTTAGTTGGAATTTTTTTATTTATGGTTTGATTAAATGGGGTGAGGTTGAACTTGCGTGTTCTGTCTTTAATCAGATGCCTGCTCGGAGTGTAGTGTCATGGACTCTTGTCATTGATGGATACACACGAAGGAACCAGCCTATTAAAGCTTTAACTTTGTTCAGGGAAATGATTGAAGTTGATGGTATACAACCTACTAAGGTTACTCTTTTGACCATTTTTCCGGCTATTGCAAATATTGGGTGTATTAAGATATGTCGATCAGTTCATGGTTATGTAGAGAAAAGAGGTTTCAGTGCCTTTGATATACGCATTACAAATGCATTATTTGATTTGTATGCTAAGTGTGGATGCATAGCTAGTGTAAGTAGATTTTTCCAGGAGATACCTGATCAGAGGAAGAATTTGGTATCATGGACTTCAGCTATCTCTGGTTTTGCAATGAATGGGATGGGGAGGGAAGCTTTAGAGAGTTTTGAAAGTATGGAGAAGGCTGGGCTGAGGCCAAACCATGTGACATACCTTAGTGTTTTGATTGCTTGTAGTCATGGAGGGTTGGTTGAGGATGAGGAGGGGCTTAATTTTTTTGTTAAAATGGTAAAGGATTGTCATCTTGTGCCAGACATCAAGCACTATGGTTGTGTGATAGATATGTTGGGGAGGGCTGGGAGGTTAGAAGAAGCTGAAAAGGTTGCTTTACAAGTACCTCATGAGATTGCCAATGCTGTGATTTGGAGGACGTTGCTGGGTGCTTGTAGTGTTCATAACAATGTTGAAATTGGTCAGAGGGTGACCAGTAAAATACTGGAGATGGAGAGAAGACACGGTGGAGATTATGTTCTTATGTCCAATATTCTTGTTGGTGTTGGGAGATTTAAGGACGCAGAGAGGTTAAGGAAAATGATAGATAGGAGAATTGTCTTTAAACTTCCTGGCTACAGTTTAGTCTAGATCATATATTAGTGTACGTCTTAAAACAGATAGATTGTTGTTCTGCCTTTCTTGGTTGGTGGGGAGGTGGTAATTGAACTTGTGAACATGGTAAAAGAACTTTGTCTATAGACCACTTACCACTAGGCCTATTGGTTCAGATGTTTTAAATTAGCTCAAGACATCAAATTATGGTATAAAGCTTGCTACAAATTACTAGATGCATTTGAAGAGCTTTAAATATTTCTGATTTATGGTGCCTCGTGTCAAGATCAAAAAGTGAATACCATATTGTTTTTTTAGTGCACCTAGTTATTATGATCACCGTGGAAATATGGCATCCATCCTTTTGAAATTGGCATTGCAAATAACACACATTCAATCATTACTTTCTTTCCAATCAGAAGCTACTTTTGTTAAAAGCCTAATTATACTTCAGGTATCCTTAATTTCATAAATTTACGATTTTAATCCAATATAATGTTGACTTTATATATATTTTACTTTAAAAAAATTATTAACTTAATTAAATTTAATTAGTTAATTTTTTTATCAATAAAAAAATAATTGAGACAATTTTAAATTAAAAATAATAATTTTGTGAATATTAAAAAGAAATAGATGATTTTTTTAAAATTAAAAAAAAGTTAATGTTATATTTCACTGCTTCAATTTAATTAACTAAAATGACAAGATATGTATAATCAATTATTATCTGTGGATTATAATCATACTAGTTTTTTATTTAGATAAGTTTAGCAAAAAAATTCAGCTTTTACATAATAAAATAGTAAAAACTATTAAAAATAATCATAATCTACAAATTTTTATATTCGTACAAATAGTTTATTTTTTAGAAGAAAAAAACTTTTTCGAGAATTAAGCAAGGATCCCAAACACCAAGCTTATTTTAAAAACAACTTATTTTCTTAAAAAACATCTTAAACTTCAGCTGTCCCAAACATACTCATTAATATTATAATTGTTCATTTATTAACCGAAGGCTTTAGACCACCATAACTCACAAAACTTAAAAAGCCATAAATGTACCTGAGAAATAAAAGAAACATGATTTCACACAAGCATCGGATCCTCAGAAAAAGAAAGATATGGCTACAAGTTTTCCACAATACTTGACAATGCTTTATGAGTAGTATCTAATAGCCACCTATTGTCTACTTCTATTCACATCAATGAGAAGAAACAATACAACATCACATCCAACCAAAACAAAAATTTAGAAGCTTAAAAACTGGTCATTTGATCTTCATGATACAAATACAAGCCAAGACCAAACCGAGCACAAGCTTTGCAGAAAGCAATTTCCTCAGCAGCTGAAACTGGATCGCCAATAGAGCCATCACTTGGTGATATTGTCCCAGTTGACTCACGATATGCCTGTCATCAAGGGATAAAACACAGTGTTTAGAGACACATTGGATGTTACTAACTGTGCAGTTAATGGAATAGGAAAACTCTCACTTTGACTTATAGGGAGTAAGACGGCCCTCTTCAAAGAAGCCAAAGCTTACCAAAAAATTGCCTCAATTTTCTTTTCTTATTATAGGGATGATTATAATATTTCAAATTTGAACTTTTAGGATTATGAACCTATTCTATAGTTCATATTGTGAAGCTATTTTTGTATTTCATGATCTTGAAACTCCACTTATGGTTCTCATAGTCAATCCCAAATCCGGATAAAGGAGGAAGGTTGGGTGTTAGGCCTCAACAACCAATGTAAAATTTGTCAAAACCCCAAACATGGTTTAAGTACAACGGATTATATGTGCTAATGCTAGATCATTCTTGGTACGCATGTTGTATGGCTTGAGTACAGTATTAAATGAGTTAGAGCCACTTAGCACTTGCATGTAGTGTTAAATGAGCAAGGGTCCTCACTCACATTTGTTTAGATAGATGTGGGTGAAGAAGCTGGTCCAGGAGTGCCTGATTAGGTATGGTACTTAAATTATTAGTACTTTGATAGGTAAGTCTTTGGAGGTAGTGGACACTATGATCCAAAGAAGGATTAACACAATGAGTCTTCAAGAAACTAGTTGAATTTGAGAAAAAGCTACAGAGCTAAACATTTAGGATTTACTACCTGTTTGGATACAAGGCTATAAGTACTTTTGACAGCTTCTCTACTAAAAATATAATGCCTTTTTCCAGTAGAGAAGCTCCTAGAAGCCCTTCTAAGTCACAACCAAATAGGCTCTTAAACTTTAGGTAAATAGGGAAAGCTAGATGGAAGAATGAAGTCAGAATTATTGTGGATAAAAATTGGACGACAAATATGGTGGTTGCAAAAAGGATCAGTGACAAAATTTTATCTTTAAAAAAAATAATGATTGCACAAGAGACTATCAATATCATCAATGTCTATACACCACAAATAGGATTGGACACACTTTTGAAAGAAAAGTTTTTGAGAGATTTAGAGGAACTGGTTTAGGGTTTTCCACAAGAATAAATATTCCCATAGGCAAAAATCTATATAGACATGCTAGTAGAGAAACAAGGCAATTTATAAGAGATCGTGATAGTTTTGGTTCTGGAGAGCTAAATCGAGAATGATAAATCATTCTTAATTTCCTAATGGTATATATGATTTTAAGATTATAACACTTGTTTTAAGGAGTAGGAGGAACATCTAATCTTTTATAGGAGTGGAAACTTAAGGATGCAAATTAATTTCTTTTTGGTGAAGAGCTCAGATAAAAGAGCTTAAAAGGATTGTAAGATGATTCTAAGTGAAAGTGTTACAACATAAGATAGGGTACTGATCCTTGATGTTCATTTTAAGTGTCATAGATGGAAAACCGGACAAGTTACAAATCCAAGAATCAAGTAGTGGCAATTCAAGGGTGATAAACATTTGACTATTAAGAAATTATCAAAAGAAAGCAATTGGGAATCACAAGGTAGTGCTAATCTCATTTCAAATGAGATGTATAAGAATGTTAGAAAGGTTACTAAAGGAATCTTGGGTGAACCAAAAGGTGTTGCACCAAGAGACAAGGAATCTTGGTAGTGGAATGAGAGTGTGCAAGAAAGGTAAAAATGAACAAGAATGATTTAAAGTCTCACACGAGTAACAATGAAAATTGGGGAAGGTATTGGAAGGCTAGAAATGGGGCAAGGAAAGTTGAGGCACGATTCAAAGCTTTGAAGTGTTATACCAACATCTTGGCATAAAGAATGGAGAACAAAAGATATATAAGCTTGCTAAAATCAGGGAAAGGAAATCAAGAGATTTGGATTGGATCAAGTAAAATGTATTCAGAATGAAAGGATTAGAAATCCAAGAGAAAATTTAGCTTACTATTGCAGAATTCAATTTAAAGTGGTAGAAAAAGCTCTTAAGAGGATGGATAATAATTAAGTGGTTGGTTCTGATGGTACTCCTATTGAAGTTTGAAAATATAAAAGAGAACAAGGTATCATTTAGTCCAAGAAGCTATTTAATGTAATTTTGAAATCTAAGAAAAGTCAAATGAATGGAGAAGGAGCACTTTGGTTCTTATGTATAAAAACAAAGGAGACATTCAATATTATGTAAACTACAAAAGGATTAAACTTGTGTCATTCTAAGAAATTATGCAAAAAAGTGATAACATTGCAGAAAATTAATTTGGTTTTATGCCAAGAAGGTCTACAATAAAAGGTATTTATCTTCTATAGGGACTAGTGGAAAGGTAAGAAAGCAAAGAACAACACTAACATATGATTTATTGACTTATAGAAAAACATATGATCAATTGGCAATAAAAGTACTGCAGAAGATTTCGAAAAAGATGTTCATGTAGCTTATATACAAGCAATACAAGAAATGTATTACAGGGTAATTACTAGTGTAGCAACTCATGGGTTAAATACAAGCAATGGAAAGAAATGTACTACGGGGTAATTACTAGTGTAACAACTCATGGCTTAAATACAAGCAATGCAATAAATGTAACGACTCCTAGAGAAGATACTAACATAAGTTTACATCAAGGCTTAGCCATGAGTCTCGTGATATGCAGGGACAAACAAAAGATTGTCTCTAAATGCATGCTATTTGTAGATGATATGGTTCTGATTGTCTCATTTGTAACTCTGGCTTTAGCAGTGTTGTGAGTTACAAGTGACCTACCTGTCCCCCCCCCCCTCCTTCCAATCCTAGGTAGGACATTGAATTTGGCAACCTTACCTAGGAAGATCCTCATTCTAGTAAACCTTGATACAAACAATATTCAATCTTATAGAACTAATAACCAAATGATGAGAAAGACCAATCAAATGAAACAAAGTGAAAGGAAGAAACAAGTAGTATAAGAAAGTGAAAATTCACTACACTAGAAAGACTAACGGCTGACCTCTCCATCAGATCCCCGTACAGTAAGACGGTAAACCACAGTTACACTGCCATTGTCAGAGAAAATGACATCACGTATCTCGCCACACCATCCTGCAATTAGAGTCGAATTAACATTTACAGGTAATAACATCTTTAGATAGAACAGACAGCAAACACAATAACTAATTAGAAAGGGATAACTGGAAGCACCTGGTGCGTAGAAGCTCAACATCCTGTTGGCATGATACCTACGAACAGATAGATAGCATAATTTAATTATTAGATCACCAAAACATGGAAAGTGAAAATCACAAAGTAGTTTTACCAGGGGATGAAGGTGGAGGCGGAGGGATCGCCAGGGACATGTGCTTTGACGATAGTATCGGGGATTCTTTTATTAAGGTCTCGGAGTATCTCGGCTAAAGGACGAGTTATGCAGGATGAGTTGGAGAATGGAGAGGAATTGTCCAGCGGTACCACGTAATTTGAATTAGACACGCCTCCTTTTTTTCCATCGCTGCTTCGCTCCAGAGCACACTTGAGGCTCAGGTTGCCAAGCCGATCCCTTTTCCTAAAAAACGCTTCAAATCCTTCATTCCTCGTTTGGTTATGGTTATAGAATGAGAACGAAATTATCTTAGGCGTCACCGCAAAAGCCATCGCCACACTTCACCAACCTAACCTCTCAGATCCCCACTTGCATTTGGACCAAGTTTATATCAAACCAATCGCAAGAGTTTCAGCACTGGGAAAGTAAGGGATATTTAGGTTGGCTCACCTACTCTACAATACATTACGATTGGAACTTCTTTTTTTTTTTAACGAATACAGTGTTTTTTAAATAAACAAAAAGTTACCGGTGCGTTGTTTTACGGACGAACGAGAGTATTTATGTGTATTTAAAAAAATTATATATATATATTATATTTTAATAATTTTTAAAAAATATATTTTGATTATATCATCGGTAAACAACTTTTATTTCATATAGAGAACTTTTTTTCTTGAAATCCTAAATTGGGAATCATAATTCTCCATATTTGATATTGATTTTTAAAAATAAAATAAATATTTTTTTCAAAAATGTTTTAACTAGATTTTTTCACAAAAACATTCACCCGATTGATGTAAATCTAACTTTTCCGAATAAAATAGATTTTTACTTCAATAAAAAAATATTATGTTAAAAATATTAGATTATTTAATATAATAAATAATTAAGATAACTTGTAAAAAAAATGTAACTCTTTACTTTCCAAAACATTATATAAATATTTTTAAAATGTTTATGACCAACAAAACATATTACATATCATTCTCATGATTCATAATTTCCAAACATGCAGGGAAATTTGTTTTTCGCATTCTCGCCGCTTTCTTAGTATAAAATGATTAAAAATTAAAACCAACTTTACCAAAAAGAAAAAACGGTTGAATTGTGACAGATGTAACACCCTCATTGGTATTGTCATATATTCATTTTTTTTATCACTAGGAAAATAACAAACAAGGGTAACAAAACAAGAAAAAACACCCTAGTGAAGGATGTACTGTTGGCATCCACTAGAAGAAGATGCCTCAACTGAATCGGACATGAGTCACAAAAACTCAAAGATGAGGATGATGAAGATCCATTCTTTGCTAGCCAATATGCACATTGGTTAGCTTCTTTGAGGACATGCACGAAAGAAAGGTTCCAAGGTAAGGATCGCAACGGTTGAATCTGTTGCATGAAGATGCAAACCAATATTTTTGAGAGATACTAGCTGCAACGCCACCAAAGAATCGGAATCGCAAATCAACTGGGTGAACCCAGCATCCCAAGTAAGCTTCAAACCATGTAGAATTGCATGAAGTTCTGCTTTAACATTGGTTGTGAGACCGCATGAGTCACTAAACCCAGAAATCCACTGTCCAAGGTGGTCACGGAGGATGCCCTCGAATTCTGAATCATCAAGATTGCCAAAAGAGCTCCCATCAACATTGATTTTGACGACACCATCCAATGGGGGGTTGCCACGAGACCTGAATGGGAGGCTTCATTGTAGTATGATTATCGTCTGGACCATAGACTTGCATAATTGTCTGAGCTTGGTTGATGATGTACCATGATGATTGATGGCCATATCTTATCTTGAAAAACGCTTGCATTCCGGACCTTCCACAGAAACCATCAAATACACGTGAATAGGAAACCTTGCGAACCAGTAGAGAAAACATGAATCCAAATAGAAGTCAGTCTATCTCTAAAACCATATTGTTGAGAGAAATGAAGTTGATCCCACACATTTTTACTGCTAGGACACTCACAAAGAACATGAGTGGGGTCTTCCTCGTGCACCACACACCTGCAACAAGAACAATCAAAAGAGATATCTCGTAAACACATAACTGACAAGTATGAAGCTTGCCATGATAGGCTGGACATATGAAGTGTTTTATATGTTTTGGGATTTTTAACTTCCATACCCAAGTCCAATTCCTTGGAGAGGCTAAATGAACGGTTGGCTCTTTAAAGATCCACTTGAATGCTAAGCTAGCTTAGTACACACCACTGTTCGAAGGTTCCCATGTAATAATGTCATTTATATTGGGTTCCATAACAATTCCTAATAACAGCTTCTTGACATCATCAGTTAGTGGGGTAGAAAGCAAATTCCACTGCCAAAGGCCATTTATATTGACGTCCTTAATAGACAAAAGGGTGTCCGATACATGAACATAATCCACCATGCCACAGCCAGGGCCATCCTTCAAAAAGCTATCATAAAATAAAGATATTTCTCCCTTCCCCACTCTATAAATGAATCCCGTTTTCAACACCTCAAGGACTCTCATAATAGAAGGCCATGTATATGACGAGTGCCCTTGTTTCACAGACGCTATCATAAATGAGGTATTAGACAAGTACTTATGCTTAAGCATGTCAACCCACAGCTTATCATGGTCATGAAGCAAGGTCCACACTTTTTTGCCAAGCATAGCCACGTTAACAGACCAAGAAGAAGGAATCGCCAATTCTCCATGCGTCTTTGGTTTTATAACACCTTCCCATCCAACCCAATGGCAATGCGGTTTACTTCAAATGAAGTTTCGGACCCTTGCATCAATGATATCACAAGTTCCTTCGGGTAGCCAGAGATTTTGCATAGTATAAGTGGGAATGGTCGCTAAAATAGTTTTTGCTAAAGTGACCCTTCCGGCTCTACTTAGCAACTTTGATTTCCAACCATCAATCTTGTTAATTTTGTTCACCGAAAAAGCAAACTCTACTAGATAACAAAAGAAACCCCAAATACTTACCAATAGTGGCAGTATGCTGAAATTCAACAATTGAAGAAAGCTCGTCCAATTTCCTTCGAGACACATTTTTAGAAGCTAAGTAAGAGACTTTTGGATGCTAACTTTTAGGCCGAAACAAGGATGTACTTAAGAAACTCATGCATGATACGTCTATCTATGACTATAGATTTAATTCGGTGTATAAAATTGGACAAGTTGAGGATTTAAGTTCATCGAATAAAAATGTTAAGTTTTATGTTTAGACTTTAGATCTAAAAGTTCATCGAGATTTATTCTTAAGTACATCCTTGTTTCGACAACTCAACGGCGGTCCAACGACTCCAGCAATGCAACCTTGATTCAGATCTTGGCCCGGGTGGATTGTTGGAGAGTTTTGATGACGGAGTCGGACTTGCCGATTATGCTGTCAATTGGGAGGCACTATAAAGGAGGAAGAAGACCGTGTGGCCCCGCGACAGAGGATGCTTGGATTGAATTGGTGTCTCCGTGACTAATTGCTGAGTTTTCTTGAAATCTCCATGTTTGCAATTGCGTTGATTGCCAAGAGAACACATACAAAAATTGTGATTTTTTTTTTTTTGGCTGATTTGAAGGCCAAGCCGTTTTTCTTTATTTTTTTTATTTTTACCTCTCGTAAAGTTGAGTTATGGGGATTGGTTTAATCTTTGGTGGTGATTTGGCCGCCATTAGAACTTAGAAGAACCAGGGAGATATGTTGTTTTCGTTAGCTGCTCCTTTAAAGGTTAAATCATTATGTTCCAATACAAAAACAAAACGGTTGAATCAATCTGTTATTACTAAGCAACTTAGGATCGGACAGGACTCCTAGGAATGGTATTAGTCAAGCCTAAGTCAATAAGTAACACATTTCAATTATAGGAGGAACAAAAACATACTAAAAATTTTGTATGGACCAAAATAGAACTTTACTCATTTTATGGGTATAAAAAACATATTTTAGCAGAACAAAAAAAAATTATTAGCATAGAGACTTTTTGTTTAGTTCATGCACTGATAATTCAAATGGAGGCAGGCTTAGAATCAAGCATGCATTATCATTTGCACAGGACAACGAGTCAACGACCCTAAGTACATACCATGTAACTTTTGCAAAGATAAAGGAAGACACATGAGAAAGTGGTTTTTTTTTTATCATTGATATGATTGATATGATATTTCGGAGAGGGGCTGAAACTATTTCCTTTCACATGGGATAATTGGTGCCGTGCTCACAGAGCGTGGCTTCCTCGTTTCAAAATTGGAGTTGATGCACTTAATTCTGAGTTTTTTGCTGGTCTAATTTCTCAAGCAAGGCTTTCCTTTCGTCACCAGGGAGAGAATTGAACATGAAAACAGACTTGTCACCGATGTCATCCTTGATGTTAAACATGAGTCCAAGATCAGGAAATTTTGTACATGGACGGACTTGTATGAACACAGAGTCAAAAGTAAAACTATATCTACCTTGATGGGCTGGGTGAATTTCCTTCCAGCAAATATTACAAAAAGAGTCATCCACGAAGCAAGTAATGTAAGCTTAACTCCATCATCCATCAAACCCGTCTGCAAAGTTTTGTAACCAATTAATGAGTAAAAGAAACAATAATCTAATATAAAATTGATGATAACATGCAACAATCTTCACCGTTGCTTGACTGGTGCAACATGCAAGCAAAACCAGTTAATGTGAGAGTCTAGAGGACACTTAGAAATTAATGTGATAAAGGGATTTAAGCATGATTTGTTTGAGACGTAATTGAAAAAAGTAGGAAAATAAACTTAAAGGCATGATGAGCAGTCCAATTCAAAAAGAAATAGAGGGAGGAACAAACCAGATGGCCAAGAAGAACTGTAGGAATAACAAATGTGAGAAGTCCAGCTTCTAGCTTGCCATAGCATAGTCCTGTTTTGTTTAAAGAATACAAAATAATTTTCAAGAGTCAAGAGAATAAAATTAATGGGAAAAGTTAGATGTTTTAATTAATTACCTTCCTTGAAGACAAGTCCTGTCAAGGCAGCAAAAAGAGGACCGACAAGCCAGACGGCTGATGGGTTGTGAACAACATATTGTATTAGACCTTTATTAGCTGGTTGAGCAAGGGCAAAATAGGTTGTAGCCGATCCAAGAACACCAAGCCCCCATAGTGCTTGCAGGGCGCGCTTGATCTCAGACACATAAATGTGAATCAAGAGTAACGATAAACCCAACCCACCAGACCCAAGGAAATAAAATAAATCAAGAATTTGCTTCAGAGTAGCACTTAACGACGAGGAGTTATCGGGCAAAAAGGCAGCAGAAGCAGCCACCACAAATGATGCAGCAGCTGTTACCAATCCTGATCTGTACAAAATTACCTGCAATAGCATAGCATACATAATAATGAGTCATGTCGCGATGATGATATAGTTCAGTTCAGATGTCCTACCAAACCAGTAAGAACATTGGAGATTCAATTGAATTGAAGTAAAATGATATTATAATTAAACATGCCTCTTGAACATCGGACTCGTCAACGGTCCAGGGGCCATAAATACCCTCATAGACAATGGTTTCGTCCAAGGAACCTTGTCGGTTTTCTCCTACAGCTTTACACTGTACCGATATTCTGCATCCGGAAGAAGGAATCCGAGCGCCACAGCATGACCTTGATGTGCCGCTCTCTACTCTGGATCGAGGACCGGGAGGGCGTATTGACGCCGTCACTGCCACCGCACTCAATCCTCGCAATGCCATCTTCTGATTTATCAGATTTTATTTTATTTTGTCTTTATGATATTTCAGTTTTAATAATAACTTTAATTTTCTTCTGGTCACCAATAAATCAAATTGGACTCGTGGTTATAATGCATTTATACTATTCTGTCTCCATCAATTTTATCTTCAGATATTTTAGTTTAGAGTAAACGTTTTTGGTGAAAAATGAAAATAAGTATCTTGGAAGTTTAGAGATTCATCTCATCAAAAATCGAGGATAAGCTAAAGAATAATTTATTTCTGCGATAGTATTACATCTATTATTGTATGCATCAAACAAATACTTAATTCATGGACATTAATAAAAATAATTAAATGGGTAAAGTATATTTTTTATTCTTAAACTTTTTTATATTTATAATTTTGGTGGACGACCAGTCATAGTCTTTAAATTTTGTCTTTGTTTAGTATTTTGGTTCTTTTCTATTATTTTAAACATTTTAGACTTAGTTAGAATTTTGATCATTTAATTTTAAAAATTGATGATTTTAGTTTTTTTAAATTTTAATAAAAAAATTTGGTCTTTTAGTTTAAAAAATGAGCGTTTCTGTATCGTGATCAATTATTAAATAATAATTTATTATTAATAAAATTATTAAGTTAATTAAAATATTTTTTTAGAATAATTTATAAAAAAAAACTTAATTGTACTTTGGGTTTCTATTTTCATAAATTCATGATTTTTTATTCCTTATTTTTTAATTCACAATTTTGGTTTTTTATTTTTAAAATCATGTAATTTTGGTTCAATCATTAAATTATAATGGTTGACTGTTAAATTTAACATTAATTTTTTTTAATTTTTAAAGTTTACCTATTTTCTTTATTAATTATAAAATTAACTAATTAAATTTAATTACCTAGATTTTTTTTATTAATCACAAAAATATACGAGTCACTTTTAAATTAAAAAAAATAATTTTGTGATTAATAATAAAATAGATAATTTTTTTCGCAAAAGAAAAAAGTTTACCTATTTTATTTTTACTAATTACAAAATAACTTAACTAAAATTTAACTATCTAATTTTAAATCAATTACAAATAAAAAATTATAATAACTAAATCAATTTTAAATTTAAAAAAATGTGATTAGTAAAAAAAAAAAAAGTCAACCATTATATTTGATAATCAATTATTACAATCTAAAAGTTGAACCAAAATTATAATATTTTAAAAATAAAGAATTAAAATCGTGGATTATAAATTAAGAAGACCAACATTGTAAATTTATAAAACTAGAAATACCAAAATTTTAAGCAATTATTAAACTTATTAGACTTTATTTGATAAATTGATTGATAAGTATGAGAATTGTTTTAAAAAGTACTTTTTGAAACCAAAAATGAAAAACAAATCAAATAGGCGTGAATTTTACCAGACTTAAAAAATTTGAGGCGCCAAATTAATTTGTTGGAATAAAATTGATAAAAATTAAAAAATTATAAATAAAAAATTTAAGGTTTAATATCATTTTAGTTTTAAAGTTTTATTTAATTATCTGTTTTGGACTTTAAAATTTCTTTAAAGTATAATTTGATATTTAAGTTATTAAAAATATTTAAATTTAATTTATAACCATTAATTTTCATAATAATATTAAATTTGATGTGCATGATGTATCATTTTATATTATTATAATATTATTTTTTTGGCAATTTTTTTATTATTATAGTCCCTGATCAACAATAATTTTAAACTATATCTACAAAATATTGATATGCCATATATTTTGGATTTCTTCATTACAATTAAAGTTTTCTTCTGTAGTGTATTAATGTTCAATTGTTCATATCATAATATTTAAGTGGTCTAGAAGTCAGAATAAAGTTGGGGTAGCAAGTTAATTATCCGCATTTGACATGAACAAAAATTTTACAGATATAATATAAAATTATTCATAATCAGATATTAAATTGAAATATTTTTAATAAAGTGAAGATTAAATTGATTTTTTTTTTTAAATTGAGAATCAAAATAGACAATTAATTAAAACTTAAGAAGTAAAAGAGGTATTAAGTCAAAATAAAATTAAGCCCTTATTTAATTTAATCAATTTTTCCAAATAAAAAATTAATTACAACCAATATAAGTAAAATCATAAAGTGTTTAATGATTATTTTATAATACAAAATTTAAAAAACTATTATATTATTCAATTTCTCAAGATGATAAATTATCATAAACAAATGCAAATGTTAAAGTAGTATGAATGATGACATGTTCATATGATTCTTTTCCAATGGCTCGCCAAAAACAGTAGGGGTGAGTTGGTCCACCTACGACGAATTCAGGTTGAATCCGTATTATTAACACCTTTCAACCCACCATTTTTTTTAATTATTAAATTTATTTTAAAAAATATTTGTATTTATATATATTTTTTCTCAATTATTAAATTTAATGATATTTAAATTAATATAACAAAAACAAAGATTAAATAAAAAATAAAAAATAATTTTTTATTAAAGGATTAAAAGCCAAATTTTTTTTATTTAATTAAGAATCGAAATATGAAAAGAAAAATAAAAGTTAAAAATATATTTAGTTTTTTTATATATAAAAACAAAAATATTTAAAAATATTTAAGTTAAACACATTTGATTTTGTGATTTTTTTTTTACAACCAATCAACCATAAGTTATTAGTTAATCTATTTATTTGATTAAATAAAATATATAAGTTATTATAATTTTTTTTTTTTACAAGAAAATGATTTTTTTTTTAATTTTATGAATTATTTTTTGTAAAATAGCTAAAATATTTTTGAAAATTATTTAGATTGACAGGTTAATCCACACGGATTATGCAGACACCCTCCCCGCAATATTTGACAGACTGACAAATCAGTTCATATTGTCACCCTTACCGAACAAGTGCTTCGTTGCCCTGTCTCCCTCCCTCAATGTCGCCTTGAGATGATCTTGATCCTCTCGCTCTATGTGCCCTTCCACATGCTCGCTAGTCTTGCGTCCTTGCTCGAAAATAATGAAGGGATGCATGCTCACCGACTGCAAAGGACTAGCTGGATTCGTCTCGATTACTTGTTATTGACCACGACGATGACAAACCTATGCCTAGATGGATTGGAAGAGAAAGATGGAGGGAAAAGAGCGAATGATTTGAACCGTGTCTATGGTAAGAGATTGCATCATAAATGAATCTACGGGTTGTAAATTATGGTGTATGGTAATCCAACGATGGTACACCCTAAAATCCGTCTAATAACATTATTAAATATAATTATACTGTGAATAAAAAACAATTCTTATGCTTTTAATAGGATGTAGTGAAAATATACCGAGGAGGAGTAGCAGGGAGTAAGAAATGTACTAAGAATTAGAAGGATTTGACATTTGTTTGTTTAAAACCAGCGGGGGCAGAGTAATTAATAAAGAACGAAAATCGCATGAATAGAGGATTAAATTGAATATATGAGTCAGTGGCAATATATAATAATAAATAACAGTAATAAAAAACCCTTATTAAGGGGTTAGGGTCAATAAGCTGTTTTAGTGTAGAATATAGCCAGACCAGGCAGTTAAAAGTAACAAATCGCCAAAACCAAAAGCCCTCTCTCTCTCTCTCTCCTCCATTTCTGTGCCTCTTGGGACGGAGAAGGATGAGGTGACCCTCTCTCCTAAACGGCGTAACGGACATCCGAAAAGGAGTCACGTGCCGAAGAAAAAGAGAAAAAGGTCGGTCAAGTTGAGTTGATGGCTTTAGAGCAGGAATTATCGCTGGGTCAGAATAGGAACACAAACGGCGTGGACGGTGGAGAGGAGGGAGGGAAAGCGCCGAGATTGCCTCGGTGGACAAGACAAGAAATTCTGGTATTGATACAGGGAAAGAGAGACGCGGAGAACAAGTTCAGGAGGGGTCGCACTGCGGGATTGCCATTCGGGTCGGGTCAGGTAGAGCCCAAATGGGCCTCGGTATCTTCCTACTGCAGAAAGCATGGAGTGAACAGAGGTCCGGTTCAGTGCCGGAAAAGGTGGAGCAATTTGGCCGGAGACTACAAGAAGATCAAGGAATGGGAGTCTCAGATAAGGGAGGAGACGGATTCCTTTTGGGTCATGAGAAACGATTTAAGGAGAGAGAAGAAATTGCCCGGATTTTTCGACAAGGAGGTCTATGATATTCTTGATTCAGGCTCAACACCAACGGCCTTGGCTCTTGCTCCTTCCTCGCCTCCAGCACCCACACCCACACCCACACCCAAAACAACAGTCCCTGATGAGCCTCACCTCTATGATAGTAATCGGAGCGCGCCAGTTGAGGATGGCTTGTTCTCAGATTGTGAACAAGATGAAGTCCCTGCTGCCAGTCCTCCTGAGAAGAAGAACGTTTTGCCGCCCTCCATCAAGGACATTCCTGCTCCCGTTCCTATCTCAGGTTCAAATTTCTATTTTCTCCTTTTCTTTTACTTCTACCAATGCTCTTCAAACACACACTGATTAGTGATTACCATCTGGACCTTTTCCTTCCCTTCTGATTTACAGAGAAGCAATATCAACCACTCCTCCGTGGATGCCAAGCTGAAGGTAATGCTCAATCTAATGCCACATTTCTGTCATTGCTTAACTCTATCAGTCTAGGAATCATTTTAGTTTCCCTACTTTTTTAATTGATCAAATTAAACCCTTCACCCAAAATTTGTTATTTTCTTAATTTCATGGCCATTTTGATCGACAATTATCATTTTGAGGACCTCTATCAAAAAAAATTATCATTTGGTCAGATTCATTCAAACATTAATTTGTAAGGAAAAAAACTATAAAATATTTAAATAAAAACAAGACAACAAAAATGGTTTTCTTTACATTTTATTCATTTTATTTAAATATTCTTTACAGTATTTCAGTTGTCAATTTATACAAATTAATGGTACGTTACACCTCCATGACTCTATTATATTTCAGTTACTTTTTTTTTTTTTGAATGGAATATTTCGGTTACTTATTGAATAGATTTTTGAAGTAAGTTGCTTAGTTTGAAAATTTTTAAAAATGAGTAATGAGTAATCAGTAATTAATATTAGGGGACCAAAACCACACAGAGACCTAAAAGTGCAAATTTGCCGATTTTATAATGTATGCCATAATTGATTGAAAACCACGTGTATTGAATTTAGTTCATTAAAAAAAGAGTTAAAACTATGTAAAGTGTGTTTGGATTTTCGTTTGGAGGAAACTAAATTCAATTTGTTATAATATTTGAATAGTCTAAAAATTATTTTTGTTTGAAGACAAATTTAGATTTAAATTAGAAGTAATAATTTTATATTTGTTTTAAGTAAAAGTACTTTGATGAATTTTAAAACAAAATTTATTTTATCAACGTGTTTTTGATATAAAAGTATCCAAACATAAAATGTTACCGTAAACTCATTTTTACCAAATACTTTTAATCCATATTTACGTTTATAAATTTTAATCCAAACACACACATAGTGTATGTTTGGTTTTCACTTAACACCCATTTCAATCAGGTGCGTGTTTAAATTAAAGTTGATGAAATTAAGTTTGAATTAAAAATAGATTGAAAATTTAAGTTTACTAAAAAAAAAAAAAAAGTTTACATAATTTAATTTATGTTTGATTATTTTTTTCAAAAGTACGGCTGGTGAAATGAAACTTATTTTAATATAATAATCAAAAGTCCTTTTAAACATGAAATTACTTAAAAGATATAAAGTTTATAGTATAATATTAGATATTAATTAGTAATATGTTGTTAAAAATAATAAATAAATCACTAAACAATATTAAAACAGTATTAAATATTTTTATTAATAAAATATAAGACTCCAAAATTATTAATAAGTAAACTTTAAATGCTTCAAATTAAAATACACAACAAATTAACTCGTGTTAAAAATTATATGGTCCAAATATAAACTTTAAAAATATTAACTCAACGGTATTGCATCATGGTTAATACTACTTTCTTCCATGGTGGGATACACTCGTGCCTTAGTCTTATTCCCTTTGACACTCCTCATTTTACTCTTATATTATAATGGGTAAAATTAAAAGTTAATGGTCCCAAACGAAAGAATGAAAGGCATGCTGAGTTGCTTTTGAATCAAACCCAAGTTGGACACAAACAGAGGTAGAAAACTAGTGTGTATGGATACTTGTTTGGGTATCTCAAATTCAATTTGGCATGATGTTTGGATCTTCCAAGAATTATTTATACTACTTATTGCAAACTTGAGTTCGAATCAGAAGTAATAGTTTATATTTTTGAAGTAAAAATACTTTTGATTTGTAAAAGTATTTAGTTGCCTTTTATATTTGAATCATGAAGTAAAAGTAATTTTGATTAGTTTTCCAAACAAAATCCATTTTATTAACATACTTTTGATAAATATATATATATATATATATATATATATATATATATATATATATCCAAACATAAATTATGTTATACTAAACTCATTTTTACCAAACTTAAATTTATAACATATTTTTTATCTAAACTTATATTTACTGAATTTAATCCAAACAATCATATATAGTTAGCAATAACATTTAGTTGCAGAATTATATTTAATTAAACTTCGACCATTTTTGGAGAAATAGTCCTATATATAATAGACATATACTTAATTCTTCAAGATTCATACAAGTGATTAAATTAGTTAATTTTGATTATTATGGTCACAAACTTAAATTTTATCCAAAATCACCCACAGAATTAATTGGTTTAATAATATGACACTAGTCATAATCCAAGGAATAATTTTTTCAACCAATGGTTATGAATTATATTGTCAATAGCTACATAAATGTATATACTTTCATGGAAAATGGATGATATCTCATTAATAAACTTTATAATAAATTAAGAATATAAAAAAAAAAAAAGAGAGTAATCAATACATTTGAGTGGTCATGTATCTTATAATAAGGAAAAAAAAAATACTATCATTTGTTTTTTATATTAAACTTTTTTTCTATAAGTTTAATTAACTTAAGTACTCTAAGTTTTATAGAAGTACATACGTTGATTTTAACTTATAGAAGTTTATAACTCATTTTGATTTCTATCTTTTTCTCTTATAAGTACTTGTTGAAAAGTTTTTCTGAACGTAGCCCCCATATTTGATCTGATTTTTTTTTTTTTTATAAGCAAATATTAGTTTGTTAGGTTTGTTAGAAATATCAATGAGAGGGATTCTAACCCGATCTATCCCTCCCCCTTCTCTCTTCACTTTTTTTTCTTAACCACTAAACCAACTTTATATCTCCCATATTGATTAGGCTTCTATGTGCGTTCTTAAGATAGCTTCTACGTGTCTGTTTTAGTTAGTTAAACTGCACTTAATAACAAGATGGCTAGCCCAAAAATATGGATGCTACTTCAATGACCTTTACTTAATCTCCAGAATATGGTGAACTGGAGCTTTTAGACCTCGAATGTTGCTCAATATCTATAACAATGCTTTTGTTTCTATTGCTGCTTCTGATTTCTTCCGTGAGAATAGAGTTGATTGTTTGCTCTTTCATCAGTTTCCTGTTAAATGTTAATGCATTTGGTATTTCAATAATGGCAAGATGTAATGATTTTCTTGTGCTAAAATTCATTTACTCGAGTTCACCTTGTAACAGTTTCTATGGGAATTGGTAGGAGTAGGACTGAATCATCCAACGTGTGATTTCTTACTTGAAATTATCTAGAAATTGTTTTTTGTATGCTTGTTTATAAATTATGCATCTGTACAATATGAATTAGATCAAAATTCCTTAGAAGTAAATGATGCCAACCTCTATAAACACACAAGTAATGCTACTCATAAATCCTCACACTCTCACTCCTCCACAAGTCATTGGATATTAAATTCAGCCATAACTTTTTTTTTTTGGAATGGTCCAAATTCTGTGCATAGCCCACATGGTATGAGTAATTCTTTCACTATTCATGTTTCAAATTCTTAGAGCTTCATGTAATGGCTTAGGATTCTGAGATAACTGCCTCTCAGCCACAAACACTGATTTACCGATTTTAAACTTTTAGCTTTAGCTGTGGCTTTAGCTTCTCATAATAGACTTAAAAGCAGAGTGCTGATTTAACAATGATATTATTGAGGACGCAACTGATGCTTGATTATACATTTAACATGTTTAAACATTCTTTTATTCTACAGGTGTGACTAACGAGAAACATTCTACTTCAAATCCAGAAAAGGGTTCTACATCTCAAGGAGAGCGGAAAAGGAAGCGGTTAGGAACTGACGGAGAGGAGGAAACTATGCAATATCAATTAATTGATGTCTTAGAAAGAAATGGCAAGATGCTAAGTGCTCAACTTGAAGCGCAGAATATAAATTTCCAGTTGGATCGTGAGCAGCGGAAAGACCATGCAAGTAATTTGGTTGCTGTGCTTGATAAGCTTGCAGATGCTCTAGGGAGAATCGCTGATAAATTATAGTGCAAGAGCAATCAGAATATAGTGTACATAACAGTTGAAGTCCTGTAGATAATAGTGGTTTCTGTTATTTATCTCAGGAGGTCTTCTAGAAAATGACTACCACACTTGTTCCCCGTTTGTTTTCCTTTCTGGTTATACCATATTTTTGTGGTTTATTACTGCAATTTTAGGATTTTATACACACATTTGGATTACTGCTCTTTTTCTCTTACTGTTATATTATTATACATGAGATTATACGAATCTTTCCCTGGGAAGTAAAGCTGGTTGTATGGACGACATTTCATGTTTAGATGCACTTTTATTAGTTGTGGCTTCCATTAATGGTTCATAATTTATTTTGAACCAAATATATTTTATGTTTAGATGCACTTTTATTAGTTGTGGCTTTCATTAGATGCACTTTTATTTTCCAAGACGGTTAACTATGGCTTTCTGACAAAAAATGGGTTCACATGGAAATTACAAACATGTCATGGTTACTTATCACATCTGTTGAAAACAAAATTGCTGTGAAATAGTGTTTTTTTTACATCGGTTATATGAATAACCGAAGTAATAAATTATTTATTACCAATGTAAAAAGCACAAAAATTACACTCTCCCCCACTTTCGGGAACGCCTCTCAACTCAAAATTACCTATGTCATCTAAATAATTTTCATATAAATTCATTTTTTAATATTATTTTTAAATATAATTTATTCCGATCAAAAAATAATTAATTATACTCAGAATAATGTGATGTGAAATAAACAATAATTGTTATCTATGCATCGTGATTGGTTATTAGGATTTTTATTATGATCTTTTTGTTTGAGAATATTGTGAGTAACACCAAATAGAAAAAAATAAAAATAAAGTAAAGAACAAAGTAAATTTAAAGATGAAAGTCATGAAATTTATACAAATGATATAATTGTGAAATTAAGTAATTAAGAATGAGTATAAATGTATGTATATGGCTATATGAATTGTTTTTAGATTTTTTTTATATTAGTAATTTACTTATTTACTATATAATTGTATTTTATTATAAATTTATTTAGTATATGAGGATTAAGTTTGATTGAGTTTTGGTTGGATTTAAGACATCATATTTATCATTTAATCCAATTATAATCGGATCCATTAAAACAAGACCAATCAAATTCAATGAATCAATCTAATAAAAAAAAAATTAACTCTTGGTTAAATACACCTCATCATTGACTAAGCAAACCCTATTTTATATTTTTATTCTTTTATTTTCAAAAATACCCCTTAAAACTAATTCCCAGATTCAAAGTTCGTAATCGCAAAATATATTTCCAAAATATGTTTGTCACACGCACACCCCGTACCAAAACATATTTTCAAAGCCAATGCATTATACATGATGTGAAGATTATCCTGAAACAAAAGTACATGGCATAACTTGTGGCCAAACCTTTCATAGGGTATATTTAAATCTCCAATTTCAAAAAGGAAATCCACTCAGTACAGTCAATCATTGATTCATCCCGCGACCAACACAGTCATCAAATTGTTTGAAAATGAACAACTTTCTAGCTCGGTGTGTTATCATGAATCTCAGCAGCGACGAATGAACGACCAATTTCCTCAATGGAAAGCAACATGGCAAACACGATCTCCAATCCCCAAACCCTCATCCTTTTCCCTCTATTGGAGACACGAAATTAAACATCAACACTGCAAAATCACAAATGGAAACCTTAATTCCAAAGCATGGATTTGAGATAAGCAAGAGGAATTGGGAGAGATTGGTGATGTGCCTCAACCTTTGTGGACAATTTTTATTTATTTGTTTGTTTAGATATAATTGGGGAAGGAGGGAAGGTGAAATAACGAGTATCAGTTGGTGGGTGTAAGAGTGATCGCTTGAAAGCTTGATGAGGAATCCAACAGTGGGTCTTTTTCCTATCATTGTCACTCATCCAATAGGAACTGACTCTCCCTTGCGGAGAGAAGTGGTTTTAGAAATTTTGAGACACTAGACAGCGGTTACGACAATGAGGTAGATGGAAGGGAAGGAGAAAGATAAGAGGGGATGTCTAGAAGGAAAGTTTGGTGAAATATTTGAAATGAAAGGTGTAATAGTAAAAAGTAAGGTGCAATTAGCAACCGTAAGCATTTAATTGAGTTAATTAAATTTAAGGAGTTCACAGATTGGGACCGATTCACTTACACTCACTCAGCTGTTATATATCTTTTTTCACTAAATAGCTGCCATATATCTTCATACAAATCTTTCCAATATTTTATTAAAAAAATTATTTAATATCTTGAATTAAATACTTACCATACAAAGTAAAAAGATTAGTAGGAGGACGTAGAAGAATTTAAATTATTCACATTAATATTATATTCACTCAGCATTAAATAAAAAAAATGTATTTATATATAAAGATATATATATATATATATTTTAAAGAATATACTCTTTTAAGTTCAAAATAAGTATAGTATTATTTTACACAAGAATTTTTTTTTCTAATAAATAGATAAAAAAGAATAAGAATTTTATAAAATTTAATAAATAGATAAAAGAAAATAATAATTTTATAAAATTAACCTTAATATTTATAACATTAAAAAGTTAAAATGATATTTATTATAGATATTAGTGAAAAAATAAATAATTTTACATTAAAAAACTAAATAACAGTTGTTTAAGAACAATTATTTTTCTAAAATACAACAATTATTTTGGTACTGAAGTATTTAATATCTTAAAACATAAAAAAGTATTTAATACTCACTGTACAAAGTAAAAAAGACTAGTAAGATGTAAAAAGATTTAAATGATTCATCAAGTAATATTATATTATATTCTCTTAATTTTATTTTGTTTTGTGGTGGGATCTTAAAAATCTTCTTAATACTTTATAAAAAAAAAAGGGTATTAAATGAATGAATAAATGCATTTAGTGTATTGGAAACATAAAAACATTCAATATTTATCATACAAAGGACTATAATCAGGAAGATTAATTGAAAAAGAAAGTAAGGGTAATGCATCGAAATTGTAACAGTATAAAATTGTGTTATTGGATTCGGCTTAACAGCGAGATTTTCTATGATTAATATTCTGACAGGATATCACTATTATTTATGCTATTAAAAGCGGAGAAACAAGAAAGCGATAACTTCATCAGTTCCTAAATTTCATGACGGTCATCATATCAGTTACTATACCTAGAAGTAAGAGAAACCTCGTTTAAACACAAAGTGGGAAGGTGACAGTCTCCAGAAGGAAGATGAAATTCACAATTTGTTTGTATAAATCACAGCAAGCCTTGCAAGGAAATTAAGCACAAATTTGAGGTCAAGCCAACTATCGTGCAACAGTAAAGTCTTGATCAACTTCCTTTCTGGATGCTTCCCAAAGTCGATGTTCAATCCCCAATTTCCTCAGCTCAGAAAGTCCTTGCTCAACTGGAATTTGAAAAATCCATATAAGTAAATGCAAATTTTCTTGAGAATAGTAAGCAAGAATTCATACCTAAACCTACTTAAAGTCATAGTCAATTGAGGAAAAATTAAAGCATATCTAAGTGCTTTATGAGAAGGCTAGCACAATAGAAGAAAAGTCAGATATGCAAACTAATTTAGCATCCCTAGGTAAATGGGAATGGAAAAAAGCAGGAAGAAGGAACAGTTAATATGTTTTTGGCACATGGTATGTGACATGAACAGTAACACTAATGCTCCTGTAACTCTCCAACAACAAAGAAGACTCTCGTGTTTTAAGCAGTGTTATTAAAACATGCCTTACATGATTAAAGGTGATCAGTAGCAAAGCATCGACTTTCCCCAAATATGTTAATGTTGAGTTGACTCCTTAATTGAACATTTTTCTTTGAAACCAATTAGCACAATACTGGATTAACACTTCCATGCGTGCTAGTAAGTAATTAATTAAAAGAAAAATGTTAGACGCTACCATCAACGGCATCATGTGAGGTAGGTGAATGCCCACTCCGACCAATCCAAAACTGAAGACGTTCTTTGGCAATGTCCTCCTCTATACCATGAGCCTTGGCTCTTCTCCAAAAATATGTCAGCCAAGCCTGTCCATGAAGAGTAAATTTACATGGAAGGCATGTTTCAGTAAATACAAACCACACATTTCTAGTCAAACAGAGAGAACCATGAGAGTAAATGTCACCTTCACTGGTTACAAATCCAAACTAGAGGGGAGGATGAGGTAAATCATTAAAAAGTACATCTTACAAAAATTAAAATCAAAGAATCGTGTAATCCAGTATCTAGAAAAGCATGCCTTCTCGTAGAGAAAAAAAATGAAATATACTGCATTATACAAAATAACAATAACAATAACAATAATAAAGAGAATGAATAATTCATAAGAGAACAGAATACCTCTTTGAAAAGAACATCCTCAGATTCCTCTGGACTCAATTCTACATATAAAAAAAAGATATTTAGCATAGCTTTAACTTATCATTTACATTTTGCACAAAAGGGACAATGCATAGCTATTTCAGCTAATAATAGGTGGGAGAAAAATTACCAAATGCTTCCATAAACTTAGGGTCCCCAGGTGATTTAATATCTGCCAATGGTCAAAAGTGTACAGAATGTTATTAGTACATAAGAAAGATGGATTTTAATCTGATAGATTTAATGTGTATAAAAACAGGCAAATAGAGAGGCAACCCAAATCCATGCACACTTAATGGATTCACTGCCTTCCAATGAAAATTATCTACAGTCAACCATGTCTTCCTGAGTTAGTTGCCTTGCCTCCACTGGAATTTCCCCCCAACCTATTCTCTTATGTCAATGGAGGTTCGCCAGATTGTCAGTGACCTATCACCCCACCATTGCCACAATCCTGTCTAGTGTGCTCTGATCAACAAGCACCTCAATATGTGCTTCTGTTCATCCCTCCACGCACCTACACGACTGCATGTGCATTTTAATGCCATTTGATACATAGTCGATGTGCTGTTTCCATCTCCAATTGCCATTAGTGTTGCTTGGGTCACCAATTTGCTACCCTCTCTTTGGCCCCACCTTTTACCATTACGCTTTAAGCTGATGAGTACATTGCTTAAATCTAATGATATAATGCTTTAAGAGTACACTTGTGGGTGTTATTTTGCACCTCATGATCTGAATCATGGCTGGTGCTGATACCAATACCCTAAAGGAGGAGACCCCCTATTTTCACTAAATATGACAATGCTCCTCTCTCTACTGACAAATTAGATGGAAGCAACTAATACCTTTAACAGCAAATTGTGGTAGACTGGCTGCCTACTAGGACCACCTTGCCAAGAATTCTTATTATATGCTTGATTCTGAAGGAGAAAAGATTGATGCTTGACTGCATTTATATTCTAGGCACTAGAGTCAATGATCCATGCATCTCAAGTAGTAATAGATGCATTAAAGGATTGAGAACAAAATTTCTTGCCCAAAACTGTTATGGAACAAAAACCAGAATGCTTACTCAGAGTCTAGGTTGTTTTTGGTGGCCAATATGATAAAAGGTTATGAAATCTAGTTGCTGAAAACAAGTCTGAATATAACCAAAACTTCAGATCCCAGCAGATTGGCATGAGATGCTCCCATTAGTGGTGGTTCTGCCAGAAAAAAATTCAGCAATGGTGGCGAAAGAGTGATGGACAGAAACCATTTTATGCATGTTAAAATAGGAGAAACAGAGGAATAATTGAGTGTAAACCATGTGTTAGAGTACACAGCAGAGTGCATGTTTATATAGGTTAGTTACATAAATTGTATATAAATAGAGGATATTCAGTTTCCTCTAAATCAGAGATTATGTTCCTATAAACTCAGAGGGATGTTGGCAAAGTCAGGGAATGTTGCTGAAAAGATAACATTGCCAAAGAGATAACCATCAGCCTAAGAAAATGGCAACCAAAGCAAGTTCTGACCTTAACCAAATTTGGAAGCTTCAAACCAATATCAATGGAAACCCAAAATTATTTAAAAACTTGAAAAGGAGAAAATAGCCATTGGCAATTACAACAATGGCATAAACATGCAACCGGCAAAGCATCGAAACGTTACAAAAGAAACACGCCGAAAAAGGACAACGACAAGTTAGGCTACTGGAAAGTTATTCACCCGAAAATGAGCGGCAAACAGAAGGCAGTGACCGAAAAACATGCTGGAAAAGGACGACAGCAGAATTAGTGCCCAAAATATTCTTTGTTGGAAAATGAATGGCAATCAGAAGGCGGTGGCTAGGAAAACTGGCAAAGAAAAAAGGGTTGCCGGAAATGCACAGGAGAAGGGGATCAGGGGAAATCAATTGCGGAAGAAGGGCGACTAGCATGAAGGTCCACCGGGAAAAGTGGGTCCCTGTTGGAGGCACGATTTATTTTATCTCACTATTAGGCTCTACATACCAAGTTAAAATAGGAGAAACAAAAGGATAATTGAGTGTAAACCGTGTCAAAGTATTCAGCTAAGTACACAACAGGATGCATGTTTATGTAGGTTAATTACATAAATTGTACATAAATAGAGATATTTTGTTTCCTTTAAATCAAAGATTATGTTCTATAAAGTGCAATTATGAATAGAATTAGAATATTAATTTTGATTTTCGACAATGCAAAATGAAGGTGCTGAGGCAATAACGAATGCTACTAAAAGTAATCACAATTACGATTGGTAGGGGCTTTTTTTTGTTCATAATGACAAAATCAAGATGACAAGGGTTTTGATGTGGACATAGAGCCCCCAAATCTAGCTTTATTAGTAAGTTAAAATATGAGAAAATTGAATACTATTTTCTAAATTTTTAAGGACAAAAGCTAATGCTCTTATATAGACTAAGCCTAATCAATGATCACCAGGAAACAACGGAAAAATATTTACCCTAGTAATTACAAATATGTACAAATAATAATGGAAAATACTCTAACCTAAATATAATCGAAAAATAAGGGTATCTACCCTAACAAGCAAAGGATATATACAAAGAATAAAAAATAGGACAAAGCTTACAGTACACTAGGTCCTGTTTTTATTTTTAATTAATCAATAAAATCATGACACCTAGTTTCTTTTGTACACATCATTAAATTCCCGTTTAACACCTTTAACCACTGGTTCTTTACTCTTCTCTTTGCCTTTGCCTCACTTCAACCAACACCAAGATCATCCATCGACAACTTTAACCACATAAAAAAACACAACTTCTGCATCCCTTACATCTACTGCAACCTAGATGAGGCCCTCGGCCACTATGATCCTCACCAAGGGAGAGGCTATCAATGACAACATCATGGAGGTCATGTGCCATATCCGCAAGGTCATATGACTCATGAGCAACATTAGAGTTAGGTCCATGTTGAAGTAAAACATTATAGTAAAGTGATGACACAACGTATGATTAGGATAGGTTTTTTCATTTCGGTTGATTCATTGGGTTTAGGTAGATAATTTGTTTTACTTGGAACCTAGTTTGGAATTGTGCCAATGCTTACATTTTTACTCCACTTTGCTGATTAATTTAGGTTGTTGGTGGTGGAGCTCAACTACGAATGTGAATTTGGGGGAAAAGGGTTAAGATGCAACGGAGAAGATGAAAAGAGAGTGACGGTGTTTGATGAAGTGGAAAAAATAAACTAGGTGTCATGATTTTGTTGGTTAATAGTAAAAACAGGACCTTGTGTAATATAGGTAAGTTTTGTCCTAAAAACTATTCTCTTAAATTGAGGAACTTTATATATTTACAACAATATGATTATATCAATGCGGACAAACCAACAAGTTGTTAGTCCGAATGATAACTGGACTCGGGCCTCTTAAGCAAGGTCTCAAATTCGAACATTGTGGATGAAAAAAACGTGATTGGGAGGGAAGACTCCCACTAAAGGTGGCTCAGTCAGGTTCCCCGATGAAGATTATTCATCGACAAAGTTGGTAGATATTTCGTCCCAATATGGTTACCAAAAACAAAAAATTTCAATGAGGACAAAGTCTACGGTGGACAAGGCTTTCAAATGGTGTATCATGGAGCATTTTTATACACCATTAGATCTATCTCCTCTTCATAGAGATTTGGTGCACCCTCTGCACCAGATTATGTCATTCCCAGTAACTTGTGTTGTTATCACCATCTACCGCCGTCGAAGATAATATATGGCAGTAGCATTTTTTTTCTCTTGTTTGCTCACCACCTCCACCCTTTTCTCCCTCCTCTCTGACACTTCCCTCAAGCTCTGTAACCCATCACCAAGATCAGCCAGAAAGCACCACACCAGCACCACCATGAGATCTGCCAAAACTCATCATGCCACCACAAGATCTGCCACCGTCACCTCAAGATCTGCAAGAACCTATGCAATACCAGATCTGCTCCACCAGCTGCCACAAGCCGCCACCGGAGGTCTGTTTCCAAGAAGAGCACAACTATTCAAACCCCACGGTGGTTAATGGTGATGCCAACGAAGGTCCTGCAGAGGCATGACCATGCTGCAGGCCTCGACGGCAATGGTGGGAGATCCATGCTGTTGAAGATTCATTGAAGAGAACCACCCTTCTCAACCCCTTCTTTGACGACCAACTTCCCCCAACCACATCATCGTTGTTTTTATTGTTTATTTTGCTTTCAATTGAAGGTTTTGTTTTTAACAAAAGAATACAACTACTTGTGCAAATATGCATATTTTTATCTTGTTGAATTTTTGTGGAATAGACAATCTGCACAGATATTTATTCCTTCTAGATATGAGTTTTGGTTAGGAGAATCCGAAAAAGGTGCCCCTGCCGGAGACAATTTCCGGCTGTGGAAGCTGCTGGAAAGGACATAATCTGGTACAGAGGGTGCACCAAATCCCTGTGAAGATGAGATAGATCTAATGGTGTATAAAAGTGGTCCATGATACTGCATTTGAAAGCCTTGTCCACCGTACACTTCGTCATTAATTAAATAATTTTGGATAAATAAAAAAATTCCATATATCATCTATATGATAGACCTTAGCAATCTGATAGTGGATTTTGAAATAAAATTATCTAGCAAAAGTTATTAAAAGGCATAAGATTGAGTTTGACTTACACTGATGTAAACCAATCCCTTCTCATGTGTGTTTGTGTGGTTTTTAGTATGCTTCTCTTTTATCTCTCTTGCAAGAGTCATAAAGGTACATGATTTGGGTTGACAATCCATACAAACAAGATAACAAGAATAGTTGACAACAGTAGGAACACATACCTGAGACTAGTTGTCGAGCAGAATTTGGACGCCGCTGTTGGGCTAATGCTTGCACAATAGCATCCTCAACCTTGCAGATGAACATGACAAAAAAAAAACTTAGATGACTGAATTGCCTGTAACTGAGGAACATGAAGCAAACCTTTAAATATTTGAGAAAAACCTTTAAAGAAGCAAGCTCCTTTAGTCCCATTTCAACTGAAAGCATACTTTCAATATTCCCTTCTCCAGTAAGATCATTTAAGTCAGGAACAAGTTTGCTCCTCTTCTCTGTTGCATCATCACCTGCTTAAAAATCATAACAATTATCTCTAGAAAATTCAAATGTCCATGCAATAGAATAATGAAAATTATGACTGTAAGAAAAAATACAACATAGAGCATAGATTTGCCCTACTATGCAGCCAAACTAATATGAACTGTAGAGTCCAAATCTTTATTTCATGCCTTTTTCCCAGCATTCCTCCTTAGCCTTTTGTCCAGCGGAAACAACGACCTCAAACGGAAGAGGAGCTAAGGATGACCAAAGTTCATACTTTGAAACTGCAACATCTGCACAGATGCCTATAAACCATGGAAAAAGTTACAGTAGATAGAAAACAGCAGTAAGTGTTCAAAGTATTATTTTATAAGCATACAATCATACAAAAATTACAAAACTGATACTTAAAAACCTTGGTAATGTATTCCAGTGCTGCTAAGAGGTACTTGAGTTTTGCCTCATCACCAGAAGAAAAACAAAAAAGGAAGATAAATCACCATCTACTGTAGCTTAGTTTATTTTAGAGCTATATGTCCCAATATGCGAGCAAGCCCAATATGTAATCATAACACGTTAGTTTAAAACATGCATAAATGGTGAAAATATTATAATAAACAGCTCTGAAAGCTTATTCAGGTTATGTCAAAAGTGATTGACATATGGAGCCAATTGATATTTAAATGACTCATTAGTCATGTCAAGAAGAGATGTAATAAAGCTACTCTCAAAAGAAAAGAAAAAAAAAAGTTAATACAGACAGTGGCTTACCATATTTTGCAGCTAAACCCCAATAACGTGCAAGCCAACACCTCTTTAGAACAACTTCTTCCTGACAAGAAAAAGTTCTGTATAAAAAGTTTTCCAAATAACAACAAATACCAATTTACTCCTGCAACTGTGGAAGTATATAATTTACCATTTCTTTCTGAGTTAATATCATCCTTTGAGTCATTGATCTAAGAGATTTTACTTCAGATTCAGATCCATTTAGCTGTCTCACTGCAGCCTTGGTCTCAACTTTTGCATTCTATTTCAGAGGAAATAATTAAACATATATGGCAGCCTGTGTAGAGAATGCAAAAAAAAAAAAAAATGGCATATTCACCTCAATTTCTGCCCGTAGAGATGTGATTTCCTTATCAACTCCATCCTTAGAGTCTTTGGCATTTTTAAGCGCAGCCTGCGAAATATAAAGCTGTATTGATGGCAATTTTTCACTAGGGGATTAAGCAAGAAATGGAACACCCTACTATTTTGGTAAACAACTCCAGTCTCTAAATAGAATAAATTAACTATGTTCATAGTTTGTATAATATACAGTTCTCCAGTACAAGTTATCTCCACATTACCTCTCTTTGACGCAATGCTGCTTCCTTTCTGCAATTCAGTAATATGGGGGTGTCATACACACTACTAAGTGAAGGAAACCCCATTTGCAACCGTTTAAACTTTAATTCACTTACCTGCTCAAGAGTTTGGCTTCCAAAGATACACCTTCTCCAAGTGAAGCAACCTACAAAGTCAGAAATAAAAGATTAAAAACGGAACTGCAGATTTGACAGAAATTTCATTGGTACATACATACACATGTGTAAACATAAATACCTAAGTCAAGGAATAAAATTTGAAAAGTAAAAAATGATAAGTTCTATTAATCAGAGAGAAACACTTTCAAGTATGATTATTCTTTTACTTTTTGGTTACCTGAGGTATAATGGGATGGGATCCAAACTCCTAGCCTAATGGTGAAGGCAATGACCATTGGGCAAAAGGCCACATTCTCCTAGAATAGCATAGTAATTATAATAGACAACTCGGAGCACAAATACAACCCAGTCCCTCTATAATACAGCCAGGTAAAAACGATGCTAATTATGTTCAACAATAGACAGAATCTCAAATCAAAAGCAAGAGGAAAATATGGGTAAAATATGTTTTTGATACCTGTAAAATTTTTGAAATTTGATTTTAGTCCCTCTAACATTTATTGTCAATTATTCTCTTTCCTCTAATTTTGAAATGCACTACTTTTGATCCTCGGCTCTATTTAGGGTATGTTTAAGTCCACTACTCTAGAACAGTGTTGTCACATAATGGTTATGGTGGTGTTATGGCGTTATAACGGTGAATGCTGCCATCCATTATGCGTTATATGGCATTTTATAACGGCGTCCACCATTTCTCATACGGTGCCCAGCTTCCTGCCATGGCCGTAACGCCATGGCGGTTTATGGCGGTCATGGCAGTTTTTTTCTTAATTTTAATTGAAAATTTGGGCCTGGGTCAGCCCATTTTTAAAGACCAACTTAAAACATAGCCAACAACGTACAATCTGGTACCTCAAGACGCTGAAACAGTGCTTCGACTTCTCCTTTCTCATGACTCTCCATTGACTCCCACTGTCCGGTGACCTTCTTCACTCTGGCGACGCCCTTGGTGTGTTATTAATTATGTTTATGACTTTTAAGACATTAGGTGATCACATTATTATGAATGCTATGAAATTTATTCCGTCGTTATGTTGTTTTTATTATATATGTCATTTTTGCTGTTTATATTTTTAGTTTTTATATACATAAATTTTATTTTATTTTTGTCCGCCATAGACTGCCACACCATTGGCCATTCTGATATGGCACATGACTGTGGTCACCGCCATACACCGTAAAACGCTATTGACAACCTTGCTCTAGAATGACTTTTAAAAGACGAAAAAAAAATGAAATTAGCTTCTCTATAAGTTAAAATTAGTTTTTCCAATAACTAATTTGTAGAAAATCTCTCGTATAGCTTTTCCTAAAAGATGTGAGACTTCTACAAATTAGTTATAGGAGAAATCAATTTTAGCTTATGAAAAAACTAATTTCATTTTTTCTTTGTATTTTCTTCTTTTAGGACTAGAAGTCCTTTTAGAGACATTTATCCAAAGAGACCCTTAAACCACTTTCCAATTTCCATCCATTTATAAACTGTTATCTAAACCACTTTGAGGACTAAAAGTAGTGCATTTAAAAAATAAAGGAGCAAAAACGGTTACCCAGAAAATATTATTAGTCACAAACAGTGCAGTAAAAAGGTACAAATTAGGGACTCATGTTGTGTCAAGCCATCAACCAAGATCAAGCAGACCATATTCAGAAGACCATAGTCAATATGTTGAAACTAAAGTTCTGTATACTAAACAAAAAATAAAGCCAGCACCTGCTTTTCAAGCTCCCTAACTCTGGCTTCTGATTCCTTGCATCTCTCTTCCTCGAGTCTGAGCTGCATTTTAGAAACACTTGAATACTTATAAATGATGTGAGTCCATTCACAAGTGGGAGAAAACAAAGTAGGTCATAGTACCTTGTCTAGAATACTTTCATTCTCTTCCTGCAGCATATCAACCTGCAGGTAGAGCAAAGATATGTACATGTGAGTTAAGAATGGTGTGTTCATCAATTGAATTCTCTTTAATAGAAAGTTAGAAACATGAAAAAAATATTTGGCAGAACAAAGTATGTAATTAACCTCATCACGAATTGCAGAAGCCTCACGCTGGTCTCCTGAATCTTTTGGTTGAACGAGTCCAGTATCAAAAGGAAATCTGTAAAAAATCCAATAAACATGTTACATAAAAGAAGAAGAAAAAGGGACTAAAACAGTAATGGAGTCCCGAATTGTTATTGTATTTTAGCGACTGGTTCTACATAAGAATGAAGGGCAATGCATAATATATATAAAATGGATCTGCAGGTTATAAGAGAAGATATGAAGTAGAGATGCAGAAAATGTAAAGAGGCAAAAATTAGTGATTGCGGTATGAGAGATGACCTTTTATCTTTGGGCTTATTATTATGGATGGGAGGGTCTAAGGGAGGAACAGGAGCTGGAGTCCTGAGGCTTAGCGGTGGTCTATTACCAGCAGGTGGTGATGGAGATGGAGCTGGGCGAAGATACATTGATTCTTCTACGAGGTTCCGAGCTAACTAATTAAAATTAGCAGGTGAATGAGGAGAGCAAGTTAGTTAGAAAATTATGGATAGGATAAATGTGGAGAGGAAGGGAAAGAATCGGACCGCAGGAGATGAAGATCTAGTGGTGGTGGATTTAGCAGAGCTCCTGGAAAGAGAGAGAGGTGGAGGAGCAGTATAGCGAAATCCTAGATCGTCTTCGTCGTCGTCGTCGTCGTCGTCGGCAGTCTGAGAAGCCATGACCTGGGCGAGGCGCTGAGCGGCGGCTTTGGCAGCAACATTCTGAGTCCTTTTGACAGTTGAAATTCCTCCTCCAGTGAGGGTGAGCGAAGAGGAACGAGAATGCCCGTTACGCGACTGCGAGTGTGATGGTGACGATGACATTACATTCCCACCAGATTCACTGCTCCACTTCCGCTCCATATCTCCCAATCTCAATGCTTCCTCCTTTTGCACATTAATGTTTATTTACTCATCGTTAGTTAGTCAGCAAGCACTGCTTCAGTTCCATGACTCAGACTCACTCACTAACTAGTACCACGACCCAAAACCTTGGTGGGTGTGACTGAGAGAGACTACCGACTACTGATCCAATTCTTCTTCTTTTCTTTTCTGTTATTAATTCAATAACAAATGGCAGATTAGTAATTAAATACACGGATTAAATATCAATATCATACTCCTTTCTCCATCGGGGTTGGGGGATCTCTATTCTCCACTCTCACTCCCTTCTCTTTTCACTCTTTTTTGTTTACTCCCACCGTCACCTAGTAATTATTATAAGTCATAGTTGATAGTTGGTTAGGATGTGTTTATTAAGAAAAATAATTAATTCATGTACTTATTTGTAAAAGTAATATTTTATTTTTTATTTTTTATTTTTAATAGTATTATAATTAATTATATGAATTATGAAAAAAAAAATCATATTCTATAGTCATTAGAAAGAAAAAGTATTTTTAAAAAATTAAAATTTTATATAATATGGGACGAAAAGACTACTTAATTAATACGCTAAGATCATAGTTGCGATTGCATCCAATAATATGTACAGCATCTCACGTGATGGAAAGAATTGCAAATTGCAATGGATTACGGAATCGACTAGCCTATTAACATTTGTTTTGGTTAAATAACTTTTGGTTCCTAAATGATTTTTTTTTTTATGACTTCCTCAAATTTTGTTAAATTTTTTTTAAAATTAAATCATTATTTAATTAACGATTAATATAATATTACATTATCTAAAGACTAAAAATTTATCAAGAATATATAATGATAAAAAAAAAAATCAGAGTCAAATAAAAAGAAATATATATTATTTAAGAAAGCTAAAGTTATTTTAGTCTTTCAGCTTCATTAACATCTTTTTATTAATAAATATTAATTTTTTAATTTTGTTAAAATTAGACTAAATGATCTGTGATACTTTATTTTATTTTTTTCAATTTCGTTCTTTATCTTTTAAAAATTTTATTTTTATTATTTATCTTTTTAAACAATTCAAAATGATTATTCTATCTTTTTTTTTTTTAATATTAACAACTAAAAATGATCACAAAATATATGTATCAGATTTTCATCTTTTCCCTCATCTTCTTCAACCTTTGCATGTCTAAAACCCCCTCCCCTTCCTCTTTTTACGAATCAGTGGTAGACAAGATTTACATGAGCAATTCATAAATGTTATATAACCAAGCTGTGTGAGGGTGGCCTCCAAAATTGTTATTCGACGGTTTCAAACGAACTACTTACACTCCACCACAAACCAAGATGAAGTAGCATAACTATGCATACATACTCCACAGTCCATCAATTCTTATTAATATTTGATAAGTACTGTCCCTTTTTTAGCCATTGGAAATCGTATTATATGATTTAAATTAAAAATAATTTTTTGTTGTTTGTCAAGTAACAACCTTTTAATAGAATTAACACAGAGGGACTAAAATAGATGACTTCAAAACCCTTCGCAGGTAAGAAATGCGATTCTCTTCGCAAGTGCATTGTATAACATAGACGCTAATGAGAGTGTTATCCTCTGCAGGCGAGGTCAAGGAAGTTGAGGGAGGCTGAGAGGTGGCCGAGGACTTTTCTGACATCTCTCATTTGTCACATTAATTACATTATTACTTAATGGATTAATTGCTCTGACTAACTAATAGATAACAAAATTTTATTTTCATGAAAATCATAATTTTTTATTTATGATAAATCTATTAACTTTGTTATAAAATATAAAATTTTATTACAATGTAATTATAAATATGAAAAACATATTTAAGTTTTTCTAACAAAGGATATTACTATCAATGATTAAGAAATATCTAATACATCCTAGTAAAGGCCTATCAAAACTTAAAAATTCAAGTATTAAATTATTATCATGTATAATATAGTTAAAAGTTTATACACTATCAATCAATCAAAACTATTCTACAATATCTGTGCATCAACCTTTTTCTCCAAAACTATTGGCATTTCATTTCAATCCTTTCTACCAATTTCAAACATTGCTTAAAGATCCTTTGATTGCACTTTCAATAGATTTAATGCCAATACACATTTGGAGAATTTATTTTCATAGAGGTGCCTAATGATAGAACTTAATCAATAAAATGTTATCCTACATCCCAACATGGATTTTCAAAAACTTAATATTATAGGATTGAGTGTTAACCGTCGTCCATTTTTTCTCACTTGAAACGTAACGAGAGGAGGCTTTTCCATTTATAAATGAAACTTCAATTATATTAATTCATTTATAACAAATACCTGATTAAACCATGAAAACAAAAAATAAACTAAAGTATCCTATTTTGAATATTATCTCCTGACTAAACAGCCTGAACAACAGTGTCAGAGCCATCTGATGATGGGTTACTAGTAGATAAAGCAATTTGCATCAGATGAGGAGAATCAATATCCTCAGATATTGTTGATTTATTAGGGTCTTCATGTGGTCTTGACTCATGTAATGCTGCAACTTTAGCACCACTAGAAGGTATGGAGAAACTTCGAGCCATGGCTGAAGGAGGCATTGGCAATGGAGATGCTGCATTTGATGTAACCAAATAATTTGGGGCAGAAAGCTGTTGACCTCGGGACACCAATGGACCCGAGTGACCCACCAAACCTAAAAGCTTAGAATTGGATGGGGAAATTGTTGGAGGCCTTGGAAGTTCATGAAGCTCATTTATTTTAGGTGAAGATGAAAGAGGGGGCGAAGCACTAGGAGATACTTTTGGAGATGATGATGGAGGCTGAGGAATTGAGGTCCTTAAAAGAGGTCCAGAAAACAATTGGACACTTTCTACTGAGACAGGCTTGGTTGGCCATGCATTACTTACCAATGGACCAGAAAAGGCATGTCTTTTGATCTTTTTAGAGTAAGCGGTAATATAATCATGATTTGAGGATAAATTACCATCGATTAAAGGAGGTGGCAATCTTGAGTGGGCAGTATTGATGTTACTCTCCTTGAGTACAGACTGTGCAGTCCTAACATTAGGACCGGAAAATCCCCCATCTCCAAAAATATTTTCATATTTCTTTTGTTCCAGTGGAGATGAATACCATAAATTTTTCATAGGCTCATTTAAATTTGTCTTTATTTTCGAAGGCACTTGATTACTTGACCTCAAAGATACTGAACTCTTCACATCAGCTGGTGTAGGCAGCACATATGAATTGAACTTTCTTGATAAAGTTGGCCGCATCGGTCTCAGCTTTTCGCTAGAATCACGCTTATTATCAACGAAAAGTGGGGCAGATTGGCTCGCTGACCTAAACCTGAAGGAGAATGAACTCCTGTAAAGCCTATCCAAATTTTCCTGCATATAAAACATGCATATTCGTAAGAGTTCAAAAAATTTAGATTGGAAGAACATCAAATAATCTCATATCCAAATGCATCAAGACACTTCCACTTGAGGGGTCTTGTATCAACATGTGAAATATCTCCAGTCCTAAATCCCAACAACCGAAGCTTTTGTTTATGCTTACCTTCAAGCTTATACAGTCAAACCTTCGGGAAATGTAAGTTCCACCAGGTTCAACTGCTGAGAATCATGCACGACTCAACATGTCAAAATGAGAGTAATTAGGCCAATGTACGTGCTTTATAGACAAAAATTTAAAACCAAAAATATGGATCTGATCCAAAATATTAACAACCATAAGTTTAGTGTACAACTTCCATAGAATTATATGCATAGACGAGATATTAATATTCCAGGTTATCTTCTGGATGTTCTTAGTTCTTAATCCATCCTTCAAGCTTTCCATCAAAACTGAATTAGTTGTGCACAAACAATAAATCACATTTGAAAACATTATGGATGTGAAGTTCCAGTGCATAATCCCATTGACTCCTCCCCCTAGAAACTCTGATTCTCATCCCTATTTTGATTTTACTCATTTTTTTTCTTTAGCATGCTAGAGGTTTAGATAGGAAGGATGTTAGGTGGATAGGAAGCCTAGTTGAGCCAGGGGTTAAATAACAAATTGTAATTTATATAGGGGAAGTATCTTTTGGGGAAAATAATCTGAACTGAGCACTATGGTTTGGTGTAAAGGGGAAGCCATTGGAGGAGAATACTTTCCTTGATTCTTTGGGTCTCAATAACAGAAACACCTCTCTTTCCCTCTCACTCTAACCTTACTTCTTTGCCTCTCAATCTACCCAACTTCCCATCGCCATACTACTTGTCCATCATCACCTGCCTGTGCAATTAATTGCCTACTCATATTGATGCTGGATTGTTGGGATAGCTGCTCAATCTTCAATGTTCATTTCTCAGTGTGATTGAAATAAGCAAAAGGAGGAAAAAAAGATTACAAATTCCTAGCTACAGACAGTAGTCACCTTCATTGAGTTCTCTAATGTAGAAACATCTTGCTTGCGTTCATTTTGTGCATAGTCAAAACTCAGTTCCCCATCATCATTCTCATCATGACTGTCATCATCTTCATCTTCATCTTCATCCTCTCCTTCAATACCAATGAAGTGGTAATCAATGTGGTGTAGTTCTGTTACTGATTTTACGTGCGGCTCTGCTGTCTCAAGAGATTCAACTGCTTTCTTGAAGAAACACAACTGTTTTGGGGGATAAAGGAGAGCATTGACGGAAATAAACATTAAAAATGAATTACTCTCCCAGATCTGAAAAAGAAATATCGGGAGTAAGCAAAACCTGAGCTGCATGGTGACGTGATGCCTGTGTTAGAAGGCTCCACAATTGCCCTTGCTTCAGAGATTTCAAGCGGAAAACAAATAATGTAGCCTCCTCGTCATATTCATCACGAGCAATTTGCAACTGCTGCAAGGAAATACTCTCTGATTTTCCACTTCGAGACCTACCTCTTTCTCTATGTCTTGTTAACATGGACTCGTATACTTCTCTGCAGATTATACAGCAAAAAGGTAAGGCATGAATCACATTCAAAGACAAAAAGTATATCCAATATAACACTCCAAACCTTTTTTCATCACAATGTCGCTTCATCTCCTGCTTCAGTGTGAAGAAAAAAAATTAGTATAAAAAATAATAAAGGGCCCTATACAAAAAAGGGATAAAGCAAGATATGGTAGATTCAACAAACACACTACCAATCTTGTTTGGATGAAATATAAGCATTGAAATAAATCTATTGATGACCTATAGTTTTAGGGAGTTTAGTAAGCAAATAAATAGGGCATTGGACGTTAGAGGTTGTTGTTATTCATGTCTCCATGTTCGAATGCAGCAGTTAGATAGAATAGAACAAACCTCAACAATTCGAAGTTCATTGAGAAGAGAGTCTGAAGGAATGGTAATTGTCTGGGTGATATGAGAGCGCTGAAATTGCAAAGGAAGAAAAAATTAGAAAAGCATAGAGAGATTGTTGGAGTTTAAGAGAAGTAGTGAGTACTGACATAGTTATCAATAAGCTTCTGGAGTTGAAACTGCATTTTACCGAGCATTATGAGAACTGTGCCTGCATGAGGGCATACAATCCAATAGCAATAGGATATAGGAAGGGAGAGAAAGAGAAAGTTAGTTGATACGATAAGATAGAAGGGTATGAGAGGTAAATGGATAGTATAGTACCGCTTTCTTCGTCGTCGTGCAAGGCGGTTTTCTCAAGAAGGCAAGAGCCCAATTCTCCCAAGGACTCTGAGAATTCTGTAAGGTAAGAAAGTTATGATGATTATTTATTATTATTATTATTATTAAAAAAAATGGAAAATGGAAAATAGGAAAGGCAGAAGACCGACCATAAGCACTGTTGGCGGCCGCTGCTGCCGCGGAAAGCAAGCTATCGTAGCAGTCTCTCATGTCTTGCATGTCCTGCAGTGGTGTGTGGACCATCATATCATTTCAATTTGAAGTTGTAAGAGAAAATAAATAAAACCACCTTACCTGGGTAGCCTGAGCGAGCTCCTCTAACTGGGACAAAGGCATAATAATGTTTCTGCGGTGGTCACGCTCATCATGCTTCTCTACTGCCAGAACTCCCAACTTTCTAAGAGACCTCTTCATCTTTCGTATTTCTTCTGTGCAATTGCAAATCGATCAAACCCTCTCTGATAATTGATTAGATGCTGATTCAGGGTGGGTCGGTGAGTGTGAGTGAGTCGCAATGTCGGTCACATAACAGTTTTAGTTTAGTTAACATACGATACGAACGAACCAGCTGAGCTGACCTGACCTCCCAAATTCCAAATTCCCATTGCCCATCCCATGAAGCAACTCCGCATCTTCTTTGCATTATTAATGTCTTTCGTTCTTTCTTGACTTTTTCTTTTTCCCTGCCGCGTTCTTTTTTTCTTATTGATCAAAAATCAACCTACAGTCATTAATCAAATTTTGTTTTTAACCAATTAATACAAATTAGTATTCATGATAAATAATGACTAATAAATTAATATATGTATTTTTCTCTCATACTTTATTCGACACCTAGAATCCTTATTCAAATTCTGAATGATGATTAAAATACACTAACCATTACCAATTGTGAGAATAAAATTGAGTAAAATAAATAGTTATCTCATTCAATATAATTATAATAAATATGGCTAACAAATGTTCATAAAAATATCTTACATCTCTTTCTTTCTATATAAATAGTAAGTAAATAAAAAAAATGCATCAATGGATTGAGTTGAGTTCGAGGTTCATGTCTGATCAAGTCGAGTCGAATTCTACAGAAGTCCGAAAAACCAAAACAAAGTATATGGAATGCATATTTTCTACAGTAAAATAGAACAACAATTACGGCAGCAGCAGGAAGATTATCGATCAATTTAACATATATAGTATAAACTTGAGCACACCAAATTACACCTTTTTTGTTTCAAAAATTATCAAAGTCTTGAAATTATTGTCAGTGGTTGGCAAATTTTCAACTCAATACAAAATGTTATTTTCCGAAGGCATAAAGTAGAAATGTACATTCCAAAAAGATGAAGTAGTCACATGCTCCAATTATTAAATATCACAGGGTTTATTACATTTATTTTCAAATTTGGTTTAACTTAACGACAATAAGTGTCCGCACTGAGGGTGGCATGCATTCAGCTCTCCATGTTAACTCTACAAACCATTTTTGGCAGTTTGGAGGCTTGATTCGAGGAAAAGAAAGACAAAGTAATATGGTGGAATATCTGGGTTGCTGTAATTTGGTCCTTGTGGATTCAGCGCAACGAGATTCTATTTCGAGAGACTGATCTGGACATTGAAAGGCTGATAGAGGTGGTGAAAATTAGATCCTGGGGAGCAAAGCCAAAATCAAGCACTGCAACAGCTCATTCTTTGAGTGGTATCAAGGGCTTTCGCATATTCTGAAAGTTTGATTGTATTCGTTAGCTGTTACGTTGTAGTTTATTTGCCTTCGTTTGTTTAAACTCTGTTATGTGTTGTTGGGATACTGCTTTATTTGGCACTTCTGTGCCCTTTAATATATGATTTCATTAATAGATAAAAATAAAAATAGATACTCATAAAACTGTAAATGATGTATTTTTAATATTAAATATTAATTTTCAAAATCTTAAATTAACCAATAATTTAAAGGGTCTGAGTAATCACTCAACTTGTTAAAAGGTTACTACGTGATAAATAACAAAAAATTATTAAGTTATTCAACTACTTGTTAGTAAATTCCATAATTATTCTTACAGTCTTATTTGCACTAAGTTATTATTGATTAAAAGAATGATTTGTTAAAGACTTAATATTTATGTTATTTTATTTATTTAATTTTATAATTTTTATAAATAAAATAATTTAATTGAATAATTAAATAATAAAATAGTTCATTAAACACGAAAAATAAACAAAATAACTTATTTAGATAATAAGCATTTGCTTAAATATCATATTTCAAATTTTCTTTTTGGATTGTGCTTTGCTTCTTTTTATGACTTTATTTGCCAAGAGCTAATGATCCATCTCATTTTATTTTTTGAGAGTTTTTAAATATTTATTAAAGTATGGTTTTGCTTTATTTCATACTTTTCCGCTTATTCAAAGTATTTTTTTTTAATGTGAATTTTGTTTATAAAAAACTATTTTATCTCTATAATGGTTTTTTTGGATGGAATCTCTATAATGCCAATCTCATCAAAATATAAAACATTTCTCAAACCGTGCAATACTTATTTCAATACCTGGTTAATGGAACAAAAATAATTTTTGGACACCCAAAAATCTTTTTATTTATTTTTTTGATATCGAGTAAGAGAGACAATAAAGGAAATTATATGTAAGATAAGTAACATCACGTGGTAAGAAGACACAAAAATAATTAATGTTAATTAGATATTTGAAAAGGTGAGAGTGCAAAAACAAGTACTTTAAAAAAAAAATTATAAAGGATTCACTCAAACGAATTATTATCACCCGTTTTAAATAAATTTCCTGTAAAACGATCGAATTGATTGCTAACAGCTGAGAATAGATTACCACGAAGACATTACAAAGAATCTTGGACTCTCGAATTTTTAGCTCAAAAAACCTAAATTAGTTGGGAACAAGCATTTTGTCCTTGCAGGATTTTCAACTAGTTCTAGCAAATAATGTACACTCTCCATTCTCCAACTCCAATATGCTCGTGTGCACGAGGTAAATGAAAATAAATAAATAAATAAAAGAAAACAACGGTCAATGGCCTTTGCATGCAATGGAGAGTAGACAGACTAAGCATTAGAACCATCAAAACTGCCCTGCGCACTTTGTCGTCTTTTTTCTCTCCAGTTCTCACCCCACATCTTGGCTTCAGCCACGGCACGTTCTCTATCAATATCCCTGTTGTTTAATATCCTTGCAGTTTCACGTGGGGACTCGTCTTTCTCAGATCCTTCCAAATCCCATCTGCGTCCAGATCCTCCTCCACCTTCATCATTTTTCAATATTCTTCCCCCTCTTTTATCATCACCTGCTCCCCTATGGTCATATGCCTGGTTAGCTAGAAAAGAAAGCGCTGTCACCACATCCCCAATCAGAGGACGTGCTGCAGCCTGTTCTTGAATGCACATTGATGCCACAGCTAGAGCTTGGTAAAGACCCCGCATGGGATACCGTCCCTGCAGCTCTGGATCTGCTAACTTTGGAAATTTCCTGCGGTCATTGAACAGTGGACGTGCCTGCTCAAACATATAAAACCACCCCCATTCTTATCTATGCATAAGTTAATGTATGCCAAACTAATAAAGACAAGTAAAGATTAGACGGTTACCCATGTCACAAGGTTTTGTTCTCCATGGGGTCGAGTGCTGTCAATGGCTTTACGGCCAGTAATCAGCTCCAAGAAGACTACCCCAAAACTATATACATCAGACTTCACAGTCAGCTGTCCAGTCATTGCATATTCTGGGGCACAGTAACCATAAGTTCCCATGACACGGGTGGAAACGTGTGATTTGTCACCAACTGGACCAAGCTTTGCAAGGCCAAAGTCTGAAAGCTTTGGATGATAACCTTCATCAAGTAATATATTAGATGATTTGAAGTCTCTATAAATGACCGGAGGATTTGCTTTGTCGTGAAGGTATTCCAATCCTTTAGCTGCCCCGGCAGCTATTTTCATCCTAATGTTCCAATCTAATGGTTCCTTACCCGGGGGAAGATCTGCACTCCAGTCCATAAATAATGATTAAACATTAGTTATTATCAGATAACTGCATTATGTTTAAGGTAATAATGTATTCTCTACTCTACCTGAAGTTTAGATATGCTAGTCAATCGACAACAAGGAAAAATGGAAACATTTCTAGCAGACAAAAGAATGGTTATCATATGTATCACATTCCTTTTCCATAACTTGCAATAACATGGAAGGCTAATCCAAATGCTAAGTTGATTAGGCTTTATACCAAAAAAAAACTTAGATTTGAACAGCCACTACATAGCATATACATATGCATCATGAATGAAAAATAAACTTGACAGGGTGACAACTTTACTATTTTCTGTGTCTCTTGAAGGAGCCAAAGCAGCACCTTCAATGGGTAGAAAATGCTTTGCTCTATCCTTCTAGCTAAATTTATGGTGTTGAGGTTTCATTAGTCATTAGACACAAAATCTTCTCCTTTATATTATTTTCCTTCCACCAAGAAATCCAGTTAATGTGTAGGTTCGAGTTTATGTGCTGTTGGACCCACTGTACATTCACATAAAGGAAGGCAAAACCCAAACAGAATGGACACAACAGCTATTAGGGAGAAGCCGACAGGTTCTGTTATTTTGATACTCAAATTGTGAAACGTCAAGCTAATTCTTTAATTGTGAATCATAACTTGTATTGAATTGTAAGATTCAGAGACAATGAAAAATTACTTCAAATATATCATATAGATGATGTATAGTGTTCCCGGTAAAAAAAAAATTAAACTAGAAATAGATAAAACAGCTTAAATAGAAGTCTTATAAAACAAAATTATTAGTTATATCTGAATTAGTGAAGCCTTTTTAAAAGAATGGAAGTGGAGCAATTAAATTGCTAATTTGATTGCACGTATTGAATGAGTGAATGACTTAAATAATATCTTTAAGGATTTTCCTATTGTAGGATTATTTTCTTATCTTATTTGCTTTGTTTTAGATAAGACGTAGGTTGCGTCTGCTAGAAAAAGAGAGGAATTCCATTTTTGAATAACAAGAACAATTTGGGTATTTGAAATATTGGAGATTTGTTGATCTCTCAAAGCAACAACAGCATAGTAGAATCCCTGCAGCTTCTACCAAATTGGTATCAGAGCCTTCCATCATTTTTTCTTATCATCTAGTAAAACTAATTAGAAAATAAGAAGGCTAAAACTACAATGCAGTGGTATCTTCACTGCAGAAATTCCTAAAATGGCTTCCAGACCAAATTTGGACTGAAAAACAAAATTCAGGGCGGTCAAACCCTGCCCAAACATAATAAAAGTTTAAATATATTTTTAATTCATGAAAAGAGGATTTATTGTTTTAGTCCGGAAAATTAAAGTTTGTGTTTTTAGTCCTTCAAATTTAACAAAGCTGATAAATGTGTTTTTCGTCCTTCTATTAAAATTGTCAAACAAAAAATATTAATTTTACCATTTAAGACAGTTTTTTAAAGTCACACTTTGACAATAAAAAATTATAAAATTAATATTCATTTTTTAGCACAACTAATAACATAGGTGGAAAATGACTTAAAAAGGGAATTTTGCAAATGGTGAAAATCGAGCAAGAAACCTCTAGTTAAATAGATCATTCTCATTTTAAAGATTTGAAGGAAAAAAATAACTTTTAATTTGAGGGACTAAAATAGAAATACATTTATATTTAAAAGACTAAAAACATATTTAAGCATATAATAAATATAATAATTTGAATTGAATATAAATTTATCTCACTTTTCAAGAAGAAAATTCATTATCTCATAATTTTAAAGAGTTTAGCTAAGTTTAGTTTGAAAAATATTTTTCTCTTTTAATTTAAAAGTTTTATTTAACTTAAATTTTATTTTCATTTTTAGATGCAATCATGGAAGAATCATTAGGGGGAGTACTTCTCTCCAGACTGAACTGATATTTAGTTTACGCTATCAAAAAGGGCTTCAAAAGCACAAGAAATAAAGTAAATTCTAAACGATAAGTCTTTTTGGTAAAGAAATTCTAAACCTCAGATATAATCTTATCCACCCTTGTATTAGTACTGCATAAAGAGTTAAAGAGTAAAGACTGCACAGATACTGATGATACTTTCATAGCTTTGAAATGTATTAGCCACAGATCTTGGTGCTCAGTATATTTCTAAAAGGGAATACTAATTATCAACTTCTTAAGAAATGAGAAAATACTCAACTGAAACTAAAACGAAGAAAATCTCATCATGGAATTCGGAGTAGAAAACAACCATACCATGAAGGTGGTCTTCCAATGATCCCAATGGCATAAATTCATAAACTAAGAGGCGTTGGTCCCCATCCGCACAGTATCCAATAAGATTCACAAGATTAGGGTGGTGTAGAAGACTGAGCATGAGAACCTCCACAAGGAATTCCCGATTACCCTGAAGACCGTTTCTGTCTAACTGTTTAACAGCCACAACCTGTACAGGTAAATGAACAAATGTCAGGACTCAGGAGTCACTACTCACTATTCACCAGGAGCCTCAACCAAAGAAAAACTCTTTGAGCATTGAAGACTAGTGTTGATCTTCTTTCATTAAAAAAATAGTGCTGTTATTCCCTCTATTCTTTCTCGTCTTCCAAATTGTAAACTATGCTTTGCAACTGTACCATTTAAATGTATGGCTTATGAAGCAAATTGAGATAGCGGTGGCATAAGCACATAAGGCCACAGTATTATTTGCTGAATTCCCAGACCAAATTGGATTTGGTACCACTACCTAGTGAAGAGTTATAGAAAGAATTACCTGACCGGTGGTTTCAAGGCGGCCCTTGTAAACCCTTCCGAAACCACCTTCCCCCAAAAAGGATTGGGGCCTGAAGTTTTTGGTTGCAGCTGCAACCTCACGGAAAGTGAAAATTTGAGCGGCAATTTGAACAGTAGGTCCATCCTTGAGAGCAGCCAATTCCCTTTCCCTTTTGGAATCTCCATTGTTACCATTAACATTACTTGTCGTTGAGCGTCCTGCTACCCAATACAAGGCTATATTAACTAATCTGTGACTCTGAGTGAGATACTGAATAACAACAACTAAGGTACGGGATCTGATTTCAATCTCATTAATCAGATCAGATCAAGCAGAATTAGATAAATAATATATTTTGTTATAGTAAAAAACAAAACTAACCAGAGGCAGAGGGCGGCAATCTGGAAATACGAGAAGGAACAGGGGGCTTAAGATCATGACCATGATCATGATCATGATGATGGTGGTGGTTTTCCTGCTGAGGATTGGGATTCAGCTTCTCGTCCTCCCTCGAATCGAAACACGAAAAACAACCCATCACACGCACACGCAATCAATCAATCAATCAATCAATCGATCAAAGCCTCATCTTCCAGTTACAATCCTGATCCCAAAACAGATTCTTGAATGTTTTTCTTTATTCTTGGGTAGTAGTAATTGGTTTGGTGGGATGGCAGAAAATAAAATATATATAAAACAAAAAGAGAGGTTACTATTGCTATTGCTATGGTTTTGCGCGTACAATACTGTACAGGTTAGTGCTTCCACTTTCACACACTTGGACCTGACCTGCGACTGGGACTGGGAGAGGACAGCAAGTCCGAAACAGCAAGGCGAGTGGATCCCAAAACTAAACAATACACTTTTCCATTTTTTTAAAAGTGTTGTTTTATGATTTTAAGTTATATTATTTAAACATTTTATTCAGTTGGGTAAAATCTTTACAAAAATTAACAAAAATGTGTATTAGTTGGTTTTTAGTTTAATTATTTTGATAGTTTTAAACGCGTTGACTTTTTTTTATTATAATTATTAATTATTTAATTAAAATTAATTAGTTTTTTTTTTAATTATGACATTATTATCTTTTTTTTTTATTTCTAAGTTATCTTTTTATCTATTTAGTTAATTTAAATAAAAAGTTTGATAAATTTGATAAAATTAAGATTCAAACTCATATCCTCTTTAATTTTTAAATATCAAAATAATTATTAAGTTAATAGTCTAATGGATAATAATTGTAAAACATATATATATATATATATATATATATATATATATATTTATTGTTTATTGTATTATCAATAAAAATATAATAATTTAAATAAAAATTAAATAAAATAAGTGATTTATAAAATAAAAAATAAAATATATAAAAAAAAAATTATAATTAATAATAAGAAATGTTAAAAAATAAATAAAAAAAATAATTTAAATAATTAATCATAATAAAAATTTAATTCCGTCACAAGGCTAGCCAATAATAAACTTGGAAAAGCACATCACAATTATACCACTATATTGTTAAATTTATAGTTCACAAACTAACCCTAACCCATAAGTTATATAGGCTTTTGGGTCCTACAAACTTTTTTAATCATGATCCGTGCGAACTAGGATTAAGTTAAATCATTTTAATAACTCATTTTTACATTTTCATCTTTCTAAAACTAAAGTGAGAGGAGAAAGAGATAACTTTCTTATCAATTTTCAACCTAAAGATATTAATTTAAATTTTAAATAATATAAATATAAATATAGTTTCAAACAAACGCATAGAAGTGAAAAAAAAAACAAAAAAATAGCATGGAAATGCATGATTGACAAGGTGAAACGTTAAAACCCAATAAAAAAAAACTAGTAATATGTATAAAAGGATCGTCACTCTCGAATCCAAAAATTATATTTATTTTCATTCATTAATTTTTTTTTTGTGAAATTTTTGTATTCATTCTTTGTAAATCTTGTATGATAGTTGTTCAATTATATAAAAAACTTTAACGAAAATTATAATCTTTCATTTAGATTTTGTGTGATTATGTTTATATTTGTTATTTTCATTCAATAAAACATTTTGTAAAATTTATATTCATTTTGTGATAGTTGTTTACTTATATAAATTTTTTTTTTTATGAAAACTATATTATTTAATTAAATTTTATGTGATTATTATTCTCATTCATGAAATTTTTTGTGAAAATTATATTTATTCTTTTAAATATTTTGTGTTGGTTTGTTTCTTTTACGAAAACCTTTTGTGATAATTATTTTCATTCAATCAAACCTTTTTTAATAAAAAAAAACTCTTATGAAAAGAATAAAATGCTCAATGTAAAATCATTTTACATGTTTGGTTAATTATAACTTACTGACTTTTGAAATAATTTTATAAAAGTTAACTGTTTTATCATAAATGGAAGGTTATGACTAAATGATGATATAAAATAATTTTATACCGGTGGAGAATAAGCTTTTTTCACTTATGAAAATTATATTCTTTATTTGGATTTTGTGTGATTATTATTGTCATTCTTGAAAATCTTATGTGAAAATTATATTTATTCTTTTAAATCTTTTGTGTTGGTTTGTTTCGTGAAAACCTTTTGTGAAAATTAATTTCATTCAACAAAATCTTTTGTTATAATTGTTCCCTTGTATAATTTTTTTTTATGAAAATTATATTCTTTATTTGGATTTTGTGTGATTATTATTGTTATTCTTGAAAATCTTTTGTGAAAATTATATTTATTTTTTAAAATCTTTTATGTTGGTTTGTTTCTTTTATGAAAATTTTTTGTGAAATTATTTTCATTTAGCCAAACCTTTTGTTATAGTTGTTTCCTTGTATAAATTTTTTTTTATGAAAATTATATTCTTTATTTGGATTTTGTGTGATTATTAATGTCATTCTTGAAATTTTTTTTTGAAAATTATATTTATTCATTTAAATCTTTTGTGAAAATTATATTCATTCAACAAAACCTTTTGTAATAGTTATTCTTCTCGTATATAAAAAAAGTTTTATGAAAATTATATTATTTCATTTGGATTTTGTGTAATTATTATTTTCATTTCTGAAAAAAAAATTAAAAATTATATTTATTCTTTTCAATCTTTTGTGTTGGTTTATTTCTTTCATGAAAATCTTTTTGTAATAGTTGTTTTCTTGTATAAAAAAAACCTTCTTATTAGTTTTTGTAGACTTTTCACTTTCTTTTTTCTATTATGATTTTGTAGTGATCATCAATCATCTAAAGACATAAGTCTTAACCTTCTTTGATCTAACATCGTATTAGTAAATTTGGTTATAACAACAATTATTTGGCCTCCATAAAAAAAAATAAAAAATTGTTTTGCTAATTGGTAAACAAACCCTTCCCCTCTCTCTTTATCTCATTTTTTTTTTTTTTTGGGTTTCTAAATGTTTGTTCAACATTTCAAATGAAACTGCAGTAAAAAATGACTACATGAAAAAAGGAATTCTCAAATTGTGATTCATGTTAATATATACTTCCCTTTCTATATAAAAAAAAAAAAATGTATTATTCCTATAATATTATTCCGATTCGAGAGTGGTTAGGCATTCCTCCATCAACAAATCAATCATGTTGAAAGCACTAAGGTATTTTTTCTAATGTTCTATTTCTTTTAAATGAATCTTTTTATAATTTGTTTTTTTTTTTGTTGATTTCTTTTTTCCTTCCGTGTATAGCTCCTGCAACTGGGGGAATCCTTTTCTATGCATATTAGGTTCATGACAAAATAATAATGCAAAATATGTATGTTATGGAATTTTAATTTAGCATATTTTATTTTTTATTCTTTTTGAATTTAACTTTTGATTTCTATTGCATATTTGAGAAGGGATTTAAACTATTGGTGTTAAAATTTTATTTTACATATTTACTTAGTTGTTATACTCATTAACTCAAGTGGAAAACGTTCATTTCTTAAAAAAAAAAAAAAATCTTCCTCCTCATTAGGTAAGTATTGCTTTTGAATATATTTTTTTCTTTTAAAAATTGGCTTAAATTTTAAATTTATCTCCTGTATTCTTATTTTTATATACTAATTTATTATTTTATCTTTAGGTTTAAATTTGGATATATTTATGTCATATAAATCAAAACGTGAAGATGTAAAAATAATTTAATCTATCAAATTAGAATAACGAAGCTACACAAATTAAAAATATTAAATTGATTTTTGTAATTTATGATGATTTGATGATTAAGTATTTTTTAATTTTGAATTTGTTCAATGAAAGGTTATTTGCATTGATATTTTTTGATTGAATGTATATCTCTAATTTTAAGCTAGTTTAAATTATACTGTAATGACATATTTAAGTTTTCAATGCATTTATTTAAAATTTATATTTTTTTTCTAATGCTTATCTGTACAATAATATTGTCTTAATACTTACAAAATAATTTATATTTTTTATTATATTATTTTTTAATATATTAAAATAATAGAAGTGTTGGTAGTTTATTAATTTTATGCTTTTTTCTTTTTAAGGCTAAAATAATAATTATGCTAGTTGTTTTTCTGGTCATAATTTTAAGTCTAAAAATATAATCTTAAGTTTCCTGCTCTTTATTAGGATAAAAGAGTAATTACAAAAATATATTTTAAATCCAAATTATTTATTGAAAAATTATATCAGTTATTTAAACATGAATAATATTTTATATTATAATAATAATAATTATTATTATTGTTATTATTATTTTTTTTATTAAACATTATACATGTATAACCAAATACTAAGACAAAGAGTATTATGCTTATATTCTTGAATACACTCTTTCTTTTGGATACATTCCTTTCATTCATCAAAATTTATTGAAAACTACAAAATTAAGAAAGTTATTAAATAAAATATAAAGTTCACCCAATTTGATGTAGAAACCACCAAAATTTATAATTTTTTGTTAAATTTTAACCTATAAGAGAGTGTGTTCTTATCATTTTTCAAATATTTATTTATTGAGAGAATTAGAAAATTAATAATTATATATTTAAAAAAACATTATTTTTGATGTATATAAAAAAGACTTAAATAAAAAACATGATTTTGATTATGTAAATAAAATAAATTATTGATTTTTACATAAAGGATAAAAAGTAGATAATTTAAAAATATGTTTTTTAATTTATTGTGTAACTTTTATTCTTTATTTTTTTAATAAGAAAAATACCTGTTATTATTTATTTTACGGTAAAAATTAAGTCCTTATATGTATTTAGGATTCGATCAAGATAAGTGTATAATTTTTTATATAAAAAATTAAAAATATGTGAAATTAAATTAATGATTTTATATTTCTTAACTTTAAATATTCGAAACTTTTATAAATATTTTCCTAAATTTTTTTTTTTGGAATGTTATAAATACCTCTTGATTTTGAAACTATATAAATATTATTTAGATCAAATAATTAAATTGAATTTACAATTTTAATTATTTAAAACTTATAAATATTACATATTAAATTAAAAATTTGAAATTTAAATTTAAATTTTTATTAGTATTTATTTAAATTAAATTTTGATTTGTATCTATTTAATTAATTAATTTTTATATGTGTTAATTTAATTTAAAATACAAATAGATCAAAATTATTATTTATATTCCTATTTTTATATCTATTTAATATATATATATATATATATATTATATTTAAAATTTATATTTATATATTAATTTATCATACATATTATACATATAGCCATGACTAAACAAACAGTAAAGAAAAAGAATGAGTTATTTTAAAATTTGAGAGGCGAAGTAAGTATTAAGTTGGAAACTGCCTGAGAGTTATTTATATTGGTGATAGATTATTAGTAATTGTAAATAGTGGTATGTATTTTGTTAAACAGATTTAATTTAACTAATGAGAGAGTTTTGGAGAAAAAGAATGGAATACAGATTGGGATTGGGCACAAAGAACGGAATGGGTTCCCATTATGACGGGCAACCTCCACCAAAATAGGTGGGTGGAGAGTAAAATAAAGAATGGTTAGTTTGATAAACAAAAAATAATGCGAAGATGGAAATGTCACCGAGAAACAATGATGTTGGGAGAAGGGAAGGGGAAAGGGAGGAGGTGTTGCAAGTTGTGGAGGAAGTGGATGTTTTTCTCCGTAGTAGTGGGGAAGGGGAAGAAAATGTTAATGTTCCAGAATGTGTTAATGTGTTGTCCAAATTGTTGGAGCGTATGGTGGATAGATACAACAATGGGAGAAGCAAGTTCGGGGAGGAGGCAGAAGATGACAAGTCCTTCCTAAATGCGGTGGATCGCATCTTCAAGCTTTCCACCACATGCTGCTACGGTGGTATTACCTTGGACCAAACTAGCTCTGTCCTTGAAAAATCAATGTCACTATTAGAGAAAGACCTCTGTTCCCTTTTAGAGGATCCCAAATCCAAAACACCTAAGAAATCATTCTCCTTTGGTTCTCGTTCTGATTTGACCTCCTCTTCTTCCATTACCCTCACCGACTCCCCTAACCTTGATCCAGATAACCAAGACTTCCCTTTTAATTTCCCCCCACACAAAATATCCATATTGAACAAGATCACCTCTACCATGATCTCTTCCGGTTACCAGATCGATTGTTGCTTGGCTGTTGCCAATTTTAGGCGAAGTACTTTCAAAACTGCCTTGGAAAGATTTGGCCATAGGAACATGAAAATGGAAGATGTCTACAAAATGCCTTGGGAATCTCTCGAAGGAGAAATTGCTACATGGAACCAAGTCGTTTGGCATTGCACCACCGTCCTTTTCAACTCCGAACGAAGGCTTTATGACTCCATCTTCCCCGATCAACCTTCTATTTCTCAAACCTTGTTCTCTAATCTTGCACGTAACGTCATCATTCAGTTACTCAACTTTGCACAAGGTGCTGTTTTAACCAAATGGTCAGCAGAGAAACTATTCAAATTCCTCGATATGTATGAGACTCTTAGAGAAGACATTGTTGGCGGTTCTTATTTGGAGTCCTGTGCAAAGGAGCTTGCGTATGAGACAACCATTACAAAGGACTTGATCATTGAGGCTATTGTGGCCATGTTTTGTGATTTGAAAAACTCCATCAAGAATGATAATGAAAGGATTCCTGTCCCCAACGGTGCTGTTCACCCCTTAACTCGTTATGTTATGAACTATCTTAAATATGCATGCGAGTACAAAGATACCTTGGAGCAAGTGTTTGAACAAGGTCAAGGTGTTGAAGGGATTGAGATTCAAATTCGCAAATCCATCCTTGATGAAGTGGAAGATGTAGGGACGCCCAAAACTTCACCTTTTGCACTTCAATTGATCACCATCATGGACCTTTTGGATGAAAATGTAGAAAGGAAATCAAAATTGTATAGGGATCTTGCTTTGCGATATTTTTTTCTAATGAACAATGGGAGATACATTGTGCAGAAGGTCAAAGGGTGTACAGAGCTTCATGAATTGATGGGTGATAATTGGTGTAGGAGGAGACAATCAGGGTTTAGGTTGTACCATAAGTCTTATCAGAGAGAAACTTGGAGTAAGGTATTACAGTGCCTTAAGCCAGAGGGTTTGCAGGGGGCTAAGAATAAGGTGTCAAAACAACTTGTGAAGGAAAGGTTTAAGGGCTTCAATGCCATGTTTGAAGAGATACACAAAACTCAGTGTACTTGGATGGTCAGTGATGAGCAACTTCAGTCCGAACTCAGGGTTTCAATATCAGCTTTGGTGATCCCAGCATACCGTTCATTTGTTGGAAGATTCAAACACCATCTAGAATCAACCAGACATATTGACAAGTATATCAAGTATCATCCCGAGGACATTGAGCTTTTAATTGATGATTTGTTTGGTGGTAATGCTACGTCCATGTCCATGTCCCGAAGGAGGACATGATCATTCATCCATTCCTTGCTCTTCAAATATGTATTCCTTTTTCTTTTTTCTTGCTTAGTTTCAATCCATCCATTAAAAGATAAAAGTATGTTTTTGTCGTGAATTTTTTCAATATCCCATAAATTATCTTTTCAAAAGTTTAAATCATTAAAGGAGGATGGTTTGATTTGCTTCATCTTTTTTTTTATAGGACGGAAAATTGTTTCATCTTGGAAAATAAACATAAGTTTCATCCAAACCATTTCATAATCAAATAAAATATGATTATTAATTATACAGGATAAAACATTAGTTTACAAAAGTAAATCAAATTTGATAAAAAAAAACATATTCATTTACATTTATCGAGGAATCAATACAAAGATCACATGGAAGAATAAATCAATTAAAATAAATACAAGTCATTGAAAAAAAAAAAAACAAATTAGATGTAACTACAATGTCGGTGAGATCGATTCTTGAACTTGTGACAATCTAAGCTTTAATCAATGACAACAATGAGACCTCAGAAGCAGCAGCAAAGATAAAGTTGGATCAACAAATGATACCAAAGGCGTCAACCTCGACAACGAAGAACGAGAAGAAAAACTAGAAGAAGTTGAAGACCAGATTTGAATAGATTCATGAGAAGGTGTCTTCGAGGTGTTTGAGAGAATAAGTAGGTCGCGGTCATCGACAGCAACAATTGCTACAATGATGTGATTTTCATGGATGATGGTAATTATTGAGTGTGTAAAAAGAATGAGATTGTTATGAATGTTTGAGAATTTTTGTTTAATCACAAGAAAAGAGGATAGGTAATGAATATGAGAATTAAAATTTTTTTTTTTTAGTGGTTAGAAAATAAATCATAAAATAATAATAATAATAATAAAATAAATATTTTTATAAATCAGTCAAACGTCACACATAATTAAAATTGACATATGTTAATTAAGTAATTAAAACGTGCAAAACTTATAAATAATAAAAATAACTAAAAATCATAATAAAGATAAAAGTTTAAGAATTAAAATAGATCTTCAAAATGTTCAGGTATCAAAACAAGAAAATTAAAAAGTCCAAAAAAACAAAAACATACTTTATTCTTAATTATAATATATTTTTACAAAGTACGCATTTAGTAACAATATATTTATTACTGACTGATATTTTATTATTATTAATTACTTTGAGTATTTTAGAAATTTAGCTTGGTTTTATAGAAAATGAAATTTATTTTTAATTAATTTAAAAATATTTGTTTTTCCTTATTGATAACATTAGTGTAGAATAGCCACTAATTTTATTGATAATTAATATATGTAAAAAAAAAAAAAAAAAACCTTATTGATAACTCTAAGGAGCTTCTCATTTCATTCATATTTGTTTCATCTAAAAACTTAAACTAGATACCTTGTTAAGTGAATTGTATTCAACACCACAATCAAACAATTGACCAACGACAATGAGACTCAATCCTTCAATTTTTTGACAGACTACACTTGTTTAATCAAAGTGTTCTGCTTAGCTTATTTCCACTTGAATAAAAAAAATATATAGTAAGCGATATGATGGTCTGAACTATTCCCGTTCAGCTGATAATAGAAATGAATAGATACAATAGTAAAAATTATGGGTGACACTTTAAAATTTGGACGAATTAAAGTTAAAGAATACGAAATATCACTTTTAATCTTATATAATTTATTATTTTTAATTTTGATATATTAAATTTCAATTTATTTTTTTATGATAACATTAAATTTTAAAATTTTAATTTTGGTATTTTATATTTTAACATTTATTTTTGGTGAAATTTTTATATTTTAACATAATAGCAACTAAAACAGTCATTATCATTATTTTGATCTTATTCATCTTTTTCTAAGAACCATATCCATTACATTATAATCACCACAACTCCAGTCACCAACATCTGACACGTGCACCATAGTTATGCCGCACGATGACCACTGAGGACTGTTGTAACTTTAAAGTCAATGGTGAAGAATCTTATCATCCCCTTCAACCTAGATTTATAACCACCAATCAAATCTTGAGAAATTGCATGATTGACTTAATTCTAGATGCAGCGACAAAGTCAAGAGCAGTTCAAAATTTATTGGGAAAATCGATCTAATTGATGTTAAATACTTGAATTCGTTGCCCATGACTAGGCTAAGTTCAACACACAAAACATTTTTATAGTGGATGCCGCCATGCCACGCTCTTCACCAGGAACTAAAACACGCCATGCTTCACAACGAGCCTTGACAGCGATGCGATGGCTAAGAACGAGGGCTTCAGCATGTTAGGTATGCAAACCTGCAGGTGCTTCCCGCAAACATGTGTGACACGACAAGGTCGAGTGCGTCGTGCATCATCGACATGATGATGATAGAATCTAAAAATTATTTCGTAGTAAATATATTAATTGATTAATATAAATTTTATTATCAAATTATTATTTATTTATTAAGAAATTATATAAATTTATCATTTATTCAATATAGATAATAACACATTTTTTTTTATAACAAAACAGTAATGCAATAGTAATATAAATATACAAAAGTATAAATCTATAAAAACAAAAACAAAAACTAAAGAAAAAGAAAAAAATTAAAAAAACATAAATGATAAAAGAAATAAAAAATTCCTGTAAAGAAAAGAAATAAAAAAAAATTAAAGGAAAAAGAAGGTAAAAAAAGAGACAAACTTAAGAGAAGAAAAGAAAGATTTTTTTTAATGAAAAAAAGAAGAAAAGAAAACAAACAGAAAGTATAAATGAACATTGTTGAGGAAAAAAATAAAGATAGGAGGAAAATAGGTGAGAAAATTTGTTTCAAGAAAAATGACACTTAAAAAAAGGTTTATATTTTTTTGATAATAAATTGGTGATAAAATTATAAAGAATTAAATTGTAAATAATAAAATTTATTAATAAATACATGATATGGTATTATTAAATGATATGTCTCAATCCTATAGTCCAATTAAACGAGGTGTCAAAATCCTATAAGATGTGAGGTGCAATAAAATTTATTAATCAAATATTGTCATGCTCTGTTACATTAAATATTTTAAAATTTAATGAACATTTGTAAAAACAAAAAAAAAGAAGGATTTTTATTGTATTTTTACATAATAAACTGAAATATTTTTAAAACATGAAAAATCATGATAAAATTTTTTAATTTAATGTATAGTAATGATAAAAACTTATATAGCTTAAATTCCAAAATCCACATTTACGATTTGTTTGAACAAATTGTTTTAGAATGGCATTTTTAAAAGGAGAAGAATAAATACGAAGAAAAAAAATTAAATACTTTTTTAAAATTTTAATAAATTAAAATTGAAATCTTCCTTAATTTATTTATATAAATTATCTTATAAATATTTGGAGAAACCAATCTTAAGTTTAATAAATCCTATTCTCGTATCATTTATAAGACATAGTTACTTATATTGTTTATATTATTTTTGTAAGTCTTATAATTTTATATAAAAATAAACATTAAAAAAAAAATTTAACACTAAGGTTAATAGAGTAGATGCTTGATTTAGAATTTGTTTGTTTAAGTTTATGTAGTAAAATAATAACTTATTTTAATAAAATAAATAATTATATGTGTTTTTAATATATTTGTTTGAACTATTTTTATTTAAAATAAATTATTTTATGTTTATTTAAAGAAATAAATCTTATTAATTTATGAAATAATCAATTATTTTATAAATACTTATTATAATTTTAAACAAACTAATCTTTAATTATAATAGTCAATTTATAATATAATTTTATATTCATGATATAATTTTATTAAGTAATATTATCACGTCAAGTCAAGTAATATTGTTTAAGAAAACTCGATATTTTTAAGAATTAAATTAAAAATTAAAAACCAAATTTAATACTCAATTATAATTTAAGAAGTGGAAATATAATAAAACATTTAATAGAGAGAAAATGTTATGATTTATGAGTGATGAGGGTAAGAGATAGAGATGATGATGGAGAGAGAGAAAGACGTGGTGAGTCTGAGCGTGCTGCACGGTGGCATGATCATAACGATGGACGAGGATCGGCGAGTGTATAGGGACGGGGGCATCGTGATTGAACAAGATAAAATCAAAGCTATCGGACAATCTAGTCATATCCTTGCCGAGTTTTCTCATGTGGCCGACCACATTGTTGATCTCACCGGCCATATCTTACTCCCTGGTTCTCTCTCTCTCTCTCTCTCTGTTTCATTTTCCTATGAAATACTGTAGCTCTAACAAAAACAATGGAGTGGACAGGGTTTATTAACACCCACGTTCATAGTTCCCAACAACTTGCGAGAGGCATAGCCGACGATGTGGATTTAATGACCTGGTTGCATCACCGCATTTGGCCTTACGAATCCAACATGAGCGAGCACGATTCCTACCTCTCTACTTTGCTTTGTGGGATCGAACTCATTCACTCCGGTGTAACCTGTTTTGCGGAAGCTGGGGGCCAACATGTTTCTGGAATGGCTAGAGCAGTTGACTTACTGGGCTTGCGAGCTTGTTTAACCCAGTCAACCATGGACACTGGCCACGGTTTGCCAACATCCTGGGCCACTCGAACCACTCACCAATGTATTCAGGTCTCTCTCTATCTCTCTCTTCCCCAATCCTTTTTCATTTCACAAATAACATTCCTATGCTCTGCTGTGCAGTCTCAAAAGGATAATTATGACAAGTTCCACAATACAGCCCAAGGCCGAATCAGAATCTGGTTTGGGATTAGGCAAATCATGAACTCTACTCCTCGCTTGCTTACTGAAACAAGAGATGCTGCAACACAACTCAAAACTGGAATACACATGGTACGGGTATCCCCCCTCTTTGTGTTTATGTGCATCCACTCCCATGTTTATATAATGGTGAGGACTGAGGGGTTAGAGGAGGAGTTCTAACTTCTAACTTCTAATTGCTATCAGTTATTTAAGCAGTGCAGTACATGTTGACCTATGTTTTCACTTTACCTGACATTGTGGTGAATTTGCATAGCATGTTGCCGAGATACCGTATGAGAATCAACTAGTCATGGATGTTCACAAAATAGATCACGGAACTGTTACATACTTGGAGAAGATAAATTTCCTTCAAAACAATCTGTTAGCAGCTCACTCAGTTTGGATCGATAATAATGAGGTAAATTTTTGCCACTATAAACATGACTACACGCTTTCAACAGCACCTAATTCAGTTAAGAAATTTTTGTTATTGTCTTACTGATGCTGAGAATATCACCAAACCTTATTGAGGATTTGTGATAGAACTATATATCACCTTCCAATAATATATTCGGGATTGAAATTACCTACCTATACCTTCTTCTGCTTCTTTCCCTTTATTCCTTCAATGGAAAAATGTCATGTCATAAAACATATTTTCTTTTCTAGTTGTTAGGTTTTATTCGAGTTATTTTTTAATTGGAAAGACAAAAGAGATAGAGAAACATGTGATTTGAGTCCATACGTAGAAGAATCTGGAATTGAACTAACTTTTCCTTGGCTAATGTTTAAAAAAATTATTGGAATGGTAAGTAATCCACTAGTTAGTGTGATGAACAGTAATTATTGCTGCATAACATTTTTTCAGATATCTCTTCTTTCAAGAGCAGGGGTCAAAGTGTCTCACTGTCCTGCTGCTGCAATGCGAATGCTTGGATTTGCACCTGTAAGGGAGATGCTTGATGCTGGCATCTGTGTCTCCCTGGGAACTGATGGGGCCCCATCAAACAATCGCATGAGCATCGGTTCATCTCAACTCTAAACTTTGAGTTCTTTCTTATTTGTTTTTATAATTTCACTAAATTCAGTAATTCCACATTAGTATTTACTATTTAGTTGGCTCATCACTCAGTCATGTTTGCAAATTTGGTTTGTAATGTGAAGAATTTTTATTTTCAATATAGTATTAAATAGACCACGGAAACAACCTACCCGTCCTGAGCAGTACACATTTTATAAAATACCAAGTACATTTTCCTGGGAGTTATAAGGTTCGCTTAGTGGTTGAAGGGAGAAGGAGGGAGAGAGAGGTTGTGGGTTCAAATTCCTTTCTACTAACATTCTATTTCTAAATAAACTAACAACAGACATTGACCGATAAAAAAAAAAAAGTACATTTTACTGGGTGGAAATTTTCAATAATAAATTATATTTGCAGTTGACGAAATGTACCTAGCTTCTCTAATTAACAAAGGTCGGGAAGTTTATGCTAATGGAACTACAGATCCAACTGCATTGCCTGCTGAAACTATGCTTAGAATGGTTACAGTTAATGGTGCAAAGTCTGTATTATGGGATGATGAACTAGGTTCTCTTGAGGTTGGGAAAAAGGTTGGTAATGGTTCATATTCTTTGCGTTTCACCTTCCTTCTCATTGTAATTATTATGGTTTCTCTTCCCGTGTTTACTGAGACTAAACTAAATATGAGATTACTCTTTGTTGAACAATTCATGTACTACAGACATTTTCAAAGTAAAGAAATGTGGTGTGTGGACAATTCATCGTATTTGATAGTTGCTATGTTTTATTGCACGTAAAGCACAATTGAAACATGAAAAACTTCATATCTTTCCTGGCTTTCCTTGTCCATACTTCTGTAATATCTTTCTTTAATAGACCAAATCTTCTGTTGATGATAACGTATCATTTTTTGCTATTTCTTTGCTTGTGACAGAAGCTGACAGTGTTTGTACTTGTCATTTAATAGGCTGACATTGTTGTAGTCAATCCTTCAACTTGGTCTATGGTTCCTGTTCATGACTGGTAGGAACTGATTACTTAATTGGTAATTTTGCTTCATTATACAGACATTTTTAATGACTTGTTTTTGAAGTAGATGAGCCTGATCTAGTTGTGTGAGTATGAAATTATATGAAGATTATGCTTTATAATGCATTATTAAAATTATGAGGCTATGCAGCGAAAGTTCCTTTCTATTGCAATCCTGGCGGCATTCAGCTCTCTTTACCATCATACCATTCAAAGATTCTTTCGAGTTAATACATTTACTGTCTAAATATGCAGCATTTCCAGCATAGTGTATTGCATGCGATCAGAAAATGTGGTTTCTGTCATGTGCAATGGGCTATGGATAATGAAGAACAAGAAGATTGTATATGTGGACGAGGTATTTTATTGAAGCATTTTTCTTATGTAGGATTGAGACTCCATGAACTTGGTTTATGAACTAACACTTTGAATAAGGAATGAAATAGGAGGAAAAAGAAATAAGAAGAAAAAAAATAGAAGACTTATTTTTTAGCATAAAGTTAATTTTATTTGAGTAAATTACACTTGCATTCCATGACGTTTTATCAAATTATACATAGTTCCATCTTTTTTATTTTCATACATTAACACTTCTTTAAGTTTGAAATCATTATATAACATTCCATGTATGTTTCAAAACATTCTACTCACACTTCTCAACAAAACATTACACTAACACACAAAACATTACACTAACACCTCTTACGGAAGGCGAAAATAATGATTTTAAAAGCAAGAGGTGCTCAAGTTTCCGTCTTCTTTTTATCTGTTATCATTGTGACTAAAGAGGTTTAATCTGTATATCGTTATTTGTCTTTGACAGGAAGAAGTTATTTGGAAGGCAAAACAGGCTTCAGTTGAACTTTTGAAGAGGGCGGGCATAAACTTACCAACCAGAATGAACATAATTTGATTGTTGTTTATCACAAATATTATTTATGTCTATGTTTATAACTAAGTTGGACAAAACTAACTGAAAAGCTAGTTGGAAGCTAAATGGTAGTTGGAAGTTGAAAAGCTTGCTAGTAGCTGGAAGTTGAAGTAACTGAAAAATATCAAATGACAAAAATCGACATATTTATATGATATATTTGTATAAATTTTAATTTTATTTTATGAATAAAAATATATTTTGAGATGTTGTGATTTAAATTTTTAATAAATTTTAAACTCTTGTAATTTTTTATTTACAAATAAATTATTTTACTTTTTTGTTTCACATATTAGATGTTTTCATATCATGTCATCTATTTTATTATTTAAAGTATTTTAACTTAATTATGAATATGAATAAAACATGTATTTATAAGAATATAAATGGGAATAATATTGCTCCAAAAAAAATTGGGAATAATATGGGATTATCACTTATTCTCTCTCATAGTATATATAATTTTTATGATTATAAATATTTATAACAAAATGTGGAAAATTATGCATATTATTAAATAATAATAATGAGAAAAAATAGATATAAAAATGATATTTTATTTTAAAAAAAGGTAGTTATAAATAAAATGTTAAATATTACTTTTGATTATTTATGTTTTAATTTTTATTTAATTTAATTATTTATGTTTTAAAAGTTTCAGTTTAATTACTTATAGTTCTTTCCGAAACGAATAAGATTTTCAATTTTTTAACGCGATTTTAAACTATTTTTTTACTAATTCAAAATGTATAAATTATTTTATTAGATTTACTTATATGAAAATTACAAAACATAATTAATGTTTGAATAAAAAAAAGGGCATAAGCATAGTAAAAATTACATAAAAAGTGTATCCAACAAATAATTAATTAAAATGTAAAAAAAAAATAGACATTTAACAAAACATGGATAAAAATGATTAAAATTCATGATGGAATAAAAGTCTGGGAACTAAAATCAAACTTAAAAAAGTCCGAGGACCAAAAACAAAAAATTGGAAAAATTTGAAGATCAAAAACATACTTTACCCTAAATATAAAAGACTAAATCGAAACTTTTAAAATATAAAGTATCAAATAAAAAATGACATTTAACTTAAATAAAAATTACAATTTTAGTAAAACATAATAAAAAAATGAAAAAGTTGTATTTTATTATTATTATTATTATTATAAATTACAAGTAATCTCTATTATAGATAATATACAAAATATTTAATTATTAATGATAAATGTAATTATATAGAAGTTTTTACTCATTGAAAGAAGTTGTATCTCCCATTTATATCTTTTTTTATGAGTGACATTCTCTCGTGTATACAGTTTATTTCATACACATTTTTTTTAATATGATTGAAAATTACATCACAAATTTTGTTAGATTTTATAAATTTTAATAAAAAAATTATGATTTTTCAATAAATTTCAATCAAATACATACTGATAAAATTTATGAAAAAATGTCATTAGCCTTCCTCTTCTTATCAACGTATAACCTAATCTCCTAATTATAAATTATGCTATTAAATGATTTACATTTTATATTTGAAATTTAAATGTATCTTTTTTCACTCTTAATCTCTTCCTCATACATTTTTTTTTTTGTATTGAATATTTTTGGAAGAGGGGATGACATCATATTCCAAGGGGAATAGATCCTCTACAATGATATTACTACTAGGTATGGCAATAATACTTGTAATTGCACATATCGTTATGGCTCTTGTCTCCGAGTTTAATAGGAATTTTTTGCTTTTATCAAATACAAGTATAGGTAATACATGTATTTTCTAATCAGTGATGGAGATAAATATGAGAACACATCTCCCTATCCATCCCGGTCTCTATCTCAGTTACGTTTAATTACTAAATTAATCTTATTTTTAAATTATATTCTAGAGAGTATTTTGAATTTATGTTAATGACTTAATATATTACTGAATTGCATGTGTTGTGTTGTTGAATATTTTATATAAATTATGTTAAAAAAATTATTTAATAATTTTTTTTGAAAAAAATAATAATAAGACATGCATGGGAATGAATAGGGTAAACCTAATCCTTATCCATCGGAACGGAGACAATTTGTCATGCCTAATTACTACGGCAGCAAAGGATCTTAACCTTTAAATTTTATTTATTAATATATTATAAAATATAAAAATATAAAAATTAATTGTTAGATTTTTCATTTTATCCTCTCATGTCTTTTTTTTTTTTTTTTTTTTTCTGGAGGAGATCATTACCCCTGTTCCAAGACACGAAAATATCATGACTCAAGGAGCGTTTAACTCCTTAAAAGTACTCTTAACATACATATGAGAGAGACACCATCTTATGTTTTGGATACCAATTAAACTATTTAGGTTTTGATCTCATGCAGATTATCATTTTAATACCTTAGTTTTAACTTGAGTTTCAATATTTTTAGAAAGAAATTATCAATAATAATTTTTTATTATAAATATCAAATATAATTTATAAGTTCATTTATTTATTATAAAATTTAGTTTTATAGAATATTATTTTATTTTTGAAGACATTAAATTAAATATTTTCAATTATAGGAGGAAGATGGGCTAGTTGGAGGGATATGATAGTAATTTGAGATGGGGGTAGAGTTGAGTTTGAGAATTGAGATGAGATGAGATAATATATCAAATATCAATCCTCTCGAGTGGCAGTGGCGGGCGGGGTTGGTTAGAGCTAATCCATGACCATGGCGGCTGCATTTACAACTGCAACAGTGAGACTGGTAATTAGTTATTGGTTTAATTTTTGTTGAAATGAATATTATTAATTATTAATGATAGGATTCATTTGTGTTGTCAGTCAAATGTTGGAGAAAGCAAAGGTGTGCACCTCCGTAAGTGTAACCCTAATCCTAATAACCTTAAGGTTATGCGGCGGGGGTATGGCGGTTGTTCTGGAATGGCAGTGAGTGTGAGAGGCGCAAGAATTGGAATTGGAAGGATTCGGGCGAGTTCTTCTTCTTCGGAGGAGGAAGAGGTGGCAAGTGTGCAGTCAAAAGTGACTCAGAAAGTATTCTTCGACATGAGTATTGGAAATCCAGTTGGGAAGCTTGTGGGACGGATTGTGATTGGACTGTACGGTGACGATGTCCCCCAGACAGCCGAGAACTTCCGTGCCCTTTGTACTGGAGAGAAGGGCTTTGGCTATAAGGGCTCCACCTTCCATCGTGTCATCAAGGATTTCATGATTCAAGGAGGAGACTTTGACAAAGGAAATGTATGTTGTTCTTCCATCCCCTTTTTTTTTCCATTTCTAATTCTAATCACTCACTTGTCCTTGTCCTTGTCCTTGCAGGGAACTGGAGGCAAAAGTATATATGGTCGTACTTTCAAAGATGAGAATTTTAATCGTCAGTCTCCCTCCCTGCTTTCCATTTCAAAACTTCTATCTATATGTGCTGAGTGCTGACTCATAATATCTACAATATCTCTAGTGTCTCACACTGGACCGGGAGTTGTTAGCATGGCAAATGCAGGTCCCAACACAAATGGGAGTCAGTTTTTCATATGCACTGTCAAGGTATATATATTTCTCTTCAATATTTTGATAAAGATCATTGGTTTCATCTGTGAAAACCTCAGATATAGAGAGAGAATAACCATTTTAAATATATTTTAATCAATATTGTCAAGATCCTACCAAGATGTAAATCAAGTGATAAACATTGAAGCAAACTTCAAACTGAAATTTTTCATAAACTACTAGTCTACTAGCACTCATGCTCACAGCAGAGAGAGGGTCAAGACTCAAGACTTGAGAAATTCAGAAATCAGAGTGTAAGACCGACAGTGAGCAAGTCTGAATGCACAGCAACAAACCAATTCAGAAATCAGAACCAAGGGATTTAGAGAGACTAGAGGGAAAGATAACGATAGATTCAAATAGGGAGGGAGAGAATGGGGTGGGCTGTGAGGTTTTGTAAGTCTGAGAATGGGGGAGAATGCAATGATTTAGGGCAAAACAAAAGGCTAAAATGCATTCAGGGCACACCAGATTGCACAACCCAACTTAGAAAACCGAGCTAACAAGAAATAAAGTCTGATTCCACAATCTTGCTCCAAACTAATTAGTACTCTATCCAGCTCGGGAGCAGGTCGTAAGATCATGACATAACATTGATTATAAATTGTAATTATAATTAAAGAACCACACGCTGTCCAAAACCTAACATTTGATTAATATTTATGATGAAATGTCAAAAACTCTTAATATCTACTTATCTAGTAAAATAAGGTGGAAATTGTTTGTATTCCTTGACATAATAAACTTGTTTGATGAATTGGCAGACACCTTGGCTGGATCAGAGGCATGTAGTATTTGGCCAAGTTTTGGAAGGCATGGACATTGTTAGGTTGATCGAATCACAGGAGACAGATAGGGGTGACCGTCCTAGAAAGAAGGTGACCATCAGTGACTGTGGTGACCTTCCAATTGCTTGAGGTGGTTCTTGTGTATTTTTGTTGGTTATTCCCTGTATTAACTTGTTGAGATTGAGAAGGGAAAGAGGGGCGGGAAGGAGAAACTCTTGCTTTCTGGAAATTTTTGTTTGACTATTCTTGAGATATGTTCAGTAACTCCTTATTTCCATTCTGAACCTACATGTCTGGTAGAACTATAGTTTGAGTTGTGGTCAGGTTGGAAAATTTAATACCATACATGTATCTCCTTAAGCCAAAGTGAAGTTTCCATTGGGAATTGGATGGCCAGAGAATTATTGGAGTCTTCTAAAAGATGCATGATTGAATTTAATATCATTGTTAGTGAATTGTGGTAGACTTTTTCTGAGGAATTCCAGTGTTATCTTGATCGAAATAATGAACGAAATTCACCGTACTGTTTCAGAGGATATCCTTCCTTTATATCGTATTTGTTGGTACTTGGTTCCCATATTAGAATGATTTTTAATTTTTATATTGGTCCTAGCTCTAGTCTGACGTCGTGGTTCATCTCTAACATCTTGCTTTCTGCTTGTTTTCTCCTCCGATGCGTCCCCAAAAAATTGAAACTCAAAGAACTTTATATATTGTTCCATTTTGAATGAAAAAATGCTGTATGGCGACGAGTTCCCTCAGTAATAAAAATATATTTTTTGTTATGAACTTTTCGTTGTTGACCATTAACGTTCTCTAACTGTGGCGAGTTCATTATAAACCAACAGCAAAAACCAGAGTTCAGATTTGATATATGTAGTTATAAAAATGTCTTGTAATTTTGATTATCTAGAAAATATAACAAAGGCAAAACACTATACGAAGGAGTTGGAGGGAGTCTACTTGTTAATGATTATTTACAAGTGTAACATGTAGTAAATGAAAAGTTTTAAGTATTATTTTCAAAGAATCTAAATTTCTTTTTTAGATTAAGATACAAAATAAAAACCTCTTTTGTCCCAACAAATTAAGTTTTGATCTTTACACTTAAAGTTTATTAGACATTTATATTTAGTTTAAGATAAAAACTTATTCCTAACAATAGAAATATGCTAAGCTCATGTTATAAGTGATCAATTTATAACAAACATTAAACAATAAATAAAATATTAACTAAAATGTAGAATACATAATTCATAAATTAAAATATCAAAAATATATTAGGAGTGTAGTAATAGTTACATTCAAATCGCTTGCAACAATAAATGACTTTCATTAGCCGCTCCTTTCCATGAATAGCAACTGAGATTACAAAAGATGGGGAATGAATCCAATGATCATCCAAGGTCCAAAGATGATCCTTTAAAATGGTTTCCTAGCTAAGAATAAATAGGCAATATTCTTCCTCAGCCCAATGGAAAATCAGGGAATATATTCTTTGTGGTAGGTTCCAAAATCAAGCACTTGACATGTCTTTACATGACAATCATTATTTCTTATTTTTTAGAGCTTTGTTCTAAAGGATCCCGTGTGATTCTGTGAATTGATCATCATTATCCTTAAAAAAGGGTAAAAAGATCCAAAAACTCACTCAAACTAAGACAAGAAAACTAATAAAATCACAGCAAATAGAGACAACCATCACTTTGTATCAGTTTAAGATTTAAGAGATAGATAATTCACTTAAAAGAGTAAGTAAACTAAGTACTTATCAAAGTGTCGTAAAATCATCATCGAAGTCCCAAGGATAGTTTCATTTCATCGAAGCTTTGAGTAATAACCCTCACAACAGATTACGTCAAACGCAGATCTGCAACATTCTTTCTTTTCTTTTTCCCGTTCCTTTACTACTCTGATTTGAACGCGTGATTTGTTTTGTGGTGGTGGTTGTTGTTGTTGGACGGTTGGACCCGTTGTTATGCATCTGGTTTGTTGGTTATTGACTTTGTTTGGTTCGTTATTGGGTTCGTTTTTTAATTTAAATCCGTTTTTGTTGGTTTTTGTCCATAGTAATACTAATAATAGAAGCCCAAATCTTTTTTATTTTTCTCCATTTTTCTATTATAATTGTTGCATGTGGTCGTTGTGGTGGTAAATCTCATGTTTTGATTTTCTATGGATGAAAAAAGATATAACGTGTTTCAAGATATATAATGGCATAGACAAGAAGAACTTATTGGCAAAATGATTTTAAAATTATTTCATATTAGTCACTAAATCAATCAATTTTATAAATAATTAAAACTTTAATAACTAAATTTTTAGATCGATTTAGATACTATCTCAAAAATCAATTCAGTGATCATTCTTTATATAAATAATTTTAATAACTAATTTAATGACATTAAAAATTAAATTAGAGACTAACTATTTTTTAATCTCTAGAATGATTTATAAAATAGTTGTTATTATGAGTGAAAATTTAATCTTTAAATTAATCAATATTTGATAAATTTACTGTAGTGATTATTGAAAAGAATGTTCAATTAATAATTAGCATTATAGAAATATGTTTATATATCTTATCTTCAAAAATTAGACTTATTTTTCATCTCTAGCCTTCATTTTCTTCAAATCTATGATTTGTTTGGTTTAGGAAAGAAAAATAAAGGAAAGAAAGTAAGAAGAAGAGAAAATAAATGAAAAATGAGATTACTGTGTTACTCTCTGCTTTAAAAGAAAAGGAAAAAGAGTTATACATTGATGTGGTAAAATATAAGTTTTATATTGCAGTTAATTATAATTTTTTTATAAATAATAAATTAATTAATTTTTATAAAATTATTTTAAAAATTATTAAAATGGTGAGTTAGGATTAAATTCTAAAAGAAAATGAAAAGAGAGAAAGAGATGAAATACCGTATATATTTATAAAATGAAATAAATATCCTTATATAAAAAATAAATATTATTTAAATATCTTGTAATTAAGTTAATATGATGAGGAAATCATTGTCATTTTCATTGATTTGCAAGATCCTCGTTCCTTCTTATTTATTTCTAAATCAAATGAAATAATTTTTGTCAAAAGTTTGTGGCATCCTTCTGTGTGGAGGCTAACTAAAGAAAATTTATCCATAGGTGTTGTTAACCAACCATGCAAGGAAAATAAATAGAAATACTAATGTCTGGTATCAAATCAGTGTTCATTCATAGCCACAACTGGGTTATCAAATTAAAGCAGTTAAATATGGACTACGAGCATCATGTTAGAAGTGGATTTTTCATATGTTTGTTGTGGTTGTCATTAATTATCCACAAGTTGGAGTCAATGTACATAGTTTGATGAGGCCCCGGGGTTGAGGGCATATATGTTTGTAATCACCTGCTTCACTAGAGTTAAATGACATGTAGACAAACAAAGAACACGGTACCACACTGCAAGTTTGGCTTTCATATTAAATTCAAGGATCAAATGGTTTTCATATCCTCCTCTTGTCGGCTAAAGCCTTAAACCTTCCTATTATTAGTTTTGCAGAGGTTTTCAAACGATATATAATATATATACATGTCTTGCCTCGCTGGGGCTATTGATTAATTAATTTGGTCTCTCTCCTACCATTAAATTGATTGATTCATTTACTATCTTTATTTTACTTTTTTTTTTCCCTACAATTTCTAAAGGCACTCTACAGCCACACAGTTTTGTAAAGAAAGAAGTAGTCCAAACACAAAAAAATTTAAATCATATTTTTAATCTAAAATTTTAAATTAATTAATTAATAGGCCTTAGTGCAATGTTGCACAGGATAGAAAAACAGATTATTTTATATTTGATTTTGAACATAAGAGGAGAGAGCACTCTAGTCCTTATTGATGCCGCAATGTTCTCTAAACCTCCTAAGTTCGGAATCTCGACAGATAATTATTCGCTTCATTTGTGCCCTCACGGAGTTGTTCGTTCAATGGCTATTGGCTCGTCTTCATCCTCAAGAGTGTTTGATGTGTATGTTATTTATGGATTTAAATATGTTGTCTCATGTTTTAAAATGACACATACGTACATTTGTGTCTAATTCTCAAATTGTCCTTTATCACTTAACTATGTTTATCTTTCGTGGTAGAGCAGCAACTCACGACGGAGTTTGTTGCAGCAGCACGTGGCGTAGTTGGAGAACGAGAGAACCAGAGTCAAGCACGTCAGTAATTAACGGTATCGGAGTGGCGGGTGTTCCTAAGAATGGACAAAATTGATGAACTTGACTCAACTGTTCAAGAATTGTAAAAAACTCTAAATTCTGAATTATCATTGAAAGATCTTATTTTAAATTCATTTTTGTGATCTCATATTATATAAGCAGTTCAATTTTTTAATATAACAGATTAATTTAATTTTTTATTCAAAGCAATTCAATTCAGATCAACACTAGTTCAGTTGAATTCTATTTTTTTTAACCGCGCCTTAGTAGTAATCCGAGCAAGTCATGCCCAAGTGTAATGTTGTAGACGTTGACGGTCGTGCATGACTACGAAAATGTTTCTAACACATTGAAATTTGTATATTTTTTAAATAGAAAATAGATTATGCATGATAATATAAAACATTTTCATACAGTTATTATATGATAAATTTATTGACTTTTACCCCATTTTTTTTTTCCTTAAAAGTGATACTAATTATAAATTATGATTGAATGAACTATAAAGTTTTATTATTGCATCATAATAAACATTTTTTTAATACCAAAATACTTTTTATATAAAAAAATAATAATTCAATGTCACGTAATTTTACATTCTTCCTAAAAAAATTTTATATTGCTTATTAAATATCACAATTTTTTTTTATATCATTTACAATTTTTTTTTAATCTAAAAGAAGTCTTTTAAAGTAAAATTCTACTCCAATATACTCCCTAATTAATACTTGGGCAAAATATGTTTTTAATCTTAATATTAAACATTTTTATTTATAATATTTAATGTCTCATTTCACCAGTTTTAATTCTTAACATATTTTTTAAAGGGTAAAGTATGAAATTAGTCGCTCAACTTTTTCATATTTATAGTTTTGATCCCTCAACTTTTTGTTGACTGGTCTTGATCCTTCAACTTTCATTGTGTTTGTGTTTTAGCCCTTCCGTCCAAATGTTTTTTTAAGTGTTGACGTGACACATAATTTATTTTTTTTTAGTAAAATATGAAATTGGTCCCTCAACTTTTTCATATTTTTGGTTTTAGTCCTTCAACTTTTTGTTAACTAGTCTTGATCCCTCAACTTTCATTCTGTTTCGGGTTTTGGTCCTTCTGTCATATGCTTAGTTAAGTTCATTTTCTTTGTCAAGCTAGTTCATCCTCTCCATCGAGCCTCCTCCCTCCGTTGAACATCTTCACTGTCAAATCTCCCCTTCTTCGTGAACCCCATCCCTTCTATCGAACCACATCCCCATCGTGAACCCCATCCTTTCTATCGACGTCAAACTTCATCTAAGAGATCCAGGATTAGCGTCGCGCCACCTCCACCACTATCGTTCCACCTACACCATCGCCACCTCACATTGCAGTGTGGAGGAGGTTGTAGTTGCCTACGAAACTCTCATGTTCGCATCCAAACAACAACGAATAGGGTCGAATTTGACTCGCAAAAATATTTATTTTGTTCTTGCAGCTTAGGCAATGAAATCAAGCATATGAACATGTGTTTTGATCATCTACCCATGGGAAACAAAATCCATCATTCAATTTTAAAGATCATTGAACAATGAATGAGCAATTTGGAAAAGTCAAAATCGACTTGTGAAGGGTGCTCAAAATCAATAGATGAGGGATAGTATGAAAATTAGAGATTTAGGAAGAAAAGAAAAATTACGTACCACATTAACACTTAACAGAGCATTTGGATTGAAGGACTAAAATCCAAACGGAATGAAAGTTGAAAGACCAAGACCAATCAACAAAAAATTGAGGGACCAAAACCAAAAATTTGAAAAAGTTGAGAAACTAATTTCATACTTTATCCTTTTTTAAATATTTTTTCATTTCATTTTAGTTTCATTAGTGAGTTGTCAGATTATCATTGATGTCACGTGTGTCATTAATAATTGACACATGACAAATTACTTTAAGAATATTCAAGATCAGTCAAATGAAACTATAAATAAAAATGTTTAATATTTTTTTGATTTTTTCCTTGATATTTCATCTCACAATACTTTATTTGAATGATAATATATTTTAAAATATAAGTTTATGTACAAACTAATGAATGACAAAATTATAATGTTAATTTAGATATATACATAATTAAAAAAATAAGATTTAGTGTATGTTTGGTTTAGTGTTGAAGAATTGATTCCGAATTTAGAATTGATTTTAGATAGTTTTTGACATATTTGGTTTTTGGAGAAGAATCCAAAATTGATTCTGATTCTAGGCTGAAATAACTAATAGTAATTTCTGCGTCGGATTCAAAAATTTACACTGAATTTTACTTTAAAATCAATTTTAAACAAAATCATTCAAACGTAACTCATATTACTTTAAAATCAATTATAAGTGATAAACCGCTTTTTGGTGTTAATATAGGGTGATTATTGCCATGTTTTCAACTGAATTCAATCATTTTTGTATTGACAAACTTCACTTTATGTTCTAAGTGTGTAGGAATTTGAAAATTAAGGAAAGAAACTGAAAAAAGGTCAAAACAAAAGATTAGATGCTCATTCTTTAACACGACTATATTAACATTCAACACGACCGTGGTCATCCTGTAACACGGCCAGTACCACAACCATGCTAACTGAAGTTTCTTAATTTTATAATCACCATGGTTGTGGTAACTATCAACACGGCCGTGTCGATTCCAATTCTAGTCAGTTATTCTATAGGACGGCCGTGTTGAATTGTAGCACGGTCGTACTAATCTTTTCTTGTATTAATAGGAACTTGGGACAACTAAAGGGATATTTTCTTTTTCTATGTTTTTCAAGTTGTAACTGTTACTAGGCATCAAGAATCACCTTTTTTTCTTGTAAAACTCTCTTCCCTTCTATTTTGCTTATAATTTATAATATATATTATATTTTCCTTTGATAATGAGTAACTAACTTCTAAATCAAGGGTTGTGATGTAGTTAATAATTGATGAATCAGAATCCTTAATTCTTTAATTCATTCTGTTAATTAAACTACTGCGTGTTTCTTAATACCGATTTAAGGAATGATCATTTTAAACTTGAATTGAATCGATTTATTGCTTATGATCATTAACAATAAAATGTAGATTTATTCTAGTTGAGTTTGAGAATTTTGTATAATCATTATTAATTTCTATTCTTCTAACTAATTGATTGTTTTTAATGCTTTTCTAAAGTGAAAAACCTCTTATGATCAATTGGGGTTGTGTTTTAGGAATAGGGACAATTCTCTTGATCATAGTAATTATCTAATTAAAATCAAGTTAGTGATTAATATGAATTGGATTTTAAATTGAGAGTTCAGAGGAATCGAATTATTAATGAAACCACAATCTTAGGTTTTAATTATTTCACTTTTATTTCAATCACTTAACAGTTTACTTTATGCATTTCCCAACAACCAAATTGAATTATAAGAAAAAGTCTTTTTAAATTTTCAAATTTCTCAGAAAAAAATCACATCAATTCTTTCAATATCTGGACTTAGGTTCACTATTACTATTGCGTAGGATACACTTGTCTTTAAGCAAGTTTAATTTACGCATCAATAAGCAAAATTTATTTTATTTGGAATCAATTCTATTTCATGCATCCAAACACACCAGGTAAATGAGTGTGTTTAAAGTTCCTAGCTAATTCTATCATGTTAGTCAGTAACGAGTTGCATGAAGGTGTAGAGTATGCTCTAACTTGTGTGTACCTCTGAATGAAGGGAGATTGTCAATTGTTTGGTTTTTCACCGATGCATGAGACTGAGGCATTTTACTCGGACCCCACATCTAAGTTGAATATTCTCAAAGATGCACTATATGCATGGGTGATGGCGAACTGAACACGTTAAATTCAACATCACGCACTGACCAAACAAATTAATATACATGCTTATGCTTAATATGGTGCAGAAAATAATATATATGCATGACAACTTACAACTGGACTAACTACTCAAGAAAGAATTGAAAAGTGAAATTATGAGCCTCACAGTTATGTCGACCTTGCACATGATCGGATTAACATTGTTTAGGACCCACTAGCTATTAGATAGGTTACTTGAATGTTGACATAGAATAACAAACAATCTTTGTAATTATCTCTATGTTTTTCTCCTTTTATCACTCCACACACATAAGCAATAAGCATGCACCTCTTATGAAATAGATCCAGTTCCTTCTCTTACTTTTCCTCACAAGTCTGTCAGCCAAATTAATTAAGGATGAAGGTACGTAAGATGATCAATTAATTAATTAGGATATATATCATGCAATATATTATTTAATTTAATTTCTCAATTTGCTGCAGTTACTCGGGTGGATGCATAGAAAATTTCGCCAGAATAGCACTGAACCGTTCAAAGACTTGATCATTGGTAAGTTCGATCTCGATCCAAAAACAATATATATATATATATATATATAAGTAGATTTGGTAATTAATAATTTAGTGTCGATCGATCGACAGGGAATTCTTGGGACGAGGATCCGAAAGAAATATTAAAAAATGTGAAACAAAGTAGTAGTATTAGTCAGAAAGAGGTAAGAAAATATTGCATTGGTGGCGTGGAAGATGAGGAGTATGAAGATTCAGCGGGGGGTATGTATGAGCTGTTCCATGGGTTCCTGGCAATAGGAACTCTTGGTTTGGAGGCATCGATAACAACAACGCCAACATTTGCCATATCTGTTGAGAATATTATAACCGAAAAGGAAAAGGAGGATGAAGTGACTGAGAATGAACTGAAGTTGATAAACGATGAACTAGAGAAAGTTCTACTGGATGATGAGTCGTCGTTGTGTGGAGGGAGAAATAGCCATGTGAGCAATGGGAGAAGCAGTCATGGAAGCATAATAACTCTGAGCGGGGGGAAGCTGCCGTTGTTGGAAGCAGCAGATCAATCATCAAATATTGGAATTGGAAATGCAATCTGTCCACTTCAGGGTTATCTCTTCGGATCAGCAATTGAATTGTCAGAAACAACAACAACAACAACAACAACACTAGTGTCTGCGTCGTCTGCTGTCACAAAGAACAAGGAGCACAGGACATCACTTGGGGAGCTGTTCCAGAGAACCAAATTCGCAGATCAGGACAACAACAACAACTTCAATGGAGCAAAGGATGATAAATCTGCCATGCATCTCATGAAGAAAATCCTCAAGAAAAGAATGCTTCACACTTCTGCTTCAGCAGACACAAAACTGCATAAGGTTAATCATTCATCTTTTTCGTATACACATTACTCAATAATATATAACATTTTTAATGAAAATAACATTTTTCTCTCCATAATAATCATACAACAAGATCTTTTTTTTCTAAAAAAAAAATCACATTTTGGAAAGAGTTTATATATACTCCTAATTAAGGAGAAAAAAGTGAGCTGAGATAAAAAAAAAAAAAAAATGTGATGAATGTAAATGGTGATTTATACATCTCTTTCTTCTTGAAGAGTAATTTTTTATTTCAATAATGTCAACATGTAATGTATTAACTATTTCAAAATCTTAAAAACTTCTTGGAGTGTTTCACGATTTGCATTTTCGGAATATTATAACTGTGAAGGTTATTCATTTGTATTTATGAAGATGCGTTCGATTAATTTTTAACATTTTTAATAATGTTTTTAAAGTTTTAAATAATAAATGAAAATATAAATTATAGATTTAATATTCATTTTAATCTTTAAGTTATAATTAATTATCTTTGATCTCTAATAGGATTTTTTAGTGGACATAATAGGATATACCATAAGATAGAATAAAATAAAAATATTTTTTTTTATAAGTTAATAAAATATGATATGATAAAAATATTATAATTTTTAATTATATTAAATATTTGTTACATACTAAATAATATATCTGATAACGAATAAATATAATATAAATTATATTTGATTTAAATTTATAAAAAAAATTATAAATTATGAAATTTGATAGATATTAAATAATCAAGAAAAAGAATCTTAACCGATAAGTTGAATCGTTATTATACCCGCTCATAGAAAATGAAAATAAGTTTCACCAACCAAATTTACTTTTATACGTTGTTGTAGTTAAATCAATTCTTAATTCTAGTTGTTTGAAGAAAAGAAATTAATATCCGTTAAGAAAAATTCGGTACGTAATAAAAAGCATTGATAGACCTCTTGCTATCTTATATATTTATTTATATAATACATAAATATATTAGACTTAAATATGAATTTATTTGTGCTTTTTTTAATTTTAGTTTCTATACATTATTTTCTTAATTGTTAGTGTTGTAAGTTTATATATGTTTAATTTTAGTTTCTAAAAGCGAACTTACAAATAATAAAATAGAAAAATTTTAGAATCATAAATTGATTAAAATTTAAAAAAACAATAAACTAATAGAACTATTTAAAAAATAATAATTAAAATAGCATAAAGTAATCACATAAACTAATTTATATTTAAGCTCAGCTTTTAATTTTGATTATGACTGTTTTGGCTTGACAAAAAATAATTTGTGGCTCGCATGCAGATTCTCCATATGTTTCACAGGAAAGTTCACCCTGAAAATTCAACAGGTGTACAAAAGTGTGATAAATACCAAAAGTATGAGAACAAGAAGAAGACAATGAATGAGGGAGGGCACAACAAAAGCGATCCAGAGGAAGACATAATGATACACCCCAAAAGAGCACTGTCAAAGGAAAACATGCGACAGTATAAGATCCAACCGAATCCACTCCAGTTTACACTTGACTGCTGTGAAGAAGATTCTTCGTCTGAGAATAAGGAGCACTGGATCAAAACAGATGCTGATTGTAAGTATATATACTATATATATACATTCCCAACTAACTCTTCGTTTTAAGTAATAATCAATACAGTACGTATATACTAACTTCATTATCATTAAAATCTACGAATAATATTTAAAATATCTAATTATTAAGTGTAAGAATCTCTCTAAATTATGTAATATAATTGGTATAATTACTTATTTTGTTCTTGTAACTACAAAATCTTTATGTTTTAATTACTCTACATTTAAAATTTACTTATTTTAATCCTTGCATATATACTTTTTAGTTCATTAATTTTAGTCTCTATCATCCCAAATTGTAGGGATTAATACGACTTAATTAAAAAGTGTATGCGTAAAAAATATTTTTTTATACGTGTGTAAAAATTAAAATAAGTTAAAAAGTATATGTGTGGAGACCTAAAATTAATTAATAATTTTTAGTTATAAAGATTAATTAAATGAGTAATTAAACCTTGAAAAGATAAGTGATATGCCTAATAATAGTAAAAACAAACCCAGTTTCAGATTTTTGTTCCGTTTCTTTTACTATCTTAACTCAGATTATTTATATTATTGCAGACTTAGTCTTGGAGCTCTAAGGACAAATGGCTAAGCTATATATCGTCCTGGATTGCTATGAAGTAATGCTGTTTAATTTCTCAATGCCAGCAGCAAATGTTAAACATATGATATGAAAAACAGTTTAGAAGAAGTAAATAAGAGAGGTAGTCATATTCCATGCCTACCTTTTAGCAGTGTAAAATATATGTTCCGTATAGTAATCATGGACAATATATTCGTGGTTGAATTAAAATTGTCAATTATATGTACGTATAAATCAACTACGAATCATATATAATGGCATGGTGTGCAAGTAGAACAGTTTGAAAGGACTAGTAGAAGACGATTATGCAGTAATGGCCGGAGTATCACTTGTATGTTAGTTTTTATGGATCTGTGTTTGTTTCAAACTTACAACATTTTGTGCTTGGCTAGTCCCATACTGCATCCTATATCATTAATGAAGCAAGATGTGAAACCATTTTCAAATTTATTCATTAACAATCCTCTATATATTATAACTTTCTTCTCTATGTAGTTAAATATTAGACGATAAACTTTTAAGATACAATATATATTTTAATGAGATGATTTTTAAGGGTTCTTTTTTCAATGAAAACATGTTTAGGAATTTTATTTTGTTATATAATAATCGTGAGGGCACTAAAAAAGAAAACGATTTAATGACTGAATTTTGTCACTATTTCGTCTCGATCGTCAATAATGCCTGATTTTGTAACACATAATTGGATTTTGAATAAAACAAGATTTTCAGTCGCCAAAGTTTAGAAGTATCATCAGTCACTGATGGCTTATGATGTGTAATATTTAGCGACGGATATTTCGGTCTCTAATGATTATTTAATATATATGATCAAAAGATTAAAAAACTACAATTTTAAATTTAATTTTCATATATTTTAAATATAAATAAAAATGAAAAATTATTTTACAATAATTAGTTATATTATATTTTTAAAATTTTGATTGTAAGAAATAAAATAAATAGGTCTTATAATATATTTTATTTTTTTATTTATTTTAAAATAAATACATATAACATGATGGTATGTAATAATAATAATAATAATAATAATAATAATAATAATAATAATATTATTATTATTATTATTATTATTATTATTATTATTATTATTATTATTATTATTATAAGTTTAAAATCATTAATATTAGTTATAATATTACTTTTTATATAATTTTAAATATAAATAATATTAATTTTTTTTGAGACAAAACAATTCTATAAAATTAGTAATATCTATTAGCTTAATATCCATATTAATTAGTCCTTTAATTTATTTGTAGTGCTTAACTAGGTCTTTTAAATTTTTTTATATACAATTGGATCCTTTTATTTTTTAAATTTATTCAATTAAGTCATATTATATATATAAACAAGTTAAATAATTACTTAAAAGTTAAAACATCTCCTTTACACCTGATTAATACATATGATCATGAGATTTGATTGTTTCTCTAAAATTGTATAATATTATAACAAATTTTATAGTGTTGTAATGTTTTAAACCAGTGGTCATAAATCAAACTCAGAAAAGTAATGCAACTTAGGGTGGATATACGGGTTAAAATCTAATGTTTTAAACCAATGGACATAAATCATTTTTTTTTTTTAATTTGGTCCAATTGAATGATTGACCTAACACAATCATTTAAAAAAAAAAAAATATATATATATATATATATATATAAAGTAAATAAAAATGTTACAAAATTAAAGATCGAACAAAAATGAGAAACTTTTTAAAATAGAGAACCAAAAATGACGAGAAAAGAAAAACAGAAGACCAAAATTAGAATTTAGTCAATATTATTATATTAGTTAAGGAAAGCAGGTATTGAACATTAGCATAGCCAAGAAGTTGTATTGAGTTGGGCCAGGCCCATCCTAATGGGTTATTTCTTTGTTGTGTTTGCATTGATTCGTTCGTCTGCATCTGTTAAAGCTGAAGAGAAGGAGAGATAGGGGTTAGAGAGAAAGATGCCGAAGAGGACAACGCACACATACTCAAGCGAGGATGCAGCTCCGGAGGGTCCACACTCGGATCTCTTTGTTTATTACTGCAAACATTGTGGTTCGCATGTCCTAATTACAGGTATGTAAAATCTGATCTGAATCGATGAATGAATGAATGAATTGCTAATCCCCTCTTTATTGTGATTCGAATCGAAGATACCCAATTGCAGAAAATGCCGAAAAGGAAAACCGACAAAGCTTATGTACTGGACAAGAGCAAACATCTGGCCCGATTGAACATAAACGAAGGCGGGAAAGTTGTCTTAAAACGAGGAGAGGGGAAATTAGAGAAACAATACCGCATGAACTGTATGGGGTGTGGTCTGTTCGTATGCTATCGAGCGGAACAAGAATTCGAGTCTTCCTCTTTAATATACGTTCTTGATGGTGCCCTCAGTACTGTTGCTGCCGAAACCAACCCACAGGATGCCCCCGTTCCACCCTGTATATCCCAGCTTGAAGGAGGACTTGTTCAAGTTGCTATTGAAGTTGAAGATCGTGCGCAACGTTCCGCAATCACCAGTCAGTCCTTTAGTTGTGTTTTTCTATGGCCTCGGTTGAGAACTCTCTAATCCCAATTTCTTGTTTTTGCTGTGCCAGGAGTAAATGCTGATGATGTTCGAGTCACTGTTGCTGCTCCTGCTGCGCGTGGAGAGGCTAACAACGAACTTTTGGAATTTATGGGAAAAGTATATCTACTAAACCTCTCTTTTTATTAGGTGTAAGGTTGCAAAAACAGCCTCTCTTTTCATGATTATTTTTTACTTAGGTTTTGGGTTTGAGATTGAGTCAGATGACTCTTCAGAGGGGATGGAATAACAAGTCAAAGCTGCTTGTGGTTAGTTTACACTATATCTTCAAATGATGCTGCTATTCTTTAAGACTCATATTAATATGCTTTAATTCCCTCTTATAAGATGGTCCATATGTAATTATTTTTTACAATTGACCACTGTTTCAGGTAGAGGATTTGACTGCAAGACAAGTTTATGAGAAACTTTTGGAGGCTGTGCAACCTTAATGTTGTTTTTTGGTTTTAGTATCCATGGTGTCTCTGGGTTTGTGACGTATGGGTTCTGGTGAATTTTTCATATCAAGCCAGGTCGAATCTCATTTTTTTTTCTTTAAAAATGAGTCGGGGGTTTAAATTTTAGTTGTAATGTTGTTTACTTAGATTAGATATACACCCAGGGCCATTGGCTATGTTGCAATTGAAAATCTTACTTGCTATAACACATGATTGGATAGTATTAGTAGATCACTATGCAGTAGAGTATCATTTCAACGTGAATAAATTAAACACAAACATTTAAAAATAGTACCTGTTTTGTTTATATATTAAATTAACCCATAACATAAAGTATTTCATTTTCATAGCTTAAATAATACAGAATTATTCTTGAAAGCAGAATAGTAGTTGATGGTCTTCAAAGCAAAACACAAAATTTCTGAGTTTGGAAGATAGTTGACAAATGCAGAATTATTCTTCCGTTGCTTCACAACTGTTCGGTCAGTTTCGTTCATTCTTTAGCATGGGCTTAGAGATATATGCTAGTCATCAAGTTTTAATTATTCTCCCACCTGTATTTAAGGGTGTAAGTGGATTGTAGTCGATTCGCGAATCCATCCGATTTTTTTTTATGGTTGAAAAAAAATATTGAATTGAATTAATTTTATTTTAGTGAAAGGTCATTGATATTTTTTTTCTCAAATTAGGTCCTGTTATTTGTGTTTTTAATTTAATTGACAGGATCTAATTATTGATTATACAAATAAATAAATAAATAAATAATATTAACACTCAATTGAACATAATTTGAGTATGAAAAAATAAATAATAAAACTAATTATTGATTACACAAATAATTAACACTCAATTGAGCATAAAAAATAAATAACAAAACTTAATTAAATAATTAAACATAAATAATAAATAATATGACTTAATGAAATAGATAAATAATATCAAGAATCAATTGAAAAAAAAAAAGACTTGGATATTAAGCTTGAGTGAAACTAAATACTAATTATATTGGACAATGGATTTGATATTTTGGAACCAATTAAAATTCAATCTAATCCGTATATATTAATAAATCTATAATAAAATACTAATTATATATTAAATAGTAAATTATTAATACAATAATATTGATTTTAAAAATATTTTTTTCATGACTTAAAGACGGATAAAGTTTTGGCTCTGGCTAAATTCAGCTTTCTATTTATTAAGTTTACCTCCCTTATTAAATTCATTATGTTCAATTATACACCCTCGCAATTTATGATGACGTCTAAAGTGAAGTACCGGGGTTGAGTTCGATTTCGGCAGAGAATTTGAAGCACACAACAGATCTCAAAGAAGCATGAGATGACCTACGGATTAAGAACAAGCAAATTCCTGGCATAAATCTCTTAAACACAGTTCCAGATCTCTCTGGATTGGGAGTGATGGGAGTGGGAGTGGGAGCGTTGCAGAAACATAAATTAATTTGTTGTATTTTTCAGTTCTTGTGTTTAAGCACTCTAGTTTTAAATACAAAACAACACAACGAGACCCTTCCTTCCTTTCCAAAAGAATCTAGCAGGTAACAAGAAAAAAGAAAAAAAAAATGAAAGAGAGAGGATTAGAGATGGACAAAAAAATTAGGATTTCAACCAGGTGTAAAAGTATTTAAAGAAATAGTTTAATACTCATACATATACATATTGTTTAATGCAAAATTATCTGATCTATGTTAGAAATAAATAAATATTTATTCTATACAAAATTTCACATTTATATAATTCATTAAAATTTTATATTATACATTTTAAAAAAATAATAATAATAACAATACATTAAAATATCTTTCACACACTCATTATTAAAATTCAAATTCATTAATATCTTTGATTTTTTTATTAATAATAATTTATTAAACTATTTATTTAATTATTTTACATTTTAATAATATACAATATATTAAAATAAAAATATACTTTAGTTAATATATATATATATATATATATATATATATATATATATATATAAAAGAGACTTGAACTTATAATAACCTTAGAGGTAAGTTTAACAATAATAATAATAAATTTTTGTAGTTACTCAACCCAATAACCAATTCAATTAAAGTTGAATGGGATGGATAAGGTGGTAAAAAAAAAATTCAAATCCATCTAATCCAACCAAACTTAATTGAATTGAGTTAAAAATAGGCTAAACTCAACCTATGTTAATACATTTGCTAAATGTCAAGTTAACAAATATATGAAAATTTACAACTAAAAAATAGATGGAATTTGAAAAAGAAAAATCAAATTCATAAAATACAACTAATTGTTTATTTTTTCATGATTAATTTATAATAAGTAAATCTATTTAATTTTAATTTAATACGTGTAGGACCTAAAGTAAAGCATACATATTAATTACTTGTATAAATGCATAACACACTTATAATAAAAATCTACCCCAATAACAAAAAAGTTTAAAAATAGTGTATTGATTATATAAATTAATTTTATATCCACGGTCATAACTTTTTATTTATATTATTTTTTTTTATTTTTATGAAAAGTATGATAATTATCTAATAATATAAAATTAGTTTATATGCTTGATATATTTTCTTTAAACTTGTAATGTTACAATAAATTCTGAGAAAAAACATATTATAAATTAAGAGTGATATTATTTGTTACGAAAGTAAAGTCACACAAATTGCACCAAATGTAAACTAATGGTTGTGATTTTTTAAAATAAATATTAATAAAAAGTTTCTTTTAAAAAAAAATAATTAAAAGTTGATATGATGCAACTAAAAAACACATTTTATTATTGGACTGTACATTTATATTAGAAAAAATATACTGTGTTTGAGAAGAATGGATTATTGATAATATTAGAAAAAATATTTGTATAGTATAAATAGCCGATAAAATGGTTGTGAATAAATAAAAAAAAGGTTGATTTGATGTGAATTGGAGTAGTTTATGGTAGGAGAATAATAGGTGGGAAATAAAATGAAAGAATGGATGCACGTGTTGACTGTTGAGGTGTTGAAATGTAGAGGGTGTCCACGTGTGTGGAGTGAGTATATCACTGTCCAAAGAAAAGAAAAGAAAATAGTAGCATCCTTCATCCTTCATCCTTCATCCTTCGTCCCTGATCCCAATATCCCATCCCATTGATTCATAGATTCATTCATTTCTTCCGCAGTTGAGTTGACAATGGATTCTCTGCGTGTGTATGCGTCTAGCATCCATCTCTGTGCCTGTGCTCGGACTTGGAACAAAAAACATTTCAGATTCCTTTTTCCATCTATCCCTCAGCCTCAGCCTCAGCTTCGCCCTCTCCATCTCCAATTTCCTCCGCTTATCTCCGCTGTCTCCTCCTCCTCCTCCTCCCCCCAAACCCAATCTCAAACTCAAACCAGGGACGATGAACAAGAACAGATGAAGCCCAGTTCTGTAGTTCGTTTGCAAGTTCTATTAGATCACCAAGTTCAATTTGGCGACCACGTTGTCATTCGAGGATCAACCAAAGAACTAGGCTCTTGGAAAAACAATGTGCCCTTGAATTGGACCGCAAATGGATGGCTGTGCGACTTGGAATTTCAACAAGGCACCCATCACATTGAGTTTAAATTCGTCACTGTCAACAAGGACAACACTTTAGTCTGGGAAGGTGGAGAAAACAGAGTGTTGAAGTTGCCAGGGCCAGGTGATTTCGCCACCGTGGCTACCTGGGACGCAACGCAAGAAAATTTGGAGCTATACCCTTTGGATGAAGATGCTGCTACTTCCACTTCCACTTCCGAATCAGAGCCTCATCCAACAAGTCCCTTTGTTGGTCAGTGGCAAGGTAAGCCTGTCTCCTTCATGCGATCCAACGAGCATCAGTCCCATGAAACAGAAAGGAAATGGGACACTTCAGGTCTTCAAGGCTTGCCTCTCAGGTTCGTTCAATCCGATCAAAACGCAAGGAGTTGGTGGAGAAAGGTATTGCTATTCCCTCCTTGTGCTCCTCTATAATTCAATCAACATATTAACTTCATCTAGGATCTTCACTTTGAAGCTTGATATCGTACGTGATATTATAGCTGCAACTCTGCAAGGGGAAGATCGATTGGAGGCTCTCCTATACTCTGCCATCTATCTCAAGGTCTTGTTCTCATATTCAATCATCTATCTTCTTCTTATATCATCGTCTCAGCCCTTCTTACTTCATCTCTTGCAGTGGATAAACACAGGCCAAATATCTTGTTTTGAAGATGGAGTTCACAACCGACCCAATAAGCATGCTGAGATTTCAAGGCTTATATTTCGTGAACTAGAACGACACACTAGCCGGAAGGATATATCTCCACAGGTGATTTATTATTACTTTTAACACTGTATCCTGCTCCTCATTGAATAACAAATGTTTCTGATATTTCACAATATTATATGAGGGTAGACATTTCACATGTCTATCATAGGTTCTATATTGCAGTAACCTAACCTTTTATATGTGTCTGGCCTTATTTCAGGTCGATGAAGATAGTATAGTTCAAATGTAGTCATTTTGTTTCATATCTTCTTAATGTGTTCCTAGTCTTTTCTTTTCTTAATTTTTGTAGCAGTTGTTCTGATTTAAATTACTTGCTTAAGCTTAGCCATGTCTGACCTACATTCCATGTTAATTGTCCAAGAATTGGAAATTGTTCCAACAGGGTTGTTGATATAATATTTCTTTGCCACTTTTTATATCTTGCTGTCCAGTAAATGCTTTACTTCTTTCATTTACCATAATTTCATTATCATACAGGAAGTTCTAGTCATTCGTAAGATTCATCCATGTTTGCCATCTTTCAAGGCTGAATTCACTGCATCTGTTCCTCTTACTCGGATTAGAGATATTGCTCATCGGAATGACATCCCACATGACCTCAAGGTTGTTCTTTTCAAAGTACTTGAAGTATGAAATCTCAGTGTAGTTCAATGTTAATAATAGGTCAACTGTTTTCTGTATTGCTTATTCTCCAGTTACAAATAAAGCATACAATACAAAACAAGCTTCACCGAAATGCTGGGCCTGAAGATTTGGTTGCTACAGAAGCTATGCTTGCTAAAATCACAAACAACCCTAGAGAATATAGTGAACCGTTTGTGAAGGAATTCAAGATATTTCATCAAGAACTCAAAGACTTCTTCAATGCTGGCAGGTTTGACATGACTATCACAAACATGACTTGGTATCCCTTGTAATCATATGTAAAAGATTTTGCTTCTTCTTCACATCAAGGGATACTCCCTTATAATTTAAACATTATGTTGTTTTCTATTGGAAACTCCCTACATGATCACAGCCCCATCATTTGAATACACAATTAGGCTGTAAACCAATAGACTGATCATGGAACTTCATGCATTTGTAACACTGACAAGAAAATCTTCATTTTGAAGTAATCATATATTTCCTTAAGTAAGAAAATCAACTGGTTGAACACTATGTAATGGTGTCTCCTTTTAGAAGGTTCCATGTTCAATCCCATTGGAAGCAACTTGCTGAAGAGGCTCCATTAAAAATGGTGGCCCAATGCATTAATCTCCAGCATTATGGAATGTGGGGAGTGTCATGCACTCCTTATGTAGAAAGGCTGCTTTCAGGACTAGAACTTGTAGGCTGTGACTACCAAGGTGTTAGGATATGAGGAGAAGGGAAAGTTAGTTAAGATAGTTAGACTATTAATGAGTTAGTTAGTTAGTTAGAGGGGTTTATTAGATATAAATAGGGGAAGAAGGGTAGGAGAGAGGGAATTCAGATATTGCCATTTTGTAAATTGAGCATGGGCTCTTTGTGAAAGGAGAAATCCTTTGTGAAGGGGAAACCAGTGGGGGGGAGCTAACAATAAAGTATACTAAATTTCAAGGATATATTCAAATAATTTGGACTTGTATTTACTAGTTATTGGAAAATCATGATCTTATACTCATGAGTGAACAAAGTATACTAAATTTCAAGGATATATTCAAATAATTTTATCTTGTATCTAACTAGTACTGGAAAATCAATTTGATGGTTTCACATATAGCTTTGTCATGTTGCAGTCTTACTGAACAGCTAGAATCAATTCATGAATCTATGGATGAATATGGCATTTCAGCAATTAATTCATTCTTGGAGTGCAAAAAGGTGAATTTACTTTTTCTGATTCTCTTGTATTTATATTCCTTGATTTGATTTCAAGGTTTGACACTGAAATTAACTAATTATGGAATAAGATGTTAGATAACCCATGGTGGAATAATTAGTTAGTTAGTGAGTTAGCTAGCTGGGGGATGAGATACTTAGAAAAATATTAGTTGCATCTTTAGTCTCCCTAGTATTGCAATTGTTCAATTTTGGTTCCCTAGGTTTCAATTGTGATAATTGGGTCCCTCAATTTTTTTCTCATTCACAATCAAGTCCCTCCATCTTGATTTCGTCCAATATTTAACAAAATTAGCTGATGTGGCAACCTGGACATGACATGACTGAGTAAATACAGAGTACTAGCTAAAAAAACATAGAATATTTGAACTAAATGACCAAAAATGTGGGATTGGGCTTAACTCAATCCCAAAAGGTAGTTCATAGAGTGAAGGTTGTCTCCCACTTATATACTTTATCTTGGCCTTATCGCTAGGCAATGTGGGATTTGGATTTTTCCCAATACATCCTCCCACACCCAACTCTTTGTGTGGATAATATGGTGAGTGACCATTTTTAATGAATCTATGATAGACTTTGAAACCATCTTAGAACGTGAGTTTGGGCCTATCTCTATCCCAAGGGCCTATCTCAATCCCAAAAGCTAGCTCCTAGGATAAAGGTTGCTCCTCACTTATATACTCTATCTTGCCCTTATTTCTAGACAATATGGGACTTGGGTTTTTCCCAATATGACTGTATATACTTAATTGTTGTGTTGACTATGCTTGTGGGTAAATTATTATTTTTATGATAGCATCATAGCAATGAACAACAGAAGGATGACTTAGATATAGGATGAAATCAGGATGGAGGGACCTGATTTTAAATAAGAAAAACTTGAGGGACAAAAATTGCACAATTGTTGGGGAACTAAAAATGCAAGTAGGTCATGAGAAAAATATAACTTGTGCATTACATGGGTATTTGTAAATAACTAAATATAGATGGAGTGTGAAAAAAAAATGATTTTAAAGACGTGTCACAAAATGGGGAAAACATATGACTGTGAGAAGATGTAGAATGGTTATCTTATTTTCAAGAATGGAGATTTGAATTTATAATACAATAATGAATTTAGGATGATAATTTACTATCTTTTATGATGCATTATTCTCTCAACCATTTGTTCTCTCTTCATTCTCTTTTAGTCAAAATACTTCTCCACAGATTATAGATGTGTAATAAGAAAAGCAAATAATTTATGCTCCTCCGATTCAGCCTGAAGGTGAAATATTGTTGGTTGTCAAGCTATAGCTTGGATAAGAACTTTCTCTCCTTTCCTTTATTTTATTTTGTGTGTGGGTGGTGGTGGGGGATAAACACTGCTGCATTGATCCTTTTCATGTAATTGTGGTACTCATGGTTGTTCTGACTTCTGATAATGGCATCTACTGATAAGGGACAATCTTGTATACTTTTCCAGAATATGGATGCTGCAGCAGAATCAACTTCTGCCACGGAAGGAGTAATTAAACTTTTATTTAAAACAATGGAATCTTTAAATGTTCTGAGAGAAACTATTGTAAAGGGTCTTGAAAGTGGCATCAGGAATGATGCTCCAGATTCTGCAATAGCTATGCGTCAAAAGGTGACACTAATTTTATTCAATTATTTAGTCTGGTTTTCCATTTAAAGAATGCTGGAACTTCTTTTGATTCTCATCTTTTTGGGAAAGTACAGTGGCGTCTTTGTGAGATTGGGCTCGAGGATTACTCATTTGTTCTTTTAAGCAGGTTTTTGTCATACCTTTTTCCTAATTTACTCTCTGTACAATTGTAACATTCAGAAGTTGAACGCCTTTTTGTGAAATATATTAAGGACACGTGTTGCAAAAGGCATGGAGTACTTGTTAACTACTTAGACAGTACTAGATAACACTAGAATATAATGCATAATCTCAAAATAAACTAAGATAGATGTTTATTAGACCTTAAAATTAGTTAAAAGCATTAAATCGATTATCTAACACTTTAAAAGGGCAAAGTATATGAACTTTAATGTCAATTTCAAATAACTGCAAAATACAGAGATGCAGTGAATTCAAGTTGCCTAGAATCTATATGCCACTTTGATACGGATTTAGTATGATTGAACTATGTAGAACTTGTTTGACCTTGATGGAGATATAGAACTTTTCCAGCTACATGCTACTTGTAGATTGTATAACAAGCACTTTCTCTTGGTAGCACATTAACTTCTGAACACATGAATAGATTTCTCAATGAGCTTGAAGTTATGGGAGGTGCTCATTGGCTGGCAGAAAACGTTCAGTCAAAAAATGTAAACTCATGGAATGATCCACTTGGAGCCCTTATTATTGGGGTCCACCAGCTGAAGTTATCTGGTTGGAAGCCAGAAGAATGTGGTGCTATTGAAAATGAACTCATTGCCTGGAGTAGAAGAGTCCTTTCTGAAACGGAAGGTTGCTTTCTTAGGTCTTTTCTTGAATTGTGTTTTTAAATCATTCTAGACACTGTTGACTAATTTTTCATTTTAAATGTACTCACATTTATTCCAGGAAATGAAGATGGCAAGAAAATTTGGACATTGAGACTGAAAGCTACTCTTGATAGATCAAAGAGGCTAACTGATGAATATACTGAAGAACTTCTTAAGATATTCCCTCAGAAAGTTCAGGTCCGTTAGAGAGTATTATTATTATTGTGATGATGGTGATGATGTTAAAGGCCTGCACTTTTAATGCCTAGTAAAACGATGCTAAACCAATGACATAATGCGAAGCTGAGATACTACCAAGACTAGGGAATACAAAAATTTCAAAAAGTCTGTACACTGAATATATAGTTAACCAAACAGACAGTTTGCTAGTCTTAATAACCCTAAATAGTTGTAAATTGTGACCTACGAAGATCTTTGAAATTTTACATAACCTTTAATCAGAAATGAATCAGAACATTGAGACAAATTCAATTCAGACATAGGAAAGCTTGATAGTAGTTCATCCTTCATTTCAAAGCTAAATAATGTATGCCTTAGAGACTACTGTTTGGTTTTCAAAGCTGGGCTCCTCTTCATGTGAAATGCATATTTCATGAAATAAACAAACTTGTCATTTTAAATGTTGCAGATACTAGGAAAAGCTCTAGGAATACCTGAAAACAGTGTCAGGACATATACAGAAGCTGAGATTCGAGCTGGGTATGATTATGCATTATCCTTCATATTTTTCTTTTGGGTGCATTATCCTTTGCAATTTAGTAAGAGATTCTTTTCAAGAATTATATTCTAAAGTGTTTTCACCAGTATTTGTGATTTCTTGTCATGTTCATTCCTAGACTAAGGATTTCACTACCATTACCAAACATAACAAGTATATACATAATATCTAACTTTTCTACTGTACATTTGTAGTGTAATTTTTCAGGTTTCAAAACTATGTACTTTTCTTCTAAAATCTGTTAGAAGTACACTTGGTTCTCAAGGTTGGGATGTTCTCGTTCCAGGAGTTGCTCTAGGAAAACTGGTTCAGGTACCACTACCAAGTTGCATTTAGAAATATCACCTACAATGTTATTATGATATTTACTTTGTGTGCTTGTGAGCATGAGAGAGAGCCCTTTATAGAAAACCCTTACAGTGTGTTTGAATGCAGAAATTTAATCGGGTAATGTATTTTTTGTGGATAATTAAATTTCTTTCTTTTAAAATTACCTGTTTGGATGTTTTACTAAAATGAATTTAAATATTCAGAATTTTAAAAAGTAATTTATAACTGCCTAAAAATACAGAATTCTAAATTCTCTCATAATAGTAGGAATTCTAAAATTCTCGATTTGAAATTTTTTAAAGAATTTAAATAGTTTCATTAAAAAAAAAATGAAATTTAAGAAATGTGATTTTCTTCATCTAAACAAGTATTTTGAAAAATTCAAAGAATTCAATTGATGCATTTCAATTTCTCTGAATTTTAAACTCCCTAAATTTTGAAAATCCCTCATCCAAACACTTATTGAATTTACAGAAATGAATAATCCCTTACATAGATATCTTAGAAGTGGATGTATCCTCATACTAAAACTACCAACCCTACTGCAAGAGGGAGGAGCATAAATGATAATCATGCCTAACTTCCTTGTCACTAATATTTTTCTGTACAACATTATTTTATTTTTCTCACATTAGTACATTACTATCAAGATTTATTTTGACTGCAAAGATCCACTTTCAGCCAATAGCATATTTGTGTTAAGTAATGGAGCCAAAAGAGAGGTCTCATTTCTCTCCAGAACCACAATTTCCATCTGCACACTCTCATCACCCATCATGGGCAACAGCCTCTGAAGCTTCACTCTTGGCAAGCTAGAGCCATGGGAACAGTAAAGTACTAATAGGATGGAAACACGTAGTGTAAGACACAATAATAATAATATAAAAAACATGAGATCAAGTAATTCAATACTATCAATTATCAAACCGAAGTCCTCATGTTATGAATTGGGTTTCTTTGACCTAGGTTGAAAGAATTGTTCCTGGTTCACTACCATCATCAGTTGAAGGACCTATTATCCTTGTTGTTAACAAAGCTGATGGTGATGAGGAGGTATATATTTGTATTTCTTTGAGAGTATTGGAAATACTAAATATATTAAGCTTATAAGTTGCTTACACTGGCAGGTAACAGCTGCTGGGAGGAACATAGTTGGAGTTATACTTCAGCAAGAGCTGCCTCACTTATCTCATCTCGGTGTTAGGGCACGGCAGGCAAGTTTTCTTTCTAAATATCCAATCAATGATTTTGAAGTTTGAATATATATACAATATATGTCAATGACATTCACACAGCTATTGTTTATTACAGGAAAAGGTTGTCTTTGTCACCTGTGAAGATGATGAAAAGGTTGCTGATATACAAAGGCTGATTGGGTCATATGTGAGGTTATATTCTCAAGACAAATTTCCCATCCATGATTACTTCTTTTCAAAACTGAATCATTTTTTTAAAATAATATTTTGATGTAATCTTGTGAGCATATCTAATGCAATAATGTTTTCCATTTTCTCCTTTCCTGCTTCAATTTAACTTTTCAGGTTGGAAGCATCAACTGCTGGTGTTAATCTGAAGTTGTCCTCTTCCGTTGACACTGATGACAGTTCTTCCATTAGAAGTTCTTCTGATGACAGTGTCTCTGGAGTTGAGGTTCCTTCTTTTTCTTCTGGTAGAATCTCCAATTTTGATCAGGTAGAGAATGATAAATTATTCACTTAATTTTTTTGGGCTGAGTAGATATTTTAGAGATAAATGCCAGGGTGTGGTGAAAGTGGTGAGATTTAGGGTTGAAAAATTAGACAATTTTTTTTAATAAAAAAAACCTATTTTGTAAAACAGTTTAAGGAACTAATCGTCCACCCCCAACCTACTGGTTCAGCATCCATCAACCCTGTATCTTGCCGTAAGCAACACACACCACCATGCCCTGCAACAACTGCACTTTCTTTTTCCTTGACCTAAACTGTCCCCTCATTCTCATTCTCATGACCACTAGTTAGACTACCATGGATCTTTGCACTGTCATGGTGTCACCACATGCCCCCTGACTCTGCCTTGTTCTCGGAACTTGCAAGCATCACCTGACTCTTGCTTTATATTATGGCATGTTATGTCATGTCAATCTCTTATTATTCAGAGTAATTTTTATTGCCAAGAATTTATTCAATTACCAATCTCTTAATTCTTCATAAAAATTACCTCTAATGAATAATTATTCTTTTCATATCAAGGGTGCCTCTTCTGGAGGAGTTATCTTGCTTCCTGATGCAGAATTACAGACTTCAGGTGCAAAGGCTGCTTCATGTGGTCAGTTATCATCATTGTCTGCAGTTTCTTATAAAGGTAAGATTCAATAAAAGCAATGTGTTGCAAAACTCTATCAGACCATCGATATAGCAATGATTAACCTCAACTCAAGTAGTGACATATTTTATCTTTCTAATGATATATTTCTTATGGATTGATACAGTGTCCTGTTTTAAAACGCTCTCTCTGGTTTACTAACTGTTACGAACCAAGAATTGAAATGAGAAAGAAAATAAAGAATTTTATTGAATATGATGAAAAGAACAGAAAATAGGAGAAAAAAACTCTCCTCCGAGGGTTTCCCCTTCACAAAGGGCCAAAACTCAATTTACAAGATGATATCTGAATAAACCTTTCTGCCACTCTTCCTTTATTTATATCTAATTAAGTCCTCTAATTAACCAACTAGCTAACTAACTAACTCATTAACATTCTAGCTATCTTAACTAACAACCCCTTCTCCTTATATCCTAACAATACACCCCTCCTAAAATCAACCTTGTCCAAAAGGTTGGAATTGTGGAAGCTGGATTCCATGGCTTATATTCAGCACCATGATCTTCATTTACCTTTTCAAGATCAGAATCTATAGTATGATCTTCATCTGCCCTTTCCCTGAAAGCATTGTGGTGCTTTCCTGCCATAGGCTTGGGCTCTGCCAATTAAGTCCCAATACGAGTTTGATTGGCATGGTATCCAATTTTCTGCTCCTCTTTTATGAATCCCAATTCTACAACCCATTCATGCCTGATCCATTAAGTAAAAAATTGGACCCACTTTGAAGAATTCCCAAACTTCCCCTTCCTTTTTCTCATCCTTCAAAACTGAATTGTTTACTCTAACAAGATGTGCCTCTTTGGTGTTATGTTTTTCCTTTTATACTAACACTAATACTCATAAGGAAAGAAATTCCAGCTGAAGTTTTGTTTTGTTTTAAACTAGCCAGCTCAAGACTTTATCCCTAGAGAATTTTATTGAAATAATGCTTTTAATCTTCATGTTCATCTGAAAATTGATGTTATGTATTTTCTTGAGCTGAAGTCTTGTAGTTGATTTTTCCCATATATTCTAGGAGGAATGTGTTGTGGTCCGATTCTTTACTCTTTTCCTCTAAATGAATTCTTCTTTTTTATACCTAAAACAATCAACCTGTAATCTACTAAATAAAAAAATAAAAAAGGTTAATATTGTTGTTCACTTATCCCGTCATTGGGGGTGGGGAAGCACTGATTTATATGCATAGTGGTGTGCATGACTTTGCATAAAGATATTCATCAGTGTTAAGTCTCAATTATCATAGAGCCACTGACCTAAAACCATAAGCTGTTGCATATGTGCCCAAGAATGTTTTTTGCAATTCTAACATAAGAAAATGTATTTAACTATCAAAATTGGACATTTTTTAGTTTGAAGCAATTAAATTTGTGTATCCTTTCAAAGGATGCCAAACTCTTACCTTCCTCCTCTTGATAAAACTTTTATCACTAAAAAATTTGGTCCACTCATGCCATGTATTATTATATTCATGTCATGTCATACTTGAAAATATGTCATCTAATTTAAACATGTTAACTTAAAACATGTATAACTAAATATTACATCAGCTGCATTTTTCTGCAAATTTCATGTTTCTGAATTTTCTCTCTCTTTCCATACAGCTTTGCTTTATGTTCTTATATTCAAGTAGACTGAAGTGCTAAGTTAAACCAACTATTTCGTTTTAAGATTTTGTCAATTAAATGAGATCTTGGAGGATGATTGATGCCTATGCATTAAGCAATTTTAATTTTCAGTGATCAGAATCATAGACCAACTGAACTGGTGATATCAATGTAATAATTAACAGCAAGCAAATCATATTTCTAAAAATCTGAAATTTGAATGACAGTTTACAGTGATCAGGGAGTGCCTGCTTCTTTTCGAGTTCCTTCTGGGGCAGTTTTACCATTTGGATCCATGGAATTGGAGCTAGAGAAGAGCAACTCCACTGAAGCATTCAGGTCTATCCTGGAAAAGATAGAAACAGCCAAACTGGAGGGTGGTGAACTTGATGTTCTATGCCATCAACTCCAGGAATTAATTTATTCCCTGAAGCCATCAAAAGATATGATTGAAAGCATTGGGAGAATATTCCCAAGCAATGCACGTTTAATTGTTCGATCCAGTGCGAATGTGGAGGACTTAGCTGGAATGTCAGCAGCTGGACTTTATGAATCAATACCCAATGTTAGTCCTTCCAATCCAACAGTGTTTGGAAAAGCAATTAGCCAAGTATGGGGTTCACTGTACACTCGGAGAGCAGTTTTGAGCCGCCGTGCTGCGGGTGTTCCTCAGAAGGAAGCATCAATGGCAGTTCTGATCCAAGAAATGCTTTCGCCGGATTTATCATTTGTACTACATACTGTGAGCCCAACAAACGAGGACAGTAATAGTGTGGAGGCTGAGATTGCTTGTGGGCTTGGTGAAACACTGGCTTCTGGAACCCGGGGCACACCGTGGCGTATATCATCTGGGAAATTTGACGGGCAAGTAAAAACATTGGCTTTTGCAAACTTCAGTGAGGAACTGCTGGTACGAGGTGCAGGGCCTGCAGATGGGGAGGTTATCCGTTTGACTGTTGATTACAGCAAGAAACCACTGTCAGTTGACTCAGTTTTCCGTCGACAACTTGGTCAACGCCTCTGTGCAGTTGGGTTTTTCCTGGAGAGAAAGTTTGGTTGCCCACAGGATGTGGAAGGATGTGTTGTTGGAAAAGACATCTTTATCGTACAGACAAGGCCACAACCCCTGTAGTCTTCTCTTGTGTAAAGTACTTTGTTGTCCATCATCATCATAGTTTTAAAAACTTAACTGATTTTAACACTTGAGCCTTCTTGAGGAAAGATATAGACTCTCTGCTCAGCCAAATCGACTGTAATATATATCCGCGTCTTTTTATATATATAAGAAGATTTTCTAATATTTTTTAACTAATTATATCCCAGGTTCATACTTATATATAATTTTAATATTTTTTAACTAATGGTAAATTAATTAAAATAGAAATTATATATTCAAATATATTTATTTGTTATGAGTTTTAATTGATAGTATTTTCACCTTTACATTGCATAAGATAAATGTTTAAATAAATATTTATTTAAATTATTTTTTAACATCATCTATTATTAGTTGTAAATTATTTTTTTTATATATATATTTCACTTTTTATTTTATAAATTATTTTTTTTATTTAATTTATTTAAATTATTAAATTATTATCAAGAACATAATAAATAAATATATGATAATAAATAAAATTTATGAAAAATTTATATATATATTTATAATTATTATAATTTAGTGATTATTTTAATATTTAAAAATTAAAAAGGCGAATTAAACCAATTATAATTTAGGAATAAAAAAAAGATAATGATGTTTAGTAAAAAAAATTAATTAATTTTATTTAAATTTTATTAATTATAATAAAAAAATTCAACTTTAAAATAACACCTTTAAATTAATGGAGGAAACTGTTTTTTTTTTTTATGAATAAAGAAATTTAAAAAAAATGGCACTAAGGCTTACAAAAGAGAGTGCTTGAAGTATCAAAGAACTAAGTAATTCAAGTCAAGTTTGAGACAAAGAATTTAATAAAATAAACGGGGAGGAGGATTTGGCTCCTGACTTAGTAAGAATGTCTGCCACATTATTTCTTTGCCTAAGCGTATGCTTGAAGCTAATGTTCCAAGGTAGTTGTATGTAATCACGAATGGCCGAAACCACACCTGCATGAGGATAAACAACGTCAAGCCCTTCAATGATGAATTTCAGAGAAGTGGTGGAATCCGTCTCACAAATAACATTAGAGAAACCTTTTGTGTGGACAAGTTTAATGCCATGGAAAATAGCACACAGCTCAGCGGTAGTATTTGAAGTAAAACCACGATGCATTTGAGAATTTAAAAAAATAATAAGAAAAAAATGCAATTAAACTTTAATTTAATATCTTGAAAAGAAAAAGAAAAAAAAAAAGTGGTGGGTGGTGAGAGAATCCTTGAATATTGGTTAAGATTAATGGGTTTATCGGAGGTTAGTACAACTAACTAATCTAATATTGGTGTGCTGTATGTAAAGTGAAGCGGATCCACTACCACTTGTGTTGTGTTCCAGGCTTGAATCATTATGGGCTGCCACGTGTCCCATGTTATCTTGGACGTGACGGTAGAATTAGTTGGTAAATAAAAGGCTGTGATTTGTATATGTGGAGAACAGAATTGTTGGAGATGGGATCGTGCCTCTCCGTGGCGGGGACGGGGGCCTCCATAGATGCTTTCGATGAAGAAACTTCATCATTCAACTCAAATCCCACAACCACAAGCAATTCTCATAGAATGGAAATGAGGGTCCACAGAGTTCCTGGAAGATTATTCTTGAATGGGTCATCCCAGGTTGCTTCCTTGTTCTGCAAGCAAGGTCGCAAAGGGATCAACCAGGATGCCATGCTTCTTTGGGACAACTTCTGCTCAAACAAGGACACTGTTTTCTGCGGTGTTTTTGATGGCCATGGTCCTCATGGCCATACCGTTGCAAAGAAAGTGAGGGATTCATTCCCTTTGAAGCTTATTACTCAATGGTCTTCTAATCCTAACAACAATAACAATCACAACACACCTTCTGCCGTTGTCCCAAGTAATATTGGTACGCTCAGAGAATCCTTTGTGAAAGCCTGTAAGGTTATGGACAGAGAACTCAAACTGCACCATCAAATTGATTGCTCCTGTAGTGGGACCACGGCTGTAACCATGCTCAAGCAGGTAGGTTATATTTCAAATCAAAACAATAATCAATAATCAATAATAATGGTCTTTTGTTTAGGGGCAGGACCTTGTTATTGCCAATGTGGGTGACTCGAGAGCTGTATTAGGTACCCAGGATCGTAGTAATGGTTGTCTGATGGCTGTACAGTTGAGCCGTGATCATAAGCCACGTGTCCCGAGGGAAGCAGAGAGGATAGGGATGTGTAAAGGAAGGGTCTTTGGCATTAAAAATGAAGCAGGTGTTGCTCGAGTATGGCTTCCCAACATTGACTCCCCTGGCCTCGCCATGTCACGAGCTTTTGGAGATTTTTGTCTAAAGGACTTTGGCGTCATCTCTGTTCCTGATTTCTCATACCACCGCCTCACTCACAGGGATCAATTTGTTGTCTTAGCCACAGATGGTGTATGGGATGTTCTATCAAACCAAGAAGCCGTCGCCATTGTCGCGTCTTCTCCGCGCTCTTCAGCTGCCAGAATGCTGGTTGAGGCTGCTGTTCAGGCATGGAAAACCAACCTTCCCCATACTAAGGTTGATGACTGCTCTGTAGTTTGCCTATTCTTTGATTCTTCAGACTCACATTCTGACTCTGAATCATAACATGTACAGGAAAAAAGGGATACTGTTTTCTTTTTTTCTTTTTTCTTTTTTCTATTTTTCCTTTCTCCTTTTAGTTGGACTAGTTTATGTATATCCCAAGTTAGGATAAGTTACAAAAATTAACAGAACTGTGAGGTGTGAGGAATCCATTTGTTGATATGTCATATATTGAACCTCTTTGAGAATCATTAGAGGCTACAATCGATAACCTTAACTCTTAGCTGAACTGCGTCCTCCTCTTGGCAGCGATGGCAAGGACCGTATCAGCAGCCTCGCACACCACTCTTTGTGGCATGACGCATCGCCAGAGATGTTGATACATGCCTATTGGAGCTTGGAGTAATATAGCTATTGTTGTGCGTGGATCTTCAATTTAGCATATTCTTGTTACTATTCAAAGCGTTGTCATTAAGTACTAGTGCTCACAACATATCATTGTTGCCCTCATTGTCCCGTGCTTGCAATCATTCATAAATCGATGGGCTGTAAAAAAATAAAAGTTATATGCAATATATGAGCAAAATGAAAAATCCTGCATTGTTTGTTACTTTGATTTTTGATTCTTTGTTGTTTGTTGCTTTAATGTTTGGTTTTCTATTGCTTGTTGCTTTGATTTTTGGTTCGTTGGAGGTTTGGAGGTTTGAATTCATGGAGGTGTGGGGTGTGAGAGGGAGAGAAAAGAGGAAAACAAAGAAAAAATTAATAACTGTTTTTGTCGAAATTGCCTTTGCGAGAATTGCCTCAATCAAAATTGTTGCCGGAACTACCTTTGCAAAAGATAGTATAAATTGGGAAAATAAAAAGACAAAGAAAAAAGTCTCCCATGACAACATGGCAAAGTCTCCCATCTTACTTAACAACTAACAAAAATTTTCACATCTGTTAACTTTTGTAACATTTCAATCAAATGTATCAAAAGTATTAAAATAAAACTTTTAAAACATTATGTATCAAAATAAAAAAAATAAAAAACTTAATAGACCAAAAGACACATTTAGCCATTATTACATCATGTAGTGGGTTGCTTGCAACTGAAGCATTCAAAACAATAACTAGCTTTTCACTTACTACTGCAAGTAGAGTTGAAACAGAAGCCTGCTCATTTTTACATTGAATTCTCTGAAGACTTGCCAATATAACTTTTAAATAAAGTGTGAATAAAAAGAAAGATATAAATAACTTTACATTTTGCAAACTTAATTTGTGGGTTGGAGGTCTAACAGGGATTTGTCTTCTATTACATACGTTATAATGCTTTTGTTTTTCACTAGTTAGTTGAGTAGGATATATAAGTATTGTTTGCACTATTTTTTTTAACAGGAGTTCATGCCTTTCTATCTATGACACTGCACAATAATACGATTTCATATGGCGCTTATATGGTATCTGTTATGTAATTGATGAGTTTGTCAAGTAATCTTGTTTTTATATGCCGAGTAATCTTAAATTAAATGACTATTCTATCGATAATCAAACAATCCGCATAAAATTAAGTCGCTAAGATCAGACCAGTGGTAAGTGGTAGAGTAAAGTTTCAAGTTTAAACCTTGTACACAAAAAATATACTGTATATATAAAGAATGGATATAACTGTTTTACAACGTGCAGCGAGCCACACTATCGCTAGAAAAGCTTTGCACAACCCAAAACTGATCCCTTCAATAAGCAATCTCGACCAAAACTTAGCTTGAAAACACAGAATTATCAAGTATTATTCCTCACCAAAAATGATCAATAATCATTGGCGGCCCTAGACTATCCGTCTGTCTATGTGACAGGATAGAAGCACCACAGAACTAACTCGTACACCCAACAACCCAAAACAATGAGGAGAATGGCCATTCTCATCCAAAGACTGGCCCTAAGCACCAAACTCCTGAAGTCAACGGGAACTTCAGTTTCAAAACTGCAAACTCTTCAAAGCTCACAAGACCAATTAGGACCACTCAGATAAATACGTAACCATCTGCTTCTCTTACCAACCAAGAATGTACATGCAAAAGCTTAAGAATCTGTGACTGCCTATGACTTTTCGAATTTTTCCTTTTCAATCTCTCCTTTTCTCAGCTCAGCATGCTGGGCAACACCATTTGCAAGAGCTTGATAAGAGAACTCAAGTGTCTGAGTGAGGTTCTGAAACCCCAATGGATCCGATGATTGCATCACTGCAGGCAAATTTATTTTGAAAGCCAGGTATGTCATTCAACAATAAAGGGCCAATGATGAAGCTTCTTACGTGTTTTAAGGGTATCAGCATGCATACCTTTCATTGTATCCACAAAGAAAACAAAAGGGTCCACCTCGTCAATTGGGGAGTGCAACTCTTCATCATCACTAAAGTAATCATCTGAGTCATCATCATCCTCATCATTGGGCCTGAACGTCTTTGTCTTCCAGGTGACATTGTAAAATGACAATGAGAATAAAAAATTCAAAAAGATAGAACAAAATAAACTGCTGTATTGTCAAAAACTAGCTAATGAACACTTCTACTGGTAAGTGATTACTTCTACTGGCTGAATATATTTTACGCAAAAAGTAGTGGGTAGGGGATCAAATCCCATAGCCCACCACCTTTGAATTACCAGCAGCTGTAGAATATAGCTGACAGTGGTTCAAAGTAATGCAAGTTACGTTATTTCATATTAATATTGAATTGCTGAAATATATGTTTTAATTTTTAAATTAAAACTAATCAAATAATATATGCCAAGAAAACAATTTATAAAAATTAAGACTAAATATGACTATATATGTTGTACATTTCATGTTATAAAAAGTCACAAAACACTGTTGATGATCTGATTTGTTCTCTACACAAGTAACATCTAAAATTAAATTACCCATATAACAGTAAACTGGTCCCATTTTGGTTTCATAACTAGCTTGCTTTAGCTAATAAACGTGTAAACCACAAATTCCATTAATATTGATATCCTATGTCAGATTAATATAGGCATACAAAGGGTGTGTAGGTTTTCATATCCACAAACCTGTTCAGCCAACTTTCTAAATTTGCTACTGTCAGCTTCATCCCCATCCTCAGTATCAATTCCCATTTCCTTGTCAAAACCATTGTCGTCCTCATCTTCATCATCAGTTTGAAAGTCATCCATATCATCATCATCATCATCATTATCTTCAGCTTCTTCCTCTTTTGCAGCTTCTGCAAAGGAAGTTAATTGTTTAGAATTAGACAATCATAAATCTGATTGAAGTATTAAAAAAAAAGGCACAAAGATCAACAGAAAAGACATAAAGACCTGCAACTTGATCCTTGTATGCAACCAGAAGATCAAGAGTGGCCCGGAACACCTGGCCTAAAGCATCACCTGGCAATGGACCAGCCGGAAGTGCAAGTAATGATGTTAAACCAAGGCAACAAACTTTCTTGTCATGTTCCCTGCATAAAGATTATCATAAGTTTGTAATTAGACCAAGAAATTGCCACAAAACTAATAGAAGGAAAATGAAGAAAGGGGGATGGATACAGACCTCTTAAAATTAGCACGCACACCATTCTTTTTTACTCCATGCAACATATTAAACCAAAGAGTGAAGATTTCTGATGCAACACCTAACTTTTGCAATATACTGAGAGTCAGTGCTGCATTGTAGTAAAGAGCATCTGCAATCTGCAAAAATTATTCTTATTTAGAAGGTTGAATATATGTCATCCTTAAGAAATTTGGAAAACTTACAAAATAGATAAGCTGAAGTCATTCTTATAGCAATCAATCGGAAAATAATCAATCATGTTATAATTTTTTTATATAAATTTTGGGCTATTAAATCATGCAAAGAAGTGCAATCCAGCTGAATGTGGATAACAAAGCATGCTTTGAAAATTACAACACAATTATACATATCCCACATCCCATTTTTTTTATAAACCAAGCACTTCATATAAGTTAAAGATTGGAAGTTCAAACATATCTTGCAAAACCAGTGTAATTCTGCATACTTTCAATTAAGTTCCAGATCACAGGTTTTGTAGAGAGTAGTATAAAAGGATCCAATGACCCAAAGTTAATAATTGCACACGGTAGCAATGTCATATCACGGCTGGAGGTCAGTACAGGGGGGTTGTTGCATCGTGTTTTCATGGAGCACCCGTCATGCATGCTTTCACATCCTAAATGACAACATTTTGAAGCTTGTCACAAACACAATTGGCAAAGGAGGTTAAGAAAACCTTTGCCCTGGATTGGGGGATATTCACAAAAAAAAACTTCCAAACAGGCAGAATCACACTGCCCTCAGATCTCGCATCCATCCAACCTAAGCATTAGACCCAAAGCTCTCAGGTGTGTTTTCATTTTTCAAGCAACCCACAGGTGAAGAATCCAGCCAACTGAAAGCACTCCCGCAACCCCATTTTTGTGTCTGTTCTGCTCACATTCTGCTGTCTCTATTCCATTCATGTCAGAGAGATGTCTCTGTTTTGTTTTTCTCTATACTTTCGATGTTGTGTTCAGATAGGCAGCCTTAAAATTATGATTTTTGCTTATTAATTATGAATTATGGATGTCATTAATTCGGATAGTTTTTATTATTTGAGCATTTATATACAAATTTCATGATAGTGGCCATCCTGCGATCCACATCCCACTATAGCAGTATTGGTGAGGCTGCTCCAAGCCATGACTCTGGAATAATAACTATACAGAAAATCAAGCATTTGAACAATGTCAAGATATGGAAGCAAGAGATGCCAATTATCTCATTCATGCATGATGATGCATGTCAATATGGATCCTAATAACCCCTTACCACTTGCATGAGAAGACATTTCAAATGTGATTTTTCGGTTCGATGCAAGCGTTCAACTGTTATTCTGAGGTATGGCTCAACCCATTGATCCACCTGCCCTTTGCAGTTCAGAAAGACAGCTTCAATGAGCTTCGGAGCTTGCTCAATATCATTGTCCTCCATATTTTTGTCAGCCATAACCTTCAATGTGAAATACAAATTAGATACACCAGTAAAAAGATGGGGGGAATTTATTTATTTTTTAAAGTTTTTTTATCCCAAGACTTCCTAACAGGTGGTGGCTGAACTAATTCTAAATTTCTAATAATGCAATGATAACTAACTCACAGATGAAATCATATTCCATAGACTCTGTTGATAGTCAGGTTCTTTGCAAGTAAGGAAATGGGCAGTTCCCCTCGAAATATAATTGTCCAAAGGAACCAGAATATCTGCAAAAAATAACTAGCCAAATAAATACAAAGAAAAAGAAAAACTATATGCAAATTATATATATCAATAATGTTGGGTACCATATATGAACAAAACAACCAAGCTATAAACTGGAACTAAAGATGTTCCCCGCCTTTGAATAGCAAGGATATAAGCTCCACGCATATAGAACCCATTTTATTAAACAACCAAACAAGGACTGTACAAAGGAAAAAACCATGATGTTTTATTATGTGCATAGCCAAGTTTATCATCAACTTTACTGGGAGACACCAACACATCTCTAGCTTCATATACATGTAAAAAAAGGTCAACCAAGAGATGATCTAAATTCTAAACTATGTGCTTGACTATAGTAGATCAAACAGAAATTGAGATGAATTGTAGCCAAAATGTAGTTGAGAACCATACTTGAGAAGAAATCAATTGCCCAATCGGCTAGTGCTTCCAACATTAGTGGCCAAAGACTCCACATATCCAATGATATTGTTGGAGAGAAAAATGTCATATATGATACAATCTCCAAAACTTCTTCAAAAACCTCTGCAGACATTCACAGGAGATAATGGAAATGAATACAAGCCATCCAAGTGAAATTAAAATATCAGAATCATAGCGTTCCCAACAGAATCTAACAACACAGAAATGCACATCCCATATGAAAATCCAAGTGCAAGGTGAGAATTAAACCAGCTTAAGTTGTTCTCACCATCACATTATTTTAGCACAAACTGAAGCATACTATTCCATATTAAAGTTAAGCAAATAACAGCTGTCCAAAAAACTCAACATGTAAATGCTTATCACTTTGTATTCTTCAAATCTAGTGGACAACATAAAAAATACTCTCATCGGATTATTTTATGAGTAAAACCTCATGCATACAATCATCCAACTGGTTAGATGAGCAATACTATGATCCAAACCGTAAAGTTGATTCACCTTTGCTTCAGTAAATGTATAAACACAGACACACAAGACGACATTGACAAGAGGAGATAAAAACAAAAGAAATCATCAAAGTAATCTAGATAAACATAATTCATAGGGGGAAATACCTTGTCCATCAGTTGTTAACATTCTACACATTATGGGAAGCAAGATTGGCTCAATTTGAACAAAGAGTTCAGGAAGACTGCTCACTGATTCAAGTATCGTGCTAATAGCACGCAAACAACCAACGGCAGCAAGAGCACCTGGGTCATCGGCTTCATCATCAGCTTCAGCAGTGTTCATGCACCTCCAAAATGCAGCTGCCTGTTGTAAGAAAGAAAGCTCCAATGTTAATATACAGAAAAATACTGGCTCTCTCAAGCAAGCACAACTTTCTTGGCATATATATTACCAAATTTTGGCACAGCCCAAGTGCATAAGGTGCCATTTCTTCCCCAAACTTGTCCACAATAGTCTCCAAGGTAAATACAAGGTCCTCGTTCTCTATTTCATTCATAAGTTTGAAAAACTCTGGATATATTTTTTGTCAGTTACACCCACTCACCAAGCTAAATAACAATGTAAAGTACAGACAATTTTTTCATATTCACATACCATCAAGGAGTTGAGGGAGAATGGGTCGAATTTCATTCAAATCTGCATCAACACAGAATTGAAAATAAGTATAATCAGCATTAAATTTTAGAAAGATTTATTAAAATCAAAATAGAAGCAAAGGTTATTAACCACCTTTGCAAGCCTCAACAAAAGAACGCAAAGCAAAAACAGAATCAATGCGGACAGGAAGTTCAGGATCTCGCATTCCACATACAACACACTGCAATGCCTTCCGGAAATTGTTCTGGTCTGAGAAGTTAATGTGGGCATATTGTCCTGCAACCCATGCTGCCTATTTTTCACGAGAAAGTGCATGGATAGCAAAAATTATAAAGAATAGAAATTGAAAATTTCATAATCAATGTCTGGTTCAAATTATAATTAATTTACACCAAGTCAAATAAATATTAAATTGTGACATCAATCTTTTTGTTTGGCTATAGAGAAAGCTATTTAGAATGGATTGCATCATTCCCTAGATTCACTGCATATTAAAACAGAAGCAGATTAATTCTATTTCAGTAGAGGCTCAAAACCCAAACCTGTGGGAGGCTTGTGAGGGAAGTAACAAGAGGACACTTTTTAGTATACATTTACTTTGCAGCCAATAAATGTCATATTTGCATTATCTTCATCTCAATTACTACTATCGTAATTCATAAAAATTAAAAAAACACAATACTTTCACTGTTTTTCCGACAACATAACACAACGAAAAGAATATCATTTCCCATTCCCTTTTTTTTATTTTACATTCTTGCTCTTGGATTAGAAGTCCACTCTCTTCCATTTCTTTCTGCCAAGTGAAACCAAGAGGAGTCCATGGAAAAGAAACTCATGAATCATGATGCTCATGAAGATACGTCTTATCTCTCAACTTTTGCAGATCTTTTACATCCAAAAACACTATTTTAAACATGGATAATTGGACATCAAAACTAGGGCTGCTTTTCTAAAAACATTCTTTTTGGATTTAGCTCCTCTAAAGTGAGGAAGTGCACTTTAGAGGATAAAGTGCATTTTCAATAATTGATTGGAAAATCAAAGGTTAAAAATCATGATAGAATAAAAAATATTTAACAAAATCTCTAAAATTAATTACATTCTCAATTATTAATTTTCCAATCACCGATTGTAAGTGCACTTTATCAAGCACATTCCCCTCACTTTAGAGGAGCCGAATCCTTCTTTTTACCCAAAAGAAGGATAAAAGGCAAAAGAGTGCATGTGGCTTGCATGAGAAAAGATGCAAACATAAACTACATATAGGAGATGGTACCTTGGCCCTAAGGTGGCCAACAGGACTGCTGAAATCAGGAAAGACATGTTGCACTAACATATGCTCAAGTTCAGATTTGTAAGGCTCAGTTTCCTTTAATTTGTCACAAAGTGCCCCAATAGCAAGAAGTGCACCATCTTTCTGTCTATAAGATTTGTATTCTGCAGGTGCTTCATCATACCTAGCAAAGTGAAAACCTAATTATAACACTGAATCCAAAAAATCATCTAATTTGACAGAAAGTAATATATTTACCTTTTGAAAATTTCAACTATGAATAGAATAAACTTGTGAAGATTATCTTTCCCACGTTTTCGAATCAATTCACTCACAAAATCAATGGAAGCAGTTTTGGGACTATACAAGTCTTCAATAATGTCTGTAATAAAGAATTATAGGCTATAAACACGTGCCGATAAAATTCCACAAAATTCCATGTTCATGTATAACACATCAATAAGACTTACCATAGCCTTTTCGTACATATTCGTGTGGATCCTCATCCCAAAGCTTTTGATCATTATCATTAAAGCACATAAGAGGGAAAACTATTTCAAAAAGAAGAACATTAAGCCGAGGTTGCAGCACAGTATACATGCTATTCTTTGAAATACTGCATGTGTTAAAAATATCAGAAAAAAAAAAATTAATTCAAGAATCATAAATATTCTGAAGACTCAGCATTAGCAAATAACAGCATTCAACAGAGATACTAATATTCTCAAAGACCTCAGAAAGGAGGGATAAGAGTATCAGTGGACAAAAAACACCCCATTCACCCTTCCTTTCCTGAAAATATGTCAAGACTAATGAGTATGATCTAGATACATAAACTTCAAAAAGCCACAGGCTCAAAGACCAAACTATCCCAGTATTTTTTTTTATTTAGTATTGAATTTGGGTCTGAATGTATATTTCATAACATTTCAGGATCAGTAATACTTTTTTTTGGTTATGTATTTTCAGTGGAAACTCCAAGCCCTGGGCTATTGGGCTAGGATTGGCATTTAATTAAGATGTTTCATAGCTATATTATCTTCATCCTATATATAAAAGTAGAATATGTAGTATGTAGAGAAAAAAAATGAGCATAAAAGAATTAATAAGCACCTGTTACTTAGATATTGAAGAACGAGGTTGATAACTCTGTCAGGTAAATAGCCACCAAGTCGAATGAGATTCAACAGATTTAAGTAGCAGTCCAAGATCTTCCCTGCATAATGCTTCTGAAACATTTGAGCAAAGGCTTTGTTTTCCATGTTTTGCAGCTTCAAGTCACCAAATCTGTATGTAGGAAATAGAGAATGAGACATAGAGATAGTTGTCAAGCAAACGAAATGAATGAAACCACATGACACATCTGAAACAAACATACCGAGTATAGAGCCTATTTAGAATGTGAACGGTCCATTTTTTAACCTTCCACCAACCCCATGATTTGAGAAGGTCGGGATCGGAGGGCTGGCCTTCCAGGGGAACAGGACTCTCCAAGACAGTTAAAAACAGCACCATCCAAGCATTGAATACATTTTGATCAAACAAGAGCTTAGGAACCTCCAAATAGATGGAGGACCAGAAAATTTTACAGATGAGCTTGATCAAGTCGGCCACTTGGAGTGAGGGATTGGGGATTTGGGAGAAGGTGTTAAAAATATTGAGAAGAAGAGGAAAAGTGTCGTTGACGACGAGATAAAAGGGAGTCCTGTCCTCGTCAGACTTGAACTCGTATTTTCTGGAAAGAATGCGCAGCACAAACAAGGCAGCGTGGACTTGCTGCTGATCCTGAAGATTATGCTTAATCCAATCCAGAAGCTGAGGAAACTGCTCCGGATAATCGGAATGTATAATTGTTTTAAGGCACTCACCGAGCTGCACTCTAAGGAGAGGAGGAAGCTGAGGCAGAGAGAGAAGGATGTGACTCCTAAGGAGTTCTTTGTCAACGGAAGATATCATTTTGCTCCAATTCTTCCCCATGAAGTTTTTCAAATGGATGGCGGCAACTTGCCGAACGGACATGTCAGAGTTGGTGTCAACGATGATTTGGAAGAGGCTCACGGGATGCTGTGGGGCGTGCTGCATCTCATCCAACCTCTGCTCTGCGCCCTTCCGTTCATCGGGTTCAGGACTCAGAGCAGCTTGCAGTATCATGGAAAGATCCATCTTCTTCTCGCCTCTTACTAGGGTTTAGCTACGCCCACGCCGCGCCAATTTATGTGTTAGGGTTTACGTCCCCAAAACTATAACAAATACTATCACAACTTTATTTATGATGTAATTATTTAATAGTGTAAACTATCTTTAATTTCAATCTTTTATTCTTTTCATTTTTTAATTTTCGTCCGTAAACAAGTATAATATATATGTCTTAAATAATATAATATCTTGAGTTCAAATTCCTCTACACTGAACATGCAGCGACAACAAAGAATAGAAGCTCCGAAGCAAACAACCACGATATCGTAAAGGTGATTTGAAACTAAGGAACCTGCGATTGACATTCTGCCTTTGGTTATATCATATATGCATAAAGCATTACAAGATGAATTTTCTTTTTTTAATGTTGAATATCACATTTTAGACGGAAATTACCAAAATGAAAGCATTTTCAAAACATAAACCACAAAGTCAATTTTTTAAAAGATAAAAAATTAAACTGAAAAAAAATAAATGAATAAATTGATCATTTGACCATTCTTTTAAGGGTGAAGTATCCTTTTTGTCAATAATTTTTTTTAAGGTGTTTAAATTTATTTATTTTTATTGTCTAGTATTTTGATTCTTTCGTTAATTGATAATTAATTTATTGAAGAGAGGAGGTAAAAGTAAAACGGGTTCATCCCCAATTTCTTAATATTTAATTTTAATTTAGTACTTCCATTTTTTTCTTTAACGTTATTTATTTTAACTTTCAACATTTTTAAAATGTAATAAGTTTTAAAATATTGCAAATTCTTATATAACGTTGTTTATTAGGAAATGTTTTGCCCCTAGCGTTATTTATAAATGGGGCTAAACCATGTAATAAATTTTAAAATATTTTATAACTTATGTTCGATGCAAATTTAACGGGCTAAACTATTTATATTCGATGCAAATTTTAAAATGCTAATACTTTATTATATATAAATTATATACATAAATACTAAAAGTGTGTTTAGCTTATAAGTTGTACTTTTAGCTTCTCCTTTTTTTTGGAAAATAAATTATTTTTAAAATAAGCAAGATTTTTAGGAACTTAGAATAAATTTTAAAAAAAATATATTTTTTGAAAAAAAATATTATTCTTCGATAGCTAATTTTTTCTTGAACTATTTTTATATTCTTTTTCCATATAAAAATTATTTTTTTTTTACATTCAAACGAAATTAATTATATCCAAACCATTTTTAATAACTTACCCAATAAATACCGATTTCGACTATAATCTATTATAACAATCATCGATTATATGTATAATCATATAATTAATTATTGAAATAATTAAAAAAATTTAGTTATTTCAAACATACCATAAAAGCATAACTAGATTAAAATAAATAAATAAAATAAAGTTGTTAAAACACAAGATTCGTGGCCCACGAGGCCTTGTGAGTTTTTTTGGCCCATGGGCTTTTAAATGTGGGGCATATTGGCTCTACAGGCTTTTTTTACTCGACCATGTGTTAGTCCAGGTCAAACGGGTCAATTTGATGAATATTCATGCATTGGGATTTCACTTTAGACATGAGATTCAACATCTAAATATAAGAACATAATTGACCAACTTTATTTTATAAAATACATTTAATATGGATTTTTTTTTTGAAAAAGTTTAATATAGGTTTTACTATCTTAGGGTTCAAATAATCAGCAAAAAAATCTTAGGGTTCAAATTAAGAAATTAGAAAGGAAAAGTTTTTATCAGAAATCATATGGGACGCATTCAAAAGTCAGATTTAATGACATATGCCTCTAAATCCAACGCCACCCTCTCAAGAGTGTTGTTCGGGCGGTTACCCTCCAACTCCCTGCCAAGTGCAAACTTCCTAATCCTCCCAAATGCTAGTGCTAGCTACTGTTACTCATTCTCATTATAATTAATAATCGATAGTATTATTATATTTCTCTTGTCTCTTCGCTGTCTTTAAAGCAAAATAAAATAAGATCTATCCAAGTTAATTTACTAATCTCATCTCATGTACTAGCTATGCCGTGGATAATAATACTAAAAGATAACCAAAATGAGTGTGTAACTATATATTTACAGGTCCGGTCCGTCACTGAGACAATTGTCCACAAGTTTTTGTTAATTAATTGAAGAGAAAATTAAAACTATACAAAGAAGATTAAAAGATGGATATTACAATGCACGCGGCACAATACAACAACAGAGGAGGAAGACCTGGAACCACATGACATGGCTGTTGTGTTGCCAATTGCCATCTAAACTTGAGAAGACTCTTTGGACGGCGAAGACGAGGAGGAAGAGTCTGCACCATAGTTCCAAAGGTACTTTAGCTCACCTCTTTTCCATCCCAATAACACAGCCACTCCTAGTGTACATGGAACCAGGTAGAGGAGTGCAGGTTGTCCATGACCGTTCATCAAATATAGCCCCAGATATGTGAAGAATAGCCCTGCACAAACATCCTCATCCTCACTCAACATGGAACATATATTTCTTTTTGTTAACCAACTTATCACACCCACAATAACTTACCAAAACCATACCCAACTACCAACCAAAGAAAGTATCCACCAACGACCCCCTTCTTATTATCTTGGTCGAATCTGAGACAATCAATCAATAACCATAATGCAGCATCATCTTGTCAAATGTACATTCAAAATAAGAAAACAAACATATTGAAAACAAGTTGTTGACCAAATTAATAATGATTTCAATACCTATGAGCAAAGGAAACAAGCAAACCAGGAAACAGAATATCTCCAAATCCAATCATATCATAGCCACCCCAAGGATCAGAAGGACGAGGAAATCTCAAAAGCATAGGAATTGCTTCACCACCAGCCTTGTCACCTTTAGCAACCTACAACAGGAAAAGAAATAACAAGATGATCCAGGGTACACGATTTGGGAATTTATATTTCTGGTCCAAACTGCAATGAAACAATCCAAGTAAAAGAACTATGCTAGTATGAACAAACACTTACTGTAATCATAACACTCTTCTGGAATATCACTGGAGATATGAATACCCAAAAGATGTCATATACAAATGCACAGCAAAGGAGTACAGTTGCAACCTATGATATCAGATGCATAAGCAAAATGTGAGAAATGCAGCTCCAACAGATATTGGATCAAAATGAGTAAGGCTATAATATAAACACAAGAAACTCATTCAGGTACCTTAATATTAGGCAACCGAGCTAACTGTAACACTGTTATCATCAAACCGATGCCCTGTCAAGAATAAAGCCATATTTCAAGTGAATTGCATAAAATAGAAGACAAAATAAACAGCTTATCAGAAATGAATGGTAACAACCAAAATTGAGACAACAAGCCACTTTTTAGAGCAATACTGAAGAAAGCTCACTATGGAATCAAACAAGGCACCAATTTTGTCTCAACAACAGCACACATTCACAAGTTGAAAAATATATTCATCATATGTTTGTGCCTGTACATATGCATGTATGTGTGCATTCGTATATGTCTATATGTAGGTCAGTTGCTGCAATAATGTACGCAACTTTTTGGAAATATCAACATAACAACACAAGGCAGACATAGAGAACTAGAAACCATAGCAACTTCTGTCCTTGTTCCGAAAACCAATTTCTTGCGTTCCTCTCAGGCTCTCAGGTCTCAGCTCCTCCAATTAGAGTCAGTAATCAGTGAAAACTTTCCAGAAAAGAGACTGGCATCCATATAGTAAGCATCACGAACAATACATTTCCATGTTTGCCTCACTCTCTTTATGTTCAAAATTTGAAACAGAAATGATAATAGAAAGACCTATTGCACAGGTACAAGAAACTGGAACTCACAAGAGTATCTTGGCCAAACCATGAAAATGATTGTCGCCGAGTAACAACCCATACAACCGCAAATATCACGCAGAATATTAACACTACCAGCGAGAAAATAGAAACCTCTCCAAACATAGGTAAATTCAGAGTCTTCTGAGCACATTTTGGACGCTTTCTGCTCATATATATGAAAAAAAAAAAAAAAGAGAAATTAAGAGACATATAGCATGCGGAGAGAACACTGTTTTCCTTTATCATTAGTAGAAAGAAAACAGTTATTGTACCTTAATGCGAGGCTTACAATACAATTGTGCAGCCCCTGAAAATGAAAGCAGACTTTAATTAATGAAAAGAGGAATTTTAAGCAAATAAGAAAAAAAACCAGGATCCAAATGCTTGTCAGCAGTTTATACATATTGTGGTTTTGATTTTCAAATAGATCAACATACCAGTTAACAGAAAAGAGAAAGTACTCTCTGATGTATTTTTAAAAGAATAAGTAAATTTTAAAAGACATAAATAAGATAAAATACAACTAGGGGGCAGACAAAATATCCTTCAAAGGACAAAAAAGATACAATGAGAAACAGATTCCAGAACATAGCAAAGTTGCTCAATTTCTCTGTACGTGTGAAACACCAATTCTCTTTTCTTTTTTTTATAATCCAAAAATATATATATAAGAAGAAAATAGATCCCCAGTCTGAGCACAAGCTGTGAACCAGATGAGAGAGTGTACAAATAGAGAAAAAGGAAGAAAAACTAACACTGCATAAAGCACTGCAGAACTACAAACCAAACCAAAATAACACAAACAAACAAAAAACACCAATTTATTTTTCATGGAAATTTGGTATCAAGAATAAAAAATAGTCATCGGAACTAAAATTCCAATTAAATTAAGAATATTTTAGAGATAATAACATTAAATAAGATAAAATTAGTTTAAATTTCCTTATATTTGAAACCAGAAAGGTGATTTTTTTTTCTTATATTTGAGACCACAATGATATTAAATAATTATAAAAAATTATAGACTTGATTTACTCAATAAAATTTAAATTTTACAAATAGTTATTGAATGGAGTAATTTTACCAAGATATACTTCTGTAGTAACTTTATTCTTCCTTTTATTATATATTCATGCGCATACTATCCTATTAACTTATTTTCTAACCCAACTCATCCCCCATAGAATATTCTATCGATGTACAGAATAATTGATTAAAATAGACTATTTTATCCTGGCCAGTGGGCAGTGGCCATCAAATGAACTCTCTATGAGAAAGTTGGGCTAACACCACCTTTACGATCCCTTCCCCTCCTCCCACCTTAATATAACTTGGTTATCCAACGAAATCAATATAGCACAATTTAAATGATGAATGTTTAACTGAGTTTTTATATATAAACCATCAGCTAAACACCTTGGGCACATCATGAAATAAGATATATTTAGGAGTAAAATCCACGAAAGTGAGCTATCTCACCTCAACACCACCAATGCAGAAAAGTACAATCAGCACCCAGATAAACCAAGACGACATGAAGAAGAACAGTAGCACAAGAAAAGTAGATGCCGTAATGACGAAGAGGATAGCACCCTTTGTATCTATGTTAACCAAGTCCTCAGGCTCATCTTTCGCCCCTGCTTCAGACATAGAACTCTAGCAAAAGAAAAGAAAATAATACTCCTATGTTAAAGTTTGACTAATATGCATAAAGATGTACTTAAGTAAACAAAACGAATGGAACAAGTCATGCTCCATAGCTCCATTCTAATAGTTAATACGTGCCAAGGTCACTGTCAGTCTGTGGTTGCAAATTTCCCATATGAATAGAAGCATCATGATGTAACTTAACAAGTAAATTTGAGCATATACCATAAAGATAGAGTAGGGTTGCATGGAAAAACCTTGGGAGACAATTCATTGTAGCGTTCATCATTTTGATCAGGAGCAGTTATATCTGACCATAGTGAAGCACATATAACTGTTCCAACAGCCATCAACCACAAAAATCCAACTGAGTAGTCTATAAGTGGGCGAGTTGGAGCATATAACAAAACCTCCACTGAAATGAATAACTCAGAATCATGAGGAAAAAGAAACATACGAACGCAATCCCAACACTTAATCGTTGTTTTGTCTCTTCTCAACATAGTCTAGTCTAGTCTCACGGACTGACCTTTAGTTTTAGATGTAAGAAGTTTGGTGAGAGTGTCTCCTGTTGACTTTGTTATCTCCACAACTGGAATTGAAATATTTACCCCAGCGCCATTGGAGCACTCCATCTCAAAGAGTTCTGATAGAAAATAAACATTAAACAGATAGATTTAAGACAAAATAAAAGTTGATTGATGTACAGGTATAAGAAATACCAACCATCGGCGTCGTTTATCATCAAGGTGGCAGTAGCACCTGCGGATTGTGCAAATGTAGCTTTAGTTGTGAAGTCACAAGTACCCCGTAGACAGAGAGCAACTGAACCAGATAACTGGAAAAGAAGGAAGAGGGGTAAATTTACATTGAAAAGGGAAAGGATGAGGATGAGAAAGAAACGAAGCTACACAGACCTTTGAAGTTGAAGAGGAACAGCAGTCTGTAGGATCAGAAAAAAGAGCAGGAGCTTTGGCAGTTTTATCGGCATCTTCAGGCAAATAAGAGCCGAATCTTGCAGTCATACCATTATACTCTTCATCTTTCTTCCCATCAATCCAGCTCGTTATCTTCACCTGCAAGCGCATTCCAAATTCATTCATCTATAGAATTAATGAATTCAATATATCATCTTACCAATTGCAAGTCATGATGGCAGGAGGCGTCATCGGCGGCCGCTGCTTCGAACACCAATAATACAAGGACGACGGCCACCGCCAAAGAAGGGGACGACGGCATTGTTAATTGCGATGGAATCACTACTTGGTTCCGTTTTCTTTAGTTAATCATCGTATCGTATCGTCACAATGGCATTCCTCGCCCGCTCGCATCTACGGGAATTTCGTGGCGCCAACCAAAAAAAGCCCACTCATTTTTGGATTACTCTCCCCCCCTCTCCTAACCAACCATTTTCACTTTTTCCTGCATCTTCTCTTCTTACATTTCTCAATGTGCCACCCAAACTTTTCTCTGCACCGTTGCTTCTATTTCTCACCCTTCCTTCCTTTTCTTTTTAACCAAATAGAATTCAAGTTGTTTTTTTTTTTTTATTTGTTACATGATATAACTAAAATTCATATTTTAAATTACCAAATAAAATTTTTAAAATATTATATATTAAAATATTACTAAAATATTATTTAAAGAATAAAATTCAAACTTTTAAATCATTATATATCAAAACACACAAAAATATCAAACTTACTAAAATTAACCTTACCAAAACTCAAAGATAAAATAAGTTAGCATTTAAAGATAAAATAATATATTTAAAAAATAATATTACTTACTACCAGCAAAATGTGTTTTGTTTTGTTGATAATCTTTTCGTCCACAACAATTTCTAAGTTAAGTATCACTCAAACCATTAGCTAATAAAATATATAGTCTTAACTTTTTTTTATTTTATATTTTTATTTCTAATCCATTTAAAAGTGAAAATTGAGTGAAACTATGAAAAACTTTTAAAAAAAATGTAATATTTTATTTAGAAAAAACAACGAAAATAATTTATTTAATAAAAAAAAGTAATAAAAATTACTTTTGAGGAGCTGAGGCTGATAATTTTTTAGTTGATCTCATTTCAAATCTTGTTAACACATTAATTTATGTTATATTTCCTAGTATAAATTATAATTTTTTGTTCTTCCTAATTTTCTAGCTCCATAATTTTGGACTCTTGATTTGTTACTATAAGTCTATAACATCTAGTCTCATAGTTTTATAAATTTATGATTTTGATTTTGGTAGTTAATTATTATCTAATAGCTGTAATTAATTGATTTATTAAGTTAATTATAAATTATTAATTATTAAAAATGATTTAAATGGTTCTTTAATATCTTTTATTATTTTTATATTAATTTTTTTCTTAAATATGTTTTTAATCCTTATGGATAATATCTTTTTTTTGTGTTACAAATGAAAAATCATTTTTTTATTCTTTCAAAATAAAAATTTCTTATTTTAATATTTCTCACAAAATATACTAAATAAAAAATAAAATATTTGTAATTTGTGATAGTTTTTAACTGCTACAAATAACATTGTGATGGCTAAAAAATCGTCACAAATTATAAATATTTTATTATTTATTTAGTATCTTTTGTAAAAATGATTAAAAAAAATAAGTTTTTGATTTTGAATGATTAAAAAAATTGACTTTTTATTTAGAGGATAGAAAAATATTATTCATATTTAGATGACTAAAAATATATTTAAACATAGTTTTTTTTTAAGTATAACAACGATAATTAACAATTTTCTGAATGATTAAAATTAATTTTATTATTTTTTGTTCATGTAAAAAATGATTAAAGTTTTTTAAGAATTAATAATTTTTAATTAAAAATTGAACTTTTTAAATTGAAAATTTGAAAGTCTCAAACAATATTATGAATTTTTTAAATGCTAAGATTAATAAACACTGTAATATTTAATTTATTATTTAATGATTATATTTTAAAAAATTAAAAGTGACAATGGTTAGATCTTTATAAAAATATTTAAACAATTTATTTTAACTATTATGTTATTTAACAGAATAAAAACATAATGTCTATTTAATATTATTTTTTTAACTTTATTTTAAACTTGATTAAAAATATGTAATAAGATTAATAATAAAATACATATGTGAAAACGTGTATTAATTGAAAAAATTAATATATAAATAGAAATCACAAGCTTAAAATTAATTAAAAAACTAAAATTATGATATCTCATGATATATTTTTACGTATACAGTTAAAATTTATATAAAAATAGTATATAAATATGTAAAATTTTTTGTTAAAGCATCTCCAATAATAAATTTATAAGCAACTCAACAATTTAATTATTATTTTTTTCGTTATTGAGAATTTTCATTAACAAATTATTTAATCTAAGAAATGACGTTATTATACATTTTCAATTACTTCAAAATGTATAGTTTATTAACATTTATTATTGGTTTAATTACACTTTTTACCTCTTATTTTTATAAATTTGTGATTTTAATTTTTCTATTTTTTAATTTATAATTTTAGTTCTTTTAATTTAAAATTATTATAATTTTGATTCAACCGTTAAATTATAATAGCGGACTTTTTTTAATTTTTTTTTAATAATCACAAAATTAAATAACTAAAATTAATTACCTAATTTTCTTACTAATAAAAAAAACTGAGTAACTTTTAAATTAAAAAAATTATTTTGTGATTGACAAAAAAAATAGATAGTTTTTTTTTCAAAAAAGAAAAAAAAGTTTACCTATTTTTTTAATAATAAAAAACTAAATTAATTAAATTTAATTACCTAATTTTAAATTAATTACAAAATAAACAAATTATAATAACCAAGTAAATTAAAAAAAATTATAACTAATTAAAACATAAGTTTTTTTAAATGAAAAAAAAAATCAACTTTAAATTTAATAGTCAAATAAAAATTGTAAATTAAAATTAGGAGGATGAAAATGATGAATTTATAAAATTAGGAAAGTAAAAGTGTAGTTAAACATTTATTATTTAATAAATTAACTTAAAAGTTTTGGGATAGTTGGCCTAAAAAAAGTTAATGCAAGGAAAAAAGAAATGGAAAATGTGGAAAAAGAAAGAGTTGAATTCCCATTCCCGGAAATGGAGAGCATGAAATAAAAGCAATGGGCGTTACTAAGCGGTTTGTGATGGTTGAATGTTGAGTTGACGTCTGTGTCTGTGATTGACATTCATTTTTTTTTATCTCCAACTCCATGGCGCCGGCGATGAGGATCGTTTTCGGTCTTCTCACATTTGTCACCGTCGGAATGATTATAGGTATGAGTAATGAGTAATGAGTAATGAGTGTGATGTGATTACGATCTCTCATCTTGTATTGCAATTTCTATCATCATCTTAACAAAACAAAACCTACCCTACCCTACTATGGAATGGATCATCGCCCCTCCCTCCCCTCGCTCACTTATTTTTCATTCCCAGTCATCATTTTATCTACATTTCAGAAGAAACTTTCGAAATTCTCTTCTTTAATAACAGGTTCTCTCTCTCAATTGGCTATCATACGAAGATTGGAAGACTCTTATGGTATACTATTATTTCTTATGTTTAGCCTCCTAGACTACACTTTTATATGTTTCTTATGCTCTGTTAGCCTAACTGCTTCATATAGGCACTGATTCTTTGCCATTTAGAAGATTGCGTGGATTCCAGACTGATGGTTACCTTCAATTGCCAAGAGGTCAGCTCACTATTATTTTGCTTTTCTTTACACTATAACACTTATTGCTTTTCTCTCATTTTGTGCTTACCATTTCTTCTGATTTTCAGGTATTCCTTTTTGGAATAATGACAAGGAAGCACAAATCTTACGCATTGGATATGTATGTCTGTTGTCCTGTCCATTCAATTAAATGCATGCCTCAACAATACTTGATTGCACTCTGAGTCGCCAATATCTCTGTTATGAATTATGATGCATCATTTCTGTGTCTGAATAACTAGTTTATTTCTTTCTTCACTGAAAAATTTGTATGCTATCCTCATTTTTCGGAGAAAATAATTGATTATTATTCCTGTCTGATCCTCAATTGTAGGTCAAACCTGAAGTGCTTAACTGGTCTCCACGAATTATTTTACTTCATAATTTCCTGAGCATGGAGGTATGACCTCCATTCGAAATGCTGATTTTACCTAATTAAAATGTTTCTTTTACTCATTTGTTTATATAGGTTTGACATTATGGACTCTAGCACGCATTCCCTCTCTTAGTAAAAAAAAAAGGCCCAAGTTTATGTTTTTTAGATCACATATATTAATGATACTGCATGGAAAGTATTACGTTCTTTATCTCCTAAATTTCATTGTATAGCTTTAAATGCCTAACTAGATAAGTTTGTTCACAGATTTGTTGTTATTTATTTCTAATCCTAATTATGAATGGTAAAAAGGAAAAAAGGTTGTAGTTATGGCATGTTGGGGCATTTGGAATTATGGACGAGATTCATGAGTTGTCTTATTAAAAATGCAGATGTGGGGACTGAAGATAACATAACCTAATATTAGATGGCTTCAAGATGAAAATATGAAAATAAAATCCAGTGCTGTCTCTGCAGAATACAATCATTCTATTTCTTTCTAGTTTAATGGTTGCAATGTTGGCATCTCGTATATTAAGCCAGGAATGTTTGTCAATAATAAGAAAACAAAGGGAACCATTCACTCTTAAAACTCAGAATCACTGAATTACAACCATATTATGGTAAACCTTTATTAATTCTAACATACCTAATTACCTATTAATTTGGTTGTAAAGTTAAGGTCTAAATCTAATAGTTATATCATCATTCTCTAATTGTCATTACATTCTGTGCTGTTATTTATGGGAAAACTAGAAATTGCATGTTAGGACTGTGTGTGTATGTGCCTATATATAAGTCATATAATATAGTAATATACTACAGTTAAGGCTGTTAAACATAAAAAAAGACCCTATCAAGCATCCACTCTTGCCATCTGGGACCTTTTCCACTTGATTTCATATTCTTCAATTTCTCTAGGCAAAGTACCATTTACTGGATCTATTCCGGTGCTTCAACAGTGAAGATTGAAGAGTCAATTCTAAGCAGAAGGTGCTCAAAATTCAAATCCCTTTAGGAGGCGTTTGGTATATGGAAAGTTTTTTCATACCTGAGAATCATTATTTATTGGGAATCATGAATCCTCTGAATCAGATTCCAAGTAATGACTAAATTTGTTTGGTTGGTCAATAAATATTCTCAGATAAGTTTCTTGGGAATAAAAGAGTAACAGTATTTTTATCACAAATTTCAATTATTTATCATATTAAATGATTTAATAAGAGTAACATGATATATTACCGTAGTAAAACTTGTTTATTTAACTCGGAAAAGATAGATTCCCCGTCTTCCTATATGGGAATACTTTTGTGGAAAACATAGCCAAAAAAATTCAGAGACAGTTTTTTTTTTTTTAAAAACAAACCAAACATGAGAAACAAACATGGGAAACAAACATTCCCAACTTAAGATTCTTAGAAAACTAAAGATTTCTCTTGTACCAAACACTTCCGAAGTGTGAGGTCTTGGGTTTGATTCCGAGATTTGTGTGTATGAAAAAAAAAAATCTATTGGAAGGGTTCTATGCTTTAGTTCTTGATTGAGCCCTGGGAGATTAGTCACTCACCTACTGAGTGGGAAGATACTGTGGGAAATCAATAAAAGAAGTTTCCTCATGAAGTGCTTGGTTGTTTGATCTAAAGTGTGATATGCTTGTTAGCCACATATAAGATCTTCCTATCCATTGAAGTGGATCAAAAATCAATTGCTACCTGGGCAATTTTTAAAAATTTGCTGATGATGGCCATTTGTGTGTATTAAAATTATTTTTATCTTACAGGAATGTGATTATCTCAGGGCTATAGCTCTCTCTCGCCTGCAAATTTCAACTGTGGTGGATACAAAAACTGGAAAGGTACATTGACAGTTTTCTTTTTTTTTGAAATTTCACTTTGATTGATCATAATCATCAATACACGTTAGGTGATGAGGTCGGGTTTAAGGTTCATTTTTCTCAAGTGAAGTATTGTCAGATTCACCATGGGAAAATTTTGGTATGTACAAATTTAACATAAAATACTAAATGCCTTTTAGGAAGACAATGTGCATATGCATAGACAGCAGCTTGTTGTTTTGTTACACGATAACAAAGCCTTAACTCACTAGGAGTGTGTTTGGTAAGACTTTTGAGGAGTTTATATTCCTTTGACCAGCTTAAAAGCTACTTTGACCGAAATAAGTTGGTTTGATACACAACATATTTTAGTAGCTCATGGAAAATAAACTAGCTTATAAGCTACCAGCTTTTTTTTTTTCTCAAATTTATCCTCACTAATTTATTTGATGACACTACTTATTTCCAAAAGATCACTTTTTTTCACCAATAGTATGACTTATTTCATTAATAGTCTTTACTTAAAAGTGGTCATATGTTTTAATATATAGAAACGGAGGTACCTTATAAGCTTTCAGCTAGCTTATCAATTAGTTTTACCAAACATAGCGTTATCATCCTTAGAATATGGTTTGCTATTCTATATGAATGACCATTGTTAAGCAAAAGTGCTTTTTACTGTCAGAATTATGAAAAGGGAAAAAATTGGATGATTTAAATTGTCTAAACTAAAGATATTAATTGAGCTTTGGTTTTGAAAAAAAATAAAATAAAACTTTTACAAGTGCTTCTATTGTTGGGCAAATAATTGCTGCTAAACACAGTTATGGACCTATGGTCGTGAGCCAACAATGGAAAATACTAAGAATTTCTTTAATCTCTTCCAACATGGCCAAACAACTACTTTCAGCCACTTCTATCACTACATAATCAGATTAAGAAAAGGAAATCCATAGCAAAACAAATGTGGACATATAGTGCAGTAGTAGGATATGGGGTCAGGGGTCATTGGCATCTATGAACATGTATTTCTTCATGAAACATGATATTTCTATCCTGTACAGGGAATCAAGAGTGATGTCAGGACTAGCTCTGGTATGTTTTTGAGTCCTAAAGAGAGAAAATATCCTATGGTACAAGTAAGTTAACAATGTTACTTTCCCCTCAAGTCTTTTACTTTAGTTATTAAATCAGTTTAAAAATATGGACTGCACCATCTGCTGTAACCATTAACTTGAAACAGTTTTCTGTAGTCTGATACACACTTTTTGCATGGAACTAGCTGGTTCAATAAGAATTCTTTTTGGGTGGTTATTATTGATCTTTAACAAGTTTGGTTTTTGAAAGTTGAAGCATTGCCACCCCAATGGTTCTTTAGGGATTACGGACTAGTGATTCACACCTTGGTTTTAGTTACATCTCAATCATGAATAGGGATGGCAATATGGACCCAGACCCTACGGGCACCCGCAAAAATACCCATACGCGGGTAGGGTAATAACCCGCATATTTGGGGATGGGGATGGGGCGGGTATTTACCCGCAAAATCTCATGGGGATGGGTGCGGGGTGCAGTGCTTGTAGTACCCACCCCGCCCCGCCCCGCACCTTATGTATATACATATTAATTAATATATTATAATTTTATTATTTAAATTATTCAATTATCTATTTATTATTTTAATTATTCTTTTTATATGTTAATTTTGATATTCTATTATGATTTAATTTTTATTTGTATTAGTAGTTTAAAGCAATATAGAAACTATGGAAATAAGCATTTACAAAATATGGAGAAATTAATTCGGATGATGAAGTTAAAATATTATATCTATTTATGTTTTATTTTTAATATATAATTATAAACTAATTAGTTTTAAAAATATATTAGTTTTTCCTGTTTAATTAGAGTTTTTGTTTAAATTTATGTTGAATGATTATTTTTGTAATGTTATTTATTTATATAAATCAATATTCGTTTGATTTTAATATTATATAAGGGTGTATTGGATTAGGATTTTAAAATACTTTTTTTGGCATAAAAAAGTCTTAAAGATTTTTAAGATTTTGTAGAAACTAAAAACTGTTAAGATTTTTTTAAGATGACTTTTGTGATTAGGATTTTATAATTTGGATTTAATGGATTTAGAATATAGGATTTCACATATTTATAAGATAAGATTTGAAAAGATTTTATGGATTTCTAAAAAAAAAAAAAATTCAAAACTATTAAACACAAACCAACAAGAGTGTGCTTGGAAATATTATTGAACATAGGAAATGAACCATTATGGCAAGGAAAAGTGTGATTCGGAGGGAGAAGAAGAGACAAAAATTGGAACAGGAAATATAATTTGATTCGCCGATCCTCAAAAAAAAGAAATAAGCAAAGTTCAGTCGTTAAGTGATAAATGGGAAATGCATGGAAAATTAGAATCACTACCGCGTAATAGTGCACCTATACGTCTTCATCGACGTTGTTTTTCGATCGGAAGACCACGAGCTAATTATCGAGACTTTGGATTATCCTGACACATACTTCGTGAAATGGTTCATGCATGTTTATTGACCAGTGCAACAAGATCACTAATCATAAATTATCATAAACTGAATCATCTCACCTAATGTACATGAACTCATTTTGAGATATATTTTTCACAAATTTTCATAAAGTAATAGTGAAAAATAATAACAAAATATTAGTAAAAAATATAAAATGTTTCATTTAACTCATAAAATCAATAATGTCATCAAAATATAAATCAAATAATTCAACAAAAAATATATGATGATCAAAACATTAATCATCTCGCTTAACTTGAAGAATATCCAAAGTTGTCTATGTTTTATAACATCCCAAACATTGCTCTTTGTTTCCTACGTTAAATTGTATATTTTTTCAAAATTGATTGCAATAGTTTAGAAAGGTCTTTTAAAACTTTAACTTGATTGTTTATCCCGAGTTAAAACTTCTTCTAGACTCGAATCTATTTCTTTTATGAAAATTTTCATTTCATTAAAAATTTATGAACTTAAAATGAATGAGACAAAGTGGACTACATTGTAGGCTTGTAAATTGATTCATAGTGATTTTGATGTATGAACACATTACTATTAAAATCATATGAAAAGTCTCAATCTTGAAAAAAAAAAAAAATGTGTGGGTGAGAGATTATGTCACTTTGCCTTCAAAGCAAAAATAATGAAATAAATAAAAAAGTTTGAGATGAGAAAGAAAAAGAAAAGTCTCTCATAGTTGAATGTGATTGTTTGTAGGGTTTGGTATTTATATGATCAACTAAAAAGTCTATAAAATCTACCAAAATCCAATTAAAAAAAATTCATAAAATCTTTATAATTTTGAATAACAGATGATTTTTTTTTTTTGCGTTATTCAAAATTCCAATTGAATACCACAAGATTTTGTTGCCCTTTGAAAAAAAAATATTGATAATCTTGATTGAATACTATTAGATTATTTTTTATCATTTAACAATCTTGATTGAATACCCAAGACATTTTTACAAAAAAAAAAAAATTATTCAAATCTTAAACAATCCTAATCCAATACATCTCCTAAGTTTTTGTTTTTTTTTTTTATATAATTTTTAATTTTATATATATGAAAAGTGCGGGTCGCGGGTGCGGGTATGGGTATATAGGTACCCAGAGGGTATGGGGATGGGGATTGAAATTGTTACCCGCACGGGTATGGGGCCGGGGACGGGTACTTTTTTCAAACACGGGTATGGGGACGGGTACTATAGTACCCTACCCATACCCTACCCATTGCCATCCCTAATCATGAAGAGTTATTTTGCTCCCTAGATTCATAAATCTGATCATCATAAAATTGGAAACGTTATCACTGTTTAAATTAAGAGTGGGTCAGTGGGAGCAAATTATTTTTAAAAAATTAATAAATAGATTAAATATACTTTAGGTCTATTTAATTTTTTTGAAGTTCGATTTTAGTTTCTCCAAAGAATTTTTTGTTTTTTTGTCTCTAATTTTGAAATACACCACTTTTGATCCTCCCAAAGCACTATCTAAATCACTTTTCATCTCTCTATTTCAGTGAAACAGTGCACTGTTTCAGATTCAGTTTTAAACATATGAACTGGTTTAGTATTTATTGTAGTTCTTGGGAAAGAAACTGTAAGTGCTAAGCATGAAGCTACACCAGTTAATCATGGGTTAACTATGATTTTAGTCCTTAAACTTTTTGGAATTTCTGTTTTTAGTCCTTAAACTTTTGTTTGACTGGTCAAAGTCCCTAAACTTTTTTCTATTAAGGTTTTTAGTCCCTAAACTTTTGTTTGACTGGTCAAAGTCCCTAAACTTTTTTCCGTTAAAGGTTTTTAGTCCCTAAACTTTTTAAAAATTCAGTTTTTAGTCCCTAAATATCCATTAAATAAATAGAAAAATGGGGTTTAAATTTTTGTTTAGGGACTAAAAACCAAAATTTTAAAAAGTTTAGGAATTTTGACTAGTCAAACAAAAGTTTAGGGACCAAAAACTTTAACAGAAAAAAGTTTAAGGACTAAAAGTATGGTTATAATATTATTTACTCTGTTTTCATCATTATAGAAAACTTATAGATTCCTTGAAAACCGTATAGTTTTTTTTTTTATATACAAATTCATATTTTATTGAATAACATAATTGTACAGTCTGATAAAAATGTTCATCTTGCTCAACTAGGCAATTGAAAAAAGAATTTCTGTCTATTCTCAAATACCAGTTGAAAATGGAGAGCTTATGCAAGTCTTGAGGTGAGAATATGGCTTATTTTTTCACGCTCTATCTAAACATGCTAGGTTTTGCTAGTATCAAGGCTAACATCTGCAGCAGCACAGGTATGAGAAGAATCAATATTACAAACCCCATCATGACTATTTTTCTGACACTGTAAGTTGCATTTTCCTTTGTTAATTTTCAAATTATAGTTCACATAAGAATTTCCTTGAAGTGGCTTCAATGAAACCCCATCTGCAACCTTTGTGCCTATCTTTTTTGAGACAGTTCAACTTGAACCGTGGTGGGCAGCGAATAGCCACAATGCTTATGTATTTAAGTGACAATATTGAAGGAGGAGAAACATATTTCCCATTGGTAAGCTTCTTGTTTTCTGAAATTTGTCATTTAACTTATTTTGATAGTTGCTGTATACATATGAAGCAGCATATGAATAGCCTGCCTGACTCTAGAGCAAATATTAGGTGCCAGGCTGATGCTGGATTTGTGTCTAGACCGTAAGTTTAGGTTCTAAGAGAAAGAGTGTGTTTTATCTTGTTGGCTAACAAAATACATGGGTCTTTTGTTTTTCACTTCCTCTGTTTAGTTCCTAGAACTATCAAAATATTGTGTTGTCTCTTGTATGACCCCCAGGCAGCTTTGTTCCAATTCTTGTCCTCTCAGTCTCATTGATAATTAGTTAAATTTTAATTTATATGTTTTCTGACGGTTGCTTAGAAATGGAATTCCAAATTATTATGATGACTGTGATTATCTTTACTGGTTAAACTAGTTATGTCACTTATGCCTTATGGTCTTTATTCCTGAATTAAGTGACAATATTCATTCTAATTGGACTTTTTGACCATTCTGATGCTGCTGTTAATAATATACAATATGCTTCAGGCTGGTTCAGGTGAATGTAGCTGTGGCGGGAAACTTGTCAAAGGGATATCTGTGAAACCAATTAAAGGAAATGCAGTACTTTTCTGGAGTATGGTTAGTGTGATTAATTTCCTTATTATGGACATTATCCATAGACACGTGGTGATTAAAAGTTAAAGGACAAAGTATGACAAATATTTACAAAGGCTTAAATAACTCTAATTTCATGGAGTTATCAATTTCATTATCAACAGGCAAACTAATCCCTTCCAAAAAAAAATAAACATACATGCTCATCTCATTAATTTGGAACTTAAAGTCTGCTGAAACGACTTATTTGATCACAGTATGGGAATTTGTTTGAAAGCATATGGAATCATTCTTGGATCAAGATTCAAGAGTCTCTTTTTCAACAACTTCTAGTGTATTTACACGATGTTATTAGTAATTTAGTATCATCAATTTCAATTTCATTTCCTGCCTTTTTCTGTAGCACCGTTCTCTTTTTGGGTGGGTCTTAGGCCATTTCCGTTCTAGCATCTCACTTCTTTACTTTTGATATATCTTATGTGCATGTCTGGATTAAAGTTTGAATCAAAAGATGTTGTCAACTTAAGTATGATAAAAATGAGTTTACTATAATGTAATTTATGTTTGAATATTTTTTGTTCAAAAGTATGTTTGATAAAATAAATTTGTTTGGATAATACTAATAAAAAATACTTTTATTTCATGTTTCTATCTTAAATATAAGAATCAAAAGTATGTTTGTATCATGGAGAGAATAATTGTTTGTGCTATGGATTTTTCTTTTACGATGAAAAATTGTCTACTTGATCTTGTCAGGGACTGGATGGACAGTCAGATCCAAATAGTGTGCATGGAGGATGCAAAGTGATCTCTGGGGAGAAGTGGTCAGCCACTAAGTGGATGAGGCAGTCGACTCACACCTGACCATCTCGTGTGGTCTGTGGTGTGGCAAGAAGAAAAAAAAAAAGAATCACGAATTGGATATTCCCCTTTATAAAATAATAGTGATTAAGATTAGTTATTGATATATAAACATTTGATATAGTGTTAACCTTCGGATCAATAAACTACATATAGCCCTGGTTCTGTTGAATGTCTAGATTTAGACATTTTTTCGGGATATTGATTCGAAGAAACTATCGTTAGATTGAGGAGTGAAAGAAATAAAGATGAAAGTATGCCATGTTTACGTTACAATCCTTTTTTTAAAACCATAATTCATTGACAAAGGAAAATGAAATAATAATACATGACTAAATAAATCCTCCATTTATTTAGGTTTGCTGGTGCCCTTAAAACGAACAGCGACCTGGTAACCATAGAGACAAATACGCAGATGACCCTGTAGCATCGGTTGATAGAAATAATTTTTGAACAGATCACAGAATTCATCTCTGCACCATGTAATAATATGTTAATAAAGCTAGCTTGACATTCAAATATAACCAATCTTAGAAGAGGAGAAGAGAAGCGAACCTGACTTGTGGAAGGGTCAACAAGGAATAGCCCTTTACATCAGGATGCACATCAAGAACAAGTACTTGCAACCTTGAAAGGTCTAACGCCTCTGCATCAATCAGCTTCTTTATCCTGCTTGGTGTGCCGCTAGCAATGTTAACACGGTGGTTCTTCAACAAACAAATCTGCCAGCCAGGAAAATAACAAATTCAATATTCTTTTTTCTTTTTTCAGGACCTAATGTTAATAAAATACATTATGTACCTGTTCCTCAAGCTTCATATGCTTTGCGAATAACTTAGCAGCATGGCATTCTTTAGTCATAGAGCGAAAGCCCCTGCAATCATAAAATTAGGGTTTAGGTTAAAGAAATACAGTAAGTGAATTAGATAGATTAGATGAGATTAGAACCTTAAGAGATGTATGGATCTTAAAGCGGATGAAGTTAGAATAAGAACTGCGGGGCTTCCAGCATTAACTTTTCCCTCTACAAGGTTCCCTTCGCAGAGAAGTTCTTTCCATGACGCGCCAAACGCTGCCTTAATAGTTTTCCCCAATATTGTGACGTCTGATTCTGCGTCTTGCGATACCTCCAAAATGCAGTTATTATCTTTGAGGGATTCTAACTCAAGCGAAGAGAGCTCAAGACCCATCGCCGACTGAAAGAAACGCAACTCCGATGGTTCAGTCTTTGACACCTCTTCGATTCTCTTCTTCTTCTTCTTTTTGCTTCTAACATCACTGCTAGTATTTGCTTTCCGCTTCGTCTTCTCAGTCGCCATTCTTCTTCACTCCTCCTCGCTCACTCTCGCCCAGCCTCATACATACTTCACCTACTTCGTTCTTCGTTCGGCCTACCCAAAGCCCATTCCAATATTCCTTCCTACTCATACCCTACTCTTTCCTCTATTCACCCCCAAACATAAGGATGGCAATCGGTAGGGTATTATAGTACCCGTTTTCATACCCGTGTTTGAAAAAAGTACCCGTCCCCGGCCCCATACCCATGTGGGTAACAATTTTAATCATCATTCTCATACACTCTGGGTACCTATATACCCATACCCGCATTCACGACCCCGTACTTTTCATATATATAAAATTATAAATTATAAAAAAAAAAAAATTAGGGAATATATTAGATTAGGATTATTTAAGATTTAAATTTTTTTTTTTAAATGTCTTGGGGGTATTCAATCAAGATTGTTAAATAATAAAAAATAATTTAATGGTATTCAATCAAGATTATCAATATTTTTTTTCAGAGGACAACAAAATCTTGTGGTATTCGATTGAGATTTTGAATAATGCAACAAAAATAATATGTTATTCAAAATTATAAAGATTTTATAGACTTTTTTTTTAATTGGATTTTGATAGATTTTATGGATTTTTTAATTGATCATATAAATACCAAATCCAGCAAACAATCACATTCAACTATAAGAGACTTTTCTTTCACCCACACATTTTTTTATTTTTTCAAGGTGAGACTTTTCATATGATTTTAACAGTGATGCGTTCATACCTCCAAATCACTATTAATCAATTTACAAACCTATAATATAGTCCACTATCTCATTTATTTTAAGTTCATAAATTCTTAATGAAATGAAAATTTTCATAAGAGAAATAGATTTTCATTTTAAGTTTTAACTCGGAGTAAACAATCAAGTTAAAGTTTTAAAAGACATTTCTAAACTATTGCAGTCAATTTTGAAAAAATATACAATTTAATATAGGAAACAAAGAGTAATGGTTGGGATACTATAAAACATAGACAACTTTGGATATTCTTCAAGTTAGGCAGATGATTAATGTTTTGATCATCATGTATTTTTTGTTGAATTATTTGATTTATATTTTGATGACATTATTGATTTTGAGTTAAATGAAACATTTTATATTTTTTACTAATATTTTGTTGTTATTTTTCACTATTACTTTATGAAAATTTGTGAAAAATATATCTCAAAATGCATTAATAGCTTGTAACTATGATTTTGAAATCCATAAAGTCTTTTCAAATTTTATTTTATAAATATGTGAAATCCTTTCAAATTCTATATTCTAAATCTATTAAATCCAAATTATAAAATCCTAATTACAAAAGTATTTTTAAAAAAATCTTAACAGTTTTTAGTTTCTTACAAAATCTTAAAAATCTTTAATAATTTTTTATGCTAAAAAAGTCTTTTAAAATCTTAATCCAATACGCCCTCGTATAATATTAAAATCAAACGAATATTGATTTATATAAATAAATAACATTACAAAAATAATCATTCAACATAAATCTAAACAAAAACTCTAATTAAACGGGAAAAACTGATATATTTTTAAAACTAATTAGTTTATAATTATATATTAAAAATAAAACACAAATATATATAATATTTTAATTTCATCATCCGAATTAATTTCTCCATATTTTACAAATGTTTATTTTCATAGTTTCTTGAACCACTAATACAAATAAAAATTAAATCATAATATAATATTAAAATTAACATATAAAAAGAATAATTAAAATAATAAATAGATAATTAAATAATTTTAATTGAATAATTTAAATAATAAAGTTATAATATATTAATTAATATGTATATACATAAGGTGCGGTGCGGGGCCAGGTGGGTACTATAATACTTATACATGCACCCATTATTTTTGTGGGGTCTGGATCCATATTGTCATTCTTATCCACTAATCTATTCTTTTAATAACTAATTTTATTAAATAAAAAAATTGAAAAATTATGATTCACGTCAGTTTAACTGCATTCAAAAATTCAATAAGACTACATTTTTGGAGACAGAGGATAGGATTGATTGTGGTTCCTTTTTGGAAATTTAATATTTTTGGGTTGGAGACTTTTGTCCAATCTATAGCAAAAAAATAATGAAAAAATTCTTACTCCAATTAATCCAGTTTTCTCCTGCAATGCAACTCATGGATGGAAACAATATTTAAAGGCATATGTGAATCTCTAATTAGAATCAACAAACAGAATTGAAAAAACAAAAAGGGAATCCTAGGAATTATTAGTCAAATAATTGGTAGCAGCTTGATTCTGTTGTTCCCTGTGGTGCAGTCGCTCCATGCTCGTCAGTCAATTAAGCAACTGCAAGTGCAAAGGTAGCCAGAACCTCAAAATGACCGCACAAGAACGAATTGCTTCGTCGTATTCGCTGGTTTCACCATTTTGTCTCTCTTGCGTAACTCACACTACGTCTCAAATATCCCATATGGTTTAAATATGTTTTTAGATGTTTATATTTTTAGTTCTCATAAATTAAATTTTATTTTTTTAATTATTCAAATATCATAAATTTTATTTTTAATCATTTTATCTAAAATTATTAAACAAAATATTTTGATTTTACCATTTGTGACAATTTTAAACTGACATAATTTGACTTAAAAAAAATAAATCAAAATGATAAAATCTATGTATTTTGTTTGACAATTTTGAACATAAATACTAAAAATAACAATAATATTTATCATATTTGAAAATAAAAAAAATTAATTTGAAGGACTAAAAAAAAATCCATAAAATGTTAAAAACATATTTAAAGCTTAATAAATCTACCAATTTCACAAAAAAAATATAAATAACTGCATCCACGTTTGCGTGGCCCGTGATAGTATCATCAATAATGGATTCAGAAAGGATTTATAGAAGAAACATAAGGAGAACAACTTTAATATACACAATGGAATGGAACTAGTATACTGTAATCATTTTATAAACGCATCCATGTAGGAATGAAAATTTACTTATTCCCTTCCAAACATAAATATTCCACTGAAGTTGTTACCTTTCAAATTGTACTGATCTTAATTTTGATTGAAAATCTTAAACTCTTGATGATTTTATTCCTGCATTTACTCTAGGCGAATGAATAAATTCTTTTATTTTTTATTTTTTATAGGAAGGCCATGAGAAGTCATTTTATTGGAAGTTTTTTTTATCACAAATATAACTGAATCACGTTTTTTTGTTTCAGGCAAAAATGTACACATTTTCATGGGTTATAAACTCCGACAATAATTCACCGAACATAAAAATAGATTGAAATGAAAGAAAATAGATTTCTTTCCTAATTGGATCAAACTTAGAGCAGGGCTGATAATTTTAATTCATCCCATTCTCACTTCTATTCTGGTTCTGATTCCAAAAATTAGTCATTCATTGTACCCTAACAAGAAAAAAACAATGTCGACTTTGAAAGGCAATTCTTGAAGAAAAGGAAGAATTTTTTCTAGACTACCATATTACAACATACACTGTACAATTGTAGAATTGACAATCTACAAACTTTCGGTTCCTTCATTATTCTTCATTTAAGTAGATGGGTACAAAATCAGTTTTCATTCTTTGCCATCAAAACCTGACTTCTATGCATGTTCGTAAAACAAAATAAGTTATTTGCTTTGTTTGCATCCGCAACTGCAATTCTCCAGTTCTTTGTGAAGCTTCTGAAAGAGAAAAAAAGAAAAAAACGTAGGCAAGATCAACAGATGTAATAAAATGAACTGATGCTTCAATTTATTCTCTGTAATTCTATCTTATCCTTGAAGATATGTAAAGTTCAATATAGTAGAGATAACGAACAGACTAGACTAAAGTCGATGTCTTGAGCATGTGAAGAACTATATTCGTTCTATTTTGAAAGAATTCACAGTGATGTATGGTCGGACAAACAAGGTTTGAAAATAGTTTTACAGACCTGAACTTGAGTTTGAAGACCTTTAATATGTTGAACGGCCAAATCGAGCATGTCTGCATAGCTTGTTTGCTAGAGAAGAAAAAGAAAGAAACAGTGAGTGATGAGTGGGGAGGGGAAAAGAGAAAAGAAAAAAGAAAGAAAACCTTATCCATATTAGGTACAAGGTCCTGTAATTTCTTGAGCTTGCCACTTATTCTTGTTCTTCTCTCCCGCTCGGCAATGCTACGGGGATGAGTAGCACAACCTCGCTTGGCACGGATTTTACAAGGGACTGAATCTTCAGGAATATGCAATAGCTTCTCCACCGTTGCCATTTCCAGACTTGTTTGTGGCAGACTAAACTGAGATTCCAAGGCATTCAGGCAATGTAGAATGTCGGGATCGGGATCGTTCGTGTTTGTGTTTTTGGACCGCTTATTAGCACCACCTGAAAAGGCAATGGAATTGTCCCACCCCTCCATGTTCATGTTCATGTTAGATTGGTGTGTGAAGCTCAATTGAGACTTCAACCCAGAACAATTGGATACACCGCCACCGCTGCCGCCGCGCGTGATTGTGAATCCCCCTGACCCGCCGCCTAAGGAGGAAAAGGAACAAATTAATATATAGATAGATAAGATAGAAAGAAAGAGAGTACGTACCATTGTGATTGTGATTGTGATTGACGGGTAGATGGGAGAGGAAGCCGGCGGGAGAGCTTTTCTGACGGAGCAAGGCGGATCCATAGGAGGCCTGGTTGTCGTAATTAGATCTTGACTCCGAAGACTCTCCCGAATAGTAGGGACGCGATCCCCCCCCTATAACCGCATCCACCGTGCTCGTCAGCAGAGACCCTGGCGCCGACCCGTACCGCGTCAGCCCCGCTTGGCTCATCGACTGAGAAGAAGAAGAAGAAGTAGCAGACGACGAAGATGAAGGGGGAGGATACATGGAGATGGAGATGGAGATAGAGAGAGAGAGAGAGAGAGAAATCGACTAACAGTAGTAGTAGTAGTAGTAGTACATAATAAAAGAAGAGCAAGTTGTTTGAATTGCCAATTGGTGGATGCATGCCACTTGTAGAATACTTTAAGGTTTTGGGTCACGTGCCACTTTATCACTAACACGACCCCGTTCAATGTTTCCTTTTTCTGAGAGAATCTTTTGATTCCTGATTTTTAATTCAACACATTGGCCACTGCCAATGTGATACGATCAAACGATGACACTGTTTTTTTAGCAAATAAAATAAAATAATCATTTTGAGAATGGGTATGAGTAAGGTGAGATGGATGAGCTTGGTTATTGGAGTTTGGAACCTCGGGGTGGCCCTCATGGGTGCCTTCCTCATCGCCCTATGTCACCATTCCCACTCCTCCTTCCTCCCAATCCTCATCGTTTCCCTCTCCGCATTCGTTAGGGTTTTACTCATGATTCGTACCGCTTTCGCCCAACAAGCTGCTGCCACCCTCATTCTTCAGAACAACACAACCACCACCGATCTACTTTTGCGCCTCCGCAGACGGGTGGGTTTCATTTCATTTCTTTTCTTTTCATTTCTCATTCTCATTCATTCATTCTTTACAATACAATAGGCCGTGTATAAGAAATGGCTCTGCTGGAGTCGATGCTCCGCTGTCCTTATCGTCCTTCAATTCCTCTCTGCTGCTTACCTTGTCATCAACTCTGTTCACCTTTTCTCCACCTCTAATCACGACTGTCTTTTAGGTAGGTATACCTCACTCTCTTTTCTTTCTTTCTTTCTTCAATCTTAACCAACAACACAACGTACGTAATGCAGAATCCACATGGAACCACACCTGCTTTTCTATATTCATCATCCTCGTCTCTTCCCTTGCCATACTCCAGTTCTTCACCGGTTCCGATGTTATGAAATGGAGGTCTTACTATGAAACCCATGATCACGCTTGGAAATCCCACTATAGCGAGGTCTTCGATCATGGCATACGTGAGACCTTGTGTTGTCTTGGCCGCCTCAAATACTTGTATACCACCTCACCTCACCTCACCTCACCTCACTCACTATATATTTTCACTTTCACCTCTCCTCCTTTAATATTTAATCATGCAGGAGTACATCCGAAGAAGATGAAGTCTATTCAGTTGCACGATTACTAGGTGATCTTGTTGCTTATCGCGCATCCGGAACCAGCCATATGGAGCTTTTGGCAGGTTTAACTTCAACTCTTCAGATGGATCACCTACCATATTCACCTCTTTGTAGTTTATCATCCCTTTGAAATTTTTGTCTTTCAGCTTTAGCTTTACTTCAAAGTCATGAAAACTCTACAGAATCCTATGAAGAATCCATGGAAGCACCAGAGATGCAAATTAGGGAGGCTGAAGCTTTTCATAAATTTGCTGAAGCTGCATACACAGTATAACTATAAGAAACTTATTCCAAATCAACGTTTTGTTCTTCCTAACTTGCTTTTAACATTTATCCTGTATTCAATGATGCAGGGTCCATTGCTTGATGTTGGACGAAATCCATTTGTATTTCTTTGTGCATGGCTGTATAGACAAGGGATTTTGTCTCCTTGGACACGAAACAGGTGGCATTTTGTTGGATATTCAATTTTATGGCCCGTTCTCACTTTCTCTGTGGCCTGAACCTTTTAATTGTGTGTTATTGGTTGAATATTAATTACACCTTTGTGGTCTTGATACTTGTTCTTCTTAACTGTGAAATGATCCATAAACTCCAAATTCTATATTGCTTATCAAAGATATGCTACATGCTTGGAGGGCTCTACTGTCTTCGGTTTGGTTGATCCACTTTTTCCTTTCCAGTCTGTGTCTCTTAAATGACATTTTCGGACTTTCCCTCATCTTTGTGGCTTTTTTCTTCTCTTGATATTTCTTTCATCTTAAGAAAAGAAAACTTGTTATTTTGTACTAGTTTAGTAAATCAATACACGATTTATGTATATATTTTCAAATTCATGCCAGCAAGCTCCTAAAGTTTAAATCCGTCATGTACTCATTTTTCTTTATTGGAAACTTTGACAGAAGAGTCAAAATTGTGATTCCTGATTTTAATTCAGGGAAGGGAAGGGAATCGCTTCCTCTTATGAGGTCTCAGGTTTTGGTAGTTGTATGAAGCATGTTAGTGGTGAATTTTCGACAAAGTAAATGTAAAGGACACAGAAGAGTAATAGAATGAATTGGAAAAGAAAGACTAAATGAATATATGAACAAAAGAAGAAATGGCAGAAGATGTATTTTCTTTTACTCAATTACCACTATGCATACACGTGTTGGGTGTGTAGAGTGTTACAAGAGAAATTTCTGAATGGTTGTGTCGGTATTTTTCTTTAGAACTCATTGGCTCCCAGGCTTCTGATATATTTTTGGTTTTCCTCCATTCTCTTCGTCTCTCCATCTCACTCTTTACATTATGTCTTTTTCAATATACAGATTCAAAAAATTTAATATTCATTGTTGTGATTTATGCTCCTATTTCATATCTTCTTAGACGACCTGTACTGGATGGTGATAACTGGTGGCGAGGTCATGCTGCGGCCTTTTTAAAGTACGTCAATTTACCTCCAGAAGTGCTTAGACATGGACGAGTCAGCCAGGTTAGTGAATTAAAATATCCAAATGTTCTCTACATTGCTTTTGTCACAGGAGACAAAAGCTTACAATACAAAAGTGCAAGAGAATAAAATTCTGTACAAAATCTGACCATGTTTTACAAAAATGAAGAGGGCTGTGGGGTATCAGTAATGATAAATAACATTGCTGAAAAGATGTTGCCACCATCTATGTTTAAATTTTATTGAAAGGAGCTCATCATCAATAACAGAATACACTCATAAAAAACTACAGGAAGATGTCACTAACCAACAATACTAGTACAATCCTTTTGTTTAGCCTTAGTTTTTTGTTTTGTTTTTGTTAAAATCAAGGAAGGGAAAAACATTATGGTGTTGAGAAAATTATGGCTTCTATTTTGTATTAAGCCCATGCCCTTTGTAGGGCTGTTTCCCTTAAGAGATACTGAAGCCAATATGCTCTTCTGTATGTGTGTGCTAAGCAGGATATTTTATATGTTTTTATTTTTTGTAGTTTATCTTTCTTACATCTAAATATCTATTAAATACTTCTTTATGGAAAAAATGGTTGCTTCTCTAATCTCTCTTAAGTATGTGAAATAAATCTGTTTGAGAGTGGCTTTTCAGAGCAGACTCGATCTTCTTCTGAAATCTTAATTTACGAAAGCTTGCTCCTTAGGCTTGTGATACCTCATTTATAGAATTCACAGTTTCTTTGAAAAGTGGATTTTTACCTTCTAATATACTAAATAAATATGTACATATCAAATTTGATACCTCATTTTGGTTTGTTCAGGGGGCTACTTTACCATATAATGCAAATTGACTGACTACCACCTTTTTTACATTTGTACCAACCAGTATATGTGTCCTGGTATTTTGATTCCAAATGACTATAATATTTTAATTTTAAAATGTGGGAAAACTCAGTTCTATCCAACTTAAGACGATAATATACTCAATTTATGTATGATGTTGTGATTTTTTTTTTTTTTTTTGGATACCCATGCCAGGTCAAGTGTGAAGCTGCATATTTTATTGTGGTTCTACATCATCTACAATCTGTAGTAATTGCTATACGTGGAACTGAAACCCCAGAGGACCTAATAACTGATGGGTTATGCAAGGAATGCACCCTGTCTGTGGATGACATGGCTGGCTTGATAAAGTATTTTTCATTCTCCCTTTGTTCACTTTCACATACAGATAGATAACTCTAGGGTGTTGGTGAAAAGTTTCTAAGAATTCCCAATTAATTCATTTATCAAATTCTCACGAGTTGTAAACATTGTAATCCACTAATACCTACAGCTCATCCCTTTGATCACTTTGACAAACAGATAGATATAACTCTAAGGTGGAGGTGAAAAGTTACTAAGAATTCCCAATTAATTCAATTATAAAATTCACACAAGTTGTAAACAGTAAACACTGTGGTCCACTAATACCTACAGCTCGTAACACATACATTGAATATTCATATAAGCTTTCCCTAGAAAAGCTGAGGTGGATCTGTGGATGATAGAATCCAATGGCTACTGCTTTCAACTTTGTTATTAATGTCAGTTTATCCACATCTATCCTTATATCCTATTTGGATCTTGTTCTTGGTATCTATGATAGTAAAAATGTAAAATTATTACTTTGTTGTCAGAAGTTCCGTGTTGTTGAATAGTGCATATATAGGGATGCCAGGTTTAATAGATAATTTCAATTCATAGTTGCATATTTTTGTATTCTTCTATAGGAATAGTAACAGTAAGTGTGGAGAATGAGTGAGAAAGAGAGAAAACCCACTGAGTGGGAATGCAAAATTGTGTTGGAATTTCGTGGTTATTACATTTTTACTAACATTACAAATCACATGCCTATTGAACAGGAGAATACTGTATGACAATATTTGCGTCTGCTCAAGCACACTGTTCTGAATCTGATTGAACAATACACGAAGCACTAAACAATTCTCAATATGTTGCAGTGCAATTTGAACCTTTAAATTTTAGGATAACTGCATATTCTCTGGTATTGTAGTCAGATTGGCTTTCAAATGACTCTGAAGTTGGTCACATATATAATCTGGAAGTTAAATTATGACATGTTATGCTGCATGAGTATCAACTATGTTTTTAAACAAAGGCCAATAAGTAATGACATACCTATTGAGTTATTTATATCTGCAGAAAGCATCTCTTCTATATATCTTACAGTTTCAGTTCAATGTGTAATTGTTTATATGAGCCCAACTGTATAGATCCTTTATATGTTCCAACACAATATTCTGGTCCCTCACTTCAATATTTTATGTTCTGGTTTGCAGTAGCAACTACATTCATTCTGATATAAAGAAAAATGTGACTTCATCAATCCCCCACTATGGGCATTCAGGCATAGTTGAGGCTGCACGGGAGCTTTTTATGCAGATTGAAGGAAACCCTGAAGGGCCTGGTAAGAAATACTTCAGGTTTTTTAAACTGATAGTTCTTTCTTCTGAATAATAGCCAGGTTCTGTCAAACTGTTTCTTCTTTCTCTTTTGTATGATAAACACTTTGGTTATTGTGAAGTGAAATAGTCACCATTGAATGGTAATGTAATTAAGTAAAACATCATACTTTTTTATCAATTCCCAAAATATAACTGAAGTTTTATTTAATTTAAAAACATTCGACTTCATTACATAAATTTCATTTTTGACAACAATTGTTTTTCGAAGTTGAAATGCAGACTTGGAATCCTATGGACTTCTTTCTAAATTACTGGGATTTGGTTGTGAATGCTTTGGGTATAATGTCCGCATAGTTGGGCATTCGCTTGGGGGCGCTATAGCTGCATTGCTTGGACTGCAAGTATGACATTTCTCACTTAAATAGGATTAGTTACTTATTAATCTATCTTCTTTAGTAAACATAATTTGTTATTTTGACTGCATCAAGAATTAGGTATTCATTGAAAGGCTATTCTGAAAAAACACACACACAAATCTTAGGTTTTTAACCATGCTTAATGGTGTCATGTGATCCATGTAGGATGAGGCTTTGTTGTTGTTGTTGCACTTGGATTGAAGGATCCCTTAGTACCTTGCACTTCCTGAGATTTTTGAGAAATAAGAACTATTTTTGTTAGCATATTTTAAGTAGTACTTCAGTTTCAGTTAGATCGGATTAAGGGGCTGTTTAAAAACTGAATTAAGCATTGAAAATGATTGAAGGGCTAAAAAAAATCATAAATGGGAGATTATTTAATAAATTCAGCTGCAAACATTTTCTTATTCAAGTCATTAAATCACAATTCTTTCCTTTAGTATTGCATCATTTTCTTTTTTAATTGGAACTAGTTTCCTTCAGGTTTTGAACATTTATTAAACACTTAAAAAGAACTTTTCATGCATTTTCATATCTTTTTATTTTATGCTGCAGTCTTTTAAGCATTTGATTTTATTTTGAAATATATTTGCTGAAGCACTCCCCTAATCCACAGCTTTATAACCGCTACCCTAATCTGCATGTTTACTCATATGGGCCACTACCGTGTATGGATTTAGTTGTGGCAAATGCATGTTCAGAATTTGTGACAAGGTAATTGTACTAGTAAAAAGTTTGATTGTAGTTCATTCTCTTTTGGTAACATTTTCGGTTTCCATTCTGCTTGCTTTCATTCCTTATGATGCAGCATTATATTTGGAAATGAATTTTCATCACGCCTTTCAATTGGATCCATTATGCGGCTAAGGGCAGCTGCAATCACATCACTAGCACAAGATCCTAAAGCAGATAGTGCCATGATTTTCAAACTCTCCCGTAGGTTTCTAGATGCAAGCAAATATCAAAGAAATAAGTCCAAGGCAGACGATGAATCTGAGTATCATTCAGGGGCCATCCAGGAAGATCTAACCCATCAGATCCGCAGTAGCCAGTGTGAAACTGATAATAAAGGTTCTCATCTTCAGTAACATAGTAGGGAATACATATTGTTGCCACTATTATGAGTGATGGAAATCATGTGTTCTTCATGATTCATCTGACTCGGTTTGTGAAAGGTGCTTTATTTAAAAAGATTTCCATTATTGCAGCAGGAAGCATCGAACAAGAGGTTCAGGCCATTAGAAGGGATCTTGTTACTGTTGACTATGGTGGATATATGCATTCTTTTGGAAGCGAAGATTGCCTCAACAATGAGCATGAACAATATTCACTTTGTTCTGGCACTGGGGCAAGTGATCATATTGTTGAAATTGATAATGCCGAATTTACAAATCCATTTGCTATATATGCATGTTCAAATGATGATCCAGTGTCTCAGTTTATAGATACTGTTCCGGATTCTAAAAATCCATCCGTGGATGATCCCCCAGAGCTGTATCTGCCAGGTTTTGTAATTCATATTGTACTGGAGAAGAAAAGACCTCAAACTGATCTCAAGAAATGGTGGAGAATGAAGGAGAGGGGAAGATGTTATAGAGCTTACATAGCAAATAGAGAAAGCTTCAAAGATATTATTGTTTCACCATCCATGTTCCTTGACCATCTTCCTTGGAGGTATGGCAAATTAAAATCAGATTCAGATCCTTTCCTCATTTCTAAACTTAAAATGCTTGATAAGTTCTTACAGAAGTTACTTCTTTTGGCCAAATGTTCGACTTGCAGATGTCATGATGCCTTGCAAAAGATATTGAAAGCTCAAACTGCTAAAGGTCAAGTAACGGAACCTCACATCATCTGATATATATTTTATATCTATGCATGAACTTCTATGAAATGATTTCACGGGATTTAGTCAATTGTCTGGATCGTGAGAAATCATTGAGAAATAGGAATCCGGATTATCAAAAGATTTCCTAAGACAACAGAACTTACTCTGGCATTCAACGTGATATGAACTGGAATTCAGTTTTTGCTCCCGGTTCTCTCCGCTTGTGAGTGAAGTCAATATACAAGTTGAAGTACATTAGGAATCTAAATTGGACAAAAAAGAAATTTAGGAATTTTACTTTCTCTGAATATAAGACTCTTTTAATTAGTTCATATCTTTTATGAAAGTTAGTTAATTTAGTTAGTACTTAGTATTATTAAATTTGTTAACAATTTTTACTATTTTTTTAAAAAATTGTCCTTAAAATTATTGGGATTCATTATCTCACTCTTTTCACTTAGTTGTTTTTTATCTAGTAATTAATGTGTTTTAGTCTTGTTAAATTAGTAACATTTATGTTAAATGTAATTAAGAGTTTTTGGCAAAAATAATAATAATAATTAATGCAATAGACAACCTGAAAAGAAACAAATAAATTTTAAAAAAATATTGTATTTAGAGACACAGATAGTAATGATTTACAATTTAATTTTTAAAACAATAAGTAAAACATGTTTCTCTCTCCTCTCCCATTTGTTTCCCTCTCACTCATTTCTCACCATTTTTAAATTTCCAGACACTAATTCTCTTCTTTCAGCAGTTTTTTTTAAAAGAAACTTTCAACGTATTGGTAGTCTTTTGTGCATTCTTCAAATTGGCGATTTTAATAATTAATATTTTTACCAAAAGATATTATCTAAAAAGAGAAATGTACATAATTTTTTAAGTAATTATGTAGCCATTAACTAATTTTTAATTTTAATTAAGCTTAAATATATTTTTTATCCTTCAAATTTGGTTAGAAATTTTTTTTAGTCCCTGAAATTTTAAAAAAAATATATTATTTTTATCCTTCTCATTTAACACAGTTATGATCAAAGAAAAGATTATAAATATGCAATTTGTGGCAGCTAATAATCGCCACAATTTGTAAAAAAAAAAAAAAAAAGTTTCCTAGTTCCTAATCTCAATTCAAGCGCTTCTCTCTCCACGCTCTCACACACAAAGAAACTCTCTCTAATCTAACACGGTTTTTACTCACAAAAGGTTTTCATACTTTTCTTTCATAATTTTCCGGAAATAAAAAACATACTTTTTCTTTCTCATTCTCTCTGTGTGTTTTGTGGGTTGCTGTGTGTTCTTGATCGAAAATAAAAAGTTGAAAGCTTTGGGGGAAAATCGAAAACCTAATTGGCTGGAAAGAGCTCCAATGCGGTGGGGGAAGAGAGGAAGAGGATGTTGGAAGAAGGATCGTGGATCTGATTATGGTGGGGACATGGATGATGAAGATGGCAATGATCCGGTGGTGGTGCGGCAGCGTAGACGACGATGCAACTTCACTTCTCGCCTAGCGTGAGAAGCAACAATGAGATTATCGACTTGATGAAGATCAAGTTCCACACCATCCTCGCTTTCTTGTTGCCCTTTGTCTTCATTCTCACTGCCCTTGTTACCCTGGATTGAGAATAGCGAGGGTCTACTTCCATTGTTGTGTGATTTTTTTTTTTACAAACTGTTATGGTTATTAGTTGCCACAAATTACATATTTATAATCTCTGCTTGGACTATGAACGTTTAATTTTGAGGGACTAAAAAATATTTCTCACCAAATTTGTGGGATAAAAATCATAATTAAACCTTTTAATTATTTACGTGTAACTATATCGTCAAGATATATTATTTGATTACCTGTGGTCATACTATTCAAACAACAATTTTATTTTTGTGAACATTCAAACCACAGTTTTATGTATGCTTGTATAGTCAGGATATAAGGGTTTTAATTAAGATGTATTTAATATATCTTATTAAATGCTTTCATTTATATATAAAAAAAATCACATTAAATATTTTATTATTATTTCAATACACTATTTTATTTTTTATGTTTTTTGTTTGGTTTTCTTATCTAGATCATTTATTCATTGGATAGAATTTGCTCATTTTAAATAATTTTTATTTTCCAAGATTTTTTTTAACACGAGCTAAACTTTTGTAAATTAAATGTTCCAACGATTCAAGGAATATCACCTTTTCAACACTTGTAAATGTAAGAAAACAAAATGAAAAGGTAAATTATATTGAACTTCTCGTAACCTAAAATTAATATATATGTATTTTTAGAAAAATAAATGAAATGAAATGAGTTTTTATAAATAAAAAAAAAACATAAATTTCTATTAAAAAAAAAAAGTAATAAGACTTATAAGAATGTATTGGATTAAAATTTTAAAAGACTATTTTGACATTAAAAAATCTTTATAAATTTTAAAAATTTCGAATGTAAAAACTTTACAAACTTTAAATGTAGAAACTTTTAAAACAAATTATAAGAATTTTGTAATTTGAATTTTAATGAATTTATAAGATAATATTTGAATTCACTTCACATATTTATAAGATTTGAAATCATTTATCATATAATGAGTTGTGTTTAGATTTGAGATTTTTTTATAAAATCTCAAAAATTACTTTCTCTTCTTTCTATTAAGGTGTATATCTTTTCAAAATTGATTGCATTGATTTTCAATATAGTAGAAAGATTTTTAAAAATTTTGAATTTATTATTTGTCCTATTTGAATTAGAACTTTCTTTATATTTGGATTTACTTCTTTGAGTATGAATTTTTGAACTTAAAAGGAACTGAACGATGAATTACATTTGTAAGATAATATAAGCTCGTAAAATGATTCGTAGTGATTTGAGACATAAACGCATCATTATTATAATCATATGAAAAGTCTCATGAAGAAAAAAAAAGTGAAAAATTAGATAAGAGATTATGCTATCGCCTAAAAAAAAGTGAGAATAAAATTAAAAAGTTTGTAATGAAAAAGAAAATTTTCTCTTAGGTTAGATGAGATTTTGAAAAATAGATTATTTTTTTTAAGTTATTCAAAATCTCAATTGAATATCATTATTATCTAAAAAAAAATCTTAATAATTTTAATGAATATCAAATTTTATTTTATCATTATTAAATCTTAATTGAATACTTTAAAATGTTTTAAAAAATATATATTTTAAAATACCAAATATTTTTAATCCTAATACACCTCCTTGATCTATTATCACTTATGTAGTTCAAAAGTTACAAATAATTACATATACGATGTGAATCTCTAACGTATAATCAACTTATGATCATGTCTAGCATGGTTTACCCTGTTACGTGATTTATGATGGACATACATCTTTATATGGATTTGGTGCACCCTCTGCACAAGATTATGTCCGCCATGATGATTTGTTTGTTTGTGGTGAGATGATGTCTTGTAGCTAATTGAGTAGCAGGCATTGAGGCTAGAGCTCACAATTAATGTCACAACTTTCGGCGTTTTGCATATATATATATATATATATATACACCTTACTAGTTACTTCCATTATTAGTTGGTATGTTCATTCTTGAGAGTCTGTCGTGAATGTACATACAAATTTACCATTTTGTCTTGTTCAACTCCACAAATTCTAATTTTAACATTAATTTACACACAAGATACTCAATCCAGGAGTATTAATAATTAATGTCTTTACTACAGTTTTAGCAAGTAGGGCCCTCTAATACAAACAATGGTCAATACTACCAACTTCATCACGTAATCAATGTAACGACTTTTCTTACCGACAGTAATAGTTATATATTGTTAATTTGAAATTGGATTAACATTTAAGGCATTGCATTACTCCTAATTAAATTTGTTACACTTGGTTCGAGATTTGACAAATCCAATAAATGTAGCGTTGGACAGGAGGACAAATTTGGTCAAATCTCTCTTTATTTCATTTTCCATCACTTACTTTATCACCCTTGCTATTTCCTAACTAAACTTTATTTATTAGTAAGACTTTTGCTACCTACTGTTCCATACAATATATAGTTGCCACATGCTTCTTACTTCTTAGGGTGTTTAATTGGAAATTGCTAGCTATACTTAATAACATTAATTATTAATTTATATCAATAAAATTCTTATCTCTGCACTCGCCGCAAACATTAAAAAAAAAACAAAACTGTAAGATGGCTGAAAAACCATTGTGAGCTTTATAAAATGAAAATAATTTTAAAGAGTTTTATTAAATGGTAACAAATAAAATTTATTATTAGGCTTAATTTGGGGACAATCAGAAACATAGGATACCAATTAGAATTAGCAAGTGAGTGAAAATTGTCTGGTCACTTTTCACCTAAAACAGCGGAAGCTTCTGGGCCGCTGCTAATTGCATTTGACACGTGGGCCATTATTCTCACCATTTTTTGCGCTACTTCTAATCTCATTTCCTTGTCTTTTGCCTTTTTATTTTATTACTCCATTTCAAAAAAACCCGTCACAATCATTTCATTAAATATATAATTTATAACTTATTTTGTTTTGCTTAACTTCCATAATAAGATATATAGTAATGTTTCAATAATTGATCATCACCTTAAAACCTTCTATGTAAAGCAAGAGATATTTCATGTCTATAATAATAGACATGAAATTTGTTGAATGTTTCTTCCTAAACTTGTTTTTATTTTTTCAAATAAGATTATACCGCTGCTGCCTTTTTTTTTTTTCAACGCAGTGCAAAAGTTCAAGATTTGGTTGTAGATGATGGCAAAGACTCCAAACAAGGTACAGTACTTTAAGACAAAATAAAGAAAATTAAATGATAAAGACCAAAGGGTTTGATTACTTACCTTACATTGAATGTGCAGTAAAAGAATAATAAGCCTTTACGATAAAGTGATAAAAATATAACAAAAATAAAATAAAATTAAAGTGATAAAGCCTAAAGGATTTGATTCTATAAATCAAGTTATCCAACCTAAATATAAAAAAAATACTGTTCCTTGTAAAATTAATCAATTGAAGTCCGAAGCATACTGCCATACAGATGCAAAGCATATAGGACGTTATTAAAGAATAATAAATAAAAAAAATCAATGAAATCGACATCATATGCATGCTTTTTTGTTTTGTCCAGAAACATCATTGACTGATTGAAAATAATAGCATATACGAAAACTTTTGCGGAATATACTGCCCGGGGCCTGGCCTGGTCTGGGAAATTAAGAAGGGAAATTGGAGTATGAATTATGTAAGAAAGATTAGATCGATGTTAATGTTACATATAAACACTAACACTAACCAAGGGTCACAAATTTTTCAGACAAAAAGGATCAACAAGTATTTTATATATATATATATATACACACAGACACAGACAGAGGATAGGCATCAACTTTTATTCCTTTTTCTTTTTCTTTTCCTCTGAAAAAAAAAATGAGCAACAATTATTATATATAGGGTAGGTATAGACTATGGAGTATCAACTGAGTAGTGTCCTCTTTCTTTTACTTTTCCTTGCGTTTTATGATATCCATTATTGCTAGTGCTTCACCCTTTCACCGACACAGCCATCAAGTAGTATCTTGTGTTACGAACTTCAATTACTTGAACAGAACTTGAAAACAAACGTGTTTAGACTTTAGACTAGCATTAATTTCTAATGTCCAACTGTCTTACATGACATTACATGCATGTTAAACACGAATTAAAAATTACATATGGGGGGACTGGGGAGTAATAAATTAATCTGCCCAAAACACGACATCAAATATACTCGTTGTGGAAGGAAGATTGACCTTTGTAGCAAGTTTTATTGAAATCGTCGATCGAATCACATTTAATTAGTTGAAGAGGCATTAATTGGTTTTAATTGAAAGCTGAATTTGAATTGTATTTCTTGTTCTACGCACACGATCGAGAAGCGTCAAACGGGTCAATCGCGCTGAAGGAGTTAAAAAAAGGCACAGAATGAACGAACAAGTATCTTAATTAATTTAAATTTAGGAGCCACATCTCCTACGTAGTTAAATTTAAATGAACAAGCAAGTTAAAAGGTACATACATAAAGACATAAGAGAGAGGAAAACAAAACCTTTAACCAACTTGCTCTTTATTTTTTATTTTTTATTGTAGGCCCCGGCGGCTAAGTGAAGCAAGCAATCATGCACGTGGTCCATCGCTCCCTTCAAATTCAAACAATAAATGTCTCTATTCATTCATATAATATAATAATCGGTGATCGCATTGTCATACTATAAAAATATTGCTTCATCAAACACAATGATTAAACAGTAACGACGTTGCCTTTTTCATAATCACATTCACAGCTGTATTCAACCAAACTCCCATTTCTTTACATTATTCTTATTCATCGTGACGACGTTCGATATTAATTTTTCATCAAATCAAAACCCATTTGAAGGATTGAAACTTCAAATTCATCATATTTCGTGCGTGTTTATGCTAAAATTGCATATACTCTACGCAGTGACGGGTGACGGAGCTACGTGGTGCCCCCCGTGATTGTAATATGTATTGGATTTTTTTCAAATCCATTCAACATTTCAATTATTAAATATAAAAGTCTCCTTATAATTTGCAAATTATGGTAGTTTATTTTTAATTTTTATTTATTTGTTTTATGGTTTTTAACAAAATATTTTACCTTCTTTCTTTTATAGTTTTATTTTGAAAATGATTACAATTTTTTCAGATAAAAATCTAAGTATCATAAATTTTTCTTTTTAATAGTATTTTCCTTTATAATTTTTTATTGTTATTTTAAAAACTATAAATAATTACATTTGCATTCAAATAATTTTATTAATCACTCATTTATATTGATTTGATTACAATTTCAATACTGTTTATTAACAAGTGAGACAAACTTACAAAATTATGTAACATTGATACTTTGAATTTTGAGATAAATCAACAAATGTTCTCTTTCTATTATCATTTTATTTGTCTTGTCTTTTTTCTTGCCATTATTTTTTACTAAAATATTTTTTCTAATTTAATATCTTTTAGAATATAATTAATAAGATATATTTTTTAAATGTTATGGTTAATGCATATATAATTTTGTGTTATTGATTCACACACACAGTGATTTTATATCATTTTCTTAATATAATTGCGAATATTTTGTTGAAATTTGATCTAGAATATAATTTTTAATTTTTATATATAATTGATACTCGGCCCCTGTTATCTATTGCTAGCTCCGTCCTGATTCTACGTACTGGATGGACTATATAAAAGCACTCTTGTCACACCAGCTTTGCAACATGTATTGTTACCATTCTTTTTTCCTTAAAAGATTTCAATATACAATCGCATACAATTTTAAGAACATTTAACTCCCAGATATATGGTTTACATCAGAAATTAATGCAAATAAAATGAGATTATTTTTAAAGATTAAAGTCCATTGTTCAACCAACAAGTAATTGGTTATAGTTACTGGTGGGTTGAACTCAATCCTTATAAGTATGCTATCAAATTTCAATTTTGTGAATGAAAAATATATGATTCAATAATGAGAACTTTATTCTTATTAAAGGTGATCAAATTAGTCAAATTCATCCACGAATATTAATTATAGACAAAATGGGAGTGGACCCCCTACAATGAATTTTGTTTACAATATCATGATAACAATAAAAAAAAAAAAAATTGTTCAATTAATATATGAAATCGATGCCTAATGAGTTATCTTAGATTCAATATCATGTTTTAAAAAAAGAATTTAATGTAAATACCTTATAAATTATTATCACAAGTGACTAATTAATAAAAATAAATTTAGATATTGTTATGTACTTATGCATAATGATATATTTTTTCTAAAGGTAAATATAAAAGTAAATTGAGAGTTAAAGTTGCACACAAGTCTTGTTCAAAGTGGTATACGAGGTTGATTAAGAAGTTAAGTTGGATGGGCTACGCCAGCTATTGGAAAAGAAAAGAGACTTTGGGAGTCAACTGACGCATATCGTATTATGATTAACTAGCAGAATTGTTTACTTTTTATACAAATTATTTTTCACTTTCAAACACGATTGAAGGACTTTCTTTAAAGATCGAGTTATAGTCGATAACGATATACTGCTTGTAATGTTGTCACATTAGAATATAAAATAAAACATGAAATGAAACGTACAGTACAGAGACGCCATTTAAGTAGCTTTTTCCTCATAGGCCACCAACCAGCTGGCTAATACATCATCGAAAGTGGGTTCGAGTATCCTGACTAACCATTAATCATCAATATTTACTTGTATTAAAAACAAATACATTGATCAAGCAATATCAATATTTGTTAATTGTCTCTATTTTTTTTTTCTTTTTTCAGTTATCCTTATTTATTATGTAAGGTTTTTTTCATGAATGTGTTAATATAATGTCTATTTAGAGGGTTATATATTAAATTAAAGTTCAATTATAATTTAAAATTTAATCAACGATTAAAAGATTCATGATATTTTTTTACATATCACCCTAATATAAATATATTAAATAAAAAAATATATGACCATAGAGATATAAAGGTAGTCTAATAATAAAGAGTAAAAAGAAAAAGTAAAAAATCATGGATTCGACTCTTAAAACTATTTTCTATGTTTTTTATGAGTTTAGTATCAAGTTTTCTTAATGCAAGAAAAACCAACTACTATTACTATTGTTACAAACTAAATACTACTACTAATGCAGGACTGCAATTGCATATCTAGGAAACCTAAATCTAATTCAAGAATAATCAATAACATTAATTAAACTGAAGCCTCATTCACAATCAATTTTTAATATTGCTTAAGTTGTAAGTATTTTATCGGTGTAACTTGTAAGGCCTATATATGTGAATCGCAGCATAATTAAGTTGGACTGTTGGAGAGATAAATTAGTTGATTGACGTATGTGCTATGCATTAAGGAACTATTAGCATTTAGGTCCTTTTGTAAACCCAAAAAAAAGATAAGAGGAAATTAAAGAAAAGAATCACCCCATTCGATTATAGATCCATCACATGCTTTAAAGCATAAGCAGAGTTTGATTTTTCTTTTTCCCAAACCCTTAGAACTAAATGCACAAGACAGCCACTTGTTCAAAAAGAATAAACATACTTTTCACTTGAGGACGTAGATCTATCTCTATCTAGTTACGAATTATTTTGTCTTCTGAGTCTTCCTCAGAGAAATATAAGTACCAAAATAAACAACTCTGTTACATGCAATTAACCTCATTAACATAGCAATAGCATTTTAGCTGTAAACTATTTTGGTCAACACCTACTTGTGATAAACATGCACCTGTCAACATCAATATAATGGATTACCCGGTGGCTGTATTGTCATCTTAGCTTGGAGGGTGTTGTTTTCTACTTGGACTAATAAAACTTTGATTATCTGATACAGCTAGCTAATAACCCTGTTATTTAATTGAAAGACCAAACAAAATCAATTTTAGAGAGGGATTTCATTTCACCTTTCCCCGTTTTACCTCTAAGTCTCTCTCGATCATTCCTAAGAGATTAATGGTTAGATGGAGATAACTTGATTCTGCAGAATTGTAACAACCTGCACCACACCTAAACATGAGAAGTGGTTGGATGGTGTGGCCCTCCAAACAACTTTAATACAATGATCTATCTGCTCTTAGGAAAAGTCTTTCTTTGATTTTTTCACTATCATTCCTACATTATAAGCATTGAAAGGGACTCACGTTTTCTCTATCTTATTATTCCCTTCCAAACTGTCTAATCCTTCTCTCTTTCTAACTTTTCCACCCCACTATGACTTCTCATTGTGCATGGAACAAATATCCTATTAACGAACGTTTCATTTTTTCTAATCAAATGCAAGTGATTTTATTATCTTCCCTTAAATTCAACAACCCTCGCGAATTTGATGTTCTATAATTACACCTTAATTCAGAGCCGTTCTACTACACGGCATTGACTACCATAAACAATGTGTGAGAGAGAGTGGGTGGCTATTAGAAATTAAGTATTAGTAGGTTCACATGGGGACACAGTTAATGCACACATCATATGGTAAGTAATCTTGACCAATATAACTACACTGAAATTCACTGCGACTTAGCCTTAAGAACGGCAAATAAATAGACCAAATATGTACCAAAATGATAAAAAATAGTTACCACATTTCCCTTCATATCATATCAGATAATTACAATGTCAGTATTTTGCTTATGTGAAATCATTTACTATTAGTTTTCCATTTCCAGAGAAAATTAAAGAGATTATGAGGGAATCTTGACTCTTCAAGCCACATATATTAAACTAGATATGTCCGGAGCATCATAGAGAAACGTACCTGATTTCCTCCTTTGGGACTGTAGGGCTATTTTTCAATTGGCAAATGCTTAGTTGTTCAATTATATTATATTATCCAACACTGCCAAACACAATTTTATAAGGGGACAATAATAGTGTGCACGTTTCATTCATTCATGTTACAGTTATTGATTATTCATGTCATAAATTTATGTTACATGCCGACATTGATCAATTGCTAAAATCAATGCATCGGGCTTAGTTATCTTTCAACTCCTCTGAAATTCATCATATTAAGAGACAAAAACCCATTAATTGCAGTAATAATTCCGATCTGTGTGCACGTTTTAATTTTTGATTTGTTGGAATAGTTTCTTGGTATGTCACAGAAACATTTAGAAAGACTTAATGGTCCATGACTTACTTCATAAATGTCGTTTTCTACATAGCTAGCTAAAGTTGAAGGTCCAAGAAGAAACCAATTATTATTTCTTGCACGAAATGAAATTAATCTTGAAGGTATTGTTACTTACTAGCCTCTCTTTTTTTTGGGTTGCCTCTAAAGTTTGGGTACACCACGAATTAGCTGCAAAAGCAGCAGCAACGTGCAGTTCATGCTGGTGTTGACAACATCACATGTTGATCTCATCATTGAGGAATCACATGGCTGAGAAAATGCTTAAAGAAAAGAAAAGAAAAAAGCATTAACAGGTGGAGTGAGCCTAACTAAGAGGTGGTGAACTTGTACTATCCTCATAGCAACTTCTCATTCTGTCTCCTTCTCCCCACTTATTGTCTACTTCACTCGAATCAACGTATTCAGGCAATTTGCTTTATGTAAGTTTATAATTGATTAATTGCGGATATACCATTTTCTTGTGGGTATGAATGATAATATTGGACTTAATTTGATTTGTATCGTAACCCCTCCAACACGTGGACGTGTAGCATGTTAAGGCAAATATTGATTATTCTTTATCATAAACTGCCAAAAGCTTGTGTTCGAAAAAAAATAGTATTGAAAAGTCAAAATATCTCCACTCTTGAACAAAGCTTGCCTGCCATCGAGGACTCGAACAAAAATCATGACCACTCATGGATCCGTGATGAAAAATACACTATTCCTTCCTTTCCCTAGAAAACAATAAGAATAGAAAGAAAGAGAAGATGAATAAAGCATTTTGGAGTTACTTTATCGTCAGCAGGAGGGAAAGATAAAAGAATAGGACATTACGGTAACTATATATGTATGTATGTGTTGAAATACTATTATGGAACGTATAAGATGCTGATTTATATTTTAATCAGTAGTTGGAGATTGGAATGGAGCCTAGTGGGTTGTGGCCATTTGGAGGAAAACAAATAATAAGAAAGAGTGCTTAATTTAAAAAAAAAAAAAAAAAAAGTCACAAGGCCAGCTGGGGGGGAAGTTTAATTTAAAGCATTAAAATCAAAATGAAAGGAATTGAATAATTTGAATTGGTCCCTCATGACAGCACCCTTTTAACGACTCACTTTCACTATAAGTACTAAGTATTTCATGCAGCTTTTGTCAGTCATCACTAACACCAAACACCTTCTCTCTTTTCCTCAATCATTCCTCCGATCCTCTTCCAACAAAATCAGTGAGGATCTGAGAAGAAGAAGCATTGGCCACACATGACTGCAAGGGGCAGCGACCCCATAAGGGGTCGTCTTTGGCCGCAAATGGCCTTGGCATTGGCCATTGCTTTGATTTCTACCACTGTGGTTTCCGTTAATGCTGATGGTTACCCTTACTATTCTCCTCCACCACCTTACGAGTACAAATCACCTCCACCACCTCCTTATGAGCACAAGGCTCCGCCTTATGAGTACAAGTCTCCACCACCTCCACCATACGAGCACAAGGCTCCACCATATGTGTACAAATCACCTCCTCCTCCTTATGTGTACAAATCACCACCTCCCCCTCCTTACGTCTACAAGTCTCCACCATACTATTATAAGTCACCACCACCTCCTCCTCCCTATTATTATAAGTCTCCTCCACCACCCTCTCCTTCACCTCCTCCTCCATATTATTACAAATCTCCTCCACCACCTTCACCATCACCTCCACCCCCTTACTATTACAAGTCACCACCACCACCTTCACCATCTCCCCCACCACCCTACTATTACAAGTCTCCACCTCCACCTGAAAAGTCACCAGCTCCAACCCCCTATTACTACAAGTCTCCTCCCCCACCGTCTCCAAAACCTTACTACTACAAATCTCCTCCACCACCATCCCCTAAACCTTATTATTACAAGTCTCCTCCTCCACCACCCTACTACTACAAGTCTCCTCCTCCACCATCCCCAAAACCATACTACTACAAATCTCCTCCACCACCATCCCCAAAACCTTACTACTACAAATCTCCTCCTCCACCACCCTACTACTACAAGTCTCCTCCCCCACCATCCCCAAAACCTTACTACTACAAGTCTCCTCCTCCACCACCCTACTACTATAAGTCTCCTCCACCACCATCCCCTAAACCTTACTACTACAAATCTCCTCCTCCTCCATCACCAACTCCTTACTACTATAAGTCTCCACCACCTCCATCCCCAACTCCTTATTACTACAAATCTCCTCCTCCACCACCACCTTACTACTACAAGTCTCCACCACCTCCATCCCCAACTCCTTATTACTACAAGTCTCCTCCTCCACCACCACCTTACTACTACAAGTCTCCACCACCACCATCTCCAACTCCTTATTACTATAAATCTCCTCCCCCACCACCTTACTACTACAAATCTCCCCCTCCTCCATCCCCAGCTCCTTACTACTACAAGTCTCCTCCTCCCCCTTCACCCACTCCTTACTACTATAATTCTCCACCACCACCCAAATACCCACCTCCTTACTATTATAACTCTCCTCCTCCACCGGTTGTGTATCCCCCACACCCCTACCATCCCTATCCCCACCACCCGTTGATTGTCAAGGTAGTGGGTAAAGTCTATAGCTACAAGTGCTATGATTGGGAGTATCCCGAAAAGTCTCATAACAAGAAACACCTCAAAGGTACGTACTCATCATATTCATTTTTATATATACTTTTATATTTACATCATTATTGTTGGCACAAAATTAATGTTCTGTTATGTTGGATGCTTTGGAATCACAAATTGCAATTTATGTTCATTAGCAACCTGTTTGGGTTAAGGCTCGTATCTTTCCATAAATATATTAGTATCTAGAATTTAGTCACCTTTACCCTAGCACTTATTCTTAGTTGTCTTGCTTTTACAATTAGCCTTTTATGTTAATTACTATTCGGGTTTTTTTAATTGTCAATTTTTTTAAAGAAATGTTTCTTTTTTATTTTATTTTCAAACTTCAAAGTAACATTAATTATTTCATTTTTAAATATATTCTTATTTTTCATCTAGTCTTTAATTCATTTACACATATTTATTGTGAAGTATAAATGAAAATAAATAAAATAGTAAACTTCATTACTATTTTATTATACTAAAAAAATTATTATTGATTTCTACCTAAAAACTTTAAAAGACTGATAAAAACATAAACAAAATATCAATTAAATTTCTTAATTTTTGTGTTATCTCCCAAGATAGATACATAGAAAAGAACAAAAATAGTAATATAATTTTATTAAAGTCAGGTGCAACTTGTAAGAGTTTAACTTGTTAAACTAAGCTGAATTTAAAGGGTAATAACAATAAACTAAATTCAGCTTAGTTTAACTTGTTATTACCCTTTAAATGATATTGACTATTATAACATGTTACCTGACAAGGATAGTTTAAGTTACTATTCTCTTAGTAATGCAGTCTAATATAATATTCTTTTCGATGCTTTTTAGTTATCGTATTTAAAAAATATATTTATTTTTATTTATTGATGAATTTGGAAGTTCAAAATCACTTTTTTTTTTCGATTATTAATTTTTAATTAATTTATACATACACATTTATTATGAAGTATAAATGATAATATAGGAAATTTCTTAACTATTTTATTAGAATAAAAAAATTATTACATTTCTTAAAAGATAGATGTAAAAAAGGAATGAATGTAATAATTAATTGTAATTAACTATTTTGGGGGCATGTAGGTGCTATTGTGGAGGTCAAATGCAAAGCAGGAAGGAATATCATCAAAGCTTATGGTGAAACTAAGAGCAATGGAAAGTATAGCATCACAGTCAAGGACTTCAACTATGTCAAATATGGATCTGTTGTGTGCAAAGCCAAGCTTTATGCTCCACCTAAGGGCTCGCCCTTCAACATACCCACCAAGTTGAATGAGGGAACAGACTTGAAGGTGAAATCCAAAGATAAGTATGAGGTTGTGCTTAAGGCTAAACCATTTGCTTATGCTTCAAAGAAACATTTTGAAGATTGTTACAAGCCCAAGCCTTCACCAACTCCTTACTACTATAAGTCTCCTCCTCCCCCATCTCCAGTTTACATATACAAGTCACCACCTCCACCATCACCTACTTATGTTTACAAGTCACCTCCTCCACCAGTGAAGTCACCTCCATATTATTACAAATCTCCACCTCCACCATCACCAAAACCTAAGCCTCCATATTACTATCAATCTCCACCTCCTCCTTCCCCAGTTCCTAAGCCACCATATTACTACCAATCTCCACCTCCACCGTCACCAAAACCCAAGCCACCATACTACTATCAGTCTCCACCTCCACCATCACCAAAACCTAAGCCTCCATACTACTACCAATCTCCACCTCCACCATCACCAGTTCCTAAGCCACCATACTACTATCAATCCCCACCTCCACCATCACCAGTTCCTAAGCCACCATACTACTACCAATCTCCACCTCCACCATCACCAAAACCTAAGCCTCCATACTACTACCAATCCCCACCTCCACCATCACCAGTTCCTAAGCCACCATACTACTACCAATCTCCACCTCCACCATCACCAAAACCTAAGCCTCCATACTACTACCAATCCCCACCTCCACCATCACCAGTTCCTAAGCCACCATACTACTACCAATCTCCACCTCCACCATCACCAAAACCTAAGCCTCCATACTACTACCAATCCCCACCTCCACCATCACCAGTTCCTAAGCCACCATACTACTACCAATCTCCACCTCCACCATCACCAGTTCCTAAGCCTCCATACTACTACCAATCCCCACCTCCACCATCACCAGTTCCTAAGCCACCATACTACTACCACTCTCCACCTCCACCATCACCAGTTCCTAAGCCACCATACTACTATCAATCCCCACCGCCACCATCACCAAAACCTAAGCCTCCGTACTACTACCACTCTCCACCTCCACCCTCTCCTCCCCCTCCATACTACTACCACTCTCCACCTCCACCATCACCGGTTCCTAAGCCACCATACTACTACCAATCCCCACCTCCACCATCACCAAAACCTAAGCCTCCGTACTACTACCACTCTCCACCTCCACCATCACCCTCTCCTCCCCCTCCATACTACTATCACTCCCCACCTCCACCATCACCGGTTCCTAAGCCACCATACTACTACCAATCCCCACCTCCACCATCACCAAAACCTAAGCCTCCATACTACTACCACTCTCCACCTCCACCATCACCCTCTCCTCCCCCTCCATACTACTACCACTCCCCACCTCCACCATCACCGGTTCCTAAACCTCCATACTATTATCACTCTCCACCTCCACCATCACCCTCTCCTCCTCCTCCATACTATTATAAATCTCCCCCACCACCTTCACCATCCCCACCACCACCTTACTATTATCATTCCCCACCTCCACCTAAAGAACATGTACACCCTCCCTATTACTACCACTCACCACCACCACCATCCCCATCTCCACCACCTCCCTATTATTATAAATCACCTCCACCACCATCTCCCTCTCCTCCTCCCCCCTACTACTATCACTCTCCACCACCACCATCTCCATCTCCGCCACCTCCTTACTACTATCAAAGTCCTCCTCCACCATCTCCCACTCCTCATCCTCCCTACCATTACACATCACCACCTCCTCCCTCCCCAGCTCCAGCACCGAAGTACATTTACAAATCACCTCCACCTCCGGTTTACATCTATGCTTCCCCACCTCCACCTATCTACAAGTAAGCTCAGACTATGGAAGCACCATTCACGATAAATCATGTAAGTTTTCAATCCTTATATTAAGAAATAAAAAATAGTTATTATGTATGAATTTTTTTAGTAATGAAATATCCTATTTAATTTGTTTTCAGGTTCTAGTTTTTATCGAGGAATAAAGGCAAGCTCCATTTGGAGCCAAGTGAAACATCTATCTTCCTGTACAAGTTCTTTGAATAAAAGTCTGAATGTGTCATCTGTGCGCTACAATATTTGTGATTCAGACCAGGTTGATTCTATTTGTTTGATGGCCATCGTGCACGTCCTGATCTTATTGTGTTCAAGTGACGGACAAATCAGAAGAGGGAAGAGAGGTTTGAAATGTAAATGCCAAGTGAAAGTGAAACGTACAGTCCACTTTTAGTGATCTCTTTAATTTATTTGTTCATAGATTAATATGGTCGTGTATGATTGCTTTTTCTATTTATTGTGGCATTTTTGTATTGTATTTGTACCCTGTTGTTGTGTTTGCAATAACTATTAGTAATAAATGAGCAAATTCATCAATTTCTGTTGGCAATTTAATTAAAATTAAATAGCTCAAGACTCAAGTGGAATATATAATAAGGCTAGCTGAAGGAAATGACAAAGTTTTGGATTATTGGCCTTGACAGAGCGTCTGTGATGCCTATCAAACTCTGTTTTTTCTTAGAAGGCGAAATGGGATATGGTAGTTCATTTCCATCAATTATGTTTGAAGTTTTCAGCTTAAACAATAACATCAATTATTTGAAAGAAACAGCAAATCTTTGGAATCTTTTGCTATCCAAAGAAGGCCCCATTTCTACCCACCCCCACCTTCTCCCATCTCCATTATCTAATTAAATAACTAATTTGTGGGCCCTTTGTCCTTACACATAACATAAGAAATCATTGCTTTGTTTATAAGGCAACAAAAAAGTGATCTGCTAACTAATCTAAGAGAAGAGAAGAGAAAGTAGCAAAGTTGTTATAAAAGGAGAGACATAAAGATAGAAAAGGGATGATGCTATCAATATCATACAGGCAAATTTGTATCGGTGCCTTGTTGTCATGCATCAATTCTGATTAATCTATATTTTTCAAGATTATAAAGAACGATGCCGCACCGAACAATGATTAAAGAAAATATAATAAGACGAGACGAACCTTGACTTGATCAAGTCGATTCATTGTTGTATTGGCATGCTTCTGCTCAAGAAATGATTCGGTCGATTTTGGAGACAGAGAAAGGGAAAGGTTTTTTATATTTTCGTTCCCGCCCGCTCTCACACTCCTTTGGGTTTTCAGTTTTGGGCCTCATTCCTACCAAACAAATGTTCAACCAGTAATAAATAAATATTATCTTTTTTAATTGATGTCTTTTAAAGCCTATTTTTTAAATCATTTCTTTTCACTGTAACAAAAGTTTCAAATTCTTGGTAAAAGAAAAAGTCAAAATAAATTAAACTTTCATTTTAAATTCCTTGTTTTGATGGAGTAAATAAAGACTTTGTCACTTTTTCTAATCTTAAAATATATTTAGGTGTGTGTTTGACTCACCAAAATTGTAATTGTACATTTAATTTTTTATTATTTAATTCTATGTTTATTTTTATAGTTAAAAATTATTATTGTTATTGATATTTAGGTATCATTTGATTTAGTTTATTTTTAAAATAAAATTAGAAACAATAGCTTAATTGTTTGTTAGACTTATTATTCTTAAGCTTAATATCTTCTTTTAATTAAAATTTGTTTGGTAAAAAAAATTATTTTATTTAAAGCTTTTATATATAATTACAAAGACAACAACATATTATTAAGTTATTTTTATTTAAAATTTTTATATTAAATTAAAGAAAATAAACTTGTTACGTTGATTAATTATAACAAACTTATTAATTATTTTTAACTTTGATAAAGAAGGAAGTAAATTGTAGACCAAAACAAATATAATAAACAACCAGTGTCTCCGAAAAACCTAAACAAATCCCTCTTCAAATTAAAAAGAAAAAAGACGTAGCCCAACACCACTCCAAGCCTCCCAGTACTCATAGCTCCGCATGTTGCGAAAAAAATTATTAGGATTTTGATTCATGTTTTATGTTTTGGCCCGGTTGGGTATGGAAGAGTGCATATTGAAAATTAAGCTCGCCATAAGCTAAACATAAGTTGCTCACACTAACTTTTCAAAATGTTCCTTAATTTTAAATTTTCTTCAATAAAAAAATAAGTTTTATTGATAAAAAAAAAATTCAAGTTTAAATTAACCTAGGCCAAACACACCCATATTACATGTTTTTCCTTTAAAGGGGTATTTGTTTAATGAATTTGATTATATTCTCAAAAATAATATTTTTGAAACTGTTATTGTTGAAAATATTATTTTTATCAAAGATGTTCGGTGAGTATTTATAATTCTTATAAATATTTAATAAATAAATAAATAAGAGTAAAATTAAAATAAATTATTTGAAATATTTGTATTGGAATATAAATTTCTCACTGCCTATGATAGTAGAAACATGAAAAAAATATGTAATATGAATTCCTCCATACTACACATAAATGGTATTGATCAATAAAGTTACTTTTATCCAAAGCCCAACAACCATAAAACTAATCTCTTGGTAAAATTAATCAAGAAGTTACTCTCCTTCTTCTCATATTGGGATGCATATGATCAGTAAAGAGGAAAGATTTATAATTCCGATCTTTAAAATCATTTTGCATTCATTGCATTTTTATGAGTATAGAAAACACATTGCGAAAAAAAGATTTAATTGTAATATACTGTACTTTTTTTTATATTGGAATCTAATAATAAATTATCGTGTATCACAAAATAGAGAGCTTTTGTAATAATTATTTTAAAAGAATTTTGAGTTAATAAATAATATAAAACTCTATATAATAATAATATATTAAAATTAAACTAAAAGAATCCAACTGTGTTTTCTTTGAATATGGGAGTAAAATGTTCAACTTTCCTTTTCTTATTAGTTATTACCAAGTCAACATCTGGAAACCAATTTGCTTCCAATGAACAAAATATAAATATTTTGACTTAATCATCACGATAAAGAAAATTGACTAAAATAAATCATAATAAAAACAAGTTGGAATTTGGAATGGATATCACTATCAGAACTTGAACTATTTAAAGTTACAGTTTATAGTGGCGTCATATTATTATTATTATTAATCATAAGTAGATTAAAAAAATCAAAACTTTATTATTATTTGATTTATTCTTTAATTCTCTTAAGTCTTAATGCACTGTGGAGGTAAAAAGAAATAGTTTGAGTGTGAAATTTTGTTTCTCTCTCTATCTCTTTCCCTCGTAATTTTATTTTTGAGACAACACAGAATGACAGAAGAAGTATTGCAGCTGCTGGCTAGCTGGCTTCTCACTCTTCATTTTCTCTCTCTACCTCCAGACTTCAGTTTCTGTTTTCTGCCGACTAGTTTGATCAGGTTCCGTCTCTTTTCTCCTACCCAGATCTGGTTTTGCTTCAATTTATTCACTTTTTCATTTCTTGGATCTATTGCATCTCTTTGTTTTCCTGATTCTATCTCAACTCTTAGTATTTCATGTCAAGCTTCTTCTACCCCCCTTTCATGCTTAGTTTCTCGTATAATTTGTTCTTTTGCCTCAATATTTATAACGATTTCATCTTTTATCGTTTCTTGGAATTCTTTATTAGCTTGGGATTTACGTTTAGTTATTCTTCAATGTTTTCTTGTACGATTTCGGATTGTCTCAACTTTGATTGTTATCTGGCTGTTCATTTGCATGTTTTGAGAGTTTGGATTGAACTCTGAAAGTTCATGTAAGACTTTTTTTCAGATTGTGATGTTTGTTCTTTCTCCCAAGAAGTAAATAATGCTCATTTATCCAATTGTTTCATCATATACTGTGAAGATATTTATATTGTTTCTTCTTTGATGAATAAGTCAAGTGTCTAACTGATTGATTTCGTAATGTAAAAAATCGCGATCTTAGTACAAGCAAAGAATATTGCTTGGAATTTTTTTTCTTCTTTCATAATTCAAGCAGCCGTCGTGCATGTCAAAAGTCTAAAATGGTATTTTATTTCTATGTGGCAGTTCAGTCTACGGTTCTGGCACGCACGCTAGTACTGAAAGCCAGCTACCATGAAGAAGGCCATTGGTCAAACTGTTAGGGAACTGTAAGTCTAACTGTTTATTAATGTATAATCATATGCCTTGTATGTAATTTCTATTTAGGGTGTTTTATTACCTTTTAAGAACCCAATCCCGATTCATAAATTCCTTATTCTCTTCATTATTCTTGCAGTAAAAGAGAAGTAAATAAGAAAGTATTGAAAGTTCCTGGGATAGAACAGAAGGTAAATTTTGTTCCTTGAACATTCACTATAAAACTAAGATTGCACGTAGCTCATAACAAGATAATGGTGTGAGGATTTGTGTGAAGTCTGCAGTCTGAAATTACTTTTCTATAATATTTGCTCATGAAAGAAATAGTATGTTGACTATCTTGGAGGTTACAAATTTTAATTAAATTAGTTTCTCCCACTTTCCAGGTTCTTGATGCTACCAACAATGAAGCCTGGGGTCCTCATGGATCACTTCTTGCAGATATTGCACAGGCATCCAGAAATTAGTAAGCTTGAACTCATCAGTTTATGCTTGATATTGCATAACAAGTATCTCATTTTTTAGCTCCCTTGCAGTCATGAATGCCAAATGATCATGGCAGTAATCTGGAAGCGGATTAATGACACTGGCAAGAATTGGCGGCATGTCTACAAGGTTTGTAGAACTATTTTATGTTTTAAAAGCAGTTACTCTTGAAATCTTGTTTTTTTTTCTTAATTGTCATGATGCTCTTTTTTTGCCCCTCAATACTTCAATGCATCCATTGAATTATAAAATTTGTCTTAATACTTATTTTACAAACCATGATGGTTTCTTGCCTACTAGGAATTCTGTCTTATATTTTTTTGCATTTACTGCTGTGCTGAGTTATGATCATACTCTCTTAGAATAGAACAGTGCTTTTGTTTATGCATTAAATGTTCAACAACAGGCTTTGACGGTATTAGAATACTTGGTGGCTAATGGATCAGAGCGTGTTATAGAGGAGATTAGAGAGCACGCCTACCAAATATCGGTAATTTCCATCTTTGTTGATTGTAAACATTTATAAACTGTTAAATATTTATCATGCAAGTTCCTAATATTATTGAAATGATTTTAAAATTAGAATGCAACTTGATAATATTGTAAATGTCACATCAACAGACATTGTCCAATTTTCAATATATCGATTCCAGTGGAAGAGACCAGGGAAACAACATCAGGAGGAAATCACAGAGTCTCGTTCTCCTTGTGAATGATAAAGAAAGAATCATAGAGGTTAGACAGAAGGCTGCTGCTAACAGGGACAAGTAATTATCCTCTCACTATATTTTTATTTTGTTTTTGTTATTTCCCTGAATTTTGTAATATCCATCATTTGGGTATTTGAATTTGTTTCGGATTTCTAGATCACAAGTGTAAAATCATTAGGTATAATATGACATGTAAATATGTATGTGGATTTCTCAATCTGGAGGAGATACGTAATTTCCCTGCATGATTCACCAGGTTTCGCAACAATTCAACTGGCGGAATGTACAGGCCAGGTTCTTATTCAAGCAGTGGATCTTATGGTGATAGATATGAAGATGATCGTTACAGAAGCAGGGAGGAAGATAGAAGTGGCTATGGCTATGGCAGAGAAAAAGAAGGGGGCTTCAGAGACGATCGTGACGAAGACCATTATGGCAGAGATTATGAGGAACGCTATGGCAGAGATGATCAGTACAGTAGAAGAAGTGTTGATGATGACCAATATGGCTCAAGAAGCAGGAGATCTGATAGAGATCCTGATCGTAATTTTGATGATGGTGGTCAGTATTCATCTAGGTATGTGCTTATATCTGAATGAGATGATAATGCCTTTAATAAATTATTCTTTTATCTAAAAAATCTGAAATAGTTATATGCCAGCTGATCTACACGCTTCGTGATGCAAGAATTGATGTTTGATTATATTTAAAATTTTAGTTAATGGTTAATTAGCAAAATAACAAATTTAATGCTCGTGTTTGTGAATTGTGATTATGATTTTTTTGGGGTGATAACCATAAAGAAGATAAGTGACAAGTTAAATAGTATAGGGGATGTACGATTGTGGGGGTAAAATGATATTGTGATGGAAAGCTATGGGAGCATAATACAAGGAATCAGTTTTTGTGTTTCAACTTTAAAGATTTCATTATACAATGACCTTTTAGAATGATATATTGACAGTTATGGTGCCATTGACCATTCAATTGTTGCAACAGAAATGTGGTTTTGGTCACATAATAAATTTAACAGAGACGATGTGGATCCTTTTTCTTTTTCTAAATTAATGTATAATTATAATTTGCCTTTTCATTTGTCATGAAAACACGGGAACTAATGTAATGTTGTTGGCTTGTTGCTGTGTGACGCTCCTCTTTCATTCTACTAATTCGGTCCTTTATACAATGTTCTCTCAGAGGTAGCAATGCTAAAGCTGAAGACCATTCACTGGAAGGAAGGTAAATCATCCATAGAGATTCTCTCTCTATCTCACACACACACCACTTTGCACTATTCTGATTGACCATATGCAACACAATGGGCAGGTTAGAGCGGAAACTTTCTGAGCAAAATGTGGGTGCTCCTCCCAGTTATGAAGAAACTGTTTCTCAAAGCCCTTCACACTATGAAAGGTATGAAGTTCATAATACGGAGATTACCTATTCACAAAGAAATCTGTAACTATATTATTATTTTGATTGCAGGGATGGGGGAATTTCAGCTGTATCTTTGCCAAAAAGCTCTTCTCCTGTAATTGATAACCCACAACAAACCTCTGCTCCTACAGGATCTTCATTTGTAAGCGATCATCCAACAGAAGCAACTGCTGCCAGTACTGCTACATCTGGAAACCGTGAAGTTGAGGCTTTTGATGAATTTGATCCTCGTGGTCGTCCTGCATCAGGTGTGAGAAGTTCTCTGTTTCTTGTTTTGAAACATGTGTATACATGTGGAGTTTATTACTGTCTCCAATACTTATTATAAGGTCCAATTAACTTATTTACACATATTAAGAAAATTGGTTAATTTTTTTGAAATTAAAAACATTAAATTTGTCTTAAATTAGTATTTTTTTTTTCCAAAACTATCTCTATAAACAAAACTAACAAACATTTATGATGATTGTTCAACTATATTGTGTGGCTAGATGTAACACTTCTTATATCCATCACTTGAGTCCCACACTTGTATAATCAATGGCATGACCCTAATTGAGATTGATGAAATTATTATAATCACCATTTGGGGGTTTTAGTTAAATATTGATGGTTTTAAAGGTTTTGTAATAGTGCTTTAATTCTGCTTTCTTTGCAAGAAACAATTGTTATGCTTTATATTCGACATTCATGATATCTTTATGTTTCTTATCACCATTAGCTGCCCCAGCTCCTGCTAATAATGTTGAAATGGACATGTTCGGCTCCCTATCCGAGTCATTCTCTTCAAATGCATTGGCTCTTGTGCCTTCTGCGTCAGAAACCACAACCTCTCAAGGAAATGCAAACCTTGATTCAACAGCATCCTTTGCACCACCACCATCTGCATCCAATAATTTCAATCCGGTAGAAATTTGAGATTATATATACCATCAGTATAAGAAAGTATTTGAATCTTGTTTTTTTTCTACTATGTATTATTAAGAATGAACTTATAGAGTTAGAATGCTTTCACTTTGTTTTGTTATCTCTGTCCTTTCTGGTTTTGCATGCTTGATTGTTAACAATTAGGTGGATGGGTTCTTGTTAAGAAATGCAGTTTGTGGACCAGGATGAATGGAGGGGAATCTCAAAACTTGGAAGTGTTGTCTTTCTGAGGGGAATATTACTGTGGTTATGCATGCAAAACATCTCTCTCTCTCTCTCTCTATATATATATATATATTATCTATTAGTGTGTGTAAAACATCTATTCTCATTTCCTTTTACAAGAGTTCATTTCTATGTTAATCCTGGTTTTTTATTGGTTTAACGTTTGGCAGGGGTTTGAAGACCTATTTGGTGATTCACCATTTAAGGCATTTCCTTCCACTGAAACTGCTCCATCTCAACCCCAGACTCATCAGAGTCTTGCACCATCCCAGTCAAGTGGTCCTAGTACAGAATCGGTCTCCAACTTTGGGTTTGGAGTCTCATTTTCTGCTCCCGGTGCCAGTGACACCCAGCATTTGCCATTGAACTCTCAGTTTTTGTCTATGCCACCACCGTCGCAGGAAACTGATATTCTTGCAGACATTCTCCACCCTGCACCTTTACCTGGGACAGCCTCACAGCAGAACTTTTCAGCTTCATCAGGGCAAATGGCACCACAGTCTGGCCAACGGGCACAGGAAGATTTCTCAGCTGTAACCAGTCAACCTGCAGCACAAGCCTTTTCAACTCCTGGTGGCCAACTGCTACAAACGCCGTCATCAGTTCCCACTAGTCATCATGCACAGCTATCCTATCCATCTCATGCTGATCAAGGAGCTTATTCAGGCATGTTCCCTCAATCTCAAGGATCTATGGCACTTGTTCCTATACACACTGGACAGAATGCAAACTTGAAGTCACTTAACCATCGACCACTTGGTCAAGGAGTACATGCTTCTCTACCGCCCAAGGACAAGTTTGAGACAAAGTCGACAGTTTGGGCAGATACACTAAGCAGGGGATTGGTTAATTTGAATATATCTGGACGTGAGTGTTGTGCTTATACCTTATCTTCTCAAACTGTTTTTAATGTGTGGACTGGATGAACACTCACTTTTCATGTTGTTCATTTGCAGCTAAAATAAACCCTTTAGCAGATATTGGAGTTGACTTTGATGCCATTAATAGGAGGGAAAAGAGGATGGAGAAGCCCACCACGACAACAGTAATGTCAACTGTAACCATGGGTAAAGCTATGGGATCTGGTTCAGGTATGGGCCGGGCTGGCGTCGTCGGTACTCTCAGACCGATGATGGGTCCTGGTATGGGCATGGGCATGGGAGGCGGCTATGGAGGCATGAACGTGCCTATGGGTTTGGGGGGGCAGCAACAGCAGCAGATGCAACCACCTACTGGGTCCAACTCCAACATGCCTGGAAATTATAAAACTATGATGGGAAGAGGTGGTTATACTCAACATCCTTATGGCGGCGGCGGCTACCGATGAGAAATGCCAAAAGTGTATAATATCGAGCACTATACGTATATAACAATGTTAAAAGGGCATGAGATTGAGCACACTATACCTGGATAACATAACAAGGTCAAGTATTATTACGCAATTGTTTTGTTACGAGTTTAAAGAAACGGCACGCCAATACCCCTGATCTACATCTTTTTCTTCAATTGTATTTCCAACAATTCTCTGTAAAGTATTATGTATTATGCTTTCCATTCATTTTTATAGGTGCTTTGTGTTGTGACATCATCATTGTGTTAATATTGACCTTTTCTTGAGAGAAATTTTCTTGCTTGTGAGAAATTGGACATCGAAGGACCAAATAGGATTTAACAACTACTCCCAATCAAAACTGTCACAAGACAATAACTACCAAACCCGAGGCATTTAATCAAACATAGGGATGACAATATGGACCCAGATCCTACCGGCACCCGCAAAAATACCCATACGCGGGTAGGGTAATTACCCGCATATTGGGGATGGGTCTTTACCCGCAAAATCTCATGGGGATGGGTGCGGGTATGGGTACTATAGTACCCACCCCGCCCCGCCCCGCACCTTTTATAATTATAATAATTAATTTTTATATATATATATAAAATTTAAATATCATTTAACCATAAAATATTTAAAAGATCATAACTCTTATAATTATATATATATATATATATACACTTTAAATTCAAATTTAAATATCATTTAATCATAAAATATTTAAAAGATCCTAACCCTTATAATTATAATTATAATAATTAATATATATATATATATATATATATATATATATATAGGTGTGACTCGTGCATTTTATGTGAAAATGAGAATAAACATTTTTGTTCGTTGGATTAAATTAGACAATAAGAATTAACACAATCTTTTAAAAATTAACATACACCTATTTTATTTGATCTCTCTTCATCCAAAATTTAAAAAAAAAAAAAAAAAAAAACTTCTCATTTCCCTCTTTAGTGCACCAAAATTAAATAATAATAATAATAAAATTCAAACTCACACCCTCATAAACCTTGTTTCATAGCCTCTCATAATCCTCGTTTCATAAAAAAGCATGCATATTGTGTATGCACCTTTAAATCTTTTTAACAAATCATGCATATAACAAAAATACAAAAATAAAGTAATAGGACACTTTTTGAGAATTATAAGGGTTAGGATCTTTTAAATATTTTATATTTAAATGAGATTTGAATTTGAATTTAAAGTGATTTTAATATATATATATATATATATATATATATATATATATATATATATATATATATATATATACTAGGATCTTTTAAATATTTTATGGTTAAATGAGATTTGAATTTGAATTTAAAATGACTTTAATCTAACGGTTGAGATTAATAATTTATTTTTTATTAAAAATAATCATTTAATTTAACGGTTGAGATTTGGTGTCAATTGATCATAACCTTAATTATAATTATAATTTTATTATTTACTAAATAAATATTATAACCTAAGAAATAAAGTGAAACCCTAAAGTTGCTCATCACTTTCTATCTTTACTGTGTGTCCACCATTGCTTGAAGCCATGAGAGCCTCCGACAACCCTCCACCGTCACAACCACCGTGCAACCAAACCTTTCCTTGCTACAACCACCACACAACCACCCTCCACCGCTACACCACCATGCATAACCCAAGTTAGTATTTGAACTAAAATTTGTTCCTAAATTGGTATTGTTTCAACTTAAAATTATTCCTAATTTGGTTTGGTTTGAATTGAAAATTGTTCCTAATTTTGTATAGTTTAAATTGAAAATTGTTCTTAATTAGATAGTATTTAAATTAAAATTTGTGTTCCTAATTGTTCATAAAGTGGTACTATTTGAATTGAAAATTGCTTATATATTTAGTCAATTTTTAGGAACTTTTAGTTTGATGTATTTTTTTCTAACTTCGTTCAAAAATATCTTATTGTTAATTTGTACAAAAATTTGGTGTACTAATAATTATGTTGCCTAATTTTTATTTTTACTGTAATATTTTTTATTTAATTATTTTTATTGAACTCTTCATTTGTGTTAATATTTCGATATTAATTATAGATGAAAACTTCAAATGATATGCCTCCTTCAAAGGAATCTGCAAGTAGTAATCCTCTTGATAGTTAAGTGCTAAAAAGATCAATCTCCATCCGAATTTGGAACTCCTCCTATTAATGTAGATGTGGGTGAAGGTGATACCAAAATAATCAAGATGGCAAAAGAAGGAAGATATCTCGTTGTTTGGAACCACTTTGAGAAAAAAACGGCCAACAATGAAGAGAAGGCACAATGTCGTTATTGCAAAAAGCTTTTAACAGGAAAGAGATCGAGATGGAACAAATCATTTGCATAAACACTTGGGGACTTGTAAAAGAAAACCATATAGGGATATCAGACAAACACTTTTGTTGAGAGAACAAAAAGAAGGTGGACGGATCAAGTACTTTTATGAGTAACTATTGTTTTGATCCAGAGCAATCAAGAAAAGACCTTGCTTACATGGTCATAGTTCATGAGTATCCACTTTCAATGGTAGAACATTTGGGATTCGAATATATTCCCAAAATCTTGACCTTTATTTAAGCTTCCAAGTCGGAACACACTAAAGAGTGATATTATGAAGATATATGAGCATGAAAAAGTGAATGTCATGAGACATTTAGAAAGCATTGGAAGTAGAATTGCTTTGACTACGGACATGTGGACAAACTAGCAATCAAAAGAAAGGATATATGGCCATCATCGGTCATTTCATTGATGATAATTGGGAAATGCAAAGTCGCATTTTAAGGTATAAATTTAATTATTATTTTTAAATTTCAATTACAAATGACATTTTGCATTGCATTGTTATTTAATTTATTATTTTGCATGATAGGTTTGTCTATGTACCATGTCCACATACTCTTGAAGTTCTTTCTACGATGTTGTATCGATGCATTATGGAATGGAATATTGATTTGAAGTTGTCCACTATTACCTTAGATAATTGCGATCTACTAATGACTCTCTTGTTGGATTTTTGTTAAATCAAATTGATTGTTCTTCTCTTATACTTGATGGTCAATTGTTTCACATGAGGTGTTGTGCACATATTCCCAATTTAGTTGCTCAAGATGGATTGAGTGTTCTTGGAGAGGGCATAGAGAAGGTTAGAAATAGTGTTGCATTTTGGACAAACTACACCTAAAAGAGAACAAACTTTTAAGGAAACCGCACGTCTCATAAAAGTTTCCATCACAAAGAAACTCATTCTTGATTGCAAAACTAGATGGAATTCTACTTATCGTATGCTTGTTATTGCATTGGCTTACAAAGATGTTTTTAATCGGTTGAAAACAAAAGAGCAATTATATACCCGTTTTCCTTCATTAGATGAGTGGGAAATTGCAAGAGAGATTTGTAGTAGGTTGGAAGTGTTTAATCGTGTAATCGAAATTTTTTCTCGAACACTATATCCAACTACTAATATATTCTTCCCTTTGATATGTGAAATTAAGCTCTCTTTACATCAATGGAAAAATTGTCCAATTGTGGCTATTAGAACTATGGCTTCAAAAATGGTTATCAAATTTGAGAAATATTGGTTTGTTATTCATGGAATTATGGGGATTGCTATTGTCTTAGATCCAAGATACAAATTGAAGTTGTTGGAGTACTTTTTTCCTAAGCTTTATGGAAGTTCATCATCAATTGAAATTCGAATATCAAGAAATTGTGTTACTCATTGTTTGACGACTATCAAGCTAAAACTAAAGGAACAATGGAATATTCAACTTCACATGCAAATGCTAGTAACTCAAGCTTTGATAGTTTCAATGTTACCAATTTCCTTAGTGATTATGATTCATTTGTGAATGAAACAATTGAGATACAAAAAAAGACTCGAATTGGATCTCTACTTGGAAGAGAGTGTTTTGCCTAGGAGTGCTACTTTTGACATTCTTGGTTGGTGGAAAACAAATGGGATCAAGTATCCAATTATGCGAGAAAATTGCTAAGGATATTTTGGCAATTCCAATTTCAACCGTTGCATCGAAATCCGCTTTTAGCACAGGTGGTAGATTGTTGAGTCCTCATCGTTCTAGGCTTCATGAGTTTACTTTGGAGGCACTTATGTGTGCACAAAATTGGTTGAAACATAAGCAACAAGGTAATATTTTATTATTTTAATTATTCAATTAGAGTTTTAATTATTGTATTATATATGCTAATCTTGGTCTTCTTGTCATGTTGTAGTTTCTATTGGTATTAGTGGACCAAAACAATATATAGACTTAGGAGATACACGTTTGCAAAGATATGGAGAAGTCGATTCTGAAGATGAGGTCAAAATATTATATTTATGTGTTTTATTTTTTTAATTTATAATATATAATTATAAACTAATTAGTTTAAATATATTATTTTTTTACGGGTTTTGGAGAGTACCATACCACTTTAATGTTCAAGTTTAATTAGAATTTTGGAAGTTTAATTCGAGTTTTTATTAAAATTAGAACAATTTGTAATCTTTATGTTGGATAATTATTTTCGTAATGTTATTTATTTATGACTTGTATTTGGATGGATCAATGTTTGTCAATTTTTAATATTATATATGAATGTTTTTAATGATTTTTAATCTTATATATAAGTAAAGTGCGGGTTGCGGGTGCGGGTATGGGTATATAGGTACCCAGAGGGTATGGGGATGGGGATCAAAGTTGCTACCCGCACGGGGATGGGCCTGGGGATGGGTACTTTTTTTAAACGCGGGTATGGGGACGGGTATTATACTACCCTACCCATACCCTACCCATTGCCATCCCTAATCAAACATCCCCAAAAAATAAACGGCTGTTACTTATTATCTCCGAAAATCTATTACTTGAAAATAATTAAATATCATACTTAGCAAACTATATTAACTAAAACTCTACTACCAACTTTCAAAAGCCGTCCAAAACACTCAAAATTTCATCTACATAAATTGAATTGAATCGAATTAAATGTAAGTAAAATCTCCATCTTTGGAGGAGACTCTTTGTCATGGTTTTACCCTTCAAGCACCTCTTAAGGCGTGCTTAGTGTTTTGAGTTTCCAGCCCGTGTGCTGTAATATTATGATTTACCTGAAGTAGCTTCTTCATCATGTTGTCTTTGGGCATCTTCAGTAGCATGATGAGGGTCTTGATTCTCATCTCCGTTACCACTGCAATCACATCAGCAAATACTTAGTATATTAGAGAAATCAAACTACAGTAGGGCACCTCGCTGTACTAGTGAGGAAAACTTGAAAACAGGATTGTGAACTTAAGTCATCACTGGCCAACAGTACATGCAGACAGGCCCTTTTGAGAGAAACTGTGTCAGTGAGTCAGCATGCAAAGAAGAGTAATTTTGACTTACAAAGTGTGAAATTACATACCCAGAATAGATAATAAGACCAATAACAACAGTACCAAAGGCCACATAGTACATCCAATCAACCTGTAAAGCGAAATTCATACCAGAAATGTTAGCACATTCTACATGCCACTCGCATCTGAGTGGGAAAAATAGACAGAGACAGTTAAGATTGCTGTCAAACCTTTTCATGGTAAGCAAAAATGCGAATTAAGACGGCCCACATGTCAGAGGTCAATAGAGACAGATTTAACATAGTGGAACCATTGATCTGTAACAAAACAACAGAGAATATTTTAAAATGCTAGTTTCCTTTTGGTAAAGCTAAATCTAAGTTGTATGATGGTTTAATGCCATCTGACACTTCAACACTGTAAGTAATGCACAAGAGATGGTATCATCAGTCAAGAGAGAATGGACCAAATACTAAGCAAGATGCTCAACCAACTTTAACTTAAGGGTGAATAATTTTTCACAATGCTAACTATATTGATTCTTTTGATCCAAGAAATAAGCACAAACACCAGCATAAAAATAATAGAAAATTAGTCAATAAAAAAAGAAAATAAAACCAAAGAATTACTTCCATCTAATATGATCACTTTTTCCTTGTGGTGATAATAAATACTAGTATAATTTCAAATTAAAGAAACTGCAGAATCAGTATAGTTTGAATCCAAACCTTAAGTAGGACAGGGACTAAAGAGTAAAACATAAACATAGCCACTGCAAATCCAACAAAAGGAAGCACCTGCAATCAGCACGGCAAGAAAGAGACATAAATAACATAAATAAGACTTTGGCATGTACACAAACTGTGTGTGTGTGTGTGTGAGAGAGAGAGAGAGAGCTTACTGCCCCAGCTGACCAGTGAATAGATTTGAGCTCATTGCGTTCAAGTATGCTTCTGTAATGATAACCATTAAGGGCAAAGCAGGAAAAGAGAACTAAGAATGTAATGAGTGCAAAAAATGCAAGTGTCTTTTATTTCTTTTTACTTTCTGAATTTAAAGGGAAATTTTGATACCAAAATTATCTTTATCTCATCCCATTGTTATTAATTTAAAAACTACTTCTATTTAAACATTTCAGAGTTAACTCTAAAATAATAACAGTTTGATTTATTCAACCACTGAATAAATCAATATCTGAGCTTAGCTTAAAGATTGCAATTCTATGCAACAAATGGATAGAATGATGAAACAAAGTTTGAGCAAGTGTCATAAAATGGATTTCTAAATGCAAATTTCATTAAGCACAAGTTTGAAAACAGACAAATAAGTAGAAGTTAAGAAATCAAGGATACATTTGAATGGCACTAATAATGCCACCAAAGAGTCCCAACATTGCCATCAACTCCACTCTATCAGCATTTTTCACTAGAAACTCCTGTAATTGAAAGGAAATAACAATAACAAAAGAGATTACACATAACACAATACTAATACGCTCCAGGTGTGGATGAATCATGTGGGAGCATCTCAATTAACCCAAATGCAATGCAATTTGCTGTCAAGATCCTAGATTCAAGATCAGTACTTTGGCTTGAAAGTTTGGATCAATTAAATAAGTTTTCAACATCAGTATGTGGTGTGCACATATTGTGTGCACAGTAAATTGAAAATAGCAATATGTTGCAAAATGTGTTAAAGGCAGAAGTGCAATCAGTTTACCTCACTGACGTTGCTGACAGAATACAATGTAGCACCAGCAATAACAAGAATATCCCCTATACGAGGGTTGCTTCCACCTATAGCATGATGCATTTACCATTAGACAACTACCATAAAGAGAAAGATGTACTTTACTAACTACTAATGACAAGATCAACATGTAAGCAAATGAGTTTGAAGAACAGAGATAGTGAACACACAACTGTAGCTTTCTAAATGTGCCTGTGTAAGTGTTGGTGTTTACATATGCACAAGGTATAGGGGTCAATCTCAAAGAAATTATAAGCCACCAACCTGCTCGGTCGCCTGCATGAACATCTGAAAATACAACGAGGATAAGGCCAGCAATGCAAACAACTACGCCAGTGATCTTTTTGAATCTATATTTTGTTTTTAAGAAAATCCACGTAAAAAGCATAACACATGGGATGGACCAGCAGTCAAGCAGCATCACACTTGTTAGTGATGTGTATTGATATGCCTTCACAACTGTTCATTAGATAAGAATTAGCATGTAAATCATCAAAAGTAATATGATGCAACTCAACAGGTAGCTTGCTTCAATAGGATAAATATGAATGGTCCAACATTAAATGTACTAAGAAAATATTAAAGTTATACTGAATTAATCTAGATTTGGACAATTAAATTTAAGACCTATAGGTTCCTCATGAAATTCTAATTCTTGTCTGACCTGCTGTTGTTAGAGCAGATTGAATACAAATATATTAATTTCAATTTTCCGCAATGCTCTCCATGTAATACTATATCTCTTCCAACGAAAACACTTACCAAGAAAATTTGCTTCAACATCAACCAATCCAAGAAGTATGTAATAATACCATTTTGCCTGCACCAATATCATATGAATTTAGTGAAATTATCTTTGAACAATACTTTACATATACAAATAATCATCTATTTCAGCAACATTATAGTCATCTCTGGATCTATTTTTCCTTAAGTTTCACTCAAAATAAGCAAAAAATACAAATATTAATTGTCCCAAATAAATGAAAGCCTCAGTTAAAATACCTTGAGTGCTTCCCTTCTGTATAGAAGAATACTCCCGTAGACAATTGCCAAGAAAACATAGTTTAGAAACGACTGTGAAGTTGGTGCATTAATTCCTGTAACAATAAAATAAAAGGACATTAAAAAAAAAAAAAAAAAAACTGCATAAAACCAACACAAGTAGAGTGTGGGGTAAAAGAAGGAAATTGAAAAAATAGAAGAAGCAGCGAGAAAGAAACCTTTATTAGCCAATAGAGAAGAGGTGAAACCAGTGGAAGTGATGAGTAGAGAAAGAAACTGTCCCAAGCCAAGACCTATTAACGTTTTTCTGCTCCAAAATTGATCGAAAGTGACCATCTTTACCTTTTCCTACGCTTTTGGGAGGAAGTAGAAGACTACTACTACTGACAAATCACAATTGCAGATTGCGGAGTTTACAACTGACTGTTTTCAATTTATTAAACTTTTGTTATCTCAATTTATTTGTATTCAAACGGAACAAAAAGAAATAAAAGAAGGAAACAAATTATTTTTTCATAGTTCTAAAAGTTTTGAATGAAAAATATATATTATTTCTAAATATCTTAAAAGAAACAACAAAATGCATCAGTAAAATATTCTAATAAGAGTCTCAATTTGCCTGAATAAGTCAATTTTTTTTTAAATTTTATCTTTTATAGTATAGATAAATACTTTATCATACATAAAATAATAAATTAATATAAAAAATAAAAATATAATATATTTATCTTTTAATTATTTTTTATTTTAAGAAAAAACTTTAAATTATTAAAAACTTATCTTGTTTTGAATGATAAAAAAGTAAATTTGAATTAATTTATTAGAGAAATAGTTGGATTGTAACAAGAGAAGATTGGTGAGATCTATCTAACCTTGCGAAGGTCACAGATAGGAAGACTTTGAGTGTTTGAAGTTTGAACGGTTAGGGTTTGTTTGAGGATCTGCGATGGATCGCAAGAGGGGGAGGCCCGAAGCTGGGTTCAATTTCAATGGCGGCGCCAAGAAATCCAGGCCTGGTTTGTCTTCTTACTCTTCACCTACCTACTTACTATCTAGTATCTAGTATCTACCTCTTCTTGCTTTCTTACATGTTACTTCTCATACAGACTTTAATTTAACACACACACTAATGTCCTCATTATCTCGCTCTCAAAAAACTCCCTACCCTACCGTACTCACTCACTAATTATTATTAATATATAACAACTAATGCTTGTTGGATTGGATGTTATCCAAGTTCAATCATAAAACAAACATATCAATTAAATCTTAATTAATGTTCTGTAACAGAAACGGACTCCTTTACAACTGGTTTAGGAAGCAAATCGAAGCCATGCACAAAGTTTTTCAGGTTCAAATCTTCTTTAACTTATCTAAAATCAAATATCATATCATATATTTATAACTTTTCTATCTAATGTTTTACTAAAATTTCAATGCCCAACCTCAAGTCCATATGATTTTACTAATCAATTCGGTAATTAAAGCTGTGATACAGGTCCTACCACTTCTACTTCTAATTACGATAACAAGACTATGAACAGAAATTTGTTGATTCTCAACAATCATCACTTATATTAACTGCTTCCTGGGCTATATATAAATGAAAGCAGTTCCATGATCTACATATTTGGTTTGTATACAATACGTACAAGTTTGGCATCCTTTTCTTGCTTGACGGTGGGCAAGGCCATCCTATGCTGATGCTGAATTTTATGTTGATGATTTCCAATAACCTTCACCCTTCTGTGCTAGAAAGTGGCCTTTTATGTTACATATTCTGTTTCTTCTTTTCTTTATAAAAGTAGACATTTTAGGAACACTAGTTAAATATTAGGAATGAGGATTAAGCCTTTTACCTGTGTTTTCTGGCACAAGGTTTGACTTGACCTTGCTGTATCCCCTTGCTTTTATCTCTCTGACTTCAAACACGGAGAGGTTTTGAGTTTGTTCCTGATGGGTTTTTTTTCAGTTAATGTTTTCTATTAGTTTGAGTCTGAATTGATAAAAGCCTATGATAGTAAAGGGGGCCATCCTTGAACATTTAGCAATTGATCAGCCATTTTTATCACTGCCGATTTATACATTATACTGGCAATTACTATACACTGAGGGAGCTTCTGATTTGCAATGAATCACGTGTTTGGATTTCTGTTCAAATTCATTGTCATTCCTGATTGGTGATTATCTCTATTTGAATTGCAGATTAAATTGTGCTGATATTAGTATTTATGGAAGAATTAAAAATTGCATTGTTGCCATCTTTTCTCATTTGCTTTCTGCTTTAGAAGACAAAGATGTGTGCTGTGAGTGTTTGATAATTGTGTCTTACAACCCTTGCATGCCTCGGTAGTCTATACTATTGTATTTGATTGCTTGTTAACATTGCGAATGTGATCTCTAAGTCTCTATTTGTTTGGGTCGAAATGGAGTGGAAGGAAATAAAAAGAAGGCAGATAGGATAGAAATAACAAATTTCCACTGTTTGCGGGGCTCTATCACCACTATGCTGGTGATGTTTTATGGAGGTAATTTTGGGATTTTGGGTAAAAAAAAAGGGTTTCAGCTTGTAGAAAACCATGTCAAAGTTCATAATTATCATACCTCACTTCTCTCCTCTTCTACCTTGCTACTACTGCATGGCCCCTGTTCACCCTCCTGCGACCATTATGTGACCCTCTGGTATCTCTCTGGCAACCCATTTGGTGGTTATTTTTACTTTTCTCTTATTCTCATTTTCAGTTTTTGTTTTTTTTTAATTAAGTTTTCTCTTGTAATTCTGTCTCATGGTTCTCATATTCTCATTAATCTCTATTTTCTTCGTTTTTTGTCTCTCTACTCATGAGTTTTTTGTTTTTTTCTCTCTCTCTTCTCTTTGTTCCATCAGTCTATGTTCTCTGCTTATTGTTTCTCTAGTCTGAATCTCTGACGTCTGTCTTTTGGTCATCTACTCTCAAAGATCCAAACTTATTCACTCCTTTTTTCTCCATCTCTTTGGTTAGCCATGGCATCCTTTGTTATTATCTACTTGTATGATTGCTAAGAGATAAGAGTAAGGCCTAAAACTTTTTATTGTTAATGATGATCATGTCAATATTTGAGTTTTTGTTTTTTTAGCATTTGTATGTATTTAGTATGAGTTATATAAACTGTATAAAAAGAATTAAAAATAGCAGTCATTTGGCTATGCACTATACTGCCATTGGGTTTTTGGGGTCAGTCTTATGTACCACTATCCAGGATTGATAACTGTGTCCACTCTCATTTCTGAACTGTTCCTCCCAAGGCAGTCTGGACTCTGGAGTGACCAGACTGAGTGTGTGTTTGGTAAAGGTAAATGAAAAGGGATGAAATTGTAGGGGATGAAAAGAGATGAGAGTGATATGAAAAAGAGATGAAAGTTAAGTTGTTTGGTATAGATGAAATAGAGATGAAAATTTTGAATTAAAATAGTTAGGTGAGTAATAAAAGAAAAAAAAAAAAAGATGAAAAGATATGAAAGTAACTTTCACTCCCTTCCTCATACTTTTGAGATGAAAGTATTTCATGCCGAACCCACCAACTTTCATCTCATTTCAGTACCCTTTTACATGTTTCAAACACCCATCCTTTTTCACTTTCATCCCCTCTCCTTTCGTATGAAACAAACACACCCTGCATGAATTTATGTTGTTGAAGGAATATCAGATAGTATCATAGTCATAACTCATATGCCTTTATTTCCAATTACATAGAAAAAGGGATGCAAAGAAGGAATTAAGTTATGACTTGTGATTTTTTTATAAAATACACCTGGATGTGTCGCATGGATATTTGATTTTCTATTACCTTCTGTTAATGTGTAGAAATATTTTTTTTAAGGATTGTTAATTAATGTGTATTATTGCATTTAGCAATTTGATGTTTGTAGCCTCTCTATGTTTGCTGCTTCTTTTAAGAGAAATCAGATTGAGCATTGTTAAGTTACTGCTGAATACGGAGCAGTATTATTATAGGCTTGAAGATGATTTAAAGGTTTCTCTATTATTGTGAATTTTGTGAAGTAGACATACCATGCTGGAATCTGTTTTGTATGCTTTTTGTTCTTATAAGAGGTGCTCAAATTTCTCCATGATAGTTATTTGTACTTAATTATCAATTTATCGTATAAAATCCACTATTCTCTTATTGGTCATTAGAATACTTGAACTTCCAAGTGTGCCGTCTTATTTGTGATATACTGTATAGGTCTGGACCCTTTTTTTTAAGTACTGTCATTGGGTATTTGGTATTGTTTGTTACTTTGGTCATCAATCATTGTGATTTGCACTGTTAAAAGATTCAAAGATAATGTTTTATTGTATTTGTATCATCTTAACCTGAGGAAGATATTTTCAAATTATGGAAACAAAGAAAATAAGGCAATAGTTTTAAGTTCTTAATTCTTAGATGATGCAACTTTGGTGTAGGCTATTATTTCTCTCTCTCTGCTAATTTTCACTGAGGTCCAACTCCTATCTGTATAAGTTTTGGAATACTATCAGTTAGTTATATGTTAGTCTTATGTCATCTGCTTTCATTTATCATGCAGCACCTCTGGCTGTCCATTTGGTGAAGGATGCCATTTCCTGCATTATGTTCCTGGTGGCTTCAAAGCTGTCTCTCAGCTGATCAATGTTGGTAGCAATCCTGTTATTCCTCAAGTTGGTAGAAATCCTGTTCCACCATCCTTCCCAGATGGGTCTTCACCTCCAGTTGTTAAAACCCGATTGTGCAACAAGTTTAATACAGCTGAAGGTTGCAAATTTGGTGACAAGTGTCACTTTGCCCATGGAGAGTGGGAGCTTGGCAGGCCTACAGCCCCATCATATGAAGATCTGCGTGTCTTGGGACAAATGCCTGGCAGCCGGGTAGGTGGGCGAGTTGAGCCCCCACATCCAGCTCATGGAGCTGCTGCCAGCTTTGGAGCCTCGGCTACTGCAAAAATAAGTATCAATGCTACCCTAGCTGGAGCTGTCATTGGAAAAAATGGTGTCAACTCAAAGCAAATATGTCGTGTAACAGGAGCTAAACTCTCCATAAGGGATCATGACACAGATCCTAACCTTAGAAACATCGAGCTTGAAGGCAGTTTTGATCAGATCAAACAAGCCAGTGCCATGGTTCACGAACTTATTCTAAATGTTAGTTCTGCCTCTGGCCCTACTATGAGAAGCTTTACTTCGCAGACTTCTGCCCCTGCAAGCAACTTCAAGACTAAGCTGTGTGAAAACTTTACTAAAGGTTCCTGCACTTTTGGGGAAAGGTGTCACTTCGCACATGGAAATGATGAATTGCGCAAGTCTGGAATGTGATAGTTTTAGCGAGGGATTGAATTGTGCAGAATTTTCTAGTTTTTCAATTTTATTTTATTTTATTTTTATCAATCAGCTTCTAATTTGCTACATGGTAACTAATGAGTAATAACTAGTGGTGCGTCTTACCTCAGATTCTAAAATTCAACTGCCTTCAGCTATCACCAACTTAACAAAATGTGACCTAACATAGCAGTAGCAGTAGCTCTGTTGCCAGAAAAGGGATAAATCATTTAACTTTTACATAAGAGGTTAGGGCATTTGTGGATGCAGCTCCATTCTGCGATGCCGCCATCAACTACTCAATTTATTATAAAAAATGTTTTCTTAAAGTAATTTAAAATATATGAAATGCGCTTAAAACTTTCACTTTATATATTCGTGGTTAAAATTAAAAATATTTATTTGTAAACATAGTTTTGGGTTATAATACAGGGGATTGTTAACGTCAAATAACATTAAAATATTAAGATAAAAATATCTTATTTGTATTTTTATTTAGTTATTTACTAATAAAAATTTTCTTTCACCTCGTCTAATTAGGATAGATATTAACAGTCCCTATAATATATTGTAAAAAAAAAGGTAAAATAACGACATCGGATTTTCTTCATAATTCCTCAGCCCGTGTAAATACGTAGCCTTCTCATTAATTTGCAATGTCGAATGTTGAATATGATGTGAGAAGACGTAACCATGACAGCTTGTTGTGTAATTGGATTTTAAGAAATGCTTGGAATCTTGCACATGGCATTTGGCAGAGATCATACATTCATGCTTCATATATAACATCAAATCTGTCCCATGTAAACACAGTCCTCATAAAATATTTGGTAGAAGGTGAAAACTGATTGGTGTCCTCGGTCGCTACACATGATGAACCGTACCCAACCTAGTTAGTGACTTTAGATCGATAATATTAAAATTCACTAATATAATGATAGTTTGATAACTTTGAATACCTAATATTGATAAGTATGAAGTATGAACTGTGAACTGTGAACAACAGAGTAGGCCTTAACCTTCTTAGGCCAGTGATGAGAGGTGCTTTAATTTAAGGTTAATATATATTCATAATTAAGTTTTCACTATCGTCACAATAACTACGATTAAGTTTTCAGAGGATTTTACGCGTAGTAGAATTGATGATCACGACTTCAATAAATAACTAGAATTCTCATTGTATCCTAGTTCTCACTATCTATATATATACATATAATATTATAATTACAAATTGTTTGATGATTGTTTTCTTACACGCAAGGCCTACTTCACATGAATTTACTAAGATATGTCTCTCGACAAAAAAATATAAATACATACCCTTTCAACGTAATTACAGACAGGAGACACCAGTATTTAATATTGTATGTAGTTACATGTTAGAGTGTCTTTTCAATTTGTGTTCAATTTTTTTTTTTGTGCAATATTGGTGGGGGATTTCTGCGAAATAACCTTTGAATATAAGGTTGTGCACAGTGCACACACACTTCATGAACCATTGCTTGGCAACCTAAACAAAATATGTGGATATAGCGCGTATTTGAATGTTTCCAAAAGTATTCAATCCCTTCCTTCTCCGACTCACCTTTAGATATGTAATGAACTTCATGTAAATTTAGGTTGATCAAACACTCAAACACACATATAGGTGAATAAGACATGAAAAGATCATACATGAATTAACACATATATTTATTAATTGGAAATGTACACGATTAATTCTCAGGTAATGATTAAGCTAAGGTATAATTGGTAATTTAACCAGCAATTATTAAATCACTGGCTTACACATCCAAATCACTTTTAACAAAAAATAATGAGAAACCCAAGCAGCCTAACACAGTATATGGTGCATGGTGGCTAGAGAGAGAATGCAGTTCTTATTGGCTGAGTACATACATTAATGCTTGCTTGGGATAAATAGTTGCATTAATTAATTGGAGAGGTTGTTGAAACTCTCTCTCAAACCTTGCTATTAGTAGTATCATCATCTTCATCATCCTCATCTGTGTTGATGTCACTATTATTATCTTCAAGATTGATGCTCTTGTACCACTTGGCACAGAACAAGTATAGAACAAAGTCAAGGGCAGCAAGGCCAGCTAGGAGAAAGAAAAACCTATCCATGTGGCCTGTGTTCAAGTTCTCTGGAATCCAACCTTTATTCTGGCCTCTTGCTGTGATAATCATCACCATGTTCACCAGCATGCTGCTCACATAGTTTCCAAGAGAAATTGAAGCCATGCAAAGTGAGCTCCCAAAGCTTTTTATCCCATCTGGGGCTTGCCCATTAAAGAACTCCAATTGACCAACATACATGAAAACTTCTGAAGCACCAACCAAAACATACTGTGGGATTTGCCAAAAAATGGTCAATGAACTAGTCTTGTGTCCATGACTGATACGTCTGAGCCTTGCAATCTCCGTGGCACCAGATGCAACCATTGCCAGCATACCAATAATTAGGCCAATTCCCATTCTTTGAAGCTCACTAAGTCCCTTTGGATTACCACTTAATCTTCCAGTGAATGGAACAAGGATTTGGCGATATATTCCAGTGCAAACAAGGACACTGCAGATGTCAAACGCTGACATGCTGGCTGCTGGCAAATGAAAACTTCCTATGTAGGAGTTCATCACATCTCCTTGCTCAACAAATAGAGATGCCATCTGTGTAAACACTACTGAGTATATTATGGTGCATAGCCAAACTGGTAACATTCTCAACACGCATTTCGCTTCCTCCACTTGTGTCACTGTGCAAAGCCTCCATGGATTCTTTGGACTATGCTCCTCATTTTCTTTAATTGTTGCTGCCTTGTCCATGAATCTGCATCCATGCATGTAATCAAATATAATTAAAAATAATCAGCAATTAATTAATGGGGCAATGCTTACTCGAAATCATCGGTGTGCAGAATCTTTCTACTGCCTTTGATAGCAGATCGAGGACCATCGACCTCATAAAGTTCTTCTGCCTTTGCTGGAGACAGCTTCCATTTCTTAACAACAGCAGTAAATACCTGTGCAACTCTGACCAGTGGGTTTCCGCATGTCTTTACATGCCTATATCTTGGAGTTCCCAATAAGAAAGCCAAAAAGGCTATGACAGCAGAGACCAATGATACCAAGAAACCCATTGTCCACTTCCCTGTATCCTCATAGTAGACCAGTACAGTATTGGAGAACAAAGAACCAACATTCAGGGCAAAGTAAAAGTAACAGAAGAAAGCTACTTTTGAACTCTTCTCTTTCGGATCTTTCTCATCATATTGGTCCGCACCAAATGTTGCTAAGGTGGGTTGGTGCCCCCCATAACCAAATGCAACTAGATATATGGACAAGTAGAAAATGTCGTCTCCAATTGATGAGGGTTTACATGGAGTATAGCCATCACCACAACCAGCTGGGTTGATCAAGAAACGCCAAGATGACAATGAGGACAGTGCTAACCCCTATATATATTCAACTTGTCGGTTATAAATGTTAATTTATAGTACCATTTTTTGTTAACAATTACTATAATATGGTAAAGTAAAGTATACCAGAACGAAAACAAGCTGAAAGACTGTGCAGGTTAAGTATCGACCCCAGTATGAATCACTGAGAAATGCTCCGATCAATGAGAACATATAAACAGTTCCTATCCACTTGCTCACATTATTAGCAGCACTCACATTGTCTTGACCAAGAACTCTCGTTAGGAACAGAACCAAGTTCACTCCAACTCCAAAGAAGGCTAGTGTAGCTAGTGCTTGATTCACTACATACATACATTCATCACTCAAAACTTTATCAATTATATATTTATGGGACCCGACAAACAAACAAAGATTTTTATTTAAATTTAATTAAAATAGATTATTAATAGTGTCATCTAATCATAGTGGATGATAAGATATGATGATTTTTATAATAACTAGTTGTCTTAAAAAATGATTTCTGGTTTACTAATAGTACCCATACGCATGAAAATTAAATTCTATTTATTTTTCCTTGAAATTTGAAAATTGATTAATCGATCATAATTTGTTTAGTAAGTAATACCTAGCAAGAGGCTTGCAACTTTCGCTCCTCCTCTTTTCTTTTCACCCGCTCTGCTACTTCTCTCCATAACTGATTCTTCTCTGTTGCTGTTGCTGCTATCTCCTTCTATTACCTATTTATTTTCAAAGCAGATACATGCATATCATACAAAAGTAATTAAAAGACAATTATTGTTCTAAATACATTTTTTTCCATGAAACATTAAATCTGTCTACGATATTATAGTAGGGATCTCTATACTTAGCATCATATATATAAATAAATGTAATCAGTTATTTTTCACCATGTCTGTTATAAATTTTGAAGGAAAAGACGAAAGAGATAAAATGAATGTGTAGAAATATATTTAATTATTTTTATTATATAGTACCTTGTTTGCTGCAATATTGAGGGAGTTGGCAGAGAATGAAGTGACCATTATATTCTTAATGTTGGTGGAATCTGCATCATGCAAATTAAGCCACGTGAGTTTAATTAAACTACGTACTAATTAAGGTAGGTAGCCAAAAAAGAAGACAAGTTATATAATTGAATGGATGAGAAAAGAAAACACTTACAAAGCGATGAGAATGAGATGGATGAAGAGTATAGCATGAAATATATATAGAGATTCTAGAGGGTGATGAGGGACGTAGACAAGGGATATTATTAACGCAGCTTAGCCAAAAATACGGAGAGAAATCTTAAACTGGTCACTTCACCCATAACTCCATGTGGGGACTTGCCGTTTCTTTTAATTTCCACCTATATATATCAATCGAATCTGACGTTTTCTAGTCCTTTTCAACTTTTTATTTCATTTCATCATCTCCTTTTCACTTAATTTCAATTATTTATGTGTTTCCTCCGAATATTCATTCTTCAATTATACATTCCATTTTAATTTCATTCATGCATTATGTATATGATCGATCTCAACCATCAAGTTTGACACATGTGTCTTTATATATATATACTTAATTACAGTCAATATCTATCAATGTTTTACGTACGTACCCTCACAAGCCACAAGTGTTGGTGTTGATGGTTGATGGTTGATGAAAAGCTTATTCGCTAATTAATAAATTGAATTATGCAATTAATTAATACTGAATTGGACCTACCTACCCAGAATAATATATATATATCCTTCCGAATCATGTTAAAAAACGAAATCTCGTATTATCTTTGTTAACCTGTATGTATAGTCATGCAAGTAACAGTTTCATGATCACCTATATACAATGCAAAATGTAAAGTTGACATCACTTTGAACACAGAAAAATACAAGAAAACGAGTATGACAAATCAATACAATCTGTATATAATTGAGTTTAGAGTAAGATTGTGAACAGAGAAATATATATCAGTACTTACTGCACACTGAAATTATTAACAGGCATATATTGATACAAAACGCAGCCAAACACAGAAGCGGCAATCTAGCAGAACTACACATGACTGAAAAACTGGTGTACGTTCTATAAATTATAAAATATTGATTGATTGGGACCATGTGATCGAACATGTGGTGTGGTGTGCTGATATACAATCATCTAATAATTTTTCAACCAAAACAATATGAACTGACCAATTCAACGCAAATGCTTCGCCATTTGGGTTACATACGTACATTCGCACTCTTTATTCCTTATGTTTATCAATCACATAAATAATTTTATGCCCAAAAATGTTACGAAGTTTATTTTGAAAATACTTTCTTTCTTACACATCTGCATGCATTGTAGTTTTGAACTTTATTTTTGGATGGTTGGTTTAATTTATATGCTAGCTAGTGCAAAGATATAGTGGAATTAGTTAAATGAGTAATTCTAGGTGGAGGGAAAAGGGTAGGTGGTATTTTATTTTGTTAATAATCGATGATCTTGTACCTAGGTGGAAAAATGAATCTCAATCAATATACTTTGAGCAAAACAAGATGTTGAGCTATTAGTTATCCTAAATTAAGCCAGGGCCACTTCGAATTTGCTCCATCCTAAAATTTCAATTTTGTTTCAACTAATTAGCTAGTTCCGTTTTGTAGCTACTACCAAATTTAGTATATCGATCACAATCAGCAAAAGTGAGAAATAATGTAGCTGTCATCCTGTTGTCTTGTTCAATTTGGATCAAAGATAAACAAATAAAAAGGTATATTAATCTCTCCTTATTAACTCAAAGTACTCAACGATGGAAGAACGTTCAGATTGTAGCGAAATGAATTTAGCATTTGACGTAATGAAACGTGAGAGGCATGAAGATGGGTTGTTTGAGAAGTTCAAAGGCGTAGTGCCTCAACAAAATGGGAACTGGGGTGCACAAATATATGCAAACCACCAAAGAATTTGGTTGGGGACTTTCAAATCTGAAAAAGAGGCTGCCATGGCTTATGATAGCGCTAGCATCAAACTTAGAAGCGGTGGAGAGAGTCATAGAAACTTTCCATGGAACGACCAAACAGTTAAAGAGCCCCAGTTTCAAAGCAATTATAGCACAGAATTAGTGTTGAACATGATTAGAGATGGCACCTACCCATCAAACTTTGCTACATTTCTAATTAACACTACTACTCCTACTCCTCGACAAGGTGTACTTGCCGAACATGAACAACAGTTTTCTTGCACACAACTTTTTCAGAAAGAATTAACACCGAGTGATGTTGGCAAACTCAATAGGCTTGTCATCCCAAAGAAACATGCAGTTACCTATTTCCCTAACGTATGTGATAGTGTTGACGTGGAGGTTGTGTTTCACGACAAACTCATGCGATTGTGGAAATTTCGATACTGCTATTGGAAGAGCAGTCAAAGTTACGTATTCACCCGAGGCTGGAATCGGTTTGTCAAGGATAAGAAATTAAAGGCTAAAGACGTGATTGTGTTTTGTGTGTGTGAACCTTGGAGAAAAGGTGGAGAGGGGGAAGCTTTTGCTTTGATTGATGTAATTTATTACAATGCAGATCAGAGAATGCAATGTTTTGAAGATGAAGAGACCATCAAGGCACAAAAGGGTTTCAGGCTCTTTGGTGTATGTATAACCTGACTACTTTGTTTTATGCAATTTCTGCTCTTTTAGGAAGACTATGTTAATTCATTCATCCCTGTACAATAAAGATTGGAGATTTGGTAAATCAAAGTTTCACAAACATGTCATTCCCTCCGTTTCTATTTGTAATTAAGAATCCATTGGAAAGAGTGTTTCTTCATTTTTATAAGACCTAATTTATAATTTTTCATGTAAGAATACCCCTGATTAAATGATGACACAGAATAATTTGAAGAGAGATAGAAGCATTAATAACAATGATAATTTAGGAAAAAATTATAATTTTAAGACAACTTAACCAATTTTTTTCTTATGATAAAAATAGGTAATTGGTTCTTACATATTGGAATGGAGGGAGTACCACTTTTTACATAAATGTTGTATAAGGCATAGAGGCACATATATTATCATCATTTCTTTTTCTAGTTAGTCATCTACGGAATAATAGATAAAACTCTCAAATCATGAAACTTCAAGATAAAAAGTTAATAGTTTTTTTTATTTTACAAATCACACTTAAAAATAGGTAATATTCACTTATTGAATGGGCCCTTGATTTAGTGTAGAAAGAAGCAGAGAGGAGAAGGACCTAGCATGGGATGGCTTCCCATATCTCCCACGGTGGGAAACTCATTTTATACCGTTGGATATTTTATCTTCCTGTTTTACCCCTTTATTGTTTCTTCTTTCTTCTTTCTCCGAGAACATCAAAATCACAACAACAGTCTTGACTCAAGCGGAACAAAATGAAAGCATCCTAGCTGTCCATTTAAAAACTGAAATATCTAACGGTGAAGAATAGACGAGAGGAGTAATTTTGACCCAAGCGGGAAAGTAAGCCGCGGTTGAATTTTGCGGACTTTGATAAAAATTCAAATCCCAAACTAAAAGATATTGGTTCGAATTTAAAACCCCCCATTCTCAACCGAATCAAATTAGGGTTTGGGTATTGGCAGAATGAAGGGTTCGCGCAGAAGCAACGACAACATTGACAATGGCGATGGCGATGAAAATGTGAAGAGGAAAGCGGCCAGCGAGCAGAACCCCGCCACTCGCAGGGTCATACGCTCCCAGTTTCTCAAACTCAAGACTCTCATCAATGGTAAACTTAACTCAAGATCACTCTTGCTCTTCAATTTAACTTGTTTCTCCCTAACTAACTAACCCTAACAGAGAAAAGAGATGATTTGATGAACACGGAGTCCGAAGGGTTCGACACGATCTTGGATGAGTTCGACAAGTTACACGTCCAAGTTGAGAAGCCGAGAGAGCAAGTTGCAGATGCAGAGGCACTGTTGGATCTAACACGCACTCTCGTGGAATCTGTCAAGTCTTTGACGAACGAGGGTGTATCCCCTTCTCAATTTGTTTCATCTCTGCTCATTCGCTACGCTCATGCTCATTCCCAACACTCTTTCGATTGGCAAAAACTTGGCCTCGCTGTCTCCCCATTCTTCCTCTCCGTTCATGGCTCTTCTACAATGTCAGTTTCTCTCCTCCCCTCTTTTTCAAATACCCTAACTAATACTATTACTTCACTTCTCTTACCATTTTCCTTTCTTTTAAAGGCTTGGTCCCATGGACAACCAGTTTAAGCAACGCAAAACGGTAGTGCGCAGAAACCGTGATTCTCGCTCACTTTCTACTACTAGACCTCAACAGGTCACTTCCCTTTTCTACTTTCGTATAGTACTAAAGGACACTTTATGTTCTTAACTTGCTGCCTCACACTTTCGTTGATGTCAAAAATCTATATATTCTGTGTTTGTGACTGCTGTTTTCGTATTTATGCCTTGTTTGTTTCAACCAGCTTGATGAGGCTGTTACCGAGGAAAAAACTGACACTGACAAAAACATGGCCACTATGTTTGGCATCTTAAGGAGGACAAAGCGTGTCCCGCTTCAAAACTTAATTTTGAACAGAATGTCTTTTGCTCAGACTGTGGAAAACTTGTTTGCTCTATCATTCCTAGTGAAAGATGGTCGTGCTGAGATTAATCTTGATGAAAATCGTTTGCACTATGTTTGTAAGCTGTGTTTCCACCTCAATCAACTGAGTACTTGTTTTCCATTTCTCTTCTTGCACCTTGGGTACTCATGCCGTCTTCTTTTTCAGCACCTAAAAATGCTCCAGCTGCCAACTTGGTATCAACAAAAGAAGTTTCTTATACTCATTTTGTATTCAGATATGATTACCAAGATTGGAAGGTATGAATAATGAAAAGCAAAATGATTGTTCAAAAGCTTTGTTTTTGGCTGCTATTACAGTTAACTAACCATCTCTTTACATTGTGTTGAATTATGTCATGTAGGCTAATAATACTATAGTTCAAATGCATTTTTCATTTAAAGGCCTGCCTGGGCATTAAATGATGTGTCACTTGGTAACTCTGTCAACATTGTTTACAGTTGATGAAGGATTTGGTGCCTGATGGAAAAGAATTAATGCCACATCGAACTCAATTTTGCACTGTAGTTGCCTCTCAGGAAGGGATGGGTTGGGATGATTCCCAACCTGCTCTGGCTGTAACACCCATCAGGAAGCTATCACGGAATCGAGGTCTGGTTGTGCAGGAGGAAAGTGTTGTTGAAGAATCTCCTGAATGTGGTGAGGAAAATGCTTCCAGAGCAGGGGCAATGCGTAGGTGTAAGCGTAAGCTTCATTAAGAAATACAGTAGCATATTAGTTTGTTCAGCATAACAAGCTGACCTTTTTGTGATGTATATAGGATGTAAATACTTGTAGATCCATGGTAGCTTGCCCTTGACGGCTGGTTGTGTTGTTATCTCATGTTTCTGTCTATTCTTCGTTTGCAACTTATTAAGAGGTTTCTCCATTACTTCTTTAGTGTATGTCGTTATGTTAGTGAAATGGGTAGCAATAGATCCAGCTTTTAGTAATTGGATTTCAAATGTCTTTTTCTTACTTGGAAAAGGTACTAAAACATTTTAATCAAGAAATGGTTCGTTCCCGTTGCTGATTTGGGGTTTAAGGCAGAATTTAACTATCTGTCCTTACATTTATCTGTAAAGGATTTTACTATTAATACTTTGATGGCTCTGGTGTGTTGGTTTGTGTAGAGGTGAAAATGATAAATTTAGTTGGAGTTTCCTTATTCTAAATTGATGTGTTTTGCGTATTTGTTTGCAAACTTTTTTTGGTATGATAAAAAAGGTGTCAGTGAATATCTCTATAAAAGACAGACTTTTATTTAGTTGGACACATCGTATATACATAACAGTATCTTATATCTGATCAACAGCGGTAGGTCCTGTGTAAGTGTAAGGGACTGGTATGAGTTTCAAAGGAACGGCTTTTCTTAGTGTTATTCCGAGTCCCTCTGTCATGTCCATCTCCTCTGGTTTGAGGGCATCTGGCAAGACCCAATCAAAGGAATGCAAGAGTGAGCCTAAAGCCAGGGGAAGCAAGCGAGAGGCAAGTGGCATTGCTGGGCACATTCTTCGACCTGAACCAAAGGGAATATACTCAAAATGCTGTCCCTTGTAATCTGCCATGTTTGCCTCCATAAACCTTTCAGGCCAGAACAATAAGGGAGCATCCCACACTTTTGGGTCCTTCCCAATTGCCCAAACATTCACCAAGATTTGTGACCCTTTGGGAATGTTGTAGCCAAGCATGTTGCAAGATTCCATGGCCATGTGAGGAACCAGAAGAGGAAGAGGTGGGTGAAGCCTCAGTGTCTCCTTGATTACTGCTTGGAGGTAGGGAAGATTTTCTATGTCCTTTTCTTCCATACTCCTATCTGCTCCTATTTCACTCCTCAACTCCATCTGCACTTTCTTTAGAGCTGTTGGGTTGTGCAGAAGCTCTGCCATTGCCCATTCAATGGTGCTTGTTGTCGTGTCTGTCCCTGCAGTGAACATTTCCTATAATACAACAATATTAGTTATTTGTATGAAGCAAGAGCAAGAGCAGAAATCAATAACCAAATAAAGACTTACAAAGATAATGACGTTTATGGTTCTTGAAGAAAAGGCATATGCATCCTCCCCACGAAAGTCCAAGAGGACATCCAAGTAGTCTTTGGTTTCCTTTGATGATGGACCACTTTCCATCCTTTCTTTTATGAACAAACCTGCGATGTCAAAGGCTTGGTCAACATGAAATTGTGTTTTTCTCCTTATACCCTGAGGGTCAAGCCACTTGAGAATTGGCAAGAAATCTGCAACGTTGGGTTTCCCAGCATACTCCATAACCTTAAGTGCATGGTAGTAAAATCTTTCCCCTCTCTCCGTTTCAGAGTCCAACAAGTCCTTTGAGAATATGAGGTTCCCAATAAGGTTGAAATCCATCAAGAAAAGGAACCTGCCAACATCAACAACAGTGCCAGATTTTTGGTGTATGGAGTGCAGCATGCGGTGTATGCATTTTGCACGCACACCACGCATGGCGTCTAAGCGAGTGGTGACAAAGAACTCAGTGGTGCACAAGCGCCTCAGCATGCGCCAGTGTGAGTTGTATTGTGAAGTTACGAGGGAGCCCTCAGTGCCATGATCCCCTCTCATGGCCTCGTAAATCTTCCTTCCGGCAAGAACTGCGTCATGGTTTTTGAACATGTGTCGAGCCACATGGCTGGATGAGATAACCACGGTGCACATAGACCCGAGCCAAAGGGTCATGATTGGACCATGTTTATGAGCCAGTTTTGTTAAGGACTCATGTGGTGACCACCCTACTAGTTGGAAAATGCTCCCAACCACTGGCCAGCATCTTGGTCCTGGTGGAAGCTGATTACTACTACGTTCCATTATTCTCCACGCCAAAATGGCTAACACCAACAAACTCAAAACCCCGTATTCGTATTGGTATTCCATCACACTTTCTTTTCTTACTTATGCAGTGTAATGGTTCAGCTATATATACTGTGGTTGCTTGCTTCATCATACTGTCATTTTGTTGGGTAAGAATATGTCATCCTGGGATTTGGTATCCACCATCCAAATTTTGACATAGGTTCAAACGAATGCATATCTAATCAAATTAAACTAATTTATTACGGGGGTGCAACAAACAAATACTAGTCTACATCACAGGAATGGATACGGATTATATGAAGAATTAATATAAATTATCCCAATGATGAATGATTTGTTCAGTTTTGTTTTGAAGTTTCTTTGTTTAGAATCAATTATGAAACCGATGACATGACATGTGAATGTGTGATAATGTAAAAACGACGAATAAAACAGCGAAGGAGAATTATCAATTGGTTGGGTTGGAGCGTAACTATTTTTAGGGGCCGTATTAATGTTTAATACTTTATTTGTACTATGTTGGAAATTTACAACAAAGCCCCCTTTGTCGTAGACTAACAATAATACCATAAAATATTGCTTAAATTCGAAACACATAAATCAAACATTTTTAATTAGAGTTAATAATATATTTGCATTATAAATCATAATGAATATGTATTACCAATATATTTTTGACTTATAAAATAATATTTTTCTTCTGATTCTTTATTCAATGCCCTAAAAATCCTAATTAACGTGATTTATTTTAAAATTGGTGGGCATAAGTTTTGTTTTCCTAGTACTAGTTGTGAGTTGTAAACATTAACAAAAAAAAAAAAAAGTAGTTGTGAGTTGTGAGGCTGAGCCCAATTAATTATTGAGCCAAGGTCGAAGATGTTGTAATAAAGTATAAAGTGGTTGTGGGCATAAATTTTGATTTTTTATAGAAATTCCCAATCCCAACTCCAACGAAATTGATTGATTGATAGATACGGTGTGTGTGTGTGTGATGTCAGAGAACTACACAGTGGAGTCGTTGAGCGTTGAAGGCATCGACGGAGTGAAGCTCCGTACAAGAGTGTTCAAGCCAACCACAACCCGAAGAAGCAGCGAAGAAGATGAAGATATGAAGAAGAAGTTGGGGATCGTTCTGGTCCACCCTTATTCGATCCTGGGTGGGTGCCAGGGTCTCCTAAAAGGAATCGCTTCTGGCTTGGCTCTTCACGGTTACACCGCCGCCACCTTTGACATGCGAGGCGTTGGCAAGTCCACTGGCAGATCTTCTCTCACCGGCTTCGCTGAAGTTAAGGATGTCGTCTCTGTCTCCAAATGGCTTTCCAACACTTTCTCACTTCCCTCGATCTTGTTGATTGGTTCTTCCGCAGGTCAGATAATAGATAATAAAGATCTCTCTCATGTTAATTAGTTCTGAATTCTGATTTATTCTCTCTCACAGGTGCCCCTATAGCAGGGTCTGCTGTTGATCAGATTGAACAAGTCATTGGTTATGTAAGCATAGGCTATCCATTTGGACTGACTGCTTCAATCTTATTTGGAAGACACCACAAAGCCATCTTACACTCACCAAAACCAAAACTCTTCATCATGGGAACACATGATGGATTCACCTCTGTAAAGCAGCTCAGGAACAAGCTTAATTCTGCTTCAGGTCGTGTTGAAACACATTTAATCGATGGGGTTGGCCACTTCCAAATGGAAGGCCCTGCTTATGATGCTCACATGCTCGACCTCATCATCAACTTTATTGCTTCACTATAATTTAATTACTCTACTTTGTTTCTTTATTTGAATGTGAATTACATCCATGTTTTTCTTAATTTATAATTTACAAGTTACATTACATATCTCATGTCCCTCTCTACCCACTGCACTACTTAAATACATACAATAACAACATATTACAACAGTCATGCGCTGTTTGTTGCCAACTTCATATGGAGGGAGCACTGGTGTCTCTTGGTAATTTATCACCACCTTGATTATACTGTTGTTTCTTCCACCGTTGTATTTTTCCTCATCCATTGACTGCCCTTGCAAAAAAGGGTGGTTCTCCCATCTGACTTAAAGCAATAGAGAGTTCAAGGAACATAAAGGATCAAAGAGTCTTGTAATCAATAATCTAAACTGGAAGTTATATGCTAGCCGATAAGATAATACATGTTCAAGGAAGTTATATGCCACCCAAAGAACAATCAAAACAACAACGCCCATGCTTTATTCACAGCCTTCTATTTCATCATCCTATACTTGTCCTAGCAATATCAAAAAAATTAAGATACAGTACAACAGAATTTGATGAACAAATTTCTAGTTACTTAGTTATTACCACTTTCACCCTCAGACACATCTCCCAGCCTCGCAATTGCATTGACAAGAGCCTGTTCATGATCCTGCATTTCAAAGGGAGAGCCATCATTATGGTTGAAATTAATTAAAGATTTCTCACAAAATAAAGCCCAGAACTAAGGAAATCATTGATACCCACTTTTAGCTTTTTCTTTGCTTTCTCCATTTCCAAGGGATCGGGATGACTTGCAGTAAAAACCTTTTCCACCTGTTTTGGTTCCATTCCATTAGGTCAAATTAAGGAGCCAAATATTTGTCTCATACAGAGAAGTAGCCAAATCTAACTAAACACAAATTTGAAAATTTCTGTTGCAGATGCTTATACCTCCTTGATAAGGGTATCTGTATGGAGTATCTCAATATCATCTGTAGCCTCCTTCCTGCTCCCTTTTTGTGATGAAGTGAAATCTTTCTTAGGCTGCACCTTCATCATTCCCCTGCCTCTTCCAGCACCACCAGTAACTGCACCACCGCAAGACATAGACTTCTTCAATCCTCTACCTGGACCGGGCTGGCTACCTTTACGAGATATACCAAGATCTTCACCCTCCCAACGAATATCTTCTGGAGATATCTACCATATCGAATAGATAGTAACTAGAATTTCATCACTGATGGAGTTGATTGTCAGCAACAACAACTCAAACTCTCGAGTCCAATTGTTAAAGAATAGTGAATATAAAAGTGAAGAGACACTGAGCAGGCAGATAGGAGAATCCTTGACTACAATAATATTACAGAATGAACAGAAACTTGTAATAAATAGTTTACATAACCAATAAATGAAGAGAACAAGCTTATTTAAATTGCTCTGCTATTGATATGGTAAATAACGACAGATGGAAACACTAAAGCAGAAATCTATGAAAATAGAAAGATTTCATTATATTAACAATAATCCAATATCTAACAATTCAACTGATTCTGAATTTAAAGAAGTTACAATAATGTCAAGTTAGCAGGCCTCAGAACTCAGAAGCTTGGGCAAAAGATGCATCACAATATGTTGACAGTTACAGCATCATGATGCTCAGAATCCCAATAAATTAAGTGAACCAAAACTTGAGCATGTAACTATGTATCTTTAAAGTAGAGGCGTGGCCTGATTTTTAAAAAGAATCATCCCACATATGCTTTAAGTTTCATTTGTTTGCATTAATTATAGATACACGGGGAAAAAAAATCACCAAAGCGAAAGCTGGTCCAAGATAGCAAAAGTATATTTTGACTATATACCAATCCCTTCAATCACAAATACATACTAGATTTTAGTTTTAGGCAGAAAAATATTCATTTCAAACAAATTCACGAGATACTTCATACCCATTTCAGGGTATGAGATTCAAAGTATGAGACACATGGGAAATGTAAGATATGTGAAAATGAAAAGTTCTGGCTATATATGCCAGGAGAAAAATATTGCTTAAAAAGGAAAGAAAAAAAGAAAACCAAGCTAAAACTAGATGGTACGTAAATGGTTGACAGAAGAATATGAAAATTGTAGAATTTTACCTCTTTAAGATTGACCCACTCCCACGTTTCATTTGCTGAATTCATATCATAGACCAAAGCATGTAGTCCCTACAAAATATTTAAATAGAAATATTAAAATGGATCTATCTATTCCTCAGTTTCCATTAGTATTCTAGAAACGCACCTCAGCAGCATTATAATCCGTTATAACAGCTTCATAAAAGTGGTTGTCTTCAGGCCACTTTGTCCAAACTTTCCTTCCAATCCAGGGATCATAAGAAGCTGCTTCAGCAGGTCCTTTTGATTTAAAGGCACCTGAAGAACCCCCCTGATTAGTGATCTGGCTTCTGCTTGTAAGTCCTGTTGAAGGGAACTGTATGGACATCATTGAGGATGCACAAATCAATAGTTTTTTTTCTTAAAAAAAAATATTTTGTTTGGGAACAGGAAAGAATGACCATAAAAGAAGTGTAACTCGGTATGTTTTCTTGATATTCCAAAACCAAAAGGCTTACTGATTTTTGCTTTTTGGTCTTTGTTCCCGATGGAGGTCCATGCCTCAATGCGGATGATGATGGTTTCATAGATGAATGAACTGCAGGAGATGGTGCACCCAAGGATTGTGATGTCTTTTGTTTCTTACAGGATGCTGAAACGGTAGGGCTGGTATTGCGATCATGAACTTGTTGAGCAGTATTTACTGTTCCAGGTTGGAGTCCATTTCCCTTTCTCCACTCCCTAACAGCACAACTGGTTACACCCCCCACATTGAAATGCAGAACAAACCACAGTTTGCTCAATGCTAGAAACTGCTCAGTAGAATATGACAAAATATAATATGACCTTATCCTGTGGATGATGTCATCAGCGTTGACTCTTGATAGAAGTTCTCTGTGTTCTTCATCTGATACTCTTAGCTCCTTCCTAAGCTCTGTAATTAAACTTTCTTTTTCCTAATGTACATAGGAACAAAAAAATTCATTGTCAATCCTATCCGACATACTTAATATAAAGACAAACCAATGAATTGAGGCAGTTATACCCAAGTGATTGCATCAGATTGAGCTTTAAAAGCCCGCAGGACAGAGGTGTATGCTTCTTGCTCAATGTTATGGATTTGTGTTTCCATGTCATTCCGCTGCATCCAAGGAAATGGACCAGAGCCTACAATCGCAGATCTTCCATTTCCAGTTCCAGCAGCATGATCTGGTCGTTGAAATCTATTTTGATGTTGATTGGAAGGAGGAAAATCATCATCTGTTCCTGTGGTTGTTTCAGATTATGGAAATTAATATGCAAGCAACCTTTTGAAATGTACACTCATATCATTTCCACATCTGAAATGTTCATATCATTCTATAAAACTTAGGACAGTAGAACAGATCACTATCATGGCCTGTACTGTACTCAACATTGCACACAACAATAATGCTCATTTCAGTTATGAATCAGACATGGCACATGTCACAACTTTCCACTTTTTGGTCATATATTCTATTCTGTTCACTCTGATTTTACTGCAAGTGTTCTTTATCATTGACATGGTCTGCTTTTGAACTCAAGATGGAAGGTCAAGAAGACAACATACAGCTAGTTTTTTGTTCTTGTTATTTTCCTAACCTGTTCTCAAATATAACCGTTTTCTTTGAAACACTATTAACTGCACCAGTATTTAGAATTAAAAGTAATAAGAAAATTACTAAATCAGCCTTGAATGTGTTCATTTCTAGGATTTAGGATATAGATAAGTGACACCAAACTTCAAATCTTTTAAGTGAAGAGTCAAGACCACAATCTATGCATAATATAAAAATTAGTATTAGCATAAAGGAGAGGTAAAATGAAGTTATTCAAGTCGTTTGTTCAGCACCTGCATAATGTTGTTACCATGTATGATATGCATGTGTGTGTTTGTGTTAAGCAAAAATGGCATGAATTACAATATGAAGCAGCGAAGAATCACCATTATATTATAAAAACAATTCTTAACTAGAAGTTAACTTAGTAATTTGATAAAGAAGACCAAAATCCTAATTCCCAAATCAAGGTCCAAACTCATTCTAGTGATTCACTATCTATTTAAACACCTTCTCCAACATCACAAAGCAGCTACAACTATTCTCAATAATTGAGTCAACATCTCAAATGAAAAGCTCACAAAGTTGCATTTTCAGGCAACAAAGTTTCAACTTACAACAATAACAGCAGCAGCCAAACGGTTTCTTCGGGAATAAGAATAGGAAAAGTGTTATTTCAGTCTAATGTAAATATAAAAATTGACTAATGTGAAAGATGAAATAAACAGAATAAGGTAAAAACACAATCAATCATAAACAAAAACACTGCCCAGAAAGGGTAGGCTAGAAAAAAGAAGAAGAAAAAAAAAATCAAATTTTTGAAATGACCCACCACTGCTATCGGAGAGATCAAATTCCATAGCGTCAAAATCACAAAACCAACCAATCAAGCATGCGAGCTCCTTCCCCTCTGCTGTTAACGATTGAAAAACAAACAATTGGGAACAAGACGCAGCCTAATCCGGACCCAGAAGCTGAATTCGAAGCATAGAAGCCAATGAAACGCGATCAATGTCTTCCATTCAGCCTTGCCTAGCGATGTGAAGGGATGATGTTTACAATTTTTCAAAATATTTGGGGTAAATTTTTTATTTTAGAATAATCTTGGATCAAGACAAGTATTTTGGCTTCACCAGATAATAATGAATTTCTTCCTTTCCTAATTAGTATATTTTGATGTACATGAAAACAAAACATTATATTTATTTAATGTTGTTGAATTAATGATAACAACTGTCTTTAATAATTAAGACATTGTTCCATATAATTTTTCGGTGCAAAATATTTACTCATTTTTGTCTATAATTAATAGTTGTTTTTAATAGATTGAGGTTTTTCTTAACTGTGTTTCTAATTCTATTGATATTACTTTAATACGTCTGCTAATGACTTGGTTACTGCAATGTCATTGAATGGTCATGGGTGAGAGACATCCATGTAAAAAATATCATATCAGAGATATGATATAAAATATAACAACGGTGTCTATTGTTTGTTTGTTTTTATTATTATTATCATTATAATAATGTAAAGACATAAATATAAAGAAAAAATTGCCATTGTACAAATTTGTTGCACGTGTAACATTTATCTATCGAGTACTAATATATTTTTATAAAAATAGAATTTAATTGGTATGCATGATTCACTTTTAGGTTTATTCAGTCATAATCTATTATATGTAATAAGTTTTTAAATTTTTATAATAATTAATTTAAAATTAAAATTCAGTTATTTGTAATTGGATGGTAGTAGAGGCGGAGCCAAAATTTTGGCTTAAGGAGACAAAAAATAATATAATTTAATAAAAAAATATTTGCTTACATCATAAAAAGTTTAATATATAATATATTTTTATAAATTTGAAGAGGAACCTAAAATTACTTGAATATACGCACACACACTAAAAGTAGTATAAGTTGAATTAGAATTAGAAGGAATTAATAATAAAAAAAAAATTGTGTACTGCTAAGGTGATATACGTGGCGGTGTGGTGGACTACAGAAAAGGAAAGTGTGAATGAAATGAAATAATAATAAATTGAAAAGGTTATGAATTTGGGCACGGCATCCCATTCCGTGAGAACGGTTGACCCGAAAATATATCACATGAGATGGGAGTGTTGTTACTGACCCTTACCCATTTCTCTCCCAAACTTGTACGACGCGCCACCACAATCAGAAAGAGGAATTTCCCGATTGCATGCCGGTCCATGGAGATGGATCAGTCTTGTTCAGTGGAGTCCGTGACGGAAAGGATGAAGAATCAGAATCTCAAGTCTAGTCTCAATCTGGAAGATCTCAAATGGGACCATTCCTTCGTTAGGGAATTGCCCGGCGATCCCCGCAGCGATTCTTTCCCCCGAGAGGTTCTTCATGCTTGTTATACTCAACTCTCACCTTCGGCTCAAGTAGACGATCCTCAACTTGTTGCCTGCTCCCAATCAGTTGCCGACCTACTCGATTTGGACCATAAAGAGTTAGTCTCTCTCACTCACTCATTCACATGAGATGGGAGTAATGCTTACTTCTCACTGTTTTTTATTTTCAGATTTGAGAGGCCAGATTTCCCCCTTTTCTTCTCTGGTGCATCACCTTTAGTTGGAGCGTAAGTGAACATATCATTCATTATCAGTTAGTATAAATATACATTCACATTCACATTCACATTCACATTCAGGTTGGCTTATGCCCAGTGCTATGGCGGGCATCAATTTGGTATGTGGGCCGGGCAGTTGGGTGATGGTAGGGCAATAACGCTAGGGGAGATACTGAATTCCAACTCCCAAAGGTGGGAACTTCAACTTAAAGGAGCTGGCAAGACTCCTTACAGTCGCTTTGCCGACGGCCTTGCCGTCCTCCGCAGCAGCGTCAGAGAGTTCCTCTGCAGCGAAGCAATGCACCACCTCGGGATACCAACAACTCGTGCACTTTCTCTTGTTACCACTGGCAAGTTGGTCACCCGAGACATGTTTTATGAGTATGCTTCTCAAACCTTGCCTTGCCTTTACCATTCTATCTTCATATTCATAATTCGTTACACACTCACTCACGCAGTGGCAATCCAAAGGAAGAACCTGGCGCTGTTGTTTGCAGAGTTGCCCAATCTTTTCTGCGTTTTGGCTCTTACCAAATACATGCCTCCAGAACTGATCAGGACCTATCCCTTGTTCGTCTTTTGGCAGACTATGCTATCAACTACCACTTTCCTCATATTCAAAATATGAGCAAGAGTGAAACCTTATCTTTCTGCACCGGTCATCAAGATCATTCTGTTGTTGATCTCACTTCAAATAAGTATGCAGGTATAAATACTTTTTCTATAATTCAGTTTCGAGTTTACTAAGTATGGAAACATGATGTTTACTAAGTTAACTCTACCTGCCCACGTACTAAACATAAGAATTCAGATTGTTAGGCAACATCCAAACTAGTGAATTTTTTTAATCTTCAAGCTGTTAAGCTCATCTCTTCTGGATTGTACTGCTGTCTTCATTGTATTGTATGTATTGAGTATTGACTATCTATCCCTTCTTCTTAATGGTGTTTTATGTCAGCATGGGTGGTGGAGATTGCTGAGCGTACTGCTTCCTTGATTGCTAGATGGCAGGGGGTTGGTTTCACTCATGGTGTGCTGAACACAGATAACATGAGCATTTTGGGTCTTACAATAGATTATGGCCCATTTGGATTTTTGGATGCTTTTGATCCTAAATTCACCCCAAATACTACAGATCTTCCAGGCCGAAGATACTGTTTTGCAAACCAGCCTGACATTGGTTTATGGAATATTGCACAGTTCACAACAACACTACAAGCTGCTCATTTAATAAATGAAAAAGAGGCTAACTATGCTATGGAAAGGTAGTAGTAACACTTCTGATATCATTTTTTAACCTTAGAGGAGAAAATAGGTGTGAATTGCTTTTTAATGTTTCACCTCATGGTTGGTTTGTTTCAGATATGGAACGAGATTTATGGATGATTATCAGGCTATAATGACCAAAAAGCTTGGCCTCCCTAAGTATAATAAGCAGCTGATTAATAAACTTCTTAGCAATATGGCTGTTGACAAAGTTGATTACACAAACTTCTTTCGTACGCTTTCAAATGTTAAAGCAGACACAAGCATTCCAGATGATGAGCTGTTAGTTCCACTAAAGTCAGTACTGTTAGATATTGGTAAAGAGCGTAAGGAAGCTTGGACCAGTTGGTTGAAAGCCTATATACATGAGGTACAGTTATTTCATGTATTTTCTTTTGGTTAAGTTACCCACTTGTAGTTAAAAAAAATGCATGTAGACTGATTATGAAGCATTGATAGTGACTTTTCTTCTCTCTATCTCTGTGGCTTGCAAGTTGCATATGTATGACTTCTCCTCCGAGGAAGTCTTTTGTCATTCTTGAAACTGTGTCAATTTTCTGGTTTGGTGGATATTTATGATGAACCTCTGGAACTTTGTTTTTGCTTCTTTATGTTGTTTTAGGTACTCATCCATGCGCATGTGCAAAGCCATACCCATGTATTCTTTGATTTCTTTTATCATACCCAAAAATTATAGTTTGTTCCACCTACATCACATAAATTGACTTTTACATTACTGTATTTCCTTGGGTCATCTAAAAGTTTCAAGTGACACAATCTTGCATCAATATTGGTCAAATTTATGTTTCATTTATCTTTATTAGCCACCAGTTTGCAAGAGGCATACGGATATTGCAAGTTTGCAACCTTTATCATTCAGATTTTAGAGGACGACCAAGTACTCAGTTAAACTAGCCATGGCTTTGCATATTATTGAGCTTTCAAAGTTGTGTCATGGGATTTGGAAACCTCAAAATTTGATTTTAGTTGGGACTCTCATTGTAACCATGCAATAATCATCAACTAAACCCTTTCTTCTTATTTAAATAGTTAGTATTGCAAGAGGGAATTGGTGATTTGATTAGATGTTGAACCTCTTATGCCATAAGCTGTAGTAATGATTTGTGCACGATTAATAATGTGTTAGGAATGCTGAAACGGACAATCCTTCCTCTCACATGCATTTTGACTGACATGGAACCTGTGCAAATAATAAACAAAACACAGACAAAATGTGTTGTGCTAACATGTGATGTGGTAATGCAGGTCTCTACCAGTGGCATTCCGGATGATGAAAGGAAGAGCTCGATGAATTTGGTGAATCCTAAATATATACTGAGGAACTATCTCTGCCAGACTGCAATAGATGCTGCAGAAATAGGTGATTTTGGAGAAGTTCGTAGGTTGCTCAAATTAGTGGAACATCCTTTTGATGAGCAACCAGGAATGGAAAAATATGCTCGCTTACCCCCAGCTTGGGCATATCGACCAGGGGTATGCATGCTTTCTTGTTCTTCATGACTCTACCCATTCCAGATACCATATATAGGTAAGGTAGATCTAAAGGATTACAAAAATCAAAACGCAAATACTAGGAATTAATTTAAGACGTGTTTGTATTATATTTTTTAGCCTTTCACATGTTTTTCTTTATTTTTTATTTTTTTTTTACCATTTTTTTCTCCTTTCTCATATACTATTATTTCCAATAGACTGTCCCCGAGTATATTATTTAACACGTACAATTCCTAATCACGTGATTAACAGTCTCCAATGTAATATTCGGTCGAAGGGTTTGCTTTGCAGGTGATTTGTGACGGGTAAGGGAAAAAAAATCAGTTAATTGACTTATTCAAATTTACGGGATTGTTGTGTAGGTATAGATGGAACTTGGAAGTTAAAGGCCGTGAATTTGTCATTTATTAGTCTGATAGACATGATATGACATATTATAAATTTATAATGCAACATATATCTATAATAAAATATATATATATATATATATATATATATATATATATATATATATAAAAGTGAATACCTTTCTAAAAAAAACCGCTTTGATCTCCCTTTTTTTTATAATGATTTTATTTAGTTAATATTTTAGTATAATGACTTATTTTTTAAAATAAAATTATACATTACATGTACTGATGTACATGTACTTCTACATTGTTTTAGAAAATAAAAAATATATATATAGAAAAACACGTGCTGATGTATAGGGTAGGGTTTGGGGTGTTTATGATTTTTGTTTGGTTGATCATAAATATTTGAGTTTATTGGTAATGTATTGATAGGATAAAATACGTTTACATTGTTGTTACATTATAATGTGTTTGCAAAACTTTTAAAATATTTTTTTATAAAAGTAAGTACACTTATAATTAATTATAAGTAATGAAAAAGATTGTGAATGAATGGTAGTATAAAATTATTTTATATAGTCAATATATTATTATTTTTTAAAAATATTTATATATGTTTCATTTTATTGTAAAAAATAAAATAAAATGGAATCAACCATTTAAACGTTCAATTTTACTACAACTTTCATTTTCAAGGATAAAAAAGCCTAAAAATAATAACATCATGTAACAATAAAAAATATATAATATAATGAAAAATTATCACTCCGTAAGCTTATAAGCTATAGAATTAACTTTTATATAATAACATTACCATTATTTTACTTATTTAAATAAGTTAGTCCGTGAGACTTTAAAAAAATGATTGTTTAAAAGTTCAAACTTATTTATTTTTCATAAAGGTTGATTTCACTTGAACATACAATTAAGCTTATTTTCATTTCTAATATATAAGTGTGCTAATAGTGAGGTTGTGGATGGAAAGACTTTAATTTTTCTATTAAGTATCTAAGGCAAGTTTGTTTCCCGGACTATTTTTTCAATTCAGGAATAAGAGGTAATAATTTTTTTTCTATGTTTATTACACAATAATTAATAATAATTTCACTTTCAACCAATATTTAATATTGGCCAAGAAGGATAATATTTATTTTCACGGGACATTAATTATCTTGGTGAGTAAAAACAGGTATATGCCGTCTTAATCATCTCTTAATTATTTCCATCGATTTTGTTTCATATTTTAATCCCATCAAAATTGATAATATATTTAAAAAAGAAAAAAATTCTATTGCAATTCAATCTTGATCTTATTTTTAGTATATATAATCATATTAACGAGATCATTAGGATAATTTGTTCCTCGTGAGTTTTATTTATCGATTTATTTTATTTTTTTCTCAAATACTGCTCTTCTAATAGGTCTTTTTTTTTTTTTTCATCTCTCACAAATAGTTATTGAGAAATATATTTTATTTTGTATACTTGTGTTAAAGGCAAGTATTTGAAGAATAAGTTTTTGAACAAAATATTTGGATTAAATAATAGAATATTTGAGTTGTTATATTTTTTTTTAACAAACTTGAATGATAAAGGTATTTTAGTAATTATTATATATATTCACATGATAAAAAGATGTCAAACACACATGTTTTAATTAATCTCAGGCTTTTCGACCATATAAAAAATATTTCCAATGCTACCAAACATATTTTTATAATATAGTCGAAAATTATATTCCCATGTTTTAATCTTAGTATTAATATTTCTGAGACTAAAAAAATACTCAATGAAGCAAATACTCCCTTAGCATTCAGCATAACCATCAATCAACACTATAATTCAAAACTATTCATTATTATTATCTATGTTTATTATAATATTTTTAATGTGTAAGTAACCAAGTGAACAAAGAGTAAAATGATCAAATTCCAAAAATAAAATAAAATCATAATACTTTAAATTTGTAGAGTATATTAAAGATAGATTAAATTAATTTGATAATGCTTAGTAATCTTTTTATCATCTCTATTTTTACCAAGTTTAATGACCAAATAGATAAGAATAAAATAATCAATTTAAATATTTAAAATTAGAATAAAATCAAATCTATTTTAGTTGAACTAAAAATGAAAGGAATATCTATATATCAATTTTATACATTTTAGAATCGAAAAGGTTGAAACTTTAAAGAATTTTACTGTATATGAGATATTTTAATTGGAAGATATGCACTTGTTTTTTTTTAAATAAAAAAGAAAAGAAAAGAAAGAATAGAGAGAAAGAAAAGATGAAAAAGGCCCATTAACGTTGCGTTGGCAGTCCCCAATAAATTGGTTTGGGATGGATGAGGGTCGTCATCATCATCACTAGGGCGGCTAGGGTTTTACTTATCTTCTTCTTTTCGTCTCTGTTTCTGTTTGTTTTGCTGCTTGCTTGCTTGCTTACACTAAGATAAGATGAAATTGTCCTCGTTGTTGAGGAGATAAGATGAGATAATAGGATTTGGGGATTTGAGTAACACAACACATTAATAATTTGGTTTAGGGTTTGGGAGGAGGAATCGTTGGCGACGAAAATGGCAAGCATGAACCCTTTTGATTTGTTGGGTGACGATGCAGAGGACCCATCTCACCAACTTGCTGCTGAACAGCTCAAGGTTGTCACTGCTCCTCCAAAGAAGCCTCTCGCTCAGCTTCCTACCAAGCCATCCCCTCCCTCTCAGGCTGGTCTGTTACTCTTACTTTTACCTTTGGGGTTTAGGGTTTCGATTTTTTTTAATCTTTTATTTTATTTTATTTAATAAACATTATCATTCACAGCACTAGTCCTTGATTGATTTATTTTTTGCGCTGAAACTCGTAAAGCATGTTTTCTTCGTTGTAATAATAGTGAGGGAAGCTAGAAATGAATCTTCACGTGGGGGTCGTGGAGGAGGGCGAGGAAGTGGCCGAGGACGCGGCCGTGGGGGTAGTGGGTTCAACCGTGACTTCTCCAATGATGAGAATTCATTTGCTGGTCAAGGTGCTTTTGAAGGAGAATCTGGAAAGCCCTCTGAAAGGCCTGGTTATGGTGGGCCTCGTGCTCCTTATCGTGGTGGTGGTGGTGGTGGTCGCGGTGGACGTGGAGGTTTCAGTAATGGAGAAGACGGTGAACGAAGACCATTTGAACGCCGCAGTGGGACTGGACGCGGGTAAATGTTTTACCTTTGACTAATCCCTCCCTGGGTTGTTAATTTCACTTTTGGCTCTTCTACTGACATCGCTTCTTGTTCTATTTCCAGAAATGAATTTAAACGTGAAGGTGCTGGGAGAGGGAACTGGGGACTACAAACTGATGAATTTCCCCCGTAAGCACTTTCATACTTCTATGGACAAGCCAATGCACACTTCACTTTTATTATATTTTCATGATTTTTTCTTTTTCTCTTTTGAATTTTACTTAGGGTAACTGAGGAGGTGAATGAAACTGCTAAGACTTTTGGCTATGAAAAGCCTTCGGGTGAGGATGATGTTGCGGCAGATGGAATCAAGGAGACTCTTGCTAATGAAGCTGAAGAAAAAGAGCTTGAGGATAAGGTGATTATTCATGTTTGTTTCAAATCTTCTGATTTTCTCTTTATCTCCTTCTGTATTTTAAAATTATCAGCAGAAGATTTGTGATTTGTCAATTGTCACCATGCATGTGATCATAGATGTAAAGTCTTACAGTTACAGGAAGATTCTCAAGGCTGTTGAATGAATGATAATCCTTTTGTACTACTTTTTTGCTTGTGCACTATTAAAATTTTAACCCTGTACTTCGAAAACTCCTGTGATTATTTGCTCCTTATGCACAGAAGAAAGTCTCACTTTGCTTATTTTTCCATTATTAAAATCTGAATATTTTCCTTTTCTATTTGGGTGTTATCTTTTGTCTTGAAGGTGTTAGCGTGTTTATAGTTCATGCATTCTTAACATATGGCTTTTATATATAATTTCCTAATTAATGCTTGTTGTTTGTTTAGATTTTATAGCTTAATGGTATTTTTCCCTATTGGATAGGAGATGACGCTGGAGGAATATGAAAAAGTGCTAGAAGAGAGAAGGAAGGCTTTTCAAGCACTTAAGACTGAGGAGAGAAAGGTAGATACTAAAGTTTTTGAATCTATGCAGCAGCTGTCAAACAAGAAGGATAACAATGACATCTTTATTAAGCTGGTGAGGCTTGTGGCTCTATGTTTCCATTATAGTTTGTAATTTTTCATATTAATTTTGTTGTACTAATACCCGATCATATCCTTGACACGGAATTTCTCTTCTATGAAGGGATCTGATAAGGATAAGCGCAAAGAGACTCTTGAGAAGGAAGAGAAATCCAAGAAGGTGTGTGACTTTGTTGCTTCTTGTCTATTGTAGCATTCAGTTAATAATTCCATTATTGAATTTGTTTTACTATTTGTGATATTTGTTTAATGGATTGTATGGAAAAACTCCAATTTTACTATCCTGTTTCTGTTGTTTTAACTTCCAATTTTACATGTGATATATTTCTTCTTTACTTGTCATGTGAATGGCCATGGATCTTTAGTAATTCCCTGTTTTGTTTATTGGATTTCATGTTGATAGTCTGTCAGCATCAATGAGTTTCTGAAGCCCCCGGAGGGTGAAAGTTACTACAACTCAGGTGGGCGAGGGAGAGGTCGTGGGCAGGGGCGTGGTGCAAGAGGAGGTTATGGTGGCTATGCAACTGCTAACAATCCAGCTCCATCAATTGAAGATCCTGGGCAATTTCCTACTTTGGGTGTCAAGTGAGAATTTCCAGTACTGTGCTGACATTTTTATGTACCTTGTCTCAATTTTGGTTCTCTGCTTTGAAGCAGGAAAAAGAACTATGGTAATTGGATTTCCTGTATGGGCAGGGTTTTTTTTATATAATTAATTTAACGTCTTAAAATGTAAATTTAGATTGTTTCTTTGTGGCCTCTTATTCCCTTATATAAGACGAAACGCTTCCCTAATTATTATGATTTACTTTGCGGGAGATACACACAGTCGAGGATCCCCCCTTCCTTAAAGATTTAACATGGTTACGTTTTCTTGAATTTTTTTGGTTTGTATCCTTTTAAAGACCCATCGTCTATTCGTTTTAAGGTTCTGTTGAAAACCGGACAGCATCATGAGCGCGTTTAAGGATGTACTGTAGTGTTTTTTAATCAATGGGCGAGTTGTTTTCACTCTGGACTTGAAAAAAGAGAAAATATGTATAATAATGTGATGTGGTTGGTAAATAGAGAAAAATAATTAGTGCTAAACACATATTTGGCCTGTAGCATATTTGTTAGCTGCTGCATGTAGTTCTTTTCTCTTCTGGGGTAATATTCCTTAAAATCTTAAATGATAGTCATGCATGTTTGTTTCAGTAGGCCAAGTTTGTAAGGTTTATTTATTTTGTAATAGTAATTTATTAAAACTTGCGAAATAAGTGATTTTTTTGAAACTCGTATAATGGGCTGGTTGGTATACATTTTACATTTTAAAAAAACGGTATAAAAAGTCATTTTTAAACAAGTGATTATTTTATAAATATATAGTATTAACTTTTTAAAATAAAAAAATAGTTTAGATGAACTTATTAAAAGATATAAAATTGTTTATTTTATTATAATAAATATTTTTTTATCAAATAAATTTAAATCAACTGGTCCATTACATTCCTTTTCCTTCTTGAGAATGTTCTTCTGTTTGCAAGGTTTAATATTACATTAGTTATTCTTTTATTAATTATACCTTTATTTGTCTCTTTGTTTTTAATTTAAGGCTTAATGCCTTTTTATTCTTTTAGTTTTATTTAATTGTTCGATTTAGTCTATAATTTAAAAAAAATCAATTTAAATTATTAAAAATGTTTCAATTTAATATTTGACTATTAATTTTTATAACGATGTTAAATCTTATATGTATGATTATGATGTATCATTTTATATTATTATGATCGTATTTTTTGTTAAAAATTTATTTAGACTTATTATTATAATTTAATTTAATTTTCACGTTATTAAAAATATTTTAATTTAATTTCTAACCATTAATTGAATTTTAACATTTTATATTCTATAAATATAAGGTAAAATTATTAACGATTAAATACTAAATTGAAATATTTTTAATAATTTGTGGATTAAATTGATTTTTTTTTAACTTGAGGACTAAAATAGACAATTAAATAAAACTTGAAAATTAAAAAGGATATTAAGTCTTAATTTAATTTAACTATTTTACTTTACATATACATTTATGGCAAAGTAGAAAGTAAAAAAAGGGTAAATAGAGAAATCATACAATTATTTTATTTTATTTTTTTCATTTTTAGTTTCTCCAAAATAATTTTAAAAGATAGATAAAAAAAAAAAAATCAAACGGACAACGTGCGGTTGGACAGATCTTACGAGTTTGATTTAAAGAAAATAAAATGAAACAATAACGTTTCCTATCCCTGCAATGTGAACCTACCATGTTTGGGTGGTGGAAGGTTTATACAAGGTTTTACGTTTAAACTCTGTCGTTGTTAGACTGAACCTCCTGTTTCTATGTTTGATAAATATTTAATACCCATCCGGATAAATTTGGTGTCTATGTCACGGCAATTAATAAAATTTGTATTTTGTTTTACCAGGACAACAATCTGCGCGATGGAGGAGGGGGAAGAGATATCTTTCTTTCTAATTTATCTGATAAGCTTTTAATTAAAGTGGGAAAAATAAATGATAAATTATCATATGACTATTTTTATTACAATCTTAATTTAGAAGTGATTTTTTTCCCAACCAAACACATAGAATGAATAGTGTCTGATTTTTAAATTTCCTTATGCATGGAAGCTATTGCTGTAGCACCAATCTAAACGGCACCGTGTGACTGACTTTGCTATTGCTATCGTGACATTTGATTTTACCGTGTCTTGCAAAAGTCAAAATATACCTCATGACTGACTCTTTCATCTATGTAAATGGAGACAACCCTGCTCCTCAAGGTGCTGCAGATGTTAAAACTCTTTCACATTTCAATATTAATTATTCATGCTAATTTAAAAAAAAAAGAAGAAAAGAAAGTCCAACTAAGGTGCTTTATTATCAATATAACAGCTGAGACTTTTTGCAGAGGATCGAGGATCAAAGCCGCAACACTGAAGAAAAGTGACCAAACAGGATAGAAGAAAAAGTAAAAATATAAGAAGACGCCAAAAACTTTTTTTTTTTTGAGACTGAGAGAAATACTACTAAAATACAATTAATGATGAATCATGTCAAAGCACTGAAACATTATAAAAATGGGAAAATGAAAAATTATTAGAACTCGGAAGCAGAACAACACGTCTAGACTCTAGAAATTGGACCGATCCTCTCTCACTCTAGTCCTCTTCCTTTTACTTTAATCCAACAATAATAATTATTCACAAAAAAAAAAAAACGTTGAACAGATACCATCATCATTCTTCATCATCATCAGAATTTCAAGGTGGGTTCCCTTCTTTTTCTGCTATAGCGTTTGTTTGGTAGCATCAGTAAAAAAAAAAACAACCCTTTTATTTTTTATTGCTTTGGGCATCCGGGGGTTGCTGGGTTCGTGTCAAATTAGTCTTTCGCTTGTCAAAGTGTGCTGCTTTGACTTCTGTGCACCTTTTATTTCGTGGCAAATCAGCGTTTTCCGCGACTTCAGCTTCTGGGCACATTGGATTGTTCCAAAGTTTGTGTTTTTGTCACGCAAGTTTTTTTTTTTTTTAATAATCACTCGAGATACTGCAGTTAAGTGTTCTTTTTTTTCTCAACGGTTTCAGATTTGTTTTCTGTTAATATCTCTGGAACTCCAGGAATTCTCTAGATTTGAATTGTTTCAATTTCATTTTTATCAAAGTTGAGTAAGTTTGCTGATTATCCCTCACGGGGAATAAGCATGTGAAGAGACATCTCTCTTTCTTTTGCCTTCAGTGAATTATTTTGGTCATGGTTTTGCAGGTCTTGTATTTTGTTTGGTTATCGAGAATATGATGGTGTGTGTGGAGTAGAACTGGTGTTTGTGTAGAAGATGAGAAAGGAACTGCAAGAGGGATGCCGAGCTTCGATTCACAACTACCCAATTCCAATGCATGGTATATTTCCTCTTAGTATTAGATTTCAATTTCATTGTTTCAGAAGCGCTATGCATAATTATTTAGGTAGGCACCTTCATAACCCATTTCATGGTATATGGTTTTCTCAGCTATACAGAGGGAAGCACAGTTGATTCTTTTCGTGTGTCTGACTTTGACCAATCAGTTGGATATCGCATAGAGGATGCTGTTGCCTTGAGTGGAAGTATGTATTCTTAATATCTTATTGTTGGAAATTCCATATTGACTAGCTTTTGGGGCTGAGTTAGGTTTAAATTCAATTTATAAGAATGTATTAGAGCTTCTTCTAGCAGTCATTGTTGGGTCTATCGGGCCACTTGTCATCAGGTTATTGTATCACTATCACCTATAGATGTCTAGTCCTGTAAACTTTACACTTGAGATGTCTAGCCTTTAATGTGAAGGAAGTGTGGTAGAGATCTCATATTGACTATTTATATGACCAAAATAGTGTGTTTAAGTAGGGGAAAACCCTCTCATGAGCTAGCTTTAAAGGTTGAGTTAGGCTTAAACCTAAATTCTAATATGGTATAAGAGCCTATCCTATTGATTGTTGTTGGATCTATTGGGACACCTATTATGGACCACCCACATATGTCCAATCATCCAAACTTTGAGGTGTCCAATTTTCAGCATGAGGAGGTTGTGTTAGAGATCGCATATTGAATAGTGATATGACCAAAATAGTGCATATAAGTGGGGCAACCCTCATTTCATGAGTTGGTTTTTGGAGTTGAGATAGCACAAAACCTAAATTCTAATATGGTATTAGTCTGTCCTATTGATTGTTGTTGAGCTATTATCGGATACCTGTTATCGAACCACCCACAGTTGTCTAGTCCTGCAAATTTCATGCTCAAGTTGTTTAGTCCTTGACATGAGCATGAGGAGGGTGTGTTGAGATCTCACATTGATCGGTGATATAGTGTATATAAGTCGAGGCAACCCTCACTCCATAGTCTGTTTTTTTTATTCTTGCTAACATGTATAGACTTTTCTCCATGCTTTCATTCTCTAATAATATTATTTGATGTGTGATTCAGACTCAGTTTTTGACTCACTAAAAGTAAGTAGCCAAACAATTTCTCGGTGTCCTGTTCAAGTTGATTCCTTTGATAAGGTGAGTTTTTCTAGTTCTTTTTGTCTATTGAACTTTCAGCTTGGCAGATTAGGTGATTGGTAGCTGCTGGTTAAAACATATTCTTTTATTTCACAAATTTTCTTCCTTTTCTCTTTGCAATTTAGTTACCAACTTCACTCGATAAAAACCCATTAACAAACCAAACAGAGCGACGAAGTTTGCAATTACGAAAGGTTCAATCATCAAATCTGGTCAGTGGTGATACGGAACACCAGGAAGAGTCTGCGATGGCTGACGCCAGTCCTAGAACTGATATTTCTACAGATGGTGACACTGATGATAAGAATCCACGGGTGAAATTTCATTTTACCTTTCATGCAATTTTCTTGATTTTGAACCTGTTTAGACTGAACTCATCATCAAGGATTCAACTTTTCCATTTTGTTCCTTAAAATAGAGGTTTTTTAGTTGATATTCCTTACAATCTGACATTTGTGCATTCCTTGAGTACAGTTTGATAGAAGTCAGTCCCTTGTTGCTGTGGCTTCTGACTCCAGTGACAGATCAAAGGATAAATCAGATCAGAAGGTAAAGTGTATTTTAAAGAGTAAATGGTCACTTTGGCATTCCGAAGATATATGTAACATTAATTGCCCCTCCAACTCCAATTATATATACATCTAATGGCCCTCTGAAGGAATATACAACATCTAGTTTGTCATTTAAGGACTAAATGACACCATTGATAGAAATTGAATGACCAATGTTGATGTCAACTGATAAATGGAGGATCACTGTAATATTGTGTGTATCATGAAGGGCCAAAAGAAATGTTTACTCTATTTTAAATTTTGTTATGCGGTTAATATCTAAAATTTAAAATTGTATTTGTTACATGATCATTGATTTTTATATTATTGCAGACTCTCCGGAGGCTTGCTCAGAATCGTGAGGCTGCAAGAAAAAGCCGGCTGAGAAAGAAAGTAGGAATATATAATTTTTGTTAATATTTGTTGTTGTTACAAGTGTATATCTTTTTCTGTTTTCTTCTTTCTCCATATAACTATTACTGTTGCTTCATTGTAAATCACAAAGACAGGATTTGATTTTTAATGGGCATATATAAAATTGATGGAGATTTTGCATGTAGTTCTGATTCTCATGGTGGTATATATTCTCATCTATGTGGTTATATACATTTGGATTATCAGTTTGGTCTACAGATTATGTAGGTCTGCTGGCAGACTGAGAGTACAATGGACATTGATTTTGTTCTAGTATAATATTTTATTTTTTCTTAGAAAAATCAATTTGTTAAAATGGAAGGTGGAAAGAACAACTAGAGGTAAAATAAGATATCCTTGAAAATGGAAATTGTAGATTCAACAAGGAATATGAAAATACTCAAGAATTCAGTTAGACTGAGGCTGTCTTTTTAATTCTCCAAGGTAGGGGTACTCAACAATACAATTGAAGTATACTTCTTTTTATGGTGAGAAAATACACACATAATGAGTACCACTTTCTTTGAGCTCTGACTAATTTAAACATATACTGTAGTAATTAAATATTGTAAGTACTGCATTTATTTTTACTGTCTCTAGTGTTATATCCCTGGCAGTTAGCTGGATTTTTCTTCCTAACTACACTTGAAATGGAATCTGTAATATGAGAGTGCTTTAGAATGGTAACTGGATATTTGTAATGAGTAGGGTAGTATTGCAATCCAATGATTCTTATATTGTTTTAATTTGTTTGGCCTTTAAGATAGTTTTTAGAAATAAAAATATTTAGTTTTACATCACCCCATTTGGATATTAAAAATGCAAGATTTGATACAATAATGTCATTACTCCACAGGCTTATGTTCAACAGCTTGAAAGTAGTCGCTTAAAGTTGACCCAACTGGAGCAAGAGCTTCAGCGAGCTAGGCAGCAGGCAGGGTTCAATTATTTCCTCCGTCTTCTTTTTAATGACACTTTGACCAAGCAATGGGCACAGCATATTCAATTTAAACTCAAATCTTTTGTTATTTTCCTGCAGGGAGTCTTTATATCAAGCTCAGGTGATCAAGCACATTCAATGAGTGGAAATGGTATCCTTCTTTCTTAAATATCTAATTCATTCCACAAGTTTTAATATCAAAATATGTCCATAAAAAGTAGTGGTATTACTTGTGTCTGTTATGTTGTACCAAACTATTTCAGGACTCTTTTAATTTCTCCTGTTATATGAGATAATCCATAACTATGTTGTTTTACAGGGGCTATGGCATTTGACGTAGAATATGCAAGATGGCTGGAAGAGCAGAATCGACAAACTAATGAGCTAAGAGCAGCTGTAAATTCTCATGCAGGTGATACAGAACTTCGCATGATTATTGATGGTATAATGGAACATTATGATGAGATATTTAGGCTGAAGGCCAATGCAGCTAAGGCTGATGTCTTCCATTTGTTGTCTGGAATGTGGAAGACACCAGCAGAGAGGTGTTTTCTATGGCTTGGTGGTTTTCGGTCATCTGAACTCCTCAAGGTGAGATGATTTGTGACCCTTCGGTTTGTTGAAAGATATTGTGGCTTTTCTAAAAAGTAGTTTTTCTTGGTAACATACAACGTAAAATCTCTAGCAGGTTTTGGGATAATTATAAGATACCCAATTTGTTTTAATCCGAGAGTTCCATAAAAGAGAAGTAATTGTACACACATTGTGGGCTGACATGTTGCATCTATATTTATAGTTTCTTCCTGATTGCGGGTTGATCAAGAATTTAGAATGTTGGATTTAGGATTTTTATTATTGTGCTAGGAGTTTTATCATAATAGGACTGTTAATGCTAATTGTATTACACTTGTACTTGCTAGAATATTAGTCTAAATATGTTTGTTAGGTTACTCTATGGATAACCATATCATTACATCATATTAGTATCATTTAGATTCCTATTTCCCTCTTCTCTCCTTTTATATCTTTTTCCTATAATTTCAAAACAATGTTATGCAGTATTACATCAGGCATAGGCAGTTGCTGGATGTCTCTCCAGATTTTCATTTCCCTCTGTCCACTTACATATGTTCTGTTATTAGTTCCAGAAGGGGCAATATAGTCAAATTCTAAGAATATCCAATGCCTACACATAAAACCCTATTTGGTTTTTCCTTGTTATATTTCAGGAGGCTATATATTTTGTTTTCTATAACAAGTAGTCAAGGAACTCGCAAAACAAAGAGTTTGTCTTGAGCTTACCGTGTCACCCACTCATTCACAAAATATTTCTTTGGCTTTTAATGTTCTAAATTTTACTACCATTTTATAATTATTGTTTGTCTTTATCTGTATTTTTTTCTTTTTACTGCAGGCTTAACTGAACTCCCAATAATAATAATAAAAAAAAAATACTATTCTGAAAGAATGACAGTGCTTTGAATTTGGTTTTCTGGGCCATAAATTTGTCTATTCAAGGTTTAGTTTTGTTTACCAAGAGTAATTGTATATTAATCATAAATAAATTCATATAACCATTGTTGTAGTATGAGATATTTTTTTCCTTATGTTTGTCTTTGTGCAGATTTATTTCAAAATTATTTCCTATAACTAGTTTCCTTTATTTCTATAATTATTTTGTGCAAACTTGAAAATGAATCCATGATAAAAGCCACAGTGCCTTCGATTGCAAAGCTCCATTGCAATCACAACTACAATCTAAAAGCATAAGACCAACAATACTATATGGCAGTAAATGTTGAGCAATGAAGTGTCAACAAGAACAAATAAAGATTAGAAATTGTTAGTTATAGAAACCATTCATAAGTCTTCACCTAATAGCTTAAGCTTTTTGAAGTATTGGTGATTGACATGGCATCAAAGCCTTTGTGATTGTGATGAAGTGTGGTCCAGGGATTTGATTCTTGCTTCTTCTATTCTTCATAAAAAGTTAAATTTTACCATGAGGTTGGATGAGCCTAAGCATTCATTGACCATGCTTTGAGCTCAAATGGCTTGTGTGAAGGGATGTGTTAGATATACTAGTCATGGGAGATTGTCTAATCAAAACGGATACTGAAAAATCTGAGTAGACTTTTGGAGAAACAACTAAAGACCTGATTTAAGTGCACCCTGTGGCTATTGGCAATAGAAAACTAAGTGTTTAGCTTCACTTCAAGTCATTGAACTGCCAAACCATGATTACCATAGATGAAAGCATTCTTGATATGAAACTAGTAAAGAGGTCAATGACAAATAGCAGCCATCCACAAAAATAATCTCATAGGTTCCTTTTTAGTGACCAAGAGAGAAGATGTCACCAAAAAATTATGCACAACCTTTAGCAACCAATCTAGCCTTAAGTCAATCAACTTGACCATCAGGACAAACTTTAACCATGGTGTGAAGTGCATGGAGACTTCATTAGCTATGGAAGGAGAAATTGGCTCAGGTGGAGGAAGAGGAGGCAGTTGCCAAAATGGAAAGGGCAAGTAGGGATTGAGTAGGTTGGGGTAGGTGGCAACTCTAGAAGGCAGGTGTAACTATCATGAATTGGAACCATTTTCCTGGATGGAGGACTTTGGTCTGGACAGAAGAAGTGGTGAATGTCATCTCTAACTTGCAATTATAGAAGATGATATGGTCATGTTGTGATATTGATTTTGGTACAACCCTATGAGCTATGTTGTGCCTTAATTGTTGTTTAAGCTGTCTTTGCCTTGAAGCATAAAAATACCAGAAAGAGTAGTATTCTTGCTGGTGAAGTTAGCAATTGAGATAGTTGTGGTGCTTTGTTAGGTCTCAATTTCTTTTGATCTCATAGATTCTGGTTGGCTATTGGGGATTTGGTTCCCTTGGAACCATGACCCAGGAATTGCCCTAATTGGAGCATGCTTGCATAACCTAATTAACATAAGAATAGAAGGACAATGTGGAGAGGAAGAGAACAAATAATCCTCAATCATTTAAATGATCTCACTAGTACCCAAGGTGTACACAGATATAGCTAGTCGCCTTGGAGCCATATATGTCCATTTTTTTATTTAAAAAATAATTTTGGTTTATAACCAAGGATCTATCTTGTTTGTGGCCGTAGGGATTTGCCTTGGCTGGGAGTGTTTGCTATTACTTTATGTACTGTCCTCTACCTTGTTGTTAATAATAATCATTTTTTGAGTGCTTCAAAAGCAATTGAAACCTTAAATCTATAGACTTAGTTTTGAGATGTGGAAATATAACACAGGTCAAATCTTAATGGCTTGAAGCCCTTGCACCAAACTTCAATTATCCATACTATAAAAGGTGATTCATTCTCAAATCACAGATGATAATGCATATACATGGTTTATATCTTTGTCTTAAAACTTTCTAAATACATGTTTCTGTTTCTCTCATGATTATTGTGAATTTGTGATAAGCAGAATTTTAATTTGTGAGGTCTAGAGTCAGTTAGTAGTTTGACCCTTGACATGAGTAGCATGAATTTGGTTGCAGCTCCTGGTAAATCAGTTGGAACCTCTGACGGAGGAACAGTTAGTGGGTATTACCAACTTGCAGCAGTCTTCCCAACAGGCAGAAGATGCATTGTCTCAGGGCATGGAAGCATTGCAACAGTCCCTTTCTGAGACATTATCCACTGGATCACTTGGCTCCTCTGGTTCATCAGGCAATGTGGCAAACTACATGGGTCAAATGGCTATGGCCATGGGTAAACTAGGGACACTTGAGGGGTTCATTAAGCAGGTAAACTTTTCTTTCATGACAGATTAATCATTTGATAACAAACATCGCTATTAAAATAACTTAGCTCTGTTCATTTTTGTTGTGGTCATTTGAAAGGCTGACAATTTGCGCCAGCAGACGCTGCAACAAATTCACCGCATATTGACAACTCGACAATCGGCTCGTGCACTGCTTGCAATACATGACTACTTTTCTAGGCTGCGTGCCCTTAGCTCTCTTTGGCTTGCCCGCCCAAGAGACTGATGGGTGGTAAATACTCTCATTAACTTTCATGGATCAGCTGCCACCATAAAGAATCCTTTGTCATAGGTTTTCATATTACTCATATTAGTGCTTCAGTAAGTTATAATCTAGAAACTGAATTGGTGACAAGGGTATGTATTTTCTTTATTACTAATGTAGTAATAACATTGTCCATTGTAACACAGTTGAAGGGATTTAGATTTTAGATTATTTTATACAAAATAGTTGGGATGTGATAAATTTGAATTTTTGTTATGTTGCTACTAGCTTTCCATCTATCCGAATTTGTGTAACTTGGAAAAAAAAAACGTATTTTTAATTCCCATATGTGGTCAAGATTTTTATATTGTTTCGGTTCTCCATCAATGTACTTTTTTTTCTTTCTAGTTGTAGTTGAAATTGTTATTAACGGGATAAAATATTTTGAAAATTGATTTAATAGCACATTTTAGTGGTAGTATGACTTAAACTCAACTTATTATTATTAAATATTTATATTTTATATATAATTAGTAATTGGCCAATAGAATGGAGGAGATGTTTTCCGACAGAGCATGTACATGAAAAAATATGGATCCTGAAAGGCTGAAACTGAAACTGTAAAATCGGAGTTTGTTACATCTAATATTAATATTATGGTGAGTGTGAAGTAAGAAGGGACCCAATAAATAATAAATATTTTAAGAAAACGACAGCCAATAATTTTGTTGTAAACTTATCTTTCCCAGCTTTCTGATGCGGATTTTGTTCCATAAGATTTCGCGGTGCCTGTTTCTAAGGATCCACAAAATTCTTCGATAATGCTCATAGGATATTATGAGGGACTTGAGACTTGAGACAATTTTCTTTATTTCAACTTAGGGTTACATTGAATGTTTTTTCTCAATATTATCATGCTTATTAAGAATGAAAGAATAATTAATCAAAAATTATTTTTACTAAATTAAACATATTAATTATATTTCTTAATATTTATATATTTTGAACGTCATATATTTACTAATAAATTTAACACAATAATTACATTCTTTAATTTTCTAATATTATCCTAAACGTCAAGGAAATATATTTGAAAAAGCTTAGAAAGGACAGTCATTAATAAATAAAAAAGATGTTATGTAGCGAAAGAAAAAAAAAAAGATTTGGTTACAAGAAAGTGACGTTCCATATAAGAAATTGCGAGTGATGGTAACGACATTCCGAATCCTCCTATGCCAGATTCAATTGCATTGCTTGTCTGTTCTTTCTTTTTCTCCTGTGAATTACCGAACAAAGGAAAACGATAGAATCTGGTCTGCGGAATCTTAGAAAAATGACAATGACGATCACCACGACGACGACGACCATACAATCGACGCCAGGAAGCTCTGGGTATTTGGATCTGTTTCCTGATCGCAAAATATCTTTTTTTAAGAACCCTTATATTCTCGGACTCACTGCTGTCGCTGGCATTGGTGGCATGCTTTTTGGCTACGACACAGGTACGATAGATACATATATTTCATTATTTATTTATTTATATATTTATATATGGTACTACTGCAGGTGTTATATCAGGAGCCCTTCTTTATATAAAAGATGATTTTGAAGATGTTAGAGAAAGTAATTTTATCCAGGAAACAATAGTGAGCATGGCAATTGGCGGTGCAATAGTTGGAGCAGCAGGAGGAGGATGGATTAACGATGCTTATGGAAGAAAGAAGGCGACTCTGGTTGCTGATGTTATATTTATATTTGGAGCAATTGGAATGGCTGTTGCACCTGACCCTAATTATCTTATTATGGGACGTTTTCTTGTTGGTTTGGGTGTTGGTGTTGCCTCTGTTACCGCTCCTGTCTACATTGCTGAAGCATCCCCTTCCGAGATAAGGGGTTCATTAGTCAGCACTAATGTTCTCATGATAACTGCTGGCCAGTTCCTTTCCTATCTCGTCAACCTTGCTTTCACACGCGTTACCGGTACATGGCGATGGATGCTCGGAGTTTCGGCTGTGCCAGCAATAGTTCAGTTTCTTCTCATGCTTTTCCTTCCTGAATCCCCAAGATGGCTCTTTATCAAGAATAGGAAAAATGAAGCTGTTGATGTGCTCTCAAAGATCTATCACTTTGCTCGTTTAGAGGATGAAGTTGATTTTCTAACCACACAGGCAGAGCAGGAGCGCCAAAGAAGGAAGAACATAAGATTAGGAGATGTTTTCAAGTCAAAAGAGATCAAAATTGCATTCCTGGTTGGAGCGGGACTTCAGGCATTCCAGCAGTTCATTGGAATAAACACAGTCATGTACTACAGCCCTACCATCGTTCAAATGGCTGGCTTTCACTCCAATGAGATTGCTCTTCTAATCTCTCTCATTGTTGCTGCAATGAATGCCACTGGAACTATTCTTGGCATTTACCTAATCGACCATGCAGGACGCAAAATCTTAGCCCTTTGTAGCTTAGCAGGAGTATTTGCATCTTTGATCCTCTTGTCTCTCTCCTTTTTAAACCAGTTCTATGGATGGCTTGCAGTGTTGGGTTTGGTGTTATACATTTCTTTCTTCTCCCCAGGGATGGGGCCTGTGCCATGGACTGTCAACTCCGAGATATACCCTGAGGAATACAGAGGAATCTGTGGGGGGATGTCAGCTACGGTGTGTTGGGTTTCAAATCTCATTGTGTCTCAGAGCTTTCTTTCTATAGCTGAAGCCATAGGGATTGGTTACACTTTCTTCATACTCGCTGCAATTACAGTGCTTGCCTTTCTATTTGTGCTTTTATATGTTCCGGAGACCAAAGGATTGACCTTTGATGAAGTAGAAGTCATATGGAAGGAGAGAGCTAGGGGAAAGGGCAACAACAACACTACTACTACTGCTGCTGCTGACTCACAAAACCTTCTTGCTCAACAGCACTCATGAATCCTGCCAATGCCGCCACCTATTATATTATCATATACTGTACTATTCAATTTCTCTCCAATCTCATTCTCATTTTGTTTATTGGGATGTGAGTTGTTGTAAATTGTCTAATACTTGTCTTTGATTAGATTGTTACACATAATAATAATAATAAAATCATGCAACAAAAAACCTGTTTTTGTTAAGTTTTTTCTCCTAAATCTTTGCTTCCATAAAAAAAAAAAAAAAGCTTTGCTGTCTAATATAAAAACGTACCAAATTTTATGCATAAGTTAATATTTTTTTAAAAAAACTAAAATAATTTAGCTTCTCCAAAAAGATAATTTTAACTTATATGTATATATTAATTTTAATTTTATGAAAAAAATAATTTCATTTTCTACTTATTTTTCTAATATAAGTGTTTATGAAAAAGTCAATCCACAGTCTTTTTTTTTTTTTTTTTGTAAACTTCATGTATAGTCTTTGTTAAATGGTCGTGTAACTCTAGAAAATGAGGAATCAAATAAAAAGGCACATAAAAAAAATGACTGTATGATTTTTTTTATTTAAATAATTTAATCTGGTTGTGTGTATTTCTCTTCAATCTAAATTTTCAAAATGAGAGGACATGTTTATTATGAGAAATAAAAAGTTTAAACATCTTAATGGTTCAGATGTAATTTTGAATTAAAATTAAATATGATTTTCATTTTATATAATCATATCTCTTCTAATTATTGCGCATTTATACACAGTTGTCCTTATCACCATGACCACTTCCACCACCACTAATAGGGCCACCATCACCATTATGGTCATCATTCCCGTTGTTGTCGCTACCACCACCGGTGGCAGTGATTATGATGGTGGCGGTGACCCTATTGGTAGTGGCGGTGATGGTCGTGGTGATGGCGGCACCACCACTACCAACAGGACCACCATCATGGTTGTCGTCCCCATTGTTGTCGCCACGGTGGTGGTAGCGGCAACAATGGAAACAACGACCATGATGACCCTATTAGTGGTGGCGGCATTGATCATGATGATGAGGCAATAAATGCATAATAATTAAAAAAGATGTGATTGTATAAGGTTAAGATCACATTTAATTTTAATTCAAAATTATATCTGAACCATTAAGATCTAATTAATGGTTGTTATTTAAACTTCTTATCTCTCGTAATAAACATGTCCACTCACTTAAAATGCTTTTGGGAAGAGATACATAACAATTTAGGTTTCATTTTTAAGCTTGAAACATTCTTTTATATATATATATATATATATATTTTTTTTTTATAAATCCGTGCAAAAAGAAATGTATAGTAACATCTCTAGAGTATGATAACACGTAAGATGCACGGAAATATATTAAAATTAATATATAATAAATTTAAGATAAATTATTATATATTCTTAAAAAAAATTAAAATAGTTTTTATTTTTTATATAATATTAAATCTTTTTTTTATTATATAATTTTTGTGTTATGCATTTTTTTCCATAAATGGTAAGAACTATATGTTTTGTGTTTTTAGGTGTATTTTTACATTTATATGCACTTCTTTTTTCATAAGTAACCATTTTTTTTATCCAATATTTTTAAAATTTTTAAGTCATTATTCTTGTTTTTTTTTATAATTTCAAATTATTCATTTTTTTCAAAACAAAATAGCATCTAATGTTTAAAAAAAAAATTAAGATATTACTTTTACTTTTTCATATATATTTTTTTATTGAATACTTTCAAATTTTTAAGAGATTTCTCTTATTATTTCGTATTTTTCAAAATTTCAAAACACTTTTTCTTTCTTTTTTAATATTTTTCAAATTTCAATTTAAAAAAAAATCAAGACATTACTTTTTTTTAATTTTAATTTTTTATTTATTTTTCAAGACATTTCTCGTATTTTTTCATATTTTAAATTTATTTTTTAATTTTCAAAAACTCTTTTCTTTTCATATTTTTCAAATTTTCATTTATTTTACAAAATTTTTATGACATTCCTTTTATTTTTTCTATTTTTAAAATTTACATTTTTTTAATCAAATTTTCAAAACATTACTCTTAACTTTTTATATTTTCATTTTTTTTTTCAAATTTTTCATGACATTTTTCTTATTTTTTATATTTTCATAATTTAATAAATTAGTCTTGTTTTTTTTTTTCATATTTTTATTTTTTTAATATAAGGCTTTGTTTTTTATACCTTAAATTATTTATTATTTCTTTTATGAATTTTTAAATCACTTAGGTTTCATTGAGTAGTTCCTAAATCATTTAGAGTTTTATATATGAAATCCTATATATTTTAAGGTTCATTTTAGAAACCCTAAATCCATTATAGCTTCAATTAGGAAACCCTAAAAATATAGGAATTTGTTTTTAAAACCTAAATTACTTAAAATTTCTTTTATGAAACCCTACATCACATGAGATTTCATTTAAGGAACCTTAAATCAACTAGGGTTTCATTTGAAAAAACCCTAAAATATTTAGGGTTTTGTTGGTGAAACCTTAAATAATACAAAATTTTGTTTGTGAAACCCTAATTAACATAAGGTTTCGCTTGTGAAATCCTAAATCATTTAGAGTTTCATTTATAGAATCGAAAATCATTTAGTGTTTCGTTTGTGAAACCATAAATCATATAGGATTTCTTTTGTGAAACCCTAAATCATTTAGGGTTTTGTATGTAAAACCTTTCATATTTTAGGGCTTCGTTTATGAAACCTTAAACCATTTATTACTTAAATTAGGAAAACCTAAATAATATAAGGCGTTGATATTTAAACCCTAAATCATTTAGGATTTTGTTTGTAAAACGATAAGGTATTAAATGTTTCATTTGTTAAACCTTAAATCATTTAGAACTTCACAATAAAATCCTAAATCATTTTGGGTTTTGTTTATGAAAATAATAATAATATAGGGTTTAGTTTGTGAAATTCAAAATAATATAAAGTTTCCTGTGTGGTGTGTGGAATCCAAAATCATTTAGGGTTTCGTTTGTGAAACCCTAAATAATTTAGGGTTTCGTTTGTGAAATTCTACATCATTTATGGCTTCAATTGAAAAATTCTAAATAATATAAGCTTTGTTTTTTAAACCTAAATTACTTTTTTTTTTTTTTCCGAAACTCTAAATTATTTCGTTTGTCAAATCCTACATCATTTATGACTTCAATTAGGAAATCCTACATATTATAAGGATTTGTTTTTCAAACCATAAAGTATTTATTGTTTTTATTTTGAAACCCTAAATCACAGAGATTTCATTGAGGAAACCATAAATCATTTAGAGTTTCGTATGTGAAACCCTAAATATTTTAGGATTTCGTTTGAGAAACCTTAAATCATTTCTAGCTTCAATTGACAAACCTTACAAATATAGGGCTTTGTTTTTAACCCTAAATAATTTTTGTGAAACCTTAAATATATGAGAGTTTCATTTATGGAATCCAAAATATTTAGTATTTTGTTTGTGAAACCCTAAAACATTTAAGGTTTCATTGGTGAAATCCTAAATCATTTAAGGTTTCATTTGTAAACCCTTAATCATCTAGGGTTTCATATGTGAAACCTTAAATATTTTAGGGTTTCTTTTGGGAAACCCAAAATCATTTATGGCTTCAATTGGGAAAAACTAAATAACGTAGGGTTTTATTTTTTAAACCTTAAATCATTTAAAGGTTTGTTTGTAAAACATTAAAGTATTTAGTGTTTCGTTTGTGAAACCTTAAATCATTTAGGATATCATTTGTGAAACCATAACACATTCTGGGTTTCTTTTGTGAAACCTAAATAATATAGGTTTTCGTTTGTAGAATCCAAAATAATTAAAGGTTTCGTTTGTGAAACCTTAAATCATTTAAGGTTTCATTGGTGAAACCTTAATTAATATAGGGCTTTGTATGTGAAACCCTAAATAATATAGGATTTTGTTTGTATTACATTAAATAATATAAGGCTTCGCTTATGAATTCTTAAATCATTTAGGGTTTAGTTTGTAAAACCCTAAATAAATTTGAGTTTCGATTGTAAAACCCTAAATCACTTAGAATTTTGTTTATTAAATCATTTATGTATTCAATTAGAAAACTTTAATTAATATAAGGCTTTTTTTAAACCCTAAATTATTTAGGGTTTCATTGAGAAAATCCAAAATTATTTAAGATTTCATTATTGAAACCCTAAATCATTTAGGATTTTGTTTCTAAAACACTAAATCATTTAGGTTTCGTTTATGAAATCCTAAATCATTTAAAATTTCTTTTGTAAAACCCTAAATCATTTAGGGTTTCGTTGATAAAACCTTAAATCATTAAAGGTTATATTTATAAAACCTTAAGTCACTTAAGGTTTAATTTAAGAATTCTTATATCACTTGGGATTTCATTTGTGAAATCCTAAATAATATAGGGTTTTGTTTGCGAAATGTTAAACAATATAAGACATTGTTTTCAAAACCCTAAATGACTTAATGTTTCATTTAAATAACCCTAAACCAATTAGGGTTTCATTTAGGTATCCCTAAAACATTTTAGGTTTCATTTGTGAAATCCTAAATAATATAGGTTTCGTTTGTGAAATCCTAAATATGTTGATTTTTCATTTATGTTACCTAAAATAATATAGGGCTTCGCTTGTGAAACTTAAAATCATTGAGGGTTTTATTTCTAGAATCCAAAATAATTTAAGATTTTGTTTATGAAATCTAAATCATTTAGGGTTTTTCTGGAGCCTTAAATTAGTTAAGGTTTTGTTTGTGTAACCTTAAAAAATATAGGGTTTTATTTGTGGATTCCAAAATCATTTTGGATTTTGTTTGTGAAGCCTTAAATAATTTAGGGTTTTGATTATGAAATTGTAAATCATTTAGGAAATTTTAAAAAATACAAGGCTTTATTTTTTAAACACTAAATAATTAATTGTTTCTCTTGTAAATCCTTAAATCACGTAGGGTTTTGTTGAAAAAATCCTAAATCATTTGAGATTTCATTAGTGAAACCTTAAATCATTGAGGATTTCATTTAAAAATTCTAAATAATATAAGCCTTTGTATTTTAAACCTTACATTATTTATTATTTCTTTTGTGAAACCCTAAATTACTTAGTGTTTCATTGAGGAACCCCTAAATTATGTAGGGTTTTATTAGAGAAACCCTAAATCATTTAAGATTTTTTTTTTCTAAAACCGTATATAATATATGGATTTGTTTACGAAACCTTAAATAACATAGGACGTCATTTCAGACATGCTAAATTATTATTGTTTATTTTATGATACTTATAAAAAATTATTGCTCATTTGTCAAACATTAAATCACTTAGGGTTTTATTTATGAAACCCTAAATAATTTATAAATTCATTTTTGAAACCTTCAATCATATATGATATGTTTGTGAAACCTTGAATCTTTATCAGTTTCGTTTGTGAAATCATAAACAATATAAGACTTTGTTTTTGAAACCCTAAATTACTTATTACTTGTTTTGTGAAACCCTAACTGCTTAGTGTTTCATTTAGAGAACCTTAAATTAATTAGGGTTTCATTGAAGAAACCCTAAATATGATAGGGATTCATTTGTGTAACCCGAAATAATATAGGGCTTTGCTAGTGAAACCCAAAATTATTTAGGGTTTTGTTTGTGGAATCCAAAAAAATTTAGGGTTTCATTTGTGAAATCTAAATCATTTAGGTTTTTTTTATGAATTCTTAAATCATTTAAGGTTTCCTTTATGACACCTTAAATTAGTTACACTTTCGTTTGTGAATCTCTACATCTGTCAGGGTTTCATTTGTGAAGCCCTAAATAATATAGAACTTCCTTTGTGAAACCCTAAATCATTTAGGATTTGATTTGTGGAACCCTAAAAAATATAATTTTCCATTTGTATAACCTTAAATAATATAGGGTTTTTCTTGTGAAGTCCTAAATCATTTAGGATTTTATTTGTGAAATCCAAAATCATTTAGGTTTTGCTTGTGAAATCCTAAATAATTTAAGTTTTCATTTATGAAACCCTAAATAATTTTTAATTTTGTTTGTGAAATCTTAAATTATTTATGGTTTCATTTGTAAAATTGTAAATCATTTATGTCTTCAATTAGGAAACTTGAAATAATATAAGGCTTTATTTTTTAAACCCTAAATTATTTATTATTTATTTTTTGAAACCCTAAATCACTTAGAGTTTCATTGAGAAAACCCTAAATCATTTATATTTCATTTGCAAAATCCTAAATAATATATGGATTCTTTTACAAAACCCTAAATAACATAGGGCATCATTTGTGACATATTAAATTATTATTGTTTCTTTTGTGATACCTATAAAAATTTAGGGTTTCGATTGTAAAACACTTAATTATTTAAGATTTCATTTATGAAATGGAACCCCAAATAATTTAAAAATTCATTTTTGGAACCTTAAATCATGTATGGTATGTTTGTGAAACCTTGAATCATTATCGGCTATGAAACCCTAAATCATTTATGGTTTCACTTGTGTAACCCTAAATAATATTGGGCTTCACATTTGAAACCTTAATTCATTTACGATTTCTTTTTTGAAACCCAAAATCATTTAGGGTTTAGTTTGTGAAACACTAAATCATGTAGGTTTTGTTTGTGAAATTCTAAATCATTTAAGGCTTTGTGAACCCTAAATCAATTATGGTTTCGTTTGTGAAACCCTAAATCATTTAGTCTTTCATTTGTGGAACTTTAAATAATTTAAAATTTCGTTTGTGAAGCTCATTAATCATTTAGGAGTTTGTTCATGAAATCATAAATCATTTAGGTTTTCATTTTTGAAACCGTTATCATTTAAGGTTTCGTTAGTAAAACCCTAATTAATATGTGACTTTGTTTTTTAAACCCTAAATCATTTGAGTTTTGTTTGTGAAATCATATATCGTTTAGGAATTCATTTGTGAATCCCTTACTCATTTATAGTTTTGTTTTTGAAATCCTAAATAGGTTAGGTTTTGTTTGAGAAACCTTAAATAATATAGTGTTTCGTATGTGAAATGAAAAATAATACATGGCTTCATTTGTGAAACCCTAAATCATTGAGGGTTTCATTTTTGAAATCCTAAATCATGTAAGGTTTCGTTTGTGACACACTAAATTATTTTAGGTTTCATTTTTTAAACCTTAACCCAATCAGGGTTTTGTGTATGATATTGTAAATCATTTAGGATTTAATTTGTGAAACCTAAGTCATTCATTTTATAATTAAATGTTTTAGAGTTTAGTGTTTCATGGTTCATGATGTATGGTTTCATTTTTTAGGTTTATGATTTAGGGTTTGTAGTTTAGTGTTATTGGTTAAAAGTTTGTTGTTTAAGGGTTTAGGTTTGTGATTTATTATTTAGGATTTAGTGTTTAGGGTTTGTGGTTTAAGAGTTCAAGGTTTAAGGTTTAAGATTCATGATTTAGGATTTAAGGTCTAAAGGCTTATAGTTTATGGTTTATGATTTTAGATTTAGTGTTTGAGATTTATGGTTGATGATTTGGGTGTAGGGTTTTGTGTTTGTTGTGTGGGGTTTGAAATTTAGGGTTTGGTGTTTATGATTTTAGGTTTTAGGTTTTATGTTTATGATTTGGGGTTTATAGTTTTTATATTTTCAAATTTTCTTTTTAAGTTTTAAAGACATTACTCTTCTTTTTTTCATATATTTTTCTAATATTGAAGACATTCCACATGCTTTTTTTAATATTTTTTCAATTTTTTAAGACATTAATTTTCTTTTTTCATATTTTTAACTTTTTTTTTCAAGTTTTCAGGACATTACTCTTATTTTTTTTATATTTTTAAAAATTTTCATTATTTTTCAAATATTCAAGATATAACTCTTGTTTTTTCATATTTTTTAAAAATTTTCAATTCTTTTTCCAATATTTAAGACATTCCTCTAGTTTTAATTATTTTTTTTTCAGATTTTCAAGACACTATTTTTTTATACTTTTGAAAATTTTCAAATTTTCAAAAAATTCCTTGAGATAAATTTTTTAATCTATGTATAAATTTAACTTTTTAATTTAAATTCATAAACATAATAAATGATTAAAGATATTAATCAGTTACATTTTTTAATTTTTTTTTATAATTGAACCGAATAAATACAAAATATTCAATGATAACATATGTCTTTCGAAACACAAAATAAGATTACACATGTACTTTAAATTAAAAAAAAAAAAACATAATTCCATCAAGTATATTTTAAATTTGTTTATCATTTCATAAACTTTATTATATATATATATATATATATATATATATATATATAAATAAAGATAAGTTAATAAATAAACATTTATATTGTGATTCAACTATATAGAATCTTTATTGTAATTTAGATAATAATTAGCATAAAACTTTTCTCACTAGTTAACACAACACATTACCCATGCCGGCTGTTAAACTATTTAGTTGAGTTGAAACTTGAAAAGACTTTGGATTTGGATAAAGCTGGATGGATGTGAAAGAGAAATAGTTTTACTTACGTTGAAATTTGAAGGTGCGTGAGTCAGATCAGAATGAGATGATAAGCACGCAACGTAACCACCTTAATATTATTCAACTAAGTGTTGTGGACCAGACCATGCTAATGCTACTCCAAGGAATAGGAATAGATGATTATTGTCCGTGTCTTAACGGCGGCAACGAACAAGTTCAACAAAATATCCATTTCACTACCCACTCATTGCCAAAGTGTGGAATAGATTCCAAGTTTTTTTGCGATTTGATCTGACCCTGAACATGACGATCACCGTGACCCATTCCATTCCGGGAAGCTCCGGGTATCTGGACATATACCCAGAGAGGAAAGTCTCCGCCTTTAACAACCCTTACATTATGGGCTTCACTGCTGTCGCTAGCATTGGTGGATTGCTCTTTGGCTACGACACAGGTACCTTCTACTTTAATCTATTCTTCTTATTCTTATTTCTTCGCCTCAATATTACTACATTCCTTTCCTTTCCAGGTGTTATATCAGGTGCCCTTCTCTATATTAAAGATGATTTTCAGGAGGTCAGACACAGTCATTTTCTACAGGTATCAATACACAAAAATCATTAAGTTTCCATTCTGAACTAAACTTTAGGGTGGTTATGTTATGTGTCACAAAATGAAATTTATTGGCCTAATTTGTATTTCTCATTGGATCTTTCTAATTATTAAATGAGTTGCAGGAAACAATTGTGAGCATGGCAGTGGCTGGTGCAATTGTTGGGGCGGCAGCAGGTGGTTGGATTAATGACGTTTATGGAAGAAAGAAGGCAACCATCATTGCAGATGTTATATTTACTATGGGAGCAATTGTAATGGCTGCTGCACCAGATCCTTACATTCTCATAATTGGCCGTGTTTTTGTTGGTTTGGGTGTGGGTATAGCTTCTGTTACTGCTCCTGTGTATATTGCAGAATCATCACCATCAGAAATTAGGGGAGCATTAGTAAGCACAAATGTGCTTATGATAACTGGTGGACAATTTCTTTCCTATCTCATAAATCTTGCTTTCACACAGGTTCTTTATTTTTACATGCTTTGCTCCAATTCCACATGATTAGTGTTTCTTTTTATTGCCCACAATCACATCCATTTTCTAATAGAATCAACACTTGAAGTTGTGAACATCTCTAACCCCCTCAATATAAAGAAAAAGAAAATATGCAAAGCAGAGTTCATTATGTATGAGAAATGCTTATCGTGTTGCTACTTCAAAGTTGAGGGTATTATTTCAATGATTAGCCATATTCTTAATCAAGCAGGTCCCTGGGACGTGGCGGTGGATGTTGGGAGTTTCAGGTGTGCCTGCAGTAGTTCAGCTTTTCCTTATGCTCTTACTGCCTGAATCCCCCAGATGGCTCTTTATAAAGGTTGTAATAATTGTTTTATATTTATTTACGTCTGAAAGCTTATTTCTTAATATAACTCTTTTTCTTTCATGTGCAGAATAGGAAAGAGGAAGCCATTACTGTGCTAGCTAAGATTTATGACTTTGCTCGTTTAGAGGATGAAGTTAATCTACTTACAGCTCAATCAGAGAAAGACTTCCAAAGAAGGGATGGCATTAGATATCGAGATGTTTTTAAATCAAAAGAAATTAGACTTGCATTCCTTGCTGGTGCCGGGCTGCAGGTAAGAAAAAGTTTATACTTAAGAGGCAATGTTGTTGCAAAACATAACTTTGTGAATGCCCCTTGTTATTAAAAGATTTATGATTACATTAGTGCGTAGCCTGAGTCTTGTACGGTCCTTTCTTTTTTCAAGTTGGTTTTTCTTGATTTATGTTTGTAGGTATGCATACAAAACTTAAACTCTCTTCTTTAATTAGTAGTATTTTCCCAATATAGAAAACACGGAAAATGAAAAAAAATAAATGACATTGCTTTTAACACTTTATGTTGTTAGGAAACTAAGCAAACTAAATGCTATAGAGTCTTGTTTCAACATTTCATATTTGTGGTAAACAGAAGTGTCTGGACTGATAAGCGATGGTATATCTAGAAGTACTGAATGAGATGCTAAAAGTTCATCTTTCATCTATTTGGTTACATATAAAATGAGATGTGTTGTTATTGCATATTGCATCCCATGGTTGTACTTGTACAGGCTTTTCAGCAATTGACAGGCATAAACACAGTGATGTACTACAGCCCAACGATTGTCCAAATGGCCGGGTTTGAATCTAATGAGTTGGCTCTTCTCCTGTCTCTCATAGTTGCCGGCATGAATGCTGGCGGAACAATTCTTGGCATATACCTTATTGACAATGCAGGGCGGAGAAAATTGGCCCTATATAGCTTAGGAGGGGTAATAGCATCTCTGATAATCTTGGCCTTGTCATTTATTAACCAATCATCTGAAAGGGGTTTGTATGGATGGTTTGCAATTCTTGGCTTGGCCCTATACATTGCTTTCTTCTCCCCAGGGATGGGAACTGTGCCTTGGACAGTTAACTCAGAAGTATACCCTGAAGAATACCGAGGAATATGTGGAGGCATGTCTGCTACTGTGAATTGGGTCTCAAATCTCATTGTGGCACAGTCATTTCTGTCTGTTGCTGCAGCTGTAGGCACTGGTCCTACTTTCTTAATTATTGCTATTATAGCTGTGCTTGCGTTTATGTTTGTGATTTTCTATGTTCCTGAAACCAAGGGATTGACATTTGATGAAGTGGAGCTGTTATGGAAGGAGAGAGCTTGGGGCAATAACCCTCCTGATCATGCTCAAACCCTTCTTCTTCAGACTCAAAATCATTCCTAGGAACGGCTCATGTCATGCTATTAGTTTGGATTCCACTCTTTTATTTCTTCAGACCATTGTGAATGTGGAGTGTGTTGCAAGATTGCAACATCTTGTAATGTAAGTATTCTCATTTTTTTTCTTCTATTCCAACATAAAGAAAAGAGGGTTTTTTTTTCCATTCTGTTATTTTCTTCTGTCAAAACAAAACAAAACAAAGTAGGTTATTTTAATTGAAGCACTTGAATCACATGGTATTCTCCACGCGGCGGAGATCGAAACACGTGTTCATCTTCCTGTGGTGTGAAGTGTGAACACATTTTACATGGTCAAACTGACGTGTAATTGTTTATCCACTTCATAAACGAGTAATGCTGTTTATTTTATTGTACTACTAACTAATTCTAAATCTTTCAATAATTTATTGTCAAGCAAATTCTTAATTACTCCCATTGCACTTTCCCATTGTAACATTTTGAAAAGGTTATGATTTTTTTTCCGATGAAACTATTTAAAATCATAAATGACTAAAATAAAATCATTTAAAATGACATAATTTTAATTAACATGTCACTTAATTATTTTAATTAATCGTAACTTAGGGTACTCATGATTTTATTATTTTAATAACCATAACTAGTAAATAACGAAATTAGAAATGATTGTTATAATTATAATTATTTTTGTAAAATTAATTATAATTTAAAATAATTAGTTATTTTCTTGTTTGGATACTTGACAAACAAGTTATTAGAGAATAACTAGTTATTAAAATGACTTTAATTATAATTAATTTTTAAATAAAATTAAGTTAATTAAAATAACCATAATTATAAAATTAGTTATAGTTTTATAACCACTTTTATATAATTGGAGTTATTTGTCTCAGTTCTTTTAGCACCCCTAAACTTAACAGAAATATTTTAAAGAGTTAAAAATCTTTTTATTAATATTTTTTAATAAAATAGTAAGGAGATTACTAAGATGTTATAAGAGAACATAACATTATTATTATTTTTATAAAAAAAAATAACATAACATTATTTTATATAGTATTAATACTTTTTGTAAAAATATTATGATTATTTTTAAGTAATCGAAAAGGGGATAAATATCTGTAAAGAAAAAAAAAAACTGTTTATAGTTACAATGTTGTTGATTAATGTTTTACCATAATGGCTTCATATTTGGAATGGAAAAGCGCAGCAGCAGGTCGTGCTTGGCAACAAACAATGACAAGCATTTGGATTTTATATTTTCGGGGTCGGGGTTGGAAAAAACGTCAATTTTTTTTTTCTTTTAAAATAAGAATATGAACAAACAATACTAGAGGGACCCGCAGTTATAATAATTGTTCCCAGAAGCTATGTAGGTCCTATTCATATCCGTTCTCACTAGCTTTATGGTTTACGCAATCAAGCAATCGAATATTAAGGATTGTTTTAATTAAAATTTAGTCAAAACAATTCCAAATAATAATAATAATCAGAGGTTATTATTTTTTATTTTTAAAAAATGTATCCAAATATTATTTATTTTTAAAACTTATATAATAATGAGTTTTCTTTTATAATTAAAATGTATTTTTTCTAAATTAATATTATACCTTTTTATCTTCATTTTATCAAAATCCAATTGGAACCAGTTGCATTTTTATTATTGATAGAATAGGATCAGCATAAAATTACTTTTTTGGGTGGTAGTATAAAATAATTTTAAAAGTAAAGGATATAAGAAACTTTTATATATACTCATGGGTATTTAATAATAAAAAATTATTTATAAAGAAATATAAGAAAGAAATTGATTATTTATGATAAATAGACATAGTTGAATCGCTTTTTCTATGGTGTTATTGAGTGATGGGGACTGGGCACGTGGGTTGTTGGCCTGTTATTGTCCTACTACTGATTGATACCAATAATACACTTGAGCATTTACTATTAAACTCCCCCATCTCATGTCATGCTCATACTCATACATACATACTTACATACATGATACATGAATCATCATCATTGTAAAACAGTAATAATATTGTTATTGAAAAGTTGAAAATAATTATTCAACTCCAAAGTCCAAACATATAGATTAGATGCCACCTGCTTGCTCCACGCCCACGCCAGCTCACAATTCAAGCTTAACTCCAATCATTGCCTTCCTATTAATTAATTAGTTACATCTAATCTAATCAAATCAAATCAAATATTTGTAACCTTTCTCTATTTTTATAAGAAATAACTGATCCTTATTATAACTAACATCAGTACTGCATTTCCGTATATGATACAAACTACAAATTAAGATCATTAATTTGACACCGGATTTTCTGGTATCTCATTGAGTTTGGGGGAACCTTTATCCGTTTCTTTCTCGTAGAGAACTCCACCCTGTCTGTTTCTGAAACAAGAAGTGTTCTTCAACAAAAAAGAACAAACATTATTAATTGTAATTTTGATGCATGTACAAACTCACAGCAAATTGTCTTCAGATACTGAATTTTTCATACAGACCCACATGTTCATTACCAATCAGACAGATTAAAGAGGCTTTCATCCTCCCTGTCTGGAATCAGACACAATTCAAATTGCTCTCTAATGTATATATGCTATTCTCTAAAGTTTGGTCGATCGTGGAAGTAATAGTATACACACAAATACATTACATACACACCAAAATTTTAGTCCACTCTTTTTTCTAATTGAATATGCTTTCTTTTTTGTTAGATTCCCGTGCTCTTGGTGCACCTGTGAAAAAGACATTAATTTCTTTATTTATTTTTTTTCCTTCCCCTGGTCTTCTTTGTTATTTTACTTTTTATCTTTGATGAGTATTTTCTTCGTTAAACTAATAATTAAAATGATATAAATACTAAAAAACTTCTATATGTATAAACAATTTATTTTATTGATAAATTCAATCATGAAAGCTTGTAATCTTTTTTTTATTTATTAATTATTTGAAGTTAAACAACTTGGTCCACAAACCGTAGATTAAAATTGTTTAACTTGCGAGATAAATCACAAATATTATAAAGAAGCTAACTTGTGGACCATATATAAAGAGATAAATCTTTTAGTTATTTTATTAAAATATTCCTTATATACTTATAAAAAAAAGTTGTATTGATTTGTCTGTTTCAATAATTTAGCCTCGTTTGCATCGATTCTTTGTTACTCACATGCGCATCCCAATGGAATTGCAGGAGAGGACCCACTTCATCTCATTTTGTCTTTCTTTCCCGACCAAGTCCATTACTCCAATTTTTATTTTTATTTTTAAATATCACTATTAGTTTTTTTATTTTATTTTGATATATAATTTTTAAAAATTTTTAATTTGATATTTTATCGTATGTTTTAAATATATTTTAGTATATTTTGTTAAAAATACTTAAAAATTAACATAATTAACTTTCACATAATTATGATAAATATCAACATAATTATAATTCTTTATAACACAATAGATAAAAAAAATATTAATTAAATTTTTATTTATTAGATAAAAAAATATATTTATTATTTAAAAACTTAATACTATTATGTTACAAGAAATTAAAATCAACATGATAATGTTGATATTTAATGTATTAAAATTAATTTGATTAATTTTTTAGTAAAATATATCTAAAATATATATTAAATATCACATTAAAACTTTTATAACATTAAGTAAAAAAAAAAAAAAAAACTTAATAGACTATAACTCCCATTAAACCATAAAAACAAAGGTACATACAAGAAATATTTAAACTCTTAAGCATTACTCTTAAAATTTTCATATAATTTTTTGAAGTCACGACATTAATAATAGATGTTGAAAATGAGTTATTAATGATAAAGTTGAGAAAGCAGGATTGATACGATATGAGCATATATAGTTAGAGATATAGTAGTATCTTATTAATAATAGAATACACGTAAAAGATGTTGAAGAATGGGGTTGGGTGGTCCGTGAGAAAACGACGGAAATACAAGCTTCTGGAATCTCGGGTCTTGCACTTGTGTTGTAGTAGGGAAATGAGGTGTTATCAATTACAGCTGTCAGTTACTTATGTAGGATATGATAAATAGTGGTGGAGAGAGTCGAGAGAAGAAAGAAAGAGAAAGAGAGAAGATGGAAAGAGAAAGATCGATGGAGAAGAGGAGTTTAAAGAAGAAGCAGGTGTTGCTGGAAGGGTACGATCTGGCGAGAACAAAGAGTTTAACGGACGAGGATCTTGATGAGTTAAAGGGGTGTTTGGATCTGGGATTTGGGTTCAGTTATGAAGAGATTCCCGAGTTATGCAACACCTTGCCGGCACTCGAGTTGTGTTATTCTATGTCTTCTTCTCCTATTGCCAATTGGAAAATCTCAAGTCCAGGTGACCATCCCGAAGATGTCAAGGCCAGGCTCAAGTTCTGGGCCCAGGCTGTTGCATGCACTGTCAAACTCTGCAGCAGCTAAGACTCTCTTCTCAATCCGGAGGAGGAATGGGCCTGGGCCTGGGCCCGATCAGATCAGATCAGATGCGATGCGATCAGATGACCATCGATGAACGGACCCTAACTGGAGGAGATCGAGGCTGCTGGGTTTCAGACTAACTAACCCGAGGCAGAGAATGAATGAATGAATGAATAAGATTAGATTTTTGTATCTGGCATCTTGCATCTTACTTGCTAATTAATAAACTTGTTCATTTCTCATTATTTATTTTGCAACCATGTCATGTGTTGTGTTGTGCAGGACTAATTATTGTTGCGTTGCTTTTGATACGCTTATCAAACAAATTGCTACGGATGTGCCTGCCTTTGATGCAATGCACGTCACGTGATACTATCTATAACTAGGACCCAATATTCTTTATAGCTAGCGTTTCCAGAATTTATTTACATATTCTGACACCAAGGCATGCAATTTAGGAGCCATTTTACTTGTTGTTGAGGAACTCTCACTATGGGTTTCCCGCAGGAGAAACAGAACACAACATGATTCAGAATCTACATATTAAATTATACTAAGGTGGGTAAAGGCATGGGCTTGAGGTTGCAAGCGAGGAATATCGAAAATGGTAATAAAAGTAGAGGTGTTCCAAGGGAGCCCAGTAAAGATGTCTGTGTCTGTGTTCCAAATTGGCTTTAAATAATTATATCTTTCTTCCCGTTTTTCCTCCAACAATGTCCATTTTCTATTCACTTTCTTTCTAATTATTATTTTTATCTTCATTTAATTCATAACAATGGACTAAGCGTAAGGATTTTATAATATTTGGATATCAAAGCTTTACTTTACTTATTTTGGACTAGAATTTCATCTTTCTTTTTATTTTTACCAGAAAAGTCCATAAATGGTGTTTTAGCTAATTTACGATTTTGATTTCTCCTATTTTTTATGATATAAGATTTTAATCCTCCAATTTTATTTCTTTCGAGGTTTTGGTTTCAGATATTAAAAAAACACAATTTTATTGCAAAAATTCTCAATTTTGAAAACATGATGGTTTAAATTAACATTGACCGTCTGTCTACTAAGTGTTCTAATGGCTTGCTTACTGCAATACCATTGAATGGTCATGGGTTCTAGACATCACACACACCTTAATAAAAAAACAACAAATTAATGTTGACCGATGAAGTGTCACCCCGTTGACGTTGAGTATCTTTTAAAAATTGATTTTTTTTTCTTAACATGATTTTAGTACGAAATAGTTTAATCAAAAATAGAAATTAATTTTTGTTGTTGACCTTGAAGACTTGAACACACAGTGTGGATATTTTTCTCCAACACAGGTTATTCCATACTCAAGCTTATCAAGATTTAAATCCTAAATCTTAAAGTCTAAAATTGGCTTTTAATATGACTCAATTAATGAACTTATTTTATTGAAATTAAAATAATAGGTAAAAAACTTGTTGCATTTGGTGAGCGTATCTTTCACCAAATTGTTGAACCCTAGGGCTAGGTACCACTAAATGAAGGAAGCCATTGCTCGTGAGTGAGCTGGAAGCTATATAAGGATGGAAGTTTGTATTCCAATCACCATTAAAGTATATACTACTTTCCCTCCTTCCATCCCTCTACTGGGATTTTTGTGAACTCCTGCATTTCATATAAACATATGCTTCTTTTCCCACTAAACTTGATACAGTACTTTCATTACTTTGGTCAACAGGAACATGTACTGTGTTTTGGACTTAAAACATGCTAGTTACAGCTGGTATTGGAACTTGGAAGCTCATGTATATCATTGTTGGTTAAGGTGTTCATCTGAGTGTCAAGCTAAAAGGTATTAGTTCAATTTATATAGACGACTGATATCCGTTTCCAAAATTATGTCTATGTAGAAATTATATATAAATTGGGTTAAGACCGAAAGTATACCAAACAGCTGACACAACATATTTATAGTAAATATCATTTTCCTAAGCACGCAAATATCATTTTCAACAAGGGAACTCATTTTCTTTATTTACCTGTATCATTTCATAAAGATGAAATGCAAAATCATGTAATAAATGTAAATAATAACACAATAGTTCTAGACCAGGATGAGGTAAATATACCACGAAACAAAATTAAAAAAGAGAAATAAAATGTCCAAGATAAAAAAAAAATGTAGTACAAGTAAATCCACATTGATATGCCATAAGCTATCGCGAAGCCATTCTCTAAGCTCTATCAAAATCTTCAGCAGCTGAAATTCATGGCTTGTTCACCAGCTCCTGAAGTCAAGTTTCATGCCTTCATGAACCAAGTAGAGAGAATCCCATCAGAGGAAAGCTATCCCAGAAGGCAGAAATAACTTTTTTTAAAACCGTATTGTTGTGGTCAAATGTTACCAGCAATATCACCAAAATATTTTTTTTTTTTTTTAAATTCCTGCAATGATACACACAAAGTATTATTTTTAACTTCAATAACATTTGCACTAAGACAAAGGCATGGGTTAGAAATATTATTGAAGTTAAAAATAATATGACAGGCAAAAATCATTCAGCAGGTCAATAAAATAATAAACCAGAATTTCAAAAAGAGAATAACAGTAAAAATGGATAGAAAATATACAGTAGATCAATCTAGGAGGGAAGCAGTGGCTGTCTCTCGTCATGTCCCACACGATGAGTGGCCTGGAAATATGCATATTAACAACAAAACTTTGAGGATTAGTTGAAAGTTTAAAACGCTCTCAATTAAAAAACAATGAGATAACAGATCCGCACCTCCTCATTTGCTCCAGCTGCCATATTTATAAAGGATTCCTTTGACCTGGAATGAACACAAGCAATTTGTTATCGCAAAGGAAGAATGAATCGTGTTTTCTTTCAAAAGTTTTCCTGTCCTGTTGCCGTAAAAAAATAAGACATGTCCAACAACTAAAATTTTCAGAAACTTCCTACTAAGGAAAGGATTTATTTTTCGTCTTCTTCCTTAGAATGAGCTGGTGGTTGGTCAAGCAATCAAATATACAATGATCACGAAAAAGAGAAAACAAAAGAATTATAGAGTTCTCTGGAACCCAAAATAAAGTAAAACCCATATCAATGACTCAGCCAAACATAAAGGAAATTTTGAGATCAGTAAAGAAATTAGCAAGTACCTTTGTCTGTCATTAACATCATGCAGTTCCAGTCCACCATTCTGCTCATCTTTAACTTTTGCAAGTGGTGAAAAAAACTGAAAAGAAAGCAAGCATGAATAGTGATACAAAAATAATGTTTTTTTTTATAAAAAAAACATCATAGTTACCAACCAGAATCCTCCAAATTCAACTTACCTGGTGCATTGAGATGAATACAATAGAGATGCCAATAACAAAGTTCATTGTTAAAGTATGTCCAAATAGCACAGCAGATGCTATACCAGTAAAGATTGTTGCTACTGTTGATGAGTACTTCTTCAAAATTGTATCTGTAACACATTAAATATAGGTTATTGAGAGAAGAGATAGATAGCGTGTCAACCTACATAAAATAATTTAAGATAAATTATATTATACCAGCATTTTGTTTTAGCTTCTAATTAATGCAATATAAAGAATAAAATATATATTTGAATATTGACCTGCATATTTGAAGAAGAAAGAGGATAAAATCCCTTGGGCAGCATTGTTTGCTATCAAAAGCATCGTGGCCTTTGAATGACCTTGAAGGATATCAAAGCTGCTAGGCCCTGGAAAATTTAAAACAGCAGATGAAAATCAGTTAGTTTGACTTTGAGCATCAGAAACACAACATTATAAGCCACAGGTAAAAAGCATTAATGAATTTTTCTATCAATAGAGGTTGGATCAACAAACAGAATTAAACCATCACTGATTCTAATTAATGGAATCATTATACATGGAAGTGTCATGGCATGTGTATAAAATGACTATTTGTTGCCTCATTTACTATGAAGAGGCACAATGATTTATGACCGAAATGCAATACAATATTCCAAAGCACATTATTTTTTTTCAATAGCTTAGTACCATGTTAAAAATGTCCACCAGTATCCAGGCTGCATTTTTTTTTGTTGAGTTTTTTTTTTTCCAATAGCTTAAGAAATGCTCACCAGTTTCCAGAAATTAGAGATTTAATTCTCACCTTTGACAACAACAGTTCCAAGTATCCCAAGAAAATTGAATATAGCTCCATATCCATATAAGAATAAGTTCTGTAAATCAAGAAATAGAGAATTAATATATCTAAACTGCAGTTCTTGAAAATACCTATTTATTTTATGTTGCTCATCTGCTGTCCTCCAGAATGTCAAAATGATTTGTGGAGTCAGTCATCGAGCATCATTGTTAGTTACTTTCCTTAAATTTCCTCTTGCATTTATGTTTTTTTTCAAGACATCTACCCGAAACCTCCCCAACCCTTGAAGCAAAAGCCTCAGGCCCAATTGACCAAGGTTATATTTTTCAATATAAACTGTAAAATTACATTTCAATTCTAATGTGTGTGTATGCACAAGTGTTCAAAAACTGGACAATAATTAATTGTGGATAAAAAAAACATGAAAAGGCAACTACGAAACACTGTAGACAGTACAGCTTTAGAAGGAAAACATAATTATCCTTCCTAGCAGAAACACAATTTTAAATTCATATTTTCAGAACCTAATAAAGATGCAATGTTGCAATTCCCCAAGCATCACCTGCAGATAAATGCTTGTATCATATTGGCTCTTCAAAGCATACTCATTATAAACAGAGGCCAATGATGGAACAGTGACCTGCAAAATAGTTCCCAGGTTAAAAATTCAACAAATAAAAAGGAATTTAAATAAATAAAAGTACAGCACATTAGTAATCAATACATCAAAAGAATAAATAACAAATATCACTTACAAAGATCAATGTATAGACATAGGCACCCATTGTGACAGGGAGACCCAAAGCTGTAGTTCCTTCGGGTAAAGATCTTAGCTGATTAACACTTATACCAATGAGCAACAGAGCAAGAGCTTCCCACTGTAGCAAAAAGAATAAATCGATTTTCCAGCAAAGTATAAGGAGCAGAAGCAATTGGGATTTATATAAGGATTACAACTTGTCAATGTTCAACAGTAAAGAACCAAATAATGACCATGAGGACCTTTCTTATTCTTATAGACAAGACAGAGCTTTGCACTAACCTGAATGATGGAAAACCGGCGCTTCATAATGACCTTTAACAAAAGTGCTATCACTAAAACCTGAAACAAGCAAAGTCAAGAGTCCACCATTACAAACTAATTCAACTTGAGCAAACTATCAAGAGAAGAATATTTCCAATTGTATCAATGAATAATTGTTAGAAAAATAATGGAAAAGAATAATAAAAAAAAACTAACAGAGGGAATAATATAAGAGAATTTCCAGAAATAAATAGAAAAGAAAAACTCAGTCAAGAACAATGGACCAAAACTAGTAAAATGAGGCATAAGTAATAGGTTTACATGAGAGGTGTCCAGCAGCCATCACAAGGGATATACCATATGCAATGCATAGGCAAGCTATTACTTAGCAGGCAATATTACTGATATTCAATCATATGGAACAGTGAACTAGAAATTACCTTCAAATTACTTAACATCTTCACAGTAGCAGGATTAAAATAAAGCTGCATGAAATGTGAAATCAACATGTAAGTTACCTTACGTCCAATAATTTCTTAAAATGTGTAAAATGTGACTGAACAATAATAGGCAAGTTATATGAATTTTCATCACTTGATTCAATTCTCTTGTCTATACTATTGATGAAATATCAAACATGAAACATATGATACAAATAAATTCTTAACTATGCAGTGGCCATTCATTAAGACACAGCCAAGGAAGTATATCAGACATATTATACATGACAAATGAGATACGCAACATCAGCAGATAATAATATGAACACTTGAGTATAGGGATTAGATGGAAAATGAGGGAAACAGAGAAGACATCTGAATTATATTAGCTCTTATTAGAAGATAGATGTGTCATAATAATACAAAGCAATAGTGTGCGTGTATATTAATAATCAAGGTAAGTACTAGTTTAGTATGTGTACTATTAGCATCATCTCAGTACAATACGATAATTAACATGCAATGAGCAAGACTCCTAAAAAATCAGTAATCCTAGTATTCAAGCATGCAATGAGCAAGCAATCTATCATGCTTTTATAATAGCTTTAGGTTTTTGTCTATGTCTTTCTGATTTGGAAAAGTAAATGATGCACTACCAACATCTACATGAATTAAAAACAACAAGTTACTAATTTACATGTACATGTTAACCAGAGAAGGCAGATCTCTAATGACTAGCATTCTAGCCTCAATCCTTATTTATGCTTTGTTTATGGGCAAATTCAACATACCTGCATGATAAACTTCAGATAGTTGTTTATGGCATACAGAAGTGCAGGAATTGCCAGAAGAGTGTTGTTACGAGCTGCCTACAAGGGACGAAATACCAGATACAAAATAAATATCAAAACCTATCAGGAAAAGCTACTATATAAAATTTAGAAATTGTTTAAATTTAGTCATTTAGTGATATATAAAAAAAAATGCGAAGAAACTGAAAAGTAAAGTAGTTGATGATTCTTTTATTATCTTATACAAAACATGCTATTACAATGTTTACTGAGTAATCCAGTTCAATCCCAGGAAGCAGGGAACCCTAGACCTAGCAAATGGCAAACACTGAAGAAATGGCTAATATCAAAATATTATTTTTTATTTTATTAACAAATGTTATTTTTTGTTAGTGGGAGAGATTCAAACCCATGACCTCCGCCTTCCCCCTTCAACCTTATAACTCACAAATTTGTCAATTGATGCAAAAATTAATATTATAAATTATAGTACCTGCATGAATGTAGAAATTGAGAGAAGAGGCTTCTCACCAACTTTTTGCTGCCTAGCCTGCACAATCAATCAATAGGTTACATGAATGTAAAACAATTATGAGGTTATGAGCAAACTCAAAAAGACTGGCCTATTTTCTTTTACAACTAATGATATGTTTCCCTTCAATTTATCAACCTGTCCATACCCGTTTTATTTCACAAATGGCATTAGAAATATTTTTCCAAAACCTGAATTAGTTTTTGCTTAAATATTAATATGCTATATAATCCATCAAAGCCTAAATCTTGATCCAAAAGAAACCAGACAATCACAGAATCACTAATTAGCCCCTTGATCCCCACTTCATTGCCTGAAAACCACTCATAACCTTACAAAGTCTGATACAATTGGCAAATAACCGGGTCTAAGTATGTTGAGCAGGTTCAATTCCTAACTGTATGTATGAAAGACTTTGTTGGGAGAAACAAAACCCACTAAGGGATTAGTTTATGGTTTTTGAATGGGGGATACCCTTGGTTCACACACGCACAAACAAAACAAAAATCCCTACACCATAAAATTTTGATTCAGTTGCTGGCTACTCAAAAAGATTAATGACAGATCCAGACCCTGACATCCACCAAAGTAACTCAAAAAATTATCATTACAAACCAAGAAAAATCATTCTTTCGTGTTGAGGTTATAAATTCTAATATTCTATGACCCTTCACAGAAAATTAGGGCACGTCCTGCAAAAAAACAGCAACTCCTAGTAAAATCTCAATTTACTAATATGTGCAGTTCCTCCTCCATAATCTACATCTCACTTGACATGTGCTTTGATTATAAGTAATTGAAAAGACAGTAAATATTTGAATAAAGGCAAAGGGGGAAGTGATCTTAACCTGGAGAAGAAGCATAACAATAGCAAAGAAAACCTTTGTAACCTCAGTCAAAAAATTAACACTAATTGGGCTAAAATTGAATTTCCCATCCACCTTGGACATATAGACAAGGATAGGCTGCCAATTAAAAAGAAATAGTATGTCAGTAACTAAACAGCTAGCATAAAGGTTGCATGAGTTACCAAATTAAAAGCAGTAAACTCTCTAATTTACATCAGAGTATTAGATTATTAAATATTGAAAAGTAGATCTGCGACTGCAAGTCAAAGAAATGAACTATGCAAATGAAGCAATTTGTTTTTAAGGATTGTAATATGCTTCATCACAATCATCATTACATCCCTAAGTTACTACAATTCACAAAGCCAAAGCATGAGCCAATTTCTTTTGGCTCAAGTCAATCTTCTCTCCTAAAGTCTTGGAGTCCTCCACCCTATAAAATCCCAAATTCCTTTTGCCAACTAGACATAATGCAAGAAATGATACTTCAATAGATTGACACAAGATAATCCTTTGAATAAGGTATACCATCCTTGTCAAATGAACAAAACAAATATATGCTTCCAAATCATTGAACATGCAATTGGGAGAGGAATTTCTTTATCAACACCAAGGCAAACATAAGAATATATGCTTCTAGAATACAAAATCCAAATAATTCTCCAAACCACTGAACATGTGAATGCAATAGAAAAAAAAAATCCCCACACGGAGGGTACCAAAGTACCTCAACGCGCAGCACATGCACACACACACAGAGACCAGTATACAAAAGTAGCTCAGAGTATGAAGAGTGTGAAACACATCTCAAATGTGCAGGAAAATCAATTAAGAGATGATAGTCACCTGGAAGCCAACTAGAACACAATCACCAACGACCAAAAAGACATTGAGTACACGTTGCTTGGATGATACCCTACTTTTGTGGCGATCATAAGCCCTTGATATAGTTTTGGAGGAGGGGGAAACCAATTTGGAATGGCAAACACTGCATTCCATTATCCCGTTCTTCATGTAAATCCTCCCACACTATCAGGGTATGAAGAACTCGATCTGCAACGGAATCAACAATACTTATTCATTAAAACCCCCTCTATACATTATCTCAGTAAAATAAAGACAGATCTTGCTCTTCCAAAACAGCCTAAGACAACATCAGCATCATTTAAAACGAATTTAAATGCTAATTCCAAAGGAAAACAGAGATCCCTACGGAAACGTGCGAAATCAAACAAAATAGGATTGCGCAGAGCTGAGATCTTGCAAATAAGAAATCAAGGCTTCACCGACACAATATGAGAGCGCGTAAAGCGTAGAATAAGCAAAGACAAACCTAAATCGAGTCCAGAATAAGCATTCAGGTGAAACTAGATTTGATCTGCAGCTGCCGGCAACGGATTCGAAGTGGCTCAATGTAGAGACACGAGCGCGGGTGCGAATTTCAAAGACGAAGCAAGTCCGATTCAGATTCCGAATTCACTCAGCCTCGTTCCTTCCTTCTGTCTATGGAAATGGAAATTGGAGTTTAAATTCGCAGAGAGAGAGAGAGAGAGAGAGGAAACACTGCGTTTTGGTTTTGTGAATTGGAGTAAGAGCGAGCGAGCGTTATATGGCTTTATTTGTTTGCTTTGAACTCACACAAAATAAAAATAAAAATAAGATAAAATAAAATAAATAAAACATAAAACGGTGTTCGGGAGGAAAGTTGGGAATGACGCGTCTCAAAGTGATGGGCCAATGAGATGTGAGGGAACAAAGTAGAGTCAAAGGGGGATTTGTAGTTTGGTGTGTCAGTGTCTCGCTCGCTTGCTGCTTCGGTTCGGTGGAAATGGAATCACCCCTAATCCATATTATTAGTTTATTACACGGTTAGTTTAGGTATTTCTATTCGGGTTAGACGTTTCTTTCGCTTCAACTTGCAGGGTTGTGCTGTGTGCCTCCACCAATATTTATACAATAGACTTGTGGAAACCATGTGATTTATGCAGCAAAGCTTACACGAATATTCTTTATATCAGATCTCCTTCTAAATGCCGACACTTTCTTTTTTTTCTTTTTTCCTTTTCAAAATTACTAATTTTACTTTTTACATGTAGATATGCTCGATTGAAGCAAGGGAACTTTATTACACTTCTGTTACAAAATGAATTCTGTTGATTATGTTAGATTTTTACCACAATCACAAACTTAAAAACTATTAATTGTCTCATAAGAAAAGGTTTTGATAATCAATAATATCCTAAGAATATTGGTTAAAAAATAAAACAGATTGTGTTGAAAATCATATCATATTAAGAATACATTCAAAAATAATACTTATGGAAAACATGTGATTTGTGTAACAAAGCTTACGATGATCTCCAAGTTTCTGTTACTTTTTTCCCTTTTTAAAATTACTACAAAAAAGTTTATATGTTCCGAGACTTGAAATCTGGTTACAACAAGGGAGCTTTATTACAGTTTAGTTACAGAATAGATTCTGTTGATTAAGATTTTCAGATTTTTCTTTTAAAAAAAAAGATTTTCAGATTTTGACATTGTAAAATAAAGACTTTTTTTTCTGAATAAAGTTAAAAGACATTGTTGACTTATAAGAAAATATGAGTAAATATATTATGTATCAATTATTATATAATTATAAAATAGGTTTTGGAATGTAAAAATGTCACATTAAAATACCATATTTATTCATTTCCTGATGAAATTTTACTGATTTTAATTCATAAAAACACATGATTATGTTAATTAAGGTGGTTATAATTAATTAAAAGTGCAGTTTAGATAATTTCAAGAAAAGACTAGGACATTCCAATTAAATTGACAATCCTTAAAAACCTCAATCAAGAACTCCCTAATTATGTGTTATTCACAATGTAAAAAGAAAGTACAAATAAAATGTAAAGAGATTAAGCCAAAGCCTATAGAAGAAAAACAAATAATAACATAAAAGAATTCATGATTAAAACAAAATTAACTAAACAACCTAATTTTATGGAAGAGGTAATCAGTTTATTAATTTTAATGGATTTTTTTTTTTTATAGTTATGATAAATTTTCAAGTGGGGATATTTTCTATCATATTTGTTAGAAGAATATGAAAAATACATTGATATATTTTGTTGCATTCTCATATCTTCAGGCTTCATGTAGAATCTGAACTAGCGGAATAAAACATGGGGGATTCTAAAGAAACACGAATTTGACATTGGTGACAGTTTTATGCATATGTCTAATAACCTGGTGCCCGATGTTAATTTGTCTGTATAAAGTGCAGAAGTGACCAACTTCATGGCCTAGTCAAATGACGATTTCCTCCTTAATTTTCAACAATAGTAACAAGACATAAAAATTATTAAAAAGCTAACATAGGAGACAATGACATTGAAATAATAATAATATACATTACTAAAAGAAACTATCAAAATATTATTATAATCTAAACAATTAAACTTGTATTTATTCTAAAAGAATGCATCTTCACTCTTCAGTCAGTTGTTTTTCCCGGTCGAGGCTGAAGCCTGAAGGCAGAGCTTAATTTTCACGAAGCGATGTTGTCTTCGAGTTGGTCAGAGCAACCATTTTGAGAATGCATCTACACACAAAAAGGAGAAACAGACTAAATGAGTAGGCAAAATATAAAACACCAAAGGTGGAAAGAATAAATATAATTGCACCTAACAAGACAACTAACATGAAAACTGGGGAAGAAAAAACTTAATTTCAACCAACAACACTCCTGAGTAGATTGCTTTTGGATATTTGCAGTTATATTCCATATCACTAGCTCATTACCATCATACACAAGCAGAATGTAATTCAGTGCGAAATCAACAGTTCACTATAATGTAGTAAGTACAAAACCACTAACTTGTTTTTTTTTTTAAAATACAAGAAACCACAAGCATGCCAAAAATAAAATGTATTTGAGATTGGAAAAACCTTCATGTTATTCAGTCCGGGGAATATTCTTTCAGAAAGACATCTTACAGTTGCACTACCATAATAATGGAGTATTTAACAACTCTGGTAATTTAAGATGGCAATTATGTTACAATTAAATTCTCTGAGTAATTATTTGTGCAAGATCTGGCAAAATAGGGTAACAGGTTCGTACCAAACCAAGAGCTTCTCTTGCAATCCTGTGATTGTCCTCACCACAAACTTTACCAAAGAGAAACATAAGGTGTTCTCTTTGTTCCAGTTTCAAGTGTTTTTCTAGGCCCCGACTAACCATCTCCATTTCAGGCTGCATAGAAATACCCATAGTAAGTGCTAAAAGAAAGTAGCAAGAAAATACATAAATCATATGCTGCAGCAGACAAGGTTAGAAGAAAAATCCTTCTATCTAACTAATGCCTCACCCTATTCAGCATTCCATGAGGACACAGCTTGTTATAGGGTCGTATTTAAGGCATGGTGCACTGCCAATACTTGTTTCAATGGAGTCATCTGGAAATATAGAGCTCTTTCCTGTAGAAAAACTCTTCTAGCTTCTTATCTAAACAGGCTAGAGCATCTCCTCCAATAGTGAACACCATAGGAGAGTTCTTAACTCTTTTTTTATGGGTCGTCATCCTACCATGCTTTATCAGTTTTAAGTATAGCGACTTTTTACTCAAATGGTACAAGAACTTAAAATGGGCCTCACAAGTTATCCCACAGTCTTTATATTTCTTTAAAATGGGTCTCATAATTATTTTTTAATGGTTAAGAACTGGTTCTTACATGTGGCATTCATGTCATCCTCCTTCAATGGTGAACCCAGTCAAGATGGGTTCTTAACTTTAAGAATTGGCCTAAGAAGTAAGAACTACCGCTGGAGAAGCTCTAACGAATAAAGTGTTCATCCAAAGGAAGTAGGGAAATTTAATGGAAAAGAAAATCCAGATTATTATTGAAGATACACACCGAAGACTCCTCAGGAGGAAATATTCGTAGAAGAAGGCATATCTTTGACAGTTCCACCATAGCATCAACCTGTTTGCCTTGCATTTCTAGAGCCTATAATTGAAATCAACAAAAGCATGAATTTAGCAGAGCATTCCAGAGGACAAATATGAACTTTCTAAAATATAGATATCTGATGAGGTCAAAATTTCAGACATTAAGTTAGAATACTTCCAGGTTCAGCACTCATTTTTAAGACCTGTAGTCAAATTATAGATTTTATATGCATGCCACACTTAAACTAGCCTCTTTCAATCCCTGTGACCATAAAATAGAAGAAAATAGACACGGTGGTTATACATGATAGTGTGATGTTATACCACATTCTAAGAAATATTTCTAGACTGCCTCCACTAATGTTTGTTACAAAAATCTAATTTTGTAAAAAACACAAATACTGAAACACAACAGTACCAGATCATAAGGTATAGAGTAAGAAAATTACCCAAGCCTGTAGAAGACAGGAGCGGGTACGAGCAGCAACAGCTGCAGACACAATTGTTGCAGCACGAACATTTTCAAGGCAAATATTTTCAGCAAATCCAGCAAGGAATTGCGGAGCATCCTCACCATCAATATCAATTGAAGTAGAGTAAGTTGGTGCCCTGAATAGAAACAAATAAACCACTAACAAATTTCATAAAATAGGACATCATAATTAACAGGTATTAAGCAGTGAAAAAAGAGATAGAGAACAATTCAGGGCTAATAATATCACACCTGCTGCATACATTTAAAACAAAGTTAACAGATGCCCGATACAAGGTGTCCCGGATATTTGTTGGTTCAATAGACACTTGCACACCAGAAGTTCTGCATAGTTGACGTAACTGTTCACATGTACAGACCAAAAATTTCAAGTGTTATGAGAAGAGAAACAAATTAATTCCCCATTTATTACAGAAAAGATTTATTTTAAGCACGCATTAATAAAAAAGAGTTAGAAACCATCAGTTCCTGTTTTAAATATCTAATGTTCATCAACATCAATTTGACAATGCTTAACAGACATTATCACTTGCACTTCGGAGAACTTTAGTACCGTGCTTCATTATGCTAGTTAATATTAATTAAAAAAGACATTTTTTATATAGGAATTAGGAAAAATGAAAATTGACACAGGTCAGTATAACATCAATAGTACTTTAACTTTTAAGTAGTAGTTGCTGTAAAGTTAATAATTTGATAACTAAGTAAAACACGGGGAGAGGAAAAAAAAAACAAAAGGGGAAAAGAACTGACCTGAATTATATCATCGTCCATGATGTCATTTCCGCCCAATCTACTATTGGTAATTGCTGGAAATCAAGGAGGTGAGTTGCAACTTGAAAAAAATGATGACAAACAAACAAGCTGTTTTTCCCTCGAAAAAGAAAAAAGAGGGAAAAGAAGGAACGAACCTCGAACAACTCTATAAGCCTCCCTCTTGTATTCTTCCTGGTCAAAAAGAGAAGAGTTGGAATTGATGATTAGAGTTGGCCACCATTTGGGCAATTTCCTTTGGAAGCGAACGTCCTTATTCTTGGTGGAGCGTTTGAATGAATCCCGAACCCGAACAGGTGGCGATAACGGATTGGTGTCGCTCCTTTGGCCCCAAGCAACGACCACCTCTTTCCCGCCAAGACTTCGGTCCCTCCGCACAACAACAGGCTTATAGCCAGACGCGTTACTGGAAAACCTAGAAATCAATTGAGCCAAAACAGAAAAGGCGAGGAAGGTCAAAGCCGCTGAAGTTCCGAGGAAATGCAAGGTGGAAGGGCGACACGAAACGACGAGTCTGCGGTTGTGGTCCAGAGTCACCAGGGTTTGCAAATCCAGGTACGCATCTTTTCCGGAAGATAGGAATCGCCCTAGCTCAGATTGAAATACGTTTAGGGGACTCAAGTCGATAACTGCTTCCAACTTGGATTCGAATGAGGTGGAGGTGGTGCTGCTGGTGGAGGTGGGGAGAGAGACTTTGTTGTGCCTTCTGCGGCTGCGACTTCGCCTCCGGAAGGGGGAGCACACCACCGTCAGCCGGCAATGGCCACGGCATAGAGGGAATTGGGAGGGAAGAGTGTGAGTGTTCATGTTCAGGTTGAGAGACAACATATGTTGCTTTGTCTTGTCTACACACAAAACAGCTTCTTCAACTCTCTCCTACTTGTCTGTCTCAAACTTAAACCATAGGCCCAGGCCCAAGTCTGGCGTAAAAACCAACGACCGTATCACCTGTGCTTGTCCGTTAATTTCTCTTTATTTTAAATAACGCTTCATTATCTTTCTTTTCTTTTTCTCTGCCGAGAAAGAATATTAGCAATTCTTTTCTCTTATATTTCTACTTTTTAAATAATTAGAAAGTATCGTAAAAACAGTGTACTTTACTTTTACTTGCATTTAAGAGCAATATTAAAAATAATATATAAGTACAAAACAAAAAGCTTCGTAACAAAATTATAAAGACAGGAATATTATATATCTTGGGCATTCGCACTCCAAAACAAAAAGAACATAGAAGTCAGCTAAACAAATAAGTTATATTGGGTGGCTCCATTCAGTTTTCGGATTGTCCAAAATACCTCCCCGAAATTGTAGCCAATAGATTCAACATTACAACCTCGTCATCCAATTCAGACTTTCCGGCACGGATGCTAGCACACTTCCGCAGCAAACTCCTGAGAGCAGCACAAGTGTCAGCATCTAGTGGAGCATCAACTGTTGCACAGAGAGCAAAAACCCACATGCAATCATTTCTTGTCATAGTGTCTGCAGCCTCTAGCAACCTAATTCGTTTCAACAAAGTTGATACCCGGGCTACAGAGTCCATTGCTAAGATTACGGAAACCAAAGGAGGGCTGCTGCTGCTGCTGCTAGTTTGATCAGCTGAAGTTTTCGTTTTCATTTCAGGAGACACTGTTCTATCCTTTTCCTCTCCACAATTATTCCCAACTAGTTGTGAGGAATGAACACCAACATTCCCAGAATGTATATGTATGGCACTTGAACCATCAACAAGGCATGAGAAATTCTGGAATCAGAAGTTGGGAAACAATGAGAAAATGATATGATACAAAATTACAAACATATTTAGATGATTCTATACATGTCCAGTTGCAGTTGCTATAATGAACTTATAAAAGAACATACCGTTCTCAGTGCTGAAAATTCAGCAAGAAATACATCCTCCCACTGTTTCAATGGCAACAGATGCTCTGGACACTTGGCAATATCAGGAATCTGGGGCATGTAAGCACTTTGTTCCTTGTTAAGTTTGCCTCTATCAAGTTTTGCTACCTTCACTTTTGGAATTTGATGTGCCTCCCACCTATTCAATATAAAGAAATTATCAGGAAGAAAGAACATTTCTTTCAAAGCATAAATTCATTATAGCACCAGCAATCAGCTGCTGACAATTACGATAATAATACCTGACACGCCTAAGATATTCCCATCCATCTTCTGGTGGACCAGAATCAAAATTAGGTTCTCCATTGACCATAAAGGCAGGCCTTTGGATGCTAGCATAATCATCATCACTACCATCATCTTCACTGCACTCTTCCACAATTGAGCACCCATCCTCACCCACAAGACTATGACCACAAGAAGAGTCAACAGGAGTTACTTTTTCACTACTCTCCATGTGTTGTAATTCTCTATCCCTATCTTCACAACACACTGCACCTGAAAGCAATTACAAAAATTTCAGTACCAGCAATGTCAATTTGCTAATAATTTAAGGGTTGAAGAGGAAATAAATATAGAATTTAGTATTCTGTAAAAGCAAGAGTGATCTGGTAAAGCATGTCCTTTTCATTGAACCACAATGTAGACAAGACATGGAAGTTCTTATTGATTATTGAAAAATCAACAACATAATTCTGCACATGCAACGTAAAAAAATGAACTAAAAAACAAAGCATCGTCTTTACTGAATGACCAAAGTAATCTTTCACATCTACAATGAAGCCTACTGCACAAGACTTTTCCTATACAATGATTTTACACAAGTAACCATGCAACTGAAGTCAGTGCCTAATTACAACAATCAGAACATAGTGAACTAATGTTGCATATTAGACATGTTCCAGGTTCCTTTTGCTCATTCTTCAATGGACAAAGACATTCATATATCTCCATCTTCCGTTATTAGCAGCCACACCTGTCCATCATAGAAATTGAAAACATCAAATTGACACAATATGACCTAGCAACTCGGGGACAATTGGATTTAAAAAAAATACAAACATCAGAGAAATTAAGTTTTCGACAGTTTCTCCAGAAAGAATTGTTGATTACTTACTTTGCAGAGAAAAGCATTTTATGCACAAAAGCCCCTTTATTACAATAAAGTGATGAAGGACACATTGAAGTTCAAAGCAAAAACAGTGAGACTAGTGCAAAGAACAATCAAGAATGAATGAGGAATGCAAAGAATCCATTTCTTGGTTTGGAAAGACTTACTGAGGATTGGTTTGTTGTGCAGAAGGGGAGTGGAGGCTAAAGTGTCGTACTCAGTGGCCACGGTGGTGTGAAACGCAGAGTGAATTGCTTTCCAGAACTTGCGCTGTTGGGACATGTTCACGAACCTCAGAGCCTCCAACTCCTTTCGCGAGTACCTTCTATTATCAGTCATGGATTTGGGCCTCTCTTGGGTTATCTTCTTGTTGTTCTTCCTTCTTCTTGAACCTCCGATCTTGGCAACGGAGTCCAGCAACGCCGTTTCGTCGATAACCTCAATCCCCAGGCCTAATGAGGAGGAAGCCTGCGCCGTTATCGTTTTCTCACCGCCCAGCGCAGATTCAAGTTCCTCCAACAGTCGCTTTTTCTTCATTTCCAATTCTGCGGAATCAAGAACGGGGTGTTCTTGTGAATCAGCCATCATCACTTCGCACTTCAAATTTTTGGGCTTCTCTTTCTGTTTCCTTTTGGAGGGTTAGGGCGCACTCGCTCGCTCTACCTTTATTTATACTAGCATTTTCACTTCCCAAAAACTTGTTTTTACTTTCGGCCCAACAACAGATTTTCAAATTTCCACATGGATTCTATTTTTATTTATTTTAATATATAGATCATATTATAATTGGAAATTATAATAATTAAATATCGTTAAATTCATAAATTATATTTTAGATTTATAATAAACCATTTAAATTTTATTATAAATAAACTTTTTTTAATTATTGGGAATTTTAAAATATTAAAATTAAATTTAGAGAAAAAAAAATTACAAAAATGATAGACTTGAATGTAGAAGTAAATAACAAGATCGAGTGAATGATTTGGGGGGGGGGGGAATTTAAAATAGTTGAGATTTTCTTTTTACTGATTGCAGAGATGCACATTTAAAGAAGCAAATAAAATAAAAACATTGAAAACATTCAATTAAGAGAGTGATGGGAATGAGAGTCTCACTCTCCAAATTGGTTGGTGTAGATCCTTAAATAAAAACTCACACAATGCAATTAGTTAATGTAGATGTATCCTTTCATTTTTACATTTTTATCATATTGTCATATTTATAAAATGAATTGAGTCATTTTTATACCGTTGATTAATTATAACTTTGGTTAATTATGACTTTTTATTTTAATAATTTTTAAAATATTTTTATAAAAATCAATTAATTTATCATAAATGAAAGTTGTAATTGACTTATAATACTATTTCATGTATCATCCTTCTTCACAATTATTTTTTGATAATATTTACTTCAAAGTAAGATTATTTATGTTTAAATATATTTATTTTGGGTTTGTGCCCATGTTATAAGCAAGCTTAGGATAAAATTTTACTCAAAATTTTGATCTAATACACAAGTGACTTTATCTCAAAATCAATTTTGAACTAAAAATTATTTTCACGACATAAGAATAAACATGAGAATATTTACATAAAATTACATTAATTGGTATTTTAACATGACTTTGAATGATGTAACGTGAATTCAAACTTTTACAAAATGCGTATATAAATCAACTTAAACCACATTATTTGCAATAGAAGGGTAAAAAACTTACTTTCATCTCATGAACAAAATATTTATTTTTTTACAAAGAAAAACTATATTAAAGCCGGTTTGGCCTTTCATTGAACTCCTAGTCGCTGTTGAACAATAGTTAACTTTAAATAAACCTTTTTTTTTTTTTATCATTAATAAACCTCAATAAATTTGACAAGTCTACGTATATAAAGTTCAACTAAGTGCCCTAGAATAAACGTTATACATAACACTAACACGCAACTAAAAGTCTCCATTAGCATAATCCCTGATTGATTACACTATTAATTATCCTACAAAAGAGAGAGAGAGAGAGAAACAAATATAGGTCTTTCAAGGCAAGTATCAGCTCCGTTTGATAGCAAGAAACAAATAAAGAATATGGGGGGCAGGGCAATAACGTTAAGTAACAAACAACATTTAGCCACATAACAAATATCCACCACGCAACCCAAACCTATCGTTGCATTATGTTATGGCTCAATGGGGACTCAGCACTACAAGTGCGATGCAATAAATACATGGAATTTAACAATTACATGAAACGAGCCACAACCCAATCCCTACACATCCAATCTCAAACAAAAATTAAAATATATAGATATAGATATATCCTCAGTATTTGATGAAATCTGGAGATAATCCAACTGTGCAGAAGATGCAGAAACCAAACTGAAGTTTAAAACTTCTAATTTATTTGCTTCAACTTTCATGAGCCGGAGCCTGTGCCGGAGCAGGAGTCTTCAAAAGTGGTTGAAGTGCTTTAACAACAATGCTCATATTTGGCCTAAACTCAGCTTCATACTGCACGCACAGTGCCGCAACAGCTGCAAGCTGCATGGTCAACAATAACCATTATCAATGTCAACCACAAAATGGAAGATCCAAGCACCATAACTTTATTCACGAGTTAAGAGTCTTTTCGCATGTGCATGTGCAAGTAAGAGGAGTAAGAGAGAGAAGTAGATACCTTAGCAACTCCTTTAGGGGGGTACTCTCCCTTCAATTTTGGGTCTACGCACTGTTTCACTTTATCTTCACTTAGTCTTGGAGTAGCCTACAAAAAATATCAATGTCAGAAAAATATCTATGGTAGCAGGGATGAGGTATGAGTTTAAGCAGACACACTGACCCATGTAACAAGACTCTGCTGTCCTCGGGGCATGGTATGGTCAACAGGTTTCCTTCCTGTAAGAAGCTCAAGAAGAACAACACCAAAACTATAGACATCACTTTTTTGAGTCAACTGCCCAGTCATTGCATATCTGTAAAGTTTGGCAACACAAAAGAAGTTAAGAATCAATAAACCAAATAAAAGTTCAAAGGAGGCAAAAGAGTTTAGATGAGAAACAAAATAAATTAAAGATTGAAAAACATAGATTAAGCAGGCAAAGAGATTAATTGTTTTCTTAAAGTTTCTGATGAATCCACATGCCTCAGTAACTGAACCACAGAGCATATTCCCTAAAACTAACAGCGACTATATACCAAACACTTTGTTCAACCACGTGTTGAGTTAGACTGCTGGGATATTCATCATATCTCTACAGGAACAACACATGCACAAACAAACAAGCTAAAATAACTGTCAATAAAGAAAGACCTTTCAGTGAAAATTGAATAAAAAAAACTGGATATAAGAGATACTGCTTTGTATTTTCTGTTTATCAATTTAACTTCCAGTAAATTTAAGCCAATCATGGGGAGTACAGGGAAATTTAGCAAAAACTGGACCACATCCAAAGCCAGTAATGAGACTATGGAGCCTCGTTCACTCTTCATGACAATAACTTACCAATCAAGACTTACAGCTTTATCATTAAGTAAAATTTAAAGACTAAACACTTGAATTGAATTCACACAATATATTGAATCCAACAAGAAGTTGGAAATGCATCAGTATGGACTAAAAAACATCAAAGAATTTATCAGATGACAACAAGAGAAATGATTCAAGGTCAAATACCACTTGATAGTCCTCAGCAATAAACCATGAAATGCATCAGTATGTAAAAAGAACACACACAGGCAGCACTAGAAGTGTTAAACGCATTAAAAATGTCTTATTTATAACACAAGATAGCATGCATACAAATTCAAAGGAAACACGAAAGCAAATATAGATGTAAAATTAAATGCTAGCAGGTTCTCAAAGCTTACTCTGGAGCATGATACCCAAAAGTCCCCAATACACGAGTTGAATGAAGGCGGGCAGCCATGTCAGGGGCCTGATTAGACAGGTTAAAGTCGGCTATCTTAGCCTTGTAATCTTCAAAGATTAGCACATTACTTGATCTGATATCTCTGTGTATAATTGCTGGTTGAACTTTCTCATGTAAATATTCCAATCCCCTTGCTGCATCAACTGCGATTCTAACTCGCTGTATCCAATCAAGAGTTGGCCCTGGTTGTGCCCCCTGAACTCCCTTTCTTCCTGAAGTGGAAAGACAACCAAAATCATTAATGGAAATTAATAGGTATGAAATACAAGTTGAGATAGGACATCAAGCTGCATACCATGCAATATGTCATGAAGAGAGCCCATAGTAGCAAATTCATATGCAAGTACACGGAGATTTCCTTCAACACAGTAACCGTGCAACTCAACAAAGTTGTCATTCTTCAATCTTGAGACCATGGAAACCTGAAATAGGAAACACTGAATGAGAAGGCTAATAAACTGCCGATAACCATCTAGAAACCAACGTAATTGCCATGTATAGATTATAATAGTTGATAGCAGAGACATGCCTGGGTCAAAAACTCATTATTTGATTCAGGTTCAGATGAAACATCAAGCTTTTTCACAGCCACTGCTTTTCCACTGTTTAAGGTTGCATAATACACCCTTCCATATGATCCTTCACCAATTAATGCCTTTGAACCAAAGTTGTCAGTCTTTTCCTTCAGCTCATCTAAAGATAAGGCTGGAGCTTCAATAGGTGGTGGTGGTGCCTTATGTGCTTCAGGCTTTACAGGAGCTGAAGCCTTTGAACCCTTTTGGTTGCCTAAAGCAAATAATAATTGAAACATGAGTAATCTCTACCAGGGAAGGAGCCAGCTATCTGACACAGTGAACTGAACTATGAGAACAGAAAAATAAGCATCTAAATAAAACCATAATTATCAATCTCAAACAGTGTTGCACAGCGGCGAGCTCTGAAAATGCTATAGTGGAATAGCAGGAAGCATATCGACTGCTATTTTAAATGTGTTAATAATACAAACTAAAAAAATTATACTACATTGCCAATTTGCCATCAACTAGGAGCAATACGAACATAGTAATAAAGTCCAAAAAATGGAAGATGGTGATGAAATTAATAGGGGAAAACATAACAAAATAGATCAAAACTGGCAGAATGTGAACTATCAGGGAAGTTTGTAGGAAGAAGGAAAGAAAAATTGTCCTGTAAAGTGCAAAGGAACAGAGGTCAAACCAGAGGTAGCTTTTCGTGGAATGGTCAATGAAGAAGGGTTTAACATCTAACATGTTTCTAAAGCAAAAAAATATATTACAAATGGGGGAGAAATCACAATTTTATCCAAAAAAAGAAACTAAACAACAATGTTTCACTTTAGGGGTAAAAATCGATTTTTGAAACTTATATATCATGGCAGCACAGCTAGATGCGAAAAAGTCACTATTGCAGCTACAATGGTTGCTACTGAAAACTACTCCAAGATTTCAATTCCATAGCAACCCAGGGCCACTCTGCAAATCTACTCTGCTGTGGCGCCACCACAGCACACTATTGACCACTATGAATAAAGCAATGAAAAATATGAAAATAAAATAAAATGGAGGCTAGACATTAAGTGACTGGGTTACAATTAACTAATCTGTTGGTGCCCTTAGTAGTTTAGTTTTACTTATTTCTGAAATAGTAAAGAATATCTGGAAAAAAAAGTAATAAATAAAGAAACTGACCATCTCCATAATTCCTTGGGCTTTTCAGGTGTTCATTTTCATTTGATGGGAAAGACTCCTCCACCTGACAAGTGCAACAAAGCCACCTACGCATCCTGGTACTCTTTTTTAAATATAGATCGTCTTGGTAAGTTGTGTTCCCCTGGCGAACAAAGTATTCAGGAGGAGAAGCATGTGCCTACATATCGTCACAAGAAGCATATGTGACGTTGTTATTATTATTATTATTCGTGAAAAACAAGATAATTATAAACTCTTCCAAACAGGTATATATTAAAAAATAGTAATTTAAATGAGCACACTGGCAGCTATTTGATCATAAAAACTAACGATAAGTGACAGAAAAATCCGGTTGCTAAAAGCGTGAATTTTAGATAATCGGATCATAACGGTCATTGATCACACGCGAGATAGAAAAGGATTTGAGACATTTGATTTGGTCCATCACCTTGATCTCATATCGTTGAAAAACATCGTAAATTGCAGAATTAGATATGTTGCTTAATGTGAAGAATCCCACAACGAGAAAGAAAGAAAGAAATAGAGAGAACAGGATAAAAATCCAAATCATTGAACAGTAATTGAAGGAACAGAAGAAAACATAATAAGAATGAATGATGGAATAGAGAAGGAATTGTTACCAAATGAGCAGGTCGATGGTGATAGTCTCTGCGGTCCATCGAAAGAAAAAGAAATTAAAAAAAAAAAAAAGGAAAGGGAGAATTGAGGCCAAATCGGATTCGCAAAAACGCAGAACACCCGAAGAGGCCCAAAAGAATTGAAGAAGAGAGAGTGAACAAAAGAGAAAGGGGGGAAATAAGAGAAAGGGGGGAAATGAGAACCAAAATTAGACAATGAAGAGAAGCGAAATAACAGGTGAAAGGAACGGGAGAGAGAAATTACCTTGCTATGTTATTGTTAGGGTTTGTTTGTTAATGCGATGCCAGCGAGCGAAGGAAGAAAGAAAGGAAGGAATAATAAAGAGAGAAGAGAGAACCAGGTGTGGAGATATCCACACAACACCCTTTTATTCGACTGTCCAATCATTTTTTAACGACTCCTCCCATTGCGATTCTTTTTTAACTAATCAATAATACATATGTATATTTTATTTGAAATTAAATTGGTAGTATTAATTTATCTTTGACTTTTAAGAAAGATACTCGAGTAAAAATAAATATGTTATACGGTAATTGAAATCTAGTACTCCCTGAAATTTAATTGATTTTTTAATAATAATGTCAACAGACACATTATAGAGTGAATCAATGAATAGTCTCTTTACTTTGTAGGAAAGGAAGGAGGGTTGAGTGCGATGAATGATGATGAGACCCTTTCTTTTCTGCGTTGGCCGGTTTTCTTCAGCAGACTGCTTCCAATGTGTAATATCCCATAGTATTCTTTTTTAAGTTAACTTGTTTTTTAAATATTAGTATCGCCCGTTATAATCATGAGAATAAGGAAATTGTAGCACATGTCTTTGGATTTCTTCAACCAAACCACTCAAATAACGGATATAAAATTTAAATTTAATTGTATGCTTTGAGTTAAGTCATTGTACACTAACAATTTACATTTGTTTGTCCAAGTAGACAAAATATGTTTTTTTTTTATATAAAATTTATTTTAAATGAATGTAAGTTTATAAAACGTGATTTTTATTTGAATAACATATATTAAAAAATTAATTTTAACACGTAATATTTTGTTTAGAAATTTGTAATGAAAATAGATTTTGAATATGTAATTACCAAGATAGGTTTTGAAATAAAATGTGTATTTTTCGTTAGACTTATATATTTTTTCTTTCTCCAGCTCAAACCTTATTCCATTATTCTTGGTGGTTTACTACAACCATAAACTAGCAAATAAAGTTTTAATATGGATTAGATTAGACACATTTGATTTCCATCCAAAGACCGAGAGAGTAAACATAGTTGTCTATGAATTTGCGAGGAAGCTTGACGATGATACCTGTATTGGTCGACCAACAACAAGAGAGAAATCTTTTACACTTTTTTTCTCACCTTTTTATCGATTTTCTCCTAACAAAATTCCCTACTTTATTTCTGAATGTCGTAAATTTTTGTTATAGTGTGAATAATAATAATGAAATTATTCAATCTTTTTAGGGAGGTTTTACACTTAATTGGAGCTTTGGGTCAATAAAAAATTACAAAAGTTACTCCATCAAGGCGCAAAGACAAAACATTCTTATGTTTTGAGAAGGAAATGGCAAAAATATACTAAAATCTAAACTCGATTTTGAACTTATCCAAAAGTATGGACGTTAGAAATTTACTTATTATTCTAAATCAATTATTTAATTTAGGCATAAACATGTCTGGTGTTAAATTTTTTATATTTGTAATATAAATTCTTTTATATTAACGTTATTTTTATATTATTTAAGGAGTCCTAATAACAAATACTAACCTAAAAACTTTTAAATAATTTAAAATATTTAGTTATTTAACGGATCGGATCCTATCATAAATACTGAAATATTATAAAAGAAAAATAAACAAAATAAGGAATCAAACATAATAATAATAATTTATTATTAAAAAATAAATAAACATAATATAAAAATATATATAATAATAATTTTATTATTATAATATTAAAAAATATAAAATAAAATAATAAAATTATCATTTTAAAAACTGTACAATTTATTTGAAAAAAAAATTATACCCGTGGATAGCAAGCCGGTAGCAAGTCTAAGTTTTAAAAATAATATGGGAGAAAGTAAGTTTAAGAATAAAATTGAAGATTTATTTAATTAAAAAAAAGAGTGGAGTTACTTGCTGAAGGGACAAAGGTTTTGAAGTGAAAATAAAAAATTGGTATCTATAAAAATAAAAGAGTTTCGGATTTGCACATATAAAGCTTCTCTTTCTCTGGCGCTTATCATAACCCTTACTTTACTTGACCGTAGCATTAGAGAAGAGAGACAGTGATGGAGTGCGTATTCGGATTGGTGGGTAATGGTTTCGCGATCGTGGTGGCAGATTCATCGGCGGTGCACAGCATCCTCGTCCACAAGTCCAACGAGGACAAGATCATGCTCCTCGATTCCCACAAACTCATCGCCGCTAGCGGCGAAGCCGGAGACAGGTATCTACTTTCTAGGGTTTCCTTTCCCTCTCTTTTCCATTCTTCTGATCCCGTTTTCTTCCGTTCCGTTTTAGGGTTCAATTCACAGAGTACATACAGAAGAACGTCGCCTTGTATCAGTTCCGTAACGCCATCCCTCTGACCACCGCCGCCGCCGCCAATTTCACACGTGGCGAACTCGCCACCGCTCTTCGCAAGGTATCTTCTCAATTAACCCTAACTCCAATTTAATAGTTGGTTAATGATTCATTTGGTGTCTCAAATATTCATTTATCTTTTTCTTTAGAACCCATACTCCGTTAACATCCTTCTTGCTGGTTACGACAAAGAGACGGGCCCTGAACTATACTACATCGACTACATTGCAACCCTTCACAAGCTTGAAAAGGGGGCTTTTGGTTATGGCTCCTATTTCTCACTCTCAATGATGGACAGACATTACCACAGTGGAATGTCAGTTGAAGAAGCAGTTGATCTCGTTGATAAGTGCATCGTGGAAATCCGATCCAGGCTCGTTGTTGCGCCGCCCAACTTTGTTATTAAAATTGTCGACAAGGATGGTGCTAGAGAGTACGCATGGCGTGAGTCCGTCAAGGATACCCCTGTTCCTTCAGCTTGAGTAATTCTGTCGCTAATTTTAGTTGGACTTCTTTCCATTTGCTCACTTTTATCTTCCTACAGTATAAAAAACTGGTCTGTTGTCTCTGAAAATCATGGTCTATAGATGCTTTAAAGTAAGACAGCTTATCATTTGAATTAATTCATATGCATGATGGTTAGTTCTATTCAGAAATGAGTTTATGACATTGTGTGAGGTAGGCTTGATTTTAATGAATCTGGATTCTGGCTTCTCTGTTTTTTTTTTTTGCTGTGATGGGGTGATCCATGGAGTGTTGTATTCACCTGAGAATTTCAGTTTTTTGGGCTTTTCTGCCCCACTTTACTACCTAAAAAAAGCAAAAGACACGGTAATGTTGAAAAATCATTTGAGAATTTTTTTACTAGCTAACTTAGTAAAGGTATTGTGTGTGTGTGTGTGTAACAATAACATAATCCATCAAAATAATGTTAATTCAATGTATTTTGCATATGTAAAAGATCCCACTTTTATTTTCAAATAATGAGTATAAAATTAAAAGTAAGCAAGGGCGAAATTTGTATTGATTAGAAAAACAGAGGTATATGTATTATGTATAGCACGTGAAGTACTGCTAACAGAATTCAACTACCTACAGCAGTTCAGCTATCTGATAACTAGCTTTTAACAGCCAATTATCTGACACTAAAACTCCCCTTCAAGATGGGAAGTAAATATCTGTAAATCTCATATTAGATATGAATGCTTTGAAGAGAGGTTCTGAAAGAGATTTGGTTATTAAATATGCCTGGTTGTCACAGAAAACCAGTGTATTATGTTTAAGTAAGGGTATTACCCAAATGATTTCACTAGTGGTACAGGCAATAACTCAGTATTCGGCCTTGGCTGAGAATCTAGTAATTGTATTGCTTCTTAGATTTCCAGGAAATGAGTGAATTTCCCAAAAAAATATTGCTTGAACCCATAGTGAATCTGTGGGTATAATACCTTGAGATTAGGATCCATTGGCAGAATTGCTGGTTTGTAATGAATGAAACCAGTATACTGTAACATTGACAATACATATTTGACAGGTATATTCTTTGCTTGGGGTAAGCTAATTTGATGTCGAGTAAGTGTTTCAAGTTGCCAAGGATTTCGAGTTTGAGGTGGTTTTGTAGAGATGTTGCACTTGCTTGAATGTGAAAAGGGGAGGATAAGTAGATTTAGGTTGATTGAAGCCTTGGCCAAGGACAGCAGTTGAAAACTTGGTAAACCATTGTTTAGAGGCCTGTCTTAATCCATAGATGATCTTGTGTAACCTACAAACAATATTGTCCACACCTCGTACATTAGAGGAAGATCCATGTAGTCTTTCTTGAAAAGATCTCCAAGAAAAGCATTGCTGATGTTTAGTTGAAGTAATTGCTAGCCTTTAATTGCTGCCATAAGACAATAACCCTTACTATGGTTAATTTTACAACTGGTGAAAGGGTGTCTGAAATCTATTATGCCAACACTTGCTGTGTGAACCCCTTATAGCTACTAATCTGGCTTCTAATCTTTTTACACTGCAATCTGCCTTGGTGTTTACTTTATTGATCCATCTGCAACCTATCGAGTATTCGCCTTAAGGTAGAGGGATAACAGACCATATATTATTTGTCCCATGGCAGGTAATTCTTCTTGCATTGTTACCTGCTATTCAGGAAACTTAACAGCTTAGTGATAGAAAACATGTTCATAGACATTGGAGACTGGCATGACAAATGACTTATATGTGAGTAACATTGTCAAATGTTGTATGGTTAGTTATAGGGTAATTAGGGCAGTATTGCACTGAGTTGTGGAGGTAAGTTTTTTTTTTTTTTTTTGGGGGTGGGGGTTATGGGTCTGATGGATCTTCTATAAGGTTGGTCTTGGTCATGTGGTCTATGTTGGGTCTTAGACTGGTCAATTGATGCGTTGTACTCGCTTTGGGTTGTTGGAGCTGTATGAGTTGTTGTAATGAATACAGAAGAATGCCAATAAATAGCAAATGAAGAGGAAAAGGTAGGGGGAAAAATACCCACTACCACATGTGCAGGTGCATCAAGGCTTAAATTCATTCAATTCTTCCAACACTTCGGTCAGATGTGAAAAATATTGACAGACTGATTTTGGCCATGCGTAAAGCTGAAAAGATATTTCTTCGCCTGATTCTCTTGATCCATTTTTCTGTTTGAACAAATCTTGGAGGTCTTTCTAGATATCTATTACTGCAATGAAGTCATTGGATATGGGATTCAAAATCCAAGAAGTGATGTTTTTTCCTCAAGAGAGAAGCCAAGGATTCGTGCCATTGGGTACTGCAATGGAACCATCAATAAAGCGACGCATAACAGTACAAACATATTATCATAGAGTGATATATGCAATATAACAACATTAGAGATCTTATAACAAAAAAGTATTTAAAAAAAAAAGTGAATAAATTCAATAAAAAAAGATGAGTGTTAGTAACATATTTCTAACATACTCTTTCAAGTTCACTAACTCTAATTTGTTAATTCTTTTTACAGTAAAAATGATTAATTTATTAAAAATTACAAAATCAAGAAGAGAGAATAATTAAATATGATGTAAAATTTACAAAATTGTCGTTTTAATAAATTTTGATTAATAAGAGTGTTTTTGTCAGGGATGTCTTTCTAGCATTGTTCGTAAAAAAAATTCAAAACTTGTAAAAGCTTCAATCCTAGCTTATTTTTATACTTCAACAGAAAATATTACAACCATCGGTGGTGTCCAAAGTTTGCTGCTCGAAACTAATTAGATTCCCATTAATAGAACTTTAATCAAGTTTGTTAATTTTAACTAAGGATTATAATCTTTTCTTTTTTTTGTGAAAAAGATTATAATCTAATAGCACAATATTACATCCGCCCAATAGACAATTATCACTTATCTGTACGATTATTATAGAATGACCTTAATTGCACTTTGATGGTATACAACCGTTAGAAAACACGCTTACAAGCTTGCTTCGAATGTTTGCATGTTTGGTTGTCTAATAAAAAAAAAAATTGTCCCGAAAGGAATGCAGTTCATGATCTCACCATTTTATTTAATTTAAGTTTTAAAAAATTAATTTTTAAATTTTTTGGGACATGATCCCATCCAGTTTTAATTTTAAAATAAATTGATCTCCCATCAGACAAAAACATTACAGAAAGCTCTACCTTGCCATATTTACTTAAATTTTGGGCTATAAATGATTTCCTTGGACTGTCTAAGAAAGCACTTACGTACTTAGATTGACATTTGGGAAAAGTAGGCTGAGTGGATAACAAAAATCGTAGTATCATTTTAATCCAAATTTATGTTTATGCTTAGACTCATAAATGATGGATGCTACAACAAGCCAAAATTATCACCAGCTTGTACTGTGGTCAAAACTGAAATGATTGCAAAAAATCCTGATCCTATTAAAGCTAAAAAAGTGACAACTTGCTAATCCAGCCTCTGCTTGCTCTTGCTTCGTCTCATCTTTGCCTTAAATCTTGATTTCACCATCAGAGTCTGTACCGTATTTGCAAAGTTCCCAACAGCCATTAAGACCAACAAGACACCGCAAAATATTACCTGCCCGAAGAGTTTCTATCAATATAAATAAATAAAGCTAAGGCTAATCTATGCAACAAAATATTACTGGGTTTATTTTCTTCGGTACTTCCAATCAGTCAATTCATGTACACACATACAAAATGAAGTAAAATAGCAAGCACAAACAAATTAGTACCTGCCACTCGGAAACAACCCCAACAACTGCAGTCCTGAGCAACAAAAGTCCAACGTATGCCTCAAATCCCTGAACCACGATAGGAGTCATGAATGTCAAACCTCTGCTGTGTCAGGTCAATGATTTCCAGAATGTGAATAAAATAAAATTTTACTTTTAAAGCAAATTAACACAAGATTTGCTTCTCAACTAATCATCTGTCACTCACACAACACAACATAAATCAGGAACATGAATATCACATGAGAATAAAAAACCGGCTCATAGTCGCGCACGCATATAACTTAAGTGACATATAACATAGCAGCCATGTTGTTTGTTACCTGCAACGTGAAAAGTATGGGACACAACAACCACAGTTGGCCATCCACACCAGCTGTTTCCCCCCACACAACATCCATCCTCTTGGCCTAAAATACAGAGAAAAACACGGATCAAATATATATATATATACAGTCCAACTCTTTGAGAGATTTAACTATAAAATGCTATAGGGAAAAGAAAATTTTAATCATGATTGAACAGGATAATAGAAAGCTTGTGTGAGGGTGTGTAAAATATAACTAACTAAAATAGAAAAGGAAAAAGCAAGTAAAAATATACTATTTAACGGTGTCACCTTTCCCAACGCTATACGGGTATAAAGTCTTTGGCGTTGATATCTATTTTGCAAAAGCATTGCAACTCCTTGCATCATAGCCCACTGTAGAAAAAGTTGTACACCTCTCTGCACGCATTATTGAGACAAACAACAGTTAAACAACATAATTAAAAAAAATAAAAGAAAATACTATATGCGCAGGGCTAGGAAACTAACCTGCTTTTTTGCACAGTCTGGTTGTCCTTTAATCTCCCATGTGAGACTCACGAGGGCCATCACCATAGCACAATAATGATGATATATCCACCTGTAACCGTATAGTAAGTTTATTTACCAAAAAATTTCCTAATATGCAATGTAAGGATGACAATATTAACACGCAAACCAAATAAAATTCTTGCCTCCCCTTATTTGAATATAATAGAATACAGGACAAATGAGCATCAATTATACCTCTTTTTAGATGAGATGAGAAATTAGACACATGGGCAGATTATAATTCCCTTTTTAGACGAGAAAGGAAATTATTAAGAAATGGAAGATACCCTCTTTACAAAAAATGTCAAGGAAAAAATTACAAGCTCAAAAGAGTGAACTAATTGGTTTGCAAAATAGGCAAAGGAACACACTAAAAAAACCCTTGAGCTGAAGCCCATAACTAAGCTAAGAAAAGCCTGTCCTACAAAATATGAGTGAATAAAACACAGCAAATCTGGCATTTGACACCTTTCAACTGAACCAAACACCAACCAAAGTAACACAGTTCCGAAATATCATATTCATTTCTGCTCACCACCAAAACCTTCAATGCAGCTTGAGAAAAATGACCTTTAAGTTAGGTGGACATATCCAACACTACCAAGTAGTCCAAACAATGAACTCTACTATGCCAAGCTACCTGACAATGTAAAAAATATATTCCTATTCATAGGAGAGCTTTTATAATACAATACAAATTTCAATGGAAAGTACCTTCTGTTGCCTACACATGTGCCAAAGAATTCATGTTTAACAAAGTGTTAGTGTATAACAATACAAAGGCATCAATTTAGTGGTTGTCTAAACTGTGCATCAAGATATTTGGGAAGGCATTGCAATAAGAAAATGATCAAATAAAGTAAAGGTAAAAAGAGGAAAAATATTCTGAAGGGCCTAAACTACAATGCAGGTACTAAAAGAATTGAAATGATAAAAGAATTCCGAATGGTACCAAATTACAAGTCACCAATCATTAAAAAGTTGAATTTCAGCACTAGATGAACCTGTACATTATCCACACTTTAAGCCCAAAGGGCTTTTGTGAGTGTTGTGCTAGAGATGCAATATAAAACCATTAATGTATCTTCATCTAATGGCTTAAGTTTTGGGAATAGTTGGTTCAGGATAAACATAAAAAGCATGTACATCTTGCAAGGTGAGCACATGATGAATACATGGGGAAAAGACCCAAAAAAAGAATCCCCTACCAAAATTTTCTTAGAAATGAAATGAAACCGTAGTACCTTCCAAAGAAAGTAAATAAGAGAAAGAGGGTAGAGAGACAACTTCCAAGAACTCAATGTAATAGCAGAAACCCAAAATTTAACATCCACAACCATGCTAATGAAACCATCTTTGCTCTTGGTCAACTACCTTGTCACTAGGGAGTAGGGACCATTTATGAGCACAATATTCCTAAAGCCTAATCATCCCTCTGTCATAGCCTTATGCATTACACACACAACCCAACTAATTAAATAATGTCTCCTACTATCCTCCACAGCACATTCAAGTTGTAGAGTATGAAGGGTTGAATGAGCAGTAAAAAGTAATACGAGTTTCACTCATGTGATTAAAGAACAAGCAACAAGCATAGAATCAAGAACCCAATACCCATTAACATCAAGTTTAATGACTATACCAGGAACGAATATCACTTCCATTGACTCTCAAGATGTTCTCTCGCAATGCCAAACCGGTGTAAAGGAATAGCAGCCAGGCCTGATGTGACAAATGATAATACTCAATGACAGATTGCTGACAAATATTTCATCATGCAAGAAAACAAATACCAACATGACATAAAACGAGAGGGCTTCAAAAGAAAATACCTGGTACATCTGAACTGGAAAAGTTGGCAAGCATCCAGACCAAACCCATGATCTTAGAATAAGCAGCAATGCCGGAAAAAGTAGGAATAGCAGGGCAGTTCTATCCTGAACAAAAGAAGTGACATTTCCATAAATGTTTCACATCCGTTTTCTGCATGTCAGCATGTGCACATGTGCAGAGCATGGTAGTAAACAAAGAAATTTCAATATGCAGAGCATCAAGTCGTGTTTTGAGCTATTGTGGTGATGCAACATTTACTGGTGATTTTGTGAATTTCACTCCCTACCCCTACCCCGATTAAGCTTGTGCTTCCTCTGCTGATTTGAGCTTCACCATTTTTGAGCAATTCACTGGCATGCTGTGCTCTCTGAGACAACTCCTATCCCATCCAACCTCTGTTCTCAAGTTTTTGTAGGGTTTGAGTGTTGCTCTTCAAGATGTCCTCTGTTCTGTTTTTCGGTCCTCATTGTATTTATAGCTTGCAATTCACAGCCTCCACCTTAGAGTTGAACTTATTAAGAAGCTGATGCAGTAACCTTGTGTTCGTTGACTTTTGTTGTTATTTATGGTAATGTTGTCTAGACCATGTAAATGTGAATTTTGATAACTAATTATGAATACTTCTTTAGTTTTGGGTAATGTTTTGTTTTTTGTTTGAGAATTTATATGATTGTGGCACAAATTATTTATCCTGTATACATAATCTTTTGTATGGTGGCGCCCATCAACCTATCTGCTATGTGGCTATAGTGGTTTTGGGGAAGGCTGGCTGGGATTAACAACTACCTACCGCGTGGAATTACTCAATTTCATGTCAACCATGTTATTTTCAGGAAAAGCCTTTTCTTTCATTTTATAGTAGGCATTTTAATGTGCACAAACACTTGAAGGATAAACATGTAAACAAAAATAGGAAATCAATTAATCAAAAATTAATTTCTCAAAGCATAAGACAAGTTTTGGTATCTTCCACAATCAAGGGGAACAGAGGTGGGAAAAAGCAGCAATCAAAATGAAAACGAAAACGACAGGAAAAATATACTCATCAGTCATCATTATTTCACCAAAGTGAAAAGAAAAAGAAGTACAAAACGGGAGAAAAATCTAGAGCATAAAATAAGTAAAGGTTTCGTCTCTAGAAGTGCAAACAGCTTGAGCAAGCAACAAACATGTAACTGTGTGAAGCGAGAAGGGAAATGGCAAGTTAAGAAATATACCCTGTAACTGTTGTATTCCTCTTTGACCTTGAGCTGAACATCCTTCCTGGAGGCGCGCACATTGATAGGACCCAGAAACATCCTCAGAAAGCTTCCTAAAGTGATTGAATCGATATCATAGGGTCACATTCCATTCAAAAGAAGGAGAGGAAAGTCGATTATTAGAGATTTGTGGAGAAAAGTAACCTTGTGCATGGCCAGGGAGGAGCGAAGAAGCGTCACCGTCAACGATTATGCATCTCGCTCTCTGCAAATCTTCATCTAACTGCAACAAAACGACGGGATCGATCCATTCAGCAAAAGTGTAATTAAGGAATTACAGAGAGAGAGAGAGAGAGAGAGAGTGGCTTAACCTACCTTATCGGCTACGGAGGGATGGATGAGTTTGTTGGAGACGAGAGAATCGAGAGAGGAACGGAGAGAATGGATTCTGGAATCGACTTGACGGACACGTTGGCGGAGAGGTTCCTCATCGCTGGAAGCCTTTGAGATGTGAGCGGAAACGGCGTCTTGAACCTCCTTCGCTTCTTCCACCACGCTCGCCACCGATTCCTCAATCAACGACGCTTCTTCCATTGCTATTGGTATTGCCTCGCCACGCCACGCCACGCCACCGATACTGATACTGATTACTTATTACTGAACCACGCGAGCTCACGCGCACACGCAACAACGATACCACACCAATCTAATCTTACATTTCCCCCCTTTTTTTTTCTTAACTAATAGTCTAATACTATATGCCTAACTCCTAACTAGTTAAATTAAACTAATTAAGTTTTATAAGATATGATTAATTTTAATAAATAAAGTGGATCCATTGATTAAACCATTCTCGTGACACTGTTTTCTTTTTCTCAATGCTTTTTCCCCCTCGCCTTTTTACATGCTTCAATTTTGTTCCGTACAGTATAATTTATTTATTTATGTGAATTTTTTTTTTAAAAAAATTGTTTGGTTCTTAAATGAATAAAAAACCCGTGTCAGGGAAAAATAGAGATCGAACTCAAATTTTCTTTAATCGTACTTTTTTTTTAATTGATAAGATAGCATTTAAGGATCCAAAATTTCTTAACGCTAGAATAATTCGCCCTTTGACATGCAACTAGTAATCAATCAAGTACTGCTAAGCAGCAAGACGTGCGTGTAGCTTTGAAATGAATTCGTTTTGTCTTGGGATAGATACCATGTTTGTATAAATATTAATATTACTATAAATTATATTTATAATTAAATTAAGAGTATTTTTTATCAAGATAAAATTACCTTTTTCTCTTTCAATAATTACATTAATAATCTTTAGTCTTTACCAGCTTACTGTTTTTCTATAAAAAAAATCTGTGAAAAATGATTAATTAATCTCCAAGTTGTGATTAATTATTGTATTTTTTTTTAAGTATAAAGTACAATGAAATGAATGCAAAAATTGATACTAGTATTTTTCTTGGGAATACAAATTTGCATTCCTTAAACTATGGTCAGGTTCACTAACCAAATCGTGTTTTCTGTTGTGAAATTTTCATTCTCGTGTTTTCACATGTGTATATCATCCTTTTTGTTTTGCTTCTTAAATAAACAATAATTAATATCCGATTGTAAAATATAAAAAAAATATTTATGAAAATTTGAGATCAAACTCAATTATAATAGTTTAATTAGAATTATTCAATCATATATCACTGTATATTATAAGTTTATTGACGTTTATATAATTTATATAATTACATTAAAACTCATGCTAAAAATATTTTTTAACCAGTTCACAGTGTTCCTTAAAAAAAGAGACTAGTTCACAGTGTAAATAAAATCCTTACGTTAACAATCCATGATAGTTGAATCAAAAAGAGAAAAGCCAAAATGTTATTTAAACAATTTTTATTCAGAAAGCATAGAATATAAGTAGGTTCGAAGTGAATTCGTTTTGTCTTGGGATAGATCTATGCTTGTATAAATATTACAATTATAACATTATTGTTTTAATACAATTATACTCTTCTATAACTTTAAATTATATTTTGTTCTCTTTTTATGTTAAGGTCAATTACATAGATAATCTTTAATGAATACTGTTTTCTAAAAAAAAACCATCAATACAAAAACTTTTATATATATATATTCATAAATACAAAGTAAAATAAAAAAAAAAAATAACCCAATAATATGGGCCTACTAGTAAGTTGGGGTTGATACATAAAAAAAGTTGGGTCCTCATTATTTGGGTTTAAATAAAATGATGTGAAATTAGTTGGATTAAATAAATAAAAAACAAATAAACATGTATCTCGATCTGGGTGCAGCATGTTGTAAAAAAACTAGCCAACATATTTAGTATGCGTGTCTAAATATGGGTTTATAACTGTATATTGTATCATCCAACTCTCGGGGAAATCAAACAACATCTACCGTTGAAAAGTTGTTTGAGGACCGGTTTGGTGCTGGTAGGAAGCACACCACCAACAATCATCTACAATACAATTATTATTAGTACTTACTGCATACTGCATACTATTATGAAGAAATGATGAGGGAATTTGGTAGTTGGGAATCATTCAATCACCAATGCCTTTATCCAATCAAATAATAAATAATAATAATTATAACTACACTTTATCTTTTAAAATACATTTTTTCACTTTCGAGAAGCTCAAATTTTAAAAAAATTATCGCCCTTGTATAAGAAATTTGGTTAATTTATTTAAAGTTATAATAAATATTTATAAAATAAGTTATTATCAGGAATAATTGATTATTTCATATAGATAATATTTACTTATTTAAATAAATAAAAAATAATTTATTTTAAATAATTTAAACAAACATATTAAAAATACTAAAAACATAGAAAATTACTTATTTTATTAAAATAAATTATTATTTCATCAAATAAGTTTAAACAAACTAATGATAATGTTTCATAATTTAATATACACTGCAATTCTCATTTTATAGTTACTTGTTTTATTTGATTATGATTTTAAAATAAGATAAAATATATTTTTAGTCTTTACTAAATATTTTTATTTATAATCTTTGAATGTTTTATTTGATCGGTATTGGTTACTAAAATATTTTTCCATTTCACTTTTAATCTCTTCATCAGTTAATTTCGTTTTTGGTCCCTCCGGTCTGCCAATTAATTCAGCCCCTCCGTCAATTTGACATATGATCTTAAAAAAAATAAAATTTAATGTCATATAACTGTTAATTAATGAAACACATAATATTTATTAGAGCCAAGAACTAAAACTCACTAACTGAAGGATCAAAAGTCAAAACCAAAAAATACTTTAAAACAAAATCAATCAAACAATATATTATGAATTATAAATAAAAATATTTAATACTTTTATAAACTAAAAACATATTTTTTCCTTAAAATTATTAAATTGGTATAGTAGTATTTCTGCCTCCGATTAAAGATTTCAACACAAATGTACAGCCACCCGCTTCTAAATTTTTGGATTTTGACAAATATTACATTGATCCAACAAAATGGTGCCATTGCACCTTATTATAGCAAAAGACGAAACCTTATGATGTCTTTATTCTGGAACGGACGGAGACACTCCAATCTTAAAGCACATTTATAATAATTTATAATTTCAAATAAAGGGCACCATAGAAAATGAAAAGGGAGAGAATCCCCATGGTCTGAATATTTAAAATGGACTTAAGTTACATTCCTTGCTAAGGCTACTTGGGTGAATCAATAAACTACTGACTGCAAATATATTCATTCTGATTAAAATACAGGGCCAACACCTTGATATGGAGACCTGCAAAAGGTAAGGATGCTTGTGGTTGAACACAAACAACTGTTACCAAAGCAGCAACACAAATTCTCAAATCTTCAATGAAGAAATTGGAATTTTTTCAGCAGATGATGGAGATGTTTCCTTGAAACCCAACATCTTGTTTAGTGCAGCAATATAAGCCTTGAGACTGGAAACAACAACATCCATTCCCGCTCCAGTCCCACTATCAAAAAATGAAATGTCAAGTGGATCAATTAGAAAGATCTAGATACACCAAAGTAATCCACTTTAGAATTCACCATACCTAAATGTTCGAAGAACAGTTTCTCCAGTTAAAGCATGAGTAGTGCTGGTACTTGTTTCACTCTCCCCACGAATTACAACCCGGGTAGTGGCAATTGCATCAATGCCTTCCGTGACTGCATTCATTGAGTACTCAAGAAGTGTTACCGGCTCCTGCATAAAAATATAGAGTACAAGATTCCTCCATCATACCAATAGTGATAACAATTCCAGTATAATTCAATTAAAAGTACAAGGGAAATCAAGAAACATCTAAGATTTACAGTCTGCCATACACCAGCTATCCCTTTTGTCCTATTTCTAGGTTGAATCACCTGAAAACTATAGTTGGCTATGGTGACTAGAATTAAAGGTTTAGGGTTTGGGAAGAAGAAAAAGAGAGAAACACAGCTGGCCATAGTAAACCAATAATATTATCAATATGATTCAATGTATTAAAATTCCCTAACCTAACAAGCAAAAACGAATATATAAAACTTCAAACCTTCACAATCAGATCAACAGCTTTGTAAGCCGAATCCACTGGACCTGTACCAACAGAACAAGCAACATGTGTGCTACCATCACTACTCAAAAGTTTGACAGTTGCTGTAGAAAGACCAAGAGTTCCACAAGTCACCTGCAACAGATAGATATTGATTAGCTTATGTTTGTTCTATTATAGTCATTTCATTATATCAAATTTCAAGAATATATCAATTTACCTGCAAATCACCAAGTTTCCAGACAGGCTCTGCTTGAAAAACTTCATCTGATACTAATGCTCTGAGGTCAGCATCAGTAACCCTCTAATACAAAATAAAAGCAAGTTAATCAGCATGCATCCATCAGATCAGATATAGAACCCATTATCTTATCCCCCATGATTCCATATTGAAAAGAGACACTGGCTTCATTTACTAATGGCTACATTAATTGCTTGATACCAAACGTTACATACCAAAAGACAATTAGCCTCAACTTGTTGACTGAGTCAACGCTAGCCAGATTAATGACTTATATAATACAACCAGTAACACTAGAAAGGGAAAGAAAATCACTAGTTCTAATTTACCTTTTTTTGCTCAGCCACCGCTTTAAAACGCCAAAATAAACTCTGAACTTGGTCGTCATTAAGTTCATAACCCAGCTGAAAAAACAGAGAATAACTTAAAACAGAAAAAACAAATCAAAAAGCCTATAGTTTCAACTCAAATATTCATACCTCTTCAAGCCGCTTTCTCAAAGCATGGCGTCCACTGCAAAAGTAGTAATAGAAGTTTTCATTAGGAAGAGCAGATAAAAGAGCAGACAAATTGATTGCACAAGGTATCAAAGGAAAGAGACATTAACAAGACAACAAACAACAAATAAAGAGCCATGTCTTTTGAAATACAGCAGAAAAGATACACTAAATGGCATATTAACTATTAATCTACATACAAGTTTCCATAATTGGATTAGAGCATAGATACCCCAGATAGCCAATGCATGAAACATCAAATAATACAAGTATTCTTATATAATGTTTTATGATTAAAAGTTACCCTAGCAATACCATACCATACAGGTGCATATGAGTTGTCTTGAAGTAAACTTCAGAATTCATGCATAAGTATTACTCAGTCCTTCACCGCCGTCAAGTGACAAAACTATAACATTCCTGATAGTCAACCACAGGCATGGAACAGATAGGATAAATAAGTATGATGCTTCTGAGCATCAAGATAAAGCAGGCCTAGAATCATCATTGTACCCAGAGTTTCACCCTGCCTAAGTCAGACAACTTCTCATGCACTCACTCAAATATAAACAGTATGCTTGTACCATGAGAAGTTGCATAGATCTAGAAAGCTAGAGCCATGATGTTTTCTTGTGTTAAGATGAAGAGAACTTGAAATTATCAGCAAGGCAACAATTTTCTATCAACGTTTTGTAAGCCATGTATCTGACAATGAACACTTTCCAAATGTATGAATAAAATTATGTGCTAAATATGTTAGTACATTACAAGACACTTCACAGTGGCCTGGGCTTTCTATGTTTCTTCCTTGTGCATGTGGGCTGTTCTCTCTATACAACTATTTTTTCAACATGGTATGGGGAACCTTCTCAAGTCTCAACAAGTGGTAAATAGTTTGAACAAGTTGAAGGCCATGGTGTAATAATATTTTGAAACTCAGATCAACATTAAAGTTGACCAGGATTCCCTAGTACGTGGGTTTCTCACAGCTCCAGTCATATAAAATTCAGTTTACATTTTGTTTGGCAGTGAATATTCACATTAAGCCAACTTAAAAAGAGTAGTGATAAACAAAAAAAATATTAAATAGCCAAAAACCATGCTTAAAAATCACATAGTAGAAGCTATATAGAAGGATAAACTAAATTATCATTGTTATGCTGACAATAAATATTGAACATATAAGCATACTACTTAGGAAATGATAATATTAAATACTAAAGAATTTGAAAAGAATATAGGGATTAGCAGGGTGTACAAGATCCATGCAGATATAAGTGTTCCAGAGAAAATAAAATTTCATACCTAAGCTTCCCCAGTACAATACCAGCTTCATTGGTTCTTTCAAGCCCAATGTCCTCGGGTGATATTATTTCATATGTACCCTTGTGTTTTAGCATTCCATCCTACAATAGTTTTTGAAGAAGAAAAAGGGTGGAAATCAAGGGACAGTTTTGACCAGGGCTTAAGGCTAAGTCACCATAAAAATAAAAGGTATGATTTCATGTAAAGAACTAGTGTTAAAAATATTTACCAGAGAGAGAGAAAGTGGGAGAAGACTAAAGTGGTTTTATTCAGCATATGGGTTAATTTGGGTTTGAATAACCACACCAAGTAATTATACTTCTTTCATGGTACCCAGAGTAACTTTTTATATGCAACTCTGTGTCAAGGCTCACTTTTTGTCCTATGATGCGACTAACTCTGATTTTGGCCAATATTCTAAGTAACTTTTGCTAAAATATGTCATCTTATCAGTAATTTGGGCGTACATGTTGGAGGAAAAGGTGCAGCTGTTGCTAGTTGAAAATTCATTTCAGGCATAAGTACACAAATTATAAACTTCAACATCATACAACATTAAGTACCAATATCTAAGTCCTGTTACTTCTGATATAGGTGGATTTTAACACAACCAACCTGATGTATGCCACTTTCATGGGCGAAGGCATTAGCTCCCACAAGAGCCTTGTGGGGCTGTAACTGCAAACCAGTGTACTCTTCAACCTATAGGAAAAGTTCATGATAAATAGAACAATCAATCAAGGTCTTTAAAAGGGAGAAGAAATAACAGAACAGAAAGATCAGTTTCAGATATAAAACCATCCTGCTTGTCAGAAAGATGTGCTTCGTATTAACTCCGGTGTAGAGATTGCCATTGACATGTGCTCCACATCTCAAGGCCATCACAACCTTAAAGAAAGAAAGAAGATTCCAAGCACAGCAACATCAAATAATCATGTTCCAATAAAATGTTACATGAACTAGGCTAGGCAAAAGAAAATTGACCCTCACCTCTTCTAGGGAGGCATTTCCAGCCCTTTCACCAATCCCATTAATTGTCACTTCCAGTTGCCTTGCACCAGCCCGCGCACCCTGAAAGCATCCAAGGGCACATAAACTCATTATCCACTTTCACTGCATGCATGATTTAAGAAGTAAAACACAAAATTAACCATACCTCTATAGTGTTTGCGGTAGAAAGTCCAAGATCATTCTGGCAGTGAGTGGAAATAATAACATTTTCAATTCCAGGGGTATTAGCTTTAATATCAGCAATCAACTTTCCAAATTCACTGGGCATGGTTATACCAACAGTGTCAGGTATGTTGAGCGTTGTGGCTCCAGCCTTAATAACTTCTCCAAGAATTTCATAAAGAAACTCCCTATCCGACCTGGTAAGCAGCACATACACAAAAAGAAACCAACAGTAAGTGTTACAAAGTGATACTGTTGAATGTTGATCAATGGACAATTCACAGTACTAAATACAAGGTTTTAAATCAGGGTTGCAGGAAATTGGTGACGCAGTAAAATGTGAATGTGAATGTAACAGTGATAGTGATTAGTAGTAACCTTCCAGCATCTTCAGGACTGAACTCGACGTCTTGGCAGCCTAGACTGCGAGCAAACTTGACCATATTGCGGGCAATGTCGACGACCTTGTCTTTGGACATTCTCAACTTGTACTCCATGTGAATGGCGCTGGTGGCGATGAAGGTGTGAATCCTGGGCCTCTTGGCGTACTTAACGGCCTCCCAGGCGGTTCGAATGTCGTTCTCGTTGCAGCGGGACAGCCCGCAGATAACGGGAACGTACCCCTCCTCGTCCACGGCGTTCCCGACCTCTTGCGCGATAGTTTTTACGGCCTCGAAGTCGTCCTTGGACGCCGCGGGGAACCCGGCTTCGATGATGTCCACCCCGAGCTTGGCCAGCTGCCGCGCCACGTCGAGCTTCTCCTTCGAAGTCATGGAGGCGCCCGGGGACTGCTCGCCGTCGCGGAGAGTCGTGTCGAAAATGCGGACATAGGAAGGGTCCTGAATGCGGTTCGGGATGTACGGAGGACGCCGCCGAGAAGAAGAAGAAGTTGGAACTTCCGATTGGGAAGACAAAACGGCGAATCGGGATTTGGAGCATTGAGGGAAGCGGAGGGTGAGGAATGTGTTGTTGTGGTTTTGGCTGGGCTGGTTAGAGGTGGAGGGAAACAGGACAGGGTTGCGGATCACGATGGCCATTGGAAAACCCTAGCGTGTGTGTTGTGTTGATTGTTGGTTGTTGTCTGTTGAAGTTGAATATTCACTGACGCAAACACTCTGGTGGCGGGATATAAGATATATACCAGCTCAGCGGCGGCGCTTTTCCTTTGCTGCTTTCGTTTCAGATAGAGAGTGACGTGGATCGTGGATGGAAGGAAACTACTCACTGTATGCTTTTTTTACACTTTTGGGCAAAAACTATTCCCTCCCTCCCTTCCAAACATCTGATTTTTTTATTTTTTTTTTATTTCAAATGCTAGTTTTAACTTTTAAATATGTTATTAATTATTTTTTGTTACTAATAAATATTTTTTTTTTAATATATTAATACTAAACTTAGTTTTTAATAAATCTAATTCACAATTTTAATTTACGTGGCTAACTTCAAGCGTCCATTATGTACATTTTTTATATTTTTTTTTATAAATTAAACTTATAAATAATTAAATCATTAAAAAAAATATTTTCTGGCTCGGTGTGTCCATTAACATGTCACAAATACAAATCGTGATTATTTTTTTTTTGTCTCAATCAAAAGATGAGAGACTGAGGAAAAAAATTTCAAATTAGGGGAAGAAATGTATTAATTAAGAAATAAAAAGATTAAATTGCATATTTCAAAGAGACAAAAAATATATTTTTACTTTTTGTTTTTATTTTTGATTTTATATCATTATTAATGATTAATAATTATTTTTTTTATCATATCTTCCATACTTTTTAAATAATTAAGATAATATTTTTCATAATTATTTATAATAAAAAAAAGAATAATACACTAATATTATAAAATAATTTCTCAATTAATTATACTTCTCTATTTATAATAAATCTTTTAATTTTATAAAATTATTTTAAAAGTCATAAAAAAATTATGATTTAACGACCAAGTACATTTATTTTATATTGTCAACACATAATTAAACTTATAAAAAAAATATCAAATCAAACGTATTACTTTTTTTTTCATAAGTTATAAAAATAAAAATTATTCTCTCAAATTAAACATATTATTAAGTAAACTCACTTAATTTCAAATGAACTAAATTAGAAAAAAAATATTATTCTTATTATATCTTTGAGTTTAATTATGCGTAATGTATTTTTAAAAAAAAATCGCAAATGATTTTTTTTTTAATTCAAAAGCACTTTATTATTTAACATGATAGAGAATCTTGAACTTGCCCTTACTTGGATGGAGAATTCATTTTTTGACTCGATACGGATATGGAAGGGATATTACTCAATTTTTTTTTTTTTTATCTGAATAACGATATGTGTAAATGTGTAATGTGTTTAGTTGTGGAATTATACTTTTACTGTATAAAAATAATTAAGAGAAACTATATTAAATTATTTTGAAAAGAAATATTATGGATTTAGATATAAATTAGAAACACGTGCGTAGAAATTTAAAATGAAATATTAGAATGTGATATAATAAAAATGGCAGAAATGAGAATATAAGGATAAAATATAAATAAAAATGACGGAATTACCGGTATATGAATAGAAATAATTAATTAATTAATTAGTTGAGTGTGGGATTAAATTTGTTGGATCTGATTTAGTAGTGGCATAACAGTTCAATCGAACCATTTGATGAGATAATGCATTTTTTTTTAATCTCAATACTCAATATACATAAAATATTATTGCACTTAAAGAAATATCTCAATGATACAATAATTAATATTCAAGGAACATTTGTCTATAGTTTTTTTTTTGTTTTTTTATTGATAGAAATCGAATTTATTACAGTACTCACGCATTGGCTTCAAGACTCATGGGTCTATATAATTTTGATTGTTTTAAAATATTTAAAGAAATGTCTCAAACATACAAGAACTAATATTAAGGAACACACATCTATATAGTTTTTATTGTTTTAATATAATTTAGATGCAAAACATATACTTTTAATTCCATCGCATGCTTTATTATCATTGTTTTAACATTCTACGGCATCCTTATCTGATTAAAGCTAGGAGGAAGTATGCTGCGTACAACAACTGCAAAAAAGAAGCAAGGCATTAGTATATGTTTATTTTCACTTTGTATGAACAAAGACAACAAATTTAATGCAAACAGTTTGAAAACAATATAATATAGATAAAATACAGATATTCACGTCTCCGAATGTTTAAACAGAGACTGTTTAATTTCCCACTCTACATGTAATAAGATTGATAAATGATTAACTAAATTAGCTTAGTCATACAAATTCTTGTTCAGAGAAAATAATTTTAATTTAGTTAATTTATCCCATATTTTAACTTTAATTGAAAATTAAAAATTAACCAAAATCAAACAACCTTGTTTCTCAAACTTTAAAATAATAATCTTTATATTGAAGTCATCAAATAGTAAATAGTCTTTGAAATGATTACCTTCCAGATCAACATATAGAAGGATCTAGTGGAAGCTTTGTTGCTTAAATCTGTAGATTTAGCTTGGTACCAGAGAATTGAAGCAAGAGTAGCATGTCCCAAACCCTAAAACATTAGTACTGAATAAATTTCAAACACCGTTTGAAAGTTTAAATAAACACTTTTACATTCACTTAAAGAATGTATACTTTATAAATTAATTTTTACCATTGACATTACTAACAAGGTTATAAAGTTACAATAATATTTGGAATAGAGACCACTTTTGCAAATAAATGTTTTCTCAAATTTCATATAAGTTACTCCAATTTAATGAAGTTAAATTCAGACACAACCAATATACTATAAGACATTTGTTATATATTACAACACTAGTTAAATCACACAATATTTTTCAAAATAAATAAATTCTTAGGTGAAATAATGGTACAATACACTAATAATTAAAACATTTATGAATAATAAACATATTACCGTGATAACCTTAATCCAAAGGTAAGAAGATGATGCTCCTCCCAAGAGGGCAACTCCAAAAGCCATTTGTAAAATGGAAACACAAATCCAAAATACCTAATAAAGATTAGTTAAAAACGATCAATAAATATATGAAAGAGTACAACCAATTATATTGACAAGTTGAATTTGTAAACATACCCGTTTTTTACCGAAACGTACTGCAAAGCTATCAACACCATATGTTTTATCTCCTTCAACGTCAGGTATATCCTATATAAGTCCAATAAAAAGGTTTAAACTAGGTAAAAATATTGCACCAAGAACTTTACGTTGGAAAGAAACAATAGACATTTACCTTTGCTAACGCTATACCCATAGTGTAGAAGGTCATGAATGCAACAACAAAAAACAATGATCTTGAAAAGATAAATGGTCTCTTCAACACAAAAGTCTGGACATTGTAACATGAATTAGTAATAAAAAAAAAAAGACTTTCTTAAATATTTTTTACTTTGATTAATAATATGTGGAAGGTTACAACAGAATATAAAACTCCAAGGACTATATGACAAAAATATATTATATTAATAATATAAAATATAATCTTGGTGATATTTTGTGACTTACATATATAACTATTTGCAACTTATTGATATATAATTAGCTAGTTATACGTTCTCTATTATTCAAGTGAGATACTCATAATTGGTATATAAAGTTAGTTTTCAATTTAAATATAGCACTGGAATAGCACAAAATCAAATTGGAATTCATATTTTTCTTTATATATTTATTTTTTTTCTTCAAATTTCTCACCCACATCTTGTGGTTAAATTTCTATCTGTGAATTCAATTAATTGACCATGAATCTAACTAAACAAATCAATGTGCTTATTATTGTTGTGTGCATATAAGTTAATGCATGCTTGTCTTGAACATCATGTGTATAAAAAACACATTTAGTTATAAAACAGAACCTGCATGTGAAGGAAACATGTAATTGGGTTTACAAATGCCAAAACAGAAATCTGACAGATTAACGAAAGTAGCGGGTGTCTCTTCCATCTCAACAGGGGTACCTAAAAAGTTTCAAAACACCAATAAACAATTTTTTTCCGTATGTTTGTTAGAAAATATTCATGTATTTTCATCTCATAAATGAATGTGTTTGTTCAAACAAATTTTAACAAAAACTCTTTTGAAATTTCACTATTTTAAAAGATCTTTTAACAAATGATTAAATTCACAACCTATCTTATTTATCCAAATAAAATATTCCATAAATTAAAGTAGTCAAATTGCATCAATAGATTAATGCATTGTTTAACACTTCAAACACAATATAAAATACATCAAATTAGCATGCAACAATACATATGAAGGAACTTAGGTTCTCAAGTAGTATGGTTGATCTTCTACAACCACTAAAACCTAAATAATGGAGAAAGACTTCATCTTATTTTGAGTGTTATAAATGGAAATTTGGATAGACTAGGTTCTCTAAAATAGTCGGTGAGTCCGTAGTAAATAAAATTTTTTAGTGTTATAAATGAGAAATTGGTAAATTTCTCCCTAAACACTTATATAAAAAGAAAAAAAAAACTTTTCAGTAAGCCAATTTTTTTAAGAAAAAACTTTAAAAATCAATTGTTGTTTCCCTTTATGAAGAATTTTATTTCATCTTTTTTCTTCTCTACAAGTGTTCCTGGAAAAAAAAATCCAAATAAGTTCATACTTATGTCTTAAACATTGTAAGGAGAAAAATGAATTTACATGCAATTAAGAACTCACGTTAACTGAATAAACTGCCCATATTGAGGAGGTCAATACAACATTCCAAATCATCGGCCAAGAACCTATAATCCAACTAAGCCAAAAACCCTATAAAAGAAAACAAAATAATAAGCATTCTCCTAATTTGTTAATGCATGGAGCTTATGTTAAAACGATATAATTGTAGAAATGGGTGAATCTATATGGCACCAGAGTTAAAAATGATGCAACAATTATGGCAACAGTTGTAAATGATAATTCCTCCGATGCCATTGGAAGATATGGTTTGTTTATCTGCAATAAAACATATAACATAAATTAGTAATCAGATAAAGTATATGGTGCTTTCCCAAAAAAAAGTTTGTGAGCTATATAAACGACTCTGTTTTTTTTACCATATTAAATGCCGTAATGTGATAGTACAAATCATAAAAATTTAAAATTGCTTAAAATGTTACGTGTGAGACAATCCTCGTGTATATTTTTAGTCTTTATATGTTTTTTAACATCAAACTTTAGATAAACTTGACAAAAATTATGTCACTATCATATTTTTTTTAATGGAATAACACATAAGACTAGAAGCGAAAAAGACAATATTTTATTAATGATCTAGACTATTTATTTATAATAGTAAGTTTCATACCTTGTCTATTTCAAAGTCAAATAATTGATTTATAGCCATAACATAAATTGCGATAAACAACTGAGGTATCAAAGCCTGAAATATTATCAAAATTCAAAATATTAATAAATTTCTAGGGTAGAATACAAATAGTTATTGAAGAGAAATAACATATCTGCAGTCTCACCTGTAACACACCAGTAAAAAACGATAGAGATATATTTGATAGTTTATCCACTGCAAGAACAGACGAAGAAATTGTACATAATATCTGTCCATAGACAAATAAGAATGCCCTAGTTAAATCATTGAAGTTATTACTATTATCCAAAAAAAAAAATGGTTTAATACAAATAAATTGAATTAAGTTTTAACCATATCATTCAAGGATTTGTACGATAGTAATATTAGAAAGTTTGAACTTACTATGCCCATCATTGCGTATAGATAGCAAAAATTGTAGACAACAACTAAGAATTTTTTTACAGAGTCCAAAATGTTGTTGGGAGCAGAAGCATGAAGTTCAGACTCAAAAGATGGTTTAGGAACGACATTCACAACATTTTTTTTTTTGGATTCTTGATATGTAGATGCTCCTTCAAAGCATTTGCAATGATGATTCAAATATGGTTGTTGGAACCTCAGAACATTATATTCTATTTGAGTTCTCTGTATGTGTTGTGAGGCTTTTGATGCACAAGAACCTAGACACAAAGTGTTGGATTTAGTATAATTGGTCATGAAAAAAAAAACTTGTTTCAAATTTTTTGAACCATGATCACAATGAAATAATGAATCAAGAAATAATAATAATAAACTGATTTATTATTATTAGTGACAATTATAATAATATTCTTTGAGGACTGGGGACATGTGAGGCGTACTTGCATAGTAAATATTCTTTGTGGAGTGTTTAATCCGCCGGAGATTTCCACCTGCAATAATTATCAAAGGTTTCTCATATTAATCAGGAAATAATTTTTGAATGAAAAAATGACCAAATACCCGAAGCGATGGATAATAAAGAAGAAAGTAATAACTGGGTGATGAGAAATTGAAATTAAGCAGACATGTATATATGTAGGTACCAGTAGTTGTGACTGAAGGAGCATTAGGAGAAGATATAACAAGCCCCGAACTCATGGAAACTGGACCTAGTGACAACGCAAATTAACCACTTTCTATAGGAAAAACAAGAGGAAGTGAGATTTAATTTAGAGACTAGACTATATATATATATGATTTCATTCATCTACAAATTGCAAATATTATTTTTTTAAAGCAAAGAAATTTAGGTCCTCAAGTGTTGTCAATTATGTTAAGTTAATTTTAAAAGAGTTTGATATTAGTTTTAAAACAATACAAAAAATGTTTTGTGTACAAAGAAATTTATTCGTAGGCAAATAATTAATTAAATTATAATATAATATTATTACAATGAGAACTCGGAAGTAAAGTTAGATAGACGGTTTTAGATTCATGGATTATTCGCGAAACCAACAAACCGTAAAGTATTGGACTTAAGTCATATGGGATGTGATTATTAATTTTGGGGTATTGTTTAGTAAAATCTAAAAGAAAAAGAAAGAGGTTATGGAGTGTTTGAATGCATGAAATTTGTATGACTTATTAAATTTATGACTTATTTGGTTTGAATTTGGAGTTGATTAAATTTGTATTGAAGTTTTTTTTTTTTTTGGTTAACCATTTATTTTTTAAATTTACGTTATAAAAAATCAACATCAAAGTCGTTGCAAACAGTATTTTATTGAAAAATCTAAGCAATATGAACGAATAGGAGTATTATATTATTGTATTGTTCGATTATTTTGTCAATTGAACGGTTGGTGATCTACTTATTACCAATCGAGATCTTAATCGTTTTCTAGTCGAGAGATAATATCATGAAGATAATTAAGAAAATAGTCTTATAGGATAATTGTAAAAGGATAAAGATATTACCTTTATTTTTTAAATTAATTTGATGTTTTATGTATAATAAAGATAATATCTTTATCTCTAAACCTCTTATATAAACCAGGCTTGACCATGGAGTCATGCAGATTTCACTTTCACATGTTTTAGCTAGTCTTTTTATCACCTTAAAATTTCTAGACCAGAACATTGGCACCCACCGTGGGGCTCGATAATTTTTTTATTCCTACACCACATATCTGAAAATCAAGGAGAATGACGAGTTCAAGTCTGAATTATACTCCCCTGTAAGTGAGAGAAAACACCCCCTCTGCCTTGCAAGAACTCATAGGGTGGCACAGTACTTGAAGCAAGCGACATAAGATGCCCAGAGGAGAGGAGAGTCGACGAGGTCAAATTCTAGGGAGACTTCTAGCCATTCTTGGAGAATTCATGGAACTCCAAAAAACCATTTATTTTACTTCAACTAAGTCCTAAAATACTTAGCCATTTTTTAGGTATTTGCATCCTTAGTTCATTTGTAGAGTAAAGGGGGTCGGCCCCACATTTAAGTTTTATTTTTTGCATACATGCATTCTATATCACTTGCCCTTTTATCAATAAAATGAGTTTGCCTTTGCCAAAATGCTTAATTTCACTAAAAACATACCTAAAAAACCATAACATGCAATAATTGAAAGTGTAAGTAATCAGAGACGACTCGGATGCTACTAGATTCAACTCGGATATCACCAAATTCGACTCGGTACAGAGACAACTCAGATACCACCAGATTCGACTCGAAAAAATACGGCTTTAAGTATATCAACCCATAAAAATATGATTTACAGATAAGGAAAACATGTGTACCAAAAATCATTTTGAGAACATTTAAAGTTTTTGTTGAAGTTAATACACTTGGATTACAAATCCCCTTTTACACTTATATTATTTTGAAATATGTATCTATTATAACTAATATACAGGACATTCGGAACATGTCCAAACAAAAACTTGGAAAAAGAATGAAAAGGGAATGGGAATACAACATATGATGAAAGGAAAAGTACTTGAATCTAGTCGACAACAGAATTGCAGATTATAAAAGCCAAGCGCATGACCCACACGCACGAGACAAGAAAACCAACCAATGTATGACACATGGCACCATAGAATACAAGAAGAAACTTCTCGAGATGCCCAAACGATACATGAACGTCTTGCTTAATAGAAAGACGATCATGCAATAGTTGAATGATCGATCAACCAAACACCGATGACATGCCAACGTTGGACTGAAATCAATCGGCTAAAGGCAAGTTAATCTAATATCTTCACGCTTCATGCTCAAGGCTAAAGGAGTTGTGTACCATCCAACCATCTCATCAACTGGACGACTGTCAATCAACTATACATCGTAGAGAAATGAAAAAAGACCAATTGCCTCAATAGAATAAGACTTAGCTTTTTTACGCTTCGCACTCAAGACTAGAGGAGTTATATAGCATCTGACCGTCTCGTCAATTGGACGACCATCAATCAACTAGATATTGTAGACAAAGGAAGAAAGACTGATCGCCTTAATAAAACAAGACTTAGTCTCTTTGCGTTACGCGCTTAAGGTTGAGGGGCTGTGTGCTGTCCAATTATTTTGTCAATCGGATGATTGTTATTCAAACAAATACTGAAGACAAAGAAGCAAAAACCGACCACTTGAACAAGATTAACCTTAGCCTCTTTACGCGCTTAAGACTGAGGGGCTATGTGCTATCCGATCATTTTGTCAATTAGACGGTTGCTAATTTACTTACTACCAAATGAGATCCTAACTGCCTCTAGCCGAAAAATAATATTATGAAGATAATTAAGAGAATAGTCTTATAAGATAATTGTAAAAAGACAAAAATATTATCTTTATTTTTAAGATTAATTTGATGTTTTATGTATAATAAAGATAATATCTTTATCTCTGAATAAAGAGATAAAAACAATATTTTTATTTCTAAACCTCTTATAAAGATAAGGTTTGACTATGAAATTAAGTACATTTCACTCTCCCATATTTTTATTAGTCTTTCTATTACTCTAAAAATTTAGACTAGAACAATTATATTTGAGTGTCGAGAAAAAAATTATATTATATTTGAGAATTGAAAAGTATTTTTAAATGCAATTTATAGGAGTACTTTATTATATTTGAGAATTGATCAAAAGATGTTCAAAGATGGAAAAAGTCCACATTCAGTTCAGTTCACGTTCACGGTCGAAGTATGTCATCATATACAATTGGAATCCTCCTTATCCAGCACTAGTGGGGTTCGTCTCTCTCTCTCTCTATTTTTTTTTTTCAAATAAAAAATAATTAAAAAAGTGGTTTTAGGTTAAAAATAAAATTGAAGCATCAAAAAAGGTAAATTGTTTTTTTAGAAAGTTATAGGATAAAAAAATTGAGAAAAAAAATTGTAAGGGTGAAATAAAAATAGAAATGTGTACATCAAAATATCGTATGCACCAGCACCAGGTCTTAATAGACAAGTTTATACGGAATCATGCATATATTTATTTTAGGTTTTGACGGAAACATCATTTTACTGCCGGAAGTCAGCTGATATATAATTAAATTTTTTTTTTTGGTGCAATATAATTTAAATATTTAGTATCAAGCAAAAAAGTCTTGTACATGCCTTCTAATTTTGTGTCTATCCGAAATACCAGAGTCTATTCAGATTTAAGTTGTGCGATTAAATTAAACTAAATTGTTGACTAAAGGTTGCTGTGACTGTAAGGCTCATCAATCCTTGCATGTCTTGCGTACGTGAAGCAAACCAAGTGGTGGTGGACCTTAAATTACGGTCAAACATAGTTTGGAGTTATCAGATAGATACTGTATTGTATTTTATTAGTGGAGGTTTGTATCAGTTATAGAAGTCTTTTTTAGGCTTTAATACAGTTATCCATTTCACTTTCATTCTTTTTTTGTTTTTCTATTTTCTCCATCACATCGAATATTATATTTTGGATGAAAGAAAAAGAGGGAGATAGAAAAGAAAAGTAAAAGTAAAAGTAAAGAGAGGAATTAATTAATATTTGATGTGATGCAAGAAGGAGAGAGAGAGAGCAAAAAAAAAATATAAAGCGGAAGTGAGATATAAAAGAATGGTGTGTGATTTTATTTTATTTTTTTATAGAAAAATGTTAATTGTTAATCATTGAAAGAAATTGAATCCATGGCACCGAATTAATCTTATAACTCTGATACTGATGTATGATTAATTGACTATCATTATTCAATTCAATTGAATAGTAGTAGTATTGCTCCTTAGTTGAATGAAATTGTATGAAAATTGTAACAAAAGATAAACTAGCAACAAACCCCAACAAACATAATTCAAATATGTTATTTAATTGTCTTTAGTTTAAAGCTTTCATTATATACAAGTTATTGTTATCTTCTAGTATTTAATTTAAACATTTCATTATCTGCAAGTTATTATTATTTACAAGTTATAATTGTAACAAACTCTCACCAGTGGTATCTATATATACACCAAGCGTTGCAACACATGATGCAAAAAAATAAAAGTCCTATTTATTATATACTCTTATAAATTGTACGTATTTAACCATCTTTGATGTGTATATCGTTTGGATATGTCCAACACTGAAGAGGATACACTCTCAGCAATAGGTACATGCATGTATGATGTATGTGCAGTGCAGCTGAGCTCGGTAGAGAAAGAGAAAAAACGAAAAAGAGAGAATTCTTCTCCCACAAGAACACTGAAAAAACAAAACTTATTAATGTTATATATAAACCATTATCCTAGCCACAATTAGCTGTTTGATTATATTAAAAAATAAAAAGAGGAAAAAATGGATAATTAAGAGAAGCAAGAATTAAAGATTGAAAATATTAAAGTTGGGGTGCATGTTTTAGTTAACCCAGCTACAGACGTGGGTTTCTCTTGTCTTTGCATCTTACTAATTAACGATGGTAATGCTATTGGGCTTTCCGTGGAGAGGAGAAAACCCCAACCTTACTAGAGGGTGAAAACATCTAAGCCCATCATCCTCAGTAGTTAAGTTCCCCATAGGCCCAACCTACATCAAATAATAATGAATGACAGACGGATCAATTATTCTAGCCAAGTTAGACTCGTGGGCTGTAAAAATAGTTTATAGGAAATACTTATTTATTCTAGATCTTAACTTGTTGTCAATGGACAATACTATCTTCTACTAGTGTGGAGAGAGTGCCTGATAGAGTAGTGGGTAGTTATATGGTTATTAAAAAAAATTAAAATATATATAATTATTGAAAGATAAATATATATACACACGAAAATGTGAAGTTCGAATATGATTATAAAAAATATTATCATCTTTATCTATTGTATTGCATAGATGATTGAAATTTATATCTAAATGATATATTTAAATACCGTAGCACCTTTTGATCTTAGTGTATGTAAAACTTTTTCTCTCTCTACTTTTTATCCTCTAAAATCTAAAATATATTTTTAAATCTAAGAAAATGTATTGGGAGTTCATAAATATTTGAAGATGCAGATTTGGTGGAAACGGTGTCACATGCTAATTTAATTGAGGAAGACACATGAGTTATTATTTTCATAATATTTTTTACTTTTACGTATAAAAAAACAAAATCCATCGTTTTGGAAATAAAACCATATTTAAACCTTAAAAAAAGTACAGAAGCATAATGTTTAACGCCACATTGTCCCCGGTTTGGTTTTTTAATAACTATAACCAATAAATAACAGATCATAAGTAGTTATTCTAACAATAATTAGTTTTGTTTTAACTTTTTTTTTTCTTTCATAGGCAGTTTTGTTTTAACTTATTATAATTTAAAATAATCATATATATAAAACTAGTTATAATTTTACAATCACTTTTTTTAAAGAAATTTTATAATCACTTTTAAATAATTAGTTATTATATAATCAGTTATAGATTTTTTTTAAAATTAATTTTGTTTAGCAACCATGAATTGCTCATTTTAATAACCATAATCATAACTATCAAATAACCAGATTATAAATAGTTATTATAATTATAACATAATTATTTTTTTAGCTAGTTATTATTTTAAATAATCATATTTATAAAATTATTTATAATTTTGTAATCATTTTTAAATAATTAGTTATTATATAATGTTAGTTATAGTTATTTTAAAAAAAAAAAAATTAGCAGCAATGTTGACCGCACGGAGATGACATGGAGTAATGGTCTAGGCATAATTCCTTTAAAATAAAAAAGGGGGGGAGGTAAGATTAAAACAAAAACAAGCTCCCCACCGCGGCTTTGATGGTAAGACCAAGACCAGGTTGCTGATTCATTTGAGTCTTTATAATATTTTGTATCTGTCTTTTTATAAAATATATGATACGAATTAATAAAAAAAAAACTATATTAGAATAACTAAAACAAAATAATAAAAATGATTTTTTTTGTTTGATTAGAAATTCAAATAAAAAGAATGATTGAAATAAAATTCGTCAATTTACCAAAAGCTTTAAACATATTAAAAAAAATATAATATTAAGTTGGTCCGGTCCGCCTGATCGGTCGGTTCTATTTTAGAGCAAAGTCTATCTTGGCTTCAGCTAATGGATGTACATTGTACAGTCTCAAATTATTATATACCGCCAAATGAGAAAATGAAGCACGCATATCAATCTTCAATTATTAGTATTAAACAAATTCCATTTGAATGGCAGCTATATATAATCATATTTTAAAATATAAGTTTAAATATTTAATTCGAGTCTTGACTAACTTGTCGTTATATGGTAGTATTTTAGGAAAATCAAATCGTACTAGGTCGCATTTCAATGATTTTTTTATTCGTGACCTCTTCATATACTGTTGAATGTTTCTGATGCAACACGTATATAAATTTGTTGTTCTAGGCTGCAGGCCAGACCCAGGAGTTTATTTTCTGCTTTGTCTATAGAAAGTAGAAAGTAGAAAGTGCTTAAGTTGTGTTCAGTTTCCATGGATTCGGGGTTTGCTATATCTTCTCCTAAAGCTTCTTCTCTAACAACTGGTACTTATATATAATTTCGCATCCCCCATTCATTACTTTCTTCTTTATTATTTGGTCAATTTTTTCATTACAAAAATTATTTCCTGACTAATATGAGAAACCATTGATAATCTGTAGGTGGAAATCTCTGGCGGAGTAAACATTCCTCCGATAATGTTTACTATGGAAGTATGTCTCGTATCGTATATCCTTCTATTCATTTAACTTAATTATACCTTTATTATCACCACGTACTTAACTTCTTGAATATCTAAAAAATAACTTTTCAAATAAATTTTTTTTTATGAGCACCTATTATAGGAGCAATAATTTGACGTGTCATGCCAAAAACAAATTATTCATAAAAATTCATTCATTTTTTTTTAACTTTTAATTTTTTGTATTTCAAGAAATCCAAAAAAGAAATTAAATTAACAAAAAAAAGGAAGAAATCAATCAATTTCCTTTTCTTGTTAATTAATTTAGTAAAATAAATATTTTCACTCTTTTAAGTCTTGCATGATCAATTAATTAGAGACATTTGTATAAAGAATGTCATCTGTTATTATTAATATCTTTCTTTCCCTATGTGTAAATGAATCTTGAACTTGACTTTATTTTTAAAACTGAATTAGGATTTTTTTTAATGATTTTACTAATAAAATAAATTTTGGAAGTGACTTCTCTTATTTTAGTTTTTGATTCATCATGGTTTGATCTTGGTTGCAATAATTTTAAAACAATAACCTTTTCCCTGTGCTTGGTCACTAATACTAGTTCCATTAATTGGTGCTCTAGGTTCTTATGCATCAGAAGTTTCACAACACAAAAGGAAAACTCAAAAGAAATATAATGTTATGCGGATACAACAATCAAGTTTGAACCATCGTTACGGATTCACTGAAGGAGGGTTTACAAATCAAGAATGCAATAGAAAATATGTTGTACAAGCGATCCCTGAACCATCTTTTGATTCTAAACCTCATGCTTCCAAACCTCAAATCATTTTGGACTCTGTCAAAAATTTCTTAGCTACCTTATACACGTTTTCCTATCCATATGCAATGATTGGCTTAGTAAGTTTCAACTTTTCTAATATTACTCTGATAAATAATCATAGAATGTTATGGTTAATATTTAATTCATATTACTTGTATTAAACACTTTTTTTTACAATAGAAATATATTTAATGTTTTAACTAAGTCAATTTTATTTATTTTTGAGCAGATATTATGTGCAATTTCTTCGTCTCTGCTTACAGTGGAAAAATTATCAGATATATCTCCATCATTTCTTGTTGGTGTGTTACAAGTGAGACTCTGGATATGTCATTTCTCTTTAAATAGTTAGTTGTAAGCCTTTTTTTTAACTTCACTAATACTATGAGTTTTTTAAATGTTTCAGGCTGCAGTACCTCAACTGTTTATCGGAATTTATACTAATGCTTTAAATCAAGTGTGTGATCTCCCAATAGACAAGGTATGAAGCATCCTACATATAAGAAATGAATACCAAATCAAGATAATAATCTTTGCACATCATTTGCAGCCCAATTCCTAAAACCTATTTGATTACTAGGTTCACCTTATCCAGCCTACCTAGCTAATTATTATCGTTTATAATTTTTTTAGTGGAAAAGTATCATATGCTCTATCTTATTACTAATGTATATTACATGTCTTGTTATTGCAGATAAACAAACCACATCTTCCATTGGCATCTGGACAATTATCTCTTAAAGTTGTTGAGATCATTATTGTGACATTTTTAACTTTGGTGCCATATAGACTCAACCCTCTCTCTAATGATATTTTTTAACATAAGCTTCATTAACAAGGTAGAAGAAGGCTTATTTTTTGTTTTCTTTTACAGAGTTTTTGGCTTACCTGGATAATAGGTTCACCACCATTGATTTGGAATGCTGTATTGATTACTTCAATATGGACCGCTTATTCAATCAATGTGAGTTCTTTTCAATTACATCAAGACATAAGTATGAACTTGTTTGGATGGGGATATCTCACGTCCCTGAACTTGATGCGCACCATAACAAAAACATCATACTTCCTCTGTTCCTCAACAAAAACAAAAATAAAACCCCCGCACAGGGACACTGAACGAAACTATCTACTTGCTCTAATTATCGCACAACTCAAGCTTCGAATAAAAGGCTGCATTTGCATAGTGTGTACACAAATTATATATGGTCGAAGGAATTGAAAAGTATTAAAATACATAATATATCTCTTACACATTGTTGATTGTAATGTTTTAAAACTTTTCAGGTGCCCTTGTTGAGATGGAAGAAAAACCCATTCCTAGCGGCAATGTGCATGGTTTCTTCTTGGGCATTTGTATTGCCAATTACATTTTTTCTTCACATGCAGGTTCTACTTTATAATTAATTGTATTTCATGTGCTATTAATTAAAGTAAGAAAAATGAAAGGAATCCAATTTTGTTCATTTCTAATTCATGTAATAATGTCCAGACTTTTGTGTTGAAGAGACCAGTTGTCTTTCCAAGATCACTTATTTTTGTTGTTGTATTCATGAGCTTCTTCTTTATGGGTATGGCATTATCAAAGGTAAAGGCCTCGTCTCTCAAAACATATGTTTCTTTCCAATAAGTTTTAGATTCAATATTTATACCTGATGTAAATCATTTTATTCATTTATTGCATTTATATAGGATATACCTGACGTTGAAGGAGATAAAACATATGGCATTGATACTTTTGCAATACGTTTGGGTCAAAAACGAGTATGTTTTTCAAATTCAACATCTCTAACAAAATTGGTTCTTTGTATATCCTTTGGTTATACTTAACTAATCTTTGTAGGTATTTTGGATTTGCATTTTTCTCTTCGAAATGGCTTTCGGAGTTTCTCTACTGGCGGGAGCAACATCTTCTTCCCTTTTGATTAAAATCGTTACGGTAATATGCTTACTATCACATATAAGGTGAAATTATAAGTGTGTAGTATCCTTACTTTTCTTAATTAAGAAGTTATTTGTTTTTAACGATGAGATACAATTTTGATTATGAATATATATAGACTTGACTATAGCGCAACAAATTTTATTTTAAAGTTTAGGTATATTATTTTACATATTGATATAACTAAATATAGACTTATTTAAACTTTTCAGCATTTTTAAAGATTTATTCGGTGTCAATATTTTAGGGTGTTGGAAATGCTGTTCTTGCATCAGTTCTTTGGTATCAAGCCAAATCTATAGATTTGATCAACAACAAAGCTTCCGGTGGATTCTTTTATATGTTATTGTGGAAGGTAATGTGCTTAAAGACTATTTACCATTTGAGGAGTTAAACATAATTACATAAAGATTATTATTTTTAAGAAAATAACTGTTTTATTATTTTATTTATATTATGCAAAATAAGATTGCTTGGTTTTTATTGACTTCCAATTTCCAATTGAGATACAAAACACTTGTGTAAATTAGTTATTAAAGTTTTTTCTTACGAATAAGAATTCTCACGACTAATCATATTGTTCGTATAAAGTGGAATTCTTTGTTCGTATATATATTAAATTGTTGTGAATTCTTTGTTCATATAAAATGGAACATAATCATGTCTATTGATGATTTTTTTTTCAGCTTTTGTACGCATCATACTTCCTTGTGGCTTTAATCAGATAGAGATGTCACAGAAGGTTGAACCAATGGAATGGAGCAACAAAAACTATAGAGATACATGTTTCTGGAATATTAGTTCTTGTATCATTAATATTTTTCTTTGTGTAAAGACGTGACTCTATTGTCAACTACCAGTGTTTTTTTACACCTGTGTTATCAGGAAATTTTCTATCTTTAATTTATAATCAAATTATATACTATATATTTGTAATAAAATTATTCTTATCTTTTACGATTTTATTTTTATATTTTTGGTGTAAAAGTTTCTTTTTATGTAATGGGTAATGTGAAAAAGAAATTAATGAATTATACGAAATTATATAGACACATGCATATAGGTGTGGAGTTGGATCCGCTGCAGTGAAAAATTCACTAAAGTACAGTTTAAACTTTAAATAATCACCCAAATTTATCTGATGGGTTAAATTTTATCTTACACAAATCTAAATTTGAATCAATTCATTATGTTTGGAATAACTTGAAAATTTTAGATTATTTTTTTTATTAATTATATATATAATCGATTATAATTATAATCAATTTTTGTTTGAATAAGTTTCTTGAAAAGTAATTTAAAGATAATTAATTTATTTTGGATGGAAAAAAAGTTTTTATAAGATAAAATAATGTAAAAATAACTGAAAAAAAAATTAAACTATTAAAAAAATAATTAAAAAGTTATGAATTTATGAATTATGAAAAGTAATTTATTTATAAAAATAAGCTTTTTATAATCTTAAGGTAGGTTTCCAAACATTGATTTTTTTTTCTAAAATTACAACCCTAAACGTATTCTATCTATAAAACACACTCCTGATTAACGACCTAGAAGATTAATCAGAAGAAGGAAAGAAGGTTAAGACTAGACTTTATGTGATTTGCTTTTATTGATTTGCGAATAAAATATAATATTTAGTTTTAAATTAGATTTTTTATTAATCATTTTTCTAAATAAATAAATATTAATATATTATTTTTATAGTTTGAAAAAAATATCAAGGGGAACATGTCCCACCTAACCTAGGTCCGCCTCTGATAACCAGTTACTGTTAATGCAAGATTTTTTTTTTTTTTTTCCAGTTCCTAGGGAACGAAAATCCATGATGGTGCAAAGATCTTCTTACGAGACGAAATCACGAATCTGGAAAATGAAAAATTATAAACCAAAGAAAAATAAGTAAAAAAGAAATTGGGAAATGAAAAAAGAATTATTGATTTTTTTCTTTATATTTTGAAATATATATTTTTTTCTTCTTGTTTAAAACCTCTTATTACCGGTAGACTTTAGACAGCATCCTCAAGAATCAAGATCCCTTAAATAGTGCTGCCAAAATACTTTAAAAAAACAATTTCTTTGATTTGATTTGTTGTCTTGTTTTTTCCTCCGCCTACTTAAATTCAATTCTTTTGCTTCTTGTATGTGGCGGCGGCCGTATGTTGATACTTGATATATTTTTTATATGTCAAATCTGCGCGTTACTTTTAGACTCATTTGGTTTATTATATTTTTAGATGAATTACGTGACAATGAGTCTTATTCAAACTTTGTAAAAAAAAAAAATCATTAAATTTCATATTTTAATTTTAAGTACGTGTTTGGTTCATTTTTTTTCTCTTTGAAAAAAATTTGGCCAAACATCTTTAAAATAAAAGTTCTTGAAAAATTAAGCACCTTATTTTTTTAAGAACAAATCATAAAAATAAGTAGTTTTTAAATAAAAAAAGGGATAAATTTTATAATAACTTTTACCAAGCTTTTATGGATGGTTGCGAAAAAAATAGGTAAGAAAATGGATAAATTTTAAAAAATAAGTCTTTGAATGTGTTTTCTCGTATCAACCACATATATATATATATATATATATATATATATATATATATATATATATATATTTATCTAAATGATACATTATTGTTATTATTATTATTTTATGTTTGTACCATTGTATATTTGGGTGTAGTTTGTTTTTAACTTATAAATTATTTTTAAGTTAAAATTAAAAATAAGAATTTAAAAAAAATATTTTTTAATATTTATTTATCTTTTTAACTTAAAAATTTCTTAAAGTTAGATGAAAAGATTTTGAATTGGACTCTTCTCTTAACAAAAATTAACAAACTAATTATTAATATTTTTTAATAAAAAAATATTAATTATTCTAAAATTTGATTTTACTGGATTCGATGAAAGAACAAAAAGAGAATATGAAAATAAACTCCGCATAAATAGCTTTGGTAGCTTATAAAGTCTTTATTTCTAATTTTTTTTCCATAAAAAATAAATAACTTTTATTTTAAGAAACTTTTATTAATTAATATTTAGCATAATTTTTACTTAAAAGTAACATATAATTTGAAAATAAACTAAACTAAACAATCCTTTAAAACATGTGTCCTTAAGAATTAAAAATTATGAATAAATCATAAAAGTATGTTTTATTACGTATTCTTATCAATACTAATTATACACTAATATAATGAACACAAATAAGAACGTAATAAAATATTTGAGTATATATTTTTTAAAAATAATTACATTAGTTTAAACTATAGGAATGAGGTAGCATATAATTTTGTATATATAATCTATGTAAACTTAACTTGTAATCTAGTGATGAGTAATAAAATATTATTTAATTGAAAGTTATTCAATATTATAATAATTAATGTAAAGTATTTTATATAAATTATATTTACCAAATTTTACTTATAATTATAATGAAATGTGTATTAAAATTTGAAATATGTGTCTGATATAATTTGAATCAAACATATTTATATTTTATAGTACTATGACATATTTTTCTAGAAGATAGTCTCATGCTTATAGTGAAATATGTTATGGATTTATTTGTTTAAGTTTATTATGTTTCAGTTTTTATTTAAAATAAATTATTTTTTACTTATTTTAAAAAATAAATCTTATTAATTTATGAAATAATTAATTATTTAATAATTAATTATTTTATAAATATTTATTATAATTTTAAACAAATTCACCTATATCATATCATACATTCCTCCAAGATAGCCTTACACCCTAGTCAAACACAATTTCTATGTTTCCCACAAATCTCATGTCACAGTCAAACTTATGGTTAGTGGAATAAGCAAAATTGTATTGTACTCTTGAATCAGTTCAGTTGCAAACATACACTTTCAACAAAGATATTGGTGTGGATATAAAAAAATAAAAAAGATATTGTTATGGCTATTGTTATTTTTAGAATTTTTTTCCCAATTACAAATTTTATATCTTAATTCTGCAAATGACCCCTCCCCACATTATTTTCGTCAATGACCCTGAAGATTGTTGTTGGTTGAAATTGGGTTGCGTCATTTGAAGAATTAAAATACAAAATTTATACAGTAGGAAAAAAAGTCTTATTTTTACCTTTCTTTTGAAGAATTAAAATATAATTTTTTTGCAAAAAATGATTTAGAAAGTGGTAACCAGCTTTAAATTAAAATAAAAATAAAAATCATGAAACAAATAATTTGTTTTAAGAGCTTTTACTTTAACGTTTAACTTCAAAGCAGTTTTTAAGTAAAAAATACCAAGTCAACACTCGCGTGCTACACGCAAGTTCTATGGTGGAAACTGGAAAGGTTCCATGCATATAGAGTATAGACGTTTGAACTTTCAAGTTCAACAAAGTGGAAACTGGAGTATTTGGTATGGACGTATGGTAGCTCTGCTTGACTGTTCTTTTTTATTTATTCATATTCCTTTTTGAGGGTCTGCATTGCTTCACTGTTTTTCTTATTCATACTTTTTTTTTATTAATGTCTGCTTGACTGTTAATTTGAGTGATATTAATTTTGAATTAAATTGGTTTTATAAAATTTAAGACGATCATAATTAATTTTGAAGTGAAGGATTTTTTTTATTTTTTCCAAAAATAAGTTAAAAATAAAATATTAATAAATAAAGAGTTATAAGGTTTACCTAGGAATGAAAGGAGGGCAGAGAAATTGTTAGTTTGATTTTCTCCAATAAGAATTAACATTTGTAAAATAACATATTAGTATAAAGTTTTTTTTTTTTTTTTTATGTAACGCAAAACTACATAAAGGGTGAGTTTACTTAATTAAACTTTATTTGTTAAAAAAATAATTTTAAAAATAAAATAAGTATTTTTTTTATGTTTTTATTTAAATTATTTTTACTTAAAAAATATTTTTTGCTTTATTTAAAAAATTAAATAAATCATATCTGTTTATGAAAAAACAATTAATTAGTTAATTTATTTTTAATTTTAAACAATCTCCTCCAAATTTGTTTCAACTTTCAACCCAAAAGAAAATATTGACTCAGAACACATTTTTCAAGATAGAAGTAAACATCTTAGTGTAAAAAATACGTTTGAAATAAAAATATTTTGCAAAAAGATCATAAGTCTTTGTTTTTATTTTAATTTTATTTGTTAGATTTGCATTAATAAATTATGTATAATATTTTCAATTTTAAACTAAACATACATTTAATATTTACATAAAATTAGATTAGCTGAGATTTTAACATTATTCTAGATTTTTGATCATTCAAGTAAAATCAATAAATTTTACGTATAGAGATTTTATTTCCAATTCATAGAAATGAGTAGTAGTACTACTACTCATTTCGATCAATAAATTTTACGTATAGAAAAGAATAAACAATACACCCTTTGTTTCATAACTTGGCCGTTGGCACACCGGTGTCTTTCGCATTATCTTGGATAAATTAAATGGGGAGGTTTTTCTTTTGTGTTTTATTTTTGGTGAATGTGATGGGGCAAGCCCCAAAACACAACCTCAATTAGGAACAGAATTAATAAATAAGCATTCAACTGTTAAAGAGAGACAAAATTTAGCAAACTTATGAGCAAGACCATTTGGCTCTCTCATAACATGCACAATACTACAAACTTGGAAGCTATCATGTAACCTCTTGTCTTCTTTTGTGTTAGCATATGTTTTGGGCTGAACTCCTCATGTGCTGTGCTACAACAACGCCATGCTGCAGTAAGGGTCATCATTTTCAGCTATTACCATTTGGAAGTGGTAGAAGGGTTTGTCCTTGATTGGCCTTCAAACACTTCATTTCTCACTTGCTAGTTTTTTGCATTCCTTTCATATCTTAAATCTGTCAACCGAACCTATTGACATGACTAAAGCCTTTCGAGTAACCAATACTAAACGCACTCCACTTCAGATTCTTATTAAACCACGTTTGTCTTCTAGTTGTTACAAAACTATATGATCATATGATCGATATTTAGTTATGTGTGAACTTGGTACGTGCATGTATTGTTGCTTGTCAAACAATATATATAATTTCTTTTGGTTGAATAAGGATTTTGCAAACTATTGGAAAACTATGTATTTTGTTGCTTTCATTTAAATCATCATGAAGGAAGAGATTAATCGATGGATTATTTAGTTATAATAGTATTTAGGTTATGCTTGAAATTATACTTTTAATTGTGGCCCGCCCTCCTAAATCAATAAATCTTTCATTTTGTCTTCTAAAAAAAAATTAGTGTGTTGAAGAAAAAAAATACGTTAAATTATAATGACAAAAAGATAATTAAATCATATTAAAAAAAAATTTAATTTTTTTTTGGATCATCATCACATTATTAAGACGTATTCAACAGTTTTATTTATGATTAATTTTTCTTTAAAAAAATGATAACATTTTTAATGAAATCTCTAGTTTAATTAGGTCTTTTATAAGAGTAAACCCAATAATTTACTTTTAAGACTCAAGAGGACTACCCCAAATTCCATTCGGACTCAAGTTATTTATTTAAATAATACACATATTAATTATTGTTTAATTATACCTCTAATAATTGACTCTATAAACGGTAATAAAATTAGACTCCATTTCGGATTATTTTTATCTAAAATATTTAAAATTCAAATATTGACTTTGCATGATATTAAGAAAATCTATACCTGATTACCATTTTTGGCTTAACCCAAAAAATAATTTCACAAATAGTTATATATTTTATGTGAATTTAATCTTGGTAAAAAAGATGAAAATGTATCGCATAAAATTTAATTATATGTTTCCCATATAACTATCAGAGAATAGTTCCTTTCCGGGGATAAAAATAGAGGCTTTGACCATAAAATGGAAAAAAAAAAATTGACATAATAATTTGGTCTTTCTGATATTATAAATTAACTTTCAGTTTTTCTTTAATTTTCAACGTCGATCTTCGGCTTCGGAATATGGCCATCATCACATTACGTTTTCAATTTCAACCAACCCTAACCCAACTTCTTGGCTCATCCCGGAATTAATATCCATCCCTTTCAGAAATTCAAACCAATAGTATTATTCGAATTAATTGTACGTCAATGAGGTTTCGATCGATCGTGCATGGCTGACCATTTTCTACGTCAATGGAACACCAAGAAAGTTATCAATGAAGGTACTAACCAGGGACGGAGCCAGCCCAATATATTAGAGGGAGCCAAAAATTAAAGTGCGTTTACACATTGAATTTTAGGTAAAATGTTCATATAATCTAAAATATTAATTATATTATTATTTATCAAAAGGTTAACTACAAATATATTTTTAAGATTCTTTTCTTAAAAAAATCATAATTATAAATATTAATTATCAATTTCACATGTCACAGAAAAAAGTCATAAAATTATAATAAAAAAATGATACTTATGTTAATAAATTTTATAATGTATTTCAAATTTCAATTTTATATATAGTGTTTATTATTAAACTTATTCCATCTCTAAAATAACATAAATTTATTTTGTTGACAAATATTAAGAAATAACTTTTTTTATTCATAGATAAATTTTAATTCTTAAATTATTTATTATTAAATTAATATAAATGGAAAACTAATAAAATAGTATAAATATAATTATTTGTAAGCTTTAACATAACAAGTCCCTAAAAAAAAATATGAATAACAAGTGATAAAACTTTATTAAATGATATTCAAATATTTTATCAATTAAAGAAAAAAGAATATAAAAAACTATAAAAAAGGGATATTTATCTTTACAATAAAAGAGTGATATATATTATTTACAAAAGTTAAAAAATTTATACTTTGGGGGGGGGGGGGGGGAAGGCCCCCAAGACAACGTGCCTCTGTCCCTAACTAGGTAAATAACAGGTGTGTTGAGCACTTAGAAAAGTATTTTTTGTAAAATTAATTTTGATTAAAACTATTTTAAAAATAAAATGATCCATGCTTATATATATATATTTTTTTAAAAAATTAATAGTAAAACGCGATTAAATTTTTAATACGAAGCAAAAACTATCGAAATTGCTTTAATCCAAAATGAATTTAAAATCAATATTTTAGCATTAGATTAGTTAAATATGTGAATATTTACTTTAAGCCTTTTTTTAACCAAACTTTAAGCCATGCTAGATGATATAGAATGTGATTTTAAGTTATGCATTAACTGTAAATCCTTATAATCACCTTTGTTTTTCATTGCAAAATATTTTTTTTTTGTTTTTATTTCTTTTTATTTAGTTTTTTTTTTTTTTTTTTGCTTTTCTTCCTTTCAAATTATTTTTTCTTTTGCTTTTAGTAATCGCAAGTTATGTTTGTTTTATTCTTCGTGTTTAAAACGATTTAGAAAGTGTTTTTGAACAATAAAAACAAACTGTTATCTAAATTACATTAAAGAACATTAAAGACAATCTAACAGTCATATAATGTTTAAAATTGCTATTACATTCAAAAACCAAAAAATACAATATTTTAACTGCTATTTTTTTAATGATGTTTTTTTTTTTTTATGAATCTTAAAACTTAAAGATATTTTTACTCCTTTCGATTTAGCGTTATTTTTGTGTTTTTGTTCATATTAAACCGATTTACATAATGAGTTGAACAATGAAAAAAAGTGTTATGTAAATTGCATTAAGGATGAAAAATAAGATAAACATTATTTATAAGGAGTAAAAGAATTTTTTTTGAAAGGACAAAAACAAAAAAAATGTTAAAATACAAGTACTAAAAACAAATTATTTTTTACAAGGATATATGAAAAAAAAAAGTTAAAGTGAGAGAATTAAAAAAATATTTAAACCTAAAAGTTATTTGAAATGGAGTATACTTTTAATTTAATTTTTATTACGGCTGTTTATAAAATCGATTTTTTTTATAGTTACTTTGCTTTTGTTCTTAATTGACCGCTTATTCTTTCAACTACACTCTTTGGTTTTCAGTTTAAATTAAATTTTTATATTAAAAGAAACTATTAATAGTTAAAATAATGATATTTCAAAATTTAAATTGCTTATTGTAAATTTTGATATAATTTATATGAAAAATATTCATTAACTTTTTTTAATTATATAAAATATATATTTACGCTATTTCAGTTAAATTTTATGTGTAATATTTAAAATTCTAATTTTGACTTCGTGATATTGAGAAAATATATACCTAATTACTCCAAAATTAATTTCATAATTAATTACATTTTTGTGAAGTTAGCTTTGGTCAAAGGTCAAAGATGAATATGTGTGGAATAAATGTTTAATTAATTATGGGATTCCCATCTAACTGGTCAAATTAAAGATGCATAAAAGATTTATGTGGACAGTTCAAATCCTTAATACCTTTCAATTTTTAACAAACAGGATCCCAACTAATTTGTTTAGCTTTGAAATTAGTTTATCAACTATTTCTTCTGTGTGTCAAATATAACCATCTCTTTAGTAATTTTCATGTTTAAGGAAGAATTATTCTTTAATTGTTAGATGGGGATCATATAATTAAATTTTTATTCCACACGTATTCATCTTTGGCCGAAGTTAAATTCACAAAAAAATATAATTAATTATGAAATTAACTTTTAGGTTAAGCCAAAAGTAATAATTAGGTGTGGATTTTATTAATATTAAAAAGTCAATATTTGAAGTTTAAATAATATTACATATAAAGTTTATTAGAAATAGAGTATGCTTTTATTTAGTTGTTGTTCATAAAATCAGTTAATAAAGGTATTAAAAAATTAAACATAAATTAAAATGTGCTCTACACAAAGTAAATATTTATTTTTATATAATTAAAATTTATAATTTTAACACTATATATGAACGAATCATACATACATGAATATGAATGAGAGGGATATAAAATTTGTACACGATGATCAGGACAATGGTAATGATAACATATTAGTAATTGAATACAGTATTTGTAACTGAATTTTCATTTTCCTATTAATTTTAATCTTGACCCAAGAGTTGTGATAAATTATTCTCATATTTTCATGTAAACGGATATTTTTATACCGGTCAGTCTCTCTCTATACATAGATATAATTAAATTAAAAATAAATAGTGATTTAAAATTTGTTGACTGGGAGTGGATCCCCTATTTTTTTTTATTAATATTTTATTTAATTAAAATTAAAAAAACTATAACAATAATTATAATATTATATTCTTCGGAAATCATCTACCTAGTAAAATATAAAAAATTATATTTTTTTTACACCTTAATATTATAAATATTTTGTGTATATATATATATATATTTATATATTTATATATTTATCTTTATTTTTTTTTATCAAATCATATCATTTTTTATATTTATATTTATTTTTCTTATTTTTTATCTCTCAAATGTATACTAGAATAGAAAAGGCCGTCTAATTATCTTTATTCAAATGTAAATGCTTTCATTTTAAGACGGCCATCATTTAATCTTGCAATTTCTTTGAGGTTAGATGGTCTATCTATCAGTCAAGTCATCAACAGAAATGGGCCATTTATGGTACCCCATTAAAACACACTTTCTATATATTCTCAATTGACACATTACACTGGTCAAAATATTTAGTATTAATTACTGTTTGAATGACAAATAAATTCGTTCCTGCATGAAATTAATACTATCCAAACCAGAAAACAAAAAAAATAAAAAACAATATAACACGAAACTTTTTATAAAGTGGCCAACGAATCCTCACCACATCGCTCGCACACTGATTCATAATTAATACCATTGCTTTCACACCATGGCCCTCAACTCTCCCAAGTCCACCACCAGCGTCGTCCCAAATGAAATGGGGCAACTTGGGTTGAGTCAAAGGATCACTAAGCTGAGAAAAACCTCATTGACCGCACAAAAACGATCGTGGTTGGTTAATAACGACACTGAGAGTATCATAAGAGCGAGTCAGATTGTAAGAGCTCAACTGGTGCGTGCAGTGTCCTGCTCCCGAGTTTCCAATGCTGTTGTTGTTGCGGACACTGATCATGACAAAAAGAAAGCCATCGAGATTAGCCAAGCCAAACTTCTGTGTGCCTCAGCATTTGCTCCTAAATATAACAATGAGACTGCTGTTGTTGGTGGCACTTGGAAAAGTCCCACATCACTCGCGCTTGCGGTTAGGCACCGTTTAACTGATTCAACGCCCCAACCCTGCAAACCGCGTCGTTTTGCTTATCCGGTGCTTAGCTCTCATTATAATAATGGGTCAGATGTTGATACTGGGATTGGGAATGGCATCACCCTTTCTCCCTCTCCGTTGTCTGTTTGTTTTCCCCATGAAAATGAAACCAATGACAGCAGCAGCAAGTACGATGGTCGGATGCATAGCTATCCGTACAAGAAAAACGGGCCGTACACGTGTCCGAAGTGCGAGCGCGTGTTTGAGACATCGCAACGGTTTGCGGCGCACGTGAGTTCGAGTCACTACAAGTACGAGAGCAAGAGTGAGAGAAAGAAGAGACTGATGGCCAAAATCCGAAGGAGAAATCTCCGTATTGAATGGTCAACTGATGGTGGACTAACTGTTGTTCCTGACGATGACGATGACGATGACGATGCTTCTCCGCCTCCAACTACAACATATTCATATGCACGAAATAACAACAACGTTGTTAGAGGAGTCAAGGTTGAAGGTGAGACTCATGGTGTGGCGCTTCAGCTTGCTCCTCCTCCTGGATGGGAAAAATTAACTGCTGGAGATGGAGGTGCCAAAATCAAATTGGAGCCTGTCAATACATGACTCCAATAGCTATAGCTATATATATGAATGGTCCAGTAGTTGCAGTGCGCTTTGTTTAATTGTTATTCACAAGATCAGGTCAGATTGCACTTATGCGCTCTATATCATCACCACTAGTGCTTGATGCCTTAATCATTTGGCTCTGCTCTTTCTGCTTTTCTGTTCAGCGCTTGTTCGTCTTCTATCGTTCAATAAATACTGGATTTTTTCTCTTCAATAATGTGCCTCTCGGATTTCACAGTATTTTTGGTCATTCATTCTCTATGAAATTATGTTTTCAAAAATAAAAAAATAAACAATTTACAAATATTGATATATGGATAACCTTGGATTCTTTTAGATACTTATAAAATAAAACGTGTAACTTAACAATCAATTAAAAAAAAAAAGGTTTAATTGTATTATTTTTCAATCAAAATTAATTTTTTTACGATTTTAATCTCCTAATTTTATTTTTTTTCATCAAAATTATTTTTTTCACTTTTAATACCTCTATTAATTTTTGAACTAATTTGAATATTAACTATGTTAATTGTTTTTACTAATTAAATTATCAATACTAATTACCTATTAATTAATTATACAAGATACAAAAGTGTCGATAAAAGAAATCCTAAATTTCTTAACACTAGTTTCACAATGTCGTGAGAATAGTGAATATTGTATGGGTGGAGATGATCGTTTTATATAATGGGAAAAATTGAATTTACAATTTCATGTTAAATTATAAAGTTTAAAAAACATTTATAGGAGTAAAAATATATGATTTACCATTTATGATATATTTATTGGCTGTGATTCATCATTCATATTTAGGATATTTTAATAATGAAGTTTGAGGTTTAGAATAGTTTTTTATGCATTTATTTTTAAAAAATAATGCTTAAAATTAATAGAGATACTTTTATTAAAAGTAAAAACATTTAATTTTAGAGAACAAAAACGATGAAAAAAAATAGAGCTCAAAATTAAAAAAAAAAAAAAAACTTTTGCAGGAACAAACTCGTGCAATTAAGCCAAAAAATAAATTAATAGGATGTTTAATTTACCATGTGTTAGGCAATATCATCTTAAATAACATAATTAAGACAACTCCAATCATTAAGTACGTTAACTACACAGTGCGACATTTTTAGTTTACATTTTTTTTTTAAATACATAGTTGACTATTTTTTCAAATTATTTATTATATTGACTCTTTTTTTATATTATTTATTAAGCTGATCCTTTTAAATGAATCAAATTTAATAATTTATAAAATTAAAAAAACTAAATATTACCATTAAAGATCACAAAAATTAAAATCACATTAAAAAAAATAAAAAAGACTATCATTATACTTATCCTGATTTTATTATTTAAAATAATATATTAACTTACATAAGTATTATTTTTGAAAAAATAAATAATTAAAATTTGGTTAAAAATTTAATCTTATTAAATTAAGTTCAAATTTTAGTTATATTATTTATTAATGTTTACATTAATAATTATTAATTTTATTATTAAATTTCTTTTTTGATTTTAATATTTTAACTATTATTTTTATTATATAAATAAAAAATGTTTAGAATTTGGATTGGAAACCCGAATTCTAAATTTATCTGTACAAAATACATTGGGACTAAATTCACAGTGAATAACATGGAAAGTACACACAAAAAAGATTGAATTACAAGAATATCATTACATTTTTAGTGGGAAAGGGTATTAATCAATGTTGAATAATCCATTTTATAAAATTTTAGTTTAAATTAAAATTAATTATTTAATAATATAATATTTAATTAGAAAACAATTAATATTAAAAATTAAAAAAAAATAATATAAATATTTATTTATAACTAAAAATTAAACTAATCATTAATACATATTATAAATAGGTAAAAAAAAATATAAATATTAACATTAAAAAAAATTGATAATTTAAATTGTATTATCACTCAAATGTGTAAAAATAAAAATAAGAATAAAATCTCATATACCGTTAGAATAAAATTATTTTACATAATTAGTCAATTATAATTTATAATAATTTTATAAAAGTCAACTGATAAAACTGTATAAGCCTTTTTCTAAAAAACTAATATGTTATATTTGTTTTTACATTGTTGTTATAAGTCAATTAGTTATTTTCTTTTTTATATTATTTTTATTTTTGTTGAAGAACATCTTGAAAGGATATTGTAAATATATCAAATCTCCAAAAGTAGAAGATTTTTATTCTTTAGTTTTTCCGTTATAAAATACTAACAATACTTAAAATTGATTTTTGACGGTTACTATTCACTAGCGTTCGGGAGGCACAACAAACATAAATTGAAAATTAATATAACATTGTACAACTCATTTTTAAAATATATAAATAAAAACATCACTATCAAATTATAAAAAATATTTAATTTCACGAACACATAATCAACGTTATTAAAGTCTTGGATTTGAAATAGGTTAATTGGCGGTGCTGTGATTCAATGCTGAAAGGAAATAGGTTAATTGGAATATAAAAGAATTCAAAATTGATATTTGCATACATTAAACTATTGACAGTGCTGAAGAGACCTACAGAAAATCTAGGCTTCCTACAAGAAGATTTACTGAAATTTAAAAGGCATCAAAGATGGTGTTTGGTTTAGGAATACAACTAAATCCCAGTATTTGGATTGTTCCCAGCTAGAATTAGAGAAATTTCTAACCCTCGGCTAAAAGCCTGGTTAAACATGAGGCGGGTTTGGAATGTTGATACAAATGGGAACCACGAAAAGAAGGCAATGGGTACAAAGATGAGCATTCCCATACCAGCATCATACAGGCGAGCAATTGATCGAACGGATTTCCATAGTCCTAGCCTCTTCATCACCGGCTTCCAGGCAGCAGCAATCTAAACAAGGACAATAATCAAAGACAATTGCTTAAAGAACAAATAATAACACATGAGGAAAACAAAACTCACCGACAGAATTCCCCATCCAGTAGGAATGAAAGCCAACATCGAAGCAAATATGTCAGGTAAAGACAGGTTGGTCAATATAACTGCTACAACTAAACCAGCCAGTGCAACCAAAAGGGCGAGTCCTTGTATAAAGCGCAAAAGAAGCTGGAAATTGACCGATATCTTCTGGCTAAAGGTGAATACCTATTGAGAAAGAATAAAACAAAATTACCAACATAACATACAAGACATTTAAATGAACCACCCACACAACACAATCCACATATATTTTTCACCTTGAAAAGAATTATCAGCACAGCCAGAGCTACCCATGAGAATCCATAAACCTATACAAAATGCCAAACATAACAGATATTAAGCATGTGAAAATGTGTAGTTAGGTATTAACTGTTTAGTTATAACGAGTTCTGTAATTTGAGAGTCAAGTTAGGGATTATCTTGGACTAGAAAACATGTAAGCAGTATAAACAAAATCCCGAGTACACTAATTACTAATTAATCACAACTTCCACAAAAGCTGGAAACAAGAAAAAAAATATTTTTAAAAACAGTGTTTCACCAAAAGGACAGACAATAAGGAAACAAAGAATGAAACAAAAAGCATGTAATACCGTCAGTGAAGTACTTGTTCCTTTCACGTTAAGCTTGTACACAATACCATATTGAAAGATGAAAAATCTAAGACTCAGAATGGTTTCTGCTATCCTTGAACTGAAGCTCCGGATATGAGCCTGTACATGGAATAATTTATGAATATTGAGAAACAAAGATATTTAAATGAAGTCAATAAACAATGATGAAACCAAAAGTTACATGAAGAGTGAATATATGATAGAAATTTAAAGATTGACTTTGGGAACAAAAGAAGTGTCATGCAATATTCAAATATCCTCACATAATTTCATGAACTTGAGTAATCAAGAATTTCATCTTCATCCCAAATTGCTCTTTACAATATGACAAGTCTTGCATAGCTATATCCTTTCATTGACAAAGATGGACATAGTTCATTCATCTTGCTGTAATAATTTAGTTCTCTGCCAACTGTTATCTCTTGTAAGGTGTTACAGCAGGCTTTAGGTTATGATGTAGCTTCTCTATTATAATTTATAAATAGTCTCTGTAGACAGAAGCTCATCACCTTTTGTACCATATCAAGCCCAAAAGTGTAGGGCACGACATGAAAGAGTGTATTGGAAAAAATCCAAGTCTCACATGAACTAGAGCTAGTGCCAAAATAGAGTATATAAGTGGGAAACAATTCTCACCTTACAAGCAAGTTTGTAGGATTAAACTAGGCTCAAACTCATTCTAAGTCCAACCAAGACACTACACCTGCTTACATTGCATATTGCAACACAATTTTGGGATTTAACTTGTCTAAAGTGAAGAGATATGTAAAGTGAGAAAGTAAAGGGTACACTAGCATTGATTTAGGGCGTGTTAAGTTGAAGGTGCTTGAATTCAAGTAAACAGTGGACCACACCCTTTCTCAGTTTTACATACGTACTCACCAAATCCACACTTTTGGCATTCACAAAAACCATTGAAATAGCACTAACCTATAAGGTTTTGTTGTGAATCATGTCTATAAACAACCATTGACCTCTAAATCCTTTGTACTAAAATGAGAAACAGTTATTCTAAATGTGCTTGAGTATCACAACTCAGCTGTATGATCGATTTATATTTCATAAGGATTACAAAGATAATCAAAGCTAAATACAATTTACAAGAGAGCAATTTAGTTATCACTATTTCCAAATATGCACTGAATTTAGCTATACAAAGTATCTGGCTCCTAGGAAAGAGGAATGATGTTAAAAATGCACTTATTTCCTAAAAAACTCCTATTTCTAGCATCCTTAATGATTTTTCCTATATTTTTTCTGATCTTCCTCTATCTCTAACAAACTACAAAAGGGCTACTCTACATCTGATCTGAACTCGTTATTGGGGATTCTATAGTTCTTCTCCACACATGCTCAAATACCTTAGGAGATATTCTACCATTTTTTCTACAATAGGTGTTACCCCAATTTTCTCTTAATTAATGCCTTCATTCATAATCCCATCTTGTCTAGTATGTCCAATTGTCCATACATCCAAGATCCAACAGAACATTCTTGTCTCTACTACATTGAGTCCTAAAGAAGTGTCCAATTTAATTCTGCACTCCTGGACTGCCATTTTAGAATAGTGCCTGGATGCTCTTAGTGAATATTGTTGTTTAGAACAAGAACTGCATATAGCACAAATGCACCAATACCCAGATAGATAAAACCTATAGGGTACACACATATGTAAGATGTCTGTTAGAATAGTTGTTTGTTTATCTTTCTAGAATACTCTAGAAGTCTCTACTAGATATGTCTCTAGTAGTATACTCTAAAAGTCTTTACTCTAGAAGTTACCTTATCCTTCTTTTTTGTACTATGTTTCACATGTATATAAATACAAGTGTGGCTGGTGCTGAGAGAAATTTTAACACTCCAGTACTATTATCCAAAACCTCATTCTCAACTTGGTATCCCATTCTATAGTCCCTGTCATCCGCCGTTGTTTGTCGTCGTCTGCTACCGTTCACCGCCATCTGCCATTGTTGACCACCGCGTTGACCACCGAAAAATTTCGCCACATCCATGTCTTCGCAAACATGGCATCCATAGGTCCAGCATCTTCTGTCTCTTCAACACTATCCTATTCCTACTGAAAAGCTTAATGGAAAAAATTACTTTTCTTGGTCTGCATCTATTGAGCTTTAGTTTCTTAGCCAAGGACACCATGAGCACTTGGAAAAGGATGTTGATGATTTACCAGTAGGGGACCGTGAACAGTGGAAGAAGCTTGATTTTCAACTTTGTGCCCTGTTATGGCAGTCAGTAGAACCAAAAATCCTAGTAAATCTAAGAGCATTCAAGACCTGCTGTTCTTTCTGGAAGAAAGTTCAGAAAATCTATGCTAATGATATCCAACATTTGTATGATTCTACTTAAAAACTGGCCTCTCTTAAGCAAACTGATTATGATATGGTTTCATATGTTGCTAAAGCCCAAGCTGCTGTGGAAGAGTTAAAAATGCTTTTAGAGGCTGACTCTTTGGAAGAGGTAAAAAGGAAGCATGATAATCTGTATGTGGTTATGATCTTGTGAGGGATGAACCCAACCTTTAATCACATTCGTGATCAAGTTTTGACTGCCCATGATGTGCCCTCAATGGAAGATTTAGTCACTCGCCTTCTTCGTGTTTCTACTCTAAAAAATAATGATAGTGCTCTTGAAGTTACAGAAAGAGAAGGTTGTGGAAATTGAGGGGGAAGAGGTGGTCATCCTCTACACCTATTGCAAAAGAATGGGTCATACATAAGATACTTGTTATTCCTTACATGGGTTTCCTCAAAAGACAACCAATGTATCTAAATCTGAAAAATTTGATCAGAAAATTCCGAAGGAAATTTCTGAGGAAGAATATCAAGAGTACTTACAGCTGAAGGCAAACAACAAAGTTCATACATCTCCTATACCTAGTGTCTCAACAACTTGTATCTCTCAGTGGAAAGTCAAGGTCCATGGGTAATTGATTCAGGTGCTTCTGATCACATTGCTGGTAAGGATTCTTTATTCACTTCAATATCCTCCCCCAAATTTCCTCATCTAATTACCTTAGCAAATGGTGCTAAAGTAGCTACCAAAGGTGTTGGTCAAGTTTCTCTTTCTTCTTCTCTAATTTCTCTAAGTCAATTAACTAAGTCTTTAAATTGTACGGTAACATTTGATGCCCAATCCTTTACAATACAGGAACGTGATATGGGCCGCTTGATTGGTGTAGGACATGAATCAAGAGGTCTTTATTATCTTGAAACAAATCCCTGTGTCCTGTTTTGCAGCCTACTCTCCAAAGCTTTTGCATGACTGTCTAGGCCACCCAAGTTTAGCAAAATTGAGGATAATGGTTCCTAGTCTCAATAAACTACAAACATTAGATTGTGAATCATGTCAATTAGGCAAACATGTTCGGTCTTCTTTTCCTAAACAAACTGAAAAAAGATGTAACTCAATTTTTTCTACCATTCACTCAAATATTTAGGGACCAAGCCAAGTAACACCTTTTGGATTCAGATATTTTGTTACTTTTATTGATGAATATTCTCGATGTACTTGGGTCTATTTAATGAAAGATCGATCAGAACTTCTGTCTATTTTCATGTCTTTTTTCAATGAGATTAGGAACCAATTTGGAAAAACCTTTAAAATCCTTTGAAGTGATAATGCAAAAGAATATTTCTCTTTGGATTTTTCTTCCTTCTTATCCTCATAGGGCATTTTACATCACTCTACATGTCCTCACACACTCCAACAAAATGGAATAGTTGAAAGGAAAAATAGGCATTTAGTTGAGACTGCACGAACCTTATTGCTTAGTGCAAATCTCCCCATTCATCATTGGGGTGATGCAGTTCTCACTGTCACAATTTCTGAATTTCTGTTGTTTTCATTTAGTTATTCTTCTATATATAATATAGATTGGTTCCCGTCATTAAAGACGTATTCAGCCCTTAAAGATAGAATAATTCTATTTCCTAATTTATACAACTTAAATCAGGAAACTAATGATATAGAATGAATAGACAGATTTGTCTATTCCTAATAAATAACTTAAAACAGGAAACAAATTAAATGAGAATGAATAGACAGATTTGTCTATTCCTAATAAATAACTTAAAACAGGAAACAAAATAAAATCCCCTATTGACATCCCCCCTCAAATTGATGCGGCTGATCAAGAAGCATCAATTTGGTGTTGAGAAATTGATGTCAAAGACGAGGTACAGCCTTGGTGAAGATATCCGCAAGCTGAAGTTGTGATGTGACACAGGGATGGATCCAGGAATTTAAGTAGGGAGAGGCTAGAATTTTTTTCACATAAAATTTTTAAAAAAAATTTAAATAAATACTAAGTTAAAAATTTATTTTTTTAATAATTTTTTTTATTAATATTTTTTAATTTTTAATTTTTTATATATAATAAAAAGAGGGATGGGGAGGAGGGGGGGCTGAAGCCCCTGCTTGCCCCCCCATAAATCCGTCTCTGATGTGACATGAGGAAGAGATATAACATGAGCATCGAATGCCTCTCGAATAGAATGACAATCCATCTCAATATGCTTTGTTTGCTCATGAAAAATAGGATTAGCAACGATCTGGATGGCACTAGTATTGTCAGCATACAAAGGTGTGGGAGTAGTTTGAGGGAAGCCTAGCTCAGCCAAGAGTCCACAAAGCCAAATGATTTCAGAACAAGCTGTAGACATAGCTCTATACTCTGATTCAATGGAGGACTTTGATACGCGTGATTGCTTTTTACTCTTCCAAGAGATTAGTGCAAGACCAAGAAACATACACCAACATTACTGTGTATTAAGAAACAGAATAATGTCGCTCAATCTAGTGCAGAAGCTGAATATAGGGATATGGCCTCAACCGCGTGTGAATTGGTGTGGATCAAACAACTTATTTAAGAACTAAAGTTCTGTAAAATTCAGTCAATGAAGCTATATTGTGATAACTAGACAGCTCTCCACATGCTTCTAACCCAATGTTTCATGAAAGAACTAAACATATAGAGATTGACTACCACTTTGTTAGGAAGAAAGTGTTGTCCAAGGATATTAATACTGAATTTGTCAGCTCAAATAATCAATTTGCAGATATTTTAACTAAATCCTTAAGAGGTCCTCGAATTCAGTTTATATGTTCCAAGCTTGGAGCATACAATTTATATGCTCCAACTTGAGGGGGAGTGTTAGAATAATTGTTTGTTTATCTTTCTAGAATACTCTATAAGTCTTTACTAGATATGTCTCTAGTAGTGTGTTAGAATAGTTGTTTGTTTATCTTTCTAGAATACTCTAGAAGTCTTTACTAGATATGCCTCTAGTAGTATGCTCTAGAAGTCTTTAGCCTAGAAGTCTCTACTCTAGAAGTTACCTTATCCTTCTTTTTTGTACTATGTTTCACATGTATATAAATACAAGTGTGGCTGGTGCTGAGAGAAACTTTAACACTCCAGCACTATTATCCAAAACCTCATTCTCAACTATGTCATTGTACTAATCTTATTAGAGATTTTATAGGAGTTAAATTATCAAAGACCATATTTATTAATAGTGTTAAAATAGGAGAAATAGAGGGATAATTGAGTGTAATCTGTGTGTTAGAGTACACAGCGGGGTGCATGTTTATATATGTTAATTACATTAATGATACATAAATAAAGGATACTTTGTTTTCTCTAAATCAGAGATTATGTTCCTATAAACTGCAATTATGAATAAAATCAGAATATTAATTCTGATTTTCAACAAATAGATAAGGATAAAGAGAAATATAAAAGCAAGAAAAAGATTTAATGATCAAGGCAAAACACCAATTACCAGTTCTTCTTCCCACCAAGCTTCCCAGCTTTCTTCTCCCTTAACACCAATTCCACCTCGGTAAAGTAGCCAATTTGTCCAATCTCGAAAGTCTTCCACCACCCTAAAAAAATACCATGTGAGAAAAAATAATCATTTGAGACATGCCTGATAGAATATAAAGATTTTACTTACTTTTGCCACTCAAATCCAGACGGGTTGAATAAATATGGAGCAAACAACCAGGATAGAGCCATAAACCAACTGCTTATACTCAAAAGAATATATGAGAGTGCACCACCTTCATTATGGCCATAAGCAAGATATACTATCAACAACAGCACAACCTCCAACCTGAGGACAAAACATATGAATACAATTATTACATTTCAGGGAAAGGAAAACAAGGATGCAATCTAAACGAGAATAATTTCATAAATACCAGATGGCACAATTATGTGACCTATCCTAATGCCTATAATATGAGAGCAAATGAAAACATGAAAGAATTTTCTAAAACTGTCACCCCAAACAGTTTGAGTACTGAGGATAACAGCAGTCAAATAGGTTAAGTTCATTTTCTGTTAAATTTCAGTTAGATATATGTGAACATACATAGATCTAACTATAGGATCAACACAATAACAACTCATCAGATTCCCAATTCAGAGTATCTCAATTTTTTTCTCAATCTCGATAATTCATTTTCCTGAGCTTTCTAGCAAATTTTATCCTTGTATTAAAACTATTTTTTGATACTAAGTCATGACTTCCACTCAATTTGTTTTCACACATCAGATAATCCCGTGAGAAAGCAGTTTTGATTACTCAAACACTGGTTTATTCTTCTAATCTATTTGATGTACTGCATTTTAATCATGATTTCTTACTCTGCAAAATTTTAAGACGGTTAGACACACTTCCTAGGAAATTACATGTTTTTATCTTTTTGGCTTATTTTACTATTTTCCATTTATTTTCTATGTAAAGAAGAATCTGAACTTAGGAACAAAAATCGAGCTAATTAGGATTTGAAGGAATCAGGAACATTGACACTTGTGTCGCTTTTTTGCTTCTCTTGTGATGGCTAGGTCAGAGTTCTCCTTTCTGTCTTTCTAGTATTCACTTTTCTCTTTGTATTTTCATGGCTCCCATGAGGAGCTAAACATCTTTTCTAGTCTAAGGTAAATCAAAGCTTAGTTTTCAATTGTTGTTAAGTTCAACTGCCTATTATCTCTTTTCTATTTTTTGGGCATTTATATTTCTACAATTTTGATCATCACCACCATTTTATTGGTTGTGCAAAGAGGGTCCTTTTCCCAATTTATGAATTGTGTAAAACCAATTAGGGCTATAGATCCTAATTGTCTAATAGTTCAAAACTTCTAATAATTAGGGGTAAACAACAACTCATATTGTGTAGAAATATAACCTAGCTTAAATAAACTGAGCTTTTGTTTTTATTGGCTAGAATTAGGTCCCTCTAGAGTCTAATGCTATTGTAGATTAAATTCCTAAGAGTCAAGTATTTTTGAAACAATGACCAACCTAGAAAACTAAGGTGGAAATTTCTTGTCATAGTTGGGAAACTGCCAAGTTGAGAAGAGAATGTTAAAAAGGGAATAGCTATATGTAAATAATTTGAAATTTCCGAAACATAATGTAGCACAATAATCACACCAGATATTCTCACCCTTTAACAAAATGACTACGGGAGTAGAGTCTGTAGTTCTCTGAAAATTTGATATGGCGGACAACAAAGCCACGGCCAGTTGCTTGATACTGTTGAAAAATAAACAGATTAACATTTTGGAAGATAAGTGCAGAAAGAGACAGCATAAAGTAGGCAGACAAACCCTTGCACCACCATGAAGAATGGTCCGTCCAAAATAATGGGTTCTTGTACCCAAGGAAAATGTGAAAAAGACAGTGCAGAGCTGGAACTGCATCGTGACAAAACTGACAATGGCCTGCAGAGCAATAAAAAATAAAAAAACATGTTAAGAGTTAAAAATGAATATATTTTTCTAATTATTTGCTTGCAGGGCATTCAATATATAAGATCAAGACAGAGTCAACACAGAAGAAAAACTAATCATTAACCGGAATTATAGTCAAATGTAGGAAAGTAGCCAAATAAAAGATAATGTAATTAGGGTATACAGTTGACACAAGTTCTCAAGGCCTTGTTTTTTAAAGAAAATTGGAAGTTCTTGATAGTAACAGTTAGATAAAATGGCCAAGAATAGTAGAGGGCAAAAAGTATGTCAGGGATTGAAAAACTAAGCATTTGGGTCTTTAATCCTGCCTAGAGAAACAAGCATGACAAGTTAATTCATTTGTAAGAACAACAGAATTGGCTGGATACACATTGTCTCACTATCTCAAATTTGCAGATATGCACAGAAAGATCTGTGTATGTACATGTCAAATTCTCAAATATTTGGTACTATTGCTAGTATCAGCCAAATTGTTCAACTGAATTTCTTTGGTGATATCCATGGTTGTCAAAACCGAACTGGATGGACCGGCCAGTTTGACCAGAACCGATTGGGGGTCCGGTCTGGAAACTCCATGAAATCAGCAGGTTTCAGAACTGGTGCTGTGAACCGGTTTGAACCATATTTTTTTTATATTTTATTTTCTTTCATTTTTTTAAAAATTGGCTTAAATAAGTTTTGGGTCCCTATAAAAAAAAATTTATGTTTTGGATCCCTATAATATTTTTTTTTAGTTTTGGGTCCCTACCTATGATGTGACATCATCTCTCAACTGTTAGTTAAGTGATGACGTGACATCATCTCAACATATATATCAACGGTTGAGATGATGCCACGTCATCGGTAGGAACCCAAAACTAAAAGAAAATATTATAGGGACCTAAAACATGGTAAAAATTTTATAGGGATCCAAAACTTATTTAAGCCTTTAAAATTTAATATAAAATATTTTTAAAATAAATAAAAACACACTTAACAAATATTTTAAATAGATATTAATTATTTTATAGATTATTATTAACTTTTTTCCTATAAAAATATAATTTCCTCATTTATATTAATTGATAGTTTTTTATATCTTGGTTATTATAATTTTCAATTATATTAAAATATTTAAAAAAATATAAATTTGTTATCTATTAAGATAAATAAAAGATACACACACTCTTACCCTCAAGAAACCTTGCTCAAGAATGAAGCCCAAGACCATTGGCACAGCAGTGAAGATACCAATTTGAAATAGAAATTGTGTATTCAAAGCAGCACTTAGTGCAGTGTTCTGAGTTATCCTAGCCCTTTCTCCAATGCTTTCACCAACACCAGATAGTGCCTGAAAACATATTGCATTTGTGTTCATAAGTATAGAAATAAGTTCAGTTGTAAGTATTTGTTCATAAGTGTTCTTGTACAGATAACTTATATTACAGTCTGTACAAAACCTCTCCATCTATTGCCAATAACACGTAAACATAAACTGCTAAAAATAATTATAAACTTTGTGATTGTTACAAATAATCTGATCAAGGAAAAATTCCACAAAATGATAAAACAACCGATCAATAATGTAAAAAAAGAAAAAAAAAAGTGAAATTAAACCATGTCTAACTCAAGATTAACCATAGACATGCATCTGGTGTGAATGATAATCATTTGGCACTATAAAACTATGAAATTTTGAACAAAAGAAAAAGATAATATCAACATAAAGCATAGATAAACAACGATAAAAGTTTAACAAAATCCAACTTACCAGATACGCTTTCCCATAAAGAAAGGCATATACAGTCAGCACTGTTAGCTGCAGGATGATAAAGACAAAAAATCCTCAGATGAAGAAAAGCTTGGATATAAATATATATGTATGTATGCTGATGATTATAAAATTGTACTTGTTAACATAGGAGAAACAGAGGGATAATTTGAGTGTAAACCCTAAATCACACAGGTGGACAGACTGTACCTTTTACTTCTTCCTTAAGTAAACTAAGAATATAAATATAATGAAACTTAGAGTGTGAAGTTAACACACTAAGACCTACTAAAATATTTTGTCATTCTGAACTGTGAGATTTGTTTATGACTCTAAGGACAGCTAGGACTGATTTCATCAGTAACAAGGTAGGCAAGATGAATGACTATGCTCCAGCATGAAGGTGTGTGTGCAAAAAGAGTGTGATAAGGGGGTTCTATTGTTTGTTGAGTTGTGTTGTACTCACATACTTATTTGTTCAATCAACAAAAAATAAATGACGCATAATTGGCATACCATGGTACAAAAGTAATATCCAACTGTTGTAAAATAAAAAGACAGCATCCGGAAGAAATCAAAAAGCTGCCCAAGTCTGTATACATCACGACTGAGTACTTGTTCACCATTACCACTTGAAACTTTTCCTTCAAATAGTGCAATCTGATTGAGCCCAACATCTCTTCCCTTACCAACCTGTAAATTTACTATTAGAACAGGATTTGTTGTAGAGGCATCATTAAATAACAATTCTCACCTGAATATATTCATGATGTGTAATATTTCCTTGACGTAAGGTTGAATTGAATCCTGTGAATTAAAAAGAAAATGAAAAAAAGAGTAGCGAAGGGAAAAGTGAGTAAAAAAAGAAAACACAATTTCAAAGAGCAAAATTTCTATGAAGCAAAAGCAACAGCCATACCTGAATAGATATCTTCACTAATGTTGATAACACGGGAAGCCTTGCTGATACCACCACGGGTTATGTGGAATATTCTATCAAAAACATCAGGATGCCCATAGTGCATGCGAACCCTGAATAGATCATAATTTTCATACTTAGTTGAATCTTGATAAGAGAAATGATTACTTTAATTTAAAATTGGCTTACTTCAATGGATTTGCTAAAACTCGCTGCCCCAAAGTCACAAAACTAGTTTCTTGATTGGACATAAATGACGCTAAAGATGAGACACTGCATACAGTAACAGAGACATTACACAAGGCCACAAATGCAGCAAAACCAAGTCTCCAAAAAGGACAGCGTCAAAGGATGTAAGCAGCACATACCTGCCGGTAAAGACATGTTCTCTAACACCAAGTATAGTAGGAGGACGAAGCCCATGATCGGAATGAAATTCTTCCAGAAGGTTCCTCATCTTCAAAGCCTCCTCAAAATAGTTATCCTATAATAAATTCTACTAGGCATTAAAACATAAAGAACAGCAAAAAACTTATACATTATCACATAAATCATGAAATAGTAATTTTTCTACAGAATTTATATATATAATACATCACATAAGACAGAATGGCTTACAAAATAGGAGGAGGGCACTAAGGGAGAATACAATTTGGATCCTTATAAATCATCACAATCTATCATGACAAAATTAGTCAAGTGCAGACAGCTATTAAAACAGCACCTGATTCATGTCAATTGTTTGGACTGCATTTCCACGCGTAAATATAACTGCATGATTTTGATTCTCGGGCTTCCCTTCACCCAATTTGGGATTTCCAGGTAACTTTACTGAGTATATCTCCTGTGACATAAAAAAAACTTCAACAAATGGAGTGAAAAATATCGAAAGCAATCTAATTTAATAAAAGAAAGTAGCAAAAGTAAAAAATAGTTATTTTATTCCTGTTTGTAAGAGTATGTAAAGGATCAGTTACTTCAACTGACCTCTGAACAGTTAGTTAGTTAGTTATGCCATAGTGACAGCTTGGCCTATAAATACTACTTTGTATGCTTGTTACATTTGGTGAAAATGAAAGTCCCAATTCTCTTTTTCTCTGAGTTTACCATATTTCTATACCGTTACTGATAATTTAGTTATTAGAATCTGTTACAACAGATTAACAGCTAAGTTTGTTAACCAGACTTACAACCCTATGCCCTGAATCATAACTAAGGTATAAATATAAAAAAGTAGAAAATGCTTATGCATATATAAAAAGTATAGAAGAATGGGGCACCTTGTCTTTCCCATTGATATCAGCTTTCACAAGTTTTGAGTAGTATTCTGTGTTCACTTTTCCCTCTTTCAAAGTTTCAACAACATCAATGAAAGCGACCCGAAGAGCTTCATTTCTAAAATCATAAATAATTGAAAAAGAAAAAGATGTCTCGATAGACTTAAGCATTCAATAATTAAGAAAATAAATTAGTAAAACAGAAAATACATGAAGTTTGATCCATAGAATTGATGAACCCACCTTTGCATAAGTAAAGCAATATCAGCAGCCTCAGGCTTTTGCTCTTCTTTCTGCTTACCATAAATTTGACATGTCACAACATAAGTGAACTTAAGATCCGCCTGGGCACGTGCCTCAGGAGATAAATCAAAGCCACGTGTATCAGTTACTTCATCACAACCTATTGCAGCCTCCAAATCTATATTATGAAAAAAAATTACAAACATAGTACCATACTAACGCAAGGAAAACCATGGAGTTATTTGTCCTAACCTCCAGCTGTTGTCTTCTCTAAATAGGTCTGAAGCATAAGAGCTTTCCTATAATACATCATCCCCCGAACTGTGCATTTCAAACAACAAAGAACAGAATGTAGTAAATATCTTGCAGTAGATATCTTCTTTGATATTATTAGATTTAGACAACTATCTCATTATTTCTCTATTTCCTTTATTAAGTTATTTCCCTTGTTGTAAGGCTAGTCATTTTAGCCTATAAATAATTGGTGCTTGTATTAAAAATATACTGAAATACAAGTTCCTTTACTTTCATGGGGCATTTTTTATTTCCTAACTTGCTTACAATAAGTACTAACCCACTCTATCAACACTACTAAAGATTCAGTCCTTGAAATCCTCACTCATTATATTTATGTAAATTTCAGCATTGTTCATTTTCCAGACCTAAAGAGCTCTAGCATTAGGCAGCATGATATGGAACATGTAAGAAACACATTCGCACATGCACATATTAGATTTAAATCATAGACTACAAAGGGAAAAAACATATGAATTACACTATGAAATTTTGGGAAAAAGTGATTGAACATAGATTAAGAGACTATGAACCACACCATGGAACAGCCAATCAACCCGCCAGAAATTGAATCAGTCCATTGATCAATTGGAGTCAACTTATCAAACTGGTTACTAAACCCCTAAACTAGGTACAAGTCATCAAAGCCGGTCATGGATATATATGGCCAGCTCAGACTTAATTTTACCCAAAAGCAGAAGTTGTCATTGGGACACGAATTTGGGTTTTAAGTTGCTATCCTTACTTTTATCCACGCCATTTGCCATTGCTCAAATATCACTCATTATTTATCATGCAAAATCTTTGTATATTACATTCTAAATTGTATTAAATTAACATAAATATTAATGAGTACTAAAATTTACTAATAATATTTACATAATTTATTTATCAATTCAACATTTTACCATCCACTGAATATAATATGATCTTTTATGCTAATATGAAATTTTACCTAACTTGATTTTTAAGATTCTATGTTTAATAACTAATTAATTATTTAATTAATTAACATATTACATAATATTAAAATATATATTTATTCATCACCAATAACCACATTTGGACTAGTAACAAAGAAGAAATAAGAAGAAAATCAAGTTCATTAGTAAAAATATTCATGAACATTACCTGTTCTGGCCAATGTTTGCCCTCGATATGAAGCCCAAAATCGCAGCTCTAGAATATCACTAGGATTATCATAAAGTTCACTCTCGTGTGTGTTTTCATCACGGCCAATTCGGGCAAGAAAGTTTTTCCACTCGTCTGCAGTGAATTATGAAAACTATCAATTAATATGTATAGATAATAATTCAGAATTATGGAGGAAGCAATGTAGATTATTTTATTAATTACAGTGACATGTCAGACCAGCCATATTGCTTACAAGCAGGTGTTTGTACTTTTCAAGGATATCCTTTTTTCTTTGGTAAGTTTGAAATTGGATCCAATTATAAACTATAAAAAAATATGAACATATTTGAACATTCCCAAAGAGTTAGGGATGAACAAATTAATTTGACCAAATTATTTTCAGGCTGAAAATAAGCAGGTTGGTCTGGATATCAACCCAAAAGTAAATAACTGGATCAGGCTAATGTGAATGTAAGTCATTGGACTGGTTTAAATTTAGCCCAAAAGTAATTAGCAAGCCCTTCATTCTGTCATTAAAAAAAAAACAAACAACAAGCACGATAGTAAGTTAAGCAATTAACCAAAAGCCAAATTTAGCCACAAATTAATTGGACAAGTGTGATTTTTTCTTGAAAGTAATCCATACAGCTCAGGCTGAAATAGAACCAACCTGATCGGTTTGTGTGAGTATGTAAAATACTCTTCTTGTAAGGGACAGCTGTCACCCTACAATAATAGTAATTCACATACTCACACAAGTTTCAATTAAGCCACATTAAATCAAGCAGGCCATCCAATCATACTCTGATATTCCGATAGAAGCAAAATCAAGTAAAAACTACCTGGATATATCTTCTGAAGGTAGAACAAAATTGAAATGCCATCTTCATTTTTCTTTAGGAGTTCAGCCATGCTATAAAGCACAATCTCAGAATAATAAGGAGTAAAAACACTGCACAAACACAAGAAAAGATAAGCACAGAAACAATAAGGGTAATAACTCCTTCCAAGAAAAAAGATTTACCTAAAGGATAACATCTCCCGAACTGGCTTCGCACGGGGCATCTTCATAAAAAGTGAATTTGTGAAAAACTGCAGCCGTCGCCCGGCCTCAAGATTTTTAGGAATGCTTGAGGCAGACTCTTTGATAGTCAGCAGTGAATACAATCTTTTGACTTGCATTTTCTGCATGCAACCAATGGTTAAAAAATTCATAGACAAATTATTTGCACACAAATATAGACAAATATGATTAGGGCGTACTAAATCTGTATTCTTGGGCCATTTCAACTTTTCAAACAAATGCCCTTCATCCCTAGCTTTGGTCAGTAAACTCCATGTGTCATAATGCTCCCTAAAAAAATTTAAAAAATCAACATTAATCTAAAGGGATGAAATCCCTGATAGGCAACCAGGAAGACTGTACTTAAAATTCAATGTATGCACACAACAGCAACTGTTCCAAACCTCATATTTATAGAGAAGACATCAAGTCGCATGACATCATACAGATCCCGTACAGCCCTAACTGCACCCCTTTCCAGTTCAGGTGTTTCAGTCTCTTTCTGTAAGATGTCAATAAAAAGATTAAGTTCAGACTTCAACGGTATTTTAAAGTTCCATACATAAGCCACCAAATACACACACGCACACACAAAGATAGATAGATAGATAGACAGACAAAATATATGCATAAGCCAAATTCATATATAGGCACAAACAGATCAAATAAATTCATCAACAATTCAACAGCAACTAAAAAGTCTTATCCCATGAAGTGAGATTGGCCAAACAAAGACAAAAGTAAGTGAGATTGACATTTTATCCAGGATTCTTAGATTCTTTTCATAAACACGTGTGAACAAATTCAAAGAATGAGTGTTATCACTGAAATTAACTTGTAATTAAAAAAAAAACACTCTGATACATATAACAATGAAAAAAAAAATGCATTAAATAATTTTTTTAAAGGAAAAGTAACAAAATATTAGGTTTGAGAAATTTTAGAGAAAAGTTTAAAGAGAATTTATGATTTTATTGAGACACGTTATAACATTCTGTTACAATAGATGCATTAGTAAATTCAGTCTAACTAACTTGCTCAGCAAGCTAAAGGTTCAATAGATGAGCCAAAGGTAGCTGTGCAATTGTAGTAGTAGTACTAACAGAGTAATACACTCACACAAAAAAGTATTACAACTAGGGGGAGAAAAAGATATCAAACAAAACCAACAAACAAAAAGCAAAAAGAGAGAGAGAATCCGATAGAACACCAAAATATGAAATGAAGAGAAATATTTTTGTACATGGCCTGCAAGGCTGAATGTGCACTAAACTAAGGATGATTGAAAATGTTAGGCATAGGAGCTAGCAAATGCATCCCGTACAAAATAAAGTTTCCATCCATAACTCAAGGCCATTCCTTTAAGATTTTTGAAAAGCAAGATTACGCATCTGCATAAAACTCAAATCTCACGTGTGACTAAAAAATGAAGACAAGAAGCACAGCATCTCACAACCACACTCAGCAATAGATACAATAATTGATTTAAAAGGAGAGAAGAATACAAGGTAAAAAAACAAGGAGAATATGCCAAACTTGAATTATAATGAATAGAAACGGACAAGCAGACATTTACAAAATAATTCAAGAGCTTAAAAGATTAAATACAAACCAGGATCCCCATCAATGCAGTTACTCTTGATATCACAAGAGACAACTTATTTAATCCGAAGTCTACATGAATATTCCTCCTTGTGATACTATCATTAATATCATCATATATCCTTTCAACCCTGGTAAAATGGCAACAATTGCAAACAAACAAGATATCAAAAACCATAAATTAGGTTTATCAAATAGAGGAAATGAAGCCCTGATACGGGATATGACACGACATAGATATGGAAAATTTTTAAAATTACGAATGCACATCTTGGATGATGCGATAGTAAAAAATTATATATGATGCAAATTTTTGTTTTTAAAGATAAAATTTTATCTAATGTTTAATGTTTATCACTAATCTTAAAAAGAAAATGACTATAAGAATGACATGCCAAGAAATACCCAATTCTTAATCACATTGATAACTATGTCAAATGAGATATTCAAGAGAACAATTAAGTTTTTTATGATGCAGAATGCAGAATGAAATCTACAATGCAAATTTTGTCAAATGAAGAGAACAAATCAACAAACAAAGGTGTTGCTCCGCAAGAAGAAACACAAGAGTAATGAAGTGAAGAGAATAAAGAGTAATGTTTATTTTTTCTTAAAAAGAATAAAAATTATTAAAAAAAAAAATTATAAAATTACTCAAATCGTGTCCCAGCCATGTCCCTTCACCTTAAGCCATATCGGCACTGTGTTTGAGACATGTCCATCATTTTTTTTCAAAAAATAAAAATAAAAATAATCGGATACTTCTAGGATACATATTAGGAAATATTGGGGTAATATCGATGTCCGAGTACAACTCGATGCACTACACGGTTAAAACTTATACTTACCACTTCCTTCCCACATCATCTAATATCTCTGTCAAAATGAATTTAATAGCATAGTAACACTCCTGAACAGCATACATCATATAATCATCCCGGGAAATCCTATCCCAAAGCTCATCTTGAGTATCTTTACTCTCAACAGCAATATCCCTAGCCAAAAATATCTACACCATCATGCAAAAGAGCAAATCAATGAATCTTAACAAAAAGAAAATGTAAGAGCATAAAGTCAGTCAATGAGAAAAGCCTACATAACATAAATACATATGCATCAGTACCTGTTTGTGTTACAGTTCACAAAACATGGTACACTTTCCTATATATATCCAATGACTAAAATTTACATATGCACATTTTTCAATATCATTAGATGGAAGCATATCTTTTTCTTGTTGGACAAACAGAGCAGTATATAACCTAGAAATTAGAACTAGGCTTATCAGAAATGTAAAGACCTTGATTCATATTGTACAATTTAATTATATTCTCAAAAACACAAATTCATAGCAACAATACAAATCTGGGAAGGCACAAATCGTGGCTAAAGTAGAGGGATGATTCTTCTACTCCATTGTACATCCATCCAGACAATGCCCACATCAGTTGGGGTCCTGTACTGATCCAAATGAGGAGTTTTCACAAACTATTTTGAAGTGACCACAACAGCCAAGATGTTTAATTTGCTTATAAGGAGGCATCCTTCATTATGAGTTCTTTAGAAACCAAAATTCTTTAAGTTGTAGCAGCAAGCATTTAAGTAGATTAAATGGTATCCACATCATGTTATTAAAATGAGCACTGAAAGGAAACAACTAGAAAATGATTAGTGCTTGGGTAAGAAAGGAGAAAAGAGACTCAGAGTAAGAGGATACCAAATAACAAAATATTAAACCCCATCAATGATAATACAAGACTCAGCATTTTTTTTTTTTTGGTAAACAAGTAAAGAAATATTATAAAATCTAGAAACTACTAATAACAGATCATGTGATATAATATAGATATTTAGATATTCAGATATATATTTGGACCAAATATTCTAGCATAAACATAAAATTTGAATAATTACAGTGTATTTTATTCAACAGTCAAAAAATGACCTTTTAATCACAACTTGGCAAAGATTAAAATAACAGAAATACCTTGCTTGCAAGTAGAAAAAGTGGCCATTGAACCAAAGGAAGATCCCCAGAATTCCTAGGCATTAAAAGCAACTCCATTTCGCTGTGAACAAGGAAAACATGACCGTGCAGGTATTAAGTAATAAGGAAAGAAGAAAGATAAATAAAGCTAAGAAAATGCATAGCAGCTTGCATGACTAACAAGTTAGTTACATAATCCTCCTCCCGTAGATTTCTTATGATCTCATTCCAAAAGGGGCAAAACCGAGCAGCATCAACCTTGCTATTCTCCACAACCTTTGCATGAAGAGTAATTGAAATAAGTAATATTTACTCAAGTTTAAAACAAATGTTCAACAAACATGAGACCAGTGTACCATAACCTTCCCATCAGCATACAAAAGTTTCTTATTTGAGAGTTAGTACACAGGTATAAAGCGAATAAAAATATGAATTTAAACTAAACTATTTCTTCCGTTATGTAGATGATTGTGGAAATTATACAGAATCATGGGATTCTGATTGTACAGCTATAATTAGGATTTGTTATTATTTCTTTCCTTTCTTAGTTACAGCAATAATTAGAATTTGCTATTATTTCTTTTCTTTCTTAGTTACAACAATTATAGGGATTTTGGTTACTGATTTTTAGCTCTAATTTAGTGTACAGAATCAATCTTGTAACCCTATTTTTATACACACCATTGTACCTTTTTCAAAAGAATAGAAAAATACAGTTCATTTTTCTATACGTTATAAATAGCAAAAGGCTGACCTGAACAGAAGACTGATGGGAACTCCTGTAAATATAAAATAGAGAAAACTATATAAGCTTATACAAAAAACAGTATTATTCAAGGGGAAAAACTGAAATTAGAGAGGGTATATTCTCACAGAACAACAACAGAGATAGGACACATGCACATACACATACAGCTATCTTCCAAATACAGAATGACAATCATAAAACCGTAAAATGCACATTTCACAAGCGCACCTGTTGGTTAGAGGAACATGAAGTGTGTCCATAAAAGCTCCAGGAAATTGTTCAAAAAGTTTGTGCAGTGCTTCCAATGACCTAATCTGGTGAGCAAATACAGCCACAAAAAAGTTATGCCAACTAATCTTAAATTCTAAAATGTACAGGACAGGACTAGCAATAGGTAAAAGATATTAATAATTAGCACAGCATATTATCAAAAGGATTTACCGTTGGTCAACCGAAACAACTTAAAAAAGACTACTTACCTCTCCCAGTCGATCTCGTGCCCCCAGCAAGAATCCCACGACAGCAGATACAACCGTGTAGAACACATAAATATCTAGAAGATAAATCTGAAAGAATGAGAATTAACAAATTGGAATTAGCAACCAACACACTAAAAAACAGGAGAAGGGGAAATCAATTTTACATTACAGTTAAATTGAAGGTAACAGTTATAAACTATGGAATAGGAAAACAGTTTTAAGAAATCAATGCATAACCAGAAATAGGACACCATTTTTTGTTTTTCAAATCACCTAAAAGCTTCTATACTATTTATTAACTACTAAAGCAGCGAATTTCATCACTCAGTACTAAGTTCAGCAACTCCTGAAGATATCATTTTTAAATTGCTGAAGAAAGACCTTTTAGCTGAAAAACTTCTATTTGAATGCAAATAAAGCTAATGCAAACCCTAACAGTTCCTGCAAATAATGCAAATAACTTCCAACAGAAACTCAGTTCCTGCATAACAGAAACATGATATATTAACAACCCTGCCACTTCAGACCAAACTTCAAGGACCTCTTGTCAGACATTTCCCCCAATTAAGAAAGATAAAAAAGAACAAGGGGAAAAGAGGTAAACAGACAATGGCAATGTACTTACAGCAACCACAGGAGCCCACACACTAACAACTGTCAAAGCATTATGATTATCTGCAACAATAAAGGCAGTCCTAATGACTAATAATATCAAAGAGAAAACAGTAAAGACAACACCACAGTCAATCACACCAGTGCTTACTTTTAGAGACAAAATCATGCCAAGAGTAATCTATATTATCCTCTTTTATAATATCCCTTGTCGGGCCCACCAGTGGCTTGATCTACAAACCACAAAAATAAGACAATCAAACATACATGCATATAAGCTCACCAGTATATGTACCTCCACACACACACACACACATCAATATAACTCCAAATGTGTATCTACAAATCCAAGGGCATAGCTAATGTATGTATCACTAACCTGAAGAAAGTAAGCAAACGCAAATTTTCCACTCAAAATAACAAGCCAAAGCAGCATATACCTGAGAAAAGGAGTAAGGTATCAAACTAATCAGCACAACTTCAGCTTGGATGTAAAATTAATTACAGAGCACACACAACTCTAAAGTCATCAACATACAAATTAAGTAAATACATCACCATAACTCTCTAAAATATGGAGGGGGGAAGCAAGAATCTTGATTTTCCAACATGTATTAGAAATTTAAAAAATAGAAAAGACAAGATCTAGTGCATACTTTATGAAATCTGAACTCCTTTCATACATTCCCCGTCCAACATAATGCCGTTCCTTCATCAGTCAACAGAAAAACAACAATAAAGGCAAACCCATCAGTCAGCATAATTCCACAGAATACTGAACAACCAAAATTAAATGAACTATTAGAAACAACTGAAGACACATAAACCTGGCGCAGCCATTTCACAAAGCGAATTAAAGGCCAACGATCACATTGATTTGTTAGACGATGACATGCTGGTATCCTCATGAGGAAACTAATGAAAAATTGGACACCAGCATAAATCCCTATGACAATCACATACAATCTGAAGACAAAGGAGTTCCCATTTCCTTTACTCTCTTCCTGGAGTGCTCTTCTGCAGTGCACAAACAGCTACAAATGTAAAATCACTTAACACAAATTAAAAAATGAAAACAAATAGATAAAAGGGTGAGAATTTAAAAAATGAAAACAAATAGATAAAAGGATGAGGATGTGAGAATAAGAGAAAAATTATTATAACTGATGGCATACATACACATAAAGGAAAGTTATGAAAACTGAAGCAAGGCTGAACCAAAGAAAACGTAAAAAAATTCGAGAGACAGCTAAGCGTCTTGTTGTTGAATATGCACCATACATCATGAAAATGTCCAGAACACCTAAAAAGAAAGGAAAATGTGAAAATATATCTAAAAGGGGACAAGAAAATATATGACAAAAGATATATAACAGAAATACATACTCTCAAATAATTTCATCACAACGAATGTAGGTCCAAGACTAAGAACCTCTCGCAAAGTCTTGGCATTAAGCTTTCCATTATTGAATGCAAGGATGGTTAGACCCTGAAAATTGACAATAAAAAGAAAATAAATATGAAACAAAAATAGTTAATACGTGAACTATGAAAGTAAATCCCAATTAAGTCTGAAGAGGAAAAACAAAAGTTCAGTGCTATAAACAGCAGATGAGAACAGCAAGCTTTTGGCTAAAGTTCATGACTATGTAGATGAATGTCAAACCTGAAACATCATGAAGAGAAATATCCACAATCGGTGGAAGCTATGATAAAGATGAAAAAAAGTCCGATGCTCCACAAAAGATGTTTTTCCCTGATGCCTACTACTGCCAGATATAAGCATTTTCTGCATTGTACAATAAAGAATAAATTAGCAACCAGGGACATCGGCCAAAGAAAACATCATATTAAGATACTCAGTTTATCAAGAACTCAATAGGACATAAAGATCCATCATACATGGATACTCATACTGTCATACATTTAAGTTTTTTTCAAAGCCAATCTAATATTCTTTAGGATACATGTTTTCTCAACAACATAATGAAAAATCAATTCGTTTGAAACCTTCCAAACCACTCACGTATCTGGCTATCAGTAGAATACTGTGCACCACTAGCAGCCATCAATTAAAAAATAAAAATAAGAGTAGGCATCGATTTTACTTAAGAGGGAAGTCGTTACAAAAGAAGTTTTTCCATGCCCAGGAATCATGATTCTTGGGAATCATAATTCCTAAGAATAACTAAAATCTGTTTGGTTGGTCATAAATGTTCCTGCAAGTTTCCTAAAAATCAAAGAGTAACTTTAATTAGTCACCACACTAAATGATCTAATAAAATAGTAACATAGTATTTTTACCACAGTAAGACTTTTTTTCAACTAGAGAAAGTTAGATTCCCACCTCTCCCATGGGGACAATTTTGTGGGAAACAGCTACAAAATTTCCCGAGAAACATTGTTTGTTAGAAATGTTATTTTATAAAAAGTAAATCAAACATTGGAAACAAAGTTTCCCAACTTCAGATTCCAAATTTTTCCCAACTTCAGATTCCCCTTAATTCAGCAGTGAGATGCAATAAACTGCCTGCTTTTTATTAATGCTACCACAATGCACATCGGTATTCAATAGAAAGAAACCACATTGCAAATGTAATGTAATAAGAAGACGTCTATTATAATTGTAAACAAAACAAACCTTTGATCTGGGTTGTGGCTTTTGAAAAAATGGAGAAGTTTTGCGCCATGGCCAACTAAGCTCAAAGCAACGGAGTGACCTTAAGGAGGGAGGGTCAGTCACTAAAATAAAAATACAATTGAAATAGTCAAAGATAGTCGACAAAGAATTCTTACCAGAAATACTCATTAAAGTCATCATAATTTCTCCAGGAGGAATGAGACGCTTTCCCATTATCATTGTTTGCAGCTTCCTGAAAGTCCGTGAACATAAATGATTTCATATTTTTAGACCAAAATGGTAAACTCATGTCCTAAACAAATGCATTTCAGCACTTAGACAACATGAACTGGAGAGATGAATTTATTAAAATTACAGTATAGAAACTCAAAAGAGAGTAAAGGCTCCAACTACTCCTTGAAAGATATACATGATACCAAATTAATCCACCATAATATAACATAATCATCAAATAAAGGACAAAATTCACGTACAAATATACATTGCAAGACTGAATGTATGCTAATTTTAAACATTGAGAAACCAGATTCATGTCCAAAAGTTTAACAGGACTAATTTATTGCCTTGTGTATCTTTGGAGGACTAATTTGAGTATTTAGTAAAAAATAAAGCAAAATAAATGGTCATGCATTTTCTCATACTTCATTGCTGACCCACACTGCCACAATAATCTTTTTGGCAAATCAATGAACATAACCAACTTATTTTGTCTCACATAATAACACAAGGATTTATTAGTATTAATTCCTTCTTAAAGTACATTAGGAAGAGATTGATATCCTCCAAACCAAAAGCTTAAAGCAAAAACAAAATGGGGTAGATTTTTTTTTTGGCAGGCAGTGGGGGATGGTTTAAGAGCAAAAGAATAAAAAACATACTGATTTGTTACCAAGGTATTCATAGTTTTTTTTATCATCATTAAAAATTGCGTGTATTTTTAACTTCTGTTTCCTGATTAATGTTCTCATTATACTCATTACCCTATCCCGTTTTCTCATATATTGAAAGGAAAACAGGAAACATGCATTCCAAACACACTCCAAGACTCGGCATTTATTTCCACTTTTTGGAGTTGTTAGACCAGTTTGCTTAAAAAGTATCTCTTGAAGGTGAACACAACCCACAAGCTAAGATTGGGGTCATCATCTACTTATGATATATGAGCGTATTTCACCTTTCAACATAGTAAAGTTTAATAAAATATTCATAAAAAATTGTGAAACTTACTGCAGAAACAATATCATAGAGAGGAAGGATAACATTATCAAGAAATGAGACACCATCCTTAGAATCAGAAGTGCAACTATTAGCTGGCTGGGCAATCTGCTGTCTTAAAATGTCATCCATCTCTCTAGCCATCTGCATATTAATTTATATTCATAACACAAAAATCATAAATAACGTTGAAGGGGAAGATACCAAAGCAAGACAAAAATTAAAAATTCAGGCATGAAAAAGAACAAAAAAAGTATTGCAGTATACCAAATAATAAGAAAAATATTGGTGAGCAACATATTCACCAAATATGTATGCATCTGCTAAAATATAAAAAAATATTTTAGAGAATGACACACTACATTATGATGGTTTATGTTACTTCGGAGAAAATTGCATTACCTTATATTTAAAAATATTATCTTGCTATGAACCACATCTAATGAGATTTAATCATGTGAGAAACCTCAAGCAATTCATTGAATATTATGTATCATAAATCATTTTATGTATTCCCTTAATTAGGATTATGGAGTTGGCAGTTATCTGATACCAAATCTATTAGGAAGCAATTCTGTAATTGAAACTGCTTGATGGCAATTATGCATAGAAAATAACCGGTCCTAGTTTCATATTAGGAGTATATATATCTTATAGTAGGTAATGTAATTAGGAAGGTGAAGTTATTTGCAATTTGTGGATAGAGAACAGTAACAGTATCGTTAAATAGCAGCCATGGATAACATTGAAAAGTTTTTCACCACCAAGGGACTCTTGATATCTTCTTTTCCACTGAAACTTTAACTTAAGAATTGAGTTAATAGAAAAGACAAAAAACAAATCCTATCAGGTGGAAAAATTACTGCAATCAATATCAATAAATCAAGCAAAATCTTTAAAAAATATAAAAAATAAGAAAGAACTGTGACACAGACTTGTTCAATTAACTTACATGATGGAATATGTAGCACAAGCACTCTGGTAGAAACCTGATATTTGAGGCTTCACCCCATATTAGGAAGTACAAAGAAACATATAGTAATTTCTTCTCTTTACTGACAGCCTCCAAACTGCACAAGAACCATTATACCTTCATTCAATCTTAGCAATTATAGACCAGTAAAATTCATTTATTTTCGAAACAAAACAGGGATAATAATAGTACCTGCTCCAAACAGGCTGAATGCCTAAATAGTCACACCAGTTTATGTAATTCTGAAGGGATTTGAGGAATACTGCCTGCACGGCAGCTTCATCCAATTTCTGGAAACAAACAAGGTATACAATTGGGTGACAGTTCTTTAAAAAATAGGAAAGATTATCTAGCAGAACTGTCAATCCATATGGCATGTATTCTTGTTAGTCATTTTACAAGTTTCCTTATCAATCTAAGCTGAAATTATTCCCTTTGTGGAACCAATTGGAAGTCTAATGTTCAAGTCTTTCATTTGTAAGCAGTACTCAACAATAGATATACAAAGAATTTAGTGTAGATGGGATTAACTGAAAACAAGTGCCCATTTATTCAAACATTTCCATACAGACAACTTACTTAAAAATAGAATGAGTTTAGAAGTATCTTCTCTTTTAAAGCAGACTATCACTCTTTATTCACTTTAGAGGCTTCCACATTGGAAGAAGAGGATGGCATAATTATTCTATCAGAGTTCAGTGTTACAGGGTAATAGTGTATGCTGTACATAATTTTGGTTAGAACTGATCACTGGGATACTTCACCCATTTGTTATCTGACAGGACTTTTTAAGAAGTGACTGAGAATTGGAAAACTCAATTAAACCATACTCAAGCATGCAGTGATGCAGTCACACACAAAACAATGACACTGTTTAATATGTCAATGAGATGAGCACCATCAAAATGTCAAAAATAATTTGTTAGCATCATTCTCCTCATTGCACACATACAATCTGAGTCATTATTCAATAAATAAGTGAAAACAATTTTAATTCAGCCTAGAGCACAATAAAACTTCCCAGCCCATAGCCCACATTTTTCAGAATTCAGAATATTACTGCACTCATTCCACTCAGTAAATGATATAATATGCAAATAAAGAACTCATGAAAAAACTAAGTCATGTTACTATTCACCATGCGGTTATGAAAATTCCCAGCCCAAGCCCACATTTGTCAATGCAATAACAGTATAATACAAAAGATCCTCAAATTAAAATAAAAATAAAAATTGAAGACTTACAGGTTCAGCTTCTTCTGGAATTCTAAGTCGAGATTGCTCATTTGCAAGCAGGTGAACTACGTGTTCATGCTGATTAGTTACATTATCTTTCTGGAAGCAACAAATTATTATTATTATTATTATAAGCAACAGAAAAAATGACACAACAAGTTACTTTCTAGAAGGATTTTATTGCTTTTATTTTTGCCTCTCTACTTTGCATAATTTGCCCATTTGAAAATAGTATTGTATTCGAGGTGAATATTTAAACAGAGACTTCCAATTTAGTAGAGACTTGAGTGATACTGAGAACTACAATAGCTGTTGCACTTGCTTCATTCCATCAGATGAGTTTGGAAGTTGGAATCTTCTGAGGTGACTTAACCACCCCCAAATCAGTAAATCACAAAAGGAAATTGATAAAGGAAACAAACTTATAAATTAATCACTTGCTATTGAAAAATAATAGAGATAAAATGGAGTATGGGATGCAATAACTTGATTTTTTAGCCTTGCTAACCCCTTGTTGGGTGATAAAATAGGGGGGAGGAAATAATTTGACGTGTTTGGAGGAAGATAAATAAGGTGGAAATCATTTTTAAAATGGTGGGACCCACTGTACTGTGTCTCACCTATTTCCAGTCATCTGTCTATCTCTCTCCTTGTCTCTTCTTTATTTCTTTTCAACCAAACACTTTTAGTTCCACTTGATTCCAACTTCCAAACTCATCCTTTTTATTTCTATCCACCCTATTTCTCTCCTCTCTACCAAACAGGGCCCAAATGTATGTCAGCAAAAGGACTATAAAAGTGCAGTAGAAGTGTTATATACACAAATGCTCAGCCAATACTAAGATTAACCCACCATAACTAACATATTCTAATAAATATGACAATTTAGTTTCACTACATGGCAGAGATAAAGACAACTAGGTTCAAAAGCCCAAAAAAGATTCTGCAAAATTAAAGAATCACACCAATCTTGACTTGACACCACATGGAAACCCTGGTATACTGACCTGAAATCCAAAAGTACACTGCAAAAAATCGAACATGGTAGCATTGCTTGTAGGTTGAATGAAATAGCCCCTAGGAAACTCTGGCAAGCCATTGAAATACTTCAAAGCTAAAATTGCTGCTCGCACCTAACAATCATTTGTTTCAGGAAATTAGTAGGCATGAATATGCAAAAAAATTGGGATCTTAAATGAAGTAACACAAACCTCAGGGAAATAAACAATGGCATTTGTTGAAGAGGAAGCATCTAAGGGGATGATGTTGTACGCAATCAGATCCTCTGTCAATGCAGAATCTGAGTCCATGAGCCGCTTTAGCTGTAACAAAAAAACGGACGAATAGATGCTGATGCTCAGAAATTATTCCCTTCTGATTGCATGAGTGATGTCAAAGTAATAACATAAAACATGCTTCCAAGCTTCAACTCATGCACAATCATTTTAGCTTAGAAACAATTCTATTCCATTCCTTATGAAGTTAATTACACCCAGAAAAAGGAAAACAAAAATGAGAAAAAAATTCAAATGGAACTATATCAGCAATACTAATTCAAACAAATTCTAGCACTCTGCTATAAAAAAAAGACACCAAAAAATAATATATGCAAAAAAAATATAACAACAAAGCAAACATTGCCTCCCATCATAAAGCAACTTTGTGTCCATTCCAAAAGCCTTTACCCATCATAAGACTCATCACTACTGCAATGTTGTATATTAACATGTGCTTATATTTATCCTAATGCAATAAACGATATTCATCAGACACTGCTCAACCCCACCACTAATAGTGGGCAAGCCAAACAGGCTGGGCCAAATCCACTAACTAAGACTTAGTATGAAAAGAAAAATACAATATACACTGGAAGCAACAGATGCTTTCTAACTCTAATAGATAACAGTAAAAGTAGTTACCTTCCATCATACAGCAAGATATCTGGTATTCAAGGGACCATACACAATTAAGTAAACAGTAACAAATAACAACAGCAAGAAAGAAAAAAGGGTAAGAAAACAAATTAAAAAAACAACACAATCAGGAGGGGGGAGGAATGATCATCAATTCTAATACAAAGTAAAGGGAAATAACAAGTCCATAAAAGAGTCACCACCTTTTTTACAAAGTTATCAGAAGTTACCCTAAAGGATCTGTCTCAAACATTTTACTATTCTTTTCACTTCTTATTTATAAAAGTGAACTATTGCAAAGAAACAAGAAAATAAATATTGAAAAAGGAGAATCCTCTCAAAATCACCAACTAACTCATAGCAAAATAGACAACAAAGCTCCTTAAAAAAAGTTAATCCATAACAATAAGCAAAGCAAGAATCTGTGGGTTAATATTTGGCTTAATTGCACTTTATGCCCCCAAAGTTTCACAATGCTGCAAACTTTGCCCCCAGAATTTTATTTTTTTGCAAATTTTGCACCCCAATTTACAAAACATTGCAGATTTTGGCCCACGTAAAAAAACCACCACAATTAATGGAAAGAGCGTCAACAAAAGTCTTAATTGTGGCGTGTTTTTTTATGTGGGGGGGGGGGGGGGATTCTCAATGTTTAGTAAATTAGGGGGCAAAATTTGCAACAATGAAAAACTTGGGGGACAAACAGTGTAATTAAATTTTTAAGAGTGCCCAGATGGTAAGAATCCAACCTCATCAGGAATTTCTTCACTCAACTGCTCAAGTACTGTTCCGAAAACTTTTAAGGTAGCAAAAACCCTTTTCCTCTTCACAGTCTTGCGCTCCAACCTATATTCAGAAGGAAACACTTAATGTGGAAGGAAATCAAGGAATAAACATAATCAACACAAGTCATGTATAAATTAAAAGCCATGACAGAGATCACAGATCATTAAAGAAGTCCATTAACAAAGTTTATGTAGTGAGCTATTATTTTGGATAAACAACAAAATTTTCACAAGGGAAGAAAGAAAGAATAAATAAAGGTGGAACAGTTGATATTTATTTTGAAATCAAGTGTGTGGATAGTTGTGTAAAAGCTTTGATTACTCCAGCTTCTAACTATGTTAATTAATAACTATTATAGTGCCACCATAATGGTATAACATGACATTTTTCAATCCCTCTGCCTTAGGCAATTTGTGAGGGAAGCCCATTATGGCAGTGCCAAAGGCTGCAATGGCATGTTTACATAGCAGAATTTTAGCCTTCCACCATTGATATCCTTGGCTTCAAAACAAGGAGTGCCACTGAAGATTTTTCAGTTCTCACACTAGATCAGATTGCTAACGTGGTCACCAAATCTCTTTCCAAGACCAGATTCAGTCTTCTTCAAAACAAACTCAGTGCTTAGCACCTTACATCTTCATCTACCCTTAGTTTGAAGGGGGCATAATAGTGTATATCAGACATTTCTCTTGGAGTCTTCTAGAGAGTTGTTAATTAGATATAACTGTCAGTTATCCTGAAAGCCATTGCAGCTGTCAGTTAGATCCTCAGCTTATGTGACACAAGCCACCTGTACTCTGGAACTGCTTTTTAGAATAGACAATCGGAAAAAGTAGCAGAAGCTAAAAAAAAGACCTAGAATTGAAACCTGGCTCTGATACCATTTTAGAATTGAGAGAATAATTGGGAAATTCTGTTATTGATTCATTGAATGAACAGAAAGATAGTTAATACAATGGTGAGTTACTCAATTTATAGAGTAACTGAAACTAACTATCTTAACTAACTGAGGTTCTAACCACCTAACAACAGTGGTAAGACTAACTGAATCTGGGAAAGCTGTAGACAGCTGTACATTAATACTAGAGAGTAAAATTACTCCTAATAGTGCTGAATCATTTCTCTCGAGACAATGAATAATATTCTTATTGCTTTATCTCTCTAAATTCTCTCTGTATCTCAACTCTATTAACCAGGAATGTTATTCCATGGAAAATTCAAAAATATGCTCAATTACATTTTAAGATTCCTACTAATAATTTTAAAAATTCAAATGAAAAGAGGACAAAGCGGGAATGAAAAGGGTAATCATCAGTTGGGTTAAAAAATAATTCCTCATATTCCTATGGGAATGAAACACTCACCCCTCACCATGGGAATAAAAACCAAGCAAAACACGACAATTTCTAGAAATCAATAATACCCATGAATATATTTTTAAAATTTGAAACTAACATGAGAATCTCACATTTCCAAGTTCTTTTCCCAGGACTGACTTTGCAAACCTTGAAATAAACACACTAATGAAACACTCCTATCATCCAAATTAACAGGAAAAAAAGTTGTGTCAAATTTGAAGCATTCTAATGGCATTTCATATTATTGTACTAATGGCGCTATTGTAATTGACTGGTATGCCTGGATTATGGGATTGACACTCTATTGGTTCAATAAGGCAATGCTACCCTTCTTGTGCAAAAGTTATGGCATATACCTCTAAACCTTACCGATTGTGGTTGTGGCAATAGGACATCATAGCAAGTATATTCTAACTTGGATAGTTTTGTCGGGACTCTGAAATAGAGTCAGCTTCATTCTAACAGATTTTGAATATTTATATCACAGGTATGTGTATGCATATGCTTCACTTTCTTCCCTATGAATATGATTCTGGATGACTTACAAATTTTCAGTTTTGGAAAAATTTGATGAATTCTTGATACAAAATCCACAGTTAAAAAAGTTGGATTATAACTCAACTATAAAAACCTAATGCCTGAACTCAATATAATAACAAACACAAAAAGAATGATACATCAATTATCAAACTTGTTAAATTTTATTGCAAATAACAAAATCAAGCTTTATCACATTAGGTATGGCAAATCCATCACAAACAATCAACACAAAGAAAATGAAACAGCACCTAAAAAACAAACAATCAGCCACATTTAAAAACTTATTTTGAGGCAGGTGGTGGTGACCCAACAGGAAGAGGAAAGAGGAAGCACAGGATAATCCAAAAGAATGTTATGCCATTTTCTCAGTCAAAATACATACTCGCCAAGATCCCGGCTGAAAGCACCAGATTCCCTCAATTTCATTTCTTCCTCGCGTAATTTATCCACATTATGCTTCTCTCTATAACTCTTGTAGAACTCTTGTAACCGAGCTATGTCCTGACTTCTATCTATGGTTCCAGCTTCTCTTTTAGCCAGCTTTTGCTGAAAATATAAACAAATAACAGATTATGCCAAATTTACCAGCCCATAAAACGATGGAAGAAGTTTACTAAAGTGAAGAAACTTAAAAAGAAGAGTGAATACTTTAAAAACTAATGGGAGAAAAAAAACATGTGTAGATGATAAAATGTTAAAACTCTCTAAAGAGCGCATGTCACACACACATAGTTGTAACAGGTCTCTGTTAAAGTTATCTTTCACAGCATACAGTTTGTTCATGAAGTCTCCATTTTCAGGTTATGTAAAAACTCTTGTTCAACCAGCAGTCTCCTGATCATCAATTTCTAAAAGTTTTTGCATGTTCCAGATTTACACCGCTCAGGCCTTTCAACAAGCACAAATTGGATTTTCACTCTTAAGAATGCCTCTTCCTTGGTTATTCCAATGCTCAAAAAGGTGTTGAGTGTCTCTCTGCTGATGGTAGATTGTTCATCTCAAAGGAAGTTATCTCCAATGAATGTTCCTTTCCTTACCACCGTCTCTTCCCTACCACCTCTTCTACCTCACTAGATACTCTTCCTACCCCAGCATCCAAGAAGATGGAAGTTAGATCTAAAGCTCTGGTAGGATTGCATTAAACAGTAGCAATTGGCCCATGGATTAATTATCAAAATGAGGTAATAAGACAAAGTTCACACAGCAAATTCAAAGATCAATCATACAATAAAAGAAAAGAAAAAATAGGAGTCAAATGATATGAACTTTCCAAAGGAACTGGCCTTGAGAGACCATGTAGAAAAATTCAAGCATACCAATCAAGCGCCACAGAGTCACAGACAAATAAAAATACCAGTATGCACAAGTCAAGTATCCTGAGTACAACTTTTATTTTACATAGAAGTAGACTACAAAGTTATACCTTGATGACAGACATCAAACCAGTCTTGAATTGTAAAACACCTCGGCCTTCACTGTTAGGATCCAAATTTTGAGATAATGAATATGCATGCTCACATACTGCAAACGAATAAGAATTATTTAAAACAGACAATAAATATCTAGAGGAGTTTGTTGGTCAAATTATATGGGAATTTTCAAGAGAAATGTTTTCAAAGGGACTTTCCCATTTTTCACCACTTAAGTTTAACAATTTTCTATTATCTGCCATGGAAGACAGCGTAGAGATAATATAAAACTGCAAAACTTCCATTGACTTCAAGGTATAAATAACATATAACAGCTTCCTTTTCATCAAGACTGGGTAAAGCATGTGATATGAAATACCATTAACATAGAACTACTGATAGAGTGGTAGAAAAACATTAGTAAAAAATACTGATAACAAAACACAACACCTAAAAAGTTAGTACTCATAAAACAGCTGGCAATGATTCCAAAGGGAACCACAACAGAATGAAACCTTGACTTAGTCATATTAAACACCAAGTTTTCAAATAAAAAATACACAAACCAATCTTCTGATTGTGTTCAGCATTAAATTTCAGCAGAAAGGAATCAGTTAAAGTTTCTTTCTTCAGAAAAATTCCAGATTTCCATATCTAAGGGGAAGCCTTTTGTTTGAGACAGTTGGTATTGACAAAATTAATGCAAATGACATGTTGAAGATCTAGTCCTCACTAGCATTTTTCCAACATATGTATTATGAATAGATCTAGTTCAGAATTGGTAGACCACTTATTTTTTAATTGCATGGTAGTTTTTTCCCTTAGGAACAATCTTTTTGATAATCTCTAGCTGAAGCAGAAGATTTCACATACTTTGCAGCATTTTCTGATAATGGTTTAGCAGTTTTTGGTAACTATAATGAAGACAAATATTGGGGCAGAGCACATTTTAGGCAGTCCTTTGTCGTTTTCACTTTTTTATTAGATTACAATGGAATGATTGTTTAGTTAAGGATGTCCCAAAACACAAACAAATCAATTCCTAAATCCTTACAGCCACACTCTTTCGAGAGAAAATGGGAGGAGGGAAGTTGGGTGAAGAGAAAATAAGGAGAAAACTGAGACCAACATAAAAGTTCTCTCTACTCAACTCAAGTGGATAGAAGACTCAAATTTTGAGGAAACAATATGATCTTTCAACTTATACCCATCTATTTCGTTCTCTCATCTAGTTTGGAGCCCACTTGATTCTACTCATGTTATTAAAGAAAAGAATTATATTAAACCAAACTAGTGGGGGGATTCTTTCTCTTCTACTTCATTTCTTTTTCTTCCAATCCAAACAACGTAAAAATCTACCAATTTTCACTTTCTCCTACTTTTTCCTCCATACTTCCACATATAAACATAGTGTAAAAGAAAACCTTAGCTTTCCACCAAGAGAAAATGATATATTATAAACTAATTGCAATTTCAAATTTTTTATATCGAGCAATTGAGAAATAAGATAATTTTCTAATTTTCCTCCTCTTTTTTCTTGTTTTGTTGATATTGAAATCCAGTATGCAGCGTTGCAGACAATACCTTCAATGCCAAATAACCCATTTTATGCATCTCTAAAATGTTGGAATGAAAGATAGCACATTAATAAAAAAATACATTAGGAAAATGAAGCAAGATGTGACAAACGTACATATTCTTGAGATAGTGGGATCATCATCTTCAATTTCATCAGCAACTCTCAAAATTTCATCGATATCCCTATTTTTAGCTAGGGCAGATGGTACATTTCCAGCAATGCCACCAACAGGTCGCCCAAATGCATCATCACCAGTCCTTTCCCTCCTCAATGCCGCACGGACTAACCGCTCCCAAAGTTCCTCAGCTCGAGACATTTTCTATTAATATAAAGTGAAAAAACATACAAGTTAATATTAATAATCAAGAAAACAAATGTAAAACCTAAAACTTTCATTAAGGTAGCTTTTGGTATCAGAAAATATTTCCTATTTTTGTTTAAAATTTTCATTATCTGTTTTTATTTTCATAGTTTTAAATATTAGAAAACTTGTTTGTAAAAGCAAAAACATTGAAAACGAAGATATTGAAGGATGAAGATATTTATAAAAAGTAAGATTGTAGAAAAAGTCAAATCTTTCTTTTCAACTTTCAGCCTCTTTTAGAGAATGAGAAATGTTAGGAATACACTCTCTAACACACTCTTTTAGACACACTTACTGTGATTGGTTAAAATTTATAAAAAATCACAAAATTTGGTGATCCCCACATCAAATTGGATGGACCCGACATCCTATTTAATGACTCTCTCCTTATTTTTCAATGAAATTGTATCCAAAAGAGTGTGTTTGAGAGTGTAGCCATAGCACTCATGTTAGAGAATATTTGATCTGAAAATGTTTTCAAAAATTAAAACAAACACATTTTCAACTTCATTTTCTATTTTTTATGAAAATGAAAACATTAATCAGCTAAACCAAAAGCCACCTAACTTTTCTTGAGGTGACTTAATAGGACGACATATAGCCAAAATAATGCCCCGTTAAGAGAGAGCAAAGGAGAAGAGAGTTCACTTAATCCAACAGATTAAACAACAAACGAAACAAATTGACTCAATATTACTTCACCATCCATCCACCAATAGTATCTTATTGTTAAATCTCAAAAGTTGACTTGTACAGTTGTACATTAATTAAATGTGGAGCGGAAGATGCAAGTCTCCACACAAACTTAAGAACCGCCGCAACAGAATCATAAGAAATTAAGATCTCCAGTGATGTTTAAAGTGCAGTACAGACTACATAATAACTAGCTCCAATAGCCATTGCTTTAGAGAGTCACAAAAGCTTCACAGTACTTATTACCTATTGAACTCAAAAGTTCACAACAGCATCAAACGTTGAAAAGTTATCGAGTGGATCCACTTCAACCTCAGCCTATAGCATCAAATCAGTAGCACCAGTAAACAATCCACTGCAAGACAAATTATCATCTTCCATGTTCAGAAAAGCACATGAAATGCTACAAGAAACTACAACCACAAGCATAACAAAGAACCACCATTCCACATGTAAACAGAAGATCACCAATTCAGACTGAAAGAAGCTTCGTGCAGTTCCGAAACTTGAATTTAAACGAAAGTAAAAGAAAAACACGAGATCGAAGAGCTTTCGTTTCCGCACTAAATTTATCTCGAAAAAACAAAAACAAAGGGAATAGCAAAAGAAATGAAAATGGAAAACCTGAAAAACCCTGGGGATAGGGTTTCGAGCAGAAAAGGAGCAAAATCGCACTCTAATTACTGAAAAGCGGGTATTGTGCTTTTTGCAGTGCTCTGTTGTTTGTTTTAAAATGCAAGAGAGGGATGGAAAGGAAAGACAGAAGATTAAAGAAAAGGAAAAGTAGTGAGCAACCGGAACTACCGGTTACAACAGGTCGTACGGAAATCCAAATAGCGTTTGGGTTGGGGTGGATCGCGTCGTCAAACCAAGACGCGGATAAGTAAATGGCGATCCCACGACGGCATAGGAAATGGACCACTTCAAGAAAATAATCAAAAGAAAAACCGTGTCTTAACCCGATTGTGATGGACTAGAGTCCGTAACTTAACAATTAAGCCAAGTAGACGCGTGATTTTTTTTTTGTTTGAACATATTAAAAAAACTCGGGACGTTAGACTTTTAACTCCATAATAATTCAAAAAAAATAAAAATTGTTATCATTTATTTAGTAATATTTTTTTTACTTAAATATATTTTTAATTCTTCAAATTAATTCATTATTTTTTTTAATTCTTCTTCAAATTTAAAGTTACTTTATTTGGTCCTGAAATTTTAATAATTGTTCTTTCTAGTTCTTAACGACTTATGTAAGTGAAACAAACAACAGCGAGAGAAAGAGAGAGTCGTCAAACACTTTTGCACACTTTTAGTTTTTTCTCTACTACTGAATAATTGTGCAAAGAGCCCCGATATTTTCACACTCGTTTTTCATATACCCCTATCCCACACCTGCCTACATGGCATTTTTTTTAAATTAATTATATTAATTTTTTTTAAAATTCAAGTTACTATAACAGTGACCTAACTTCTTCATTTGCTTCCCGTTACAACAGGCGATGTTCTCTGTGCATTCACTCTGTGCATTTGAATTCTTCCTTCTTCTCTATGTGTTCGCATTTGTGTTCTTCCTTCTTCTTTGTGCGTTCGCATTCGCGTTCTTCCTTTTTCTATGTGGGTTCGCGTTCTTCCTTTTTCTATGATGAAACTACTGAAACATTACGTGTCATGTGAGTGTTTAGGCAAGAAAGAAAGTGATTAATTGGCATAAGAATGTGTTTTGATGCAGAAGTTGAGACCAAGTGATGAATTGAAGTAGGATATTTATATATTTATTCCATTGCTAGACCATGCACTTTAGTATCATACCATATCTAAATTAGTGACTTCGAACTAGAAACCCAAGATAGGATGATTTGAGCAAAAACTATGTATTCTAGATATCTTAGAAATGACCAAAAATGGTAAAATGGCCAACTTTTGCATTGCATAAATTTTTGTATAGAATGAATTTTGAAACGAAACCTTTTTCCACAATTTTGTATTACCAAACTATAACTCTCCACAAAATTTCATAGCCATCAAATTTGCAGAGCTCATTTTGGACCCCTAGGTTCGTTTTGACCCAAAACTAACTCACTTAGTGACTTGAAATGCTTAGATTTTGAACCAAGATGAATTTTGGAGTGAGACAAAATCCTACAATCCTATTTTTGGGTATATGAAATCTGTTTTGAAGATTTACAAAATTTCCCCTATGGATTTTAGATTCACCTTTGAAACCCACATATTTTTTAAGCTACTTCGATCTTGAAACTTAAAATAGATACCATTTTCAAACCGTTTGAGCTTTTCAAGTGAAACCAAAGCCCACAAATTTTTTTCAATACCCTTTAAATTTGTTTTGAGGTCTTCGGTGAGTTTGAGGCTTGTACAATGAATTTGGTAGAAAATACTTTTTCCTAAAATATGCATTTTGCAAACTTTTGATGCACGTCATTTCCAAACTGCTTGAGTAAATTTTGTTAAACCAATGCCATTAGTTCATGTTTAATTGATGCTAAATCTTTTTTTTTTCCAAAAGGTTTCGAGTTTTCTAGCTCTAATGGCATGCAAAACTAATTTTTAGAAATCCTCAAAACCGCAAACTTAGAATGTGTGTAATTTGTAAAACGTAGGTGCGTTTTGAATGAAACCAAAACTCATGACCTTATTTGTAGATATACTAAATCTGTTTTAAGGTTTTAGGATGAGAGGAACCTTGATTGACCAATTTGTTTGACAAACTCACTACTTGAAGGAATGTGTACTAGAAGGAAATTATAAGTGAATGACCTATTAATGGTTTACAACTAACCTAAGTGTTTGTTCCTAGCTTATATAAGATGGAATAAGAAAATTTTGAAGTCTTGAATGATTATAAGCCTTATCTTAAGAATTAGCCATGCTACTTACTCAGTGACCTTAGTAGATGTCTCGAAATCTTTCTTATGTTTAGGAAATCATTGATAGGAGGAATATTCTTCCATGGGAATTTAGATTAAGTACAATACCTTGTTGTAGAGACAAATACAATTAAGTTAAAAAGTGGTACGATAGTAGGAGAATAGATAGGTAAAACTATAATCTTAGCTTATCTTACAGTGCTTGAATTTCAGAGACGAAATTCCTAAAAGGGTGGGAGAAAACACCCCAAAATTTATAACTGAGTAAATAAGAATATTAGTGGATTAACTAGTATTTAAATTGAATATATGGTTAGTAATTAATTTCTTGAGGATTAATTATGTGGTAGATAATTATAAAAATGGTTATAATTCAAGTTGATGTGTTTTAATAATAATAATAATAGACATATGGTGTGACTAGTAATTTTGTAAAAATAGAAGATTAAGTAGAATTAAGTAGTTATATAATTGAGTAAAATTAGAAATTATATGTAATTAAAATTGGTGTGCAATTAAGAGTGCAATTTATAGTTGATTGTTTTTGCTTGCTAGTTTTTCTAGCAATATCAACTTGGTTAGGTTCGCCCCCATCTTTCATTGTATTTTTTTTTTTGTTGTTATTAATTGAATTGCAGTTGCCTTCATATGATAGGGAGTTTTGGGGGTAAGCCCCTTGATCCTTTTCTTAAGATTTGGTTAGTTTGAGTCTTTAGATTAAAAAAAAAAAAAAAAAAAAGGATAAGCCCAAATAAACTTTAAATAAGCTATTTGAAAAACACCTTAATTTGATCATGGCTTAGGCATGTGAATGCATGGCTTAAACATCAATTTTATCCATAAATCCCTTCTTTATTTTTTGTTTATTTTTCCACTATAGTTTGTGAAAAGATAGTGATCTAAATTCATGTTGTTTACATTTAATTCTTGTTATCTGTGTTTTTAATTAAATATGCATAATTAAAAGTTTATAATATACCTTTTTAATTTGTTTTTTTAGGTTGACCAATGGCGCATTTGAATGCATCCAAAAAGAGGACCCTTGAATCAAAGGAAGAAAGTTGTAATGTAAAATTTGCTAATTTTTATACTAGTTTAATATATAATTGGTTAAAAAATTGTTTTTAATTTGTTTATTCATTTATTTTTAGGTACATTTAAGGCATATGATGGATATTGTTAGTTTGGCTAAAATTAATGACAATCTAACAGATTTACAAAGAACAATGTTTTAGGAGACACCTTTTAAATATTTCATTGGCATTAACGAAAAATTGAAAATATCAATTATTGTTCTTCGTGAATTAGTTAATAGGTAGGCTGAGGGTCATAGTTCGTTTAGGATAAAGCACCATTTTGTTCCTTTCACATTAGTTGATGTATGTTTTGCATTAGGATTGAAAATTTATGGGCAACCCATGTCCTTAGTAAATGATTTAATAGATGATGGAGATTGTAAAGTCAAAAGTTTATTTGAAGGAAGGGAAATAACAATGTTAAAAATAGTTTCTTCACTTGAGAAAAAAAAATGAAACATGATAAAAATGTGTATAGTTTTTGTAGGCTTTATATTCTTCTTGCATTTGTAATTTTTTATTTCCCTTGTGCTAGTGTCACTGTAAGCAATGTTCCTTTTAGTCTTTTAGATGATTTAGATACATTTTATGATTACAATTGGGGAGGTGTTATGTATCAATTGTTACGTGAAAGCTTGTGTCGTGTAAGTCATAATTTTCATGAGTAGAAATGTATCTGAATTGCACATTGCAGGTTGTGCAGTTGTCTCATAGGTAATTAAACTTAATTACAATTGTGATTCACATACTTGAGTTATTTATTTGCTTTTATCTTTTTGTTTGACATAAAAATTTGTTGGCTTCTATGATTTTGGTTTGTATTAGATTTGGACAGTTGAACATTTAGGGTTGACTAAGGTTGGAGGTAGCGATTGTTTTCCACGATTAATTGACTGACCAAACGTCATCATAAGAATTTCAAGAGTAAAAGATGAATTTCGAGTAAACCAGGTGAGTTTTAGTGTCTAATGTATATTAATTTGTTTGCCCATTCTTTTTCTTACACTATTGTTTTGTGTGTAACATACAAATTGTTATTATTTGTTTATTGCGTTAGATCATTTGGGATTGGGTAGCCACTAAAGAACAAAAGACTTATGCTTTTATTCGTGAAGCTTTGATTATGACCCAAGGCTTTGGGCATTCTAATATTTCCCCATTTGACATACAAGAAATATTGACAAAGCATCGCATGTTGAGAGCTAAAAATAAAGAAAATGAAATGAGAATTCATGCACTTGAATGTAAATTCAAATTATTTGAAGCATAAATTGGGGGCCACACAACAAGGATTGTTGAAGGAAGGGAGGGGACAACGATAAAGATACCGGGTGATGCAAAGTCCTATCATGCTTGATATGTGTTTTGTACAACCATAGCTAAAACTAACATGACACAGTACGTGTATAAAGATTTTCATATTCTTTATGATATTTATTTATCTCCAATGTAATTCACTTGTAATTGATATTCCTTAAAACTTTAGTGGATGTGCATCACCAAATTTTAACTTTTGAAAATCTTCAATCCATGAAGGCAAGGGGTTGGGTGGACAACATGGTTAGTAATTTTTTTAACCAATGTGTGAAATTGATTTCTTTTAACTAAACCATGATTTTGTTTTGTTTTTTTTTATAATTTTATTTTTATGTTTGTGTAGGTCATCTTGTTTACTCCTAGTGTAATGATGTATGATTAAATTCAACATGGTGCTGGCACCTTAAAATGTTTCTTTTTCAATCCAATGTTTGTAGTAAGTGATTCTTGTAACTGTGAGATTAATTAAGTTTAATTTGAAACTCATGAAATTGTATTACTTTAAGAATAATTTTGTTTTGATAGGATTTTGTTATCTAAGACTTAAACTTGCTCAAAACAGACCAAGTCTAAAGGCAACAACTGGACCAAAAAATAATATTCCCAGTTTTATCCCAAGAAATTGATTAAATTAGATCAACTATTACATTGTGAATTGGTTAGTACATTGGTTTAAAAGTTTCTCACATTCAAAACTTGTGTTTTTTAATTTCCCATTTGTTAACTTTAAAATTGTAGTAATACTTTGTTATAAATTTTGTAGATATTTGCACCTACAATATTCAATAACCATTGGTTTTGTTATGTGGTTAATGTTTTAGAGAAAACAATGTTTGTTTTAAACTCAATGGGTCATGATAACGAAGCACACAAAGAGGTGGACGATTCAATGGTAGATATTTTCTTAACTTTGATTACAGTTATTTGATATGTAGTTTGTAATAATGTTTTGTATGACAAATTTTTTACCGTGTGTTTCAATAACTTGTACTTTTTGAGCATTTGTTGAATTTGTTGCATGGAAACATTATCGAAAATTAGATTCAGCTTAAAGTTGTATTTAATGACTTGCCACTTCAACGAAATAGGTTAGTATCATATATAATCAAATGTTTCTTATTTCTTCACCCTGATAATGTTTATCGAGCTATTGTGTTGAGAGATGTTGGTGTTTCCATCAACATGGATTAATGGGGGTTAGTATTTGTTTAACTTTATGGTTAATAATTTCTTATCATCCTCTTTATTATATAACTAAGTCAACTTTGTTCTAATGTTGGTGTTGCATGGAAATTTGTTTTTATGGCTCTACAGTTTTTTTTACTTAACATGGAGTTTGGATTGGTAGAAATTGTTGTTGTACATAGAATTTTAGATTGTTATGGTTCAACAAATAGTGGGTTAGAGTTATTCACAAGTGAAAGATTCACTTATGTGGCTGTGGACTACTTTGTAGTTTACTTATTGCTATTAATTAGAATTTCTTTTCAAAATCATGGTTGTAACTTGTTATTTATGATTTCTCTCTATCAATGAAATATTAGGTTGTTCTTGACATTTGTTATTTTAAAGATTTAGTCATATAGCATCATTTTATTTGTCAAATTTATTACTCTATGATTTTCAAATTTAAAACTACTTGGTGTTGTACAATGATTACTATTTTTTTGCTAGATTAACTTGTATGTTTGTATTTTTATTTTAATAGAATAACTACTATGATAGATTATAAGTAAAAATGAAATCTTTATTAGTCATTATTAAAAGACTCAACTATGTTTATGTTTCACTAACCAGATACTATTATGTGCCATGCAAAAAATAAATAAGTGTTAGTTAGAAATTTTTGTAAAGTGATGAAATACTTATTATACTTATTATTTCTACCTAAATGATCAGTCGAGGTAACATGATATATAATTAACAGTAACTAGTTATTTTTAAATGTATCCTACTATTGGATCACATGTCTTTTGTACCATGCTGACACATTAGTTTTCACTTTTATAGGCATAAGACACAATGATAGCCTTTCAATGGAGAATAATATAAAAAAAAATTCTTAAACATCATTAAGAACTAACCATGTAAAAGTGCTTCGACAACCATGTAACTAATATCTGAAAGTAAACAAATAATTTGTCTTTATTTTAATAGAAAAACCACTGTCATATATTATAAGTTGAAATGAAGCTAAAAAGTTAATCATTTTTAATAACCATGAAAATAATTTTTCATCAAGTACCGCAGTAACTATAGCCAAAAACCAGACAACCATGTATATGTGTTTAACCAACCAAATAGTTGTATGCACGTTGGTAAAAAAGTAAAATTCTTCCTTGGTCCTTACAATTTAAAAAGAAGTTGATTTTGCAATCGATGAAATACTCATTGTCTCTACTTAAATGCTCATTTGAGGTAATTTGATATATAATTAAAACTAACCAGTTATTTTAAAATGTATGTTTAGGTCAAGAACAAACATTAGTGAGTTTTCACTTTTACAGGCCTAAGACACATGGCTGTAGGGATAGCCTATCAATGAAGAATAATTTTAGAAGATAAAGTTTTCTCAAACTCCCTAAAGAACTAACCATCTACATATGTTTAGATAACCTGATATTTGTTTGTAAACAAATAAAATTATATGTTTTATTTGAATAGAATAACAACTCTCATATTATAATTTGAAATGAAATCAAAATTATAGTCATTTTTTAATAACCATCAACATAATATTCCATCAAATATAACAATAACTAACGAAAAAAGATAGACAACCATATATTTGTTTTGAACTAACCATATAGTTTTATGTACCTTGGTACAAAAATATAATTCATGATTGGTTGTTGTAAATTTAAACTAGAAGTTCATATTGTCTTTGCCTAAATTCTCTTAAGAGGTAACCTAGTATATAATTAAAACTAACCAATTATGTAGAATAATATCATAAATGTATGTTTGGATGAAGACAAAACATAAGTCATTATTGGATCACATGTCTTCATTAACATGCATGCTAACTCCTTAGTTTTCACTTTATTAGTCCTACTACACATGGTAGTAGTAATAGCCTGTGAATAGGAAATAATGTCAAAAAATAAAGTTTCCCCAAACGTAATTAAGAACTAATCATGTAAAAGTGTTTGGGTAACCATATATGTGATATTTGAAAGTAAACGAATAAACATGTATGTTTGTTTTATTTGAAATACAAATATCTTCGATAAGACACCATTGCACTGCTTTTCACTTTCAGATGCTTACATCTGATTATCACATGCAATACTATTTATGTGTTGTCATATTCATAGTTAGGATTTTTGTTTATAAAAGGGGGTTCAACATCCATTATTTATACTAAATTTATAAATTTCATTTATGTTTGTTTATGTGTTGTGTTACATAAGTAAAGTGTAATGAGCACAATTTTTATACCAATGATGGAATATCGATATTTTCTGTTAGACTTGGATTTTTGTTATGAGAACCAAGATAATAGGCTTGCTGCAAAGAAAGCAATTAGAATAAAATGGAGACTACGAATTCAAGAATCAACTGATTTACAAAAAGAGCTAGAAGAGCTACAGGCATCGATTCCAAGTTTACATGTAGTTCAAATGTGGCAACAAGTGCATCCTTCTTTTGCCTTGATGGAGCAAGTGTTACTTCACATTAAAGTGGAAAACAATATCATGGCAATCAAGAGGGTCAAATATGGGATGCTGAGGGTTTGTTAAAGATTTAGAGAGGCAAATAAAAAACAATTGTATTTATCAAATATTGATGAAAAATAAATACGAGGATATGGAATCCAAAGTTTTTTAGTAAAAGAAAATTAATTTATTATTAATAAGGTCTTTCATGTCATCTTTTAATTTGATGCTTTGGTTTTGTATTATGTTATAATGACCTATCTTGGTGAAGGGTAAAACATATGTTTCTTTCATCTAATTTGTTTTTGAAATAGTATCTACATATATCGTTAATTTAAATACACAATGTCATTTACTTCATAATTACATTGTATTACTTGGTAGAAAATATACATTTGCCACAAAAAAAAGAGTATAATTCCACTTATGTTGTCAATAGAGTAGATTCCTCTATTTGTTTCCTAAGCTTCCAAAACACATATAAGCCCCCAAAAAGGATAATTTGTAACCGGGATTAGTAATATTTCACAAAATATACTTTGTAAAACTCCAAATTCGTACAATATACATATTTACATTTATGTCCTGCAAGTTAAATTACAATATGTTAGTAATGAAAAGTTAACTAATTCAAATAATGAACAAACCCATTTAATAAAATTAAGATATATAATAAAATAAGTTATAAAGTATCCAAACCATTTCGTTGAACTTGATAATTAAGTGGTAGTAACATTATTGTCAATTGCTGTAAGTAATGACATAAAATCAGAGTTATTGACACTTGATAGTTATGAAGGCCAATAATTAACCGAATTTTGATTCTCTTTTTTGTTGGCATTTACAGTTGTCAACTGTTATAACAAAATATGACAAAGAATAATATGTAAATAGTTTTGAAAAATAGAAGTATACTACATAACTAACCATTATATGATCCCATCAACATTGAATGGATTAAATCGTACAATGTCATTGCATAATGAATTAAGGCTTTTAAGAGAATTACAAATTAAAATAAATTTATGCTTCACACAAACCAAGGCAAACAATTGGTCAACTCCCTCCCTTGTTGTTATGTCAACATGAGACTCTACGTGGATTGTTGAATGAGATAAGTTATTTGAAATTTCTTGTATGCTCTCCTATAATAATAGCAAATGAATTAAATAATCAAGTAATAATTGTTTTACTTTTGTTTAAAACAAATAACTCATGTATTGTAAATGAATTATAAGTTATAATGATGTCAGTTGTCAACTCACTTTTGTTGTAATCACTGGAGTCATCCTTGCATTTGTTATTTTTTTTCTTCAAACAACTTTCTCAATAGTTGTCATCTTTCGATTGGAACATGGTCTTCCTTTTCTTGCAACATGCAATGGGCTTCTAATGATGGTATCACCATGGTCAATCTCCACTTGCGGTAAATCTTGTAAGAGATTTTTAGCATTGTGTTGACTTTCATCACACATAGTGGTATGTTTGGTGTTTGGAACTTATTGTTGTTGTTTAGCAATTGAATTTAATAATTGGTGCAACATTTCTGTCTTATTGCTTGACTCTAAGGCAATTTCAGTTATATCGTTAAACCTCTTGCATAATCCATCATATCTTTCTATTTTTGGTTGCATTTTCTTCACATCATAGCTTGTTTTAATGTATGTGTGTTTTCTTCTGATATTTTGGCTCCATCTAACCAAAATGTAATTAGGTGAAACATTTTTCATCCTTTCTTAAGCAAGGGTTACCAATGAGTGCTGACACATAATGCCTTTGAATTGAAATAACAAACACGTGCAATTAACATTAAGGTCATCATGATTGAAAGTGACATAAAAATTAGTTTCTTTTAACTGTCCAGCAACAATGCTTTCCTCTAATACAATATAGGTGCATGCACAACCAACCAAAGTCATATCAATAACATTATAATTTATTTTACCTCTAAATTCAACTTGGACCTGTTGAAATTTTGCATGAGTGTATGCCGTTTGAAATTGTCTTTTAATCAAGGACTGTGAACCATAAGGAATAACGGTGTTCATTATACAAAATCTGCTTCATATTCCTTTTCAGCCTTGTCTTGCAAAGTATTGTCATATTGTTTCACAAATTGTTGTAGAGTTGTCATCGAATTTATATACCCATCAAAGAATGCATTCATGTTTTCACTTCGTTATGTGGTAGACATTCCAACCCAAAAATCATTCTTCAAAAAGCAAGGAACCTATCTTTTGCGCTCATGGTAAAGATTATTCAATCACTAATTTTCAACCAATCCAAATTTTACTATAAATGAACTCCATTCAGAAGTAAATTTATTGACAAATGAGGACTCATAAACAACTTCTTTCATTGCATGTTTAATATTTTTATAATTAGAATATCCTTTTAACTTTTCAGGAATCTTTTTCATGATATGCCATACACACCACCTATGACGTGTTTGAGGGAAGACAAGCTGAATTGCATTTTGTATTGCCTTGCATTGATCGGTGACAATTCTTTGTGGAGGCCTTGATGACATGTAATGAAACCAGGATTCAAACAACCATACAAATGAGTCAGTGTTTTCGGCAGATAATAAACCACATCCCAATAAAATTGATTACCCATGGTGATTTACACCAACAAATGGAACAAATGGTATGTCATATTTATTTGTCAAGTATGTAGTGTTGAATGAAACTATGTCCTTAAAGTACTGAAAGCCGTCCTACTTCTTGCATTAGCCCAAAAAACATTCCTTACATGAAACTCATTGTCCATGTCAATATCAAAGTAAAAGTCCGCATTATTTTCCCTTATGCATGCAAAATACTTTAATATTGTTTTTCCATCACCTTCCTTTCTTAGTGCACGTCTTTCTTTATCCACAAAGTTTTGCACATCTCGCTCCACAAATGGAAGATTTTCATAACCTCTTGCCTCGCAAACAAATGTTCGATAACTTTTGTTAAGCCTGACACCTGCCTCATCATTGATTTAAAGACTTCTTTGAACATGCAAGTTAATCTTCCTATTACCACAAAATGCTCCTCAGTAATTGACATAATATACCATAGCTCATCCTTTAATCCCACCGTGATCTTTGTAAGACAATCATTTGATTTAGTAGGAAGTGTCTTCTGTTCAGTAGGTATTGATGAAACATAGTTACCCTCTCATGCACATGCCAATATGATGTATTGTAGTTGTTGATCACGACCTTTCTTTGAGTTTCTTATCTTTATGCCAAACCTTTTTTAATGCCATATTGCCTATAGAATGACTTAGCTGCATCTGCCGTTTTAAAAGACATGCCAATTGAAGGAATAGTTTCATCACATTAGTTGGACAGTTCTTCATGTTCAGAGAATATTTCAACAGTCATCGCATGTATATCAAAAGGCCCAACATCAACATCTTCAATAACTTTTTGCATCATATTTATTACTTGAAATTGAATTTTTCTACAAGTTAAGGTAATATTATAGGTCAACATGAAACAACCATCCTACTACATAAGTAAAAATGAAGTTTTTATTTAGTAATTATTAAAAGACTCAACCATGTCTATATTTCACTAATCAGATATTGTTATGCGCCATTAAAAGACTTAACCATGTCTACCTAAATGGTCAATTGAGTTAACATGATATATAATTAACAATAATCGATTATTTTAAAATGTGTCCCGCTATTTGGATCACATGTCTTATTTAACATGTTGACACAATAGTTTTCACTTTTAAGACACATGATAGTAGTGATAGCCTTTGAATGGAGATTAATGTAAAAAAAAAAACAATTTTCCCAAACATCATTAAGAACTAACCACCTAAAAGTGCTCAAGCAGCCATGTATCTAATATCTAAAAGTAAACAAATAACTTGTCTTTATTTTAGTAGAATAACCAATCTCATATATTATAAGTTGAAATGAAACTTTCATAGTTCACACAAATTTGAAATTTCAAGACTTATCCTTATTTCGATCAAAGTGGAATGGAAACTTTTCAATTGAGAATAACAAGTTTTTTTTTTGTATTTATTTTATTATATATATTGTCATTTTTTTTTATATGCATGACGTATCACCCAACCAGTAACTTAAATTATTGATACTATGATGAAGCTTTTTACCAGTTGATTTTAGATTTATGGTGGTGCATTTTATAAGGAATATGTTATTATAATATTAAATTATTAAGATGAGTTTGCTCAGATCTTAAAAGATTTAGAAAATAAAAAATATTTTTTTCAAGAGAGTAAATATTTAGAAAGCCATTGTTTGAAGGCATCGAAAAAGATTCCTGTTTGACGTTGTCGTTATTAATGTTTTATATATTCCCTCTGGATCATTTACACAACTAACATGACTTATTGTTGTTCACGTAGAGAACTTAATTCTTTTTTAATTGTTTAAGTGAATGTATGGAAAGAGGTCTTCATGATTGTATTTCTGAAGGAGACAGCACTCGTCTTTTTAGAATTGTGGAAATTCAAGAAGATTTACTTTGTCTTGAAAGTTATGAATACTAGGCTCAACTTTAAGGTATCTTTTGGTTGTGAGAGGGAAGAGGAGAAAAGAAAAGAGTATAGATAAGAAGAGAAAAGTGAAAAAAAAAAATTCTCCAATCTGCTCATGTATGAGAGGAAGAATTTTTTTTACCTCGTTGCAATACTTTTTTCGCATTTTTCTATCTTTCCTTTTCCCTCTTACTTATTTGATTGCAACTAAACCTAACGCTAAGATTATGGAATGAACTTGAGAATTTTAGGCCCATCCCAAGATGTAGGTGCTCCTTTCCTTGTTCAAGTGGAGGCCATGACTCAATGCAAAAATATAAAGCTCAAGATTGTGTCATTCGTTTTCTAAAAAGTCTTATGAGCAATGCTCACATGTAAGGTCACAAATCATGCATGTTGATGGACTCATTGCCTTGCTTCAATGAGACCTTTTCTCTATCAGATGAAGGAGAAAGAAACAGTGAGGTTGAGGATAAGGTTCCAACAAAATCTGCACCAATTGTGGAAGAACAAATCATAGTTGATGACTCAATACAAATCCGTAGGAAATTAATTAATTTGCATCAATCTTATTTCTGCGACTAGCTAGGCTTCTTCATCATATATAGTCAATGACTTAACACTTACACTAATGATAATGATTTGTTGTCGATATTGATTTATAATAATGATAACATAAATATTTAATTTAAAATAAGAAATTATAATAATATTTAAAGGAAGTACTATTATCACCTTAGAGGAAAGGAAAGAAAGCGTATTCCATCAATGTTATATTCATAGGTAATGCTACATAGTACAAAATATTTTATGCATTAACTGTTTAATCAATATTCTCAAAATATTTTTTATAAAATCTTTTTATCGTTATTGATTGAATTTATTAACACTTATCAAATGACATTTTTTTTAATTTAATGATAGTTATTCTAGGGTAAAATAAAAATTTGGTCTAGAGAATTAAATATTAGGTTTCAGTTTAGTATCTTAAGTATAAAAATTTCACTTTAGTCTCTAAAAAATTACAATATGTTAGAACAAATTGATCCTTTCATCATATTTTTTAGTATTGATAAACTTAACACTAACATCTTCCTATTTGTCACGTATCACCCAAGTTTACACATTTAATGTGATTAATTGATAAAAAAAAAAAAAACTAACTTAATCTAATAATAGAGATAGTTTAAAGAATCAAAATTAAAATTTAAAGGACTAATTTGAATTAAAAAGTTTACAAGAAACTGAAAGTTCTAAGTGAGTTATTAAGCAAATCACTTGTAACGAGTTGTGTCATTTAGATTCAAGATTTTTTTTTATTAAATTGTGTATCTTTTCAAAATTGATTACAATAAATAATTTTTTTAATGCTAGTAGAAAAGTCTTTTAAAACATTAACTTAATTGTTTGTCTTGATTGAGTTAAAACTTTCTCCATAATTAGATCTATTTCTCTTATGATGACCTAGGTTTTCAGTGGGAACTTTTGAACTTAAAGGGAATGCGATAATGAACTACATTGATAAGGTGATGTATGACAATAAGGTGATTTGACGATATGAACATCTCACTGCTAGTATCATATGGAAAGTCTCTTATCCTATAATATGTAGTTTCTTCCCTAAAGTTATTGCATTGGTATCATAAGCACCTAATGCAATAAAATTGTTCCTATTTAAAAATATTATCTTACCTTGAAGTAAAAAAAACATGAAGAACTTTGAGAAATTAGGTTGGGAAAGATATTATGTTATGGCCTTAAAAAAGAGAATGAAATAAATAAAAAAAAGTATGTGATGAAAAATAAAAATATTTGGAGGTTAGGTGTGATTGTTTGATAGGTTTGATATTTACATAATCAACTAAAAAGTCACATAAAATCTATTTTAAAAGATAATCCTTCAAAATCTTTTAGATATTAACTTTGGTGTATATTATAATTATCATCCAATGACATGTGACAGTACATTGTCACATCACATATTTAATATTAATTTTATTATTTTTGTTATTAGAATCTAGGAACCTTTCTATAAATCTTATTTATTTTTTATTTTGAGCAAATTACATGAATATCCCTTGAGGTTTGCTTCAATTACACATGCATCTTTTTTTTTTTTTTACTCTTACACAAAACTCCATAACTTTTGGTATCTCATTACACTTGCACCCCCTCCATTGAAAACAGAGTTGACTCTGTTAACTTTTTATGTTATGTGACTAACACATGACTTTTATAATATTTTTTTTTTTCTGAAAAATGTCATTATCTTCTTTTTATGTCGTCATAGTGTTGCGAGACGTAGATGGGATCGTTATCATCATAGACAAAGTCGTCGTTGGGGTTGGAAATTGCTGCGAACGTGGTTGTTAAGCATGAAACAGAGAACTCACATACAAGAAAAATATCCCTCATTTGAAAGAACAATAGTACGAAACAGAAGAAGAGGAATAGTTCTTTTCCCTTTGGAACAACAGTAGACACAAAATAGAAAAAGCAACTATTCTCTCCCCTTTAAAAGAACATTAGCAAGAAATAGAGGAAGAATAACCCTTCTCTCCCCCTTAGAAAAAAAACTAGCACGAAAAACAGAGGAAGAGAAGTTGTTTTCTTTTTTGGGTCACTTAAATATAAGAAAAATTACGAGATTTTAAATAAATTAAGGGTTAAAATTAGGATTTAGAATTAATGATTAAAGAGTTTTTTTAATTCAAAATTAAAAACTAATAAAATTAAATTGTATTTTTTTAAATAAAAAATTACAAAATTACAAAAAAGTCCTTAGACTCTAATAGCAAAAATAATAAAATTAATATTAAATATGTAATGTGATAAGGTATTGTTATAGTGTCATTAATTAATTGGATGATGAATAATATATACCAATGTATATTATTTATAATATACATCCAAGTTAAAACTTATCTTTTATTATTATTTTGAACAATAGATAACTTCTTTTTAAGTGATTCAAAATCTCAAACAAATATCATAAGATCTCATTATTATTTATAAAAATATATTAATAATCTTAATCAAATATCATTAATTTTTTTTTATCTTTCCATAATTTTAATTGAATATTATAAGATTTTTCATAAAAAGAATCTTTTAAAAACCCTTTATATCCATCCTTAAATTCAAAAAATTTATTACAACGAAGATATGTCTCAATTTTATTTTATTATTATATATAAATATAAATAATAAATAAAACATGACAAAAACAGAGTTTATTATTAGCAGCTTTCTTTCAATCACGTGATACCAAGTTAAGTATATGTACATGGCTATGCCAGTGAAACAAACAACAGCGAGGGAAAGAGAGTGGCCAAACACTTTCTCACACTTAGTTCTTTCTCTGCTACTGAATAATTGTGCAAATCCAAATTGATTTCTCTGCCACGTCACACAAAATGGAAATCGTTCCGATTCCTACACTCTTGGCTTCATCGGCGCCGGAAGAATGGCCAAGTCCATTGCCAGAGGCGCCGTCCGATCCGGCGTCTTGCCTCCTTCCCGCATTCGCACCGTCGTCCACTCCAACCCCGCCCGCCGCGACGCCTTCCAATCCTTCGGCGTCTCCGTTCTCCCTTCAAACAAACACGTATTACTTTCCCTCTCCCTATTCTCTTTCTCTTTCTCTCCGAGACGCTATTTTTACTTCCTTTTTCCTCGCACTCGCAGGTCGTTCGCGAAAGCAACGTCGTCGTTTTCTCAGTCAAACCTCAATTAGGTATTTCTTGCGCCGTTGTGTTCATTAATGTTTGACTTGCGTTTTTTTTCACTTACGTGCTGTGTTGTTGTTGTGGCAATGAAAGACGTGGTGTTGAAATTGACGCCGCTTTTGACGAAGAACAAGCTTTTGGTTTTGGTCGCTGCTGGTACCAAGTTGAAAGATCTTCAGGTTAATTTTTTCTTCCTTTTTGTTTGATTACTTTTGCTGTTGGACTATAATTTGAGTAAGAATAGAAAATGTTGGTTTAGTTTGAAAATTTGTTGATACAAGATATAGATCATTTCTGATTGATTGATATTGTAAAATATTTGAGTGATGGTGCAACACAATTAAACTCATAACAAAGCCAAACAGGTAACAAAACATGTCTAACTTGCGGCGGCTTTAAAATGCCACAACTTGCAAAGAGATAAAAAAAAAAAAAAATTGGACCCATATGAAACCAAATACAAAATCAATCACCAAATCACCAGCATCAACATATGCATAAACTTCACAAACTAAAAAAAAAGGTTGGATGCCCCCGAACTCTCTCATTTCCCTTCGTCTAGTATTCTCAACATAGTATCATGTGTGTCAAAGGAAGCATGCTACTATAATATGCAAGATCAACTTGATGATAGGGAACCTCGAGCAGAGTAGCGCAAATCAAGATGATAGGGAACCTATTGGACACAATGAAATCCACAAAGGTGGTGCGATTGTTGACGAGATCTGCGACCCTAAGACGCTACGTCGTTGAGATCTATGACCATGGGATAGTGCTGCGCCACCAAGATCTGCAACCATGGGACAATGCTTCATCGCTGAGATCTGCAACCATAGGAATGAAACTACTCTATAGAGGGTCAATTAAGGACTCCAAGTGCAATCTTATTTTATTCACCAAGGTTTTGGAGATCAACTTAAGCAACACATTACACAAGCTAATGGGGTGAAACTCCTTAATCCTAATTAGGTTGTCAACCTTGGGGATAGGAATAATGGTGGTCTCAGCCAACTTAGGATCAATGATGCTTGTTTCAAAAGTGTTCGCCACTAGCTTCCAGATGTCTATACTAATGTCCTTCCAGTAGGTTCGGAAGAAGATAGGTTGAAAGCCATCCGGGTCGAGTGCTTTATAGGGGTTCATGGAGAACAAAGCATCCTTTACCTCTCAAAATGTCACTCTATTATTAAGTGAAGTATAAATAGTGTCGTTCATCTTGGGTATATTAGTGAGTTGTAAGCAATTTGGCAAACATATAGCTATCAACTGAAATAGTAATTTGAAGAAACATAATGCTTCATCCTTAATCAAAATCGTATCGTCATACCATATATTATTAATGAATAGTCCCATGACCTTATTCCTCCTCCTCCGAATGACAGTCTGAGTATGGAAGAAACACGTGTTGCAATTTTCGAATTTAATCCAATTTTCTCGAGACTTTTGGAACCAAATGATCTCTTCCTGGTAAAGGATTTGACTATACTGATCTTGGAGCATTTTTTCGAGTTGTATTAGAGACAAGGACGTTGCTTGCTCAAGTTGTTGATGCACACCCTTAATCCTGGCTTCAAGGAGGTGTTTCTGACAAAATACATTGCCAAAGATGTCTCTATTGAAAATTGTCAATTTGACTTAAACCTCGTGTAACTTTGTAATAATGTCTCCTATGTATTCTTCCATACATGAGTGACCACGTGATTGTACTCTGAGTGGATGAGCCAAGCAGCTTGGAAGTGGAAGGTTAAAGCGAATAGTAAGAACTGGCGATGCGTATACCGCAAAACACAACCAACTGGAGTGCAATTTTTGAATGTTAAAGGTGATGCATTGGTGCATCATGTCAATAAGAGTGAATGTCACATCATTCCTATTTGTCAATACCTATATACCTCCTGAATGGCCAATAGCTTCCATGATAAAGAGAGATTTGTAGTCCGGTGATTGCCAAAAAAGATGAACTTTGTCGAAAGTAACGTGGGTTTCAACTAATAGGAGAAGAAAAGGGTGATATGTTTTCAGCATGTTTTTTATGTGTTATTTCTTTGAATGACTCACTACTCATTGAATGTTTCACGAAAGCACGAAAAAATCTTAAAACATATTCATGGCAACAGACGGAGGAGGGAGTAAGAGGGCAAAGCCCTCATATTACCATTGATTCAGTAGGAGGGAGTAAGAGGGCAAAGCCCTCATATTACCATTGATTCAGTGAAGAGCTTATTTATGGATGAGTCTCATTTTACAATCTTGTAAAAGGAGTTAGAAATTATTTTAATTATTTTGCATGGTTATTTACTAAAATCATTTAAGTATATGCTTTAAATTTTACATAAATAATTACTGTGACTTTTTTTAATTTTAATTTTTTTAATTGCTTTAATCTGTATTTTAAAGTTGAACTTAAATATAAATATTGATGTAATGGACGGAATATATAAATATGCAACATAAATGTAAGAAAAAGGTATTTACAAAGTTATTCACGGTACCATGCATTATAATTAAGAATAATCGTTAATTATCAATTTTAAATTATTTTTAAAACATTGTAACTTTAACAGAAATTTTGGTTATTTTCACTGGATAAATATTAATCTTTATATACTTAAAATTTATAAGAAATAAATATTCTAAATAGAGATAGCACGGGTAATTGAAAGAGATTGACATTTAAAAAGATTAAATACAATTTCTGGCGGTTTTTGTATGCAAAATTAGATTAAACTTATAAATTATGAGCTCTTGGGAAACCATGATCTCGCCGAAAATGTGGAAATTTAGCTAATAGGACCACACAGCAAAGTACTATCGTTTAACAAAATGGGGCTCTTAATTTTGCATTCTCCTATGCAGTTTCTCAGATTGAAATAAATAACTTTCATTGATTTTCGAAATAAAATAAAAAATTAAGCCTAGGATCTATCCTGTTCCTAGTTATAATTACAACATAACTACTTACAATAGGTACTAAAATTGTTGCTCAGGCTACTTCAATCAAGGAAATGTAGAGCATATAATATAATATATGGTAGACAAATTATTCCTTGTTGCGAGAAGAACGCCCCTTCCTTTGACCTCCAAGAATACGAGAAATTTGCAAACCTCGACTGAATGCTTGGTTGAACAACATACGGGTCTGAAATTCTGAAACAAACGGAAACCAAGCCAAGAAGGCAACAGGAGTAAACAAAAGCAAACCCATGACAATCTCATAACCACGAGCTAGAGTTTTTACTGATCCCCAAAATCCAGCTCGGCGTACCAGAGGCTTCAATGCTTGTGCAATCTGCAAAATAAAACGGAAACAGTGTAAAGGAAAACTAAAAACAAGTAAATTGAGGGAAACAAGGGTAAAGCAATTGTCCAATAAATGGGAATCCCAAACCATACCACACCAAGATTCATGGATGAGGATATAGCACATAAGTCCAAAACAATAAACTATTTGATTGAGTTAAAAGAAAGAGCATTCACCTGTAGCATTCCCCAACCAGTTGGCATGAAGGCAAGAATGCAAACAATAATGTCCTGGATTGTCATATGAGGAAGGGCAATCATTGTGACTAGAATTGAGATAAATGTTAAGAATATCAACCCCTTGATTAGCCGGAAGACAAGCTGGAAATCTGCACTGAATTTCCGCCTCCCAACAGACACCGTCTGAGACAAAATGGAAAAAGAAAATAAGAAAGAAAACAGAAATTTACTCCAAGAACAAGCCTTTTGACATATATAGGATTCTAACATTTATTTCATAGATCAACTTTAGATAGGTGATGTGGGACTTCCTAACACACCCCTGCCAATACCATGTCAAATTTTCACTTAAAACCAATTGGACATTAAGGAAAGTTGCCCAGCAAATATATATAAGCTACACCTAAAAGACTTGAGGCAAGCAATGTGGGACTTCCTAACATGGACAACAAAATGAACAAGCCTTTTGCTTCATTGCTAGATAACCTAACCACGCTGTCCACCAACGAGGAAAGACAAAATAATTATAGGCCATAATATTCAAATTGAGAGAATTCATACATTATGTGAACAAATTTAACATGCCCTTCAAGATACAAATAGCTTGCTACTAACCTTCATAACAAATAATATAAGAAAGATCACCAACCACGATATGCCATAGACCTGCAGCCAAGAAAAGGATATCCATTCAATATACCAAATTATGAAAGTGAGATAAATAGTTGGAAAAAGGGAACAACACGGGTAAAAGACTTACCAGAAAACTTTTTGTCCTTTTCGTAAAGTTCAAGTGATAAACAAGACCATACTGATAGATAAAAAACCGTAAAGACAGCAATATCTCAGCAATGATTCCACGCATTCCTGAATATTGGAGATGCTCTTGTTCCTCCTCCCACCAGGACTCCCAACTTTTTTCAGGTGATACACCTATACCGCCTTGGATGCTAATCCATTTATTCCAATCAGTCCAATCGTCAACAATCTTTTGCCACTCAAACCCAGAAGGATTGAACAAGAAGGGAGCATAAAGCCATGTGCCAACCATAAACCACATTGATACCGTAATCATGAGATATGCAACCCCACTTCTATATGTGTGACCAAAGATTTGGTATACGATAAGCAAAATCAGTAGCTCAATACCCTTGACAAAGTGGCTACGGGAGTAAAGTCTATAGTTGTCAGCAAATTTAGCATGGAAAACCACAAACCCTCGACCAGTAGGTCTATATTTTGCACCTCCATGAAGCAATGTCCTTCCAAAATAGTGGGTCTTTGTCCCAAGCGAAAATGTGAAGAAAACTGGAGCTAGCTGCAACTGCATTAATATGAACTCGCTAAGTGCAGTTCGGAAGCCTCTTTCCAAGCCAATTTCCATCAACATAGGCAGAGCCATCAAAAACCCAATTTGAACAAAGGACTGAGAGGCAAGTGCCACTTGAAGAGGCTTATTGTCTCGAATGGCTTTTTGTGTACTTAAACCCTCTTCAAGCCCACTAAGAACGAGATAAAGGCGACCATATAGGAATACATATACTGTGAGAACAGTTATCTGCTCAAAGTTTAAAGAGGAAAAGAAAAAGGTTCAGAAGACTTGAGAATAATATTTGAGAACAAAATAAGAGATAAACTCAGGTGGTAACATACAAGAGTACTGAAGTAAAATCCAATTGTGGTGAAATAACAAGACAACATTCTGAAGAAGTCAAAGCGGTGCCCAAGACGGTATACATCTCGACTCAATGTTTGCTCTCCATTGCCATTAGCTATCTTTGCTTCAAACATAGAAATCTGGTTGAGACCCACATCTCTTCCTTTCCCAACTTGTATGTACTCATGATGAGTAACATTTCCTTCACGGAGTGTAGAGTTGAAGCCTGCAAATAGCATAGTAAAATCAAATGAAGATTTGAATCAAGCATAGAGCAAAAGAAAGGGGAGAATTGGACATCACTTCACCAGCAAAAATATCTTCACTCAAATTGATAACCTTGGAGGCTTTGCTAACACCGCCTCTTGTGAGGTGAAAAAGCCTATCAAAGACATCAGGATGCCCATAGTGGAAGCGAACCCTACACAAGCATATAAACAGAGTATACTTTTCCATAAACACAACGAATACCCATATAGAGTATTTTGATTATATCCTAAACATAATTTAGAGTATCAAGATTATCTCTTAGGATTAGTTTCCCTATTTCCTCAATTTCCATATTGTCTCATATTCAAGTGTCTCCCCTATGGCCTATTTATTTATTTATCTATCTATTTGATCCAAGGGGAGATTCCTAGTAACAATATAAGTAGAGGGGGAGAGAAGAAAAGAGAATGGGAAATGGGTGAAGGCGTGAAGCACATTGCCAGGGATTAAAACTACAGAGTCACAATTGTGACCCGCAACTAACCAACTACGCTAATCAATTGTATAGCTGCTACAATAAATGTTTTTCTTTATTGTTGAGCACATCTTTAGGAAAGGTAATGCTTGTGTAGATACGCTTGCCTCCCGTGCTCATACTTTTTGTGAGTTCAGCTGGTGGGATTCTATCCCTCTTTTTATCTCCATTGAATTCCAAAGGAATAGATATGGTCTCCCAAACTATAGATTCAGATAGTTTGTTGTTTCATGCATTTGTTTTATGTCCCCCCACTTTTGTTTCCTTTTGTGACCCTTTTTTCTATTAATGAATTCAGGTGGCTTGGTTTGCTATCAGGTTAGTAGCAATTGTGGTGCCAACCTAGTTGGGATCATAGTTGCTCTAGCTAGCACCCGCTTGCCTTTCTGCTTAAAAAAACTAACTACGCTAACTCAACGAGACACATTTGTTCTGTATATGTTTATTAATTTTTTGCTCCTATTTAGGTAGGATTATGATATAAGATAAATAAGAGTTAGTTCTTCATATTATATCATCACATTGTAATACATAGCATCATATCAAGTTTTTCTATTTCAGAGTATTTAATCTCAACTCTCTCCTTTTCCTTGCTACATTTCTAAAAACCTTCAATTTCAACAAAATCTAACAAGATAAATATATTGACTTCATTTATATGCCAAGTTTATTATAAAAGGTTATTTAAAGACATAGACAGTTATTGCTACAGCAATCTTCATTTTATGTACTTGATTGTTGCTTTGTCTATTCATAGCTTCAGCACAGACTTATTTTATAATTATGTACCAAGATTGGAGAACAGCGGCAAGCAAACCTCTTTACAACAGCTCTTTGTCATAACAATAAATCATACTTAAAATAAACTAGCCACGATTAACATCTATGGTCCAATTTGAGGGGGAGTGCTGAAGAGCAATACTGTATGTACTAAGCTGGTAAAAGCTTATTAAAGTTGTCCAAGGAGACACGGGACAATGATCAAGACCTTTGTTCGGTGGCGGCCCATGTCATTAGGCATGAGGTTTTGCAAGGTCCTGTACTCAAATCTGACCAGGACCAGCCGTGTATTTTTTTCTCTTTCCCACACATGGACCCCTTTCAAAATCATATATCACTATTAATAACCAAACAAGAATGAGAACTCACTTCAATGGATTAGCCAATAATCTCTGACCAATTGTCACAAAACTGGTCTCCTGATTTGACATGAACCATGCAAGAGAAGAAACACTGAAACCTCAGAACAAAACAATAGTCAGGGACACAAATCATGATCTTTAAAGTTACAAAAGAATTCGTTTTCCTAGAAGAACAAGAGAAATAATAAATATAAGAACAAAATGCTTTTACCTTCCTGTAAATATATGCTCCCTAAGTCCAAGAATACTTGGGAATCTCACCCCATCATTCTTCTTAAGGAATTCTTGCAGCAAATTTCTCATTTTTAAAGCCTCTTCCATATAGTTATCCTATAAAAAAAGACAATTTAATAACGTGGAATGACATCAGACCTAACAATTTTGAGCTCTTCTCTCACAACTATTATACCTGGTTCATATCTATTGTTTGCAAGCCTTCTCCACGTGTGAAAATTATGGCATGATTCTGATTTTCAGGTTTACCCTCACCTAAGATAGCTGGCCCAGGAAGCTTTATTTTATATATGACCTGATTAAGACAATCAAATGGAGAGTATGAACCAAGACAATGATAGAAATATTATGGAGTGAAAGAGAATGCTGGCTCAGCCACAGTTCAAGTCATGAATAGTATTTGGTCTTATTAATCTAACTATTTACTTACTAGCTTGAAATTAAAAGATGAGAAACCATTGTTTATTTGTAAAAGTTAGGTTTAAATCATTTATGCATATGTTATTCTGAGGTTAAGACAATCACAGGATTGTTATTGTTCTCTATACACAAACACAGGAAAATTATTATTGTTCACAATCATGATTAAATGTGAAAACAGATTTGTTCAAATATGAATTATTATTATGCTTCCTGTTTTGGAGGATTTTACATCCTCCTGTGATTTGTATTTTCCCTCTTTTATTCAACTGCATTTTTTACAATACTCTAATATTTTATGTGCAAAAATACTACATTTTCTATCAAAAACAAACTAGTAGAAGCAAAAATGATGAAAGAATTATTTACACCTTCATTTATCAAGATTCACATACCTGGTCTAAATATTGCACAGGCTCTGTCTCCGAAGGGCTACTGGATTTTGGCATAGCCTTCACCAAGCAAGAGTAACAAACCTTGTTGATCTTTTTTGGTCTCTCTTTGCTAGGTTCCTCTACCTCATCAATATAGGCAACTCGAAGTGAAGGATATCTGCCAAATGAAAACATAGGAACCAATTGATACTTGACAGGTATCACAAAAATCATGGCCAGTACTATTAACCTTAGATATCCACCTCGTCATAAGCCTCAATGTGTCTTGGGCACGAGCAGCACCAGATCGCTTGTCAATCCCATATTGTTGGCATGACACCACATATGAGAATTTCATATCAGCTACAGCTTGACATTGAGTCCACAATGACCTTTCCCCCTTTGAGTTATCATCTGAATTTTCTATGGCCTTATAGCCTTCCATCAAATCTGCACATTCATAATATTTCATTCAAAAAAATAAAATACAAGTTTCAAGAAACAAATTTCATCAACTAATAGATTCACAACCAAGCTATATAAGCAACTAATAAATATCATTTAAGCATTCTCAAAGAAAGAACGGCCACCTTCATCTTTGGCCATATCAAGAAAAGCCTGGAGCTCCAAAGCTTTTCTGTAGTACATCATACCTCTAACTGCATCAGTGAGAATGCCTCAATTAAATGCAATGATCAGCAATATGCCGTTGACATTCTGAGGAAAGGACATAATTATACAAGAACTTGAGCACTAAATTTTGCATATAACATGTGTGTGTGTGTGTGTGCGCGTGTGAGAGAGAGAGGGGGGGAGAGGACCAGTTCTGGTCAAAGTTTGTCCTCGGTATGATGCCCAGCAACGAAGTTCTTCTTCTAACTCATCCGACTCATTCCCTTTAAGTTCTTCCTCACTGGAACAATTTACTCGCTGAAGAAAGTTGTTCCATTCATCTATGCATCAATAACAAAAAAAGTACCAAGAAATGCATTCATACTCATCCCTTGAACTTTCACATTTTTGCAACATAATGATTTATTGGTAAGGGTGAACCTGGAAAGATCTTTTGCAAGTAGAAGAGTATTGAAACACCATCTTCATTGGGTGATTCCAACTCATGCAAGGAAAAGAGAACCTCTTCTGTGTAGTATGGTGTTAAAACCCTGTATAGTCCATAATGCAAAAAATAAAAATGGTTCCACCAATGAGTGTCCCAAGGGCAACAGTAAAGGAGGATTAAATACACCCTGATAAATGCTTTTAAAAGGCAAGCATTGAACAAATTTTGTATTTACAACACAACAAACACTTTCTTTTTCGAAAAAAGCTTTCTATTTCTACTTCCATAACCAAAGCCTTTAAGGCACTGGTTAGCAATTGGCAAACAAATATACAGATCTAAAACTATAAGTGGCTAAACTGACAATAAAAAAAATATCCAGAAAAGGGAAAGGAAGTGATACGCCAAGTTCTGTTGGGACCGGCCTGCTGAGGGAGGGAGAAAGGCTGAGTCATTGAAGGTTTATACTAGGAAAAATAAATGAATATTTTGTATTAGGCAGTTATGACAGACCTGTAGGAGGCAGCTCAGGTGTCAATTTGTTTATTGTGCTGTTTTGAACAAGGAAACTCCATGTTAGGGGGGAAACCTTGTGTAATTCATGTACTATTCTTCAAATCTGATCTAATAACCAGATTATTCTAATCAAAAATAATTATTCGTGAGTTCAATTCTTGAGTTTAACAGAAGGTAAATCTCAATTCATACCCATTAAATTTATAATTCATAGGGCAAAGTTTTAAGCTGAAGTTCTAAGAAAAAGAAAATTACTACAGCTTTGAACCAGATAATATTTTACTAGCAATAGAATCTTTGTTTCTTCCTTTGGCAATTTAAATACTGAAAGCTTCCTATGACAGCAAGCTAAACCAAACAATCAAATTTGTCTTGCCTATCACTATTTTATATTAGTTCATAAATTTACCAGTTAAAATTTGCCATACTGGCATTTTATAGATTTGAAATCTTTTAAATGCTTCACTTACAAGCTTATGGGTTAAGTACTCAAACTGGGATAAAACAAGCAAAATATTACTAGTTTGAATCTTCAATCAAGAAAAACGCAATATTGCATTGAATGCAATTGATTCAAATCATGTAAACCACATAAGAGGAGTCCCTGCTAGGCTTAACCAGTTCACAAATTTCCTCAGAAAAGTATGAAAAAGAAAGGACTAAAAGGAAGCTTACGAGAATGAAAGCATATTGCGAACTTTGGGAGCTGCAGGCATATCCATAAACAGTGAATTGGAGAAAAATGAAATGCGCCTTTTGGCTTCTAAGTTAGATGGTACATCCATTGCTGATTCTTTTGTTGTAAGCAGCAAGTAAAGCCGTTTAATCTACAAATATAGAAAAATATAAGCAGATCATCAGAGATACTTCATTGATCAAATTCTCAGCAGGATCTATTGAGTAGCAAACCTTCTCTGTCCAAGCTTCGGTAACTGGATCAATTGGAAACTTGATAGCCCCTTCAGATGCAAATAACTGGTGTTGTTGCTCAAGAAGCAGCATTCCCTCATGTCCAGATCCACCATGGATTGAATCTACCAAGCTATCCAAGAAAAAAATGATACAATCATTTTCATAGTGGGATGATGCCTTTAAAAATGTAGTGACATTGGGATTCATTATCATTACCTGAATATATGATCCTCCATCATTATATCTCTAGTCACCACCTCCAGCATATCCTGGAATAGAATCACAATTTGATCCCTGTCTTCGTGCTTATTGTCTATCTGCAACAAATAAAAAGCTGAATAAGATTTTGACAAGCTAAAGATTACAAACTAAAGTGCCCGTTTCATAAGGGAGTCCAAACATTACCAAATATTTTATTAGCTCAACAAATTGCCCATAGAGGCTAGGAAGTGCACTCAGTCTGAATTCACTTGTAAGGTCATCAGCTTCAATATGTTTGTCTACCTCGGAAAATATGTATTCTATAACCCTGAAATAAAAGGTTTCAACAAAATTGAAAATAAGTTTTGGATAAACAAAGAATCATTTAGAAATCAGTTAGATGTGGTTAAGCATCTAAATTGTAGAAGCTACTGATTTCCAAAAGCTTCCTTTTTATCAGAAGACCATGATATGTTATTATTTGGATCAACATCAGAACACTACCAGGAATATCACCAGGTAAAAAAACTGCATTATACTTCTTTCAGGGACTTACTGTTTTTCACAGTCCCCTTGAACCAAGCACTTAAAAATGCTCTTAAATGAAGCATAGCACTCCTGAATAGCAGAAGACATATAGTCATCAGATTCAATTCTTTTTCTAAGCTCTCGATCCTTTCCATTGCTGTCTTTAGCCATATCCAACGCAATTGGAATCTACAAAACAAATAAATTAAATGGACATGAAGGTAGCAAAGTTTTAAATAAATTAAAAAGAAAAAAAAAAGGTTGAGGTAAATAAACCTTGCTAGCAAGTAGAAATGGTGGCCACTGTATAAGGTCCAACTCACGATCAGCCCAGTAAGGTACAAGCAAAAGATCCATTTCCCTGAATGGTATAAGTATAAACACCTCGCTCACTATAAAAAAGAGTTTAAAGGTGATGATGCACTCACAATATAAAATAGTTTTATACTGTCAAACCATTACAGTCCACCATTTGTATGACTTTGAAAATAATTTTATAAAAGTCAACTAACTTATCATAAATGGAGGGTTGTGATTGTCAGACAGTGTAAAACTATTTTACACTGTCATTACATCACCTTTAAACTCAAAAAAAAATAAAAACAGTACTCTACTAGAGAGAAAAGATGATGAACCAAAAATACCAAGTGTATCCTCCAGATTACCTATTACTGATAAGATCTTCCTCTCTAAAACTAGTGATTATTTGGTTCCACAGTTGTGCAAACCTTGCAGCTTCTTTACCTTTGCTATTTGGGATCTGTATCAATGTAAGCCAAAGTGAAATTGAAGAAAAGATGTTCTAATCTTCAATCCCAAGCTCAAGAAAGTGAAATAATTAACCTGATCAAATCTGCGAGATAAAGTGGCTTTCAATCCTTTTTTCCTTGGCTCACTCCTTTCCTCTGGGATCAAACAGGCATTGAAGGCACCAGGCAATGATTCAAAACGAGATCTAAGCATTCCTAGTGTCCTTATCTAACCATCAGTAAACAATAAAATGAATCCAAGGTAAGAAGAAGAAAACTGAATATAAGTTGAGCACGGAATGAGGGAACAATCTCATGAACATACAAATTCTTAAATAAATAGTTCGTTCATAAAGTTTCTTAAATCCCTAAAAGGCTAAAACTTTTACTTGAAAGTAACTTAGTTTCTTATTATACCCTTCTTCAAAAAATGACACCTTTCTTCTCAACTCCCTTGCTTGAAAATTTAAAATTCTTTAATCAACTTACCCATATCCTCATTTTAATTTTAAACATCTTTTTTAAACTATGCATTCCTAAATTTTAGCTAACCTTAAAAGGCTGTGCAACATACTTACCAGTTCTAACAGAACAAGACAAGCAAACTTGAGGCAAACAACACACTCGCTACAGATGATGTTGCAGCGTAAATGAAACTAGCCACTGGAAAATTTTGATAGAAATAGAAGCAAATCATGACAAAAAAGCATTATCATTTCCCCAATGTACATAATTTGGGAAATAGCAACATGCATGACAATATAGATCTAAGCCCCATTTTGTAACCAAGGAGAGTGTTGGAAAATCTCCTTAATTGTGGTCACCCCTAGCCTGCCGTAGTTGCAGCTTCTTTTAGGGCTGCCTTAATTGCAGCCTCAATGGTGGTGGTTTAGTCTCATATCGACCAGAGATATGGCTTACATAGAGCTTATAAAGCTTGTGAAATCCTCATTTTACAAGCCAATTTTGTGGGTTTGAGTTACACCCTAAACCCAAATGCTACAGGAAAGTGATACTCAGAATATGTGAAAATATTTGAATATGATAGCAATAAAATAAGTTAAAAGAAGAACTATCTATCAGAATCATATAGCCAAATGAATTATTATTATATAATGTTGAAAATAAATGTAGGTACCATAGGAAAGAAAACATAATAGCTTTTACAACCTTTCAGTACAGCCACAAATGTAACTTAATGAAAAATAAACATGTAAATATGTACAGCCAGAGATTTGAGATTATTCAATGATCACACACCAACAAAACAGTAATGTTTGCCTGACATTTATGGGACAGCTAAAATTGTTGCTTGAAGAACTTCCCAACAATTGGGGAAAAGAGGGCACTGGAGGATAGGAATGTGATTAAGCATACAAACAGTAAATAAGCAACACAAACAAAGATCCAAAACAAACCACTAAGAAATAGATCTACGAGTGGGAATCTACTGACCTCTCCAAGGCGACGGAATGCCCCATAAATACCACCAAATAAAGTAGAGAATATGGCATACCAAATCTGGGTATCCATGAAGTATACCTGAAAAGGAAAAGATGAGTTAAATCATTATGTAGCACATATTGAAATTTGAAAGAGTAACCAAATCAGGTAAATTGTAAAGACATACCAGAATAATTGGAGCCCATAGTGCAACTACAACACCAAGATTTTTTCTAGCTGCAAAGCACAAAACTTATAAATTCATTTGTGGAAAAATGAAATAATACAAAAAACCAAAGTGGTTCAAGCTTACTACCACGGGGAAAGAATTCATGCCACTGAAAAGTTGAGATTTTCACACTCATAATAGCTTTAGTAGGTCCCACCAGAGGCTTTATCTATAAGAATAAAGGATACAGAATCATTAAAATAAGTAAAATTAATAGATTCTGAAAGTAAAAGGAAAACAGAGATGACGTTTTGTGGTATAGCTTACATAGGTCCCACCAGAGTTTTATTTTAGAGAATAAGGGTAGTGTACTGTTAGGCAATCACAATCCTCCATTTATGATAGATAAGTTGACTTTTACAAAACTATTTTCAAAATCATATAAATGAAAGGTTGTGATTATCTGACAATGTAAAACTATGTTACACTGTCAATGCACTACCCTTATTCTCTTTATTTTACAGAAACAAGGGCAGCTTGTGTAGTCCCATTAGAGGCAAGAATTTAAAATGTGGACCACACACTTGATGCAGCCACAACGTCTGTGGCAATGGCTATCATAATAGCATCATACTGTGTGCAGTCCACAATGACCACATCTGTTTGTAACAACAGCAACATGACCACAACCAAGATTAAAAGCCTCAATTAGGGGTTTAACTGTAGCAACAGACACATGGAGGATTAAGACCAGAAAATAAAGTTTAACATTCAATCTCACAATCAAGGAAGTTTAGGAAGTGAATAAGAACCGGCAGAAAAGATTTAAGTATCAAAAAGTCATGAATAACAGAAAATCACCTCTATATAGTAACTGAAACCTAACTTTGTAATTATAAGGAGAACCCAAAACATTGTGTACCTGTAATTATAAATAATGATACATTAAGATCAGATTCCTAGGAAAGTAACACTATTCAGTATTCACAATGAAGAGGAACTTTTAAAACTATAGATTCTTACTTAAAAAGGGAAAATGTGCTTTCATGCATCCCCCTACCAACGTATAGCCGAGGCTGTCAATTATAAAGCATCAAAACCACCAAGTTAAATTCAATATATCTCAGTTGCAATGGCATAAAACAAATGTTGTTTGGTGTACCAGACGAATGTACATAGAAAACAGTGTTGCCATATCACCTACCTGTGACCACCACATCATTAGCATAACAATCCTGTAGTTCGACCTCTCAAGAAAACGACGAATGAGTGGGAACATAAACAATATGGCAGCTAGCATATTTGGTGACAGGTATACGACAACAGCCATAATAAAGAATGAAGGTGAACTTGAATTGCTTCCAAACCAACTTTGAATGGTTTGAGCAAACCCAGGAGGATTTTCCCAAGTATAAGCATAACTAACTGATAGAACAATCACCCATGCTGCAGCTGAAACAACTTTTAGAATGTATCTCAACTTAACATGCATTGACGTACTCCATTGTGCTTTCCAGCTGAGGATCACATCCAGAATAGCTGCCCATGCAAACATAAAATAAAAAACATAAACATAAGCAACCAGCACTATTATAATACTAAGATTGTTTCCAGGGAGGGAGGGAGGGGGGGCGCGGTGCTTTTTTATGAAAACCGAGAATTATGATGTGCAATAATAATTGCCATGTTGGCAGTTTTAGGTTGAAAGTTAGAAGCAGTTATATTATTGTGTTGTAGTAGGGTGTAGTGGGAAAATAAAGGGGCATTTACTTGAACTTTTGTTTCCTTTTTTCACTTTCCATTTTTAGTTACAAAACTGCCACCTTGTTTTAAATTTGTTTCCTGTTTTCAAAGATTTGTATAGGAAACACTGAAAACAACTCTTTTTTTTTGTTTTCTGTTTCCAAGCATATCCATATAGGACTACTAAAACCAGGGCCCTCCTGTCCTATTTTCTCCACTATCAAATTCTACTAGCATTTTTTTATTCTACTTGTCTGGCCCTCTGCTTGCTCTTTGCATACAAAGTACCACCTTCAAGCTTTTAAAATGATCTATTAAATAGTAAAATTAAAACGAAAAATTTTCACTAAACAAGTCTTCCTTTGCATGTTAAACAGACAAGTTGAGCAATTGCATGACAGACAAGCATTAAAATAGAAGAATGAATGGCTGCAAAATACAGGCCAAAGTAGCAATGTAGGCTACAACTGTATACAGTAACAATCTACTAAATACAGCAAGATAAAACTGGCTATTTAGTAGTATATAGCAGAAATGTTATGTGCTGGTAAAATTTGCCATTATCTACCTTGTCCAAGCTTCAATAGAGCTGCTGTTATAAACACGCTAAGCACCTTCTTGAAAACATCCACATTAAAGATTGCACTTGGATCCCCAGATCCATTCCATGCAACAATAATCATAGCCTAAAATAAATTAGCTCTTTCAGAAATTATCTTATTTTGCAAGATATTAAAGGGAAAATCACTCACACGGAAAATGAAGGGCAACAAAAAAAATTACCTGTAAGCACAGAATGAAAAAACCCCACATGCGATCAAAACTTCTGAAAATATGCCAAAATGACCTTATCTCAACAAAATTGACTTTTCCAACCCATTTGTCCCTGTTAGCTGGTTTGTTATCCTGTAGATTCAAGTTTATAGCAAGGCTTAAAATCCAGTGGCAGGTACAAGTTTCAGGCCTTCAGCAACAGCAGCATGCATAAGATAATAAGAATTTTAAAAAAGCACCCGTTAAAAATTTTAAATCAGTATCATAATCAAACACAACGTTTTCTTCCCGTTTTCAGACAAAAAAATCGGATTATTCACAACAGATTTCCACTACTGCCAGGCTGTTACCCAGCAGTAGCGTGGTATATTGCCCGAGAATAGTGTCAAAAGAGCAGGGAGGCTACATCAATGCCCAGATGTAGTCTTAAATGAGCAAGGGTCCTCATATTTTCCTGGATGAATGTGGGTAAAGAAGCTGGTTCAAAAGTGTTCTGTCAGATTTGCTACTTGGAATATCATACACCTATACGTCCAGTTATACTATGATAGTGAATGTTGGACTTTAAAGGGACAACATGAGAGAAAAGTGGAGTAGCAGAAATGAGAATGTTAAGATGAATCTATGGTTATACAAGAAAAAATAGACTACAGAATGACATTATACGAGAAAAGATTGGTGTAGCACCCATTGAGGAAAAAATGACAGAAAATCAGTTAAAGTGGTTTGGGCATGTACAAAGAAGGCCACAAGAGGCACTAGTTAGAACTTAGAAGAGTATGCTGCATGATTTTTAGCCTGGGAAAAAGAAAAGGGAGACCAAAAAGGACTTTCGAGGATATCATCAAGGGAGATCTCAGACTTAATTATATTTCTGAAACTTTGGTTTTTAACCATGCCGAATGGCATCGTGTGATCCATGTAGCTGATCTCACCTAGTGGGATAAGGCTTTGTTGTTGTTGTTTGTTTTAGACAAAAATCCAAGTAGAGTTATTGCAGTTCATAATGCATGTTAGCATATAGATCAATTTTCAATTCATTGTAAGCCTCTTGTCAATTTTGAAAACATTTCTTCTCTTCTGAGAACTAAATTTTATAAAAAGATTTAATTAATCATTGGTTCCTATACCTACACAAACTTTTTGTTTTAGTCCCTATATACTGTTAAATTCTATGTTTAACGTATACAAAATTACAAACATTTTTTTATGTTTTAGTCTTTATGACTCCACTTAGTGACAGTTTACTGCAAGACTATCAACAACAAAAACCCTTTGTAAAATTGTAGAGTTTTTAGGTATAGGGACTAAAACAAAAAAGTTGGTACAGCTACAGAAACCAAATGATTAATTAAACCTTTATAAAACTAAACCGTATAGAGAGAAAATAAATGTTTATAATAGTAACATAGTCAGAAATTGAGAACATTAACAATGCTTACATTAGATTTGTCAAAATTTAGTTGCTCCACTGGCAGGCAAAAGAAATCAGCATCAGCACGCATCGGCCAACCAAGGCGAAAACAATCAGCTGACCTATAATTATCATTCAAATTAATACCCAGACAGGTATAAATAATAAACCAGAAAAGACAAAACACAGGGAGAATCAATTAATTATACCAGAAATATTCATTTAAATCATCATAGTTCCTCCATTGTGAATGCTTTGACCTACCCTTTTTGCTCCGTGCAGCTTCCTATTGAGCAGAACACAATTGTCATTTTTATGAGACATACTCAATAATATGATAACTTGTAGGTGTGTTAAGTATATAGACAAACATAAAAGAATGAAAATAAGAAAATAATCAATGGCAGTAAGCACCTTTGCAATCACATCATATATAGGAGTTACAACTTTCCTTAAGAAAGCCTCATCTTCACCTCCATAGGCTGGCTTGACATTCTCTCCTGTCATTGGACTAACATTACCAGCAAGCATACCATACAACTCAAAAGCCATCTACAAAGAGCACCATAAAATGATCCCAAGGCATGTCAATATCAACAAAAATGTAGGTTCCCTTTGAAAAAACTCATTTAATAGCAACTATGTGAGCAAATGCCAAAACCATAGAGATTAAAATGTATCTGTCAGTGATATAAACATCCATGATGATTGGAGGGTTTGTAAATTGTCCAAGCCGCACACGTAAAAGGCTCTTCTTGCATGAGGGTGCAAGTTAGAAATATAAAACCACTAGGAATTAAAATGACGACAAAACTATGACAAAGGTTGAATATTTTAAGACTAAAAGTTTATTTACATAAATATTACAGCACCAAATGACTAACCAGGATAGGAAGTTTGTCTTGTTTCTTATTCTCAACTTGGTTAGCTTGTTTAGAACACCAAGAGATTGGGCTTTGATAAAATGACAAATACAGACATCTGCAATTCAAACTGTTCTAACTAGAGAGGGGGGAGAATTGACATGACAACTACCCAATAATAGGTAACACTGATAATGGACCAAAAGTCCAACCCTAGGGATTAATCCTATTATAATATTTGGAATAAAAGAGCACAGGAATATTGAAGCAAAGAGATATAAAGGGTGATAACAGGGTTTACATGATTGAGAAATATAAGGAAATCAGTTTGAAACTGTTAAATAACTAAAACAAACAACATTATAAAGAAATAGGCAGTAAACCGTGTCTGAATACACCATGGAACATAGTTTATATAGGTTTATTTGCATTTATTACACTATATTGTTTCCTCTAAATGAGATATTATTGCCTATAAACTATAATTATGAATAGAATCAAAATATTCATTCTGATTTTCAACATTCCCCCTCAAGCTGGAGCATATAAATCATATGCACCAAGCTTGTTACATATACAGTTAACCCGTGGACCCCTCAAAGCTTTGGTAAACACATCTGCTAGCTGATCACTAGAGTTAACAAATCTAGTGATGATATCTCTTGATTCAATCTTCTCTATAACAAAATGACAGTCCACTTCAATGTGTTTGGTCCTTTCATGAAACACTAGGTTAGATGCAATATGTAAAGCTGCCTAATTATCACAAATCAGAGTCATTTTGGCATTCTTTTCAAACTTGAGCTCTTTAATAAGTTGCTTTAACCAGACAAGTTCACAAGTTGCTACAGCCATAGCTCTATATTTTGCTTCAGCACTAGACCTTGCCACCACACTTTGCTTCTTGCTCTTCCAGGATATAAGATTTCCATCAATCATTATACAATATCCTGAAGTAGATCGTCTGTCACCAGGAGAACCAGCCCAATCTGCATCTGAATATCCAACAATTTGGACATGTCCTTTGTCATTATAGACAAGTCCTTTTCCAGGAGCACCTTTGATGTATTTGAAAATCTGCATAACCGCCTCCCAATGATCTTGAAAAGGAGAATTCAAGAACTGACTCACCACACTAACTGCGAAAGCAATGTCAAGATGAGTGATAGTAAGGTAATTTAGTTTCCCAACTAACCTTCGATATCTTCCCTGGTCTCGCAAAAGGAACCGCTTTGGTTAGGTAGCGGTTTGACACCTGGGGTCCATAGGAGTGTCCATTGGCTTAGCATTCATTAGGCCAATTTCCTCAAGGATGTCAAGAGCATACTTCCTTTGAGAGATCACCACACCATCCTTGGATTGGGTCACTTCAATACCTAAGAAATATCGAAGTTTCCCAAGGTCCTTAGTTTGGAACTGGCGAGAGAGGTATTGCTTTAGTTGGGCTATGCCATGCCCATCTCCTCCGGTGATAACAATGTCATCCACATACACAACGAGGTAGATACATCCCTATGGTGAATGGCGATAAAAGACCGAATGGTCAGCTTCACTGCGAATCAAGCCAAACTATTGTACAATAGTACGAAATCTGTCAAACCATGCTCTCGGAGACTGTTTGAGTCCATAGAGGGATCTCCTAAGTCGACAAACCATGGTAGATGATTCCCCCTGAGCAACAAAGCAAGGTGGTTGCTCCATGTAGCCTTCTTCCTTAAGATCTCCATGTAGAAAAGCATTTTTTATATCAAGTTGGAAAAGGGGTCAATGGCGAATGGCTGCAATAGAAAGTAATAGCTGGACAGATGTCATTTTTGCCACAAGAGAGAATGTGTCAGTATAGTCCTGGCCAAACACCTGAGTGTAGCCCTTTGCCACTAATCGGGCTTTGAATCGATCAATCTTGCTAGTGGGTCCAACTTTAAGGGAGTACAGCCACCGACACCCAACGACAGACTTCCCAAGAGGAAGAGGAACCAGATCCCAACTACCACTGCTTTGTAGGGCACACATCTCATCAATCATTGCCTGTCTCCATTCTGGGTGGGATAAAGCTTCACTTGGAGAGTTAGGAATAGACACAGAAGACAAAGATGAAAGACAAGTATAAAGTAAAGGAGAAAGACGGTGATAACTCAACGTAACATAGTGAGGGGATGAATTACGGGTTGTACGTGTACCTTTCCTAAGAGCAATGGGTAGGCCAGAGTCAGACGAAGGACCTAAATCCGGGAAAGAGATTGGAGCTGGAGGTGAGTCGATCATGGTCTCATCCTCAACTGTAGGGATAGGCACTTGAGCAATTGGGGGTCGTGGTCGTCTATGATATGTCTGAATAGGTTGTGGTTGGAGAGAATGTACGGGTGATTGTTCCTCTAAAACAACGGGAAGAGGAGCAAGAGAAGGACTTTCCAGAGGGAGAGAATGATGAGAGTCAAAAGGAGCAGAAGCAGACTCAAAGTAGGGCACAGACTCAAAGAAAGACACATCAGCAGAGATGAAATAACGTTTAAGGGTAGGGGAAAAACATCTATACCCTTTCTGGGACCAATGGTAGCCAAGGAAAACACACTTGATAGACCGAGCTGATAATTTGTCAAGCCCCGACGAAAGGTTATGAACAAAACATGTGGAACCAAAGACACAAGGAGACACAAGATGAAGTGGTGTATGGGGAAACAAAACTGAGTAGGGGGTTTGGCCTTTAAGAACAAAGGATGGCATACGATTGATAAGATAACAAACTGTAAGAACAGCATCGCCCCAAAAGTGAGAAGGGACATTGCCATGAAGGAGAAGGGTCCTAGTGGTTTCGACAAGGTGCCGATTTTTACGTTTGACGACCCCATTTTGTTGAGGCGTATGAACACAAGAAGTTTGATGAAGGATACCTTTCGATGCCATAAACTGTTGGAACAGGTTGGATAGGTATTCACGGGCATTGTCACTACGAAGGGTTTGGATAGGAACACCGAATTGAGTTTGAATTTCAGTATAGAATTTTTCAAATAAGGAAAATAATTCAAATCTATTTTTCATTAAGAATAACCATGTGCAACGACTAAAATCATCAATGAATGTAACAATATTTAAAACCAGAAGAGGTAAGGACCTGAGACGGACCCCAAACATCAAAATGGATTAAAGCAAAGGGGGATGCAACCCGTTTATTCATACGGTCAGGAAAAAATTGGCGCGTGTGTTTTCCTAACTGATACGACTCACAATTTAAAACAGACAATTTGGACAAACTAGGAACCAACTTCTGAAGGATCGGAAGGCTGGGATGACCCAACTGAGCATGGATGGTAAGGGGAGAGGATGCGGCAGAACATGCTGGTGATGGGGTAGAGAGGTAATAAAGACCATGAGACTCACATCCAGTGTCAATCATCTTTCCCGTACTCCGGTCCTGCAAGATAACTGTATCCTTAGTGAATGTGATCAAACAATCATGTGATTGGGTCAAACGGTGAACAGACAGAAGGTTAAAGAGACAATCGGGTACAAATAAAACAAACTTGACAGTTAAAGCGGGTAGGGGATGGGTGGTGCCAATTCCTTGTGACTGTGTTTGGAAACCATTGGCAGAGGTAATAATAGGTAGAAGACCAGAGGTAAAAAGAGAAGAGAAAAGAGCGATTACCAGAGATGTGATCGGAGGCACTAGAGTCAAGCACCCAAGGGCCCATAGAAGGAGACTGTGAGAGACAGTCAAAAGAATTACTAGATTGTGCTACCGAAGCAGTGGTACCCGAGTTTTGACGACTTCCAAACCATTGGAGAAAATCCTCATACATCGCAAGGGTGGGTCGAGGCTAATCAGTGGTTGAAGAAGTGGTGGCTGGTGAGGAATTGGTCACATTAGCAACATGAGGGGGCCTACCAATTATTTGCCAACAACGATCAACAGTGTGGCCATCCTTGTGACAATGAGTGCACGTATACTTATTCTTTGATTTGGAATTTCCATGCCGAGGACGGCCCGATCCACTACTGCGGGAGGCAAAGGCAAAAGAGTCACCCACTGAAGCAGAAGATGAGACATTGGTCTACTTAGGTGGGACTCGAAGAAGGGCAGAAGAAGCACTAGTCATAATGGGCACTATAGGGGACCCCAAAATCTGGTCACAAATGGTAGAATACTCCAGAGGCAAGCCATAAAGGGCAAAGGACATAAAGAAGGTACTGCGGTTTGCAAGTTCCTTCTTAGCTTCTTCAGGTTTGGTGGCAGCAGGAGGAAAGAGTTCATTGAAATCATGGAGGCCAGCATGAACTCTTCCAAGGTAGGCAAACATTGGGCCATCAAATTTTCGAGGAGCAACGAGGGTCATCAATTCTTGGCAAACTCCATAGAGGCGTTGAGCATTAGTGTAAAGGGCTCGAGCTTCTGACCAAACCGATTCGCACGTGGCATGTGGTCGAAAAATCGATTTGATAGAAGGATGAAGAGTAGACTTGATGACACTACACAACTGCGCATCAATTTTCTCCCGCTTAGGACGATCAGTAGCCCTCACAGAATCAACAAGTGGTTGTAAGGTGATCTTTGTACCCTTGACCATTAATCCAAAGGAGAATGTCGGAAGCCCATGTGGAGTAGTTTGAACCATCCAACTTCTCCATAGCAAGGGTAAAGTTCGAAAGCAGAAGGGGCTCTAGCCTAGGCATTTCAGTTTCAGCAGACATGATACAAGGGAACAGTGCAAAACCGAAACCCTAGAGAGAGAGGAAAACAAATCTTGTCAGATGAAGATGGCACAAGGAGGGGTAGGTTCGCATAAGAGAGACAACGTCGGCGTTCAAGTCGCCGTCGGGAAGGGAGCTCCACACGCCATCACGCGCTAGAGACGCACACCAGAAAATGGTGTTTGCACGTACAGATGACGCGCGTGTGGACGAATCGGAGTGCTGATGGAGATTCCGTCAACGACGGCGGATAGCAGGGGCCGGCGCGATTCGGATGGTAGTGAAATTCGCCGGAGGAGGTTGCCGGGAAATTTTCCGGCACAGCGGTCAACGGCGGTTGGCAAAGGTTTTCAGAAAAAAAATGGAGACAGCAGCAACAGGGTTACAAACCAATACGAAAACGTGTTTACAACAAAATTGCGTCGGAGGACAATGGGTCCTCTGGAAAAAAAAAAACCAGTTTTAGGTACTACCCAACCTAGCTCTAGATACCATGTTAAATAACTAGAACAGACAATATTATAGAGAAATAAGCAATAAACCACGGAGCATAGTTTATATAAGCTTATTTGCATTTATTACACAATATAATGTTTCCTCTAAATGAGATATTGTTGCCTATAAACTATAATTATGAATAGAATCAAAATATTAATTCTGATTTTCAACAGAAACTATGTTCCAAGGTAGATTAAAAGGCAAAATATGCATAAAAACAAGCACGGGCAGCCACATAAATACACGCAAATTTTTTAATGAACTTTTGTTTGACAATGGATTTGACTACCCAATAGCAACTCCACTTTCAACTTCTTACCCAAATATATCAAAACATCTACAAAAATTAGAACATGGTTACAATAATTATAAATATAGCCAGAGATAGTAATTAAACATCATCATAGTTTGGGTTAAGTCACAAAGCTCACATGGTGATAGATATAGCAAAGGCATTCTGGCATGAATCTTAGGTTGGCAGCTTCACCCCATATTAGAAGATACAGACCCATATATAGTAATTTACGCTGCTGCACTTCTTGCTGTATGGTTGGCAACCTGCAATATACATCCAAATTCCACGAGATATGTTACATTAGAAATTGAAATATGCATATACTACTTGGGAAAGCAAAATAACAACAATTAAAATTAACACAAGCTGCAAATAAGATTCCAGATTCAAAATTGAAAGTTACAATTAAATTTCAGAGCCCGTAAAATGATTCAAAACTATAGAATAAACTATACAACTACAACATAATAAAAACTTTCAAATGTTCTTGTCCCCAAATGTAACTAAGCAAAAGAGGTCCAAGTTAACAAAAAGCAGTTACAATATCTTTTGACATTATGAGAACAAAAACTCTCACCAAAGGCTACTCTTCCGACCTAAATACTTGCACCACTTTTTGTAATTCTTAAAAAGTTTCTTCATCACTTCTGTCAATGCACAATCGTCCAACTAAGCAAAAAATGTGTCCAAGTCAGAAGCAGATTTAACAAAAATCAATGTATGAATATTTTTTCTGAATGGTCAATGAAAAGAAAAGGATTAGTTGTTATGATTTGCAGATGAAAATGTACCAACAGGAGCAACATGCATATGCTGTAAAACAAATAAAAAATGAAATGAAACATGGAAATTGGAACTGTTCACAGCAGGAACCAAGAAGAAGAAAACTCTCAACACAGCATCTTGAAATTTCCATTCATTTTCATAAGGCCAATTAGCTACATGACAACTAAAAAATTGAAAGTAAAAAAGGGGGGGGGGGAATTAACACAATGGTGCAAATAGATTATCCAAATAAACCCTGACCTTTGGCTGTTGATCAGGCTTGGGAAATTGTCTTATGTGCACATTGGCAAGCAGCAAGATCAAATGCTCTCTCTGATTTGCTACATTGTGCTTCTGTATTTTGTACAAAAGGTGGCAAACAAATCCAATTGCATTTGTTAGTAACAAATAAGTCATGTCAACTAAATTTATATTTAATACAAGACTAATGCATAAACAAGTTAACAGTTCCAGATTCTAATTTACCTGAAATCCAAACATTGCCCCAAGCCAATCCAGAATGTCTTCATCTTTTTTTTTCTTGTAGTCCTTAGGCCAGGCTAGACCCCTTGTGTTACGGAGAGCATATACAGAAGCTTGTATCTGTGAAGAGTGATGAACAAGTATTTTAATTTTAATTAAAACAATAGAAGTATAAACAGAGTACATATAGAGTATAGAGAGCATACCTCAGGAAATCTCATTATTGCCTGATTTGCACTGTCAGGATCAAGAGGAAGAATATTGTACGGAACTAAGATCTCTGTTTTCTCGGCAACTTTATCTTGAGTCTCCAAAATCTGTTACAATGCCAATGGGAAATCAATCATCAATCATAAATGTAAAGACAGGTGAATAAAAGTTATAAAGAAAATTCAATTACAATCATCTTATTTAAATATTGATAAAGGTTCACATAGAAAAAGGACACCGATAGGAAGAAACCATCTTAGGAGATACAAAAAAATAACCTCACGATCGACTTCCATAGATTGTGTCATGTTAACAGCCTTCAAAACCTCAAAAAGAACATTGGCAGTCTGATATGCCTTGGTAAGCTGTGCTCTGAAAGTAAGAAGACTTACTGCTAGTCACAAAATAGGCACAGAACATATCATGCTGCACATTATGTAGATAACATACCGATCAGCTTTATCAGCAGCATTTTGTAAAGCTTGGATATATTTTTTGTAGTAATGCTGATAAAAACTCTGCATTTCACGAGCATCACTTTTCTTTACCCTTCCTTTCAATGTTGGATCATTTTCCTAAAAATGGAACAAATTGATAAAAGATACATACAATTAACTTGAAATGAGACCATTGCCATCTCTAAATCTAGTTAAGGGCAGTTATTCACATTCGTTCTACATAATAGGAAAAGGATAAATAAGATGTTCTGGAGTCGGACATTCTTGATTAAATTTCATATTACCACTAACCAAGTCCTAGGACAGAAAGCATTGTGTGTTAGGCCAAGAATGTATGGAGCTCAAAGCTTAGGAGCCCAAATATGTGAGAATACACTACATCCTAAGCAGGGAACCAATTATTAATTTTCTGCCAATGCCTGTAGACATGTCTCGTATGCTCTAAGTTAGTTACTACTCAGATAATAATGAAGAGCTTGATTCATTTTTTCATTCAATACTAATGGTTTGGTTTTAGAAAATGTTTTTGTTTTCATTTCCTGTTTTAACCAATATTTGCAACAGTGACACTTTTTTTTCAATTTGTTTCCTGTTTCCCATTTCCTGTTTTGTTGTTTTTACTTTTTACCATTTCTGACGCAAATATTTGAAAATAGAAAACAAGATGGCATTTTTGTAATTATTGATGGAAGCAAATGATGAAATTGATAAATATTTTTTGTTTTCTTTTTTTTTCACCTTCAATTACAAAAATGTCACCCTGTTGACACTGTTTCCCATATAAGCTATTGAAAACAAAACGAAAACATGACATTTTGCTATTTCCTCCAAAGCCAAAAAATAAAGCATCTACATGACATGAGCATTGAACAATAATCCTGTGACCTATTCTTCCATCCTTATTAATGTTGAGGAAATAGCAAAACCAAAAAAGCTTATCGGAAAAGAAACATTATAACTGTATCTTGGACAGATATAAAACAAAACATGTCAATGCTTACTCTTTCCAAACGTTGAAGGAGGGCAGTTTTGAATTGCCGAACACCACGGCCACTTGAAGTAGGATCCAGCCTATGAGCTTTCTCAAACGCATAAAACCGGCCTACAAGAGAAAAATACATGCGTAAAAAAAATACATTCAAGCACCAAAGAAGAGTTTATTTGCAAACAGCCAAGGAAAGTTCTGGAAACAAATCCTCTAGACATAATAACTATAGTGTTTGTTTTGCACCAAAATATAATCATTTTAATGAGCTACATTAAGAAGCTTACTGAAATATAAGCTTAGTTTATCCATACACTAATTCGTAAAAATTCTCATAACTTTTATTTTTTTAGCTCATTGAGAAGCTCATTTGATTTTATTTTTTTCTTCTCCCATGAGTACTTTTGGATAAGTCTACCCAAACAGACCCCTAGTCCGTATAAGCTCTTCTAAACACTCTCAATGCCTATGAAGGAAATGTACAAATACGACTCTACGCCATATGAACACACATACAGCTTGGGATACTGCTTCTACATTTCTGATAATACTGGAACTACATTTCTAATTATAAAATCAGAACCATCCGCAAGTAAAACCTGAAAAGCAAGCATTTCATCTCGGTGTACACACTGACAGACACAGAGAGAGATGTTTCAACGTAGCAAAGCGAAAAGCAAAGAGTTGAGAAAATGCATGCGCAGAATAAAATAAAAGAAAAAGAACTTACAGAGATAAGCAACTCTGGGATGAGTTTTCTCAACCTCATTAGCAACGCGAAGAATAGGTGCAATCTCGACGAGAGACGATGGCACCACCTCGCTGTCAAATATTGCCTCTCCGAGGTTACCGGCGGTTTGCGTCCGCATGATCCGCCTCTGCGGCGCTCCCTGCGCCTCCGACGACATTCTCCGGAAGATCTAACTCTCCCTCCGATTCACCAAAACCAGCAGCAATGTGCACAGCAGAGAGAGAATAACTTGCATGCAAAATCAATAATGCATGAAAGCACGAAGCAGCGATTCGCGTTGAGAGCTAGAGAGAAGAGTTGTGAGGTGGAAACCAACCCTAGGAGAGATGAAAATGGGAGATGAAGTGAGAATGTGAGTGTATGCAAAGACAGGAAGGAAGGGAATGTTGTTGTTTGGGATGGGCGAATAGGTTGCTACTACTATACTACTATTGAGTATTGAGGACAGAGAAGCACAATGATGCTTATTGCTTAGACAAGTACTAGTAGTGTTGCAGAGTGATACATTCGTCAAGCGAAGTCATAGAGTGGGTCCGTTTGTTTCTTTTTGGACTTTGGTACAACCAAAATGCACAGCTTTTTCGGCCGAATTAACGCTTCTGCCCTCATTCAAATTTCAAAGTTCCAACACCAACGGCATTTTTCATTTCAATCCTCATCTCCACTATCATTTGTCATTTTAATTTTTATTGAATGTGCGTGCGTGCGTGCCAATGCATATCGAATGTTACTAACAGGGAATAATTAAAGCATTCCTTTTTTATCTTTTTATGTTACTTCGCGGGAAGCGTGCGATATTGTTTTCGTTACTTTGTTCTTCGACTTGACACAATAATATTACTCTTTCTTTTTTTTAATCTAATAATAAAAACTGTAGCAAATATTAACATAATTCATACAAATTAAACATGTAAAATAAGTGAATTTGTTTTAAGAGATATGAGTCGATAAAACGCTAGGATATTGATTCACACAACAATCATTTTTTGGTGATATTGATCGAGGGTGTTTTCAAATCAAAATCATGTACAAGTGCATGCAGGGCTTCTTCAAAATAAAGAGCATATATAAAAATAAAAATAAATAAAAATTTGATTTGATACTCAATAAATTTTGGATTCAATTCCTAACTTAAGAATTGAGTTGCAAGTAGGAAAATAGTTAAAAAATAAGCGTACGTCGACAAAATTGTCTAATTTTATGGAACTTCATTCCTCAGAAACATTCTCCAACTTTAACTTGTTGCTCTTAATAGTATAAATTTGTTTTAAACCTTGAATATCGAAATTAAAATTTAATAATCAAAATGATAATTTTTCATCCTCATTTTAATTGAAGAGTATATTTATTAATATGATTTATAACCAAGTATTAATTATAAGTTATCTTTTATATATTGAATCAAATTAAACTGAATGATGAGTAAACTGAATATCTTAATTCAATTATAATTATAACTAAATATTATTAATGAGTTAAATTTTAGATTCAACCTGTGAAGATTGTTTTGGATGATAATCTTAGTTAGTGGATGTTTGATTTATCATTCACACTGCCTTAAAATTCTGTAAAGAAGTGTAGGTTAAGTTGAACCCAGTGTTTTCCAAACATGTTATTTGTAATCTTTTTAGTTTGAAATTTCAAATATGTATCTTACGTTGTACACAATTTTTAGAAATTAAATTCTGATGAGATAGTGAAGTGTTGAATTTTAAGACACTATTTGGTTTAGACTTTAGAGGGATGAAAAAGATTTGAAAAACATGTGAAAGTTTTCAAATTTATAATATCATAGTATATATCTTTCATCTTAAGGCAAAGGTTTAATTATAATTTTTGTTACTCTTATTTATTTATTTTATTATAATTAATAATTATTTAAATAAATTCTATTAATATTTTTTTTACTAATAACATTATTATCTTTTTTGTATTTATAAATTATTATTTGGTATAATTAATTAATTTAAATAAAAAGTTAGACAAACACATACACATAATTATTTATTTATTATTTATTATTGTTTGTGTTCTTAATATAAATTTAATAATCAGAATAAAAATAAAATAAAATAAATTATTTATAAAATAAAAAAATATATAAAAAAAGAATTATAACTAATAATAAGGAGATGTTAAAAAATAAAAAATAAAAAATTAATTTTTTGCTATTTTGCTATAAAAAGTAAAATATATAAAACAAATTACTAATTAATAAAAAAAAAATTATCTTTAACCACACAATTTAACTTTTTACTATTTTTTCACTCCTTTACGTCATTTTTCATTTCTCACGCTTACATCTATTTTCATCCCTTCCTACCAAACATAAGCTAAAAGTAAATACAACAAAAATGAGATGCAAAAAGAATGAAGTTTCTTCGAAAACGTAAATGCCTGGAATTATAAAACGTAGACAAGTAAATACTAACTTTTAATGTAAATCTGAAGTATTGAGATTATAAAAATGCAAAAACATATCTAAGTGATTGAAATTATAAAAGTGTAAATAAAATAAATTAAAGAGAAAAATGAAAATTGGTAGAAGGTTAAATAGAATTAGAAAGACTTGGCGTGTTTTTGGATTGTCGTTGCAGTTATTCGGTGCCGTGCACTGAACCAGTAAAGGATTTCGTGTTGCATTGCAGCGCTTAAAAATTAAGAGTGATGAAATATAAAGTTGTTAAAAGTGTAATTGATGAGTTGCAAAATAAACATATTGAAATGTAAAGCTTAGAATGGAGAAATAAGGTAAAGTGGAAATTTAAACAAGTGAGAACAATGCAATGAATGTAAATGAAAGCGCGTGTAAATGCAAAAAATTAAGACAATAAAAAATGAAAATGTAGGAAGTAGGTGGGACAAGACATGTAAATACATGATTTGAGTAAAACGAAAAGTTTAAATTGAAACAACACAAAAATGTAAAGACAAAAAGCAAAAAATGTATAAAAAAAATGTTAATAAATGCATATAATTGAGTTTTTTTTTTTTTATCGTAAAGAATTAAGAACAAAGAAATGTAACTTATTGAGATTTAATGCTCATGCATATATATAAATTTAAAAGTATTTTTAAAAGAGTTTAATTTATATAAATTTAAAAGTTTATATTTGGCAATTTTACATTTTTTCAATTTATGTTTGTATAAATTTAAAAGTATTTTTAAAATAATTTAATATTCATACATATAAAATAATTTTACAATATGAATTAATCATAATTCATATTTGTAATAAATTTTGAAAGGTTATAATTGATTGATTATATAAAATAAGTTTATACTTAAAATAATAAATTCTAACAGACGATTTAATTAAATTTATCTATATTTTTTTTAGTTTAATTTCACCTAACAAGTCTTTTGAACCCATCATACTAATGAGATCCTATTTGAATCCACATTTGATAATTTAGTATGACCCATTTGGATGGATTAATCGACCAATATTTATTTCATTTTGCTATCTATATTACACACCCACCGTCTTTAATACTTTTTCTTGACCTAATTTTTTTTCCATAATAATAACATTTGCATTAGATAAATTTGAATACGTTTAAATTTAATCAATGAAACAAACATTTATTTTAATAAAATAAATAATTATTTATTTTTATTTGTTTGCCTAAAAATTTTCAACTTAAGATAAATAATTTTATTTGTTTAAAAAAAATTATAATATAGTTATAAAATAATCATTTATTTAAAAATTACTTACTTATAATTATTTATTTTAATTTTAACAAATTGACCCTTGAATAAAAAATCTATTTTATAAATGCAGCAAACAAATCATAAAATAAGATAAAAAAATATTATTTCCATCTTATCCTAATCATTAAATGGTAACTAAAATTTAACTATTTTGTATCAAGCATTTAATTTAATATTTCTATTTTTTTGTGATTTTAAATTCTTTATTTAAAAATCATAAAATAACCTATTTTTAATACTTGACAGACTTATTTAGAAAAAATAATTTTAGATAAACATTTAAAATTAAATAAATAATTTAAATATTATCAATGAAATAAATATTATAAATTTGAGTAATTTTACATAATTATTATCACAAAAAGGAAATAATACTGTACGTAAGGTTCAAAATACTATTGTTTAATAAAGAAGAAAAAAAAATTATTGTTTAATAATCAAATAAAAATAGATGTTCATGAAGACATTAACCTTGAAATGGGAAATCAAGAATCGACCTTTTCGGAGACGAGTGACACGTGTTCATCACGAATATGCAATCCAAACCGTCCATTAATCAAATCACCATCAACCCGTTTAATTTATTCCTGACCCACTATATAAGTCCTTCGGTTGAGATGAGCACCTCACAGAAGCAAAATCTTCAGCGATATAACCAGAGTTTTCGAGAAAAAAGAAAATCAAGGCCTCGGAATCAGGGGTTTCTCTCAGATTCGTGAAAATCTCGAAAGAGGAATACGATTTCAACCTTTGGTCGATTCCCTTAAGATCAAACCCTAATATTCCCCCTTCCGAATTTCAGATTATAAAACGAACTTAGGGTTTCGGTCTCTCTTTACCGCTGCCGATTTTCGCGATCGGCAATACTACTTTATTCTCGACCGTTCCGTTCAAAATCGCAACGATTTATAGCCCGAACCGTTAGGCCTAGGGTTTCGTTAAGATGAACGACCAATCGCAGATGATGATGAATTTGAACCAGATGAACCAGCCTCAGATGATGAGTCAGGTGCAGATTATAGGTCAATCGCAGCCTCAGATGCTCTCGCACAATCAGGGAATGAATCAGCAGCAAGTGCAGCCTCAGATGAAGACATCGCAGATTATGATGAACCAGTCTCAGCCTCCGATGATGAATCGTGGATATAACAAGGTTTGGTCTCAGCAGCCTCCTCTGGACCCCAACATGAAGTTTCAGAACCCTATGAAACCGAATTACCGGAATAACTGGAAGGGGAAGAAGGTCACTGACAAACGCAAGGACCCTAGGAGAATGGAAAAACCCAACCCGAGTGGAATCGCAACTCTTAGTATTCCCAACAGCGGTGTCGTCGGTTACCAGCCCCCAACGCTGCACGAGTTGCAATCGCAAAATCGCTTAAAAGCGCGTAAGTTCTATCCTAAGAAGAAGTTTAACAATAGATTCGCTCCTTACGCCCCTAGGAATACGACGTCGTTTATTATTCGTGCGAAGAAGTCCGGTGGCATAGCATCGCTTGTGTCGCCTTGTCCTGTGACCCCCGCAGTGCTGCCCACGCCCATATTGTCACCATCGAGGGAGGTGTTAGGTGATATGGCGAAGGAGGAGTGGGGTGTTGATGGATATGGTTCGATGAAGGGTTTGATTAGGCTTCGATCGCCCGGGAATGAGGCTGATGTTCATGATTACGAGGATGAGGAGGATGGTGGGTCGAGTGAGAGTGATGTGGAGGAACATGTGGAGGTTGAGCGGAGGCTGGATCATGATTTGAGTCGGTTTGAGATGATATACCCGAATTATGGAGGTGAGTATAATAATGTGTTAGAGAATAGGGTTGATGATCAGGATTCCCATATAGCCCAATTGGAGGAGGAGAATTTGACGTTGAAGGAGCGCCTCTTCCTGATGGAGAGAGAGTTGGGCGATCTGCGAAGGAGGTTGCTGTTTCTTGAGCGGCAGAACCAGGTTGTGGAGGATGTCAACGAGGAAGTTGTGGAGAATGGATCTGATAATGAGAGTGAGGGTGGATCGGATTTTCCAGGTATGGGAATTGAGAACAATGTGGAGATGGTTGAGTCGGTGCCAGAAAGTGGGAGAGATGGACATGCCGAGGCGGATGCTAAGTTGGATAATGATGGAGTATTGGAGGCTGAAGGTGTAGATGATGTTTTTACTGATGGGTCTGTTCCAAGTGAGGCTATTGCGAAAAAGGATGTTATCAAAGGTAATGAAATGGGGAGTGACTGTGCATTTGATGAAGTGAAGGAGAAGGATGAGCAGCAGGGTGAAGTAGTGACTCAACAGTGTTCGACAGATAGAAGTTTTGCAAAAGAAAATGATGTTATGGATAACAAAGAGAGTGATGATTTTGAAATGCTGGACAGAAATGAAGAATCAAAAAGTCATGGAGTAACAGATGAAAACCCAAATGAATTAGTCTTAAACGAGAAGGATGAAAGCAAGAATCAAGTAGTTGGGATTGGGGCAAGTTCAGAGTCTGCCGGAGATGATAATTTGTCTGTCCCATGTTAGCTCAAGTTGTTCATCTGAATAGACTTCTGAAGGGAAGGCTAGAGTAAAATGAATTCTACAACTTTTTAATGCATAAATGTTGGTATTTGTAGATCGTAGGTTAGTAGTTTACTTTTATTTTGTCTGCTATTTTTTTTTTTTTTTAATTTGTATGGTTTGGTAAAATGAAAGATTGGGGAGGACTAATGGTTTTGTTCTTCATTGTCATATCTCATGGACATTAATGAGGGCCATAAGGGCTAGGACCTGACTTTCCTTCCTTTTCTTTTTCCTTTCTGGGTTAGAGTTTGGTTGGGTAGGTCTTTCAAAAAAATAGTAAGAGAGATCCTTAGGTTTTTCAGGTTCATTTATGTACAAGGGATTAAAGTGTATGCCAAAGTGTTATCTTAATTAGCATGTAAAGAACCTGTGAATTTGTGAGGAGAAGTAATGATTACTATGTACTGAAGCTACTTTTAGTTAATTTCATGCAATTGATTTTGTTTAGGAGGATTATTTATCCTCTCTTCCCCTAATGAATTTCTTCTTTTTTTATTGAAAATTATTTGAGATGTTCAATGTTTACCATGATGAACTTCATCAGACTATGCTGAATTGAATCAATCCACTTTAATGAGGAAAACTTTCCATTAAGGACCAATTATAGCTCTTCGTTCTAACATATTGTAATGTAATTATTAATTAGTTAATAATGCTAGGTTCTTGAAATATTTATTTGTTTAAGTCACATTTAGCTTGATTATTGGATAGATTCTGATTATGCATGCGTTTCTCTTTCACATGTAAGTGAATGATTACTTGAGCATAACTGTGTAGCAAATATGAGAACTCTCGTATCGAGTCTGATATGAAACTTGGTAATGCTCTTTAAATTGTTTGGTGGCTTTGGACTCCAAGTTTGACAGAAAGCAGTATTTCTGCCAGATTTTACTACGATGGGCTATCTGGTTTCACAATTTGATGTGCCAATTGCTACTGTGTTGGATATTCCCGAGGAATTAGATGGATGATGCAGGGGTTTGGATTGTGAGGATGCAGGGTTCGCATGGAAAAGGATGAAGGGATGCTATTTCGAAAAAGAAAATGGAAGTGTTTTTGCCGGTATTTTTCTCTAATTTCTGTTTTCCTATTCTCCCTGAACTTCAAATGCTTAATTAAATATTTTGCACAGTCGTGTATTGAAAACCATCTGACCTTTGAATTTAATTCTTAGGCATCCGTTACTTTTGATATGATCATTTTTAACTTCTTCAGTACTGTTTATCTGTTTTTTTTACTTTTTATCTATTCTGGTGCCATTAATTTTAACCATTGTTTCTTGTGTTTACAGATACTATTTGCTGCTGGGCTATACAAGTCAAAGGTGTAAAATATGCATATAATGTGGCAAACAGTTTCGTACATCTTGTAGTTACGTGGTGTTAAGAGTTTGAAGTGCATCTCCAAAAGATAGAGCAATATCTTTGGAGTTACGAATTGGAAGTGGAATACGTAAATAGTTGCTGCTTCAACTTTTCTGCAGATACTATTCTTGCTTGCAAGGCTCTACACAATTGCATTTGGTATCTCAACAAAACCAAAACCAAAAGAATTGTTTGATTGAGATCTTGGGCTTTTTGTTCCTCAACGAGTTCTGAAAAAATTGTTTCTGTGACTTGGTGTTATCATGTCATGTGTACAGGAGTTGATTGTACGGCGAGGGAGCTGATTTTGTGATTCAGCCCTTTCTGACCCATGTATCACTTAATTTGAATGGTTGACCTGCCTTTCATGCTGTTGATCATGTTTCTTTTCCAATGCAGTAAAAAAAACATGAAAGTGTTGGACCGTTTTATTGTAAGGCTATTTTTATTCAATTTCGTTAATGAATAAAAAGGAGCAGTAGAGACCCTAAAGAAATAAAAATATAATTCATGTGAGTAGGGGATAATTCGGTAAACTTTTGAAATGAATCTGAAAAATAATGTTTATTTAAAAAAAAGAAAAGAAGATCATCTAAGCGTGTGTTATGCTAATTAAACAAATGATTTCTTACACTAGAATATCTTTACGGATATAAATAAATGAATGGCTTTCAAACAAACATCTGGTTGTGTGGATATTCTATCAATATGTTTTCGAGGCATGCCACGTATTCAATTTGATCTTGGCGCCAACGTTTATTCGCCACAAAACAGAAGAGGAAAGGAGAAGGCGGGCTCAGCTTGAGCAATTGAAGAATGGCTTTGAATGTTGTAAATCTAGGGTTTCAGTCATTGATTCCGATTTCTCGTTCAACTTTTGTTTCTCCGAAAGATCGCTTCGTGCTTCGGTCTTCTCAAGTGGAGCAATTATCGTTTACTGAATCTGAGAACTCACTCATCGAAGCCCTTCTTGGCGTTCAAGGACGCGGTCGTTCTTTTTCTCATCAGCAGCTCAATGTCTCTCTCTCTCTCTCTCACTCACGTTTCTTCAATTCCTTTCTGAATTCACCATTCAGTTTTTGTCTTTCTTTTATTTGTCTCTCAGGCTGTTGAGCGTGCTGTTCAGGTCCTGGAACGTTTAGGTGGTGTGCCTGATCCGGTTCGTCTTCACTTTCATCGCATTCTCAGTTTTACTTCTAAGTTTCCTAAGCTTCTTTTTATCACCCTTAAATTACTACTAGGCAGTGTGTTTCAGTATTTCATTACACAAAAACGCTAAAATGAGTGACATGGTTTCGGGATTTAAAAAAAAAAAAAAATTCATTAATTTTAGAGAGACAAATAACAATGAATTTCAATTTTAGAAAATACTAATAAATTAGCTATCTGGAACCGAACATACTAGACAAATTATTTTGTTATTACGCGGTTCTCCGTTGATCCATGAAATTAAATTCTGCAGACAAACTCAAATTTGATCGAGGGTCGTTGGCAGCTAATTTTCACAACAAGACCTGGAACTGCATCGCCGATTCAGGTTCTGTCTTGCCTTTATTTTTCGGATGTCCAATAAAACATATTTTCCAATGTTTTTTTTTTTTTTACTTATAATATTTTCATTATTGCCTAATGCCTGGATTATACCTCGGGTCTTTGAAAACATATACACAACATCGGATAATTGCTTCGGAAAGGTTATTTATATTGAGTGCAAATTATTATCGAATCATCATAAAGTTGACTGCCATGTCAGCAAATTGTTGGCCCACTCAGCCTTTTCCCATAGTACTTGACAGTTGATTGTATGATTTGGATCCGATGAAAAAATATTATTCAGCTGTTCATTCAAAGTTTAAAGGTTATTATTATTATTATTATTATTTTGAAACACAAACCTTATGAAAAGCTTCTTCATCCTTGGAATACATTATACATGGATTCGTCTTTAATTCTTGGAGCGACTATTTCATTCAGTATCATGGAAACAGTAAGGTCATCTCTTGAATAACACAAGAGGAAGCAACATATATTATCCTTTTCAACATGGAATCATGTCTGTACATTTAGGGATATTGAACTGAAATTCACTTCAACTTGATAATAGTTACCAGAACAAGTGTCATGGCCTGTTCTAGACAGACTCTGTAAATTGCCTGATGATGTGTCTCAATGTGGTATTTTTTATATTGCTCTTTCAGAGAACCTTTGTTGGGGTTGACTTTTTTAGTGTATTTCAAGAGGTTTATCTTCGAACAAATGATCCACGCGTTTGCAATATTGTGTCATTTTCTGATGCTATTGGTGAGCTCAAAGTGGAGGTAATACTAGATGACTTGAATTGAAGTTATGATAAGTTTAAGATACATTTCTGTGTAAAATTCAACTTCATTACTCTTTTTTTTATAATACTTGGTAACGCCATGACACTCATTGAAGCCTTTCAGTTTAAGAGGCTTTGCCTGTAGTCCATATTAGTAAATGAATTCTGCTACATAATCTAAGCAATGTTGTTATAAGCTTAGTTCAATGATGATTTGTCTATTTTGAAGTGCAATGCCATACTTTAAATTTTTTTAAAAACAATCAGCTTTGTAAACAGCTGATTTACTTACTAATTAGTAATTATTATGTGCTTGTAAAGAATCAAACTTTAATATGGATAACTTTCAAGCTTTTCTTTTGTTTCTTTACATCTGGCATGATGGTTGAATTCCCATTTATGTTTGGGCTTATTCATGCAGAGAATATGATATCATACCTCTGTACATAATTTTGTTGTCTCTGTTCTTCCATCTATTGAAAATTTGGTTTTTGAAGAGCTCAGTAACATTGTTTGATCCATGTACCCTACCCCATATAGTTGGATAAGGGTTTAGTTGTTCTAGTTCTTGTTTTTATGTCTTTCAATTTACACAGGCAGCAGCATCAATTGAAGATGGAAAAAGAATCCTTTTTAGGTTTGACAGAGCTGCATTTTCTTTTAAATTTCTTCCATTTAAAGTTCCGTATCCAGTTCCATTTAGGCTTCTGGGAGATGAAGCAAAGGGTTGGTTAGACACCACATATTTGTCAAGTTCTGGAAACCTTCGTATCTCAAGAGGAAATAAGGTGATTAGGCATTTTCAGTAAAAACATAATTCTAGTAGTATTTGGTTCCGTTCCTTGAGTAAAATGCTTAATTGTAAATAAAATTAAGTATCTATATACGCTTTTATATTTCTAAGAATTATTAGCAACATATCTATAGTGCAGGGAACCACATTTGTGTTACAGAAGCAATCTGAACCTAGGCAAAGGTTATTGACAGCTATTTCCTCGGGGCAGGGTGTTAAAGAGGTCAGAGTGCTGATTTATTTGTTTATATATTTTTATAAACATAAGTGGAATATTTCAATTGTAAACGTTTTTCACACTCTTAATTCCAACAGGCTATAGATGAACTTATTAACTTAAAGCAGAAAACTGGTCAAGAAGAACCAGAACTAGAAGAGGGTGAGTGGCAGATGATGTGGAATTCACAGGTTAGATTTTGGAAATCCAAAGGAACGCCAATTATAAATCACATAATTAATTTGAAGTTATTTCTTTTTGGACAATGCTGATTGAAGCTCATTAAAATGTGTACATTTCTTGTTGTAAAGTCTGGCTTTTCTTATTTAAACAACTTATTATCTACAGACTGTGACGGATAGTTGGATAGAGAATGCTGTCAATGGGCTGATGGGCAAGCAGGTATGAGGTTCATCTTATACATTTACTTTACTCTAATCTCCACATATGCTGCTTCACATCTTTAGTGTATATTATGATGGCTGTTGCAGATTATCAAGAAGAATGGAAGAATAAAGTTCCTGGTTGATATCTTGCTTGGGCTTAAGTTCTCCATGACCGGAATTTTTGTGTAAGTTTCCATTGTTTCATAGAGTGAGTAATAGAGACAGCGGATAACTTGATGGGCACAGATTAGATAAACAAAGTTCATCTATCTATAATTTATCAATTTATCTCTCTGTGTTCCTTGAATTATCTGTTTGAGCCCCACTGAATGTTCTTAATATTTTGCCCCAAATTTGACAGAAAAACTGGCTTCGGAGTGTATGACGTTACAATGGATGATGCAGCCATAATTGGTGGTCCATTCGGATATCCCCTAGGGGTAAAAAACAACTTCATATTGGAGCTTCTGTAAGATTACATCATATCCTCTGTTAATCCATCCAGTATGTGCATTTGAATTCGCTTCTTCAGAACACGTTTGTTTCTTGCATTTAAATTTTTTTAATTATTTTATAAAAGTAGTTTTTGAGAAATGTTGTTAAAACTAATATTTTTTTCGTAGTTTTTAAAACCAAATAATCAAAATACTTTCAAGTTGTTTTGGGGCTGTTTGGGGTAGTCGAATGCTTTATTTTTAGTTTTCAAACGTAATTTCCAAAACAATATGTTTGAAAACAGTTTTCAAAATTGTTCCCGGCCCCACTCGCACTCCCGTCTCTATCACAATTACCATTGTCGGTGAGAGTATAAGAAACTTTTAAATTGAGCTTATATTCAAACTAAAATTGTATTAAAAAATGGTTGTTTTTAAAAATCATCCCAAACCGTATCTTAGTTATATTATTTGTTTTTCCTTTCATTCTCACATCTTGATTCACTTATATTCTCTAGACTTAATTAAAGTTTTATTTTTCTACTTTTTCAAATGTGCAATTTAAACACTTTTTTGTTCTTTTATTTTTTTAAATCTGTAATTTAAGTACTTTTGGTCTGGCTGTTAATTTATAGGTGGTAACCATTATCTTTAATGTTAATTTTTTTTTATTGTGATTAAGAATTATTTAAATAAAATTAATTAATTGATTTTTGTGTTCTCAATAATAATTTAATAAAAATAAAATAAAAGAAGTCTTTTATAAAATATAAAATAAAATATATAAAAAAAATTATAACTAATAATAAGAGTTGATAAAAAATAAAGAATAATAATTTAAATAATTTTGATATTTTGACATTTTTAAAATCGGAACAGTGATATTGAGTCATTGTTCTAATTAATGGATCACTAACTGATCCGATTTATATTAATAAAAATTAAAAATATTTATTATATATAAAATTTAAATTTATTAAAATTTTATTTTAGTAATCTTTAATATTATTAAAAATTATTTAAATTATTCTTTATTTTTTAACTCATTTATTTTTATATATTATTATATATATTTTTGAAAATTAATTGTTTTTAGAAACTAAAATAAAAACAATTAAATAAGTAGGTTTGGCTTTTCTCTAATATCCGCCGCTGGTTGTGTTTTCCTTTGCAGATACAATGACGAGAAGCTCAGAGTGAGCCGGGGATACAATAATATTCTTTTCGTGCATGTTCGTACAGATGCATTGAGACCTAATATGAGTTTTTAGAAGAATGATAGAAATCGTTGCGAGTGAATTATTTGTGATCAATTGTGTAATCAACTGTCCGACTCTGCAAACTAAATATAAATATCAGAGAATTATAATGCATTTCAAGGAATTATATCAGAAAAACTATCCTAAAATCCATACCAATTATAAATAATGTAAAAAAATTACACTTTATCCATAGAAAGTTTATAGCAAATGTTGTAACTGTGCTAAGTCATTTGATAAAAAAAATAAAATACACTACCAATGCATATAAATTATATTCTCCACCACGCCGGTTTATTTTTGGTACTCTATCCAAACATACTTTATAATGTAACCGTTCTAGAATCATGCAAGAAAGTTTCTACTATAGAAATACGAAAGATGTATTACAATTGACCTCGACCGTTCACTTAATTTCCAATTACTATTATTCTATTACATCATAAAAAAGAACAAACAATTAATGAATATGAAATTATATGTTCACCGACCCTAAACAAAAATTATAGACAAGGAAGAAGGAACTAACTTCTTGCTTGTCAAACTGTATTGAGAAGGACATTACAGAAAATCTACATAGTGACGATTTCTTTTCTACTCTCATCCTCCTGTACTTTAAGGCCATTGACGACGTCTTGTTCACTGATAGTATTGTGTTCCTCAATGCTGGGCTTTCCCTCTGCTGGCTCTTCATTAGTGGGTTTCCCCTATTGCAGACAATAAATTCAGGTTAGTAATCATCATGCAAACATTGAACCTTAAGGAATGGCTGATGAAGCGTAGCCTAACCTTATTTCGATCACGCCATCCAAGTCCAAATGGACGAGAAAGTAAGCTTATCCTCCTAGCAGGGATATCCGGCTCTTGATTGTTTCTCGATACTAGAGTATCTGACTGTGAAGATCTGTAAATCAAGCAGTTATTTTCATTTCCTTTCCAACAACATTTATCATTGCACCTTTTTCTCAAATAGGAAGAAAGTTTAATTTTTAATACCACCACTAAAGGTTTTGACCTTTGGGGGAGGTTCAATCATTAGAGTGTTGATCGATGTATGTCAAATTCACAACAGATATTCATTACAAAACTTTGAAAAAAATATATTAAATAAAAAACCCTACCGGAAAAAAATAAATTTGTAGGTGCACACATGTTGAAAAGTAAAGGGATATTTTAAAAACTTAAATATACCGTGGAGATTGTAGCACTTTAACTTGGCCAGATTGGTACTGCAATGTTGCCTCCAGCATAGATTCTGCCATAACTGCTCTCTTCTCCATTTCAGCAAGTGCAGTAGTTGCTTCTTCATACTTTTCCTGCCAATATAATATGTATGATTGTAAGATGTTACACTATCAAAATTCACCATTGTGCTAGTCGAAATATAATATAGTATAAGGCATTGACATGAACTTGACATGTGGATAAGCATAGTTTTTTTTTTAATAGGCGTAGAGATTTATAAATATTAGTGCATTTAAAAGCACAAGGGATGTGGATAAGCAAAGAGTTTTTATTTTTATTTTTTATATAGGCATAGATTTATAAATAGTTAAATATTAGTGCATTTAAAATAAGCACAAGGGAATGCAACTTTGCTGACATCAAAGAATGCTGCTAATTAGACTGTTTAGCATAGTGCAATCACAACAATCCCCTCCCCCCATCCCTAAAATAACTGAAACAAACATAATCTATCATTATCCAGGGCTAAAATGTTACACTCGGATGTGTTTGCTTCCAAATAGCATTCAAGTATAGCCTACAACAGAATAATGAATAAAATAATGTCTAAGATGTGACAAAATACTATCAGCCACTATAATATAATGATGCCCAAATCAAGAACAGCTTTCCGAAAAGCAATGATGCTTTTTTAATATGATTATCTTGCATTTGTGAGATATTAATGAAATACAAAAGCAATAAAGTTGAAAAAAGGTAACCTGAAGGACTTGCGCAGCATATCTTTGTGCGGCCGCATCTTGCTCAGCAAACCTACGAGCATCCTCAGTCACCTTTTGCTCTTGTTCCACCCGCATCAACACCTATCAGCAACAAAAACTCACATCACACACGAGAAAGCATATTTTATCCCAAGAATGAATACAAACAGACAAAAATGAGACCTGAAGCATAGCAGTTTCTTGTTCTTGTTTATCAGCAAGTGCCTGTTGAAGCTGAGCAACCTCTTCCTCTAGTTGCTCTACCTGAAAATGATAAGAATTACATGCTTTAACTTCTCAAATAACAAATTAGAACCTAGTCTACAGAACATATAATCTATAGTTGTTAGAGGCTTTTGATTCTCAATTTGAATCACGTGATTCCACACGTGCAATTCAATATCACGAAATGATTTGTAGATGACTTTGAATTGTGTGATATATTGATGAATCTGTAATTATATATCAACGATATGAATGACACCATTTGGCAGATTGTAAAGAAGACATGATGGCACTCTATATGGTTTGCTGGCATTCATTGGAGAAAGAGCAGCAGAGCAACCACATTGAAAGTTGTAAACATGTATGAAGCATATTGGAAGCTGTAAATTTAAAAACTGTCTGAGCCAGGTGGACAAATTTTTACCAGTTTTCATCGGTTCTCACTGGGTTGCATGCTACTGGTTTTCAGTCAAACCGGTTCAACCAGTTGGGCCAGTTTTAATAACAGTGCCTATTCTCATCTAATTAACTGGGTTCACATAAATACCAATTCAATTATATAAACATCATAGAACTTCCTGTTTGTGTATCATGGACCTGAATCTGAATCCTTGAATTTTCAAGTAGTACACTGAAAGCAGTGGGTATCCCAGAAAAGGAATTTGCCAAAAAAATGGATGTAGAAGACTAGAAGAATTATACAAGTATCAGTATCCCATACAAATGTGTGTGATAAGAACTTTCGGAGAAGTGGAGAGCCATGTGCACTCATGACTTACCTTGGCACTCAGTTGTCGCCTGTTATCCTGCTTGACCATTTCCATTAATGCTGTTTCCAGCTCCTCCGCTCTGATAAAAATAAGAAATTGAAAGGAATAAATGTTACATGCAAAAAAGTGAATCTCCCAACTTTCAGGGGAAGCCCCTCTCTCTCCAAAAATTTAGGAATTGATTGCCAACAAACAATAGTTTGCGATAATCTTAAGTTACAAATTTAAACTTCTCTCACTGCACAACAAATCAACATTTTTGTTAACATAGACAGAAGTAATCAAGTCTATAATTATATATCACAAGCAATGCTTTATGGAACTGGGCATACGATTTAGATTTTAGAGTAGATTAGGGGAAAAAAGAATAGCAGTTGTATGACTGCAAGAGAAGTCAGATTTTTAAGTACCTAAGAATGGCTGATCTTTTCTCCTCTAGTAATCTACAAAGTTCAACCTTCAACCAGACAACCTGCATGGAGTTCACAACATAAGAATAATGACATGCTGTAATTAGTTGTTGAACTGTTATCCTCAAATTAGATTTCAAAAGTGGGATATGATGATATAATTAAATAACTCAAGTGGGTCTTATAAAGTAAAACAAAATCAACAACCATATCAAAACATATGTCTGATCTTTTTGATTTATATGTATATATATTGTGGTGCAAGAAAGTTTAGGGTGTCAACTTTGTTAGGATGTCTGAACCTACCTTTTTACCTCTGCATACTCTTTTTTTGCTAAAATAAAATAAAATAAAAATGTTGTACCAAAACCCTGCTCAACTCTGATAAAATGTACATGCATTGTATTAGTAATAGATACCAAAAACATTGAAATGGAAAATTTGCACGTGTTCATAAAGGTAAAAATTGAGCCTAAAGACCAGTTGGGACAATAGTCCTCAATAACCTGTTAACCACACGTGAATTAAATTAACCACGTTGAGGTTAAGGGTTCATTTATGATAAATGCAATCATTAGAGAGTAGCCAAAACTAATTATCACTTTATAAAACATGGATTTTTTTTTAAGTTGGGTTTAGTAATTTGAGAATGTTATATATGTGAAAGATAGCAATTAAATGAACCATCAACTATATCACAATCAAATAAAAAGTGAGAAGGGTAAAAAGGAAAGACAAAATTCACCTGCTCTTGAAGATCTGGAACAGAATCTATCTCACCCTCTCCAGTCAGACTAATCAGAATTTCATCTGCATTAGTGGAACCAGATTCTGTACGAGATAAACTGCCAAGCACTTGCATATCAGCTAGTTTTGATGCTAGTCCCTGAGAATCCCTCCATGCTTTAAGACCTTTTGATCTTTCTTCAATGGAAGCTATTACAGCTGGCCGATGTTTATTCCTCAGCTGCTGCAACCGAGTTTCATTTATATTTTGGTAACCCATGCAAGCTGTCAATACAAGCTGACTGCTATCAAATGTGGAGCCAGCCAATGACTGAAGTAAAGTAACTGCATCTCCAGCATCCTTTGTTGTTACCAAAGCAGGACCTACAAGACATGATGAAATTAAGTTCTCTGAGGATATGTATGGCTTAAGCATTGATAGTTTACTTTTTCCAATAAACATTTTCAGCCAGTACCATATAGCTCCATTAAAGCAACTGCAGTTCTAAAGAGCATGACTCGGTTCCCTTCGAAAAGAAGCACATCCCACATTCGAAGAACTGAAGTCCAGATAATTACAATAGATCAGAAGGAAGCTCGAACAATAGTGTACAAATGCTCATTTGACACTGGCAACTTTTTAAGGTAAGACTAAGCTACACTACTCAATAGATAGAACATAAAACCTGACCACTTTCCCAAGGAAGCATATTCACAAAAATGGTCAGGAACCATGGTCCAGTAACCCATGCCACCTGCACTCCCAGATAATCTAGATGATTGGCTGCAAAATAAGTACACACAAGAAAATAACAAGTGAGAAATGGAACACTAGAAACAAAATTCACTTGGTGAGTTCAAAGACAAAAATGAATTAAAATAGTTTACAAACCCAATTTGGGAAACCTCTCCCTCACCAACTCCTCAAAAACAAGTTGATCCACCTGGTAAAGTGAAAATATATTTGAATGAATATATGTCAAAATGTAACAGTTATTCACACACGTTTAATTTAATCGATAACATGAAGTAAAGAAACCATACTTGAGATTCTATCATTTCCTCTGAATAATAGCCATCAAAATAATCATCTAAAATGCCCATTAAGGCCCTGGGGAAAACCATAGTTAGGGATGAAACATCAAATTAGTTCAAATTTGCAATGTAAAAGCTGCTAAAGATGCTGCATAAGCATAAAGCAATCAGTCAGGCATTCCTTCAGGGAAACAGTGCTCATCAAAGACAGCAGCAGTTATAATAATGATGCCTATATCCATGATTTACTTTGAAAAGTGCATATTTTGTGCATATACTCTAGAAATCTACTCAAGCAGTTATCTAAGGACATACCAAAAGGCATTTTCTTCAGGCATCAAAAGTAGCAATAAGCCAGCAAAAAAATTCATGGCCTGCAATATAAATTATTTCAACAAGCTAAATTAGTGGGTTATAGATTTCATGAACATATACATATATGTCCATGTGAAAGGGCATAAAATAAATGATGGGCTTAAATTATTTAATTATCCATGTTATAGGACAGATCACTACTACTCATGAATCATAGACATCACACATATGAAAGGTACCCATGAGGCATTAGGGCCCTTTGCACCTCAGTCAAGCATGCAACATTGCAACCTGAAAACAGCTCTTGCCTGATTGAGGTTTGTCACGAAGTAGTTCCCAATTCATCTAAGCAATTTACAATTTCAACAAAATGCTTGGGTGAGAGGATGCACATATATGAACCATTCCTATTGTGCAATATTTCAAGCTCAAAGATCTTTCACAATAGGTTTGTAAGTTTGTTATGAATATCAAATACACTATTTCTATACCACAGTGGCACAGATCATCTTCAACTCATTATACTTTCAAAAGCACAAACCTGGAGAAACACATTGCTCCAAAATCCAAAACTACCTCAACAAAGATCAATAATATATTTTGGGGAAGTAATGCAAAGTTAATGACTAGACAAAAGTTTCATTTTCTAGAATTCATATATATAAATATTTTACATCAGATATTAATAAAGTGTAAATAGGTGGAAAATTTAGCTTTGAAAGATTTTTAAATTTTTTCTTATCAATTGCCATTGCATTCATTGACTCATCATTTAAAAGTGATGAAATTCAAGTCACCAATTTTTATTTTTGGGAGAGAAAAAAAAACTAGTATAAATAAGGCAACATAAAGTCCTTTAAGTCTAGTCAGCTGGATAGATGTTTCATATAAACACCTCATTAGATTGACTGGAAAAAAATGGGAAAAATGTGTTTTATCAAAAAAAAAAAAAATGGGGAAAATAGAACATGTAACTCTTTAAAGAAGCAAGGACCTGGCAGTAACCAACAGAGGGGTTATGTCGAGCATATGCAGTGAGTAATCGTCTCAAAGCATTTCTACCATCCTCATCCAGAGCAGGATGACCAGGAAATGTTCGAGGCAGATCCTGCACACAAACAAGCAATAGTAATGGACTACTGAGAAGAAACTTATTTAAAGAGTTATTCTAATTATATCATAGTATTAAGAACAATAAGGGTGAAATATCAAAAGCAAATACCTTCTCAATCTGTCCTTTCCATTTTTCTGGCATACGTACAAAATCTGCACCTGTTTTCCCATTGCTGTCAGTTGACTCCATGCTTTGCTGAGCAATTTTAATTTCAGAATCACTTTCTGAGGCTAACAAGTCTTGATAATACTTCTCCACCCGCCTTGCTTTTACACCAACAAAAGCTTGCCAAAGCTGGAACGCAATAAGAAAACACAAGGGTAATTCACCAAACAATAAATAAATTTCACAACAAATACAAATCTCAAATATATATAATACATACCTCTCCTCTCAATGCCATTGGTACTCCACCACGAACCAGAACTTCCAACTCTTCTTTCCAAGGAAATGAAGCCTCTGGTGGTGCAGTATCAGCAGTTATACCATTTGCCGAGGCATTTGTGCCATCAACAACAGGCATATCCAGACTAGGATCTGACCTCTCAACATCATAGAACTCCTCCTCAGAGTCTTCCTCACATGCTGCTCCTTTTGGTGATTTAACATCATCAGAATGCAATGGTGATTTTGCAGTTTCAATAAACTGTTCATCTTTTAACACACCTTTCTTGATTCTTTCATCTTTTACTGACCCGGATTTCTTCTTTACACGAAGACTCATCATATCCTCAATAGTTCGAAGAGATGGTCTTATCTCTGTCCATAACTGGACTCTGTGAGCTTTTGTCTCCTCAGACGGTGGTACCTCCTCCTTTTGACTACCATTTTCCACTGCACTGTCAGAACCACCAGGCACCTGGTTGCCTGCTTCATGTCCATTAATACCCTTGTCATCCGAGCTAGCATCAGCTTCTTGCTCTGCAGCTCCATCACCAACAACCTTCTCACCCTCCCCCACAACTAAACCATCTGTGGCCAATTCAGAAGACTCCGCCTGTCTATCAAGAAATGAGTTCCACCTATCTGACCTTTCCTCCTCTTCCTCCTGAAAATGCAATGAAAAAGTGTTACACTCAGAACAACACTTAAAAAATTAAGTGCTTCCCTGGCTTTGAGGTAGAAAACAAAAAAAATATCCAAATCCTCTCTTGTACGATTCTTCAGTTTAACAGAAAGTGAATTTCACTTCACATCACTCTCCTAATCCTTCCTGAAAAAACATACAAGTGGCAAGGCTGGAATGACCGGACCTTGTATATGTTAGCATATTCACGGTATCTTTGCAGGTGTTGAGGCCTCACAGTAAACCCATAGGCATCCCTGTTCAAACCAAACACGCATTAATTTCCAAAAATAAAAAAACATAATCCAATAATAAACAGATAAATAAAAAACAAAAATCAACGGAGAACCAAAATAATTAACTGCACACAAACAACAAGTACGAGACGAAACGACAAATTAAAGCAAAACGCAACTGAAAATGCCGGTCGTCGCCCCCAAAGCTAAAACGACGACACATTCCGGACAAAACGCACTTCCCATAGCACTCGGCATTCATTGATTGCCTCAGCACAGCAGCGCCGATGCCCAATTGTCACTATTCACTACTCACTACTCATTACTAAGTAAACAAAAGTTAAAATGAAGAAAGAAAAACCCGCAATCGGCGTCAACTCAAACTCAACGGACAGAGATCGATCTTCAAAATCCACTAATTCAACGGCAAGTCGCATAGTGGTCCAAGTGAAATTCGGACCAAAACAAAACCAAACCCCGAAAAATAAGAAAAAAATGGAAAAATAAATGAAAGAGGATAATGAAGTGATAATTAACGGATCTAACATAAAGCGAGAGTGGAGGAAGTGAACAACGGATACCTCTTGTGTTCGAAGGTGATGAGAGGGTTTACGGTTATGTTGTTAGGTTTCATTTGCGGATTGGATCGGCGAAACGAGATCTTCTTCGCCTCGAATTTGTTCAACTGAATGCGTATATGTGCAGTTAGTTTAGTTTTTGCAAGCTAGTGCGAGTACTAATAAGCAACAAAATCGAGGAGAGTGGAGAGTAAGAGATTAAGAGGGAGGGAGAGAGAGATGCACATGCACACTGAGCGTGAGGAGAGCGAAAATGGCGTCACGTTATTATTACATGTGCTGCGTGATACACTCACACAAACAGAACTCAAAAGGCTAAAAGGTGGTTTGGTCCGGTTTGATTCGGTTCGGTTCCTCCATTTTCACTTTTCTTCTTCCACGGCTGACCTGACCAATCCATCAACAATCAACGTGCTGTTTCAGATTTTGACCCGCTCAACTCTAATGATAATCATTACTCAACTTGCGCTTACAAATATAAATAACCTTAGTGATAATAAATAATAATCGTCTGTTATTTCATTTATTTATGCTTTTTTACCCCTAAAGTTTCAAATGTGGTGCGGTTCGGCTGGACCGCCATGCCATAATTTCAACACCGACACCAAACCATACGCCATCCTCGTATAATATTTTTAATACATCTAAATTTAAAATACATATTTTTAAGATACGTGTATTTGAAAAAACAGTTTGGTTAATGGTTATACAGTGGCGAATAGATATTTTATTTGTGAGCATTTTAAAAATTATATTTTAGTATTTTCATTGATTAATTATATAAAGTTTAAAAGGGACAATATGAAAAACTTATAGATTTTAATTGATTAATCTATCCTCCTCTTCTGATTTTTTTTTTCTCTCCGCTTAAAATAGAGCCGCCTTAAGAAAACGAGTACACGTTTTTTGATGAACTTGGCCAAAAAATTTGGATAGTATGCATTAGTGAAAATCCACAACTTATAACATTTTTTTGTTCTAAACTAGATTTCAATTATATTTATAATTGTTTCGTTATTTGCCAGAAAGTTGATAAAATTATCTCGAAAGAAGTTTTTTTGGTGGGTTAGCCATCAGTTTTCTAAACATAGTTGCTCATTAAAAAGCTTTTTATTTTAAAAATTTGCAGTCTGTCACAATAAAAGTAAAGGACGACGGAGTTATATGACCTACAAAATAATTATTTATTTAGAATTCTATTTTTTGTTAATTGACTTAATTCTCTCAAATGGCAATCGAGAAGATTATTTTATTTTTTAAGAATAAAAAATAATCAATGAGCCTACTATTGTACCTTACAAATATTCATTCCCTAATCCCTCGTCCCTTGAGGCTATTGAATGCCAAAAAAATTCATTGCCTAATAATCCCTCGTCCCTTGAGGCTATTGAATGCCAAAATCTAGTAACATGAATACAAGATCACAGTAGAGGATAAAAAGTAACCAATAAAAAAGTAGCTATCCGTATATAATAACACCGTTCTATGGTATCTATTTAATCGTCTAGTAGAAATTCAAAATATACATTTATTTGACAGAGTTAAACAGACATATAAACATTCTAATACTTATCTTTGATTCTTACCTATAAAAAAATTTCTAAAATATTTTTCTTGATCATTTTAGTTTTTTAAAGAATATCTTCTTCTTTTTTTTACAACTTGTAAAGAATATCTTAAATATTGAATAAAGTGGAACTTACTGTATGAGCTAAAAAAAATAGAAAAATATTTTTAAAGTCTGTTGTTTAAAATAATTTTTATATTTATTAAAAAAATGTATTAGATATGTTTTTCTCTAAAACATTATCTAATATTTTAAACATATTTTGATTTTAATTAGAAGTTTAAAACATTCTAAATAAAGCTACATTCTTCAAATTACCATTTTACCCACTGCATGCCTGTCGGTACGTCACTAGTCATGCCGTGATCTCTCCAACGCACGACGTTCATGTAATTTATACGACTTAACTTCACTTCCACCGCACATTATTTATATTTTTTTTTTCACCTCGCTTATATCTTTATAAGGAGTATTTAGAATTTTGATAAAAACATAGTAATAATGATGTTTATAATGATTAATTAAACATTCGACAAGCATAAAGATTAAATTATTAAAGATTTAATAAAATATTAAATAAATAATAATAATAATAAAATCTAAACATTTATTTTTTTAGACAGCAACATTATTAATGTTATAGTTTAAAATCTGAGTATAGAAACAAACTAAGTAAATAATTAAAATAATACTTAAATATTTTTATTTAAAGTAGCAAACATATAACCAATAATTTAATATAAACAAATGTTACCATTACTTAAATTTTGTTCTAACCATTCTTTAAATTATATAAACTACCTGCTCGTATCATTCAAAAGGCTAAGATTATTATTTTAGAGAAACTGGAAACCCACAACAAGAATTAAAAAAAATGACATAAGTAAAAGAGTTTTTTTTTTTTTTACAATAATTGAAGCATTGAATATATATATAAAAAATATATAATCTTAAGAGAATCATGTTGCACCAATAATAATTTTAAAAGAATTACATTTTATGTTTGTCATTATTTGGTAAGATGTAACGATTAAAATTATTAAATTAGTAACCCATAATAATAATTAGATCATATGGTTACAATGAACTATAACTCTCTTAGATTTATTATTTATTTTTATGTAACTTCCTTCCTCGTATAATATAAATATGATGATGATAATATCATACCCATCAACAATATTATAAATTTAAGATTGATTAAAGTGATTCATCTCTGTGAAACTTTTTTGATCGGCAATATTTATACCTATGAATGACATCTTAATAACAAAACAGCAAGACCTAAAAAAAGTATTTCTCCATTCTTCATTAAAAAAAAAAAAGTCTTGCTCCACCAACCTTCGAATGCTAAACAAGATTTGCCTTAATTTGGATTGATAACAACATCAAGTGATTCACCATAATCTAGACTATTAACGACATATGGTATTATTAGGTAGGTAAGAATATACTCACTTATAGTGGATAAATTACAGTGATTCACTACAAACATTAGTGTATAAAATTGCATTGATCATGACCCAAAGTTATGACCCTTCGGTCACGTGTAAATGTGCTGGAGGTCTCTTAAATGTGCTAGTTTGGAATAAAAAATGTTATGACTTTTTTTTAGGTCTTGTTAACTTTATTATTAAAATGCTAAAGGTCTCTTAAATAAGTTATGACTCTTTGGTCATATGACCATTTTTTGTGGGATCATCATGCAAATGGAGGTGTTAGTAAACAGTAATAACCATCCTTTCTTCAGACAAAATTATATAGAACACAATAATTTCATATGGATGAAATCACACATTTTAAATTTATAAAAATGAAAAAATATACTATTTTTTTTATAAAGATTAAAAATATATATTATTATATTTATTGAAATTAAGAATATATTTTAATATAATTTTTATAATTAATTGAATTTACTTCACACATGGTGAGGGGTATAATAGATTATATCTTAATTTTATACATAAAATTAATAATAAATATTTTTCATAATTATATATTTTATCTTAATTTTTTATTGTGAGTTTTATTTTTAATAAATCAATTTAATATTTTTTATTTTTTAAAATTTTACTTTCACATAATTGTACATTTTATTCTATAATTTTTTTTAATTTTTTTTGACAATTTTTATATCAATTTTTTTTATAAATTTTTTCCTAGATCTCTTTTTTTTTTTTTCTAACAAATTTGACTCTTAATTTTGATAAAAATAAAATGAAATTATAATCCTCTCTGATTTATGGATCCGTCACTGCGTGAAGACGCAAGGGTGAGTAACTAGTATAATAAAAATTAATGATCGTTGACAAAATAAGTTTGGATGAGGAGGGGAGGTATGAATAAAAAAAAACAACAAAAAATATATAAAAGAGCGAACATGAAGAACCATTGGCTACCGCGTGAGAGTTTATCTTTGTTTTTGCCATTAGCAAACGCAGAGGTGCATCAAGTTTGGATCAGGAGAGTTATAAATTATGAATATCACAAAAGAAAAAAAACGAGAGTTATGAATAAAAAAGGACATGTTGAATAATTAGGAGAGGTAAGAATAAAAATTACCGCAGGTGAAAAATGGCTTATTTTTTATATTTATAAAAATAAACAGAATTTAAAGATGATAAACTTATAGTAAAATAACTTACTCAGTCTTATCATACTGATAAACGGACAGTTGTTATTACGGTGTAAAGGTAAAACTGCCTGCCCTTTTGTGTGGTAAAGTGGAAATTACAAAAGAAGAAACAAGAACTGAAGTTCCTCTGGTGTGATCCAAGAGAAGAAAGTGGGTTTAGCGGCGATTGGTGAATGACGATGTCGGGCTTAAAGCTTGGCACGAGCGCTTTCATCTACGCTCGAACAGCCAAGGCCACCACAAAAACCAAAACCAAACCCATCTTATCATGGCGAACCACAACCCAACACCCCCGCAGGTACATGCCTTCTCCTCCTCCCTCCAAAAATCAAATCCTAGGGTTCACTGTTAGAGACAAATTCGGATGTTCGGGAAGGGCTGGTCTTGTCACAGATTTGGGTTCCGCAGTGCCACAACAACCTCAGCCAGAACCAGAACCTGAACCTTCCAAATTGCTTACGTTGCCAACAGTTTTGACTCTAGGCCGTGTCGCCGCTGTCCCAGTTCTCGTTGCTAGTGCGTTTGCCCCCCTTTTCATATTTATATCACAACACTTGTCATGTAATCTTATGTCATGCTTTTTGTAGCTTTCTACATGGAGAGTTGGCGTGGAACTGCTGCTACTACCAGTATTTTCGTCGCTGCTTCAATCACTGACTGGCTTGATGGCTATCTCGCTCGCAAGGTACTCATTCCATTCCAATTCAACCCAAAACACCGCTTTTCAACTTATAATAATACAAACCTTACCTTTGCAATGCAGATGAACTTAAAATCTTCATTCGGTGCATTCTTAGATCCAGTAGCTGACAAGGTATTTTCACTAACTAACATGTGATGTGACTTCGATTTTAGTTCTCGATGTAAAATTCATTTCTGTTTAATTCAGCTTATGGTTGCTGCTACACTGGTCTTATTATGTACTAGACCTTTGGATGCTGGTGTGTTTGGACAAGCACCGTGGCTACTCACTATACCTGCAATTGCCATCATTGGTAGAGAGGTAGGTGAGCCATGCATTGCTTCAAAGGTTTTCTTCTAAGCAAGGGTTTGCATGTTATTGCCAAATTCATGCACTGCATCCCATTACTATTGGTTAAATTAAATATCCGTTTTCCTTATCTCTGCATTCTATGATGTTTATTTTGTAACCTGTGAGAAGTGTACGAAACTCAAGTTTTTTGTAACTGTTACGGAAGCTGAACTATAAGCCACCATATTTTTCATATTATAGAATGTGTGAAAGGATAATTCATATTTGAGGTCTCCTACTTTTGTTGCTGGCAGAGCTGATGACCTATTATTATTACATATTGCTCTGGAGGTGGAAGCTGTAATGGTCTAAATGCCATTGTGTAAAGTAGTTGTAAATTATTTTTCCATGTTAGTATATATCATTAAATGTAAACCATGAAAACATATTTAGCTGAGATTTATATTTAATTATTTATAATTGTATGATAAATTAACCATACTGTCACATGTCTGTTCTTTTGCACTCAAGGGCCAAGACATCATACCTTGTCTAATTTACTGGCTTTGCATTAGTTTTTGAATCCAATGTCTTTTTAATTTTCTCTTGTAACTTGCTCAATAGATAACCATGTCTGCAGTCAGGGAGTGGGCTGCTTCCCAGGATAGTAAGCTTTTAGAGGTTTGTTTTGCCTCCTGTATACTTGAATCAGCTGTGTTATATTATTAGCACAATGTTTTGAGCTTGAGCTTATTTATCGTGAAACCTTAAATAATAGGCTGTTGCTGTAAATAACTTGGGGAAGTGGAAAACAGCCTCACAGATGACAGCATTAACCATCCTTCTTGCAACCCGGGACTGGAGGTAATTGTTTTCTTCGCATTCTTAGAATGCCCTATTATCATTAGATCTTTTATGAAAAAGAGAAATTAGGCGAAAGGCGAAAAACTCATCTCTAAATGACTTGATGTTTTACTAAGCTTTTGTTAATGTTTGTCTCTGAACTTTAGACATGTAAGTAATACATAATCTTATGTGTTTGGAAAAGTTTCTTTAGGTGTGAATTTGTTAGAAGTTGTATATAACAAGCCTTAGTGTCTGTCCCCCACAAAATTTTGAATTCCAGCTGTCATTGTTTGATTGAGTTTCACTGTCTTTTCCCATTGTTCTTTTTAGCCACGGAGGAGGAGCTGCCATTGTAGTAGGTTCTGGTGTTGCTTTGCTTTATACTTCAGCAGGGCTTGCGATATGGTCGTTGGTTGTATATATGAAGAAAATCTGGAAGGTGTTGTTGAGGTAGCATGCCTGGTGCTCCATGTATTCACATTTCACGAAAGGGGGCTCTGCATTTTTACTGGCATGTACATTAATTTTTTATGTATGGGCAACCTTTAACAGCACAAAGTACGATTTCTCCTACGCCTGTTTATTTCTGCACTTTTTTTGGTTATCGGTCACCCTAGGAAATGAAAAAAACAAGGGCCACTACTAGCTATGCTTAAACCTTGCAGCGGTGATTTTGTTATAGGTCCTAAGTCCTAACCACAATTTAGAGTCATTGAAAGTTTGAGAATTGCGAGCATGGAAAATTCACAATAGGAATTATTGTATGATAGTTGACCTATCAATTAATTTTGATCTGATACTCATTATATTATTTAGCGATGCATGAATGCACCAGTTAAATTTCGAAATAAACACGGTTAATTTGCTTTGCTATTTGGTGTGAGCAGTAAATAGTTCATCGAATAATATATGACTTGAGTTTTGTGCATCTAATAATTAAATAGGGTTTCATTAGAATAAATTAAAACATTCTGATATTCGTATATATGGTGCAGCGGGTAGATCAAATAACGTGGGATGTGATAAACAAAATTCACACTGCACATGTGTTTGGTGGATTTCACTATCATAGAGGCTATCGACAATTCAATTGGCTCTGCCTCAGGAATATAGATTAAGGTTCAAGACAATGAATAATGACCGCAGGAGCTTTCATAAAAAAATAAAAATACCATGCAGGTTACACTCTCATTCGTTATCACTCTACTCATTGCATCCATCCTTTGTTTTTAATTTCTTTAGGACAACACAAGATGAGCGACGATGATAGGATAATAAAGGTTGTTCATGTTTGCAGTTAAATCAAGATGTAAAAAAATCGCAGATAAAATAAACTAATTGCGATGAGTAGTAGTAGATCATAGATATTCATCAATCTTACCCGCTGACGTACACTGGTATTAAGTTAAGCTGCAAGAGCAGAACAACATAATGATTGTCTGTCAGGATGCCTATGTTTGTTACCAGTTAGTCCCTGAAATGTACCAGTACCTGTACCACAGTATCTCAACATTGATATTAGTCATTGACTCTTTGGAGACACCCTCGATTAAAAAGAAAACAAAAATTGGGATAATTTTCTAGCATTTCCATAACAAGTAGGTTCCTGAGGCGATTAAATCAAAGTTGTTTCAATGTGCTGATAGTTATTAACATTATGACAATGGGGAAATAGATTAGAAAAACAAAACTTATCTGTTATTGTTAGACCCAGTCTCAAGTGTAATAATAATAATAATAATAATAAAAAAGAGAGGAAAGAATCAAAGACAATACATAAAAAGAAAAAGAAAAAAAAGAAGAGGAAAAGAAAACAAGTGTGAGTGAGAGAGAGAGGAAACTCTTTGTTGATTGTATTATCCCAGGGGCAGGGGCAGGGGCAGGGGCAGGGGCAGGGGCAGGGGATGGGGGAATTTACATTTGGAATACAAATTTAATAGAGTGATGGGTTCATTGATTCATTCATGTGTGCCAAAACTCTTGAACTAGGTGGCTAGGCATCTATAATACCAATACCATAACCACTGTCACCACCTCCTTTGATCGAAACCAAGGGTACACGTGAACTGGCACGGGTCCAAATATTTGAATCAAGATACAATACTATAACCGTGATGTCATCATGGAAGTGTCTCCTCACCCCTCTGTCAATCTTTTTCAAGTCTGAGTATCTCATTTCTCTTTTCTTCGCAGCTTCACAAAGTGCTGTTTTCACAAGTTTCTTCGCTACTCCCTGCCATGTGTAATGTGTTCAATACAAATATTCAATTAATTAATGAACATCAAATGTTAAAGCAAGTTGGTAGTAATAAACATAAACAATTAGAATCCTACATTACGTGGACCGCTCTGGACAATGTCAACTGCTTCTTGATTGCTCATTTGTTCCCATAACCCATCTGATGCAAATATAAGAAACTGATCTCGAGGACACAGTTTCTGTACTAGTATTGCTGGTTCTGCTTTAAGGATTGGCTGCTCAAATGGTTCCGGGAGTCGAAATTTCGATAATAATGGTGCTTTATTAAACTCTGCCTTCTTTAGATACGCATCACCAATGGATCTTGAAATCTACAACATAAATAATTAACATAACTCTTCAGTTCATCATGCTATTGCTGGTCATGCCATTCAATTTCCTTTTTGATAATTTCAAGGACTTGAGGGTTTTTTCAAGTACAAGGACTAATTTGAAGTTGGTGAAATAGTTGTAGGAATAAAATGGCTGTTCAATCAAGGAATGAGCCAATGATGCGGGATGGTGCAGAATTGAACAACAAAAAATCTGCTAAACAGATAGATAACTCCTAATGCAAACCACTATGCATTATATAAAATTGAAGTCTCAAGACATGAAAGTACTAATAATCAGACAAACTGAGTATCACTAAGACTTTCAACAATATTGTGACTCATGTAACCAACGATGAATTGAATCAACCATTGTTCCCTGAATCTGGTGTTCAAACTCAAATCAGGTTCCTGATCTTCTAAAATTGGATCTTAAGCTAGGGGTATATCTGCTACCATACCTACTAAGAATTTAGGGAATGCAGATTTGTATTTGGTTGCATTATGCAATTAGAGACATACGGACTAGTATAAATAAGACAGTTGGATGTGTGCATGTGTATCTCAGGAATAAAAAAAAAAATGAATCTTGAGAGTAAAAAATAAAAAGTAAACCTGAATGAGACCCTTCACGCGCCAGACCTGGTGCTTCATAACCACAATCTGCGGATCATGAGGATGCAATGTGCGCAACTCTTCTCTGACACATGCGAGGCTAGCATTGTGCTCGGCGGATAGTTGAACAGCTTTAATCTCTTTAGTAGCCTCATCAAGTCTACCTAATACTGCTCGAGAATCTCCTGCATTTGCAATATAGAGCTCCCCACTACATATTATGCCTATCAAACAGCAAGATCCAACTGATGCTATCGGCGGCTTATGCAGCCATTTCTTCTCTACCACAGAAAGAAACTCTTCTTCTGTTGCCAAGAATGCTTTGTTGATAACATCAGCTGACATTCCATTATTTTCCGAAGTAAATTCTGCGTTGTTAAGATCAAACTCAATGTTAACTCAATGTTCAATGTCAATCAATCACAACAACAATTTCAATCAAAACTTACTCTTGATGTTTTTAAATAAACGGTCATTGACGAATCGGGCAGCTTCAGGACCTCCATGGCCATCGTAAATACCAGCAAAAGTTCCTTGAGCACTACCCTCGGCAAAGCTCAAGGGTCCTGATTCAAGTTGGCTTTGATCCTCTAACAAATTGTTTGCTTGAATAACAGCCATTGAGAAATCACCAATGGCGTGTCGTCCCGAATCTTTATACCACAACAAACCATTGGCACGTCCATTTGCGTCTCCATGCCTACTAGAAATTTCACCCACGTCAGATGGTCTCCAACAGGGCGATACAATTCGCCTAATTGTAGCTGATACCATCCCTTACATAGTCTCACACACACAACTGACCAACAAATAATTCATCAAATAAAAGTCAATCAATCACAATATCTATTTATTATTTATAAAACCTACTACTTTTCTTTTTTATAAGGAGCCCAAGTCACAGACTCCACAAATCAAATGCCTATTAAGAACCATAACAGTAGAATCTAAAAGTGGAAATCATCAAATCCTGCAACAGGATTCGAGATCATGATCAATTCAGAGACCCACCCCTTCATTAGCTATCTTATCTATCAACACAAATCCAGAATGGGGTTTCGTCAATCAATGTGCCATCAACATTTGTTTATTGCCAGAAGAAACAATCAAATTGAAACACGGGCAGCTCTTAAAATTGCACACAGGAGATTGTAAACTGAAAAAACGTGATCAATTTGTAGATCACAAGAAAACAAAAAACAAAACATTCAAGGGAGGGTAACAGACAATTCTATTTATATCGTACCTTCTTAGGTATGTTGGGAATTTTAGTATTCTGATAAGTACTTGTACATTTAAAAACCCAGTGACGATTTTAAGGATTGGATCAAAAGGTGCCAGCTTTGAATGTAGATTTGGAAGGGAAATTGGTATAGTTTGTGTTGTTTGTTTCTCCTTTCCTTATTCCATGATAAAAAGGGAATTAGAGAAGAAGAACAAAATGAGTTGGTTTGGATTGGTTTGGTGGTGTGGAAAGAATTTCCAAAGGGCTTTTGGCTTTTGGGGTTGGTCGGCAGTTTTTTTTTGTTTTCTAAATTTTATTGCCTTGGTGGGGTTTAGACCTTGACCTCCAACTAACCACCATTTTAGGCAACTTTTCCTCATCTTTCTCTCTTCTTAATTTAGTACATTGCAACCTTTTCTTCAGACAATCTAACGAACCCAGCGTTTCCCCAAACCTCACTCTCTTTCTATTTTTGAAAATATCTTTGACTTTAACAAAAGACCCAGGGGTCAAGGAGTTGTTCCTTGAAAAATGTACAACACTATTTTTATAATATATTCACTACTGCTTATAACAAATATTTTTTAATAAGTTATGCGTTTGTTAAGTTGTCATATATGATGTGAAACAGTTAATATTGCTTCTATCTAATAAATTTTAAGATAAATGTTAAGTATATTTTGTGTTCTTTTTAAATACACAATTGATCTTTTTCTCATACTATTAAACTGATCATTTCTCGTATTGATTCCTTCTCATATTATTCATTAAACTCCCTTTTCATTGTAGATTTTTTTATTTGAGAGTTTTCTTTTTCTTTTTTAAATACACAATTGACTCCCTTCCCATATTATTAACTAAACTTATCCCTTTCCCATATTATTAGCTAAACTTTTTTTTTATTTAATAAAAATAATAGTTAAAATATTTAAATAATAAAATGAAAAAAGAAAATTTAATAACAAAATTAATAATTACTAATCTAAACATTAACAAATAGTATAACTAAAATTTTAAATTAATTTAATAACATCAAATTTTCTATCCAAGTTTTAGTTTTTTTTTAAATGATATTTATTTACTCATCAAATATTTTTGAAGTTAATAAATCATCTTAAATAATAAAATTAGGCTAAATTATAATTCTAGTCTCTTTAATTTATTTTTTTAATATGCAATTTTGATTTTTGTGATGTTTAATTATAACATTTAGTTTTTCTAATTTTATAAATTGTCAATTTTGCTTCATCTAATAGGTTATGAACTAATAATCATGATTAATAGATTTTTTAATTTAATAAAAAATTAATTAAAATCCATTAATAATTATGATTAATATAGTTATTTATAATTAATAAATTTTAATTAACTTAATAATTTGATTAATCAGATTGATTAATTGAAAATTATTGCAACAAAATGGATTATTTTGGGTTTCTTGGCACCGTTTTAATGCATTTTTAGATGAAATGAAGTACTTAAAATTGTGCAATTGACTTCATCTACACAAGTAATATTAAAATGAATCATTGTCGGTTTTCAAAAACATGTTTTACATGAGCAACTTGAAACGAAAAATCACACTCTTAAAGAATAAAATTTTGTAACAAAAGTGATTTTTTAATGTTTTTTGCCATTATTTTGATAAGATTTTAATTTGAACGAAATGTCTAAAGTTGTATAATTGATTTTATCTAAGTCAATATTATGAAAATGCAATATTTTAAATGTTCAAAAACATGTTTCATATAAGTAAATTAAAATAAAAAATCATCATAAGGGAATGAAATTTTGTAACAAAAGTGATTTTTTAAAGTTTTTGGACATTATTTTGATGTAATTTTAGTAAGAACAAAGTACTTAATACTGGTTTCATTTACATTAATATTATAAGAATAAATCATTGTGGGTGTTGAAAAATATGTTCCACTTAAAGCAAATTAAAGGAAAAAATGACCTCATGAAATGAAAATTCGTAACAAAAATAATTTTTTCATTCTACGAGGGTGATTAAAATTCATTAATTACAAATAATTATATTAATTATAATTATTAATGAATTTTAATTAATTTATGATTAAATTAAAAAGTCTACTAATCACAATTATTAGTTCATAACTGTTAGATGAACAAAAATTGACAATTTATAAAATTAAAAAAATCAAATGTTATAATTTAAAATTACAAAAATCAAAATCACATATTAAAAAAAATTAAAGAGACTATAATTATACTTTAGTCTAATTTAAAATGACATATTAACTTTTAAAATATTAGATGAGTAAATAAATATCATTAAAAAAAAAACAAATAACTAAAACTTGATTAAAACATTTAATGTTATTAAATTAAATTAAAATTTTAGTTATATTATTTGTTAATGTTTACATTAGTAATTATTAATTTTGTTATTAAATTTTCTTTTTTTCTTTTTATTATTTTAATATTTTAACTATTGTTTTTATTAAGTAAATAAATAAGGTTAGTTAATAATATGGGAAGGAGGTCAGTTTAGTGAATAATATACTAAGGGAATCAGTTTAGTGAATAATATGTGAAAGAAATTAATTGTGCATTTAAAAAAGAGAAATGAAACTGTTAAAGTAAAAAAGTCTCACAATGTTTTTCCTTCAAAAATTTATATATATATATATATATATATATATATATATATATATATATATATATTCAGAATTACGTTATTTAAAGCTATATATTTATATCATGTAATCATGAAACATTTAGACTAATTAATTATATATGAATTTTCATGACCATGATACACAAACATATCATATATGTGATAAGTTATATAGGGTAAATTGTTCTCATAGTTCTAGAAATTTAATGAAATTATACTCGAAATTCCTTTTTTAACATAATTTTGACCTTCCTTAATCTAGATAATTATATGAAAAAACAAGAAAAAATTGTTAATAAAAAGAGTAAATGATATTACATTATTATATAAATTAAGAGAAGTTTATGCAAAATAAAAATAAAAAAAATTCAAGAAATGATCTTAACAGTTGCTGAACTTACATCCCTGCATATTAAATTAGATATTTTCCCTGGTGAACACGACTCAAGTTGTACAATTTAAAATGTATTTTAAAAAAATGGAAGAATTTTTTATGTATGCAAAGTCAAGTGCTTGGCTATTGATTCAGATTTATTTACCTTGAAATTAAGCCGATTCATGCAAAGTTCGATTTTATTGATGCGCTACATAGAGTTATAGATAAGGTACCGGATCAGTGCCCTATGTATAAAACTCAAATGGTAATACATCAAAGTTAAATTTTATAAGTGACATTTTCTGGTATTTGTTTCCTTCAAAGTTAGAAAAGGATGTTTTGCTAGTGACATCTATTACTTAAAGAAAGAGATCCACAAAGGAAGATGTTTTTAGCAAGCAAGATTGTCAAGATGTATCATTCTTTTTTCAAACGCGACATAAAAGTAAGAGAACCAAGCAGCCCTAACATGTTCCGGAACAGAAAGAATCTACCACCTATTGTACTTACTTTGATAGAACGGAACGGAACGGAACGAAACATTCATGACGAAAGCAGTAATAAAAAGGTAGGAATAATGGAAAGAGTAGCGGCAGCAAGTCCACAACATACTCAATCTCGTCCTAAGATTAAAAGTCTCGTCTTCAATCATTGTTAAACGGGGAAAACTCGCAAAACATTTTTTACTAGATGCTCAAAAATATAAGGCCCTTCCTTAATTTGGTGCTTATTTATGTTTGCAGACATTAGCTAAAATTATAGAAACTCAATAAATCCTCAAATATAAGCCAACAAGGGAGATTTTAGAGAGAAAACAGCTCATAAAAAACACTAAATCACATCACAATTAAATGATCTTACATAAAATTAGGCTCATTCAATCATCAGAGGCAGAAAATTAAGAATACACAGTAAAATACAGGAGCAGATTGCAATTATGCAAGCAATGTCTGTCCCTACACGTGATCAGCCCTGCCATCATCCTCACTGATTCCATCTCCAGCATGTCTGCAAAGCAAAGACAATCAGAAAATATTAATGTTTTCTTCAGAACCAACCATTGAGAATCTGAGATGGTGATAAGATCTAAAATATAAAAGCTTTGTGACTAGTAACAAAAGAATAAAACCAGAGTTGCATCAAAACAAACCGCCAAGAAGATGTTAGATTCCGAGCTTTTCTATCCAATTGAAGATTTTCCAAAGCACTTGAAGCTTGAATTATGTCCTCGGGAAGTTCATCACTGTCATATCGCCAATTGTACTCATCCTTCCTATAGCCAGACATGGAGGATCCTCCTCTTCTATCTGAATGCTAGAGTGTAAATTAAAGGAAATCTCAAGCATATAAGTAATGTAAGGAAAAAAGTCAATTACAGGAAACACCCACCAGATGCCTGAGATGAAGGAACAGCCCTGCAACAAACAGGTGAATAACTTAAAAAAGGTCTACTAAAAATGAAATCGAGAAGATCTAGGAACATCAATATATAAAATAAATAAATAATAAAGTAATACTAGATCAAATTGTATAGAAATAAGGTCAGCTATGCACCTTCCTAGTGGAGGTAAGCCACCAGCAACAGACGAGGAAGAATGCCTTCGGGCATTCCGTGATTCTGGGTTTGGTGAAGGCTCAGTTTCTGAGGTGGTAAATCTCCTACCGCTGGCCCTTGCTTGGGACAAATTCTACAGAAGCATATTGACCACGCGATTAATCAGAAGTCAGTACATATTTGCATCAGTTCTATTAACTATTAACTATGCTTTATACAAGATATGGTCTACCCAGGGTTTGATATAATTTAATATTTCACACTGCACATGACAAATTACGATTTCCTCACTATACTATCATCAACAGAAAGAAGCCAACTACCTACACCATTTTAAGCAAACCTCTGACTTGTTTTTTCTTTCTACATATTAGCTTGTCCTAGTAGTCACATATGTGCACATGAACGGGCACATGCACAGCACAACTCAATCAAAGAAGGGTTTTTGAATCACCCAAGAAATCAGGTTATATCATGTAAGTCATTCAATCCAGGTTGTCTTTATTTTGATGCAGTCTATACACAAAAATTTCAGAGTCTTTTTTTGATAATTGTGAGGAATATCAAGACTTCAGTCTATATATCATTATCTCATCAACTTAACTACAATCAACAGAGTCCATTCTAAATCTCCAAGAATGAAGTCTCATAAGTCTAAAATTTCACTATATCATTCCTACAATTCTTAAAATCAAAATTAATCTAACCTGAAGACCCTACAGGCTACAACAACATTTCTACATAGCTCCTATTGCTACAAGGCCTAGAGCTAGTCCAGTTGAAGTACTGCATACAACATAGATCACAGCAAGTGCAAGGAGACTAAAAATATGGCAATGGCTTACTAGCTTGAACAGAACTAAAATTTTCCAATAAAAGTGCCTGGCAAATGTTCAATCTAACAAGGGCATTGATTCCTATACTTTAGGATCCAAAACAAGACCCCTCCTAAGCACAATCTAGTACAAAAGCCATTATCTAAAAAATCAACAGAGAATGAAAGCATGGGTGAAAAAACAATATCATGAAAGCAACTAGTTGAAAAACCTCTAGCTTCAAGAATCCTTCAAGCACATCCAAGAGTAGAGGACTATCTCTGTTTCTGTTGAGATCATATCCATTTTTGGTACTAAATTCCTTAAGCTCGGTCTTCCAAAAATCTTTGTCCTACAAAAAAGTTCATTCACAACGGAAAAAAAAAATTTGAAAACAACAGGAACATAAATACCAGGGAAAAATAAAAACAAGACATCATTAATTACCAAATTACATTCCGGAAGATAAACTTTGAGCGTGTGATTGAGCTGCGCCCAGTCAAGGTATTCACATATCATCGCCGTAAGAAGTCTCCCTACACGGCCAATACCAAAACTTAAACGAAATATAGCTACGAATTCATTGCATGATAACCTAGAAAAATCGTAGCTCTAAATCAGATCGGAAAGATTAGGAGCAAAGGAATAAGTAGTAATAAGCGTAATTGAAGCTCGTTAAATATTCAGGCCATGTAAAGATAACAAGACGACGAGAGAATCTTAGAATGTTGCAATTTTAAAAGAAGAAGGAAAAGGTGGGTTAGGGATCGAGAAGAAAAGGACCTGGAGGAGAAGCGTGAAGCTGTTTAGCTCGATCGTTGCAGCTACCAAGCAATGCAGGAGGTAGACTCTGGTCCTTTTCAATCACATGATCTTCCTCTTCGATGGCTTCGAACACACTCGCTCTGAGTTCGGCCTGAGACAAAAAATAAACCCTAAGTTGAGTTGTGAATGGGAATTGAATGGATCTATCTACGGTGAGGAAACCCTAAGGTATGTGTGTATGTACGTACACGGATCCTGGCGAGGACGCCTTTCTTCTCGAGAGTGCGAGTCACAAGTGTCTTCAGGTCCATCATTTCCCTCGTGTAGTCGTCCATTTCTCTGTTTCTCTCTCGAACAGAACAATTACCACACCAAACCAAATTACTGTTCCTTCTTCTTTTTCCCTCTTCTGCTCTGTGCTGTCTGTCCGTCCGCGATTGCAAACATCGATTTGATTCATGATTGATGACGTTAGACTTAGAGTTCAGTAAATATGGGCCGGCTCTCTTCTCTACTTTCACGGCCCAAACCCACTTCGTCATTTGTTTGGAAGGCTTCCTGCATGCACCCCATATTTTGCTTCCCGCACACCCAAATGATATAAAATTCTCATATTATCCTTCCTTAATACAGAATACTAAAATAAAATAATCACCCCGAAGAATCAAATCGAAACTTTTAATTGAAAACAATTTCATCCACAAACGATATTGAACGAACCTCTTTTACTTTACTTAATGAAATATTGTATGTAATAATAAAGCAGAATCAAATTGTCCTTCGTGCTTCTTTTCGCCTTTAAAATATATAATAATCGGAGCATAGCATCTGTCTTGGCCTCTCGGGGCATCCTTAACAGTTAGTAACCCCAAGTAAAATTGAATTGTTTAATCGGACATAAAGTGAGAAGAAAACTGATATTAATATTATGAGGCCTATAAAAAAATTATTCCTCTCCCTCAAAACAGTGATTTGCAGTTGATATCATTATTAATATTTTGAACAAAAGAAAAGTAAAATTAAAATGATAACGGAAATAAAAGCATAATAAAGCTTCGATGTTGTTCCGCAGAGAGAGATTTGACATTTTAGAGTTGTTTCGATGGCACGAGTTGATCCTCACTCGTTCACGGAGTCGACTGAGCCAGCCACGAGGTACATTTCCCTGAGCCTCTACCTTGATTTCTCCTCATCCACCATCCACGCCTCCGCACTCTTCACTCTGGAAACCCCACACAGCGGGTCATTCTCCCTGGACACACGGTCCCTGACCATCCACTCAGTGATATCCGACCCCGAAACCAAAACCCCAGTCCCCTTCAGTCTCTCCGACCCAGACCCCATAAAAGGCTCACACCTCTCCTTAACTCTCTCAAACCACTCCTCATTCCTCATCACTTACTCCACATCCCCTTCCTCCTCCGCCCTCCAATGGCTCCTCCCTCCCCAAACCTTCATCAAGTCCCATCCTTTCGTCTACACACAGTGCCAAGCCATCCATGCTCGCGCCGTCTTCCCCTGTCAGGACACCCCCGCAGTCAGAATACGCTACTCCGCCCGCCTCAACATCCCTTCCCAATTATCCGCAGTCATGGCTGCTCGCCATGTGGATCGTCGTTCGCCCAAAAACGACGACGCTGTGGAGCTCGATGTCGTTTTGCAATCATCGCCGTGGTGTGCGCAGGGGAGGGTAGTGGAAGAGTTCGTCATGGAGCAGTCCGTGCCGCCTTACCTCTTCGCCTTTGCTGTCGGGGAGCTTGGGAACAGGGAGGTTGGCCCCAGGACCAGGGTCTACGCCGAGGACGCCGCCGCGCTGCTCGATTCCGCCGCCGCCGAGTTTGCCGGGACTGAGGACATGATTTTGGAAGGAGAGAGGCTCTTTGGGCCCTACGAGTGGGAGAGGTTTGACTTGCTCGTCTTGCCTCCGAGTTTTCCTTACGGGGGGATGGAGAATCCCAGGATGGTCTTCTTGACGCCCACTGTTATCAAGGGGGACGCTACCGGGGCTCAGGTCGTCGCTCACGAGCTTGCTCACAGTTGGACTGGGAATCTCATCACTAACAAGACCAACGAACATTTCTGGCTCAACGAGGTACTCATGTTCGGTTTCACATTGCATAATTGATTTTAGATCTAGAATAGAATTGATTCAAGTAGCTTTTGCATTGGATCCAAAAAATTGAATAAATTCTGTCAATGTGAATGTTCATCTAAAAAAATTTGATGATGGTTTTAGGGCTTCACTACTTATGCGGAGAGGAGGATTGTGGAGGCTGTACAAGGAGAACAAAGAGCCGCCTTGAATATTGGAATTGGATGGAGGGGTTTGAACGAGGACGTTGAGAGGTTCAAGGACAACTTGGAGTTTACAAAGCTCAAAAACAACCAGGAAGGAATTGACCCAGACAATGTGTATTCCCAGGTTCCCTATGAGAAAGGTTTTCAATTCTTATGGCGCATTGAAAGACAGGTTGGGAGACCTGCATTTGATGAGTTTCTGAAGAAATATATTGCCACCTTTAAGTTCAAATCGATTGATACTGAAACATTCCTTGACTTCCTTAAACCCAACATTCCTGACATAGAGAACCAGATTGACCTAGTGCTGTGGACGGAAGGTACTGGCATTCCTCCTGATGCTTATGAACCTGAATCCACTGCTTATAAAAAGATTGTATCACTGGCTAATGAGTTCATAAATGGGAGGATGCCAAGGGAGGATGAAGTTGCTCATTGGCTAGGTCAGGAGTGGGAGCTCTACTTGGAGAATTTGCCAAATTCCATTGAAGCTTCTCAGGTTAAACTTTATTTAGAATCATAAACTTCTCCACTTGATTATTGCTGTTTAAGGGGAGATTTGTCTTTTCATGTCGGGTAATTCATATGACTGGCATTGATGATGATTGCACTGCTTGATGGTATCTTTATATTGCTTTATCAGTTGAATATTAAATGAAATGCTTCCTACATGGATAGTAGTGATTTGCTAGTTTCTTTATACATTTCTAATGGATTTGGTAGGTTAGCCACAGGCTTTTTCTACTAAAATGCAGACAAGTACTTCTTCATCCACAACTCTACTAAAATATATTAGTCATCCGTTATATTATTAGTTGAAACTTTAAATGTCATACGCAGCTCTCATTTCACATATATTACCTGTTTACTGTATGTTCCATCCTAATTCTTTTGGATAATACATGTCATGCAGGTCATAGATTTGGATTCACGCTACAAGCTATCTGAGTCAAAAGATTATGAGGTAAAGGTGTCATTTCTCCTGAGGGCTATTTCATGTGGATGCAAAACTTACTATAATGAGGTGGAGAAAATCCTAAAAGAAGTTGGGAGGATGAAGTATCTTCGTCCACTTTATACTGCTCTTGTGAAAGACAGTGGGAAGGAAGATGGTAAAGTATTTGCCAAAAGACTATTTTCAGAGGCTCGTGAGTGTTACCATCCAATTGCTCAAGGTGTTGTTGAGGCCATATTTGCCAAACATCTCTAGAAATAGAAGTAGAAGGAATAATTCTACGAATGCTTTATGTATTTGAATTTGACTGTACTCCTTTACAATAAATATAAGGTTTAATTTTATTCTGACACTATAACAGCTGCTGCAACCAGAAGTTCTTTCATAATTCTTCCTGTTGGAGCATATCAGCCATTGGTTTATACTTTATAGGGTTATAACTTATAATGATAATGAGAGGAAGACTATATAGGAATTGGTGATAAAGATTTTTTTCATGCTAAAAATTGCTCGAACGGCTTTTGCTTGTGTTTTGTGTTTACTGTTTACTCAATTTTCATTATAATTATAATAAGAATTTTTTCGTATTACCTTAATATTCTCTTAAGCGCGTTTACTTATCAGGAAAAACGTGTACTACTTCAATTTTGATCAATAACACCAACCGTCCAAATATTGAAAGTATCCAAACTCTGCCAAGGACTATATTAACATAAACATCTCGTGTCCCAAAACCTACAAGGGCATCTCAACCATCAAATTATTTATGTTAGACTCTGCTAATGTTGTACTGCTTCATTGCAAAATTCAGAGGTTCTTGAGTGTTACCGTCTAATGTTGAGTCCGAATATGCTAAGCTTTATAGAAGGAATATTTGAACGCCTACAGGTGAATCCTGTTGAGCATAGGAGTTATTGACCAATATTTCACCTGTAACAATGAATTTTTCCTGCTACCACTTGTTCGGACGTTTGTGTTGAAGTTAATATATCTAGTTACATATATTGAAATCATATTATTTTTTTAATTAGTTTGAAATCGCATTTTTTAAAATGTACTGTGATGATCAGAATAAAATTCGTCAATTTTTTTAAAAGGAAAAATGTATAGTTAAAATTTATAATTCTAAGGAACCTTATATGGATTATAATAATACTCATAATTTTTTGTAAACTATCAACTAATTGAAAATTCATTTTAAAATTGTTATTATAGAAGGGCTTGTCAAATTTGACAATATATAAAAAGAATGAATGTAAAAGAAAATTACATTTTTAATTAAATTTACCTTATATGAAACTACTGATAAAGATAATTCTAAAGTTGTTATCATTGCTTTCAAGACTTCTGTCATGGCAGGGGAGACTGGACAGTAACATGTTTCAGCAAAATGTTTAACCGCCCTATATGGCTAACAGCCACATTTTCCGGTAAAAAACATTGGACCACATATTAAGGGTATTAATTTAGGGATCTCTGCTGTACTAACTTTGGATATATATTGAAGAGAAGAAAGATGTGATACAGCGTAATTGCTTTTCTTCTTATTATAAGTATGTTCGTGGAGATGAATCTGAAAAATCTCTTCAACATACATGAATGACCATTAGTTGAATTAAGCACGCGGCATGCAGAAACAAAATATAAAACCTTGCATATACATAATGGAGGAAAATATAAAGCTAAACAACATTCATTACACTGCAATACTCCCCAGCCCAGTAAAGCATATAATAGAAGGGGAGAGAACAGAATAATATTTCTTATAACATAACAATATAAGGTTCGTTCTCTGCTGGCACAACAATTAGTTTCTTTCTACAAAAAAGATCTTGTGGTTGGGGCAGTTGACAGACAACTCATAATCCGCTTGTCAATAAAATGCTTTAAAATGTAATGGAAATCAGCATACTGTGCGTCCGTAGCATAAACAGGCAAGGTAAAGGTTTTTTGACCATTTTTCCTGAACACAATAACCAAGAATAAAGAAAATCAGCATTCATATCTAACCAACAAAATCAATTAATCATTTATCTCCCGTTACCTTAACATGTGTGCTGGGAAATTGCGATGTGCGTAGAGTTTCCTGAGTTTCATCACTGAGTTTGCGTCTCGGAATGCTTAATATAAGAGCAGATTGATCCAATGTAGCTGCAGTTGCTGTAATCCTATAACCCTTATCCCAACGTTTATGTATGCCCTCACTTGGATACAGAAAATCAAGTTCAACCACCTACAGTTAAAAAAGGTTAATGATGAGAACACGAAGGAAGTCTAGTAGCAGGCTTATATCCACTGATACTGAACAGAGGCAGGAAATCGCACACTAAAAGAAATGCAGAAGAACTGTTGTACCAAATGTTATAATGGAATAAATTTTAACAGCAAACCTGTTTACTGAATCCAGCATTCCGAGACATAACAACACCCCAGCGACTTCCAGCAGTAGCCATTGAAGTGACATGAAAACCTTCTCTCCACTTCTTGTTTATCCATTTGAAGGGGAAAGATTCACTCACTTTGTAGGATTGTTGAGTATATTGTGTACCTGCAGAAGCATTATATGTAGAGAGGTCTTCAGAAATCCATGAGTTCAAACAAAATCGCTAAGAAATCAGTTTAAAAAAGAAGGGAAATAAATGCAAGGGCAAAAGACAATAAACAGAAAGTAACTTATGCAAGCTAATTGAGCCACGTCCAACAGCACCACTATCAACAAAGCATTTAGACAATCATTCATTTCAAGTAAAATATATAACAGAAGAAAACACCAAACCAGTTTATTTCCAAGACTGCAGCTACTGAAAAAGTTTCCAATGATATTTGATAACATGATTCATCAACCATGAAAAAAAATAAAACCAATTCATCATTTCTCCACATCAAAAAGTGACTCGTTTAGCAATCAAACCTTTTGACATCACCACAAGAGAGCTGCCATTGTTGCTCCCTGCAATAGAAGTAATGTAAAAGTTTTTATCCCATTGCTCCATAATCCATTCCTGCAAAACAGTCGCATGTATAAGTTTAATCACATGGAATTAGATTAAAGACACTGTAAGACATACAGCATATTTCACCTTGTGCAAGAAAAAAGTTGACAACTTGTAAACTTGAGCTGTGAAACCAGTTCCAGCATCCATAATAAGGGCCCAAAGATTGCAACAAGAAGACACACAACTGATAAGAAGGCCATCTGCAATCCCTCTCTCAACATGCTGTTCTAATCTTGCATCAGACACATTGTAATGGTACCTGAAATGCCAACCAATTTAAAAGTCACAAGCAACTCATGGGCATAACATAGTTAAGTTCACCCTTTTATATTTGATTGCTGGATACTGGATTGAAAGAAGCTGATAAAAAGAGAAAACAGTGTTCTACCTTTGTTTCATTGGCAGTCTTGCATTGTAAATTGAAATCCATTGTGTAGCAGGAACCCCTAAACGAACCTTCTTTCTTGGCTGTGAATCATCATCTTCAATATTCAATCTACCCCGCTTTTGGCCAACCTGCCAAAGTATGATATTGAGTAGACGTACACTTATGATGAATACAAAGACCAACCATAAGAGGAAAATAAAAAAGTAAGCCAGACATACAAGACCTCCAAAACCACACTTTAGTAATTACCTTTAGGGCACCATCAGTATTAATTGGCCGCAATGCTGGGTTGGGTCCAATTGTACCATCAAACAAAGATATTAGCTTGGAATAATTAGGTTCTTCATCAAATTTCATATTCACTACCATCTCAAGAAAATGCCTAAAAGGGGGAGGGCACATGCAGCACAGCGTTTCAGGAGATGTCCCCATCTTCTTTTTGCAAACAAGGAAGGATTTGCTATCACCCTAACAGACAAGATAAAAATGAGATTGAAATAAAATATGTAAAGGAATGAAATTTGCACAGTAAAATACTCCATAGGCATGTAAAATAAATCCATGTACCTGGTAACCTTGCCATGGTAATCGACCCTTATGAAGGAAGACTAGTGTGTATGCAAGAGATTCAAGATCATCCCTTCTACTAGCAGTTCTCCCCAAATGAGCATGAACACTAGCATATCGAACAGTTCCTCTACATAAAAAGACAAGGCTCAAGAACATTGATAACCATATGCAAGAAAACCGTTAAAAAAAGAGGACTGAAAGGGGGAAAAGAAAAGAAAGGGAGGGGGGAAAGAAAACCTAAACATATCAGGACGTTGATCATAGTCAACATGCTGTCCACTGTTGGCGTCTCTCCATTTTGTTGCTGAGAAACATGAGCATATATTATGAAGGGATTCACAAGAAAGAAACCTCAAATGCACATTTAAACTAAAATTACATCGACTGACCTAATCCAAGGTCAACAAGAAACAGTTTCTTCTCTTGCACTGTAGCTGGCTGACCAAGTAAAAAGTTCTCTGGTTTTACATCTCCATGCACATAACTAAAATGAACAACAATATTAAAGAGATCGTGTTTATTGTTTGGAATTCAATACAACTAAAAAGTCCAAAACCGAGTCAATTTACAAACATTCTAAAACTCACTAAGTAGGAAGATGAAGAAATGTTTCAAACAAATATGTTTGACTAATAACATACCCTTTTGAGTGCATCTTCTCAAGTATTGATAAGGACTCGACCGCTATACATGAGACCATTTCAGCAGACATCCTAAACATTTTTTAATTAAAAAATAAATAAAAAATGGGTCAGGGAAAGAAGAAATAACTCGATGAAGCAAAGAGTGCACAAGGAAAAGAAACAAAAGGTTAAGGTAACAGTAGTGGAAGTTGATGGCACAAATAATAGATCAGGGAAAAAAGAATACACCTTTTAGACAAAATGCATGCATACAGCGAGCCAAACCATAAGAATTATTCACAAGTAGTTATATATATTATAAATGAATGCCAAGAAATATTTTAGTAAAACAGAACATTTAAAACTAGTTGCTCCTTGCATAAGTTGCATTTCTTTATTTATATAATTCACTTAATTATGTACTCAAGAGAATGAATTTGAATTCAGTCACCGTGTTTAAATGTGAACCTCATTAAAGAAAACCCAAAAAACAAATGAAATCACTATATTACAACCTTTGTTTTAATACACATGGCAGAAACCCTATAGACAATATTAAAGCCAAGATACAGGCACGCTTAAACTCACATCTGGCTTGAGGTATTCCAGAGATCCCACAAACTTGGACCAAGTATGTCCATAACCTGCATATAAAAGGAAATGGTTGAACTGTTAAGTTGACAATGATATAGTGCAATGGTTGTTGTGTAGAATAGATCATACCATCACATAGTATTCTCCTTGTCTTCCTTTATAGTGTACTTTTGGTATTCCATAACTACCCCCGAGGGTGCTTTTGACATAACATAAAAGTCAAACATTAACTATACATACTTGATCACAAATCATGATAAATTTAATAATAAAAAATAAACAAGTAAAACAATACAAACATAAGAAAGTACCTACTTGTATACTTGCCACTCATAAGGAGGGCCATAGTTACAGCCCTTACTGTTTCTATGTTCAAATTTCAGAGCCACCTGAGAAATGACAGATAGAAACCAACTTAAATTCAACTCAATGTCAACAGCATCAAACAATTTAACACACAAAGCCCGGATGAAATTAGAGAAAACTTACCTCCACAGCTCCAGCACCTGCCGCCCGCTCACGGCGGCCAACAAAAACCTGACCAAATCCACCTTTACCCAATTTTCTCTCTACCTTGTACATGGGCGATCCTCCCACTTGAACCTTTAGCATTGAAAGCAAATACAAGTTTCAAAATTTATTAAAATAAACAATTGAATGAATAATCAACAACAACAACAATATCCCAACAACTGCAAAGTATCCATTGTGCAATCACGAATACCATAACATAAAAAAAAAAAATCATTTCATAAGATATAATTTGTATGTATACAATTTGGTCCCTAATCTTATAAATTTTATGACAAATCAATTGTTCTCCATCAACATAGCCCTAGAACATGTAAACTTCGTGACAAAGTATTCCTTGAATCTGGACATTTGTAATGAAGTTGAAAGAATCGGGACAAAATTGCAGACAGATAAAAAACAAGCTAAGAGTCACAATCACATACCCTATCTGGGAAAGGTGGAGCGACGGGCTCCTCCTCGGGCTTATTGCCACTCAACCCACCACTTTCATCACCCATATTGACGCCCACACCTTCTTCCTTTTTCTCTTCTTTCGCCGGCTCCGGTATCGGGATCGGGATCAACGGTTCCGGTATCGAGATCGGTAACGGGGTCAACGGCTCCTGGTGCTCCAATTCTTTCGCCGCCAATCTAGTCCTCGGTCTCCCTCTCGGCGCCGCACGAGCCTTCACCTCCTTCTTTGCCGGTTCCGATGCTTTCTGGCCACGGCCACGCCCACGTCGCACTCCACTACGAAGCTCTGGCATTCTCTAAACCCATGCAATCGATTCGCAGTTCCGATTACCTCCTTCGTCATATGCTCTACCGGAACACCGATACACGATCCATGCCTGAAATTTGGAAGAATCAAACTTGGAAATGCAAAAGCAAAAATACGGAAGAGGGAGGAAATTTGTAGAAATATGTCAGGATAGCAATGGGAATTGGGGTTTAAATCGAAGGATAATGATTCGGATTAGGGTTAGGGTTTGATGACTGAGCAAACTTGGAAGCAGATGAACCGGTAAAGGGAAAGTAGCGGGAGGCAAGAAGAGCCTTACACGGTCCAAGATGAAAACGAAAGTATATAATATTTTTATTAAAAAAAAAAGAAGATAATTGTTATGTCAATCTATTATTATTTGTTAAAAAAAAATGTCAATCTATTATAAAGGTTACATTAATTATAAATAAATCCATAAAGATTAGGGATATCAGATATTAACGTTTAATGTTGTATCATTCCTTAGAAAAATTGTATGTGGAGAAAAAATGACAACATATAGAATATTGTATATAGATGCTAATTAATTTTTAAAATATTATTAGATGAAAACATATACAACATTTATATTGTGTATGTATTTTAATTAACTTTACAACAAATAAATAATTTATTTTTTAACGATAATATGATAATTTATATAAAACGAACTTACAACATAAAAAATTCCTATTTCCTATGATTAAATATTCACTAATTCAATGACTTTCAAATATATATTTAAGATAATTTATAATTTATTTACACCATAAAAAAAACGTACATTGATAATACATTAAATTTTTTACATAGAATATTTTTCTAAATTCAAATTTTATAATTTTTTCTTTTATATGAGTTTATATGTTTTTAACGTTACTTTTTAAATGGATATTCTAATTTTTTAAAAACTTAACTTTTAAACTTATTTGTTCAAAAAAAAAAACTTTAAACTTATTTTAAAGTATAAACAATTTCTATTCCAATGAAAAAGTATGATAAAGAAATGGTATCGTCCGAATTTACAAAAATAACCCCGTTACTTTTTTTTATTACTTCACCCCGGCAGGCCTATTGCTTTTTACCAAATTGGGACATGACCTTTGTAACTTTGTCTTGATATACATTTATTGATAAAAAAAAAAAAAGATTTCTATATTCATAAAGTAAAAAAGTTTAATATATTGACCGTGTTAACTAATTTTAATTTTATATTTTAAAAATTTTATTTATAATAAGTTAATTGATTTCAATAAAATTATTTAAAAAATTATTAAACTATTATGATTAACTGATTATATAAAATTATTTTATATTGACAAAACATAAACATTAAACTCATTAATAAATATAAATATTTGGTTTTTATAGATAAGTTTTTTGGGATTTTCAGGAAAAAATATTATTTATATTATTTAAAAATATTAGATAATATTATATTTTACATATTATATATTATATAGGATAAATATGTCTTTTTAAAAAAAATCACCTCTCTTCACTTTTCAATTTATGGAAATGAGTGAAGAGAAAATCAATTTTCCTTTTGCTTTTATTTCTCTCCATCCAAACACTTTTAAAATATAGAAAAAAATTATAATACATGTAAAATTATTTTACACCGATAATTAATTATAATTATTAATTTATGGTAAGTCAATTAAATTTTATAAAATTATTTTAAAAATTTTTATATTAATAAATTATAATTGATTAACGTGAAGTTATTTTATATTAATGATGTATGAACATTAAAATCTTAAAAATATACCTATTTTTCATACTATTAAGAAATATTGGATTTTTTGTAATATGTTTTTTTCCAAAAAAAAACATCACATGTTAAATTCTATTTAAATATAATTATTTGTTACTCCATTTATTTTTATTTTATGCATATAATATGTACTAGTATGTTTTATTTATTACGAATCATTAAATATTTAGTTTCTAGACAATTTTTTGACTCAATCTTAGTTTTATATTTGAAATATAATAAATTATTCCAAGAGAAATTCAAAACGTGATTGAATATTCTTATTAAACCGAATCATCATTATTCAACTATTTTATTTTCTCAACAATTATGTGTTTTGCAGTGAATTATATCTAATAAATCTTGTAATTGTTATAGAATTACATGTATTATAACGTTGTTAATTTATATAATTAATTATGACTTAAAAAAATTACATTGTATGAATTTTTATTGATTGAGAATATAAAAAAAATAATGTGACAGGCGTTTCACATTAAATATTTAAAATGAATTAGTGATTATAAAATTTATTCAAACAAAAGAAAAAAAACAAATATTACACTAACCATCTAGTTTATAAATAGAATGTCAATCGTGAAGAGAATATCCCAAACTACTTATCAAATGCTCATACTTTAACTTTTATAAAGTATTTTTTTTCTTGTCAAATTCTCTTTTGTTTTGGTTTTTCATGTCTCAATTTTCATAGAAAATTAATTATATTTGAAATTCGATTAAGCACGCTAAACATGAACACGTATACCTAATGGAACTTATATATTTGTTCACATCATCTAAAAAAAACTAATATTTTATCCGGTACATAAATAGAAATGAGTTTAGTGTTATAAATTTTACTTATTTGTTCACATGATAATAATGTTGGGCTTTTCTTTTCTCTAGAAAAAAATATATTGTTGGGCTTAAGTATATTTCTTTTATATATTTATTTTGGTATTCTATTTCTTTTATATATTTATAAAGATAATTTTATTTTATTTTATAATTATTGCATACTAATGCGCTTATCTTGCGTCGCAAGTTAATATTAATATATAAGATTTATTGTAAATATTTTAAAAAAAATGATTGATTCTTCTTTTAGATTATGAAAAAAAATTAAAAAAGGCTTAGTTAAAAATTAATTAAAGACATTTTTATTATAAAAAATAATTACCTGAAATAAAAAGATTTTTAAAAGATTATTAAAATAACTTTTAATATGATGATAACCATGTAAAATTTTCATCATATTTTAATTGATTATATTAATATATAAGATAAAATATCAAGAAAAGTTAGTTATGTATATTAATATTGTTATATAAAGATTGTTATTTCTTTAAAACAAAATAAAATAACAGAGAATATTATATGGTGAACGTTTCACATGACATTTCCACGAGTTGTTGTTACAAAAGGATGCGGTTGAGGCCATCCCACTCCCTTTCAAGAATTCTATATATAAAAAAAACTAATTATTGATTGCACAAGCCTGAATCACCCTCTCACAGTCTCACTAGCCTGGGTGACTCTCTGCAAGTTACGAAGGAGAAGATCGTCTTTTTGAGAGGTGTGTATAAATTTTGCTGGGTTAATTTTTCTTCTTCACCGTCAAATGATTTAAATGCATTGGCACCTTCAAACATTTTTTTTAATAACAGTGCCATTATTATTCTCTTTAAAGCTTCTTTCTTGCTGTCATTTCATTTGCATGATGAGGAGATGATGATATTCCATCCTCAGTTACCATTGGTAAATTTATTATATTATTATTTTTATTTTATTTTATTTTGTCTTATTCTTTTTTTATATAAACAATAAACAAAACTTGTTGTTTGACATTTCTTCTGCTTCCGTGTCTCTGGAATTGCATCTTGTCATATTCTATTACAATGTAAGCTACCGTCTTATTTTCTTCTATTTTCATTAATGAAAAGAAATAGAATAAAGACAAGCAAGTTGCACACACAAAAAAAGGTGGACACTTTTATTGTATGGATAATTGATAAATGAATGATATGATAATCTTTGCTTTTCGAGTTTATTTATATTTTCTTTATTGACCTCCATTAGAGGGTGCAACAAGGACAGGAATCGGATTTGAATTTTCTGATATTCGGAGAAAAAGAAAAATAGGTGAAGTTTTTTCTGATAATTTGGTATTGGATGATGGATTGGCATCATGATGACACCAACCCCACAAATCCTTTTAACCCTGAAACAGTGTCAGATTATAGAGAAAGATCAATTAAAGTAATGACTTGCTTTATGCATATACTACTACTATACGTATTAATGGTTTGGTAGGGCTTATGTTAAGATAGATATAGATATAGATAGATACATACCATCCTATACTATCCTAGCAATGTTGTCATGTCAGGGTTCAGTTATAGACTACATAATAGGTCTGTGAACAGTGCCTGGGGTTTGGGAGAGACTAGAACTAGAAAGGGACTTTGTATGTGGTGCGTCTTTATTACCATAGTCTAAAAAGGTTTCTCTTGGTTAGCCACTGTTGTTTCAAAGGCCAGATCCCTGAGTGAGCTTTGGTTTGATGGGTTCATGCTGTGACATCCTCGGTAATCTGAGGGAATTCATGGCTGTGTCACAGCTTTTCTGTACCATAATGCCCTTTTTCTTGGGCTCTGTATCTTCCTTATCACTGCAGCAAGCTATTTCACCACCACCCCTTCAGCCTTTGTGTCCTCCTATCAGGCTTGTGGGGTGTTTCAGTCCTGAATCTGCTGCTGCACGGTGATTTTATTGGCCCCCCCCCTCTCTTTTTTTTTTATATTTTTTTTTTCATGGGACTATTTCTTTCTTCTTATCCTGTGAACTTGTCTGTTTCTTTTCATTTTTTTTGTCTCCTTTCTTTTACTTGTTGCCTGCATGTAAGTGGCCATTTCATTTCTCATTCATGTTTTTTCTTTTTCATATCTTCAAATGCTGCTCGGTTATTTTCAACTTACTAATGTTTTTGTTTCTCCCTTTGGTTTGGTTCCTTCGTTAATATATATTATATTTTTTCAATTCCCTCTCTCCCCCTCTGCTCTGCTCCCAAATGTTAAACTTGTTGTGTTGTTGATGGTGGCACAGGAAAGTACCGAAGTCTGCAATTACCAAGTAGTTAATGGCATCAACATCTTGCGTTGGTGGTAACAGTTCATCACCCATGAAAGATGCAGCTTCTTCGAGCTATCACGCATATCCTCTTCCTCTAGCAAAATATGAGGAGATTGTGAACAATTCCCGGCTCTTCATGTTGACCTTGGAGCAACTTCACACTGCTATGGGTACCAAGTTCATGTAAGCTCCCTCAATATCATTTACTTTAAAATTGTTCATAGGAGTCAAAACTTCAAGGACTCTATATCTATAATAAACTGTAAGAGAGGATGATGAGTTGGTTGGGAAATGCTTGAAGTAAGCTGCTAGAACCTGTTCTTTGTTCGTTCCAAAGACATGAAACTTATCATGTTAAATTCCTGGCATAGTGGTCTATAGTTCTCTGTATTGATTTTGAGATTGATATATCTGATGAAGTTTCATGGTTCTACCTAATAATCTTAGCGTCATTCTCTTTGGCTTTGCCAACGAGTTTTAAAATAATTCTGCTGTTGCAATGAGTGGGACCCCAGCTTACATTTTGTAGTTTTTGGAAGTAGTGTCCCCTTCCAATTAATGCCTTTTAATTGCATAACTTCGTAAGTCAAAAGCATGGCCCCCAACACCTTTTTAGTTAATTTTGTGGCATTTGAAATTTTGTTGCAGGATTCCCATCGTTGGAGGAAGAGAACTAGATTTGCATCGCCTCTTTGTTGAAGTTACTTCTCGAGGAGGGATTGTAAAAGTAAGTTGTGATTATTATAATTCCCATTATGCTGGCTTGCCTTTTCACGTCTTAAAATTGCTGTGCATGTCCAATGCCTATGAGTATTTTAGTCAGGGGACAAAGAGGTATTGCATAAATGTTTCCACTGATTTGATGGTTAACATAAGTTTGTATGAGAACTTAATTCATTGTTGAAGAAGAATTGTATTTTTACATAGCTGACCCCAACCAATTGTTATTAGCATTTTCAACAATTAATTGATTTAATACAAATTCACCTGCTTGCGGCCTGCTCTGATAGAATCATCTCCCACAAGCAGTTGAATTTGTACTAAATCCATTAATTTTTCTTGGTGTTCATTGTGATTCTACTGAACTTTGTTCTTCAAATAACAGAAGGTGTTTTACACTTTTACTACAAAGTTATAGGTAGTTATCCAATGTGCAGTAAAGCTTGCTGAAATGTTTATGTTCTCAATAAATTTCGGTTTCAAGATCATTGTGTTGTGTGTTGTCAATATTGGTTTTGATGCTTTTATAACGTGGGTGATTATATTTGAGTTTAATTTATCTTGTGTTTATATTTTTTCCTTAGAGTGCTTTGTTCAAGATTATGATAATAAAATGTCAGTAGTTTTTGCGTATCCTATGTCCTCCATACTTTTCAAGCAAATATTTTGTTGCATGTCCTTCGTGTAAGTCTCAATTGATCACAAGAATTTGCCCTGAATGTAAAGATGCTTGCATTTTGTAAGATGTTCTGGCAGAAAACTGTGAATTATTGTCACTATTTCACTATTCTTTTGAACCATATCTTTTTGTTTTATTTGGTTGTAGTGCTAAAAGTTATAATATCTGGTTAATCTGTCTTGCAGATAATTAGAGAGAGGAAATGGAAAGACGTAACTTCAGTCTTCAATTTTCCATCAACAGCTACAAATGCTTCTTTTGTGTTGCGGAAGTACTATGCTTCATTGCTCTACCATTATGAACAAATCTACTTTTTTAAAATCCGTAAATGGGACCCTACTGCTCCTGGTAATTTAATTTAAAACCACATTGCTGATTTCAACTAATGTTAGGGATGGTCCCCCTTCTAATATATTAGATGTCCATTTCTCTTTGACAGATGTTTTACAGAATCAATCACCCCTGCCAGTTCCTCCTCCAAAAATGCAGTTTCCGCAGCCTTTGTCAGAAATTCAATCAGCCATGCTTCAACAGTCAAATGTTAATGCTGCTAAATTGCCTGAAGGTCTTTGCTCTTTCTTTTCGTTGGCCCAAAATAAGATTAATTGATAACCACAGTTTACAAAGAAAAAGGAAAAAAAAGGGTTAATATGGTCATGAAAATTTTTAGTCTTGACTTCTAATACTCTTTTAGGCTATGTTTGGATTGATGGAAAATAATGGAATGGAGTAGAATGAAATGACATTGGTTGCCATGTTTGGATTGCGTAGAAATAAAATAGAATGGAATGTAATTTGATGGAATCTATTCTAATCCCATATATCTATTTTTCTTTCCCTCAGTTTGGGGATATGTGATCGACCAATTATAATCCTTACCACTTTGTTCATTGTTTAAACAATAGGATGGAAACTTTACTACCTTCCAACATAAAATAAAACAAGACTAGCCTTTCTTTCATGAAATAGTTATGCTGATCTTTTAAGTCATACTTGAGAGCAGATTTTGAAGAGGTGGTGTAAGCACGAAATCACACATTTTGTGCATACTGGAAATTTTGTTTTCTACCTATTTTATCATGGGAAGGATGTGTTTCTGTGTTCTGTGGCATATTGAGCTTGCATTTAATTTGGTTAAAATGTTAATTTGTACAAAAGATAATTTTCAAAATTGCAATCTCTTGTAAACTCTCATGTTATTATTACTAGTAGTTGGATTTGTCCTTTTGTAAGGTTTTTTGATGACTCATCAGCGATTCAATGTCTTTAACGCTCATGACTGATTGATTATTTGATAAATAGTACATGTTTATTCTCTTGTTGTCTTCAGCAATGGCATCATCGTCGGCAGGTTCTCCAGTAGTTGGGGTCATTGATGGGAAATTTGAAAGTGGGTATCTAGTTACTGTCACAATTGGTTCGGAGAAACTCAAAGGCGTGCTTTATCAAGCTCCACAAAACTCTGTTTTGTCAGCATCCCATCTTAGTGCCTCAGCAAATAACAACAATGCTTCTGCTTCATTGGGTGTCCATCGTCGACGACGCAGGAAGAAATCAGAAATAAAAAGGAGAGATCCTGCTCATCCAAAACCCAACAGAAGCGGGTACAATTTCTTCTTTGCTGAGCAGCATGCAAGACTAAAGCTACTTCACCATGGGAAGGACAGAGAGATTAGTAGGATGATTGGTGAGCTTTGGAACAAGTTAAAAGAATCAGAAAAGACGGTAAGGAATTTGTTTAACGTTGTCTTTTATATAGTGCATAAGCTCATATTCATCTTTTGGTTTGCCATTTTATATTAATGCATCGAGTTTGACTGGCCTACAGGTTTATCAAGAGAAGGCCATGAAGGATAAGGAGAGGTACAGAGCAGAAATGGAGGATTATCGGGAGAAACAGAAGATGGGCCAAGTTATCAGTGATGCTGTGCCGCTTCAACAACGACTTCCTGAACCAGATACAGACACGTTGGATGTTGACATAAAAATTGATGAAGCTGAGGGAGATTCCCCTCAAACTCCAGAGGAGAGCAGTTCTGGTGGAAGTGACTATGAGGATTTTAATAAAACCGGAGAGAGAGGTTTTGATGTGGACGCATTTCCTGTTATAGGAATTGGCGCCGCACAAACAAGCTATTTGGGTTCAGAAGATAAGTCATCTTCTAAGGGGCCAGTATAGAGAGAGAGAGGGGTTAGCTGGCACTAATTTTTAGCTATGGTGATTTAGAAGTTGAGATGCAGTGGGAGATTTGATGTAGGATTAAGGTTGCAGTGCTTACCTGCTGCTGAGTTTTGTCGTTGTTAATGTTTTTAATTTCAGGTGGTTCATGTTGGTGGCTTCATGGATATTGCTATTGTACATTTGGCATGCTGACATGAAATGTTATTAGGTCCATCGAGACCATATGATAGAATAAAATGTTGCCTCTTCTAATTTGTAGTTCTATTTGGTTACTGATTGATTCTTCGATGGAAAAAATAACTATTCAGTAAAATATCCATGACTCATCATGCGCGTGGTGGAGGATCTTGCATGGGCAAAACTTCTCATTCCTTAGAAAGTGAGAAAGAAAAATGTATGTTTTGAATTCAAGATATTTTTTAAATTCAATTCATTTTAAATTTCTTTTACTTTATCATTATAAATGTTTATACTTTAGAACAGTTAGGGTGTGTTTCGTTTTTATTTTCAAAATCATTGTTAGTTTTTTGAAAAAATAGCATATTTGATGAGCAAAAACCAACAATCCAAGAAAAATTGAATTGTCAAAGAAAATCGGATGTGGTGTAATTTACATTAAGTATGAGCATTAAATTCATTAAAAAAAATAAATCAAATATTTATATTAAAATTATTTAATGAAAATGTTATTATTAAATATGAATTTAAAATTCAACTATCTATTTATCCCTCAGTCTTACCTTTTCTGGTTCGAATTAAGAGACCATGGGTGTCTGAGTTAGAGACTAATCATTCTTGGTGCGTGACTATTCACTAAATGGATAGTTCTCTTTCATCTCACCTGATAACATGTATTAAAAGTGGTCGAGAAAAAAAATATATTAAAAGTAGTATTTAATATTATTAATATAATATACAATCTCAATCTAAAGGTAAAAAACAAAAATGTAATATACCGTAAATAAAAATATTAGATATTATATTTGTATAATATAAAATATTTATTAATTGTATAACTTCCATATTATATATTTACAAATAAAAATTAAACTTTCATAAAAAAAATAAAATTAAACCTTAGAAAGATTAATACCTATATATATATTCATTATTTAAAAAAAAAAGATTATACAAATATTTTAAAATATATTTTGTCTTCAATCAAATTGATTATCATATTTAATACATTAAATGCATAGCATATCCTCCTTCTTATTTTTGAATATACATATTCAAAAATATTAGGTTGGTGCTGCACTGCTGCTGTTTTCTAATTCCATCTGGTTTCTTACTCCCTTAATTCATATATAAGAAAAAATAAAATGCTATTGTATGGTGGATTTATATACCAGCAAATCTAACTAAATTTTTATTCAACAGAATAATAGTATATTTTTTTTTCATATAGTGTTCAACAGTATAATATAATTTTTTCATATTATTAAATGCATTATTTTAATAATATCAATGAAATATTTATGTAAACATATAAATACAAATATTTTTATTTTATTAACCAATAAAATTAATAAATACATTATATAATTAACTATAACAAACTCATTAAATGTTATATTGATTTTGATACAAATATTTATTAAATTCAATTAATATAATAAATATTAATTAAATTGAATGTTTAATTTTCATTAAATATATATGATGTCTGAGCAGAGGACTAGTATTTTTTTATGGTTGACGAGTGTTTGATTTCTGTGTTGTGGTTTTAGCACGAAATGGCAGCATGTTCGTCTTCTACAGTGATTGGGGTGATTGATGAGAAATTTGAAAACGGTTATATAGTTAGTGTGAGAATGGGTTCGGAGGAACTGAAAGGCGTACTTTATCATAGTCCTCCAGAGAACAACCACCGTGGACGTCTACGAAGGAGGAGATCAGAAGTGAAAAAGAGAGATCCTGCTCAACCAAAACCTAAAAGAAGTGGCTACAATTTCTTCTTTGCTGAACAACATGCAGTACTCAAGCCACATTTCCAAGGAAAGGAGACAGATATTGGTAGAAGGATCGGTGAGCTTTGGACTAAGTTGTCAGAGTCAGAAAAACTGGTAAGGAAATGCATTGTATTTATTTGTATATATCCTTGTTTGACTCTTGTAATTATAGGCGTACCAGGAGATGGGTACAAAAGATAAAGAGAGATACAGAACTGAAATGGAAGAATATGAGGAGAAACAAAAGAAGGAGCAAGTCGTCATGGATGCTGTGCCACTTCGACAATGGCCTTCTCAATCGGATGTAGACATCTTCCATGCTGCTGCCATTCAAATGAATAATGAAGCTGAGCCTGAGGGTACTGCTGTTGTTGGAATTTGCATTCCATTCAACTCCAAGGGGGGTGTTTGAGAGAGATTTTCTTCTTGTTAGAAAACTTGAGATTTGAGGTAGGACTAAGTTTTGTGGGTTTTGTCATTTTAATGTTTTAGTTTAATTATTATTCAGGGGTTTGTGTTGGCTTTATGAAACGATGGTACATCAATCTTGCCTATATTACATTCTTATTGTTCTATTTTGTCACTAATTCTTTGGCATGTTAAAACTTCTCATTAGGATAAAAACAACAAAATATATACAAATTATAGGAATTATAATCGATATATTTTTTTTCTTTTTAATTGGAGAGTGATATTTTTTACTATCCACATGATGGACTTCCCCGCCCTATCCCGCGTCTGCTTTTATTTGGAAAATACTTTTGTAATCTATCAAAATACGTAGGTTATATTATTAAATAAGAAAGCATGTGAAAAAATTAGATAGGCTTGAGGTTTTATTTATTTATGTGACAAAAATATTGAAGATTAGAGATTGAGTACGTGGAAGGCATATTGACCTATCGTATCGATTTGGTTCTCTCGTTCGCGCGAAACCAAATCTCTTTATTTCTCTCCTTCTTCTTCCTTCATAGTAACAGCAAGTGAAGAAGAGTGTCTCACTCTCATGGCGTCTGTTATTCCTCGATGCTTTCCCCCAATTCCAACTCCAACTGCACAGCAACGTCAGTTTTTAATCTCTCTCTAGCTCTGCGTTAATCGAAATTTATGATAATCACTTTAAAGTTTCATTTGAACGAAAAGTTGTGTTGTTTCCAGGAAAGGCGCACGTGGTGAAATCCTGTCACCAAAATGAGAGTTCTGTTTCCGCTCACACAGACCACACCTCAAAGGTGAAACAAACAAACATATATTGACTGCATCTGCATTGCATTGTTTGTCGTAAGTTCCGTAATGACTCTCTCTATTTAGTGAAGCATAGCCATGATTATTTATTTCATTAGTGAGCATGGGGAAATTATACTTCCTGTGGGTTGTCACCAATCTCCTCATGATACATAGTTTAACTTTATTAATTTTGATTTCTAAATTGAAAAATTCGACTATGGACACTTGGCAGTCCTGGACTATGTAATAGTTTCTTCCGTGTATGTGCCGTAAATTGCAAATTTGTTTCTATAATATTGAATATATGCCATAGATCTCAATGTTGTGCTGTGATTTCAGTTTGCTACTCAGGAAGCATATAATGAATCTCATACCAACTGAAATGCAGGAACTCCGAGTAACAGTTTCCAGGCGTAATTGTCTCTCATGTTTGTGTTCAACTCTAGTTTTGATTAGTGATTGCGCCATGCCTATTTTTGTACCAAAGGCATCTGCATCTGCTGTGGATGGAATCATGGAAAAACCTGTGTGCAGAAATTGTTTGGGAAGTGGTGCTGTGCTTTGTAAGTTTACATAATATTTCTTTTTCTGTGCTTGACTCTCCCTGATTGCATTATCTGGATGCACAAATAGATAGGACATATCTGGATTTACAGTCATTAGTTCACACATTACTCTTCTGAGAAAAGAAATAAAAATTTTCACGATTATAAATCTTGGTTGAGTTGAACCTTTTTCTTTAAGAGGCCGAGGATGGGTCCCATGACCATAAGAAAATTGAAATACCGAGACAATTTGATCTTTAAATGGCCATGCTAGTGTATCCTGCTTCAAATCTTTGGTAATTACGCATTATATGCGAGTTAAATGATACCTAGTTAAACCAAGTTGCCAAATATAATGTGATTGACTGTTGGATCAGTTAAGATTGTTTCCATATTATTCTCGATGCCATATGTTGTAGTCTTATCAATGTGAGACCAGTGGATGTTTCTTACATACTTTGATACATACAATGTTTACTTTTCATTTAGGTGATATGTGTGGTGGCACAGGAAAATGGAAAGCTCTAAACAGGAAGCGAGCTAAAGATGTTTATGAATTTACTGAGTGTCCAAATTGTTATGGTATGAACTCCAGTTTTTACCCGACTCCATTTTTATTAGCTATGAGAGGTGATGATAATGGCATTGTTTGATTTGAAGCATTTTTTATGTTGCTGTTCTGAATAGCCTTTGTTGGCATGCTTTTCTGTTAGGTAACCCCATTAGTGGTTAGTTAGCCATTTTTTAGTTATATCAAAGAGTTAGTTAGTTGGGGATGGGATAATTACAGAAATAAGGCATGTTGCCTATAAATTGTTATCAATGTAAACCAAAATCATGAACCACGAACCGACCTGGAACCATGATCAAGAACCAAAAGCCTGAGATATATGACCTCACGTTACCCTCAAGAACTTATCTGCGTAGTAGTATTTCCAAGGTTTAATAGACTCCTCCCAAACTTGCGAGACGAAAATATATGAAGAAAAGTGACAAAAATGTGTATTATTCTCTAGTACAATTCTTTGGTGAGAGAGCTAGAAATGAATTACACTAATGCTCGTGGTATTTGAGAGACCCTAACCTCTCCTCATTTGCCACAAGTCCAAACCTTTCCAAAATGATAGATAAGATCCCCCTCTCTCAACCCTTTTTCTTATTATGTTGTATATAAATTGAGCATCAGTACAAATCATTTTTGGCTGTTACCAAAGAATTGTAAGAGTGAATAATACACATTTTTATCACTTCATCTATTTTCTTCTCTATCTTGAATCCTGCTCTAGTACTATCATTTTCAATATGCACTTATGTAGTAAATTGGTTTTTCCTTTTGTCATATCACTAAATTCTGTTTTCTTAGTCAAGTAATGAAAATTATACCCATGTTCTTTTGCCCATTTTGTTGTTTCTTTCTTTTATGCCATGTGTGGAAGTTTTTGAGTGGAGGGAAAGGATAAGGAAAGGAAAGAGGGAAAGCTACTTCTGTTTGGATGTTCTCAAAATATGGAAATAAAGTGATTTATTATACTGTTGTTTTTAAGTTAAAGCTGAGGGAATGACATGGGTTGAGTGAGTCACTTTTCTCATCTCTTCCCCGCCCCTTCTTTACATTATCCAAACATAGCAGTGTTTCTAGTATTGCCATGTGCAAAAAACTTGCATGGTTGATCAATAAATATAGTATTTATAAACTACAGGTCGAGGAAAGCTTGTCTGCCCTGTTTGTTTAGGAACTGGTTTGCCGAATAATAAAGGTCTACTAAGGAGGCCTGATGCAAAAAAACTGCTTGATAAGATGTACAATGGACGGCTACTTCCAAACTCTTAGAAGGTAAATTTTGTTTGTCATGCTGCTTCATAAAGTCACTGGCGTCTAGAATACTTATCTTTTGTTGTCGTTATTCACTATACTACATCCTTTTCAGCCGTAAATCTGAGCAAAACTGAGGCATGCTAATGCTGTTTTGTGGCACAATGATTGGGATGTTCTTCACCAGTTAACAAAGCCAGTGACTGCATTGGTAATCAACTTCTAGCACAGATCATGTGGAGGATTTTTTGCTTATATTTTTGGTCTGGATGCATTCCAGAATTCTAACCATCGGCTTAGTTATCCACCTAATGACTTTCTTGGTTCTGTATGGAAAATGGTCCATTGTTCGATGCTATAATCGTCATATTCATGCAGACCAAATTCACTTACAAAATCCCATGTATAATGTAAACATTGAGCAAATAGTACTTCCACCAAGAGTAGCTATTCAGGTTCCTATTTAGCTACCAAGTAAATTTGTAAACTGTAAATGTTGATGCAACTCGTGTACACCTAAGAGGTATTAAATCCTTAAAGATGTGTAATATGTAGCGCTTTTTACCATATTTATTTCAGTACTTTAAAAAGTATGTTATGAATGACCTTATTTTGCTGTTTACTCTGGCTTGTGACGATGACATTAAACACCAAAATGTGTAGGCTACACATTTTGTTCAGAAGTAAAATAAATTATTTTGTAATTTATTTGGCAAATAAAATAAACTGTTTGGGAGAGGTTTGTTATTTTAGTAATTTTATTCCATTTGAGTTTGAATATAGTGGTTTAAGGAAAAATGTAAATGATTTTAGTATTTTTTTTTAACTAGGTTTCTAAATTAAAAATATTGTAATTTAGATTCTTGATTTTCTACAATTTTTGTAATTAGGTACTGAAGTTAGTAAAACTGTTATAAATTGTTATTTTTCTTACAGTTTTAAACAATCAAAAACTAACTTTGAGGATCCAATTGCAAAAATTATAAAAGACAAGTACCCACTCACATTTTTTTTTTAGTTTAGAAGTCTAGTTAAAAAATCACAAAAAGTTTATGGACCTAATGATGTATATATAAATTTTATTAGAGAAAGCATATTTTGACATGAGTTTTTTAGAGGTTATCGTTGCACATTATTTTTTGTAGGTGTTCTGGAGCTATAGCAGGCTCAATATATGAGTGTTCGGCCTTGTGTCAGTGTGTGACCAAGCAAGCAATTAAGCTATCCTCAATCCTCATCCTCTTGAGTCCTGACGTGAGTTGTCACCAATCTGTATACACTTACTTCTCCATGAGCTCATTCTATGTCGCAAGCAAGCTATAAACATTACTGCTTCCTATTCCTAACACATGCAAACTATGCATTGAAGATAAGGTAGCAAGCAACCACAACACTCATCCATTCCAATCCTTTCTTTAACTGTAAACACTTCCATTAGGTATTTTCTCCTTTACTACTACGAAAACTTCGCTGATTGATATTTACGGTACTGTCTTAACTCTTAACTCTTAACTTTCAAAGTGTTTGTAGGTAATCAATACTGTAGACAATTTGTTCCGAACGATGCCATCCAACATTATCTCTACCTTACTCACGAGTGCAACACCGACATCTTCAGTTCTTCTAGAAAACATTAAGGGTATGTATGGTTTAGGAAAATAAATTAATAATTAGGGAGAGAAAAAACAAGAAAAAGTGATACATTTTTTTCATACCCCAAAATGGCATGAAATGAAACATGCTTTTGGGTGGGATTCCGGGAAAGGATTGTAAAATACGTGTTTTCCGTTGTTTTTTTTTTACCAATCATTCCCTCACTTTTTTTTACAAAATCAAACAAAATATAAGGGAAAGTGAAAGAGACAACTTATAATTTTAAGTTTTTTTCGTTGCTTTTTTTCTTTTTACCATAAAAATAGTGTATAAAAATGAGCGAAAAGTTTTTGTTTTTACAATGTTGTTCATTGTATCTGATGATGTTCTGCCTAATTAATTTACGATCCTTAAAAAAATATACTTATGTGTATCAATAGTTATATATTAAATACTTGAATAGATTTTTTTTATTTTCTTTAATGAATACATGTAATGCTATTAAATACTACTATTAATGAGAGGCTATAATTATAATATTAAATATTGTATTAACTAATAACATTAAATTTTGAATTTTTAAACAAAAAGCACTATTAAGTTTTTTCCTTATTACGTAATCCCAAATGGAGAAAAAAAAAAAAACAAACTCTGTTATTGTTTTTTTAGGAACTCTGTTTTATTGATAAAAATTAAATGATTACACAGGGAGGAATTTCTCGATTGAAATGCCTATTTGTCCGTGTCAGAGGATGACTGAAAAATAAAAGAATAAAACAGAGAGGGATAAGATTCAAGAAATAATAAACAACATACAAAAATCAACGTGTGTGCTTTCTTCTCTTTCTCCGTTGAACATCCTTAGTTTTCAGATTCTGAAATCTAGTTTCTTCCGAAACTGAATCGGAATTCAATACTCAATAATGAGTTCCTCAACTACAGTGAGGAAGTTGCAGGTCGTGTCCCCTGTTCCTGCGGACATAGACATTGCTAACTCGGTTGAACCAGTTCACATCTCCCAGATTGCCAAAGACCTCAACCTCACTCCCAATCACTATGACCTTTACGGTAAATATAAGGCTAAGGTAATTTAATCATTAATCAATTACACTTGATAAAGATTCAGATTGAGTTACAAGAATGCGATATTATTATTAGTTTATTTATGATGGTATGCAAGAAATAATGTTTTATTAGGTTTCGGTTACATGCAGCTAATCAGGCACCGTAGAAATTAGAAAAAAAGGTGTATAGTATAGCTTAGTTCTTTTTGTTAACAACTAACTTGTGGATGGACAGGTTTTGTTGTCGGTTCTTGATGAGCTTCAAGGATCAGAAGATGGCTATTATGTTGTGGTCGCTGGCATTACTCCGACTCCTCTTGGGGAAGGCAAATCTACTACTACAGTGGGGCTTTGTCAAGCTTTGGGTGCTTTTCTTGATAAAAAGGTAATCTTTTTTTATTTTTCTTTTGTTTTGTTTGGAAATAGTGCAATAAAGTTTGACCCTAAGATCTGGTACAAACTACTCAAATCCCAGCAAGATTGATTTTTTTTTTTTAATTTAGTCAACTGGTCTAAAATCTTTTGGAGCATTATTCATTTATGATAGTATGCCATTCTTAATCATGATGCACACGTGATGATAGTTAAGTCTCTGGATATTTGTAGTATACTTTGTATGGACCAGTGGGTTTATTTTGGAGTATTGGGACACTGAATTTACGAGATTAGGTTTGGTAATACCTATCTTTTTTGCTTTATTCAAAAGACGAAAATCCTTTCGTTCTGATTTGGAAGTATTTTCTTATGTCTTAATGCATATGTGATGATGAGATGACATGATGACGATGTAGGAATTGTTTTTGTAGGTAGTTACCTGCCTTCGACAACCATCACAAGGACCTACTTTTGGAATTAAAGGAGGTGCAGCTGGTGGAGGCTATAGCCAAGTTATTCCCATGGATGAATTCAATCTTCATCTAACTGGAGATATTCATGCAATAACTGCAGCAAACAATCTTCTAGCTGCTGCAATTGATACCCGGATTTTCCATGAGTCAACACAGTCAGATAAGGCTCTTTTTAACCGGTTGTGCCCTCCAAATAAAGAAGGGAAAAGGAGCTTTAGTGATGTCATGTTTAGGCGTCTTAAGAAGCTTGGTATTTCAAAAACCAATCCAGATGATCTTACACCAGAAGAAGTAAATAAATTTGCTAGGCTTGATATTGACCCAAATTCTATCACATGGAGGAGAGTAATGGACATCAATGACCGATTCTTGAGAAAAATTACTATTGGCCAGGGACCTGACGAGAAAGGAATGGTGAGAGAAACAGCCTTTGATATTTCAGTTTCTAGTGAGATAATGGCTGTTTTGGCACTGACAACATCCTTAGCTGATATGCGAGAGAGGCTTGGGAAAATGGTTATTGGGAATAGCAAGAGTGGTGACCCTGTAACTGCTGATGATCTTGGGGTTGGAGGTGCTTTAACGGTTTTAATGAAGGATGCCATTCACCCTACCCTTATGCAGACTCTGGAAGGAACTCCTGTTCTTGTTCATGCAGGTCCATTTGCAAATATTGCTCATGGGAATTCTTCTATTGTGGCTGATAAGATTGCACTAAAATTAGTTGGACCAGGTGGATTTGTAGTTACTGAAGCTGGTTTTGGTGCTGATATTGGAGCTGAAAAGTTTATGAACATTAAGTGTCGTTATAGTGGTTTGAAACCTCAATGTGCGATTGTTGTGGCAACTATAAGAGCACTAAAAATGCATGGTGGAGGGCCAGCAGTTGTTGCTGGAAAACCTCTTGACCATGCATATTTGACTGAAAATGTTGCTCTGGTTGAGGCTGGTTGTGTAAATATGGCACGACATATATCAAATACAAAATCTTACGGTGTAAATGTTGTAGTTGCTGTCAACATGTTTTCAACTGACACTGAAGCTGAGCTGAATGCAGTTCGGAGTGCTGCATTAGCTGCTGGAGCTTATGATGCTGTAATTTGTACCCATCATGCGCATGGTGGCAAAGGAGCCGTAAGTTCATACTTCCCCGAGTCTTACATTTGAGTAACAAAGAAGCCATAGTCCACAGTGTTTTACCTTCACACAAAAGTATAAGTTATTGAATCATAAAAATCAATAAAACCAAAGAAGAAAACAGAGAAATCTAAGAATCAATAGACCACTTCTGATTAAGTTGTTTGTGGCTAGCATATTTGAATATAAAATTTAGCTTTGAGCTGTCTTTAATTTTTCACCTGCTACATGAACTGTCTGTTGAGTTGCTTCCTTTGCCCTTTGAAACCATTGAGCAGCCTGCATGGTTACCCTCATAATTTTAAATTTTGTGTTGTATCAAATACCCAAGTAGTGCTTGTGGTAGCACATATTATATCCATCCCATGCTCTAGACTTCAAATTTTCAGTAAATGGAACCATTTCAGGGCTATAATTAGCATCACAATTTAGTTTATCTACATGCATGTTACAGGATACATTACAAGTCATATCATTCAGTTAGGAATGGTATTTATTTGCTGAGGTATGATTTGTCATGATTTAGGTCGACCTGGGCATTGCAGTTCAAAAAGCCTGCGAGAATGTGACACAGCAATTGAAGTTCCTGTATCCTCTTGACCTGAGTATAAAAGAGAAAATAGAGGCAATAGCAAAGTCATATGGAGCCAGTGGTGTTGAGTACTCAGAACAGGTGATCTCATCTCTTGTATGGTTATGAAAGTTTACTGTTACTGTTAAAGATGCGAGCATTGCAACCAACCTCACAAATCAAAGGACTACATAAACTAAAACTTCACACTCCACAATGTTTTAGTATCCTTGTTCTTACCAAATCCTTAATAGAAGTGCCTATGATTGTTATTTGTTAACTAAATACAAAGAGATTTCCCTCTTTTTTACTGTTTAATGGACGCACCCTTTGACCACCTGATTGGTATTCTTGTTGTCTAACCAACCAGGCTGAGAAGCAGATTGAGATGTATAGCAAGCAAGGATTTTCGGGTCTTCCAATCTGCATGGCTAAGACTCAGTATTCTTTCTCAGACAATGCTTCAGCAAAGGGAGCTCCAAGTGGGTTTGTCTTACCCATAAGGGATCTAAGAGCTAGTATAGGCGCTGGATTTATATATCCTTTAGTTGGAACAATGAGTACGATGCCAGGGCTTCCAACAAGGCCATGCTTCTATGACATTGATCTTGATACAACAACTGGAAAAGTCATTGGTCTCTCTTAAATCTAAGTGACTTGCTCTATCACCTTCCAAAAGCTTTATGGTTGTCACTTACATATCCCTTTGTGATGTTCATGAATGTGACAGTAACATTCCTCCTTGCTGTTTTCTCCTTGTTTCTTTGCATGCTTGGTGATCTTTATGAATGAAATAAATAAGTAATTTTAGGATAAATTATATATGTTTCCTTATATCTATTTTTGATATGTGTAATTGAATTCATATATAAACTTATTTGGTGAAATAAAATAAATAATTATCTAATTTTTTAGTGTTTAATTAAACTGTTTTTGTTTAAAATAAACAATTTTTTGCTTATTTAATTTTTTTATATCTATTTATGAAATAATTACTTATTTGATCATTATTTATTTTATAAACATTTATATTAATTTTAAAAAAATTGGTCAAATGTGCTGAAATGATTAGTGGAAAGATTAGTTGAGGTGATTTAATTTGGATATGTGTAAAGGTCATTGCAAGATTGAAACGAGAGTAGATTGTATTATTTTTTAGTTGGGTAGAGAAATATTAAAAAAGACATAGGTGGGAAATTTTATAACAAGGGTCGTTCTATTTTATTTATTTTTACATAAATTAAGAAAAGTTAATAAATAGATGAAAGTGAGCGATGATTTTACAAAATTAACATTTTTGGTTAATTCAAGACTATGAAAAATGCAATTAGAATAAGAACTCACGTTTCTATTTTATTTTAATTTGAAAGTAGTATTGTATGTGTAATCTAATATTTTAAGTTAGGAGATGATTAATGAGTTTAGATTTCTGAAAACAATTTTTTATGTTAGTATTGAAGATAAAACAGTAAGATGAAATAATGTAGTTAAAAATGATTAGGTAGGTAGACAAGTGAAATCTAAGTCACTAATAGACAAGATGAAATAATGTTTTTGAATTTTAAATTTTTTTTTTTTTTTTGACAACTTAGCTCACCTTTAGTAGGATAAATTGTATTTTTCAAAATGTCCCAACTTGTTTTTTTTTTTTCTTTTTTCTTCCAAATATGAGACAAGATAACCCATTTTGTTAAATAAGAGTGTCTATATTGATAAAATAGAGAAATAAACATTAATAACAATAGTATTTTAAAAAAATTAAGATAAATTTATTATTATGAATTAAATTAACTATTTTCTCTTAATTTTATAGATAAGAATGTACGGTAATACTTATTTTCTAATTAATTTCTTACAACAACAAATATATAGTATTATATGCAAGTGCTTTAGACATTTAATAAAGACACATGAGATGTTAGGCTTGCATTGCATGCAGGAAGAATGAAGATCCATGGGGACGGGGGGCTGAGCGAGAGCGTAGATGAGAATCGACGATTACGGATTGTACATACATTCCTCCCTCTCCTCCTTTCTTCTCTCATTATTTCCGAAATCTTCCTTTTCCCAAAAATAGTAAGTACCACGTACGTCGATCATCATCACCATCGTTTTGAAGCTAGCTAGCTAGCTAGCAAGCAGAAGAACTAATTCACGAGAGGCATTGCACCATGGTGGATTCCCCAGTCACTAGTTCCAGGAGCCGTTTACTACAAAGACAGGACTCCATACGCTTCTTTTCTTCAAGAGGAGTCATTAGTTTTGCTTACGGTTTCACCTTCGCTTCTATTTTGTTCATGCTCTTCATCGTTCTTAATCCTTCCAGCTATCAATTATCTCCCAGGCTCAAAAATGCCTTTCATTCCTCACGTCACGTCTTTGGTCACATCTTCTCCAACAACTCTTCTTCCTCTATTTCTCCACCCCCAACTCCAAGTGGCACCATGATCACTCAGACTCAGACTCAGACTAATTATTCTAACAACAATAATGCTACTCATGATCATGATGCTTCTGGAGGAGCAGCGGCCACTGCTCCTTCTCCTTTTTCATCTCAAATTTCAAGAAAGGAAGGTTCTGGACTCACACCAAAGGAAAGTAAGGCACCATCATCATTACCACCACAACCACAAGAGCCTCCGCCTTCAGTACCAAATGAACAAGATTGGGTGGAAATGTGGAACAATTGTAATGTGTACGAAGGGTCATGGGTTAGAGATGATTCCTACCCACTTTACATTGCTGGCTCTTGTCCCTATATTGATGAGCCTTTTAACTGTTTCCAGAATGGTAGGACTGAAAATATGTATGAGAAGTACCGCTGGCAGCCCAAAAACTGCAACGTGCCAAGGTACTGTACTCTTTTAGAGTTTCTTCTAATGAGAGAGATTGCTCTACCTTTTGGTGGTTAATGTACGCTACCACTACGCAGGTTTAAAGCTAACGACATGTTGGAGATGCTAAGAGGGAAACGTTTAGTTTTTGTTGGTGATTCCCTCAATAGGAATATGTGGGAATCTCTCATTTGTGTTCTTAGAAATTCTGTGGAAGATAAGACCAGATTATTTGAAGCCTCTGGTAGAGAAGAATTTCGAACTGAGGGTTCGTACTCATTTATCTTCCAAGTATGTCCTGTCTTATGTTATTCCCTCTATGTCTAAGATGCTGTTTTTATGCCTCTTTACTTTAACAAAACACAAATGTAAAAGATTCAAAAATTGAACCGAAAAAGTTACATTACTAAATGATCAATAATTAAATAGACAAAAGGGTCCAATTGTCTGGTCTTAGAGCTAGGACAAATATTGGTGATTAAATTTAAGTTGGGGTTGCTAGCTGTTCTATGCCAGAAAACTAATTTTAGTGCTCCTTCGTTAATAATGTCTGAACAGGATTACAATTGCTCAGTTGAGTTCTTTCGTTCGCCGTTCCTTGTTCAAGAGTGGGAGATTCCAGACGTGAAAGGATCAGTAAAAGAAACACTTCGTCTTGATTTGTTTGAGAAAAATTGTGATAAGTACAAAGATGCAGATATTCTTATCTTCAACACAGGTCACTGGTGGACTCATGAGAAAATAATAGAAGGGTAATGCTTCTTTTTTTTTTTTCCTGGTAGTTGGTAGAGTAAAAGTGATGTTACCTTTCTATTGAACAAGACCTATATGCAATTTCACAGGTGCTTTTAGTATTGTTCTCCAGTTAGAATTGAATTTTCTTCTCGATAATCTTCATAATAAAAGTTTGCATTAAAAATCAACATAAATTACTGAAGTGAAACTATCCGTAAGTTTTGTCATTTTCTATTGATTGCCACATATTTATAGCAGACAAGGTTACAGATCAATGCATGATCTTTGATCTTTCTACTCAAATGAAAATTATTTGGATTTAGAGGCAGTAATGAGGAAAGTTTAGATGACAAATTTTTAAGTAACTTGCAGGAAGGGATATTATCAAGAAGGAAACCATATCTATGGACAAATGAATGTTGATGAGGCATTTCATAAAGCTTTGTTGACATGGGCACAGTGGATAGATTCCAATGTCGATCCTAAGAAAACTACAGTTTTCTTCAGGGGCTATTCTCCATCTCACTTCAGGTAACACAGAGCATTTTGTTTAGTGAGTGCTTTGGATTTAGGACTTCAAGATAATAATAACTTGTTTTTTCTGCTATAGGGGTGGAGAATGGTATTCAGGTGGTAAGTGTAATAATGAGACAGAACCAATGGAAAGTGAGTCTGACTTAGAAACTCCTCCAATGATGATGACCATTGACTCCGTAATTAAGGAAATGAAGGTTCCAGTCTTCTTTTTGAACATCACGAAAATGACTTATTTCAGGCGTGATGCTCACCCTTCTATGTTCAGATACGAGAATATGACTGAAGAGACAAAAAATTACACGCTCATTCACCAGGATTGTAGCCATTGGTGTCTTCCCGGTGTTCCCGATTTGTGGAATGAAATAGTGTATGCTCACCTTTTATATAAAATGAATAGAAACAAAGACAACCCCCCAAAATAATTTTTGATATATTGTTTAAACATACAAAATAGCATAGGCTTCATTTTGTATCTGTGATATATATATATATATATATATATATATATTCAGTACATAATTAAATTTTACTAGGTTGCGTAATTTCTTTATTCTTACCAATATGGTAACACCTTATTCTTCTTTTCAATTTTTTTTCTCTCAAAAATGCAAGCTAGAGATGGAGGATTAATGAAGACAGTAAAAGGACTTCTTTTCTTGATATCATGAGAACTCAAGCCATGATATTCTGAGCAGACTTAAAATTAAGTGCTAGAGTGAGTGAGAATCACTAATTTAACTGCATGACAGAGCAAAACTCACAAGCCAAAATAGTTGTTACAAATTCATACAACTTCATTAATTCAACTCATCCTTTAATGTAAGTGGCTCCTCTGACAATCATAAGCAAGAGCATTCTAATCATCCTTATTGTGGCTAAAGTGATGTCTCAAAAAACAAATGATGTAATAGTAACCCAAAGCCACAAGTGAAAACCACAACTTCTAGATGAGATAAAAGAAACTCAACAGATAGATCTACGAAAGTTCTTTGGCAGCAGCAATAACAGCTTCCTTGGTGATACCAAACTCCTTGTATATTTTTCCAGCTGGAGCACTTGCTCCAAATCGATCAATGCCTATGGCCTTTCCTTTGCTTCCAACAATCTTTCCCCAACCAAATGTTGATCCTGCCTCAATGCTAACTCTGGCTGTCACAGAAGCAGGGAGAACACTCTCCTTGTATTCATCTGACTGGTCATCAAAAAGTTCCCAGCTAACAAAAGAAACAACTCTAACAGCTTTTCCTTCCTTCCTCAGATCCTCAGCAGCAGCAGCAGCAATTTCCAACTCAGAACCAGTTCCAATCAAGATAACATCAGGCTTGTTACCTGATGAGTTGTCTGAAATGGTGTAGCCACCCTTTTCAACTCCCTCAATAGAAGTTCCCGGAAGTTGGGCCAACTTTTGCCTAGAAAGTGCAAGAATGGAGGGTCTCTTTCTGTTAACCACGGCAACTTTGTATGCTCCAGCAGTTTCATTACCATCTGCTGGACGAAGCATCAAAATATTTGGCATTGCCCTGAAGCTTGCCAAATGCTCTATTGGCTGATGAGTTGGTCCATCCTCTCCAAGTCCAATCGAATCATGAGTCATCACATAAATAACTCCAGCTTCAGACAGTGCAGAAATCCTTATGGCAGCTCTCATGTAGTCAGTGAAGACAAAGAAGGTTGCACAGTATGGAATGAATCCGGGGCTATGAAGAGCAATACCATTACATATTGCTCCCATTCCGTGTTCTCTAACACCAAATCTAACATTGCGCTCTTCAGGGGTATCCTTTTGGAAATCTCCATATGATTTCAACAAGGTCATGTTGGAAGAGGCAAGATCAGCACTGCCACCAATCAGACCAGGCAGAACCTTAGCAAGGGCATTTAGATTTTGCTGAGACAGATTTCTAGTAGCATCAGCTGGGCTTTCTGGAGTGTATGTCTGAAAGTTGAAAATCAAATAAGGGTAATCAAAACCCAGCAACATATGAAGGAAGTCAAGTTTTTTTTTTTTCTTAAAACTTTGAAGGCTATACATGAACTAAGCAAAAGTGTGTTGATAAATGAAGATGCAATGAACATGCCACTTAATATGAATTTTAACCATAAATAGGAAAGCTAAACAAATCATGAGAGCAAATCACTACTGATATGGTTGGTGTTCTCGAGAATAAAATTGGATTAGGCTTCATGCAACTACTAAGGAGATATACCTCAAGATAAGTATCAGGAGAAACCTACAAGTTTGTTAGTTTACTCACCGGAAGTGCTTTCTCCCAACCAGCTGGGAATTCACCAGTAATGATACTCTTCAGCTCTGCAGCTTCTTCACTGTATTTCTTCTCATATTCAGCAAACTTGGCATTCCACTCAGCTTCAAGTTTAGCACCATCGGGGACATGGCGACTCCAGTGCCTAAGGAAAAGTAAAGAAAGTTACATTCTAGATCATGAAAATCTCAGCATACTAAGAGGAGACAAAGATATCTCTAACTCCCCATCCATACTTTTTAACATCTTCTGGCACATGGAAAGGCTCGTATGGCCATCCAAGATTCTGCCTTGTAGCATCTACTTCTTTAGAACCTAGTGCACTTCCATGGACACTGTAGGAGTTAGCCTTGTTTGGAGAACCAAATCCAATGGTAGTGGTTACCTGTGAAATAGTAAATATAGATGAGCATAAAACTGATAAAAATGGTTTACTTTCAATTTTCTGTTTATGTAACTAACCTTGATCAAAGTGGGTTTGTCTTTGACAGCCTTTGCTTCCTTAATGGCTGCACGAATCTCATCATATCCTGTATTTCCATTCTTTACCCAAATTACATGCCATCCAAGTGCCTCAAAACGTTGATCAACATTCTCAGTAAATGCAATCTCAGTGTCACCATCAATGGAAATGTGGTTGTCATCATATAAAGCAATAAGCTTCCCTAGACCCCAGTGACCGGCAAGTGAGCTTGCTTCATTCGAAATTCCCTCCATTTGACAACCATCACCCAATATAACATATCTGCAAGAGTAAGACAAAAATCTCATTGGTAAAACACCAGGCATTGCAAGTACATAGATCACAATGAATGTAGAGAGAGCTAGAACAAAACAAGAAGTAGTTATCCTACGTGTAGTGGTCAACAATCTCATTGTCGGGCTTGTTAAATCGCGCAGCCAAGTGTTTCTCAGCTAGTGCTAATCCAACAGCATTGGCAATTCCCTGACCCAGAGGACCTAAACAAAACATAAGCATAAGGATAAGCAACAGAACACAACAAAAAAAGACTGACTCTGATAATAACATAAATAAAAGAAAGAATAATCTAACCTGTGGTCACTTCAACTCCAAGTGTCTCAAAGTTCTCAGGATGTCCAGGTGTTTTGCTTCCCCATTGTCGGAATTCCTTCAGGTCTTCTTCCTATCATTTAACCCGAAAACAACAAATTCAGCTCTCACAACCTCAAAAGCTTCACAATTATATTTCCAATAAAGGTCATTCATATAATATAAACCTTTATATTTGGGGGCTATTAAGATACACACACCACCTCACTTCTTACCAAAAGGATTCAAAACTGTTCCACCAATCAATGCAAGTGAATTTAGAGAACTGATAACAACACGAGTTCAATTTTCTTGCCGTATATAAGTATAAAGATATTTACATTATGAAAAAATCATATTAGATATCACAGACCTTAACACTGTCATAGCCTGCAAGGTGAAGCAGAGCATATTGGAGCATGCAGCCATGTCCAGCAGAGAGAACGAAACGGTCACGGTTGAACCAAGTGTGGTTCTTAGGATTGTACTTCATGACCTCATCGTAGAGAATGTGACCCATTGGAGCACACCCCATAGGGAGACCAGGGTGACCAGAGTTTGCCTTCTCAACCGCATCAATGGCCAGAAACCGAATCGTGTTCACCGATTTCTCAACCAGAGACACCTCTGTGGTCTGGTCAAGTGTCTCAACCGCAGCACCTCGAATAACGCTAGCACCCTTTCTACGTGAAACACCTGCAGAAGAGTTACAGTATGTGGCTGCTTTGCATGGAGAGTGTGACTTGAGACCAGAGAATGATGGGAATGAGAGTGAGACACGGTCAGAAGAAGAGCCATGAAGGTACACAGCACGGGCCAGAAGGGCCTGAGATAGATGCAGTGAGGATGAGGATGCCATGGCTTAATTAACTTAAGCTTCAAAAATGGAAACTTACTGAACCAAAACCAACCACACTTGTAGAAGAAGAAGAAGAAAAGTGTTGGTTGGATTAGAGAGGAAAAAGAAACAAGGGTAGTTGTTGATCTATAATACACTACTCATTGTTCTTGCGGTCCACATGTTGTGGACAATCTTAGCCTATGCGTCTGGCTATCTTCTTCTTACTTCTCTGCCTCTCATCTTTTCTTCATTATTTCTAAGATAATAAATATTATAATATACTTTATTCCGTCTATTTCCATATTTATTTATAATAGTATATTCGCATCTTATTCTTCCTGTTTCTTTAGTGTTTTATGTAAAACACACAATGTTACTTGCCGTTTATCGATAAATAATTGTTAGTTTGTTAATTTTAAAACATATTTTATTTTTTTAAGAAATTATATTTACACCAGATATTATTTTTTTTCTACTTACATCACCTTAATAGTTTTATGTAAAATATGAAAATATTTAATCTAACAATTAGTGTTAAACCGTTAAATTGATTCAGTTTTACAAGCTAAAATAGTAACGTGTTAAAGGAATTGGAAATTTGGTGTTTTTATGTAACAAATTTACAAAAAGAAGAAACAAGCCAATACTTTGTTTTATTGTCTTCATATCAGATTAGATAAGGGGTTTACAGTTTGCTGACATCGGAGCAGAACCACAAATCTCCATCAGCTATGAGTGGCAAATATATTTTTCAAAGATAATAATGGAAAATAATATATCACTTTAATGTGTCATTATCACTATCAGTGACAATATGAAAAAAAAAAAAATGTAACTGTTATTTTTTAACACCAGATGATGACTTATTTTTGGGTGCATTAAACAAAAAATAAGAGGTGTGTTAAGTAATTGTCTCTATTATGTTTTGTTATTATTTAGTGAGGCCACAGACCCATTATAGAGATGAGGCCCAAAATGCTTGGTTGTACTTGTTAAAAAAAGAAGCGTGTGCTGTGCCTGTAGAACCAACAGATTTTGGTGCAATCAAATCAACGATGTTGAGGAGGAGGGGTTCGCTGACCAAATTCCTCAATTCTTACGAGCTTACTTATAATTATGTGCGTTCCTCTTCTTCGTCTTCCTCTTCAACTTCTGCATTCGATATCTCTTCTGCTTCTGCGTCTACTAAAGCTACCACCGACTTTGTCTCGTTAACCCGCCATTATGGAAGGTGCTATTGGGAGCTCTCCAAAGCTCGTCTCAGGTTTCTTTTTCATTCCCTCTTTTACTGTGTCTAAATTAGTGTTTAGATTTAGAATATAGAAAGAATTACGATTTCAATCTCCAAGTTTAATATTGTGCTGTGTGGAATCATTGCTGTTGCAGAGGATGCTCAGGAATCATTGTTGTATAGTGTAGTTAAGCAACCCCGATACAATACAATACAATACACCTAGGATGAGTGAGAGTAGGGGCCGCTCCTCTCCTTGAAATAACAAAAATAATTTAATACAAACCTCATGGATGGATAGTGGATAGGATTTTTATCCAACGTGAAAAATTTGCTAGTCTCAGTATTAAAATACTCATCATTTCCTCATACCCATACCTCACTGACTCTACTTCTGTTGTGAACACAAGTCTAGGTACATGTAATTTTATTAAACATGGTTTGGGCACGGATTACATCTTGGAATTCAAGGGTTGTTCATTTCATTTCAGTTAAATCTTCATTTGTCATTTGACTTCATCTTTTTGTATTTTAGCATGTAGAGCTTTAGATGTAGATTCCCTTTTAACTTTTTCAACTTTCACGTTACATGCCTCTTGTGAAAAACCAGGAATGCTACTATAATTTTCACTATCTCTTGAATGCCTATTTTGTTAGAATTAATATATATGTTTTCATATTAGCCATTCTTATAAAACCTTTTCTTTTTGTTATACAGCAATAAACTTTTTTAACTAATCATTTTCTAACTCAATTCCAGCATGCTTGTGGTTGCAACATCTGGGACTGGGTTTGTCTTGGGGAGTGGTAGTGCTGTTGATCTTTCGGCATTTTCTTGCACTTGCTTGGGTACCATGATGGTTGCTGCATCTGCTAACTCTTTGAATCAGGTTGGTTCTTGAGAAGATTGTCTTACTCTACAATTGTCTATTGTGATTCATTTGTTTTCCTTTTTTTAGTACTTCTCTTTTAAGAGTGGCATATTTTACATTCTTGTAAGATTGTCTTGAGAGTCAACAAAATCATGAACATTTTGGATATGCAAGAATGGTGATTCCGTTCTTAGTTCTATATCCTGAGATTAAGCATTCCTTTGTTTGGTAGAAAAATGCCATGGAATGGCCATTCCATTCCAATCTGAGTCCCTTGTTTAAAGTAAATACATCTAAATATTATTGTTTTCCTGACATTTTTTCCATATTTCCTTTATTCCCGCACTCCTATGGTGCTGTTATGATTGCAGTTAGACAGTTTTCATAGCTAGAAATGATATTTTGCCTAAGAATGTGTTTTCAGAGTTTTAATTGCTTTTCATATAATTTCTTGTTCATTTTTTTAAGGCTTTGTTTGGTAGAGAGGAGAGAAATAGAGTAGATAGAAATAAAAGAGAGATAATTTGAAAAAGGAGAAATAGAGTAGTAAAATTGAATGTTGGGTTGTTTGGTTGAAGAGAAATAGGTGAGAAATAGAGTGAAAATAATAGAGAGATTTAAAATTACTTTAAAAACCAAGGACAAAGCAATAATTTCCGTAAATGCCTTTTTGGGGACACATGAATGCATAAAGGAACAAAAGGGCACAATCGTAATTCAAAACCAGCAGCCAACTCTGTAGCATTTAGGTCCCACTACATTTCAGATTATCTCCTTTCAAATCTTCTCTAACAAACGCGTGTGGTTGTTTCTGTCTTTACCCATCTGTCTTTCCTCTCACCTATTCTTGATCAAATCAGTCTTTCAATTAGACAATATACAGAAAGAGGAGTGGGAGTATCTACAAAGATAGACAGTGATAAACTCAACCTTGTTTTTCCTTCTAGCTATGTAACTGTTATGAATGTCAAATATATTATTATTATTATTGCTTAAAGACCTTTTAAATAGATTTGTTCTAAAGTATGTGCTTTTTATTCCCCCCTTAATGCTGTCTCTTAGATTTTTGGTGAACATAAGATCTATTCAATGGTTGTGTATTTTGTAGGTGTTTGAGATCAATAATGATGCTAAAATGAAGAGAACAAGTCGAAGGCCACTACCCTCAGGACGCATCACAATGCCTCATGCAGTTGGCTGGGCATCCTCTGTTGGATTAGCTGGTACGGCTCTACTAGCAACGCAGGTATTGAAACAAATTTGCGTATGGCTTTTCTAGTGTAACTTGTAAACCTATGAATGGATTTCTTATCAAATGTTTGATGTGCTTTGAGTGGAGGGACTAACATTGCAGCTTTATGACAAGGTTTTTCCAGACTAATATGTTAGCTGCTGGGCTTGCTGCTTCCAACCTATTTCTGTATGCATTTGTATATACACCCTTGAAGCAGATTCATCCCGTAAATACATGGGTGGGAGCTGTTGTTGGTGCTATTCCACCACTTTTGGGGTAAAATTATGTACAATTGTTTTGCTTTCCTATGTATTTCAAATTTCAGAATGCTTTAGGAATATATGTAACTGTTTAATCTTTTCCACCTTGTGCAATGTAAAATCCTTATGAGTTGTTCCACACAAGATTGATATGGCGAGACTCAATATTTTACATGCTGGTATTTTGTGTGTTAAATTTCCATTGCCAGATACGAATTTTATCAAAGTTATTTATTGACTTTCTATTGGTCAAAGTATTATTAGTTATAAATAATTGGCAAAATTATTATAAAGCTTACCCCCATCTTTGTCTTTATTAGCTTTCTCTCTACTTAGTTGTTTGAAGGAATAAGGAATAGCAAATTGTAAGTCCAATGGCAGTGATGAGTGATGTGTTGAAACATTATGTAATTCAATTCCTAACTACCTGAAAATGACTTTCAATTATTTTGAAGTGGAATTAGTCTCTCTCTCTTTTTTTATTTACTCATTGTCTCACTCCATTCACCATGTGTATAGGCATGTGCACTGCACATGTGTTTTCTGCCCTTCATCACCTTTTGTGTTGTTGATTTTCAGATGGGCTGCAGCTTCTAATGATATTTCACTAAATGCAATGATTCTTCCAGCTGCTTTGTATTTTTGGCAAATACCACATTTTATGGCCCTAGCCTATTTGTGTCGTGATGACTATGCTGCTGGAGGGTATGTTCTTATATCTTTGTTTATAGTGACAATTTTGTTTCATACAACTATTTTGGTGCTCTAATACAATATTTGTTTTAAGTGGTTTTGTCTAGTCAATATCTGCCTAAAGTTCTTGTTCATATAAACAACAATAACCACAAAGCCTTATCCCACTAGGTGAGATCGGCTACATGAGAGATATTACTAAGTCTGAGATCTCCCTTGATGATTTCCTCCAACTTCTTCTCCCTTTCCCGGGGCTAAAAAAGCATGCAATCTACTCCTCTAACTGGTGCCTCCTGTGGTCTTCTTTGTACATGCCCAAACCACCATAAGCAAAGAACTTAATGACTCTGATGCCATATCTGTTTCAGGATAGCAATATAACATTTTTCTGAAATTATGGAGACTAAACTGCAAGGACCTAGAAAATTCCAAAATGTATAGACCTACAGGTTGATTTGACCAAATTTATGTAAGCATTTAGCATACAAATTACACTCATTAAACATGGATTTTGTTTCTCTGATTGCTGCACATGATGGATGACTACACTCTTGATAAATTTTTCATTCAATTACTTATGCTCCAAACTACACAATATCCTTTACTTATTGACACGTGTGTTTCTGTTGCAAATTTAGGTTTAAGATGTACTCTCTTGCTGATCCATCTGGCCAGAGAACAGCATTGGTGGCTTTAAGGAACTCTATATATCTAATCCCTTTGGGGTTCTTGGCATATGATTGTGAGTAGATGTTTCTTTCTAGAAATACTTCATTATTGTTTTTTCTTGAGATTTTTTATCTTAATTATCTGCTAGTATTGATTGCATGCTTTGATAATTGATAGGTCACCTTTGAAATTTCATTAGAAGTAAAAGTCTCATCAAGACAGCTTTCTTAAATAAGATTCTGGCCTGTGCAGTTTTGTGGAGTTATATGAATTTTTGAATATTTTATAATTAATAAAATAAAAAAAATTATAATTTTAGTCAAATAAAAAATATAGCATCCAAGTCTCAGAATTTTAAGCCCTTTTGCATGAGGCAATGGGGTTGGACAGAGATAAAGCTGACAATAAATTCACTGTTTGGTTCTGTTAATAACATTTGTTACCCGTGCCACTGTCTTGTTCAGAAATGAAGGAATTTGAGTTATATCAACGATTCAAATGGTGTTTTTCATTTAATGTGATTTTGTTTACCTCTAGGAGAATCTAGACACTCATGTTTCTGCACCTGTCAACAGGGGGTTTGACTTCTGGATGGTTTTCTCTGGAGTCCACTGCACTTACACTTGCAATAAGCGCTGCAGCATTTTCATTCTATAGAAACCGTACCAAAGAGCAAGCAAGGAGAATGTTCCATGCCAGTCTTCTTTACCTCCCTGTGTTTATGTCTGGGCTTTTGATTCACCGTTGTTCCGAAAACCAACAATTCTTAGAAGACAATGCAAAGGTTTTTGTGGAATCTCCATCCTCTATGGAGACTTCAAAGTTGGACGATAAAAATGGTAATCAAAATATCAAGGCCAGGCGTCGGACTCAAGTGCATCCTCCTGTAGCATATGCCTCTGTTGCACCTTTTCCCTTTTTGCCTGCTCCTTCATATAACTTCCCTTGATATCTTGGTGGAAGGTATACAGATTTTGTATGACTTTAACATTTTCTCGGCCAAGTTTTGTTTGGTTGATTTGATATATTCATTGAAATGGTATTCTCATTTGCTGTTTAAGCCATCAAGGTTGTTTTATTTGCCACAATAAAAATTGAAGACGCATTTATAATCTGAGATAAATGAGATTTTGTTTCTTGCAGTGTATAATATACAACCAGTTGTTTTTTGTGCTATTTTTCTTTTTTGATGGTTTTTTTACCCCCTCATTTTCTCGAGGTTAATATAGGCATAGGATTCTTCGTGATCAGGTGGATAAAACTTACATCTACTTTGTTATATCAATGTCATTTAATTTTCAAATCAAACAATGACATTTGGGTATGTTTTTTAGTTCAATATTATATTCTTAGAAGATATCTAAATGTCATTGTTAAGTTCAAAACTTGAGACAAGTACGTAGAGAACATGAGAAGATGATGCATGAAATCGCGTTGAGGCCAAAACAAATAGCACCATAAAGTGGAAAAATGTTTCAAAACAGGAGTCTTGATCTTAAAAAGTAGCTCCTACGATAAAATTGATTTTAAAGAGTTAGAGACCTCTATAATAGATTGAAAATTCTACCAAAACTACGGTGGTTTTTTTTGGATGTTACAATGCATTACCTATCTGCTATGCATCACAATTATAAGGCTAGGCTGATAACATGTTTATCTCTCTTAATTAAGTGATATATTTCTCTTTTTATTTTTATATTTTTTATTATCAAAATATTCTTGATAGAAAATTATTATTTTTATCCTTTTAGTTTCATCTTTAACCTATTTTTTATATTTTATTACCTCCCTCTTCCTCTGTCCATTATATTATCATTTTTAATCTTTTTTTGCATTTTATATTTATATCTTTTAAACTCTTTACTCTATGTTTATTTTTTATTTTTCTCTTTTTTCTATTAAATTTGATACAAACCAAATTAGTAACAAACCACAAAACTTTAAAGCAAATAAAGGTAATTTTTTATTCCTTACTTTTAATTTAAACATAAAAAATTAATGAGTTTTTATGAAGTTAAAAATTATAAATGTACCTATTTAAGTGATACCAATGTTCTTATTTTTAAATGAAAAATTCAACACGATCGTGTTATAAATGTAATATAGTCGTATTATAATTAAAATGATTAAAATAAGGATTAATATAACTATGTTGATAGTTATTATGGCCGTAATGATTATAAGGTTAAAAGGAAGAGGGGAGTAAGGATGGTTACAGAGGAAGAAGGGGTAAGAACGACGGTGGAAGAAGAAGAGAATAAAATGTCTAGTACTCATGGAAGAAGATAAATAATATAGAAAGAGAGATTAGGTTGTGACGGAGGAAGAAAAATGATAAGACTATGATAATTATTCTAATTATATCCCTCAGATGAAGATGGAGTAAATAAAAAAGAAATAAAGAAATATTTTTAAAAAAAATATATTAATAAGAACAAAATTCATTAGAAAAAAAAAGAAAGAAAAATGAAGTATATTTTCTTAAACGACCGTATATCACGAATCCAATTACAATGAGGAATGAGCGACCGCTGGCCTTTTGGGCCTTTACGTGGGTTGTGCATCTTGTAAGGCGACTATTTTCGGAAAAAGCCTGTTAATATTTCAATGTTTGGTCAATTGATTTTGCCTTTAAAGCTCATATTTCAAACATAAATCACATTATTTTAAATTTATTTTTAAGTAAAAAGAGTTTAAAGATGATGATGCAAAGTAGACATTATCTTAAAATTCATACAAATTGTTATTTCTTTAATTACAACCAAATCTGTATTACAATGCGGCATACCTCCAGGCTCCAGCTATATATATATATATATATATATGAGGCAGAAGCAACTGCTCTCTCCTGGATTCATGAACGTGTTATTGTAGTAGTAGAGCTCTATTGCAAATATGCATGTAGTTGTTTGCTTAGATATATAGTAATAGTTCCAGTTATTTTTTCTGAAATTATAATTTGAAATTAATATAACTGATCATATACATATTGAAAATAGTCCTTAATTTGTAAATAATTCTTTACTTAATTCACATATACATGTATGGACCTGTTACCACAGCTCCTTTCATCTTTCCGCATAGAAGACATCCTACAACCTCAGAAAATTTCTAATTCGAGGTTTGAATTCACATTATCAAACACTAGGCAAAGGCAACAAATTAAAAAAGAATCTTGCACACATGCAGTGTCAAATTCTTGGTAGAGTTTACTCCACTCAATAATTATTTTTATAAATACTAAATTTTAAGAAACTGTAAGAGAGAAAAAGTCGCGTCAAATATTATAAAAGCTAGCTAGTTGAATTAAATTGAGGAACTGTAGAAAATAAAAATAAAAATTGTATTAAATATAATAAAACTAGCTGTTTAATTTTAAAAAGAATAAAATATAGAAATTTTTTAAAATCTAATTAAATTAAAGTTAAGAAAGTGTAGAAAGGAAAAAGTCGTCATGTAAAAAATAATAAAAGTAGTAATTTATTTTTTATTTTTTTCAATAAAAAAGAATAAAGAGATTCTAGAAAATCTAATTAAAGAGCTTTAATTAGTATTAAATTTTAACAAACTGTAGAAAAAAAAGTCGTGTCAAATATAATAAAAGTAGCTGTTTATTCAATAAAAGGAACAAAATATCCAAATTCTAGAAAAGGTAACGAAAGAGCTTTTACTTTTAAGAAGTTAAACCAAACACGGTGGTTTTTTTTGCAGATATTTTTTTCCTGATTTACGGCAATTTTTTTTTATCTGTAGAATCAAACACATCACAGTACAAGTTTTGAATACATACAATTATATTAAATATTTAAAAGAAGATTTTTATTCATAGGCTCATAGTGCCCAATTTGAATATGTATCAAACTACGAAGAGTATTTAGATTATCCAAATTGGCCAACCAAAATTTCCAGTGTTATTAATATGTACCTCGCCTTAAATACATTTCCGATTATGCACTGATTCAAATTTCTAACCAAAAAAAAAAAAAAGTTTGCTGTTTTTGTTTATAATATGTCATACCGAAAACACAATATTTTCTTGCTGAATAGAAGCATGCAAGGACACACCCACGAGGAGATATATGTATATACATAATAATACATCCTTTATGCATAATAATAACATAGAATAAACAATAATCCTAGAATCAATTTACATATGGTCAGCAATTCCTATTTACATTACATCCATTGAGCTTGAACTTAAGAAGCAATGGCCCCTTTGGTGCCACATGATGAACATTAGCTACACCTGCATGATCTTCATTCCCAGCTTTTCTACATGAATCCTCACCCAATAATACTTCAGCTTGCTGAAATCCTTTAATGACAGTAGTTTCAGCATAATAAAACCTGTTCATCTTATGGATCTCCTCTGATGTGCTGTGCCGTGCCACGGCTAAAATATCCACCATTGACCGTTTCTTGCATCTCCCTTTACGCCTTCTGCGTTTATCTTTCACTGCCTTCGATGATGCTGCCAAACTCTTACGAACATTAGTTGAACTTGGGAGGGTACATGTGTCTGCAGCTGGTTTAGATAAATTGTACTCAGAAATATTGCTGCAGTTATGGTGATTTGAGTGATTTGACTCTTCATGTGATGAAGGGTGGTTGGTACAGTCATTGTTGGTACTTTGTGGCACTGCCACTTCAGCATTGCAAGAATCAGCTTCTTTATTGTTATCATTATCATTTGGTGAATGCATCAAGTTGTTGGAACAACCTTTGAGTGGTGGCAACACCTCCTCGATCAGACCATGTTTAAAACACAATTGCAAGTGCTTCTCATCAAATGGCCAGTTATGAAGGATATTTCTGTGACGAGAAGCATTAACATACTGTCTGCAACATCATTTGTATAAATCTATCAGTGATCAAGAGAACAACTATATATTTCATGTTTATTTCCTATTCTGTTTGTCAACAACTAGCCTTAAACAATCCTTCCAAAATCTAAACACACAGTTTTGATAAAATTCACAAAAGGAAATGCAAAATCCAATAATAAAAAGATTTGTTGAACAGAGAATTAATAATCATAAGCTTAAGCTGTGTTGGAATGATTATAAATAACCTACAATCAACATGTGTTTCACACCTTACAAGCTCAAGATATTGCAATTCAATAGATCAATCCAAAAATACAACATGCAATAATGGCATAATATTAAAGGAAATAAATAAATAAATAAAACCCCATTCTTCATAGATTGAAATGCATATATAGGTATTTTATGGTAACATCTTCAAGCACATTAAATAGTACCTTATTGAGAAGGGTTTAACATCAGCTCCAGAACTCGTTTGTTGTAGCAGAGATTGCGAAACCGCAGGTAGGTTTTGGTTTTGGTTTTGGTGCTGAGACATGATTCACCTGGAAGATTGCAGCTTTGCAAGTGGATCGATCCCAAACTTATAAACTCTCTAAATTAGTAATATTTAACCAAAAATCCTGCAATCTGTAACGACTGGAACGCTACACATAAGATGCCGAAGAAAAAACTCCATAAAATCACCAGGTGCAATACCCTAGGACACAGAAAAACACAAAATCGGAGAGATTCACAATCACAAAATCTGCATGCGGGTACGCAAAAGATGGTCAATTTATCAACAGAATAGAAGGAAAAGGGAACAAAAGATAAAACTTTGGTGAGTTTTTTGAATGAAAAACAAACGGCAGAGTCAGTTAATTAAACCTCGACGCTTCGGAGTAAAAGAAAGTACTGTCATAGAAGTGGCGCGCGAGGGAGAAATGTGTAGGGTTTCGGTTTCGGTTTCAAGGAGATGATGAGTTGGCGAAACGAGAAACACGATTTCAGTGTTTGAACTGGAAGAGAGAGAAAGTAATCGGAGCATGACGAACTAACTCAGAAACGAAACGAGGCTGAATTGTGTGTGTTGTGCTTTGTTGTTTTTTTCTTCTTTTTTTGTTTTATTTATTTATTATAAGTCTCCTTGTTTTGTTGACTTCATTTAACGTCTAACGTCTAACAGTGTAATTAAGGAAGGGTCATTTATTTTTATTAATTGGGTTAATTTTCCTCTGCTGCTATTCATACACTGTAAAGTTTTTGGTGGCAGTACACTCCTTAGTAGCCCCAAAACAGGGCATTCTCATAAACTTGGCTTGTCCTAAATTACCAATGCACTCCTATTCAACTAAAATCGGGAAATGTTTCTAGTTGCAGAAAATGATCATTTGGTTAAAGTAATTTTTGTGTTGGTTAAAGTAATTTTTCTCGGTATATATACACTATACATAGCTGTTTTTGTGTTTCAGGTATATTAATTAATATAACTGGGGGCAAAAACAAATTTCAAGGTAATGCAAATGGCAGGTATCTGGCAGAGGTATCCGTATACAAAATCCAACCTCTGCATGAGAAAGTACAATGAAGAAACAACAAGAATCTCAGATTTGCCTCATTTGGGAAAAACACACAAGTCTACATGAGCTATCCCATCCTATCCTATGGTGCTTTTGTTTCCATATTGGGAGACTAATTACAGCCCAAAGAGTAGGTTGATTGTTGATGAGGAATACTGAATTTAATTGGTTGGAATTTGGAATTTCCAATGCTAGCTTTCCGATCAATGACAATATTCTGACATCATAAAAGCATATATAGCAAATTTAGCAAGATTAATTGCGTCCAGTAGTCGAGTTTAGTGTATGCAACATGGACAAAGTTATGATATAGGAGTGAAGCGATGGACTAATGAAAAAAGGAGATACTATATATAATTAAGTTATGTCATCACCGTCAATATTAATTACATCAAATTGAAGCTAAGGCAAACTCTGATTAATTTGTCCAACACATATGGTATAAGCTTTCTTGTTTTTGTGCACTGAGGAGTACAGTACAGGCCTTCATGCCCTTCAGATGGAAAACAAAAGAAATTCTTCTTCCAAATTTGTAATGTTTGTGTGTTTTAATTCGTGCAAAAGGTCACATGGGCTATAATAACTACATGTATAAATCATTTGCATGCATGCGTTGAGGCTGTGATGTGAAAGTAGTTACTGTATTTCCTTTGGTAAATGTTTCCTAGATCTCCTGTGATGCATAAAGATGCAATGAAGGATTGGAGTACAGAAACATAAAATACCAGACAAACTTTAACTCTAGCACTTTCTTTATAAATGTATGAATATTAGACCGTCATTGCCACAAACACATTACACTACTCATTTTTGTGTTCGCCAACCAAAAAAAAAACGAACCAGTTTCCTCCAGATTAAGACTTATTGTGAACCAGATTTTGAAGTTTCTCTTAGATTTTGCATTGCTCATCATTACATAACAAAAATTAAAATCAGATAAAAAATAAATAAATAGAAATTATCATTACTGCAGGATCTTTAGCTAATTATGAAATACTACATGCAATAATAGTCATACAAAACATGCATTAACCATACTCTAATAATGTAATTCTAATATTAAATTATACCAAATTGTTCAAACCAGTACAGAGACTAACGAATTGAAATTTTTTTACGGCACTCTTAATTCCATTTGGATCCTGCCCATTGCTGCTGCAAACCTAAAAAAATAGTGTTTTCCTTCTCAGCTCATTATTTGTTCAACTGATGTATTGTTCAAATCAATATTCAATCCTTATATATATAGCAGATCAAGGTCTATATAGGAGAGACATGGAAAGGCTTTGAATCAAAGTAAAAACTCAAGCCTCACAAATTTATTTTGAAATTAATGCAATGTTATGGAGAAGGTGCTAATCTGAGAGTTGTACAGAAGTCATTTTCAAAAACAAAATAACAAGGAAGATGTTATTTTCATTTTCTTAAGAATATATATAAAGAAACACATTTGTGATCATAGGATTTCATGTCATAAAATCTTTGTTTTATTGATCACTAGCTATTTTCATTTTTTTTTGTTTATCCTTCATTTTTTGTGCAATTAATGGTTAAAACTAAATTTACGTTTTCTTAGTTTGTATGTCTTGGTATTTGAGTATTCTTTTTCTCTCGCCATTACTAGCTCGACTCGGGTAAGGTTCCAAAAGGCCTTTTCTGAAGTTATAATATCAACAATTCAATCGCTGATGTGCATATATATATATGATCACTTCGAAACACACATTTGCGTCCCTTTTCACTTTGATTAATCAAAGATCATTTCTTTAAGTTCACCCGTACCCAAGTTAATTATGAGACAGAAGAGTGAAGACAACATACCAACCAATAAAAAAAGTCCTGTTGGAAATCATTCCCGTAAATGTAAATATAAAATTTTGAAGAAAAAACTCACTCTTGATAATAGATTTCTAAAACTGATCGAGATGTTCGATCGATACAAACAAGCAGCTAAGATAAATGCATTTATCTGACCATCTTTTCCTCTAAATGTCTCAATTGCATGCGTCAAGAATGATCTACTTCTGTGTTGATCTTTTTGTTTCTTGATAAAATTATCAAAAAGTACTGCTCCAATTGTGATCTGATAATGCTGTGTCCTTACATACATTATTGGTCCGAGACTGCTAATTTTAACGCCCACCATCTGATTGCTAAAATGTTCCACAAGCATCGATCTTTAGGATTCAGAATCCAATTTAAAAATTAAAGAGCAACCTATTTCCAACCTCTTTATTCCATTCATTCCCAGGACATCATTTGAATCCAACATCTCTTCGTTCTCCTTTTCAATTTCTGTAAAAAAAATCTTGCATTACGAGCCCTCCAAAGCAACCCATATAACAGAAAAACTATTTCATTGTAACATTGTTTTATTCCAACACTCCATTCTCAATAACTAATTCATTTAATATATCTTGTAAATTGTAACTGGGTACTTTATACCCTCAAAAACAATTTTAATTTTTAAAATTTTCTTTGTACTAGTTGTTAATATTTTAAAAATAACCTAATCTTTTGATATAGTTTAATACTTTTAAATTTAATGTAATGTAAATTTTTTATTTTAACATTCTATTACAAAACTAAATCAAACCCGTCAACGTTAAAATATTCATTAATTTTTTCTTTTATATTAATACAATACTTTTTTAGAATTAGAAGGTCATATTGGACGCGATAATTATTAACAAATAAATCAACACAATTTAACTAAAAATTACATTTATTAATTATAATATGATTTTTAAGATAATTTTATATTATTTCGTCACTTATTTACTCTTGTATTTATATGTACTTGACAAAATCAAAATAATAAAATCTGCATCTCAAGTTTAATGTGAATCAGCCAAAAATTGCAAATAACAAGTATATTGTGTCTTATTTGATGGATATTTTTTAAGTAAAATTTAAAAAAGAAAAATATTAGGGATACTCTTTTGTAATATTATTTTTTAGACACTATTTTTTTTATTGAATAATATCATTTAAGATTTTTTTTAATTTAGTTGATATATATAAAAATTGATTATTTTTAATAAATTTTAATTCAATCAATCAGGTGAGAGTATATTAAAAAAAAAAGTACAAGTGAGAACATCCTATTAGCTGCACTCTATAACACTCCTCTTTAAAAATATAAATACTTAAATAAATTTTAGTTACCTATAAAATATTTTTTTTTATTTTAGGTTCCTATAATTTTTTTTTGTTATGTTTTAGATTTTATAATTATTATTTTTTTTTTTATCTTAATAATGATATAGTATCATTTTAATTGTTGATATATGTTGAGATGATGACATATCATCACTTGACTAATGGTTTAAATAATGCCACATCATCATATTAAAAAAATAAATATATTATAAGAACTTAAAACATACAATTTTTTTTATAAAAATCCAAAATAAAAAATATAGGTATTTTTATAGTTACATAAAACTTATTTAAACCATATTTAAAACTATAAATATATGCATTAATGTAAAAGTAAGAAACTATAGTTAACATTAATTAATTATTCATTATTATTATTATATTTAATGTATCAATTTAATGCATTAAATTCCTTTCCAAAAAAAATTAATGCATTAAATAGTTGTATTTGATATACTAATTTAATGTATTAAATAATTGTAATTAATAATAAGCATTTAATGACTTATTAAATATTTAATATAAAATAAAGTAAAGACAATTAATTAATGAGTTGAAATGTTTTAAAAAAATATAAAAATATATGGGTTTGTGTGGGACTAGGATGATACGAAGCACTACTATATATAAGGAACATTGTCTGAAGTCCTGAGATATGTTGTTGGTTTCGATCATATATATACATAAGATGTTGTTGAAAAGTAATGTTTGGTGTGAGAGTGTGAAGAGAGAAAAGATTCTTTTTATTTCTTATCCCCTTCATCACTACCATCTCTAAGCTTTTAGAAAATAATAAATGTTACTGATATCCGTTAAATGGATATCATTTTTATTTTATTTGTTTTTCTGAAAACAATAGAAATGGAAGAATGGAGAGGATAAGAAATGGAAAGATCTTAACAGTGTGGCGCGTTGCGGTTTAGATGACATCTCTTGTCTCGTCAAAGTATTCTTCTTTTCCATCTTATTTTTTGTTTAATTTTGTGTCTTCTATTCTATAATCTATATGCTTGCACCCTTTTTTTGTTTTATGATTTTATCGATTGCACTAACTAATGAGATGTTGTCATTTTCTTCTTCATATCTGAACTGTCTGATCATGGATGGATCCTCTCATCAAACAATTCTATTTTATTCTAAAGTATGTGAGAAATAATATGAATTTCATTATAACTCTGGTTTTCAGATTAACATCTCGACTATACTTTCTTTATGTATTCTGTATTTTCAGATTAAAACATCAAATCCACAGCCTTGGTTCAAAAGGACAGAGTTCCGTGTCTCTCCTGTCCCTTTCTGCTGCTATGTTAATTTCTGCTATTAGTGTCACTGATAATCTATAAAAATAGCCCTCACACGATTCTTTTCAGACCAGTTGATACATATATATGGATTGATTTGAACGAGACATGAGTTGAACTGATAATCAGATAATTAATACGTTATTTTTTAGGTTAATTTGCTGCAGCAATGGGCAGGAACCAAATGGAATTAGGAGTACATTAAAAAAACGTTTCAATCCATTAATTAGTCTTTATATATACTGGTTTGGACGATTTGATATTTGATACTAGAGTTACATATACTGGGGTATATGTGTTAATGCATGCTTTATTGCATGTAGTATTTCACTAGATAAAGATCATGCATGCTGTGTAATAAAGTATTTATATAGTTATGTAATGATGATAAGCGCAAAAATGTAAAATATATTGTAAGGTAGACTTTCAGAATCTGGTTCACACAATTAATGTATTTCTGTATATGAAGGAAAAACCATACAATTAACGAGCTAGTGTTCTTTTTCTTAATTTCTCCTTTTTTTGGTGAACTTAACACGAACTAGCTAGTGTAATGTTACTGTGGCAATGAATTGAAGTTAATTATAGTATTCGAATATGTAGTATGAAGCTAGAAAGAGAATTTCTCTGGTATTTTATGTTTTTGTACTCCAATTATCTTCATAATCACTGTATCATAATTTATGATGACATTGTGATCTCATGCAGTAATCAGATTATCTTTAATATTATACAGTCATTCCTTATTCACCACTTTTCTATTAACTGACAAATAACTTATTCATTATGTACATATTATCCTGAATATATAGCTAAGCACTTGAGAAATTAAAGCCATACTAGGATTGCACTAGTAATGATCAGTATATTAATATATATGCATGATTTCGAATTTCATTGCCAACACTGTGAAAAAAAAGAAGGCTAAGCACCAACAGTAATTAAAATTCAGAAGTATATTAATCGGGGATGGATATGATTACAAGATCTCTTCCCTTGAGCAAATGATCTCACTTCACATGAGCTTAGAAACATTTACCAAAGGAAATAACTTTCACATCACATCCTTAACGCATGCATATATACGAATGATTAATTATTTATTATACATGTAGGTATATAGCCCATGAGTCATTTTTTGCACGAATTAAAACACACACACATATTATAAATTTGAAAACAAAAACATTGCCATCTGAAGCGCATGAAGCCTGAACTGTACTCTTCGGTTCACAAAACCATGAAAGCTTTCTACATACTCTAGATCTGTTTAAGCTTCAATTTTAGGTAATTAACAATGAAGGTGATGATATCAGAGTTATAATACTTAGTTCTTCGCTTCTATATCAGAACTTTGTCCATGTTGCATACGCTTAAGTCACTTTAATTAATTATTGCGGAATGCTGGAGACTTAATTACCATTATATATAAACTAAACTGGATGCAAATCTTGCTACAACTAAACCAGATTTTGCTAAATTTGCTCTAGTCTGCTATGTTTTTTATGATGTCATCAGAATAATGTTGTTATTGATCTGAAACTGAAACTAGTAAAGCAATGTACTCCATGTACTAGTAGGTGTCACTTGCGTGTTTTCCGTAAAGAGGTATACTTTCATCTGCCATTTCTTGGGTTTGCATACAGATACTCTCTGCCACTTCTTAATTGCCAGATATCTGCCATTTTGCATCTTAAGCAAAGTATTTGCACTGCCTTGAAATTTGCTTTGACCCTGAGTTATGCATTAATCAAAACATAAAAACAACTATATATACAGATTTTAAAATTTATAAAGACAAGCTAAATTACTTTAACCAACATATAATATAATATAATATATACATCTTTCCCCTGGCCATCTATGTCCCAATTCATTTCCTGCAAATCTCCACTTTTCCCAGTTTTAGTTGAATTTGTGGCATAAGAATAGATGTATGAGTGCAATTGTAGTTTAGGCCAAGAAAGTTTACGAGGATGCCCTGTTTTGGAGTTATTAAGGAGGTTTGCGCATGCCACCAAAACTTTAGTGTATGAATAGCAGCAGAGGCAAACACAATTAAAATTAACGAAAATAACCCTCCCTTAATTACTTACACTATTAGTAGACGTTAGCAATAGTTAAATGAAGTCAACAAAAACAAAACCAACCCAAACGAGACGGAAAGCAAAGAGACCTATTAAAAAGAGAGAGAGAAAACACAACACAACACAAAATTACCAAGTAAGTACCAAGAGACCATTCTATTCTACAACCTCGTTTCTGAGTCAGTTCCTCATGCTTCGCTTACTTTCTCTCTCTTCAACTTTTCTTTCTTTTCTAACACTGAAATAGTGTTTCTCGTTTCGCCATACCCATTTCCTTAAAACCCAAACCCTACCCATTTCTCCCTCGCCACTTCTATGACCCTTTCTCTTCCTCTGAAGCTTCGAGGTTTAGCTGACTCTGCGGTTTGTTTCGTTCAAAACTCACCAAGAGTTTCATCTTTTGGTCCCTTTTCTTTTTTTTATTCTGCTCATAAATTGAACATCTTTTGCGTACCCACATGCAGATTTTTTGGTTGTGAATCTCTCTCTGATTTTGTTTTTCTATGTCCTAGGGTATTGCACGTGGCGATTTTATGGAGTTCACTTTTCTGCATCTTATGTTTAGCGTTCATGTGGCTATAGGCAAGAACTCGAGATATTAGTTTGACATACACTTTCAAAGTTGCAATCTTCGTGTTGAATGATGTCTCAGCAGCAAAACCTATCTTCCGTTTCGCAATCTCTGCTACAACAAGCGATTCCTGGAGCTAATGTTAAACCCTTCTCAATAAGGTACAATAATTAACGTACCTATGCATTTCAATTTATGAAGAATGAGGTTTTATTTTATTTATTTCCTTTAATATTATGCCATTATTGCATGTTGTATTTTTAGATTGATCTATTGAATTGCAATATCTTGAGCTTGTAAGGTGTGAAGCACATGTTGATTGTAGGTTATTTATAATCTTCTTTCCTACACAACTTAAGCTTATGATTACTAATTCTCTGTTCAACAACTCTTTTTTTTCTTATTTGATTTTGCTTTTTGCATTTCCATTTAGGAATTTTATCAAAACTGCATGCGTGTTTAGACTTTGGAAGGATTGTTTAAGGCTAGTTGTTGACATACAGAAGAGGAAATAAACATGAAATATATAGTTGTTCTCTTGATAACTGATAGATTTATATAAATTATGTTGCAGACAATATGTTGATGCCTCTCGTCACAGAAATATCCTTCATAACTGGCCATTTCTTGAGAAGCACTTGCAATTGTGTTTTAAACATGGTCTGATCAAGGAGGTGTTGCCACCACTCAAAGGTTGTTCCAACAACTTGATGCATTCACCAAATGATAATGATAACAATAAAGAAGCTGATTCCTGCAAAGCTGAAGTGGCAGTGCCACAAAGTACCAACAATGACTGTGCCTACAAAGTAGTCACCAACCACCCTTCATCACATGAAGAGGCAAATTACTCAAATCAACGAAACTGCAGCATTTCTGAGTACAATTTATCTCAACCTGCTGCAGACACATGTAGCCTTCCAAGTTCAACACTATTGGCAGCATCCAAGGCAGTGAAAGATAATAATAAACGCAGAAGAAGGCATAGAGGGAGATGTAAGAAACGGTCAATGGTGGATATTTTAGCCCTGGCTCGGCACAGTACTTTAGAGGAGATCCATAGGATGAACAAGTTTTATTATGCTGAAACTACTGTTATTAAAGGATTCGTGTAGAAACGCTGGAAGTGAAGATCGTGGTGCAGGCCATTCCTTAAGATTCTATTTGAATGAAATGGAAAGAAAATAAATTGAGATACAAATTTTGAATTAAGATAGAATCTTAAGGAATGAATATAAGTTCAAGCTCTTTGGATATAATGTAAATACATAAAATGATTCTGTTAATTACATTTTATTCTACGTTATTATTATGCATATTCTAGAATTTTCTCTAAAATCTGACAGATATATGCATAAAGAGATGGATATACATATATGATATATCTCCCTGTGTGTCTTTGCATGCTTCTCCATTCCATCCATGATCCATCAATATTCATATTATGCTTGATCTAGGAGAGAAAATTCGTACCTTTGCTACTCAACTCCAAATTCTATCTTGATTATATATTAATCTAGTTGTATCAGTGGGAAACTAGAACAATATGTTGCATCATCTGAGAAATAGTATTAATTAAGTATTATTTTCGTTGTATGAACGATTATAAGGGGGGAAAAGCAAAACAAATCTAAAGAAAACAATTAACACCGATTATAGCTGGCTAGACTAACTAGTACAACATCAAAACTGTAATTAAATCAACTCAAAAATGTGGTAGCTAGCTAATTTAGTCTGAATTGCACAAATTGTACGTACCTATACAGTTGACAAATTTAGTATCTAATAGCATTAGTGAATTTATTATAGACTATTCAAATCCTTCACTACCATGCAATTGACAAATGACAAGTATGTTGTGTGTATTTTATGATCTATGGATATTTTTAATTGAAGTAAGAATTTAAAAATATGTTTAAAACTATAAAGTATGCATATCTATTTAAAATGAATAAATAGTTTAAGAGGAATATAATAAATTATAAAATTGATGTAAGAACATAAATAATTAAAATTTGACATAAAAATAATATACATAATTTTAAATTTATAAGAGGAAAAACCAGCAACATAAAAAAATTAAAGACAATTAATAACTTGAAATTATTTATATATATATATATATATATATATATATATATAATTATTAAATAATGATGAAACTACTTGTCTTAGGAAAAAAAATAAAATATAACAAAAATTATTCATGCTTTTCTATATGCAAAAAATGGAAGACGATATTGAATTTTTTTTACAATAATTCACACATTTTATTCAACTAATTAAGTTAAAATAATATTGTGTCTGAGAATAATGAGAATTCAAATATGTAATATAAGAGTTGGTTATAATTAACATTAAATAGACATTTCAAATTTAAAAACTAAAAATATTTAAAACTTATAGATCTAAGTAAATAATTAACTTAAATTATTTTTAAATAAAAACATATATAAAAAAACACTTTTTATTTTCTAAAAAGTTATAAATTTGACTTTCGAATGATTTTTTTTATTCAGACATTCAAATAAATTTGTAAATTATTTTAATTTAAAACTAAAAGTAATTTTTTTTTAAATATTTTATTTGATGCATAAATAACGCTAAAAAATAGAGACTGTACATATTTAACAAATAGTTTTTTGGTAACTACTTAAATTTTTAACAGCATTTATTATTATTATTTTTATCTACTTTCAGTGTTAATTTTTTTTTTTAAAGTTTAAACGAATTATTATAAAAAAGAGTGAAATAAGTATAAGTATAATTCACAAATTACATATGAATTAAAAGTAATTATAAATATGATCTGTGTTTTATGGGGGAAAAAAACATGTGTTTATGTGGGACCAAGGAGATGCGAAGTACTAAAAGATTTGTCTGAAATCCTGAGTCAACAATGTTGTTGTTGTTGTTGTAATGTTTTGTGTGTCAGCGAATGTGAACGTGATTGGTGGATTCGGATTCGATTCTCGCATTCCCAAATCAGTTTCAGCTGCGACCATCATGGGTTCCAACTCAGTCCGAGTTGCGGCCGCTCAGATGACATCTATCAGCGACCTCGCTACTAATTTAGCCACCTGCTCTCGTCTCATCAAAGTATTCTTCTTTTTTTCTTTTGTGTTTTTTCTTTTGAATTATTGATTGATTCTATATTGTTTGGGTTGGGTGTTCAAATTAAGGAAGCAGCATCAGCTGGAGCGAAATTGCTTTGCTTTCCTGAGGCATTCTCTTATGTGGGTACTAAGGATGGGGACAGTGCTCGGGTTGCTGAACCTTTGGATGGACCAATTATGAACCACTACTGCTCTTTGGCCAGGTACTACAAGGATTTAATATTTAATATTTAAATACTTTTGACTAGTGACTAGTATTGATTTTTCATTTTCTCATGAACCGCAGAGAATCCAGCATTTGGTTGTCACTTGGCGGCTTCCAAGAAAAAGGTTCTGATCCTCAACACTTGTGTAATACTCATGTTATAGTAGATCACACCGGCAAAATTATAAGCTCTTACAGAAAGATACACTTGTAAGATCACTAACCTATTATGTGCTTTGGTCCTCCTGAATTCAGAAATTTACTGCTTTTTTGTTTCTTCTATTGTACGTGGTTCTATAAATAATTCAATATTTTATTCACTTTATTGTATTTTATTTGAAGGTTTGATGTAGATGTTCCTGGTGGAAGGGTATACAAAGAAAGTAGTTTTACAGAACCAGGTAGGAAGGACATTTACCCTCTATATAGTATTTGGTTTATGAATTTCCCATTTTACCAAAGAAGATAAGCACACATAGATATGATTATAACAGTGGAAATCTTCTATCTTGGTGGTGTTTTCAGGCAAGGAAATTGTTGCAGTAGACAGTCCTATTGGGCGTTTGGGCCTCAGTGTTTGCTATGATTTGAGATTTCCAGAGATGTACCAGCTGCTACGTTTCCAACATGAAGCACAGGTTACATATAAGTGGAAATACTAATTTTCCTGCTTCAAATAGGTTTGCCTACAATCTAAAATTCTCTTGTTTTACAACATCCAGGTACTATTGGTGCCTGCAGCATTCACTCAAGTGACAGGTGAAGCACACTGGGAGATTCTTCTCCGTGCTCGCGCAATTGAGACTCAATGCTATGTAAGATTTCATTTTTGCATCTAATAATAATACTCAAGTTTCTGATTTTAATGCATTTGAAATTATTAGAACAAGTTACAAGGAAAACTATCTGAGGAAATGTATTTCAACTATTTTCTTCTTTGCTACTTACTTTTAGGAATGATTTGATGAATTAAATGTCAGGTTATTGCTGCTGCACAAACTGGCAAACACAACGAGAAAAGAGAAAGCTACGGTGACACATTAATTATTGATCCATGGGGGACAATTGTTGGTCGATTACCAGGTAAGAAACTTGATACAGTAGTTCCCCGCGTTCATTGAATTTGGAAGTCCACTAACCATATTTCATTCAATTTCTTTCATAGCTTTCTTCTTTCTTATTACTTTTGTAGTCTAAGTTAAGAGACTTTGTGCCCAACTGATCTCAGATAAACTTATCATTTATAACTCCTTGCAAATAGTTATTCATTTTTTTGTATTGCCAATTTTTCTTTTGTTTAAACCACAGTTTACTGAATTCCATGGTTGGTTTTATTTGTCTTTTTCAGATCGTTTGTCTACAGGCATTGTAGTAGCTGATATTGATTTAGCATTTGTTGATTCAGTTAGAGAGAAAATGCCAATTGCTAAGGTAAGTTTGTAACATATATATATAGCCATGGCACTTGTACATTCAATCAAGGATATGAATCAAGCAATGCTAACAATGAATTATTCACTGCTTTTTATTATTGCATAAATTTCACACAAGTCTCGCTGTCTGCTTTTAGTGACATCTTAGTGAAATTCACATCATAATAAACAAAGTGTTGGAAAAATATGTGGTTAACACTTCTCTTGTTTCCTTACTCAATACATTTGTTTCTTTGGTGTCAGCAAAGGAAACCCATTGACTTCTGGAAAGCTGCATCTCTATAGTTCTTATTTGGATCAGTCAAGCTTATTTAAATATGGGATTTCTATGTACCAAAAGAAAAATATGGGACTTCCATATTAGATTCCCTTTAGGATGGTATCTACAATTATGAATTTCAGTCTTCATGGTAATAAGCACTGACTTATCCTCTACTCATTTGTGCATATATACTATTCGTTGTGCATAGTCTATCGGCTTTTCATAGTACTCGATGTGGGATTTAGACACCCTATAATACCCAAGTTCTTATCACAGCACTGCCCTTGAGAGTTGATGTCTCAGCAGTTTTGGTTATTGATGTATGAGTTATGTGAGAGAGAAAAAAAAAAAGTAGTGTAGTTAGCTGTTACAACAGTTAATAGTTAGATTCATATTGTAAAAGGAGGAATTTGACTTCTCTCTTGACTCTCCTTCCACTCTTCTTTATTCCTGGTTATTGTTTATGCAATAGCCAAGATACAAGATGCGTTGTGTGATATTGATAATGTCAGTGTCGATATGGCATGAAATAGTGGAAGAATCAACCATCACAATTGTCTCCCCCTTTGGGAAATCAAGTGCAAAAACAAAAACAAGGGTTATTACTTATTAGCTTTGTTTGGATCTAGACAGGGTAGAACTCTATCCAAAATGGAACTAGATGAAAAAAGACAAAAAAAGGATTTATGTTTTCGGTGTGGTGAAAAAGATGCACCAAAGCATGACGAATATTCTGCCAATAAAAAGTTATTGTTATCAAACAATTATTTCATATTATCTCTTTTTTTTTATCAACGATTATTAATTCTTACTATTACTACCTAAAGTCCAAAGCTATAATATAAGTTGTAAGAATAAAAAGACGGAAATAATAATTTTTTATTAACTAATGATTTCCTTAGGTTGATTGACCCATCTGGGTTACTTTAACAATTTATTTACTGGGTCCATTCTAGTTTAAATGCATTAACAACTAGTAAAAATGTAAAATATTTAGGACAAATTAATAATATTTTTTATTTAAAATAATTTATTTTATGAATAATTGAATATTATAATAATTTAAAGCTTAATTAAAAAAATAAAATAAAAAACTCATTTTTTTATAACAATTTATTTTGAGAGAATATAATGCATAATGATAAGAGAAAAAATGATTTATTTTTAATCATTAAAATATTTTTATTAAATGAACAAACATAAAAATGAAAAGTATTTTTGTTCAAAGTATATTGGGATTGGTGGTTAATACATTCCGACTAGAGGGACATAAACCATCCTCTTTATTTATTTATTTTTTTAAAAAAGGGTTTATTTGGTTTATCAGCATGGGCGTCTCACATTGTATGACGCTTATGGCATGTCATGTGGTCAAACTTTCGATTTGACGCTATCTGCAGTCACAAATAGACCCATATCAGTAAAAACTTATAAAAAGACTTGTTTAATTAAAAACAAGAGTTTGTAAAAGTGACCCAAAAGGCCGAAAGAGTTATTAATGCCGATTCATTTCAGTCTTGGTTTTACTGCTGCTGGGCCTGGGACAATAGCTCACCGGATAAACAATCTATTTTCATCTGTGCACGATCAGTATCATTTCTTTTCTTTTCTTTTTCCATAAAGACAACAAGAACATTCATTGATTCCCCGAGGAATGGGGGGAAAGTGACTTTGTATTCTTTAACTTCTCTGTCTATAAAAGAAGAGCAACAATTAAAAAGAAAACTCATTCACAGATGTAGGTATAAACTATGAACAATGAAAAAACAAGCTATTATATTAATTTTGTACTGAAAAATTCACGCTCAGGACTCCCAAGGAGATCATCATAGGATCTTTTGGCAAGGGAGTCTTGCAATATGGATATTTGACCTTCCTTCTCCAGGTTGTTTTCTTCTAGTGTCTCTATCTTCTTCTTCAACACATTCACCTCTGCATTCAACAGCATATTCTGCTCCCTATATTGCTTCACTTGCTCCCACATATAATCTCTCTCCTCTGTCACTTTCGGCAGCTGTCCCCTCATCTTTGTCAATTCCTTGTTTGACTCTTGCAGATCATTTTGAAGGAAGTTTCTATTCTCATCATTCTTCAACATCTGACAAAATATTATTTTTAGGGGATTGGTCAACGGGCTCAAGTAATAGCAATTGAAAGCTATTTATTCACAAGACAGCCAATAACAGCATAGTACCCACCATGTATGAACATCCATTAGATGAATTTAATAAATAAATTTCAATACTGTGGTGACTTTACTGACCTGAAGCTCAAAGTCCTTCAACTTGTGGGTTGCACTTGAAAGGTTATCCAACGCATTTTGCACCTCAGATCTAAGTATGTCATTTCCTCTTACTGCTGTAGCAAGTTCAGCTTCCATCTGCTCAACTTGGAGATCTTTAGAGTACAGCTTCTCTCTTAATAAACTTGTCACCAAACATTCTGCTTTAAGTTCAGTTCTTAAAATATCCTATACAAGTAACAACATGATCCATATGAATTTCAATAAACAAATTATGTAAAACAGGTTTAAAATAAATAAACACATAGATAATAGTAGAATAGAGGATTTACAATATGTGCTCCCCTAAAACTACCATTGAAAAAACCATCCTGAAGAAACTCACCTCAGATGATTGATCATTCAGTGTAGCTAATTTACCAGCATCTATACACTCTGATTGAAATTTAGAAGTCAATGGATTTGACTTATCTTTCAACAAAGAAGACATCATCTGCAAACTCCTTGTTAAACCCTCAGTGCCATTTTTGAGTCCCTGAATTTTTGTTTCAGATTCAACAATAAATTGCCCATCCAAACCATTTCCGATCACTTCTCGATTCAGCTGGACAATATGACGAAGACGGCTTCCTTTCCCTTTAAGGAATTCCATTAACATTGAACACAAGTATGTGCTTTCATTTAGCATTGTCAGGCCTTGATTCTGAAGGCAGTAGATGCGCGCCCATAGTTCTTTATCTAGTCTATAAGTAGCAGCAACACATTCTTTCCCATCACCTTTCAATCGGTTTAAGAGTATTATATTCTCATGGCGAAGAGAATCTGCCTCAAACCTGCAAGACTCCAACTCCTTTCTCAAGGCTAGTTCTACTCCTGATAATCTCATTTGCTCCATTCGCATTTTTGCAATGTGCTTATCAACGCTCTCCATGGGCTGGTTCTTATGAAGCTCCTCGCTAAACTCATCTTGTAATCCGGTTAGTGTCTTCTCTTGCTCACTGCATGTTCTTAATAATCTTGTTAGGGACTTGTGTAACTCCTTGCACTCCTTCTCCTTCTCTTCAAAATTTCGAAGGATACAGTCCCTATTTTCCTCTGCTATCTTATATTTCTCTTGTAGTTCCAAGAGATTTTGCTGCAAATCCAACATCTCCTCTTTCATTATCTCTGTCTTATCAGTCAATCCCTTGAGTTGCTGGTCAGTATATGCCATCACACTTTTGCTTTCCATTTCCCTCTCACTAAAAGAGGAGACTTCCCTTTGAAGTGATACATTCTGCTCTGCAAGCTCTCTAACTCGTTCACGAAGCCTTTGCTCTTCTAACTGGTACTTCTCAAGCTTAAATGACCAGTCACTTGACCTCCTGTCCAATTCCTTCTCCAATGCTGACTGCATCTCATTCTTTTCTTTTTCTAGTCTCTGAGTCCGAAATTCCAGTTCTGTCTTTACATGGCTAAGCTCTTCCCTGGCAGAGACTCTGTCAGCAATTTGAGACCTTAGATGGGTTGAAACTTCAAGAGCCAAGCTTATTTTCTCCTCTAGTAGATGTCTGATTGTTTGAATCAGTGCTGACACATCATAGCCACCATCAGGAAAAAAGCTGTCTCGTTCCAGTTTCTTTGAGAGAAGAATAACCCTCTCCTCAGCCTCCTTTGATCTTCTCATTAGTTCTGCATCCGCATCCTCTTCAGGTTCATCACAGCTTAAGCCCTCAAAATTGCCATCCATGCCATGATAGCCATTTGTCATTCTGTAAGGTTCATCCAACAAATCATTTTTTGGCTGAGCATCATCAAAATCAGAGTCATAGTGTCCATTCACAGATCTAGAATAGATATCTTCAATGGTGATTGGATTATTGACATTAACATTCTTTGAACATATCTTGGGGAGATCACAAGACTGAGAAAGTCTCTCAATCACATTCTTTGCAAGACTCCTTGGGGACTCTGATCCAAACCCATTTTCTGTCCAATCTTGGGATGAGAAACGAAGACGGGTAACTTTAGGTTCCCTAAATGAATGAGTCCTTGGTTTATCTTTGACTCCATGAGTTGGTGAATTGGGTGCTGTAAGCTGAACTTTTGGAGGAAGCTTCCCACCATAATTCCCATGTCTACCATTATTTCTTTGTGAATTGTTCTTGGGTCTACTTTCCTCTGGATGCTGCTCTCCATCAATGTAACGATCCACAATCTTACTTGAAATGTTGCTGGAACAAGTGGAAGAGTTCCCAGATGACTCACGATGAGATCTTGAAGAACTAGAAGACCCAGGTCTCTCGTATCTGTGCGAATTTTGGACAGAAGACACTGCAGCTTGTGTTGGCTTATCTCGCTTTTGTTTCTCATAGCTAGGAGGAGCCTGAGAACTGAGATATATACACATAGAAAGTTCAACCAAAATAAGTATGTGCAAAATACAAGTAAATTATACAACGTGGAATGAATTTCAGTTGAGTCAATATTATTATTACAATGCTTTAAAAGTTGGGTTATGAAGTCTCTCACCGAGATGAATGCTCAAATTGATGATATGGATCACTGACAATTGTACTTGAAGGAGACCTGGTTGGATCTCTGAACTGGAAAGCAGATGATGATGACATTGACCTGCTCCTTCTAAGATCTGGACCAGCAGAAAAAGAACTCTGGTTGTCAGAAACATGCTTTCGAGATTTTGAGAACAAGCCCTTTGGGCTTGGGAAATAATCCTCAGTTTTACCGTGAGCCTGATTATTATTCATTCCAAAGTCTGAATAACTATCCCAGGCCGTTTGCTTGTTTGTTGATTTTGGCGTAGCTGCATCGTTGTTGTTACTTCCACTGCTAGATGCAGAAGACTTGAAAAAGAAGAATTTCCTCATGCGTTTAACCCCCTTCAGCACAAGCTCATCAAATCAGTCAGTCAACTTTCGGAGAATTCAAGGGTCAAGGCCGATGACAACCTACTACATTAAAACAGCCAAAACAAGCATTGATTATTTGATTTCAACAACGTTCACTTTTTCAAAACACAGAGAACAGATACGAGCAGCCATTAATTTAATTTAATTTAATACTGGCACCCAGTGAAAGAAAAGACCACACTATCCCCCCGCCCCACCATCCATCTAAAACTCTTGTGTCTTGGACGATGATGATAAAAACATGCTTTGACTATTGATTAATTCCATCAGCTAAACAATTACAACAGCAGAAACCATGAGAAAGAAAACAAATTATCGCAGACCTAGAACCTAAAATCATCCAATTTTCTTATAATAATTTATAAACAGAAACAAGGGAGAAGCTAAAGAATAAAGAATGTTATACAAAACTAAAACTACGTAACCCAATCCCAATGTTTGAAGGAAAGAAAGAAAACCTGAAATTGAGGGACAGGTAGGTTAAAGCTTTCTTGAGGGGAAGAAAAGAGAAGAGTTCAGCTTTTGGAATTCTAGTTGTCCTTCTTTCCACTTTCCCCGAAAACAAACGGAGCAAAAAGCATGTTTATATATATATATATAGAGAGAGAGAGAGAGAGAGAGAATGACTCACAGACAATCTTGCTTTCAAACGGTCAAAAAATAATACCAGAAGAGAGAAGGGCGAAAGAGAGCAAAGATTTTAATTCTTGAGTTTAGAAAATTAAATAAATAATTAAAGAGTGAGATGAGAGGGTTTCACTGGGAATTAGTAACCGAAATTGTGCTGGCTGGGTTGGTAAGTAGTTCAAAAAATGGAATGAATGATTTTAACCTTAAAGGGAGAGATTTAATGATTAATAATGAGATGAGAAAGGTTATGATTAGAGCAAAACGAACGAACGAACAATCTATCTCTCTTTCTTTCTGACCAGACCAAAAAGCAAAGCATTAAGCAGCGAGGCACGCTGTGGTGGAGTGAGTGAGTGGGAATATTATGAAAATGGAAAGGGTAAAAGGGTCAGCCAATTAAATTCAAAAGCGTGGTATGCCGCGCGGAATATGCGTTGCAGGAGCGGGGCGTTGTTGTTTTTTTTTATCAGGCGCAGCCTACCAGTGTCATTTCAACAAACTACTACTGGACCCCACACCTGCTATATCCTGTAGTTTAATTTTTGTAAACATTTTAGTTTAACAATCGACATGATGCGTTATAATTCATGTATTAGAATTTTAAAAGATTTTTTTTAGTATAAAAAAGTTTTTAAGATTTTTAAAATTTGGTAGAAAATTAAAAATTTTAAAAAAAAATTATGATTAAAATTTTGTAATTTAAATTTAATGAATTTAAAATATAGAATTTAAATAAATTTTACGAATTTATAAGATTATGGATTTCTAAAAAAAAATATTCAAAACTTTTAAACAAAAGTCAACAAGAATGTGTGTGCTTAAAAATATCATTAAATATAAATTAATTACAAGTCATCATGACCTGAATCCTCTCACCTATCAATAAATGTACATTAATTTCAAATCAAAGTTACAAGTTATTAATGCATTTTGAGATATTTTTTTCACAAATTTTCATAAAGTAATAACAAAACATTAGTCAACAAAAAAAACATAATAATCAAAACATTAATCATTTGTTTAACTAAACATTCTTTCAGTTACATATGAATAGATTTTGAATTTCTTTTTACAACATCTCAAATATTGTTTTTTGTTTTTTCTCTATTAAGTTGTAATAGTTTAGAAAAGTCTTTTAAATCTTTAAATTGATTATTTGTCTCAACTAAGTTAAAATAAAATAAAAAATATGTGATAAGAAAGAAAAGTCTCTCGTAATTGGATGAGATTGTTTATTGGATTTGGTATTTATATGATTAACTAAAAAATCCATCAAAATCCAATTAAAATTAATCAAATGTCACAAAATTTCGTTACCTTCTAAAAAAAAATATTCATATAATTGAATACCCCAAACATTTATAATTCAATACACCCTCTATGAAAGTATAAAATTGTTAACTTAATGGTAATTTAATATTGCTTTTCAAAAATCTTAGTATACTTCAATTAATTTATAATGAAATATTAGTAATAGTTATGATTATGATTTGAAGACGTAAATATGAGCGAAAATCCTATTTATACTTCAACCAGACTATATTGATATCACATTAAAAATAAATAAATCATACTGCTCAGTGCTCACTTTCGAAAGGAAAATTAACCAAATGAAAAAATAAAAAATTGCAGGAACAAATGTGGCAGCCACCTCTTTGTGTTGTTTACTCATGGTTGTGGACATTTATACACCAGCTGCAAGACAAATGATTTTTCACTCTAGTAATTATTAAGATAACAAAAGGTACCAAATTGAAAAGGTGATGCCATGCATAATGATGTGTCACAAAAGAGAAACACAACCGGTAAAAGAGTGGATTGCATATCAATGATATTATGCTTCAATTTGTGCTCTAATTGGCCAATTGACCCAAAGAATTATTTCAATTAAGAAAAAGTTTTTTTAATGTGTATATAATATTACAGTATCATTTAGTTATAAATTATTGTATACGATAACTTTGTTATTTTTTTAATAATTATCTTTGAATTATATCATTTACAATTTTTAATTAACTGATCGTTATCATGTGATCCTGTGAGTAATGTTTTTTTAACCATTTGATCATTATTTATCGACTTTATTTATGATGTATTTTGATTTGGTTAATAATTTAAAATTATTCAAACTTACGATCCAGTATAAATGTAAAAAAAAAAAATGTTCCTAGTATAAAAAGGTATTTGTTACATTACATAATCAACAAGAAAAAAAAATCGTTAGAATCGTGATTGATATTGAACACCCTTTGATGGTGATTATCCAGTGAAAGGTGCAATGGCCGTGATTGGCGGAGCATTATGATCGGAGAAAAAGTGGACAAATCTTCTCTTTCACTCCACAAACAAGGAGTGCTCAAATAGGCTATAGAGGCATCAACCAACCAGAGTACGAGTTCACTTTTATTACTGCTATGCTTTTCTATTGGGAAATTATTACTGCTATGCTACTATATAAACCTTTGTCTTATTTGTACGGTGTTTTATAGAGGAAGATTATCTTTTTTTTTTTTATAAGAACAATTATCCTTATCAAATGTAATTGTTGTGGGTCCGAATTATTATTAGATTGATTCTCACAAATAAAGTCTTGTATTTGAGTTTGAATCTCGTGAATGAAAAAAAAAAATTAGGAAGAAATTTTTTTATTATAGATGAATAATTAGATTTTATAATAAAGATTAATTATTGACAAAGTCAATAAATACTTCATCAATATCATGATTAAAAAAAATAATATTAATAAAAAATATAACACAGTTTAATTGTAACAAAAATAAGTGATATTTTTTAAGTACATAGGATTTACTTATTTAAAATAAGTAAAAAATAATTTATTTTAAACAAAAATAATTTAGACAAAAATATTAAAAACATATATAATTACTTATTTTATTAAAATAAGTAATTATCTCACCAAATAAGTTTAAACATATAAGTTCAATAATCATCTTAAAAGTCATACCAACAATTATTTACGATTGATTTATCATATTAATTAAATTTAAATAGTTAATATATCATTATTAAACTTTTAGTTTTCATTTACAGCATATTATGTTTTATTTTTTTAATTGAAATGACATATTACAATTAAATTAAACTAAATTGATATTTTTTAAAAATAATGTTTATATGACTATTCACCTGTTAGCAATTCACCAAATGATCAAATATATGAAGGATAGATTATCATATTTTATTAGTGGAGATGATAACGGCTGGGATGTTGGTCAACTACTAAACTCATCTCTTAATAGTTTTAAATAAAAAAAATAGCTATATTGTCTTTTTACTTTGATAAGTAAGAATCAAAAAACAGTACCAGTGTCAAGGAATTTATGGTAATTCACGACCCAATTTTCAACCAATTTAATTATATCCCGATCCATTGATATCTATCTATTTATATTTATATTCACATCTGTTACTCACACAGAAAGTTGGGCAGAAAATAATTTTTTTCATGTCCAAAAATAATAAATTAGGGGAATAATTATTCATAGATTTAAATAAATTTTAATTAAATAACAAAGTGATACTGTGTCAGCATATATAAAATATATAAGATGTTGAAATAATATCATGATATTTATAAAAACTCAAAAGAAAAGAAAACATAAAAAACTTAAAACAAAGTAAAAAATTATAAAAATATCATAACAAAATTCAAATATTTATCTAAAACCTAAAAATTATTTAAACCATAAATTTATAAATGATAAAATCTACTAAAAATATTTATATTAGTTTCGAGCTAGTAGTATTATTATCAATTACTTTAATTATTTAACATATTAAATAATTTACTAAGAATAACATGACATTTTTATTAAAATAAAAAGTAAAATTTAATTTAATAAAAGTAGATTCTCATATTTTTCGTGATTTTTTTTAATTTTATTTTTGAAAAACCTAACTAAAAAGTAAAAACATCTCCGAAAAAACAGTTTTTCCTAATAATTTTAATTTTAAAAATCCATATCAAACGTAAGTAATCAAAATTTTGAATTTAATATTCATAGAAAACCAAAAATTATCCTTTGCCAAATACCCTCAAAATGTAAAATTATTAATAAAATAATACTAATTAATACAAATTTTTTAGGAAAATACTAATTAAGAACTATTACAACATTGAAATTTCATTCTAAAATCATGAAGCCGTTAATTTAATTAATTATTAAAAAATGAGTAGTTAAATTAATTTAATTACACATTAAAAATTAGAAAAAACTTTGTGTCTTCTCTTAATGATGTTTATAGGTATGAGTAATTCGTGAACTCAACCTGATTCAATTCAATTTGAGAAGGTTGATGGTATTTGGGTCAGACCCAATTTAATACAATCTTAACCCAATAACTTATGGATAACAAATTTTGTTATATGAATTCGTAATCCATTAATTCTAATTTGAATTACATATAATAATAATAATTTAATAATAACAGAACAAAAAATCTACTATTGTCTTTCAAATTCTTACTTACTCAACACTTCAGCCTAACTTACTTAATTTACCTTTCTCACTTTGTTATTTTGTAACAATGTTATAATATTATTTGAACTTTATCAACTATATTAACTTAAATGAATTTTGTTATTTAGGTTGATAACAATTTTATTTTGAATTTTTTAGATTAGGAGAATTAATGTTAAAGGTATCAATAATTAAGTTTGAAAGTATTATTATATCTATCTTATTTTGTACATTAATATATGATTATGTTTATTTGTGATTAAAAATTATTTTTATTCAAAAAAATAAGCCAAATTAAAAACTCTATTATGATTTTTTAGTATTTTTTTTAAATTACATTATTAACCCAATGACTCAACCCGTTCATAATTAAATTAGATTTAAAAATAAAATTACACAGACCTAACCTAACCCAATCCAATCTAATAAAAACTAATAAAATTAGATAAAAAATTAATACAAATTCAACCCAACCCAACCCAACTAACTAAGTAAGAACACTTATAAGTTCTCCTGACCGGTTTGAAATTGAATGTATGTTCATACTCTGCTTCTCAACTTGCAAACCCTAACGGGCAAAGCAGCAGGTGCAAGTTTCGGAATCGATTCATAAAGGTTTGATTCAAAAAAAAAAAAATGGCGTATGGTGGTGCAGGTCCTGTAGGTGGTTCGGGTTCGGCATCATCGACAATTAAGCAAGTAAAATTGGAGAGAGAAAGTGAACTGAGAATTGAAGTGGGTTACGACGCACCTCTTCGCCTTCGACTCCTTAACGGCACTGCTGAGATTTTCGGCACCGAGCTTCCCCCCGAAATCTGGCTCAATTTTCCTCCCAGGCTCAAGTTCGCTGTAAATAACCGCGGGTTGCTGTTACATTTACATGTCTTATGTCTATTCTTTTATAATGTTAATGTTAATTGTTTCAGGTGTTTACTTGGTATGGTGCAACCATTGAAATGGATGGCACTACTGAAACTGATTATACTGCTGATGAGGTAAGCCAATGCATTCTTTCTGTCAAACTTACTTATTGGTAAACACTTGAGAAATCACTCATGAGGACATTGCAACTTTCTGGGTGCAGACTCCAATGGTTAGTTATGTAAATGTGCATGCGATTCTAGATGGAAGAAGAAGTCGTGCTAAAGCTTCGCCACCAGATGATTCTGCATCTTCTCTGGTATTTAATTGACTGGATTGTTGACATCTAGGTTTTAAATTGTGGTCAAATGTTGTTACTCTTGTATGCCTTATTATTTTTAATGTCAATATGAACTGTGGAAAATAATTCTTTATTTTGTGATTTTATCATAGATTGCCATGTTGTTATTTTCTTTCACGTGTAAACGGTAAAGCTTGTGGTATGTGAATTTGGTTGGTCAGGGACCTAGGGTCATTGTTGTAGGACCTACTGATTCTGGGAAGAGTACCTTGTCGAGGATGCTTCTTAGTTGGGCAGCTAAACAAGGTTGGAAGCCTACCTTTGTTGACTTGGATATTGGCCAAGGGTCTATAACAATTCCTGGGTGCATCGCAGCCACTCCAATTGAAATGCCCATTGATCCCGTGGAAGGCATTCCACTTGAAATGCCTCTTGTTTACTTTTACGGGCACGCAACTCCAAGGTGATTAGTGATGTAACTTCTATTGTAAATTGTCAAAATTATATAAACTTTCATTGGTTTGAACTTTTCAAATCATTGGTATTTGTTTTTGCAGTAACAATGTAGAATTGTATAAAGTGCTTGTTAAGGAGCTTGCAGGAATGATTGAGAGGCAATTTACTGGAAATGCTGAATCTCGAGCTTCAGGCTTGGTGATAAATACTATGGGATGGATAGAGGGAGTAGGCTATGATGTAATTGGCCTTTGAACTTTAGCATATTTTTAATGTTAAATTGATCACTATTCAGACATGTAACTCACTGCTAATGCTGATTAGCATTGATTATTGTGTTCTCTCCTCTCTCACTCCCTTTTTTTTGTGTGTGTGATGTATTCTGTTGCAGTTGCTCCTGCATGCAATTCGTACATTCAAGGCCAATGTTGTCTTGGTTTTGGGTCAGGTATATGCCCTGTATATATACTACATACTATGTATACTATATTTAACATGTGCATCTTTGCATCTTCCATATTAACTATGCATTGAAAGCCAATTCCAATGATCCCCACTATCATATTTTTTTGAATATCATACTTTCCTTATACATAGTTATTAAATCATGCCTTCCGTAGAAGCTCAGTGTCTTTGGCTTTGCTTTGAATTCCTTATAGGAAAAACTGTGCAGCATGCTCAAAGATGTTCTTAAGAGTGATCCCAAGGTAGATGTCGTTAAACTTCAGAGGTCAGGTGGAGTTGTATCTAGGAATGCAAAAGTCCGTCAAAAGGCCAGAAGTTATAGGATAAGGGTACACCTACTTGTTCACTTTTGGATATCTTCTACATGTGTTTATCATATCTTGATATTTTCCTTTTCTTTTTTCATTTTAGAGGTTTTCAGTTTAAACTTTTGAGAATCTGTTGTCTGTTAACACTTGTTCTGCTGAAATAATTTGTTAATATAGGAGTATATTATTACTCTTAGGCCCCAATTCATCTTGCATTGCAAATTATTGCCAAACAGTTAATGGTAGAGGGATGAATTTTTTTTATTATCTAAGTGCTGATAAATAGATAGGATAAAAATGATTCATTGTTGAGTAACAAAAACGGGTGTTTCAGAATGACTATAAGTAATGGATTGTCTATTCTGGAAGATTTAAAATATATAAATGAAAAAAACAATTATGGATTTGAGTGAATGTTTTAACTCTTACGATATGTTGAGGGTTTTCTTTTCTCTCTCCAACACTCTTAACTCTAACAAATTTCCTTTTATTTTTAGTCTAATGGAAATTGCTGTCATCTGATTTTGATACAGGAATACTTCTATGGCCTTTCAAATGATCTTTCTCCACATTCTAATATTGCAAGTTTTAGTGATGTGTTTGTTTATCGAGTTGGTGGTGGGCCACAGGCCCCACGCTCAGCTTTGCCCATTGGAGCAGAACCTGCTGCTGATCCAACAAGAGTTGTACCTGTAAATATAAATCGTGATTTGCTCCATTTAGTCCTTGCTGTCTCATTTGCCAAGGAACCTGATGAGATCATTTCCAGGTAACTATAATTCTTTTGATGATTAAGTTTTATGAGTCTAATTTTAAGAATTTTCAAGTTTTTTTTTTTTATAGAGCCCAGTTAGTTTTATCCATGTATTTTTGGTTGTTGTAAAGTGAAGAAAGCATGTGTGCTTTTGTGTGTGTGTGTGTCTGTGTGCTTGCATGTGTGTGAGAGAGAAAAAGTGGTGCGCCTCATACAAGTATGATGACACCAGAGAGATTTGTGTATCAATTTATTAATCTGAGTAGCAGTGTAGGCCAAATGGAAAGTGGTGACTTTATATGCTATTAGTTTGAAATCTACCTGAAATTATCTGGTTTTCTTTCATTTTTTATGGAAATGGTTTCCAGGATTATTCTTAAAACTCGGTTTAATTTCTAAGACTTATAATATCATGTCCCCTTTTCAATTCCTGGTTTCCTACAAGTATACCTCTTGGCTCTTACCATGTCATGTCTTTTCTGGTGCAGCAATGTTGCTGGGTTTATTTATGTGACAGACATTGACATTCAGAGGTTTGTATAGTTAGATTTTATTATTTATTTTATTTTACTTTTTACAAAGAATGTTTGCATTTCTAACTTGATTTGTAAATTACAGAAAGAAGATGACATATCTTGCTCCGTCTGCTGGAGAACTTCCAAGCAAGTATTTGATAATGGGATCCTTAACATGGCTTGAAACATGAGCTAATGAACAGTTTTGTACTGGAAAATCTGGCTAAGTTTGTTGCTCTGGTTCGCCAATTTTGTGTCGTGATCAAATGTAAATACTAAATATACAATGTAATATGTATGTGGTCTTCAACCTTGTAGTGGGAGGCTGACCTTTGTCATGGAATATCTACTAATTTATAAGCTTATTGTACTCGTTGAGTAGGAAGTTCCTTGTGATTCTTGAAGTTGAACTGGGCAACACATGCTGCCTGCATACAACTGTAACAGGGAATGAGCATTTGTTTACGTTGGGTGTGGATTAAACAGGACCAAGTTTAAGCACAAATTTTAAGTACTCTTAATTACTGAGGGAAAATTTTAACTGGCTTAAATATGAATTAAGTTTTTTTTAAAAAAAATTTTAGCTAAGTATTTTTTTTGTTTATTTTTAATTTCTGTAATTCTTTTTAGTTTAATATATATATATTTTTTAATTTCCATAGACATTTTTTATAAGAAGGAATTGTACTCTACATAAACATTAAGCATGTGTTTGTCTGTGTTTTTTACTACGTATTTGAAGATTTTCATATAAAATGAAGCAAAATCATGCAAAATTTACATATATATTATTAAGTCAACATATAATCCGTAACAGAAATTAGTTTATAAGTAATATTCATTGTTTCCTTGAAAATAAGTAATATTCATTGATTGAATGTATATAATGTTAGACAATAATTTTTTTTAAGCGACATCCCATGTATTTCTTATAAAAAAAATTATTATTAAAAATACATGTATTTCTTATAAGAAGTATTTTTTTTTTTTTGGTGAAAAGAAGTAATTTTGTTTAAACTTAGTAGGATTAATATTTTTTTTACGACATAGGTTAATATATCTAGTAACATTCTTTCACAAAATAAATAAATATCCAGTAACATTCTCTATCCTAAAAATAGTTTTATATCAAGATCAAGATTCGAATGTGACATAAATGATTAAGCTGAAAATTTATTTCAAAACATTAAAGTTAAGATGTTTTAAAAAAAAAGTATTAAGATATTGTTAAAAACTTTTAATCCTATAGTTTTTTTTTTTTTTGTACTGCAGTCCTATAGTTAACCCATATGAAAATTTAATGAAATTAAAAAAAGTAAAGTTAAGCTAAATATAAAATATTTTGTGTTTAGTAGAAGCATCGTCTATCCAATCCATTTAGCAATCTGAGATTCCATTTTCTCCGTTGTTCTCAATGGAAATGGACTCCCTTCCCAACGGCAACAACACCGCCGGAACCCCGATCGCCGCCACCGCCAACCCCGCGCCGCCTCCGTCGTCGAACCTTCCCCAACTGACGGAGTCTTTGAAGCTGGAGCACCAGTTCCTCAGGGTCCCTTTCGAGCACTACAAGAAAACCCTCCGTGCCAACCACCGCGCCGTCGAGAAGGAGATGTCCGCCGTCATTTCCGGCGTCAACGAAGCCTCCTCCTCCGACCTGACCCCCGACGACGCCGTCAACCACCTTAGCTCCCTTGTCTCCCGGTTGCAAGGGCTCAAGAGAAAGGTAACTGCTGACCTAATTTCGTGATATGATTTCGATTCATCTTTTGATGCTTAAATTTTTTGTATTCTCGCTTCGCATAGTTACGGCGTTGGAAAATGATTTCAGTTCTGGGTTTCTATTCGTTCATATTTTTATTTGCAGTGCTCAGTGTAATGTGGTTACTAATTACTGTGTGTAGTTATGTGCTTCGTAGTTAATTTGTTCGGATTATTGGTTACATTTGTCATTAAGTATTAACTTACGTAATTGGAGAGTTTTATTTTATGATTTGTATTTTGTGAAAATATGTTGTTAAGTTGGAGGAAGGAAGTCGGGCAGAGCATTTGCAAGCGCAGAAGTGTCGGGTGCGTCTCGATCACTTAGAATCTGCTGATGCAGAAAATATGTCAGAATGGAATAACACTCGTTTGAAGCGGATTCTCGTTGATTACATGTTGAGGATGTCATACTATGACACTGCAGTGAAACTTGCTGAAAGCAGCAACTTGCAGGTAAGGAATGTGGTGGTTGTATTTGGATGCTGGCAATATTCTGCTCCTTTTTGTTCTTCTCTGTGTTATATTTTGAAATGCACATTTTGTTTCATATTGCTTCTAACAATAATATCATTTGTGTTGGTGCATCAGGATGTTGTTGACATTGACGTATTCCAAGAAGCAAAAAAGGTTATTGGCGCTTTGCAAAACAAGGATGTTACTCCTGCCCTAGCATGGTGTGCTGATAACAAATCAAGGCTGAAGAAGTCTAAGGTTCATACTGCTGTTTGATCTTGTTAATCGTTGGTGCACCATGCTCATAGCTTAGGCTTTTGGGTTTATTTGGTCCTAGAGTCTAGGTAATATGCATTTCTCTTAATGCATTTAAAACAGACAATCATCTAAGACACACTGCAACCATTGAATATATTCATATATAAGAGAAGGATAACCGCCAGATTGGTGAAGTATAAAAAATGTCCATGTCTGCTTAAAATTTGAAAATAAAATAAATTATAAACTAATGCAAACCCTGACCTTCTCAAATATCCACTACTCACTAGTACCACTGGGGTTTCTCATAGGATGGCACTTGTTAATAATAAATGCATAAATCACAATCAAGGTATCAAATCATATTTTACTACTATTAACTTCTAGTGGTTTAATGGCAACAGAGCAAATTGGAGTTCCAGTTGAGACTTCAAGAGTTCATAGAATTAGTAAGAGCTGAGAACAATTTGAGAGCTATCACATATGCTAGGAAATATCTTGCGCAATGGGGAGCCACTCACATGAAAGAATTGCAGCGAGTCATTGCAACACTAGCTTTTAAAAGGGATACTGAATGTGCTACATACAAGGTGAGCACGCCTTGTGTTTGATTGTTTTTGTGCATTAGTCATACTGGTTTGTCTTTAATTTTATTATGTTTTTAATGCAATAGTGACATAGTGTTAGGATTGTATTCATACTCTTTGTTGTTAGAAGTGTAGAATTTGTAATTAGAATTACAATTTGATACCCTTTAGTAAGCTTAAGCTAGCAATTCATCATAGTTGGCTATGAATTGTGCTTGTGCTGCATAAATCACTGCTCCTTTGTATCATCAACATGATTCTTTAATTTGGTATCACCCCACATTTGTTTTGCATTCCCCCCCTACTGGCTAATTTTCATCTGAGGATTCAAAGGGTTAGAAAGGCTTGAATTGTTATATGAAAGGAATTGAAAATATTGCACCTTGTTCCTTTCTCTGTTTATATTTGGAGGGGCAGGGGCCTAGTTGTTGACGTTTGCAGACCAGTTATTCAACTTTGTTTGGTTCTTCCAGTTCTGGGTGCTCACACAGTTACTCTGAAATGGTTTATCTAGTTTGAAACTATGACTTTTGAGCTTTACTTATGGCATATGACTCATGATGGTTTTATGGTACTAATGAAGTTCATGATTTATTAAGTGATATGTGACATTTATGAATGTATTCTAGACTTCGGAGTATTTAAGGTTTTGGCTTGTGTAAGTTTAAGTTTTTATAGTGATGTGGTTCTAGATTCAATACATTTGTGATTCCAATTTCATGATTGGAATTGTGACTTGATAACTATGTTCATGTCAATAACACAGTAAAAGAATTTAGAAGTGGAAGGTGTAGTGCTTTCATTTTTTTTGTTTTTTGTTAATAGCGTTGATTTCATTGTAGAAGAGCATGCTTCAAGTTTATCTACTTCACTCTAAAGAAAAGAAATGGCTTTTACCATGCACGTCTTATGTAGTTCATAGTCAAGAAAAGTACTTCCTTCATTGATTAAGAAAAAAATAAGAACAATTATCTGCATGAGTTTTTATTTTTCCCTGATCGCTCATCAAAGAAAATCCTCATGCCTGTTGTATTTCCAACAAAGTCTATCAACATAATATTGGTGAAACTGTATTGAGGCTTTCTTCTTTGCTAGAAACTTTGCTTGATATCACATCATTGTCTATTTTTGTGGAGCTGCTATTTCAGCACTAAAATGTTTGCAATTTTCTTTTGCATAATATTTACAGGTTTTATTTGAAGCTAAGCAATGGGATTATCTAGTGGACCAATTCAAACAGGAGTTCTGCAAGTTATATGGCATGACTTTAGAGCCCTTGCTCAATATCTATCTGCAAGCTGGCCTTTCTGCTCTCAAGACACCGTATCCATTAAAAACTTGAACTGTAGATTATCATCTAGAAACTTTTTTTTTTTGTTAAATGCTTGCATACATATAATTGAAACACCCTCTCCACTGCTCCCAAAAAATCTTAAAACCACTTGGACTTTCCTAACCCTTTTGAGCTTAATGGAATTAATGGTTTGTCTATTAATTTGAATTCCTTTGATTGGAGTGGTTCACTTTCCTCATATTTAAAAGTTCGAAACCATTCATTGTATGAAATTTCATATTTGTGATTGATAATCTCCTGCCTTGAGCCTTTATCTATCTAGCAATTCATGATAACCGTAAATTATTTTGGAGTATAGTATAGCTATCATTTTTCACTGGCAATTGAGGTACACTTGAATTGACTTTTATATGCTAATTCTCTAGGTTTTAAGATCAGTTATTACCATTCCCATACTTCATTCAAAGTATGGTTCCTGCCACTTGTGCTTCTCATCTTGAACCTTGTAATACTAAAGCCTCTTTACTTGTAAATTTGATTGGTTCTCATTCCTACTTTGTGAGTGTATGCATTGTCACGGCTAACTCTATTGAGATATATTCCTTGACTTGATAAAGATATTGTTATGAGGATGATTGCACAAAAGAGGATCCCCTATCACAGGAGGCTTTCCGCACACTAGCCATGCCATTACCATATTCAAAGCAGCATCACTCTAAGCTTGTTTGCTATATAACTAAGGAGTTGATGGACACTGAGAACCCACCGCAAGTCTTGCCCAATGGATATGTTTATAGCACTAAGGTCCCTGTTATTTTAGATATTCTTCTACTTGTTCCATGTATAAACTATAAAGCATATATATATGTTCCTTTGCAGGCTCTTGAAGAGATGGCGAAGAAGAATAATGGTAGAATCATCTGCCCGAGGACGGGCTTAGTTTGCAGCTACACTGAACTGGTCAAGGCATATATTTCATAAATCTTCATACTTGAAAAAAAAAACAACTTGATTGACTATTGAAAATGTCAATCTTGCCTTGGCTTCAAGCTACCATGGCTGTCTGTGTGATTGTAATGTTTACTGTCATGGCATGGGCTTCCCGTAATTACGTTCATTCTTTTACTTGTGTTCCGGTGTTGGTTGACTTAAACTTGTACATATGTAAGATGTTTCAAAGTGCCTCCCACTGGGATATGACGTAAACATGTGCATACATTCATTCTAGTTGTAATGAACTCTTCTCAGTCATTGCCGCCGTGGTTTCAACTTTTAACTTTGAACATACCATGTAGAGGGATTTCAATCTTATAAATCAAACATTTAGGTTCAATTAATCTTTTACATATATGTTAGCAAGCAATATTTGGTTTATTTTAAAATTCATCGTAATTATAATTTGTTAGCATATATTTTTTAAAAAATAGAGGTGAGCATTAGCAGGTCATAAAGATTATAACTATAAAAAAAAAAAAAAGCTTACTTTTAGAAATTTAAAATTTTAAGTTTATATTCTCTTAACTTTATTTACAATATAATACTTTTAAATATGAATGTATTTACTTATTAATGACAGGAATGGTATAAAATGATACATTGATTTATTTACCTTATTCATTATTGTTGTTTGAACCTATTTTATGTCTTATTTTTTTCAATTACAATACAAATATAATATCTACCACAAAATATGAAATCATATATTTTGTTTATATAAATTGATTCTTAGTTTGTAGAATCATATAAACGGAGAAAGAAACAGTAACTATATTCATTGACCATTTATTGATAAATGATGCATATTGGATAACTAGATGGAGCATTGGCAATATTGATCCCAACCTGCCCTTAATTAATGTTATCCCAAATGTGATACACACCATGACACCATCTTCTCTTGCAGACCAATAAATACGTCGATGGTCACCATTTTCGTCAGGCATATATACACCCTGATTTGAGCACACATGTTCCATTTCAATATACCAAGATGTATATCAGTATCAGTAAGCAATCAATTTAGTGTAAGGCTCTTCTCGTTCAATTTCGAAATCAGAATCTTCTAAGTCGCCAATAAAGCATAATTTGTTGGACTTGTTGGGGGTAAGTCATTTGAAATGGCAATGCCCAGGAAATTTAAGGCAAAAATTGAACTATTAAAACACACTGTAATAAAAAACAAAAGGAAAATATGGATTGAAGTTAACCTCTTCTTTGTATTTTCTCCCACTGATATGGTGATAATACATATAAGTTGACTGATTTTATTTGAAAATCATCAAAGATTAGGTGTATTTTGGTATTATTTATATTAATATATGATTGACTGTAATAAATGTTAGGTAGTTATTAATTTAAATAATTTTACATTATCATGATCCTCTGTTTGTAATTAATTAGGATTCAGATTATATGATAGTACAAATTTATCTTACATTCTTGTTAATACATCTAGGTATGCCACTGGGACGGGGCGGGGGCGGGATTAACCTCCCCAACCCCTGACATTCCAAATCATCCCCGTCCCCACCCCCATTCCTTGTCGGGACTTAAAAATTTGATCCACCCCCATTCCTGTCGGGGATCGAGTTTCCCAACCCTACCCCGTCTCCCATACACATGATAATCTCAAATCATATGATTTACATGATTGTCTCAAATGTTACTCGTCACATCCTTGTATAACACGCTTTTATTTCTCATAATAAACTAAATTGTTTCATTTATTTTATCAATAGAAATATTATTTAACAATTTTTTTTTATATATAAATTTATTATATAATAAGTTAAAAATATTATTTTATAATAAATATAATTAAATTAATGTTTAATATAAATTTTTAAACTTATGATTTATGTAATAAATAGATAGATTATTCTAAGGTATTTATATAACTTACTATATTAATAGTGGGGACGGGTGTGGGTGCGAGTAGGCGGGGATCACAATTCCCAATCCCAACCTTGTCCCCAACTTTTTTAAGCGGAGAAAACCCAAACCCACATCCATACCCAATTAACTCGGGTTTTTCCTGTCAAAATTGGGGTCGAGATGGGGATATCCTCACGGATTCAGGTTCAATTGTCATGCCTAAATACATCACCATTAAACTCATCAAATAAAAAAAATATTTTATTAAAAGGGTAAAATATTTTGTTTCATTCTAAACTCTGTAAAATTATGCCATTTAAATCATTTATTGCACTCTCCAGAAAAAAATCATTTATTATTTTTTTAAGTTCTTAATTAGTATTTAATTTTGTGGTTAAAAATAACATAATATTTTTTTTAACTCTCTAATAACTCTTTAGCTCTTCGGTCAAAATGATATAAACAAAAAAAAAACTCTTGGATCAATCTAATTTATATAAAAAAACGCTAGCGATATTTTTTTAAACATTTTTCTTTAAAGTTAAAATCCTCCTTCCGTTATTGGTTGAAATTAATAAAAAAAATTTAATTTTAGTGAATTTCATATATTATTTAAAGATTATTGTATTAATTTTTTAAATAAAAATTGAGCCACAACATGGAGTGGGGGCCAAGGCCCCCTGACTTTTTAATTATTTTTTTTATACATATGAAAAATTATTTTTTATTTTTATTGATATGATAATCTAATTTAGTATTATGTATTATTATTTGAATAACTATGTTTTATTTTGGAGTCAACTAACAATATTTATACTTTAAGTATTTTTTTATTTAAAAAAATATATTTTATCCTCTTTTTTAATATTTATTGTGAAGATAATTATATCTTTTTATTTTAAATAAATATTTTTTTCTTATTATATTTATTTTAAAGATAATTTTATTTTTTTTCTCTTTAAATAGAATATTTGAAAATAATTTATTTTCTTCAAAAAAAATTCTTTTATCTTTTAATTTAAAGACTATAAATAACTATATTATAAGTTTATTTTTTTTATAAATAAAAATTTAAATAAATTATTACTGAGAAACTCAACCAATCAAGACATATTTCAAAATTCAGTAACCAATTATCTTTATAAGTCTTTATTAATCATTTATCAATATTAATTTGATTAAAAATAATTTTAAAATAATTTTTTTTAATATTTGTCAGTAGAATATTAAGGTTAATTTATTTTGAATCTAGAGGGAGTTTTAATAATAATTATTATTTATTAACTATAAAACTTGTTTGTAATATGTAAATCTAGTTATTAACATTTATAATTTTGGTCATATAAAAAGTTTATTTTATTTTGTTTAAATATTTTTTATTAATATTTTGATAAATTAAAATTACTAATATAATTATATTTTTTTTACAATATAATTATTATTTTTATTAATTTATTTTTTACAGCATAATTAGTTGGCCCCTGAATTTCTACTCTGCCTCCGTCCCTGCGTGCAAGTTCCCTCCAGCCTCCCTTCAACAAATTTTTGGACCCTTGGATTGATCATACGGTTGGCTCCTCTCTCTTTAGCACATTTAAATGCAAGCGAATAGCGTTTCTCACTTCTTGTGTAAGCATTCTAAAATTATAATGGACTATTCTTATTATATTAAGCTTGCCCTTATTTGATTTCAAAAAAGAAAAAAACTTGATGTTGATTTTAAATTTCATATTAAAAAATATAAAAGGATTTTAAAAAAAAAAATAAAATTTTAGGTGAATTTTATTTGGAATCTAGTCTAATATAATTTTTTTTTATTTCTATCCTCTCAGTTTTTAAAATATAACTAATTCATATAATACATTTTGAAAAATTAATAAATTGTATTAATTAGGTGTTTTTCTTTATTATATTTAATTTAATTAATTCCTGTTCATATATTCAGATTAAAATTAAAATTTAAATATTATTATTTTTGTTATAATTATTATTCATTTTTAATATTTTTATTTACAAAATATAGAATTTCACTCTTGTAACAATTTTTAAAACATATTCCATTATTTCTTAAAAAACAATAATTTAAAATATATAATATTTTAAAAATAATACTTTTAAATTTTCTTTAATGTGGAGTTCAAAATCAATGGCAATTTAAAAATAATATGAATAGTCAATTGGAATATCTCAATGCAAAATTAAGAAATTCGTGCACTACAACCCATAAAAAGTCATTGACGTTAATTTGTTTTAAGATTTTAAGATATTCCAAGAGAATCTCAACCGTGAGATTAATCTAAGGTCCAATAAATTTGCTGGAGGGAGCTTCTGGGAGCGAATTCGGATCCTATGATGTGATCTATCATAGAAAAAAGACCGTTATTATTCATATCTCTCTCTTTTTTTTTTTTTTATTCCAAATATATCCTTTTATAGTTTATACTTTATACCTCCCATGACACAAGTTGATTTGAATTCTCTTTCACTTAATTGATTAATTCTACAGTTTTATGATGTTATCAATTAAATTTCTTTGCATTTTCTTCAAAAATTAGTGCATTGAAATTTAGTTTTGATAGTTGATAGTACTAGTCTCATAGCTGGAGTATGAAGGTACTAGAACTAAAAGATTTTTTTTTTATGAATAAAGAAATTTAAAAAATGGCACTAAGGCCTACAAAAGAGAGTGCTTGAGGCATTAACAACTAAGTAATTCGAAGCTGAAGCTGGACAAGAATTTAATAAAATAAATGGGGAGGAGGATTTGGCTCCTGACTTAGCAAGAATGTCTGCCACATTATTTCCTTACCTAAGCGTATGTTTGAAGCTAATATTTCAAGGTAGTTATACGTAATTACGAATGACCGAAACCACACCTGCATGAGGATGAACAACGTCGAGTCCCTCAATGATGAATTTCAGAGAAGTGGTGGAATCCGTCTCACAAATAACATTAAAAAAACCTTTTGTGTGAGCAAGTTTAATGCCATGGAAAATAGCACACAGCTAAGCGGTGGTGTTTGAAGTAAAATCACAATTGCCCATATAACCCGTGATCCAATTGCCTGCAAAATCTCGTAGAATGCCACCAAAACCTGACAAGCCAGGATTACCAAAGGAACTACCGTCCGTATTGATCTTGATGTAGTTTTGCGGAGGAGGTTCCCAGTTAACCAGTATCCTATCTATTGAGGATGAGCTGGTCGAACTGGTCGAGCTTGTCCATTTGGCTAGATGTAAAAGAGAACTTATCTGGTTATGCATATACCAGTCTAGCCAAACTATATTATTAAAAACCACCTCATTCCTCGCACGCCAAATCATCCAGCAAGTGATGCCGAATAAGAGCTGAAAATTTCCTTGAATGTTACTTCTGAGCCAGTATGCAGCATCATCAATGAAGAAATCAAGACCATACTGCAACCGGATGTATTGCCACACCTTACATGCATAGGGACAATCGCAAAGGATGTGAATCCATGTTTCATTGGCATCTCCACACTTGCAACAAGAAGAATCAGTAGTAATATGCCGCATGAAGCGGAAAGAGTTAGTAGGAAAACTCCCTCTATAGGTGAGCCAAATAAAGTATTTAACATTCTCAGGTAGCTTGGACTTCCACACCCACGAACTTAACTCAAAGACAGTAAGATGAAAAGCGTGCTCTCTACTCAACCACGCATAGGCGAACTTGGTATCATACCTTCCCGAGCTAGATGCACTCCACCTAATAATATCCCGCATAGAAGGATTAAGAAACAAGTACGGAAGGGTGTTCCGAATGTCTTGGGGCAAGGTTGTAGTAAAGACGTCAAAGTGCCAATAGCCATCAAAATAGACATCCTTAACGCGTAATTGCATGTCCCTTTCATGGACCTCATCTAGTATGCCATACAATGGTCCTTCCTCTAACCAAGGATCAAACCAAAAGGAGCAATCCCCGTCTCCAATCCTAAACGTGAAACCTTGTTTGAGATGAGATAAGGCTTTCATGATAGAGGACCAAACATACGAGCTGCTTGTGGAATTCTTAAGGTGAAGAATATTCTTTTGGCCAATATATTTCGTATATAGTAAGCGAACTCATAACTTATCATTGCCATGCAAAAGATCCCACACATGCTTGCCAAGTAGGGAAATGTTAGCTTGGCGACATCGACGAATGCCCAAACCTCATTTGGCACGAGTTTTAGAGATCGTAGACCAATCTACCTAATGATTGTGATTCCCCTCCCAGATGAAGCACCTCATCCTATACCAACTGCACTTGATTTGCTGACGCCTTAGTGAACAACAAGCAATCATCAACAAAAAATAAATGTGATATCTTAGGGCCACCTCTGGAGACCATAACTGGTTGCCAATCCTCACTACTCACTTTATCCTGAATGAGAAGTGCTAGCTTCTCCATGCATAGCAAAAAGAGATAAGGTGACATTGGGTCTTTCTAACGAAGACCACGTCTTGGCGAGAAAGAGGGCAATCTCTCATTATTCCATTTTAAGGACAAGAACGTAATAGTAGTGCAGTTCATAACCAAATCTATTGTGCGGTCCGGAAACCCAAATTCCTTCAGAGTCAATCTCAAGAAGCTCCAATCAACCCTATCATAGGCTTTTTCAAAATCAATGTTGAACATAACATATCCAGTCTTTCCAGTCTTCTTATGCATACTATGAACAATCTATTGGGCGATGATGACATTATCACAAGTTCCCCTCTTGGGGATGAAGCTACTTTGAAAGGGACCAATGATGGAATTTAAGTGTGGCCGAAGGCGATTCACTAGGACCTTAGAGACCAATTTGAATAAAACATTACAAACACTAATCAGTTTGAAATCCCTGAACATTATAAAGAGATTTGAATCGCTTTTTTAATTGAAGCAAATTGAAATCGAGGAAGTAACATGAAATCATCAATAATAATTTAGTTGAACTCTCTAATAGCTCTTGGGTCAAACTAATGCGCATTCTTCAAAGATTTCACCGTAATTCTACAAGTCCGAACAAAATTGTTTAACTTGACCGCAGTTTGTGTTAAAGGAGTCAACACCAAGTTAAAATCTATATAATTTTTCTCAAAAAAAAAAAAACTTGATTTATTATGAAAAATGTCGTTAATCTTGCCTTGGCTTCAAGCTACCATGGCTGTCTTGTCTGTTTGTAATGTTTACTGTTATGGACTTCATTCTGTTCCGGTACGATGTTTCAAAGTGTCTGTCACTTGAATATGACGTAAACATGTACTTACATTCATTATTAGTTTTTTTTATTAAACCCTATAGAAAAAAAAAAAAACCAAATTCAATTCTTTAACGAATAGGGAACGTGTCTTTAATTAGTTAAGCAAAACAGCATATGTTCCACGAGACAAAATTTGGAGATTCACCAAATTCATATATAAAAAAAAATTGTGAAAGAAAAAATAAATACCTCCATTTATTCATAAATCATATTGGATAACTAGATTCAGAAACACTCAGTAGTGTTTTCAAATTTCCTTTTTTTCCCAATTCACATTATCCCATCTATGATATATACCATATTCTATTGCAGACCAATAGATGCGTAGATGGTCACGTGAATACATATTGAATTTAGCACACTGGTTCCATTTCAATAAACCAATGTGTATCAATATCAATCAGCAATTTAGTGTAAGGCTCTCTTCATTCAATTTCAACCTGAGTCACTTCTATGTTGCTAAGGAAGTATAATTTTGTTTGGCTTGGGGGCAAGTCATTTGAAATGACAATGCCCAGAAAATTTGAGCCAGGATGGATAATTGGTGGAAGAAACTCAAAAAACTGAACTATTCAAACACACTGTAAGAATAACCACAAGGGAAATATGGATTGAAGTTGACATCGTCTTTGTATTGTTTCCCACTTAGCATTCTACCATATATATATATATATAGAAATATGAGTGTATCTTTTTCAAATAAAAGAAATAACTAAATAAATAAATTAGTCCAAAGTCAACTTAAATGTGCATAAGTGCATGAACATATATATGAGAAGATAATTTAGGTAGTTGTTTGTAAAAGTAATATTTTCTCAAAAAGTCAAGTTATATGAAGGATCAAAAAGTCAAGTTACTACTCATATACCCTGCTGGAAGTCTTTGATAGTCCTGTGGGTGCAGCCAGTTACTACTGAGCATCAAGTCAAGTCAAGGAAAAACAGTAGTGGTCCAGCCAGGCAGAAGCAGATTTGAGAATGCGAAGCTCACCATCTAGGAGATCTTGAGCCATTAGTCTTCTAACATAAAGTCTTTCACACGAGGGAGAATAGGAAGAATCCAGTGGCTGCAAAAGAGTGTGGAAAAATATACTTTATATCAATAGTATAGTCTTTGAAGCAAACATTTTAATACTTATAATTTTTATTAGATTAGCAATCTGATAAAATGGCCCACCCAAATAAACTTTAGTCTCAACTTGCTGCTACTGATTCAGTAGCCACCTTGTTTGGATGTTAAACAAATCAATAATCATACAATTAATACAACTATACTATATTAGACGAAGTCCAAATCTTTACCATAATGGTGGCATTACGCTCCTCAATTAATTGGATGAATAATGACAACAACATCATGTGTGCTTCTATCTCTTTGCTGATATCCTGTAAAGAGCACCTAGCCAGCCTACCATCAGTTTGAGCAGCTTCCATTGCCAAATCCTCAAGTTCTGATTTTTTTATCAATAAAAATTCCAAAGTGGATACTGTTAGGTATAGCTTATTCAACAAGTGTACCAGTTTTTTGGGCAGGAAGAATTGTAACCATTGTTGCATTAATAAAACTAAATAAACAATTTTATGCACACCCAGAGATGTGGTACAAGAAAGAACACGAGCAAGCGCACGAAGTGATTGTGGAAGACCCTTCCCTTTTCCTCCATCAGACTTCACCTCCCTATGTGATCAGTCACAGCCTCCATCAGATACTGGCAAGAATATATGTAAGCAACATTTAGAGTAACACCATATAAGGAAGTCCTATATTATCAAATATAAAAATGTGGAAAATGGTTACATTTCATGCAGCAAGACACATTTCATGAGAAACATATCAAAAATAATATTGAAAATCAACCATTGAAGATAAATGGTGGGGATATTGTATGTGCCCAATATGGTGAAAGAGAAGGCAGAGTCAAATGATATTACATTACTTTGCTGAAAGTAAGCACTGCATTCATGAGCAATAAAGGCAAATTGGACCCACAAAGCAAAAACATTCTATTATGTTGGTCAAAAGACCCCAATACAAGGAATCAATATAGAAAAAACTGGAGTATAATATCTAAATAATTCTGCAAGACAAATAATAAATTAGGAATCAGTACAAACTTGATACTGAAAGAATTCACAGGATGTGACAAGCCCTTCATATCTTCAGGTGGAGGTACAAAGTACTGATGCAAGAGTTCCAACTTCATGGCATGCAGAGGGTCATGCTTAGGAATATCAAACTGGATCTGAACCTGGGAACAGTTGGTGCAATCACAACAGCAATAAAGCAACAAATCATAGGAGCAAAAAATCATATCAGCCCACATTGTATGACTTGAGATTCAGTTGCAAATATACCTGATCGTAAACGTTGTATGGAATTGTAAAACCAAAGTCCAGCATTAATGTAGCATTTGAAAACTTTCCATATCTTATTAGTACCTAAAACCAAAAAGAAAACCTCTAAGTCGCAAAGTAGACAACACAATACATAGTTTTCAATAAAATAAAAAAATAGTAAATGACCTGTTCACCAGGGGCATAGTCACGATCAGCAATAATCTGCACATAATTGAGAAATTAAATTAAAATTTAAATATGTGTGTTTGTGTGTTAGGTGTAGTTTCCTTATTTGATTAATTTAAAGATTCTTATTGTAGTAGCAGCCTTGTGCTAGTAGAATTATATTAGTATTTGACCTAATTATTATTTTTTTTGTTTGTTACTTTAATAATTTGTATTATTGTATACGAATCAAAATATCAACCCCATTATCAATCATATCATGATGGGACTAAGAGTGGAAATACAGGAAAAAAAAAAAAAAAAGGAATGAAAAACTGAGAGAACTGTTATCCTCAATTCTTCCCTTAGTTACAATTTCAATAGACGAAATTATGATACCCACACTTCCTCTAAACAATTAATGGCCAGGACCATAAAAATGAATATTGACTTTCATGCATTAGGAGGAAAAAACTGTTTAATAACCATTGATAGATTAGATACAAGGCAAAAATGTGTGTGAGAGAAAGAGAGAGAGAGAGATCGAACTTCTGAGCATTGTTTGTCATCATCGCTCATTACAATTGCTTCTGAACCTCCATCATGGTTTAAGAAATCTGCAAATGGAATCTATAAAAATATTTTAGAAAACTAATCATGGACACCAAGCATAAAATATAAGAGATGTTTCCATACAGTTGCAATACCAGAGCTAAACCATTTGTGCTTCCCCATGCTCGAGAACCAACTGGTGATTCAACATTGAAGTGATCAAGAACTAAGAATGAGTTTTCATATTCAATGCAACATAATAATAAATGAGGTTTATCACCGCTTTCAAAATTCAGTCTGAGTAAAGATACACCAGGGCAAAACATAAGGAAATAGCATGATTGAGAACATCAAATATCCTCCAAACAAAGCCAGGCAGATCATAAGAGATCAAAAGACCATCAACTACAGTCTACAAAGACTCAAAATCCCCAGTGTGCATCTATGATAGGAATTCTCTAAGGAATCACAAAAGCAGAGCCCCAAATAGAAGCCATATATATAGACTATTACCCCCATTGACAATCCTAGCTTTTGCCAAACAACACTTTAAGCCCTCCAATCCTATGTTTACATTGTAAGGAGTCCAATGCTCAACAAAATGTTACCACCAGCAACTATACAGTACAAAAGTAGATGACTATGAGATTCAGAACAACTAAAGTGCATAAACTATCAAGATTTTTTGCCTTGTTTGACATTTGAACTGACAAGAAATCACTAGCATTCATCATATTCATTAATCAATACCAAGCAAGACATCTAAATTTTGAGTCCCAGCAGAACTTATACTACACTACGTGTGATTAAGAAGAAAGAGGGAGGAAAAAAAGGAGAAGATATGGATAATGATGTATTTTATTTTGTTTGGTTGAAGAAAAAATGAAGAGGAAAAGGAGAGAAAATTTGACTTGAAAAAACAAAACTTCAAAACTTTCTCTCCCCCCTCATTTTCTCTCCATTCAAACAAACAGAGGGTTAGCCTTCAAGGTTGGGGGGAACAAGTGAGAAGAAAGACATGCAATTAACAGAGTGTCCAAAGAATAGAAAAGGTAGACTGCAGCATCGGTTGACAGAAATGAACTTGCTATATTAACCTTTATGAACAGCTCAGCGACCCTATAGATAAGATAATAAAAAAACTCAAGTAGATTACGGAACAATAATTCTATAAATTATTCTGAGCACAATACATAATCGATTAATCAAATGCAAAGTATAATTAACAATCCTCAAAATTCACCAATGTCAAACTTACTTACATGCAGTTCCTTCATCTTTTCTCAAGATCAATTAAAAGTAAATCATAGTACCCTACAAAGTGAACATGCAAAGGAAGTATAAACTTTTCAAGTGTTTGCTTTACCTAATGTGCATGCATGCATGAAGTCCTTGTAAGTAAAATCTCCAAAACTTTGATGGGAACATTCAAAAACCTGAATTAGAAGTACAAAACTGATTATAACCAGACTCCAAAACAGCCAACTTAGTTTAATACTCTGACCCAATTACCCATTGCATTGTAAAAAAAATTTTAATTTCTTCATTCTAATAGATAAAATCTTCAGAATTTCTGTTTAAAAAAGCTATCACTTTGCCATGACTTAAAAAAACATTGTGTTGCATATAATGCAATAGAATAAAAATTCAAAACATAAACTAATTGGAAAAAATCTTATACATTCAAAAGTAGATAATTATGCAATGTACTTACACGCTTGATTGCCAAAAAGTCCTTCTCAATTTGAGATTTGTGGTCAATAGTTTCCTGATAAACTGAACTTGGTCGAATCATCTCCAACTCACTTTCAGTCCAAAATACCTAAAAAAGGTTAAAAAATTAACCTACGGTGAAGGTCTTTATGATTATTACTCACCAACTCCAAGAAATGTATACAATACTTCAAACAGAAATTTATTATGAACAAGCAAAAGAACAGCATAGATTAATTATTTCAAAGTACAAAATTGCAGAATGTACATGAGCAAACTGGACATTAGTTACAGAAAAAGAAAAAAAAAATAGCTTGTAGTAGTACCATACATCACAAGAACATTTTTACCAGGAACAAACACCACTCAAAGTAAGAAAAGGAAGGAAAACTTGCTGTATTATGCAACTCTCCTTGTTGTGGAAGACAGCTGATATAAGGATACCACTCGGAGCCCTATCAATCAGACAAAGATGTTATAGATGGATACTCCTGGGCAAGTGAAAAGCTCTAAGCTAAATATGTGTCATAAGTCTCAATAGAAAATATATCATGGGATTGGGCAGCTGTGTTTTATAGATTTTCTCATTGCAGTTTTTGTTCCATTTGTCTTGATGTTTAATTAAAAAAACTCTAAGCTATGCAAAATAACATTTTAATTTATCTTATAAAAGAGCTCAAAAGCTCCTGAAGTTGAGATGAAAGTCATGATAGGAAGTAGGAACACAAAATAAGGCTACCTGACCCAGTTTCTTCTCAATCAGAATAACAACAGCAAGTTTGGCAATATTTCCAACTTCCTCACCAGTCAAAGATCTGATTTCGGGAAGGATATTATCTGCAGTTATTTGCTGCAAAACCAGTTATGAATACTAACAATCATTGTAACATGTGAAAGTGGTGCCATTGCCATAACATACAGTTGCGAAGCGTACCACTCTGTAAGGAACCTTTAAAATGCAATCTCCAGCTTGTATTATTTTAGAAGCAAACAGAGACCTACCAACCAAGAGAGTCAATAAATAAATAATAAATAATAATATGATTCCTACAATGTTGAGCTTCAATACACACTTGCAAAGACAAACCTTCCATATGAAGAATTTCCAATAAAAAGTGAGGACGAAATCCTAGAACCAGCTTTCCCCTCCAACCACGGCAAAAATTCGTGGCAATTGCCATAAAACTAGAAGAATATGGTATTTGGGTGACGGGGAAACGAAAATGATTTAATTAATTGAGAAAGAGAAAATTTGAACCTGAGGTTTAGACAAAGCCAAAGAATACAAGTTGCGGTGAGTGTTGAGAACGGTGTGCAGAGACCACCGGCGACTTGCAGTTGCTGTGCTAACTCCAAATGGCATTGCACAACCCAACCTCCGCTGTGGATACGACACGTCGTTTACTCGGTGCTAATGAAGTTAGGTTTCAATTACAAACCACACTCGTACGCAAAGTGAACCACTTTCAGGTTTATAATAATAATAATAATTCATCGGGAACGGGTCACAATTCACGCTTCACAGGTTTTAACCTTTAACCAAGGAAGGACATAGATAAAAAGTAATATCCCTTCATATAATATAATGTATAGATTAATGAAATTAACTAATTCTTTTTCTTTTAAGGAAAAAAAAAAGTTGAGACCTTTAACATCAACTTAACACTCGTGAACAAATGTAGTGAGTGACAACTCAGCAACAACATAACAAATCCATGTTATTGTACCAACTTAACACCGATTGTTATTTCATTTTTTTCGTGGGTCCCGTTCATATTTTTAGTATTTAGTATTGACTAGTCTATCACGGGGCTGCAATGCGTATTGAATAAAATTAAAATAAATAATAAAATATATAAATGTGATGTAAATCACAAGATATGTATACAAAATTTCTTAAAGTTGTTGGTTTTGAATTAAAATATTATAATTAGTTGGTTAAAATAGTAAAAATGATACCACATTATAGAAAAAAAATGAAAATTGATATAATTTTTTCTACCGGTCTATTAGAATTGTTTTTAAATGACGAACCTCGGTCAGAAAGTAATGAGTCGTCTTTAGAATATTAATTTGGTCTGAACCCAACTCAACAATGCATAAAGCCCACAAGTTTCAATCATATATATTTTTTCATATAACTAAAATATATAATTAATAAATATTTTAAACATATAAATTACATTGTCATTAAAATTCATATTAAATAAAAAAATTTAAACATATAAATTATATGTTGAAATAAAGTTATTTTTAATTATTTGATATTTTTTATAATATTAAAATTTAATTTATAAATAATTATGGATTTTTTTTTTTGTTGATTCTGGCACTTAATTTGATATAAAAATATCTGTCTCTTTATGATTACATTAATATATGCTAATAATGTTGTTGGGGCCGGGGCAACTTGCAATTTGGCAAAATATTTTATTCTTAGTCCACTGAATGATTGAAGGAAGTGATAAGGAAATTAGGTATGAGGAAGGCGACACGAAACTCCGGTGTGAACGGGGGCCAAGCCAAGAACCAGAATAAAAGTCATGACTTTACATGAAACGGTCGAGATCAAACGATAAGAAATCAACGGAGGATAAAAGGTCCACGTTGAAGCAGAGACACATGGCGATGCGTTAGTTGATGCGTCACGTCGGTGGAATAGAATATATAGAAACGAAGATAAGCTTCTGCTATCACAAAGTCAATAAAATCAGCATAAAAACGCAAACCCTAGTTTTATCTCTCTAGATACACAGACAGAGAGAGAGATAGAGATTCCCTTTTATCTCTTTTTATCTCGCTCCTTCGTTGTTTCCCACTTTCTTTTGTTCTTGTTCTTTGTTGTTTCGTGGAAGTTGCAGAACTTGACCCCAAACCCTTATTTCTTTCCTCTATCCCTTTTCCCACAACCAATCAGGTATCTCCTCTCTTCCTCTCCGTCTTCCTCTTTATCACCTTCTTCTTCTTCTTCTTCTTCTTCGTCAAGATCTAACGTTTTCCCGAGTTTTTCATTTACCGCGCCCTGCGATTCTCGGTATTTAATATTTTCCAAGATGCCGTGTCCTATACTTTGCTTTTGTTTTTAGGTCTAGATCTGATTCTACGCCACCCGATTCTGAAACCCTTTTATTCGTTTTACGGCTTCCCTCGGTTCAAGCTTTTTCTTCTAATCATGATTTTGCAGTTGTTTCTGCGTGGGGGTTTCCGCTTGATTTGATGAACGATTACGATGTTACGGAGTAGATCTTTTTTCTATTTGTTGTTTTCGTGAATTTTGGCTTTGTTGATCGTTTTAGGGTGGATTTGTTCTTGGTAATTTACTTGGATTTGTGTTTTATGCTTACCATCTGCGTTTTGAGATGCTTTGAAAGTATTTGTAAGGACTGATCTAGGAGTTTGTTTGTTGTGATTATGTGCGGGTCAGTTAGTTTTGGATCTCATATAACTTTATTCATTAAATTTGCACGGGCATTTTTGTTCAATTGCTTTTGACTTTGATTGTCAACCAATCATCTGTTAAGCCAGTTTATGATGTTGTTGTGTCTTTATGTTTGTGTTTTGCAGAGCCACGCTACTTCTTTGCCTTTATCTTGGAAGTGAGAGTAAAGGCCAGGATTGTTTTTACTTGGAATGAAGAAGCGTTTTAGATGATAGAGTTATGTCTACCTATGGTTAATTCAGTGCCAGATTTATTTTAGCCTACTTCAATAATTTTGTTGAGGATTTGCTATTGAATCGTAATAACTGAAGTTTAAAAGAAGGGGTTTTGACTTGTGAGCTTTTTAGCAGACTGACTACTTTGGAATCATGCCTGTTTCAGGACATGAAGAGGTGTTTATTTCCCTTTCTGATTTACAGCTAACTACGATTAGAGAACCATGCCAATTTGTTCTTTTTTGGATATTGATTACTTGATCTTCTATTGACAGACCGGGGTAAAGTCCTATGCTGGGCAATTTAGTGATTTAATTGCAGGTGTGCCTATCAAGAAAAGGAGGTTCCCTTCGTTTCGGCCTTCTTCTTCACCTGTGTCTGAGGAACCATGTTCTCTAGCTGAAGAAACTGATTTACAACGTAAAGAAAATCCAAGCATTTCTCAAGGATCGACTTTACCAAATGTTGCAGGTGCACCAATCAAGAAACGAAGGTTCCCTTATCTTCAGCCTTCTTCATCCTCTTTGGAAGAGGCTTCACGTTCAGAAGAAAGTGATGCACTGCGAAAGGAACATTCAAACACATCACCGGGTTCAACTCTTTCTACCAGTTCTTCTGGTTTATCTGATCCTAATGGAATCCCTGCGCTTGAAGATAAGAAAGCAAGTACTGCTGTTACCAATAATGCCAACATGGTGCAACGCAACTCTTGCTTCCTCGTACCCAAACTTGAGGAACCAAATCTTGGAACTCAAGCATGTACTTTGGATGTCATTGATAGCAAAGAGAAGGTGATTCTCAGTGAAGGTAGCAATAAAAAATTGGAATCCCAAATTATCAAGGGGAATCCTGAACTCTTATTGGCTGCAAAGGAAGGTCTTGGTCTTAGCATTGGAGCTGATGTAAGCAAACAAAATGTCCAAGATATTTGTAAACAAGAGGGTCCTTTAGTTTCAGGAAGTGCTAGTTTATCTTTAAGCTTAAAGGAGAACCTCTTTCCAGCTGTTGCAATAATGGAGAATGACAAGAATCGCCAAAAAATAGAGAAAGCGGAATCTGTCTCATTGGAATTATCTTTAAGCAAGGAAAACTGCAGTACTCACAGTTTAAATACCAATGCTAAAACTGATAGTGACACGACTCATGTTCATTCTAACAGGGCAAACTGGGATCTGAATACTACAATGGATTCATGGGAAGAAGAATCTGGGACTGAAGCTGGCTCAGTTAAAACATGTATTGATGGGCTTAAGATTACTGATAGTTCACTTGACGAAAAGCAGTTAGTGTGCTCTAAAGGAATGACACCACCAATGGCTGTTGTTCCTGTAAAGCCAATGTGTGAAGAGAGTCAGAAAAAAGCTTTCATTCCATCTAGATTCTGTGAACAGCAATTTAAATTTGTTGACTCAAGTAGTCTATCTCTTGCACCTTCTCTTCAGAAATATACCGAGGAGCCCTCTAGATTACCTGTTAAGCTGAATTCTGGTAGTGCTATTCCCAATGTGAGCTTGTCAAGTGTGGCTTCAACTGTGGATGATGTGAATACTTCTAATTTTAGGTTTGTAAAACCAGAACCATTTGATGAGAACTCAAAAAAGGTTTCGAAGGAAGCTAATACCTCTACTGTGGGTTCATTAGATAGTGTTGCTATTAAGCAAGAACTTGTTCTGCCTTCCACTGTCAACTCTTCAAAGTTGTCAAATGCTAGCAATCAAATGAAAGTTGATGCTGCCCCCGTTAAACAGGAACCAGGTCATGAGGGTAATCAGGAGAGATCCAATGCTGCACTGAGTAATATGGATCAGTTGGATAAAGATTTGCGACAAGGATTAGATAATTCCTCTCCTTCTTTGGTGATGCCAGTTATGCCAGAGATGACACAAATTTCTGCTGAAGTAGCTTGTCCTCTAGTGAAACCTATGTGTACAACAGAGTCATCAACAAGTGAAAACACAGTAAACCAGATTGAAAATTGTAGTCCCATGGAAGGAGTCAATGTTGAGAAAGTTTGTCATGGAGCTTGTTTAAATGCTGAGCAGGTTACCATAGAAGCAGTTGCTATGCCTATTGTTGATAATGGTTCAGAGTTGAACAATCCTGGTCTGCAAATTTCTTCTGTTAGTACTGAGGAAGAAAATGCTGCTGATCACGATGCTTGCAGATTGAAACTCATGAATGAGCCTCCACTTGCTCCACGAGGCAATGGTGAAGGCTGTGTAAGTGATGAAGAAAAGATAACCCTATCTGCTGATATGTTGGAGGATGATTCTTATGGTTCTGATTATGAGTCAGATGAGAATCATGCTGTAACTATTGCTGTGGATACTGAGCGCTATGTTGAAGATGATGATTATGAAGATGGTGAGGTTCGAGAACCACTGGATCCTTCCACAGCAGAAGACACCATATGTGAGGTAAGAGAAGTAGAGCATCTTGACTGTAGTAACTTTGTAAATAAACAGATTGAGAAAGGAATGGTGAGTGGTGATTGTCCCACTTCATATCAGGTGGTGGAAAATGACAATAAGACTGCAATTCAAAGTGAAATAAATCATGAAGTTGATATGGACATTGAAATGCATGAGAGGTCTGGTAAGGTCGTTGATAAAAATGTGTGTGTGCAAGAGTCATTGGATGATGAGAAGTCTGACATTGTTGCTCATGGGAACAAACCAGTTAATGTTTTGCAAATGAAAGCAGATCTTTTAGAAGGAAAAAACGTCTCTGAAGCAATGGTGACAGAATCACCTTCCAATCAAGCCACTAATGGAAGCCATGGGGTTGATGTGTGTGCTGACGAGGTTCTCAAAACAACTGACACAGTTAAACAAGCTGACTTTGATTATCCAACTATGGAAGAAATTTCTGTTAATGCTGACGACATAACTAAAGATGTTAACAATGGTGGTAATCCAGGGAGAATTATAGATCTGTCTCGAGCTACTAGTTCTTCATCCCCTGGTAAAACTAGGCCCATTCCAGGCAGGTCACTGTCATCTCGAGCGGGTAGAGATGTAATGTCTGACCCACTAGATGGGGATAAATTACACAGAGGAAGGTATAATTTTTAGTCCTATAGAGATTATCTCTCTTTTATTGACTGTGCTGTTTTCTTTTCCTCAAGTTTTTTTCTTCTTGTTTGATTTTCAGAGATGAACTTTACATTGATGGCCCTCACAAATTTTCAAGAGAAAGACATCAAGATGTCTCCCCTAGAAACTCTAGAATGAATTTTGTGCGAGGTAGAGGAAGGCATAATAATAGTCGATTAGACTCGGTTCGAAGTGAATGGGAATCTGACCGTGAGTTTTCTGGTGAGTTTTATAATGGTCCAAGTCAGTTTCGTGGGCCCAGGCCTAAATATGCATCTGCATTTGGCGATACTGATATGGAGTACAATAATGTTGCACCTGATGGCTCATATGTTGGTAATGGTCGAATAGGCAGAAAGCCATTGAATGATGGTTCGTACATTCCAGCAAGGAGGCGTTCACCAGGAGGAAGAGATGGCATCCAAATTGGTCATAGAAATCCAAGAAACATCAGTCCAAATAGATGTATTGGAGATGGTTCAGACTTGGTTGGAGTGAGGCATAATGATAAATTTATGAGAGGCTTGCCTGAAGATAACATGGATGCTATGTTCTCACGGCCCCAAACATTTGATGGAATGGATGGTCGGTTTACAAGAGGGAGTAGGAATTTTTCTTCCATGCAGAGAAGGGGTCCTCCTCGAATTCGTTCCAAGTCACCCATCAGATCTAGGAGTCGCTCCCCCGGTCCATGGCCTTCTCCAAGAAGAAGGTCTCCTAGAAGAAGATCCCCTGATGGTTTTGGTGGACATCCAGAATTAAACCACAGAAGATCACCATTTTACAGGGTTGACAGAATGAGGTCCCCTGATCGTCCTGTTTTCCCTGCGGAGAGAGTGGTGAGGAGACATGGCTCCCCCTCTTTTATGTCCAGACCTTCTAATGATATGAGGGACATTGATTCAGCAAGGGACCATGGCCATCCAAGGTCTGGTCGAATTTTAATCAGAAACAGGAGGTTTGATGTTGTAGATCCCCGGGACCGTGCAGATAATGATGACGACTACTTTGGGGGGCCCATGCATTCTGGTAGGTTACTTGAGCTTAGTGGTGAAGGAAATGGTGAGGATAGGAGAAGGTTTGGTGAGAGACGAGGACCTGTGCGTACTTTCAGGCCTCCCTATAATAATAGTAACAATGTTGGTGAGAATTTTCACCTGAATGCTGAAGATGGACCTGGTCCTGGACCTAGACATTATAGATTCTGTTCAGATGATTCAGATTTCCATGAAAGAGGAGGAGGCAACAACATAAGGGAAAGGGACTTTGACAGACGAATCAAGGGCCGGCCAGCTAATGTGCCACCACCTAGAAGAACAAGAAATATGGACGAGCAAGAAGAGAATTTCAGGCATGGAGGTGGAGGAGGAGGAGGAGGAGGAGGAGGCCAGGTTTGGAGTGATGATAGTTTTGATGATATTTCACGGGTGAAGAGGAAAAGATTTTGATTTCCCCCCACTAATCTTCTTCTTATCTATATAAAAGCCTCCTGCGGAATGTTGGAGGATTATGGAATTTATATTTGCAGGTTTTTCACCTACAGAATTAGGTTTAGATTTTTATAATAAATAGTATTGCTCCTTTTCCTTACTACCTAGCATCAGTTTTTAAGTCCCGTTGAATTGAAATGAAGCAATGATTGTAAAAGAAGTGTGGCCAGATTGTAGGGGAAGAAGTAAAGTAATTGTGAAATGAAGGTGTTGCTGAACGAATAAAATTTATTTGGGACCACCGAATGATGGATTGGAGGGTAGTGTGCGTGTGCATGTGCATGAGAATACGAAGGAGACAAGTGGCATTTTCGTTTTTAATTAATAATTTACTGGAACGCAAGTGTTATTCTTCCTTTGCCTACCAGCAACAGATTACTCAATCTGCTAAATGACAGCCATGAAGGCAAGTAAAGAATATTTAATGAAAGTACTAAAATATATACAAGGTATAACTAACATTGGTTGAACCAGTTAAGTAAAATCTATCAATTAACAACTTTTAATTATCAGTCAATGGGGGGAAGTCAGCCACGATGTTGTTTTCCAGCCGTCCAGGACGATAATTTAAAGAGATTTTTTGGAATAACATAAATTAATTTTGATGATCAAAGTTATTTTCGAAGATAAGTCTTAATCAATGTCTGTATCGTAATCGTTGTTACTGTTTGCCCAATTCTTGGTTACACCAGATATCCATTCCGTAGTGGCTCTCAGCCAGCATGTTGGAGTAATTAATAGTAGTATTTGCGTTAAACTTGAATTGTTTGTTGCACCTAACATGGTAAGTTACTCATTTGCTCCAATAGTATTTAGAAGTAACTCCATTATAATTGTTTTTAGAAAACGGGAATGTTTCTTTATTTATGTCTTGTCCAGATATAATAGTAAGAAATATATAAGAGTGACCGCGTGGACAGGAAGGAAAAGATAAAGATAAAATGTTTAAAATTTGAAGTGCGATACTGATACTGATACTGATACTGATGTATGTGTTACAATCTTAGGGATCCCCGTTCTCCCCTCGCCAAATCACTCTTCGATCTCGATCTTGATCTTGATGTGCTTGTTTAGTTAGATTCTGCATAGACGTTACTCGCGTATTCTTTGGATCCGAAGACGCTGCTCTTGCTGCCTGTACTCCGCCAAGTAAGCATGCATTTCCGCTCTGCCTAATTATAACTATATATCCCATCCAAACAAAATTAGTGCTTTTCGTTCTTTTTTCCAGACTCAGACAGCATAATGGAATATCTTTTTGTGGTATCTGGAAAAAGGAGATAAAGACAATGAAAAAATTATGTGAATTGTATATTTTCTCTTTTAAGATTTTTTCATTGACCAGCGAGGGGGGGAGTATATATATTTTCACTCCCCCTGTGTATTCCTTCAAAGTAATATACATGGTTGCTGAGAGTTGCTACTTAGTGTAAATCACAATATTGATAATAATTTTTTTTAAAAATAAAATATTGATGTTAATATTATGGATTGATAAACAATCAAAATTGACTTCTAATTGAATGCAAGTCACACGGTTAAGAATGATTCATTATGTTATTAAACTCAAATAATTTTCAGAAATCTTAGTAACACATTTTTTAATTATAAAATTTAATAAGTTTTGTTTCTTATTTAATGAATCACATCTATCAATAACTATATATAAAACAAGGTTCACTAGTTACGTTGATTTTTTTTTTCCTCCAAAACTTCTCTCTTTGTTTTTTTTTTTGTTTTTTTTTATTTTATCTTTTTAATTTTTATATTTAAAAAAATCATATTTATACTTATCTATTTATCTATATCTATCTATTAATTTATCAATTTATTATTAATAAAAGAAGGTCAAACGTTGGACACGTTTCTTTTCCTAATAATTCTTTATTTTTTTATATTATTTATTATTCAGTCCTCATTTTCTATAGAAATAAGCACTTTATTTAATTATTATTTTTATTCTTTTAATTTTTTTCTTAAATTATTTAATATTTTTCTCTTCTTTTTTGAGTTTTTTTTTTAATTCTCTTAAGTTTACTTCTTTCTTCTTTTTTAATAACATATTTTTCTATTATTTTTTACTCATTTAAAATTATGACTATTTTTTAGATCACTTTTACTCTTTTAATTTTTTTCCTTATATCATTGATATTTTTTACTTTTTTTTATTCTTATGTTTTATATACGCGGTTAAATTTAAAATATACTTTTAATTTTTTATTTTATTTTATTTTTTCTAAATTAAATATAAAAATTACATTAAAAATTTTTATTATCATTAAAAGTTAAGAATGGAACCATGAATAAGAATGGGGTTAAGAACTAGACACATTTTATTTCTTAATAGTTATTTATTTATTTTTATAATATTTTATTATTTAATCCTCACTTTTCGTAAAAGCAAGCAATTTATCTAATTATTATTTTTATCCTTTTATTCATTTAAAATTATGACTATTTTTTAGATTTTTTTTATTTAATTATCATTTTTATCCTTTTAATTTTTTTCCTTATATGATTAAATATTTTTTTACTTTTTTTTATTCTTATTTTTTTATACGTTGTTTTATTTAAAATATACTTTTAATCTTTTATTTTATTTTTGGTTTTCTAAATTAAAAATAAAAACTATATGTAAAAAAATTTATCATTAATAAAAGTTTTGTACATGACCATGAATAAGGAAGAAGAATGATATATATGTTTGTCGTGTTCCATTATCATACTTATTCATAATATTACTTTTGTATTTTTTTTTTTCTTAACACAATCTATCTATTACTATTAGTAAAAGGATATATATCAGGACAAGTGTCATCCTCTCATAATTTTTTCATTATTATCTTTTCATTCTTAATTTGAACAGTTAAAAAAGATTAAAATATTTTTTCATCATCTTTCTCTCCCTCTAATGTCTCCTTCTCTGTATCACCTCCCCTTTGTTTTTTTTATTTTCACTCTCCCTCTCTCATTTTCCTTTTTTCTACAAAACGCTTGTATTCCTTTTTATCTTTCTTTTACATTTTTGTTTTATTTTTTAAATGACACAAATTACTATTCAATTGAAAAATTGATTCCCACCCTAATTTCTCGCTGTCAATATTTATGATTTTTGTTCTGAAACAAGAAACATTGTGAATAAGGATAGGTCGAGGATAGAGTGAATTTATTCAACTATGAATGAGCATTAAGTAAATATAAAATTTTATTCACATTGAAAATCACAGACAAAGAGATGAGAGTGAAAATGATGACGAAGACTGGGATGGGGACGACCAGACACGTAACAACATATTCATTCTTACCTTTCTTGGTTATCATGTCTACTCAATAAAAAAAATTACATATTTTAATATGATTAAAATATATTTTAATCTTTCCAAAAAAAATAAAACAAGTAATTTTTAATTATTTTATTTTTGTTTTAATTTTATTGAGTGAAAATAAAAACGAGAAAATAAATAATATATATGTTCACATCTTGCTTGTTACTATGCATATTCACAATCATCATCATACATTTTTTTTTTCGCTTAAAATAATTACATATTTAGATATGATTAAAATATCTTTTGTCTTTTAATTATTATTTTTTATTTTAAGTTTGTTTTCTAAATTAAAAAGTACTTTATTCTATTACACATCTTTGTTAAGTCAATTTATTGTTTAATATTTTATTATTATATATAAATAATTTATCCTGAGAGTAAGAAATCGAGATAAGGAACCAATTTGTTAATTGAATAGTGATTTGTATCATTTAAGTAAATAATCTTTTAGATATATTATTTGTGTGAAATTTTATTTATTTTATATTTTTTGCGTCAAAAACTCTAGTTTCCTTTTCTATTATATATCTACTTTATATAAAAAATTTCTTTATGTTATACTAAAAAAAATCAGTTTTTAAAATTTTATTTTACATTATTTTCTTTGTTCTTTCATTTTACTTTATTTTTTATATTATATTATATATATATATTTTAAATCATTGCATTTTTATGATTTAATTTAATATCATCTAACAATAGTTTTAAATTTAAAATTAGAAAAAAATATCTACAGATATATTTTTTTGAAATAATAACTAACAATTTTTAATGAATAAGGTCGAGAATGTAGTGAATTTATTGGGTAAATATAAAATTTTATTTACGATGAAAATCACATACAAAAAGAAATAAGAGTGAAAATGATGACAAAGACTGAGATGGAGACGACCAGACATAAAATATATTTAATCTTTTCCAAAAAAAAAAAGAAGTAATTTTTAATTATTTTATTTTTTTGTTTTAATTTTATTGAATGAAGATGAAAACGAGAGAAAAAATAACATATATGTTCATTTTTGTTTTGTTGTCATGCATATTCACAATCATTATCATACATTTTTTTCATTTAAAATGATTAAATATTTAGATATGATTAAAATATATTTTGTTTTTTAATCTTTATTTTAAGTTTGTTTTCTAAATTAAAAAGTACTTTATTTTATTACACGTTTTTGTTAAGTCAATTTATTGTTTAATATTTTATTATTATATATAAAATAATTTATTCTGATAGTAAAATATCGAGACAAGGGACCAATTTGTTAATTGAATAGTGATTTATATCATTTAGGTAAATAATCTTTTAGATGTATTGTTTGTGTAAAATTTTATTTATTTTATATTTTTGTGTTAAAAACTCTAATTTCCTTTTTTTATTATATATCTACTTTATGTAGAAATTTTTTTTATGTTATACTAAAAAATTATTGTTTTTAAAATTTTATTTTACATTATTTTATTTTTTTCTTTCATTTTACTTTTTTTATATTATATTTTTTTAATATATATATATATATATATATATATTAAATCATTTGATTTTTATGGTTTAATTTAATGTCATTTAAAAATAGTTTTAAATTTAAAATTAGAAAAAAATATCTACAAATATATTTTTTTAAATAATAACTAGTAATTTTTAGTAGATAATGATGGGTTGATGAGTGAATTTATCCAACTCTAAATGAGTACTAAATAAATATAAAATTTTATTCTCTATGAAAATTAGACAGATGAAACGAGAGAAAAAATATCTTTTGTATTCTAATTATTATTTTTTATTTTAATTTTATTTTATAAATTAAAAAGTACTTTAATAATGCATTAAACGTTTGTTAACTACCCGTGCTTGGTATCGTGCTAGTATTTCAATAAAAGTTAGCCAGGCGTTGGTCAGGTCACACGACAGGGTTTTGGCTCGGTGAAGGATGAGGGGTACTAGTCTTTTCCGATTGGCAAGACGAGCGCGTATTCCATTCCAATTTCAAACAGCAACGCGCAGTATGGCGTTCATTCCTCGCTACCTGAGCGAAACGCGGTCGTTTCACCGCAATGCTTTGTCTTCTTCCTCCGCAACAACAATATACTGGAGCGTGCAACAACGTAGGAGCATGTTCATCCAAACGCAGGCCACGCCGAATCCCTCGTCTCTCATGTTTTATCCCGGCAAGCCTGTCATGGAAGTTGGAAGCACCGATTTCCCCAATCCTCGTTCCGCCATGAATTCTCCCCTCGCCAAATCGCTCTTCGCAATCGACGGTCTCTCTCTCTCTCTCTCTCTCTCTGTTTCCTGTCTGTTTAGGGTTTCAATCTGATTTAACCTGTTCTTGTTGTTGTGCAGGCGTTACTCGCGTTTTCTTTGGATCCGATTTCGTTACCGTCACCAAATCGGAAGAGTCTGCGTGGGAATTCCTCAAGCCTGAAATCTTTGCCGCCATTATGGATTTCTACTCCTCCAGTCAGCCTCTCTTTTTAGATTCTCATGCCGCCGCCGCCATGGATACAGCTATTCACCAAGTAAGCATTTCCGACAATTGCATCTAATTGCCCTGGATTTGTCTTTGTCTTACTCATGGACAAAACTAAATGGTACGTGTACATGTTTCCATACAGGATGATTCTGAAACAGTTGCAATGATCAAGGAATTGTTAGAGACTCGAATTCGACCGGCTGTGCAAGATGATGGTGGGGACATTGAATATATAGGTTTTGACCCGTAAGTTCTGTTTAAATTTTGGTTTTGACACACTTTTATGAAAATCATGAGGAAAAGTAGGAAAACAGACGGTAAAATGTTATTTTCATTGCAGAATCCTAAGGAAATTGGTAGTACAGAAACATATATCTCAAAGTCCCAGGAAATTCTGGATTTGTTGTCGTGGCTTTCCCTACTCCTAATCTAAAACATCCATTTTATTACTTCCCTGCTATTCTTTATATACACTGTCAACTGTTCTAACTAACTAACCTACTGTCTGTCCAACTGAATTGTCAACAGAGCTGTCATTGACTCTGTTGTAACTAATTGTTAATACTTTGGTCAATTATCTTACTGATATTTTTATATTGTGGATTTCTCCAGCGATACTGGAATAGTAAAACTTAGAATGCAAGGGGCATGCAGTGGCTGCCCAAGTTCATCTGTGACTCTGAAATCAGGCATTGAAAATATGCTAATGCATTATGTTCCTGAGGTAACAAGTTTGGCAATATCTTTTTTGTGACGAGCATAATGCATTTATTATTTTCATTATACTTGATAGTTGATACTAGTAGAATTGATTAGAATCTTGAACATTATCTTCCGTTAGCATTTACACTATAGTAGTATAGTTACTTAAACATTATTTAATGTTGCCTGTCGCATTTACAGGTCAAAAGTGTGGAACAAGAATTGGATGCTGAGGATGATGGAGCAACATTAAGTGGAGAAATGAAATAGTTGAACTATTTATGTTTTTGCTCAAAATTGTTGCCTGCATTTAGTCTGATGCATGCATTTTGCTGTCAACAGAGACTTCGAAGTATAACAGCAGTACATAATGGAAACAAAAAAGTGCGAGTGTACACAAAAAATATATTGAATAAGTGAGTTGGATGCATTGTAGTATGGCATGAAATCATCGTTACAAGCTAGTTGGGTCTTGCTAACATAGGATGAAAGTAATTTATAACACGATGTCATTACAGAGAGAGGGTGTATTGTACCTTATTCTTTTCGGCCTGCTTAGCTATGATTCTTGTTTTTATCCTTTATAGTAAGGTTGCTAGAAGAATACAAGGCATTGTTTGCCTGTTGCCTCTGTCTTCAGACACCTTTATTGATATAATCATGTGGTAATAACATTCGATTTCCTCCTTTTAGGGTTCAAATAGATGTATTGCATATCAAGGAGAACAGAAAAAGGCATGGGTCGTAATTGGGAATTCTAGCATTGGGTGTATTAATTGCATGACAGCCAACAGTGGCCAGTCATGAAATAAGGCGTCACTTGACGCTAGTTAAAAACTTTACTACTTCTCATTAGTCATTATTAATGTTGCTTTAGCTCCACATATTCCACATCTTATACAAGGCATAGATAGGGTGTGTTTGGTTTAAAGTTAGATTAAATGGACACACGTTTTATGAAAAGTATAAATTAAGTATAGACCTTTTAATTCAACCATATGCATTCTATGATGCAAATGAGTTTGGTTTGTTGAGAGCAATATAAATTGATATATACATTTTTTTCTATTACGCTTAAAAGTCAACTTATGTTTTTGAGATAGCAGTTAGTGATACTGATTTCAATCTCCCAATATACATCATTTTGTTGACAATTAGAAGTCTATTGTCTTTATATATACTAGCGACATTTTTATATTGGTGTTATATTTTTATATGTTAAAACTAATATGTATTTTATTCATTTTATTATATAAGATTAATATATAAATTAAATTTATTAATTACTTTAGTTCTTTTTTTTTTTTTTATTGTCATGTATGGTTGGTTTAATGGTTGATTATTTGTCTAGTTAAAATTTTTATAATTTTTATAAGCTATTTTTTGTTTTCAAATTTATAATTGATTTTTTAATACATTACATTTATAAAATCTACTTCATATTTTAAATATTTATCATGTTGGTTTCCAGCTTCTTATAATTATTTTTTATTTTTTTATTATTGCATTCGAACAAAATTATGGATATTTTTTTATTAGTGTGTAGTTACAAATATTATAAGTATATATGAAAATTTCTTTCTCAAGCAAAATTCTCATGTTTTTTATTCTGTTTTTACCACTTACTCAAAATTGTGAATATTTATTAAATATATACAAAATAATAAATTCAAAAATTAATATTATTCATCTTCTTTATCATAAAGTTGATTAAAAAATAATAAGAAAATAAGTCAATAATCATAAGAATTAATCAACAAATAAAACAAATCATCAAGTATTTTAAAATTCTCAAATAGAATTTCAAATATAGTCCCCTACTAATTTTTAAAATAAAAAAAATATATATTATTAATTTGATTTTATTAAAAAAAATCACTTAAATGTGAGAAACAAAAGAATCAGACAAAAAATAATTATAAGAAATTTACAAAAACAAAATAACAAATATAAACAATAGAAAAATAACAGCATAGAAACAAAATAATTTTTAAAACAAAAATCTAAATTTATAAAACTAAAAATAATTTTAAACTAAGTTTCATTTTCCTTATTTTTTTAATTTTAAAACTTATTTTAATTTAAAGTTCTACAATATTTAAGATTTTGGATTTTAAATTAAGAAAAAAGAATTAAGCAAAGAATTGGAGAAAAATAATACAAAAAGGTTTATAAATTAATATAAAACAAAAAATTTGAAATCAAAGATGTCTTTCACCAATTTGAATTCTAATTCTTCAATTCAAATGTAAAATTAAGAAAAGTAATTAAGTAAAAATTAGAGAGAAAAAAGGTATAAATTAAGAAAAAAAATTAGAGTAAAAAGAATTGAAATTTAGAGAGGTCAAATTCTTAGAACTAATATTAAATATATATTCAATGCATTTCCTTAAAGTTAAATGTTCACACATAATATGTAATAGCATTTGCTCATTGACAATTTCACAATGACAGTATCAAACCCTATATCCTAAGACATTATTCTGTTTTGAGTTAATATTAAAGATATATTCACAAGAAAAATGAAAAGAATAAGAGATAGAATAATAAAATTCATTATAATAATTTGAAATTAAAAACAAATTATATGTGATGATTTCATTTATAGTAAATTAAGGGATAAAATAACAAAGTTTGTTATAATAAATTATTTTATAAATTTTGAATTTATAAAAAAAAAAAAAGGGATTGTGACCATTATCTACTTCAATACATTGTGAGAAAAAAAAACTAAAAAAAGAAAACTTTAAATTTTTACATATTAAAACATGGTGAGAGGAGTTAAGAAAATATAATACTTTATGAAAAGTATGAGACAGAGTCAGAATGAATGAACAAAATGTTGATTTATTATTCGTAATCAACTCTAATTCTATAAATAAAAGAAAAAGGTAAATCATAATATGAAGTAATTACTATTTTTAATCCATCCCACCATAAAAAAAAAACAAAACTAATCAAATGAAATAAAAATGCTTTAAAATAATCACACTTGGCAAAAAGTTCCACATAAATGAAGAATGAAAAGAGTTTCATATAAAGGAATTGTTTATTTTGTTATCACACAATTTCATGCAATGAATAATACTCAACACTATGTGATAATCGTGAATTGAATAGAAGAATAAAAAATGGAGAGTTAGTGGAGCAAAATAAATGGGTACATAACATGAATGTGAAAGAAAAAACTAAAAGAAAAAAAAAGTTCACCAATCCATGGAATTTACCTATTTTATGTTAGTAAATAGGGAAGGTTTTCTTGATGTACATTTCTATCTCAGTTGTTCACCATCATTCTTTTTTTTTTTAGATAGGAAGAAACTAAAATTAGATGGTGAATACATTATCAAAATTATTAAAAAATATATACAGCATTGAAAAAACTAAGCAAAGAAGTATCTGAAATTTTCTGTCAAAATCTTGAATGCAACAACTACGAAATTTGAGAGAAAACAAAACAAACAAACCTCTTTGGTAAGTTTTGTTAAAAAACAAATAGTAAATGAGAAATGAAGAGGAAGATAGTATTTTCTCATCAAATTTACAAGTTATGATTCAGAATTTCATGTGAATGGTATTTTATAAGGTTTTCAAAATTTGGAGAGCAAGTCACACTCCGAAGCACGCTCACTTTTTTTTAATTTATAATTTTTTTATTTCATTTTATTTTGTTAGTGGATAGTTATATTGTACGTGTTTAGGAAAGTGAAATAGTTAGTGGATTAACTTTGTGTGTATATTTTTATTTTTATTTTTTCCTATTTTATCATTTGATAAAAATATCAAATAAAAGAAATTTAATATTATTTAAGGATAAAATTGTCTAATAAAAGTGAAAACGAAAGAGCGGTCACCAAAAGTGGTAACGGAAACACAAGTGTTACCGCGCATGTGTGTTCACAACCATGGTACTTTGTGTTAAAATTTATCTATTTTTACAATTTATCTTTTTATCTTATTATGCATATGATATCATAAAAACAAGTGAGTATTAAATATACAAATATAAAGAAAAAAGTTATTGACATAAAAGTAAAAAAAAAAAAACTTATTTATAACAATTATCATTGTTTTGTAATCATAATTGAAAGACTAAACCACAATTATATTTTTTGATAATTTTTAAATATACTGATTGTAATTTATCAACCAAATATTAAAATTGTTATTAGATAGTTATTATATAAGAAAGCATATTGATGAAATAAAAAAAAAATGAATGGTTGTTTATCTTTCCAGGATTCCTTCCATTAAAATAAATATGAGAAAAATCATTCCAAGACACTTTTTAATTATTTGTAGAACACATCATTTATCTTAAATAATAATATTAAGCTTTTTTTACGTATTAAATATGATATTTTAAAGATATAAATCAACGGATAAATTTATTTATTTTAACCAAAATATTAAGACAAAAATATTCTATTTTGTATTTTTTATTTAATTATTTACTTAAGACACATTATAGTAATTTAATATTTTCTACTTTAAAAAATAAAAATAAAAGTAAAAAATTTCTCTCACTCACATCATATATTCTTATTTTAGTTTCTCTTTCACACAATCGTTTCAATTCATTTTTTCTTGTAGCATGTTCTTATTTGTTTATTTGTGTTTTTTTCTACCCAATTTATTATTTTGCATGAAGAAATAAGAAAAAAACATGTTATAAGAATGAATTGAGTACTATATATGGTATGTGAGAGAAATGTACACTATAAGAGATGTCATCACCACCACTAAAATGGTTACTATCGCTATTCTTGTCGTCGTTAAGGTCATCGTTATTGTCACCATCATGGTCATCGTCCTTATTGTTGCTGCGATGGTGGCAATGACGATAGTCTTGACGACGACAAAAACAATGATAGTAACCATGTTGATGATGATCATCATGATTGTGGTGACAGTAGTTATAATAATGATGACAACTCTTGAATATGATCTTATGATGGCAGTGGTTATTGTTTTACCTATGTACTTGTGTTGTTGAAAAAAAAAATTAATTGAGAGAGGAGAGAAAGGGAGGGATAGAATCTCATGATAATGGACTTAAAATTGAAATTTTAACCTAATGTTTGTTATTTTTAATATTATTATTTGTTCTCTTTGTTGTTATTTAAAAGCTATTCTTACTTGAAATGCTTTTATATACACACACAAAAACATTGAGAAAAGAAACATAGATAATTAATATGAATGAAGGAAATGTAAACAAATGTACCCGATGACTCCATGACACCAAAATAAATCCTTCTCCATGTGATATAAACAATTTTTTTAAAAGAAAATATTATATTTCCTACAGTAATAAATCTTGGGTTTGAATTGATAATGCTGTAATTGATATAACTGATGCAATGGTAATACTGATCATAACTGATATTGATAGTGATAGTGAAAAATGAAAGATGGAAATATTGAGACGTTTAATACGAATTTAAGGACATTGATAGCCTTGTTGAGATTTGAGAGGCTTGAAATTGAGAGGTTTTTTTGCGTTTGCAAGTCTTTTTTATTTGAGACCTTAAGGCTGTAGTTGACAATCAGAAGTATTAATAAAAATGAACCTGATGAGACACATTAATAGAGAAAGAGAGAGAATTTGATGAGCACCTGTGAGAGAAAAAAAAAAACAAAAAAATGGAAGGTAAAAATAACAAAAAAAATGATTTTCATTAAAAATGAATAAAACAAAAACAGAAATCGTGGATGATACTTGAAGTTAGTTATGCCTTTGCACCGGAGACGAAGAAGATTGAGGAACACAAAGCCTTCCTTCAATGCTTTTTAAAATTGTGTAAAATGTTTTTTTTTTTTTGTAAAAGTGGGATAATTTTATTTTATAAAATAGAATCTAATTTGACAATAGAAAAGCCGAAACAGTTACATTATTATTACATGTTCAGAATTAAAAAAGTGGATAATTATATTGTTAGTGTATATTTATTTTTATTTTATTTTATTTTATCAATTCACATTGGAGTGAATATATTGTTAGTGGGATAGTTATTGTATTTTGTTTGTGTGTTTCTATTCAGTTAGCTTCGGGTGTGTGTGTTTTTTTTTCTATTTTATCTTTTGATAAAAATAATAAAAGAAAAAAAATTTAATATCATTCAAGAATAAAATTATTTAATAAAAACTGAAACATAAAAATAATTATTTAAAATAATATCACATTTATCTATTACTATAAATTATATAAAGATGATATATTATCATTATTCAACAATGATAAAATCACGTAATAAAAAAAATTTAAATATATTTTTTGTTCTTATAGTTTAATACATTTTTTATTTTATCTTTTAAAAAAATGATTTTAGTCCCTGTGAGTGCATTAAAAAAATATTATTTTAATTAATTGACATGATTTTAATTTTGAAAACTACTCACTATTATTTTATTTTTCAAATTTATTAAAGAGGCACGAATTTCCTCTGTTTCCCTGGTTAGAAAGAGATTAATTGAAGAAAATGTTAATGAACCTAATTTGACTAGCCAAAGGCCCAAAGCTGTCTATTTTTTCATAACAATAATAATGCTAAAAGTTAATTTTTGATGTAATAATAATGCTTAAAGTTAAAAAAAAAGTTAATTAACATTGAAGACATAATCCGCAAAGACTATTATGAATCTATGTTGCTGTACTGCCATCGGAGGACCCCACCTCTGTATACTCTCTCCTTCCCTCAATTCAATTTCTTTTTTCATTCACCTTTTTCCTCACAAATCTCTCTCTCTCTCTCTCTGTTCCGGCGTTTGCAAAGTCCTCCCTTTCTTACTTTTTCATTCTTGATATTGCTTGCTACTTGTTGTTCTTTTTTGCTTTTTGCTTTTCGTTTTTTTTTTTTCTTCTTCTTCTTCTCCCCCAATTTGTTTTTTCTGCTTCCTCCGATTCGTAACTGGTGCCCTGATTCGCCGCCAATCAACCTTTTTCCCCATTCCTTTTCTGACATTTTCCGAGGTTTGCACTCTTTCGATTTGTTTTTATCAACTTTTTAGGGTTTTTGTTTGATTTAATTATTTTATTTGATATTGTTTTTGTTGGCCAATCAGGGTTTTTACGAGATGGCCAACGAAGGAAGTAATACTGAGACCTTAGCTCCTGCGGAGCCACATCTGTTCGAGGTAATCCACGAAGCCTGATTGTAATATGACTAGTATAGTTTGTAAATCTAGCAGTGCTGTTTATTGTAATATGAGAGCTTCAAAATGTGATGTACTAATTATTGTTAATTAATCCATCTCCATCTAGACCTTGCATCTTTTTAAATTGTGATCCATTTGTTTCTGGGAGCCTGCTACAATCATTGTTTTGGTAATCTGAATGGTTCATAACTCATAAGCATTTTCTCGACAAGTTTTTAGCCTGTTCTATGAAACACTTATCTATTAGAGAAAACAAAAAAATGTATACTAAATGGTGAATCCTACTTATGTACTATGATAGACTATAGGTGTGAATGGATATCTATTTAATTTTTATTATTGTATCACTCGCTGCACACATGGTTCAATTGTGTATACTGTGATCATGTAAAGCATAACTCACAATCTCTTTCTCTTGTAGAATCGACATGTTGATGCTAGCCAACATCATCCAACTTCCTACACTCCCACTACAACTGGGTCTGAAGCTGCATCATGGACTGTTCATAGCTCTACAGGAAACGGAATTTATTCTAATCCAACCTACCAGTATGATCAGCATCCACAGCCACCTGGAAGAAGCATTCAAGATGGTCAAAATGTATCATCAGTTGCTGGTAATTCATCCAATTTGGGAACAGCTAATGTAACCCAAGATTACAATCCTTACGCATCATACCCAAGTTCTTCTAATCCATATGGTTATGGCAGCATGGGATACTCGGGCTACTATAACAACTATCAGCAGCAACCTAATCATACCTATTCACAGCCTGTAGGAGCATATCAAAACACAGGTGCTCCTTATCAGCCTATTTCCTCCTTTCAGAATACTGGATCTTATGCTGGATCCACAAGTTATTCAAGCACTTATTACAATCCTGCTGATTATCAGACTACTGGAGGTTACCAAAACAGCAGCGGATATGGAAATCAAGCGACTATGTGGAACAATGGCAGTTATTCTTCTCATCCATATACTAACTACGCCCCAGATTCCAGTGCTTCTTATAGTTCTGGTGCTGCCACTTCTTCAGTGCAGTATCAGCAACAATACAAACAGTGGGCAGACTACTACAACCAAACAGAAGTCAGCTGTGCACCAGGGACAGAGAACTTATCTGTCACAAGTTCATCTACTTTGGGTTGTCCTATTCCCGCAGTTACTAGTAGTTATGTGACTCCAAATAGCCAGCCTCCACAATCATATCCACCATTTTGGAGGCAAGAGTCCAGCTCTTCTTCCATACCTTCTTTTCAGGTTTGAAGATCACTTTCAGACAAAAAGTGTGGAAAAATGAATACTACTTAGAATATTTGACTTGACAGAACAGATAAATTTTTATTCCTGCGTGTCAAGTTGCCGACCAAAAAAAAAAGTTGTCTTTGTGGTTTTTGTTGAATTCCAATTCTATTCATTTTTTTTTGTATATTGGTTATCTAATCTTTTGTTTTGCTTCAGTTTTATAAGATTGTTGCATTCGGTTGGTTAGTTTTTTTTTTTGGAAGTCTGGCTTTGTTAACTTACTAATTTCATGTTTGCTTCTTTTGATGGTCAGCCTTCCACAGTAAATAGTGGTGATCATGATGGTTACTGGAAACATGGCGCCCAAAGTTCTCAGATACAACAAACTAATCCTATTCAACCAAACTATCAAAGTCCTTTGGATTTAAAATCTTCTTATGATAAATTTCAGGATCAACAGAACACTGTCTCTTCTCAAGGAACCAACTTGTACCTTCCTCCACCGCCGCCACTACCCCTCCCCTCTCAACAGGTAAACCTGGCAGTGGCACCTGTACAAAGTGCTCCATCTCCGGATTCAAAACGGGTAAGCAAACTTCAAATTCCTACAAATCCACGAATTGCTTCAAATTTGACATATGGACAACCCAAGGCCGAAAAAGATAGCTCTACAACCAGTTCAGCACCAAAACCTGCATATATTGCTGTTTCGTTACCAAAGCTAACTGAGAAGGTATCATCTAATGATGCTGCTAATTCTATACTTAAGGTGAGACTCAAACAATAATATTCAATGAATCTTAACATCATATAATGCATGCTAACTTATTCTATACTTTCTTGTTTATAATATTAGTCTCTTCTAAAGTGATAAATATCCTTGTTTTGTGACTTCAATGAAATAGCATGAGTTGGAGCTGAGAACCTAATTTTAAAATTAACAGTATGGATTTTCGAGGAATTGATTACATGCATGTTGCTTTATAGAGCAAGTTGGTATTGCAACTAAATGATGGCTACTTTGAGTATTAACTCATAGTAATAGTAATTACTGAACTATTCTTGCTCACAGCCTGGTATGTTTCCCAAGTCTTTACGTGGCTATGTTGAAAGAGCTTTGGCTCGTTGTAAAGATGATAAGCAAATGGCCGCTTGTCAGGCTGTCATGAAGGAGGTGAGTTCTTTAGTTTTATATTGGAAGAAGAAAATATATTAATATATTATTCCTTTCATCTAGTCACCAGTTCCAAACATTCTGCTGTTCATGCTTTGGCTTGATTTGTTTTCCCTTCCTTCTAGTTTAGCAGTATTTGTATTATGGCAAATTGATACAGTTGAAGCACACCTATGGTGCTCTTGAAACCTAAGATGATTTATGTGTGTGTATAACCTTAGGATCAAACAGAACAGGGACTATAGTCTTGGCCTTAGTTATTCTGAGCAGAAAGTATATGATTCTGTTATTTTGTTAAATTGACACTAGACACTTTGAGAAAAAAGTTGACATGTGTGTATAGAGCTAGTGGCAAGGGATACTGTGATAGATGACATAAATAAATGGAAGAAGACACACCCATACCCACATTGACTTTTATATAATAACTATCTTAAAAGTCATACTAGGATGATTTATGATTGGTTGACAGTGTACACTTCTACATTGACAGTGCATGCCTACTAATATGGTATTCGAGCCTATCCTAAATCCATCAATGGGCCACCCACCATATTATCCACATGTTAAGCCCAAAAGTGTTGGACACGAGGGAGTGTATTGGGAAAAGCTCAAGTCCCACATCGGCTATAGACAAGTGTCAAAATACCATATATAACTGGGGGGAAACCCTCACCCTGTGAGTTAGCTTTTGGAATTGAGTTAGGCCCAAATCCACATTCTAAGAAGATTGCATTGTTGTGGATAGAAAAAATTATGCACTATCTACTTGTCCTTATAGTTATAATTGATCTTTATTGGCATCAATGATCAGTCATAGAAGTTGTTTTCTAGATTTTGTTTGACAGTTTGGTTCAATAATCTTATCAGATTCCTTAACCTTCTTTGCAGATGATCACTAAGGCAACGGCTGATGGTACTCTCAACACACGAAATTGGGATATGGAACCACTTTTCCCAATGCCAGATGCAGATGTGATTAATAAAGAGTATGCTGTCTCCTGTTTTCCTCTTGTTTTTTGTATGTTGACATGCCATTTGTATCTCTGTAAACTTCAGGTGTTTCTTGTTTTAGCTCATTTTCAAGGTTTGATCAATTACTATTTCTTCAAATTTTTTTTACTGGAATATATACAAGCAGGGATGGAAGTAGCTTATTTTTTTGTGGCCTTGTGGCTTTCTCATTAAAATCTACCTTGTCCCATGCCTTTCTCTGTGTCATGTAAAATAAAATTATTTCTACAATCTCCACACTCCTGAAATCCAATCATGGACATGAGTGTGTGTTGACTGTCAAGATTCCACATCAACTATAGATATGGCCAAAAATAGAGCTTGTCAAACTTTTGGAGTTAAGTTTATGTCCCAGCCCAAATCCATGAGTTAATATTTAGAATGTTTAATGCTATAAAGCACCTGTGCATAAAAATGAAGTATCTATATAATCTCTATCTGATACTGAATCACATACCTAAATGCTTATCCTTAGAGCTTTTACTAAGTTTATACTTTTTACATACGTTAAAGATTTTGTTTTGTTATTGTTTAAGGGCATATAAACCAGTGTTTTTTGAATTTTGATACTTGAGAGACCAAAAATGCAATTAAGTCAAATTATGAACTTGTTATAACCTGATGATTATGAACTCAGGAATAGCAGAGCCAATTTATTAATGATCGGCACTTATTTCAGAATACAAGTTGAATTTGTATTTATTTTCAAATCAATTTGTGCTAATTTATCTCACCTTTATACCCATATGTTTGAGAATTTTCAGTATCATCATATTTTTATTCTTTTCATACTTATATCATGCATTGCACTTGTGGTCTATTTTAATAAGTTGATGCAATATCGTATGACATTATTTGTTAACATTTCATGCAGTAGCTCAATGTTGTCTGCCCAGGATTCTTTATTGCCAAAGTATAAAAAAAGTCCTAGACGATCTAAAAGTAGGTGGGAGCCAATGCCAGAGGAGAAACCAGTTCACAATCCAATGTTAATCAGTAATGATACTGTAAAATACAATAGTTGGGTACCTAATGAAAAGGACAGAAAGGTATTTATGTACTTCAAGTAATTTATGGAAATTTTAAGGTTCCAGCAGGTGTTATTGTTGTTGTTTTCTTGTCATAAACTCTGAATGGGGTGGAACCGCAGTTTAACAATATCACTTTTTTCCTGTTTTCCCCTTTTTTTTATTACTGGTTTTGCTTCATTTCATGCCATTTTTATCTTATGGGTTGGGTTTGAGGCTATGCATCATTGTCAGGGATCTTTGCTATTATGATTGACCAAATTATCTGTGTTGCCATGTAGGGTCATTAGAATGTAGATGTGATAGGATTAGTATTGTGATTAGTACAAATGATCCTTTACTTTTCTTTAGACAACTTTGAGGCTCACATTCCATATATTTAGTTTGTTGGTTTTTATTTTACATTTCAATATCCTTCAATTTTGTGGTGCTGTCTTCTGTGAGTGAGCTAGACAGTATCATATGAAAATTTTGTTGATGTGTAGGTAGAGAAAGCTTTTCAAGTTCAATGTGTTATATTTAACTAAACTGACTGCTTTACTATTTTGATATTCTTCTATAAGAGATGTCATTATTGACAGATAGCATAACTTATATTCCATGTTGGGTCTGGAGTTTGGACCCTTTTTTACTAACACATACAAGCTCACTTGGATTTATTTGTGTGTCTGTCACCTTATTCTTTTTGGAAGGATCATTTGTTAAGTGTTGTCTTCCCCCCCCCCTCACAGAAGTAGTGCCTTTCAAGTACAATCATGTTGAGAATGAAAAGTATGTGTGTCAATAAGTTGCAAAGAATGAATGTTACACTTACCTGAATAAATGGTATGCAGGTGGCAGTGGAAAACAACAAAGAAAGCAAGGAGGATGGGTTGAGGAATACTAAATTTTCTCCATTACTGCAGAGATTATCTAGTAAGGCTCTTCAAAGGCCATTTAAGAAGCAGCGTCTTACAGATGCTTCTATTGCTTCTGAAAATGGTGATGCATCTAGTGATAGTGACAAGGAACAAAGTCTGACGGCGTATTATTCTGCTGCAATGGCTTTTAGTGATTCACCAGAGGAAAGGAAGAGACGTGAAAATCGTTCCAAGCGATTTGATTTAGGACAAGGGCATCGAACAGCAAATAATCACTTAAGGAAAAAACAAGCTGGGGCTGGAAACATGTACAATAGAAGGGCTAGTGCCTTGGTGCTGAGCAAAAGCTTTGACGATGGTGCCAGCAAAGCTGTTGAGGATATTGACTGGGATGCTCTAACTGTGAAGGGTACTTGCCAGGAAATTGAAAAGCGTTACCTGCGCCTAACTTCTGCACCCGATCCTGCCACTGTATGTCCCCTCTCAGGAATTTAAATTGTGTGCTGTTACTTTTCTCTGCCTTCCTCTTCCCTCCACTCCTTGACTATGAACCTTATTGAGATTTTGTGAACTTACAGGTAAGACCTGAAGAGGTTCTTGAGAAAGCACTATTGATGGTTCAAAATTCCCAGAAGAATTACCTGTATAAATGTGACCAGTTAAAGTCTATTCGCCAAGACCTAACTGTTCAGCGAATACGCAATCAATTAACAGTCAAGGTACTCATTTGTTTGATATATTCTGACTTATAGCATTCTATCATTGGTTTTGCTTATTCTTAATATTTTTCAATTTAATGGTTCCCCTTTCCCCTACATCTCTTTCGCTATGCCACTTGTCAATTGTTCAGGAACCTCTTGGAATTATAATTTTCCATATCCATATTAAATTAAAGAACTATTATAGTGAAAACACGTCATTCCCAACTTCTTTTTCATTTATTTTAACGTGTTCTGCATATCAGAATTGGTTTCTGATAGAACATTTTAAACATCATTTAATCCATTTAATTGATCTAATCTACTGGGAAAGGATTTTGGGGTGGTAGTTTGCATATCCTGTATATCCCTAATCCCATATATATTTTCCAAATTTTCTGCACTTGATAACTCTTGAAATAATGCCTCAGGTGTATGAAACACATGCCCGATTGGCACTGGAATTTGGGGACCTGTTTGAGTATAATCAGGTTTGTTCTGTATATTGTTTGAAGAAAAGAAACTTCTATGTTTTAATTTGTTTTAGGCTTTGATTACGATTTTAGTCATTTTTGCTGGTTATGCATCTGTTTCATTTTTTTTTTCTGAGATCAAGGATTAATATACTTCATTAAAGGCAAACAATGCTATGAAATAGTAAATTATAATTTTAAATCAACAAGCAAATTTTGGTACCATTTTTGCTTGTTTTGGAAATGCGAATGATTTATCATAAAAGTTGAGGATGCTATTTCAACTTGTAATTGGAGTTTAGATATTGACGCTATTTGTGTGAATGCAGTGCCAATCTCAGTTAAAAACTCTTTATGCCGAAGGCATTGAAGGATCTGATATGGAATTTGCTGCTTACAACTTGCTTTGTGTTATAATGCATTCAAATAATAACAGAGATCTCGTATCATCAATGGCAAGGTTAGCCCCATAATTACATGCTTACTTGATACTTTTTTTCAAAAAAAATTGTTAGAATTGTATTATGTCATGTGATCCATCTGCCTGAATTGTGATATTATTATTAAAGTCACCATTTTTGAAAGTTACTAGATTGAGTTGTTTGGGAGTTATATTCCCAGAAACATGCTCTGATAATTATATTATGTTTCACCTATTTAGAATTTAGAAAATTGTTTATGTGAGGGCAAGGCTCAAATTGGTGGCTGAATGGGACCTTTGGGTCCTTGGGTGGAAATCAGTGATTCTGAAGTCCTGATGAGCAAAATAGAGAATTGTATCAAATCAATATATATCAAGTATTTCAAAGGCTATATACATGAATATTTTTCGTTGAATTATTGTAACAATAGTATAATAATGTAGTCTCAATTATTTTGTCATTATTGTTATCATAGAATGTCATGGATTTGAATGTCTAACGTTTGTCAATACCAGGTTATCTATCAAAGCAAAGAAGGATGAAGCTGTAAAACATGCCCTTGCTGTTCGTGCTGCTGTAACTTCAGGAAATTATATTGCATTCTTTAGACTGTACAAAGCAGCTCCTAACTTGAACACCTGCCTTATGGGTGAGTATGCACGTTTAATTAACTTGTTGGTAACACGTAACATATATATGTTAAGGGGGATAAACTGAAATAAAATTTTGAATTTATACAGATCTCTATGTTGAAAAGATGCGTTATAAGGCCGTGAACTGCATGTGCCGGTCATATCGCCCAACTCTACCTGTTTCATACGTTTCTCAGGTTCTTGGGTTTTCAACTGGCGTGGCGGCCACAAATGGAGTAATAAGTGATGAGAGAGAGACAGATGCATTGGAAGAGTGTTCAGAATGGTTGAAAGCACACGGTGCCAGCATAATTACTGATAATAACGGAGATGTGCTGCTAGATACAAAAGTATGTTTGATCTCTATCCTTTGTATTAATTGTCCTGTTGCTGCTAATCTAGTCAAGAATTTGATGAGAAATGGAATGTGTATTTTGCAGGTTTCATCATCTAATCTGTTTGTGCCAGAGCCAGAGGATGCTGTTTCCCACGGAGATGCCAATCTTGCTGTTGATGACTTTTTAGCACGAGCACCTTTATAGCCTGCCAGCCAAGTTTATTATTGTTTTTTTTTTTTTTTAAAATTTTGAAGCACATAATTCAGGAAAGTAGCAGAAAATATGCAGATGCAGGCATGCAGCCTTCATGTATTGCAAGCAGGCTAGGCTAGAAAAAAAAAAAAAAGGCTGTATGATCTGATCAGTAAACTCAACCCGAATATACAAACAATATGGAAAGAAAAAAGAAAAAGAAAACACAAAAATGAAGCAAGCCGCCTAACATTCTAATGATTACGGCCTTATAAACATTGTTTGCTTGCTTAAACCATTCTTTCCTGGGGAAGGACAGGATTATAGATGTAATGTAATTTAGCTCTCAAGATAGTAATAAAAGCCCCTTAAGTTTTTATTTCTTAAGCATGTGCTTAATGTAGTAATATTTTATAATAAAAAACCATGTTCTTCAATGGGTTAATTACATCTAATAACATTATCAAACTGTATTTTTTTTATAGGTTTAAATGCATTTTTAGTCTTCATAAAAAAAATTCTTTTTGTCCTTGTAAAATATATTTCAAGTTTTAGTTTTTGTAAATTATGTTTGTTTTATTTTGTCCTTAAAACGGTTTAAATAATGTTATCAAGTTTGAACAGGGAAAAAGAGTGTTATCTATGTTATATTAAGGACAAAATAAAATAAACATAATTTGCAAAGATTAAAAGTATAACAAAGGCAAAAAAAGAATAAGCACCAAATTCAAAGGGATTAAAAATATATTTAAATTTTTTAATATTAAATCTAAATTGTATGAAGTGTATTTTTTTTTTTTTAAATATATGATTAGAGTTATTAGACTATTTCAAAGCTGTTTGTATTTTTTAATTAAGTGATTCAGGTTTAAGAAGAGGATATTCATATTTACAAAGATTAATTATTATTTCTTTAAGTACATAAAACTAGTGTAATTTTCTCCATGTCAACTATGTCCAACTTACTCCCTAACACTTCAATAGCGTTACACTCAATTAATATTGGCACATGTGTTTTTCTTTTCAGAAAAAAAGTTATTTGATTTACAAATGGAGTGAAAGAGACAATGCAATAAATGTACTTTTTTATTATTATTATTAAAGACTAGACTAATAACAAATAACAACAAAGAAAATTTTGGTGAATAATTGAATATTTCCATAGTTGTAGATTTGATCTAAATCTAAATAGGAAATGAATAAAAATAAATGATTAATATAAATCTAAAAGAAAAAAAACAATACAATAGAAAACCATATATATGATATCCCATTCTTTTGTCTCTTTTGATTAAAGTAGTTATTGTAGGACCCCAAGAGATGAAATTAGACGCATCAAATAATAATAAATGAAATCTTTGGTTTTTGGTAACATATTAAATGAAAACTTTACTGGAAGCAGTTGAGTTTGAGGATTGACGAGTGTTTGAATGTCTGTCGTAAGCAAATAGTATTGAAGTAATCAAATCAAGTAAAGATTACAATTTTTTCAGCGGAACAGAACAAATAGAATAGAGAAAAAAAAAGAGCACAAATTAAAACTTGAGTAGTAACAAGGCAATGATGAATTGATGATGATCAGGTCCTCTTGTTCTTGCTGCCTATCAACAATGACAAGTAAAAGAGGAACCTAAAGAAGAATCCCCAAGCGACAGTTATCCAGAAGCAGTTCCACTTGTTCAAATCAGTGACCCCGTTTTGTTGCAATATATCCGCACCCGTCGTCAAACATGTGGAGCTCGTGATCTTCATCCCCAGAGTGTTGCTCATGCTATCCAACAGCTTCAACTTGAGAGGCTCCGGCACCGACCCAAGTGGCGTGTTATCGAATATCTGCACCCCTCTCACGAAGCACTTCACCGGATCCTCGAACTCGTTCTGCAACACCGCTTCGTACGGGTATTTCACCAACGACATGTAGTGGAACCATATCCAGTAACTCGGTATCCTGTCCCTGTTTATGAAGAACCCACTGAACAGCAAAAAATACGCCAGAATTGCTACCACTATCGTGTAACCCAGCATCACGTGCGGCACCACCCCCGATAGGAACGACACGAATGAGTTCCCGGCCCAAAACGATGCGAATATTATCAGAAAGTAAAACACAAACCCCCAAATTCCACCGTCCAGGCCCACGGCCCAAAACGTTGCTGCCGCGAACGCCAGCGATAGAAACGCTAACGAGGGCAACGCCACGAGCGCATGCGATACCAAATACGACAACCTGCGATATGCGTTGTATGCAGTTTCCCTCATGAAAATGTAGCGCTCTTGGAGAAACACTGGAAGCGCGTCTGCGGTAGTGTAAAAAGTTGTTGACATCGCGAACGCGAAGAATCCCAGCCTCTCTTGCACTCCTTTTGGGGAGTTATCCAGTTGCCAGAACATGGTGGCTAGTATAAACCCCGTCACCATCACCGCACCCAATCTAATCCCAAACAACTCCGGCATTCTCCTCGAATTCAAAAACGACCTTTTCGACAGCGTCGCCATCTCACTCCAAAACGGATTCGCAAAAGTTGGCACCATCGACGACGGGTTCGGGTTTGTGTTTGTAGCGCCGGAAACCAGCTTCCCTCGCGAAATGCTGGCGCTTATTGCTTCCTTCAACGACAACCCGTTTCGTTCTCCCTCGTCCACTGTCGTCGTCGTTTGATTGTGCTTCGTCATGCTCTGCCATGATTTGTTGAACTCGACCAAGCTTTTCGTTCCCCCGGGGGAGCCTTCCAGTTCGCGAATCAGGTCCAAAGCGAATTCCGTTCTGTTATCGGTTTCTGGAATCGGATGACCGAACTCCGAAAAGAAAACCGGTAACTGCGAGGGTGAACCGCTGTATACTGTTTGGCCGCGTGATAAGAAGATCATGCGGTCCAGAAGCCCTAGGATTCGGTAACTCGGTTGGTGAATGGACATGATCACGATGCTTCCGCTCTGTGCGATTCTCTGAAGCACCTTCACCACCATGTACGCGCTCGTCGAGTCAAGTCCCGAGGTTGGCTCGTCGAGGAATAGAATGATCGGGTCGTGGATTATGTCGGTTCCGATCGACACCCTCCGCCTCTCTCCGCCGGAGACTCCGCGGTGGCCTTCGTCTCCGATGACCGTTTTTGCGGCGTTACGGAGACCTAGCTGGTCGATGAGTGCCTGCACGCGTGCGCTTTTCTTGGACTTGGAGAGCGTGCGAGGAAGTCGGAACTCCGCGGCGAACATGAGAGTCTCTTCCACGGTGAGCATTGGGAAGAGGAGGTCGTCTTGCATCACGTACGCCGAAATCACCTTCAGTAGACGTGATTCCAGCGCTTCGCCGTTCAGCGCCACCGTGCCTTTTAGACTTCCCTTGGCAATCCTGTTAGCCAGTGCGTCGATTAGCGTTGACTTTCCCGAACCGCTGGCGCCGAGGACCGCCATGATCTCGCCGTCGCGCGCCTCGCCGGAGATGTCGTTCAGCAGCGTCTTTGTCCTCCTGAACATGCTCTCACCAACAACTGGCGCCTCCGCCACCGCGCCCAGGCGGTTGCTACGGCGGGGGAGGAATGAGGAGAGGCTTATTTTGCGGCGAGACTTGACGCTGTAGGTGAGGTTGCTGAAGGAGAGGACGAAAGGCAGCGAGCGAGGCTCAGCGATGTCGAGCACATGGTGCAGCGGCGTCTCGCTTCCGTCACCGGTGGCTTCCTTCCTGGCGTCTCCGACGTGCTTAAGGAGTTGGCCAAGCGTGGGCATGTCGGCGGCAGGGCGGCACGTGAGGTCGTCGAGTTCCATTAGGTCGAAATAGGGAGTGGTGGTGGTGACAGGTAATGCATTATCCGCAACAATGCGAGATGACATTGAGCTTGAGAGTTGAGAGTCGAGTGAAGTGGTTATTGCAATTTTTAAAAGTGTGTTTGGGACTTGAACGTTTGATATTTATTGAGTGTATGGGGGGTGTTTTGACTGGTGAGCGAGAAAGGTGACCTACAACTCCTAATTCATCAATTGCCTAAACGCATCTACTATCTTTTATGTATCCATATGAGAACAGAAGATGCATGTGAGGATTTGTTATTTGTACATTCATGACACATGGACATTCATGGGAGTTAGGTGGGGCGTTCATCTACTGTGCCTGTGGCGTATGCATTCCTCTTACAATACGATATATTTCGGTCCAATACTATACCCATGACATCTTCTAATTAAACTATTATTTTTAATTACGACCCTCGGTTGAAGAAAACAAAACCTCACAGTCTTTCTAGATGACCACCAATGGAGGAACTTCATTTCTTGTTGCTCACTCACATTATCGTCTTTTTTTTTTTACAGCAACTTATTATCATTTTTATATAATAAGTTATGCAATGAAAAGAAATAGAAAAAATTAATAATATTGTAATTTGTTATATAAATAGTATAACTCTCAGCTACAAAATATCATGTTCAAATGGAGCTACTACTGATTGGGTTGCAGCAATGCAATTTATTTTAGTAATATTTACTTATCTTATACGAAATTGACGCCTGAGGCCTTAATTAAGGGTGTGCAGTCTGTGGTATGTACTGTCCATTTGCAACCAACTTCTCCTTGAAACCTCAACGCGGATATATAGGTGGTTTTTTTTTTTAATCATAGGTTATTTTTTCTTTTTTTTAATTCAACCTCTTATGTAAAAAAAAAGGTACATAGAAATTATTTTCCACGTGCAATGAACTCAACGAATGAAATAATAGTATAAATCAATACATTCTAATTAAATTTATATTACTTTCATTCTTTTGAAATGTCTTTTAAGATTTTTTTCATATGAACCAATAAATAAAATATATTTTTCTCATTTCTGATATAGTTATGACGTTTTCTATTTAATTCGAAATTAGGTATAAAAAAAGAAAGAATATAATTGAAACAAATAATGATATTTTAAACTTAGAAAACAACAAGCTTTGCAATTTATACTGGTATGTGATTCTTTCTGAAAATTCAAACATAATTATCTCAAATAAAAAATGCAGAGTCCCTACAGTCTATCCAGAAAAAACAAACTTAAGAAACAACATATAAATAAATAAACATTTCCAAGAGACCGACATTTCCGGAATATAATATCGACAAGATAGGGTTAATAGCAATGACAATGAACTATCATTCTCCTTGCGGAAGAATGGTTGTAGAAAAGTAATGAGAATAGAGCACCGGATAAATAATTGCCCAATCACTCTCATGCATGCATGGTGCCTAATTCACAAATAGGAAGCCAGAAACAAACTTTGGGTTAATATCACATCATTTATTTAGTTTTTTTTTTTTTTTTGACAAGTCGAACCTACGGGTCTCACCCTCTCTTGTCCCTTCAATCATTAGAAGAACCTCATAAAGAATTATATGTATAAAGTAATATTGACAATGCCTTCTCCGTTCAATCCATGCACGTTATTTGCCCAAACCAAAACAAAAAGAACAATGAGAGCAACTATTCACGAAATGACAGCTTTTCGGAAAACCTTGTCCAGCAAACCATGTATTAGATTAAATTTCGCCATCAACTGATAGTAATATGGTGGATGATGCTGAACCGTACGTGTTCCTCAAGTTTCAGTTTTTAAACAAATAAAATTCAAGAAAACGGTGAAAAAGGGGCAAAAAATTAGGCACTATGTAGAAAAGAAAATAGAGGGATAAAATTAAAGAAAGAAGGAAAGCATTTTTATATGTTGCGTAATTAAGAAGGAAACAATTACATTATAATTTTACTTTGTCTGCGTCACTAATTTTCCACCTAAAGTATTATATGAATGTTATATGATATGATACCTCAACCCCCTCCAAAAAATAAAACATAAAGAAACCACCAACTGTAAATTTCTACTAGTTTTTTTTTTTTTTTTGTTAAAGTTTATAACTTTCTTTGGGTTTCCAGCAGAAAACATTGCCGTCTAAAGTGAAAGCAACATAAAAGATTCAAAAAGTGGTCAGCAGTCAGCGCGCGGTGCCGCCGGTGTGAATAGGCTTTACATAGTCTTTCTGTTCAAGGCTGCATGCATATTATTCGCAGATCTATCTATCCACTAGCTTTTACATATTTGTCAACGTCAATGCAGGGATCAACCTTGCGTGATTGATCCTCGTCTTTTTTTTTAGTTAAATTAAAGAAGGAATTAAATTATATAAAATTTTGTGTTGTAGATTGGTCTTTGTGAAATTAAAAATGAATCAGTAAATATAATAAACAAGTGTGATGGGTACGTATATATCTAAAACCGTAGGTATTACTTGATTCGGACTGTGTTTATTTAAAACTGAGAAGCATGGGCAACTGATTCCTTCCATTCCATGAAACATGGTAGTTAATGCAGATGGGCTACCGTGAACCCATCCTGGCCACGTACCAACAACTTGGAAGCTAACTCTTACTTACCAAAGACAAAGTCAAAACAGAAATTGGCCAATTCATCACGTGATGTGCACGCACGCACCGCAACCTCAGGCTCATCTAGTTAACTGTCACTGTCTTTTGTCTTTGGATTTTTACTAGATTAACCCTCGGGCAAGCCCAAAAAGGAACTTGTTATGGATATATAGTCAATGTGAATGTGAAGAAGATAGTAGTGTTAATTAAAGTGACAGTAAGGAGTACTATAAATATATACATGTTTGCAGGATATTATTATTTGAACTTCCTTCCAATTAAGGTTTTAAAGTGTAGGAAAATGTATTAGTTGTTGGCCCACTTTCAACTGTGTTCAAAATAATCGTAGTAGCACTTTTAGTTTCTAAGATTCTTTCAAATGTCTACTTGTAACTTATCGAGAGGTCATATATCTCTGTCTTTATTCATTTTTTTCTTTTTTCTTCGGGCTTATAGACAATTTTTCCTGTTTTTTTTTTTTTTTCCACTCTTTCAATTTTTTTTTTAGTTTACGTCTTTCCTTAATTAAATATGAACTCTATTGATTACTTTATTATAATTTACGTGCGAGTTATGTCTAAGAATATAAATGAGTACTGAATTAGTAGATTACCAATTTGAATGACTTTTTTTTTTATCATCAAAATATTTTGATACTTTAGATTTATGATTCTCTTTTTATATTTGTTGTCCTGATACTGGTGTGGATTTTTTTATTCAACAATTATAATAAAATTAAGACCATTATATATGATGTTGATTTTTCACTCTTAAATACTGTCCAAATAGTTTAACCTTGCAACATGTCTGGCTCTGAAATTAGGTAATGTCCTTTATTTTTGATTTTTATTCAATTTGTTCATTTATATTTTAAAATTTTCAATTTTGTCATTTATATTATTAAAATAAATCAAAACAGTCATTTTAAAATAATATTTATTTTTAATTTTATGACGTGATGTATAAAAATTGTGGAACTCAACTGATGTACAAATTAAAAGAAAGTTAAATATAATGAAAATCTTGTAAAAAAATAATCTTACGAACAATTAAAAAAAATATAATATTATATTTTTCATTAATTTAATTGTTAATTGAATACTCTTTTCATAAAATCTTCGTTATATTTTTTGTCTTTTTTTTTTATTCAAACATCAATCGAGTTTCATAATCCTTTTGTAAATGAATCTAACGAAATAGTTTCATATTTATTTTTAAAAAGATAATTTTAACTTATTTTTAAAATATAAAAAAATAAATTGAATCATTTTAAAAATGGATGAAAGTGAGGCTTTTGATAACAAATTTAAAAAAAAACTAAAACTTAAAAAACCAAAAGAAATGGATCAAAACAGTGACGTATCCTCTAACTAAATAAAATAATAAAAAAACATATAGAAGTATATTACGACTTCATATAGAAGTATATTACGACTTGATGAAACAATTATATAATTAGAAATGATTGGTTGATTGATGTTTTTCAACTAAATCTTTTTATTGGTATATTGGGGACCTTCGTTTTTTTTTAAATGGAAAGAGAAAAAAATCATTTCCTGATTGGTATATTGGGAATTATCATCGTGTTTTATATTTTTAAATCATTACACTTCTCATTATATCTCAATGGATAAAATCGACAATCCATTTATTAATTTCATGTATTATTTTTTGTTAACCATCTAGGAACTCTCTAAATTAATTTACTTAAATTGAACTCTCTAAATATGAACAATTAATTAAATTCTAAAAATTAATATTTAATTCATATTAATTAAATAAAAATAAATAATTTCCTAACGTATTCTTGTTTGCCAAACCGATTTTGGAATCCGACTGTTTGCTAATGAGCATGCAAGGACGTGTATGGCACACGAACACGACGATTGTCAGAGCCAGAGGTGTCTAACTCTAACGTCAAGGCCTTAAAAAAAAATATAGACTTTGTTGGACCCGTTAGATTCATGGGTTAGCCCATTAGCATACATAAAAATCCATGTCATCAAGTTAACAAAAAAATAAAAAAATTCACGTGATCAAAGTATTAAATTATTTAATTTCATAGAATTTTGAAAATAAGTCTCATTATAACAGTTTATTAAACGAAGTGCAATGAAGTATTTATAAAGTTTAATTTTGAGAAAATAAATATTGAGAAAATTGAATAATAATTAAGTTTAATTTTGATTTTGAATTTGAGGAACAAAATTTATTTAAAATTAATTATATTATTTAGATTAATTAATTTCAATTCAATCAAAAGATTGATATAGTGTACAGAATGATCCAATGAGAAACTTTTTAGAACCACTATCTGAATGAGTGTCTGATCCATTGGATTGGATTACACGTGTCATCTCGAATAAGGACAAAAAAAAAAACTTAAATTTGTTTAGATATATTTTTTTTAGGAAAAAAATTTGTTTATATATTATTTGATGAGTTTAATATTCAGAATATAAAAAAAAAAACTTACCATAGACAATAAGGTGTGATTGATTCCCTCCGAAACCCTGGAATGGACGAGAGAGAGAAATCCAAAAAGAGAAGCAGAGATCGTCACTCGGAACGCCATCGCGGCGACTCCGATGACCACCGCCATCATAGATCCGACAGGATTCACAAGCGCGACCACAAATCCAGGGACTCAGAAGGAACCACCAAAGATAGGGTTTATTACGAAAGAGAGAGTCAGAGTATTAGGTCGAAGTTGAAGCGCGATGATGAGGAGAGGGAAGAAGACTCCTCGCATTCTCACAAACGGAAGGAGAGGGAGCACACCGAGGACGCAGACTTCCAGGATAACAAAATTAGGGTTTCCGATCAGAGGAGGGAACGGAGAAAGTTTGGGGATAAACTCAAAAATGAAGAAGAAGACGGTGATAATGATAATGTTGGAGGCATTCACGAAGAGGAATTCACCAATGGTGCCCATTCCTCTGCATCTCTCCAAAACGTCAGTTTCTGCTTTCACAATCTTTCTAATAAATTCTAGGGTTGTTTGCTTTCACTTACTGCTTACGGAACTATAATGGGATTGCTAGTTTATGAGATAAATAATCCTTGTAATTTGATTGACTGCCTCTTAGCCTTATTGATAGGTCAGAGATGTTTTGTTATCTTATGATGAGTCTTTAATTTCCTTGTCTTACTTCACTTGGAGAGGGATACACATTCACTGCCGTTGTTTTATCCTTGCACTTTCAGGGTGCATTGGGACCACCTGCTGTGGCACCTGAGACATCTTTGGCCCCTCCTTCCATTCCTATCAAGGTATCTTCGAATTTTACCACAAATGAAAATAAGGGTGTTAGTATTACCAGGTCTCATGAGGTTACTGGAAAATCTAGTACAGATGGGCCTTCTTCAACTGCTGGAATAACTCGAAGCTTCATTATTGATGCTCTAGCTAAGGCCAAGAAAGCTTTACAAAAGAAGAAAGACGATTCAGAACAGCTCAAGAAAAGTCCTCAGGTATGTTAATGTTGTTGGCCATTTTGTCTATTTATTTATCAGCATCTCTTTGTCAGCTGGATATTTCTCTTTAATAACCACAAGACAATACTGATTTATTTTATTGTAGCTATGCCTGTTCCTCTTAATGCCTTCATTGCTTACCTTTTGCTTATGCAGTTGAACAAGAGTTCTACCCAAAATTTGCAAGGAAGTTCAATCCTGGGTTCAAAGAGTGAATCTACAATGCCCTCTTCCAATGCTGGAGTGGCATCAATAACTTCCACCTCAGCTTCTATGGGCCATGTTGCAAATATGTCAATTTTCCCCTCAACTGCTTCAGCCGCTAGTGGCACCGGTGCTACTGGTACTGCAACTCTACCCAACTTTGAAGCTGCTAGGCGACAAGCTCAAGAGCTTGCTGCCAGGCTGGGATTCCATCCAGATTCACAATTTGCTCCTCTAATAAATACGTTCCCTGGTCAGATGGTTACAGATGTTGCTATCCCACAGAAACCCACCAAGGCCCCTGTTCTTCGTCTTGATGCAAAGGGACGTGAAATAGACGAACATGGAAATGTTGTTAATGTGACTAAGCCCAGCAACCTTAGCACATTAAAGGTGTGCTGTTTTCTTAGTTGTCTCCTTTTTATTTACTAATTTATTACTATTATAATAATAATAATCATTGTTATTATATTTTGGATTCCTGTCTTGATACTGGAATCTGTGTCTGAACACTCTAGGTCAACATTAACAAACAGAAGAAAGATGCGTTTGAAATTTTTAAACCTGTATTGGATGTTGATCCTGAATCTAATCCTCATTTTGATGGAAGTATGGGTATCAACAAAACTAAGCTCCTACGCCCCAAGAGGATGAGTTTCCTGTTTGTGGAGGAAGGAAAATGGTCAAAAGATGCTGAAACAATAAAATTGAAGGTATCTTTATCTGTCCCCCACTCTCTTCTCTAGTGACTTAACCTTCTACTTAATTCTTCTCAATTGCGTTGTATGTGCTTTTTTTTTTTGAACTGCTGTGTTGTATGTGCTTTGACAGCTTTGTTATTATGATATTAGACATTTAGGAAATTAGCTGACTATATAAGCCCATTATACTATTTTGTAATCTCACTTTTTTCATCCTATTTGAAATATATTTTTCTCCCTGGAAACCATGTTTGCTTACAAAAGTGTTGGCATCCACCATGATTTTGTTTTCCTTTGCTTTGTTTGTATTTTTTTCTTTTCTAATTCATCATTTTCTTTACTATTTAAATCCAACCTGTTACTATACTCTTTTTTCACTTGCTCCCATTTTCCCCCTCTTTTGCAATTTGAACTATCTTACACTGTAGTTATGGAAGTCTGTGATTTCTTCTTCATTTGATCCATTACACTGTCTCTTGTTGCTTTACAAGTATTGATCATCAACTGTGAAGATTCGATCCACACAACCATAGACTACATCACAGAGTATCTACCTTGCTGCTAGAGATGGCAATATGGACCTAGACCCTACGGGCACCCACAAAAATACCCATACGCGGGTAGGGTTATAACCCGCATATTTGGGGATGGGTATTTACTTGCAAAATCTCACGGGGATGGGTGCGGATACGAGTACTATAGTATCCACCTCGTCCCGCCCTACACCTTGTGTATATACATATTAATTAATATAATCATAATTTTATTATTTAAATTATTCAATTAAAATTATTTAATTATCTATTTTTTATTTTAATTATTCTTTTTATATGTTAATTTTGATATTCTACTATGTTTTAATTTTTATTTGTATTAGTAGTTCAAAGCAATATAGAAACTATGGAAATAAGCATTTGTAAAATATGGAAAAATTAATTCGGATGATAAAGTTAAAATATTATATTTATTTGTATTTTATTTTTAATTTTTAATATATAATTATAAATTAATTAATTTTAAAAATATATTAGTTTTTCCCGTTTAATTAAAGTTTTTGTTTAGATTTACGTTGAATGATTATTTTTGTAATGTTATTTATTTATATAAATCAATATTTGTTTGATTTTAATATTATATAAGTTTTTTTTCGTGATTTTCAATTTTATATACATGGAAAGTATGAGTCGCGGGTGCGGATATGGGTATATAAGTATCCAGAGGGTATGGGGATGGAGATTGAAATTGCTACTCGCACGGGCATAGGACCGGGGACGAGTATTTTTTTCAAATGCGGGTATGGGTACCCTACCCATATCCTACCCATTGTCATCCCTACTTGCTGCTGATATTGCTTTTCTGGTTGTAGCTTTTCATGCACACCAAATGTTTGGTGTTTTTCTTCATTGTTATTTAGCTTCTGTCATATAAGAAAGATGGTTAAGCTTTGAGATGTTTTGCTTCTGTCATTAGTGGTTAGGCATTATTTTTTTTGGCTTTTGCTCTTGATGGTTAAGCTTTGTTGCTTCTGCCTTATGGTGGTTAAGCATTTATCATTGTTTTTCTTATGCCTATTGGGTGGTTAAGCATGCATCTTAGCCTCTGTTAAGTGAGTGGACCTTTTGCCTATTGTTTTCGATGGTTGTAGTTATTGATTGTATCTCTTTTAGCAGATGTATTTCCAAACAGTTATTATCTCTTTTGCGTATATTGCCTAACAGTTATTATTATTTGGCTCATGCAGAGTAAATTTGGAGAAGCCCAAGCAAAAGAGCACAAGGCCAAACAAGCACAGCTGGCAAAGGCAAAGGCTGCTCCTGATATAAATCCAAACTTAATAGAAATAACAGAGAGAGTTGTAATTAAAGAAAAACCCAAGGACCAAATTCCAGAAATTGAATGGTGGTAAGTTTATGCCTACCTGAACTACCGTTTAATATTTATGTTCGTAAAGGGGTAATGATTGTTTTTAAGGGTGTTATTTGAATGTCACAAATTCTAGCAATTTAGATTTAGCAAGTATGCTGTAAATGCCTGTTTAAGACTTCAAGTAGTTATGACCTTGTCTTCTTTTGTTTTTGCTTGTAATGATCACTATTATCATGTTAGAAGTTGAAAACAGACTGCTAGAGTACTTGGTTGAATTGAAAGTGTGAAAACACTATTGATGGATGGTAAATCAAATCTGACAATGAACATTTAACACTGATCATCTATTTGTGAATCTAGTATTGCCTGTTCATATTTATTCATTTAACTATTTGAATCAGGGACGTGCCTCTTCTGTATTCTGGAAATTGTGGTGACATTGATAACGGAACCATAGGTGAAGATAAACTGAAAATGGAAAAGATCACTTTTTATGTGGAGCATCCTCGTCCAATTGAACCACCTGCTGAGCCTGCCCCTCCACCACCTCAACCGCTCAAGCTAACTAAGCAAGAACAGAAGAAACTCCAGACACAAAGACGTATAGCTAAGGAGAAAGATCGGCAGGAGATGATAAGACAGGGTGTCATAGAACCACCAAAACCAAAGGTCAAGATGAGCAATTTAATGAAAGTGCTTGGCACTGAAGCTACTCAAGATCCTACTCGGCTTGAAAAGGAAATACGTAGTGCAGCTGCTGAGCGTGAACAGGCTCACATAGATAGGAATATTGCACGCAAGCTTACTCCTGCTGAGCTGCGGGAGAAGAAGGAAAGGAAGCTGTTTGATGATCCGAATGCACTGGAGACACTTGTCTCTCTTTACAAGATAAATGATCTCTCACATCCAAAGGCCCGCTTTAGAGTTGATGTTAATGCTCAAGAGAACCGTTTGACTGGAAGTGCTGTGATTTGTGATGGTATTAGCACTGTTGTGGTTGAAGGTGGAAGCAAGTCAATTAAGAGGTATGGGAAACTTATGCTGAGACGTATTAATTGGAGTGACGATCCAAAAGAGACAGAAGAAAATGAAGATTTGGATGATGATAAGCCTGTCAATAAGTGTGTTCTGGTGTGGCAAGGAAGTGTTGCCAAACCCAGCTTTAACAGATTCAGTGTTCATGACTGCATCACTGAAGCAGCTGGCCGCAAGGTTTTTGTGGATGCTGGTGTTCCTCATTATTGGGACCTAGCAGTGAACTACGTAGAAGATGAAGCTGTTTGACTTGTCTTTCTAGTGTTTTTATTCTTTCTAGTTTTACAATTTTTGCAGTAAGCAGTGTTTTAAACAAAATAACAAACAGATAACTGCTTGGGCTACCTTATTTTACTATGGCGAATGATATATACAATCATTATAAATTTTCTACACTTTTTCGTGTCATGTCAGTGTAAACTCCGATTTTAATTTGCTTTTATTGATCGATACCCAATTGATTAAACCTACTATCCACTCAAACTGAGAGCCGTCTAATAGCGTGCGTGTTTGAAACCAATCACGTCCCATAGAAGCAATATTTTAGCTAAAATGTAATTAAATTAGTTTCTATCTCAATTTTAACCTTAACTTTTAAAACCAAAAATGTAGTTTTTTATTTGTTCTCTTTAGGTGTTAAACAGTAATGAAGTGTCGATTGTGATAATTTTGGTGGAAGAAATGACGAGGACCCAGTATTCTGGTAACGTGGGACGGTCTGTGTGTTGCGTTATTGTAAAAGTGGCTTTTATTTGTAGAAAACCTATCCCCATTATTTGAAGTTACTAAGTTTCTCCTAGCTAGCAGCTAGTTTGTTTGTGAAAGTTTTATTGAAGCAGAAGCGTTCTCTTGCTAGTTTTGTTTTGGCCACCAAATTGAAGACAAAGAAAGAGATCAGAACCCAAAAAAGATGGGAATCCAAGCATGACGACAACCATAAGCAATTGGTTTTTCTTATATTTGGCCCTGTAGTAGTTTGAGTGCAGATGCAGTGAAATCTTGAAGAATTTGATCAAGTCAAAAACTCTTTAGCACGATACAGCTAACACACGGTTTGGTGACCTCAATCAATCATCTTGCAGGTCCATTGCTTTAGTCAAAATATTCTTTCTTAGATTATGATTGAATCTACACAGTTGACCCGGAGTGTGTGGACAATAAAAAACATGTTGGTTGCTAACTCAACCTTGTATATAAGCGTAACACTTGAGTGCTAATTTCATAACCAACCACCCAACATTGCAATGGCTGCAAGTTGTTGTCTGATCTCTTTGTTGTTGATTTTAATTGCATGTGGTATTAATGGGGTAAGTTCAGGGCAGTTATCCACAAAATTCTACGATAAAAGTTGTCCCAAAGCCCTTACCACCATTAAGAAAGAAGTGCAACGTGCTGTGAGCAATGAGAGTCGCATGGGGGCTTCCTTGCTCCGACTCCACTTCCATGACTGCTTCGTACAGGGATGTGATGCTTCGGTATTGTTAGACGACACTGCTAATTTCACCGGCGAGAAGAACTCTTTTCCCAATGCTAACTCTCTTAGGGGCTTTGAGCTCATTGACAACATAAAATCTATGTTGGAGGACATGTGTGAAGCCACTGTCTCTTGTGCTGACATCCTAGCCGTTGCTGCCAGAGACTCTGTTGTTGCTGTAAGTACTCACTTAGACACTTACTATTGAATATGAAAAGAAAGAAAGTAATATTGTTTATTAACTGTGGAATTGGATCTATTAGCTTGGTGGACAAAAATGGGACGTAGAAGTAGGCAGAAGAGACTCAACGACAGCAAGTTTAGATGGAGCAAATTCAGAGTTACCAGCTCCGTTTTTGAATCTGAGTGGGCTCATCACTGCTTTCGCCAACAAAAATTTCAGTACCCAAGAACTTGTTACTTTATCGGGTGGTCACACAATAGGACTAGTGAGGTGCCGTTTCATTAGAGGCAGGATTTATAACGAGAGCAACATAGATCCCACGTTTGCTAAAGAAATGCAAGCAGCGTGTCCCTTGGAAGGTGATGACGATAAATTGTCTCCTTTCGACACGACCACAGCATTCGAATTTGACAACTCGTTCTACAAGAACTTGGTGCAGCTAAAGGGTGTAATACACTCGGACCAACAACTCTTCAACGGATCATCTGGTGCTATAAACGATAAAGTAAGAAGATATAGCAGAAGTATGGGAGATTTCAAGAAGGACTTTGCTGAGGCTATGCTTAAGATGAGTAGGCTCACCCCACTAACTGGCTCCCAAGGTCAGATCAGGAAAAACTGCAGCCGAATCAATCCATCATAAGATATCCTACTTACTTACTTAAATAAAGCGTTGCCTTGCTGCATGTTATTCATATTATACGCATGTTCAATTTATCGTCAAGTGTAATTTGTTATTTAAAGTATGACTTTATGTAATTCACGTATTCACTATTCAATCTAGATCCTGCACGTATTGACTTCTCTTTCCTAGCTAGCTAGGTTATATATATGGATTATCTATTTGTGCAACGCGTTTTTGCTTAGCTCAGGGCATAAATATTGCAGAATGTTAAGGACTCGTCAACCTGATTAAGGTTCTTTGTCACATGTTTAGATCTACTCATAAATAAATAGATATTCGCCCAATATTTTCTTTTTAACTTGATATCGAATTTTGCCCTGATCACAGTGCTGTCAATGACATATTTTATACACATTATAGCTGTCTATTTTTAAAAAAAAAAATCATGATAAAATTGTTAATTAGGATCTTTTATTAAAAAAGTGAAAAATGTAATAAATAATATCATATTATTTTTTGGTTTGATGACTAATCTTTATCTTGATATGATATAATGATAAAGAAAAAAGAGATAAAAAAAAATTATAAAAAAGAAAAAAATATATTTATAATTATTGACATTTTTTTATTAGGCATTCAAACATGGCTAGGAAACTTCTTTCTTCCTTTACCAAAGAAAAAAAAAATCATTATAAAACAATATAAATAAATATTTGTGGATGACCCAATATTAAGACTGTAGATTTTGATAACTAGAAAGGAATGATTGTTTGCTCAGGCTTATGAGGACTTAATCGGCGAGACAGTTTATATTGACAAACTCTAACTTTGGGTTTTTAATTATTTTTATTTCCTATTTATTTGATTTTACTATAACACGATTTTTAAATGTTTAATTCCTTTGATTTACAAATTTGATGATCTAACTCCAATCGTGGATAAAGAAGCAGTAGTTGACATAGGGTTAGGATTGCATTGACTGCTGGGTGGCTGAAGCTTTGATTTCCTCTACCTACCCATTACCAACCTCCATTCCTTTCCTTATATTTCCATACTCTTCTTTACTCATTTTCACATCGAAATGACATCTCCTTCTGTAACCGCTGTTGACGTCGACAACGTCACATTCCCTCCCACCGTTAACCCTCCTTCCTCCGCCCACCCCAACTTCTTCCTCGGCGGTGCCGGCGTCAGGGGTCTCCAAATTCAAGACAATTTCGTTAAGTTCACTGCCATCGGGATTTACCTCCAACACGACGCCATTCCTTTCCTCTCCGCTAACTGGAGCGCCAAATCTGCCACCGACCTAACGGAATCCCACCAATTCTTCAGGGATATCGTTACAGGTAACTAACGATATTATTATCTATTAATTAATTAATTGATTTTGAAAATACTAAGTAAAAGAATGCAGGTCCATTTGAGAAATTTATGCAAGTGACTATGATCTTACCCTTGACGGGGCAGCAATACTCTGAGAAAGTGGCGGAAAATTGTGTGGCTATTTGGAAGTCTCTTGGAATTTACACCGATGCAGAAGCCAAAGCAATAGACAAGTTTGTTTCTGTTTTCAAAGATCAAACATTCCCACCAGCCTCCTCTATCCTTTTCACTGTTTCACCCAATGGATCGTTAGCGGTTAGTCGTCCATCTCTCTTACTCTTACTCCCTCATGTTCTTTCTAGAAAAAAAACAAACTTTTAATCATTTCTCTATGCAAACAGATAAGTTTCTCTAAAGATGGAACCATTCCTGAAGTTGCCAGTGCTGTTATAGAGAACAAACTACTCTCAGAAGCTGTGTTGGAGTCAATGATTGGTAAGAACGGGGTTTCCCCTGAAGCAAAACAGAGCTTGGCCTCCAGATTATCTCACCTATTCATTGAAGACTGTGTTGTCCCTCAACCTGATAAGTGATAAGTCAAGTCATTCTATCATCAACAACGTGCTACTAATTAATAAATTAAGTGCTAAATTTCTACTTTCTTATTCTCCATGTCTAAGTACTCAACTGTTGTATTTCATCTGTTTCCATATTTGAGAATCTGTACTCACGCTAAATCAAACACGCTCCATGAAGCGTGCATGAAAATAAATAATATACACATGACATGACTAAGGATCTTGGTCATTTTCATGGCTACTAGTCTACTAGTTTTTATCTTATTTCTCATTCATTTGACAATTGACATTACGCTTATACATTTTCATCGGGAAGCGTACTGAACTACTCCTTAGTGCTACCTACCACAAATTAGTTAAGAAAAATGAATTAGTTAATTTGACTCCTATTGAGTTAAGAAAATGTCAATTCGGGCTACACACCTCAAATCAATGATTCGCAAGAGATATGAATTTGGCATATATTATTCCAAAGGCTCTTTGTGATGATTTAGATTAAAAAAAAAAAAAAAAGTGCCGCTCGCCAGAGATATGAATTGTGCCATGCTTAATCTCTAGACCATCCGGTTTATGAGTCTCCATTATCAAATCCAAATCCAAATATAAACCAATTGTCTCTCCAAAACATAACGCTTCAAACTTTTGAAATGGCTACTGCTTATATTAAAAGCTGATAATCTTAATTTAAAATTTCTTTGATTGAAACCACTTTTCTTATTTTGATAAATAAGCACACAAGAAAATGATTAGGAATAGATAACTGGTTTGCTCATTTATTATATGGGGTACAAATCAAAACAAAGTGCGCATACTGGGATAAGATTATTTAGATCTAAAGATTGTTGCCTGCAACTAAGTTATGACTCACTCAGTGTTGTTGGGATTGGCCTCTTTGAGAAACTGAGAAAACCTTGTAGCCAAACTCTCTTTCAAAGCAGGGGAAACAGGAATCTCTCCGATCATAGTCTCCAGCACTGCCTCCGAAAGTGGCTTGTTGTCTATCACTGCATACTCATGTTCTGGTATTGTCTCATCTTTCGAGAAACTAAGCTGCAATTTGTACAAAATTAGTCAAACTTGTGAAAATAAAAGTGAATTTCAGATACAAGCAATTGGTGATGAATACTATTTAAGTTACTAACCCCCAATGTTCCAGTGGGTGATTGTCTGTAGAAAACAGTGGAGCCTGGTGGGAAATTTTGATCCTTGAAAGCATTTCTGAAAACCTCAATAGCTACTTCTTCTGCATCACTGTAAGTCCCAACAGATTTCATATGGGCCACACAGTTCTCTGACACCTTCCTTACGTATTCACGACCATCTAATGTTCTTAACTTCGACCCTCGAATCAATTTCTCAAAGGGACCTAATCATATGTATCTATTATTTGTAAGATAAAAAAAACAACAAAATAAAAACACTTTGAATTTTCAACATAAAAAAAAAAACATACTTGTTATCGTAGTTATATTTGTTGGAATGTTACGCTTGCATTGACTATTGGGTCGGGTCAGGTTAGGGTGAACGTACGCACGCGAAGGCGCTACCATTACAAAACACCACTCCTTAAATTTCGAAACTTATTCTCAAATTGGAGATCCGTGGTCTTCTTCAATTTGATTTTTTAATCTCAGTTTGATTTCTTGTGTTTGAAATACAAGTTTTGAAGCAATTTTTCATTTTATTTAATAATGATAAAATTAATTACAAGTTTGGTGGTATTGGTTTGGTAGCAATACCAAAAAGCAGTGCTGTAGAAGAGTTGGCATCCTGGTCCATAACCGCTGTAGACGTGGACAACGTGACATTCCCTGCCTCCGTGAAGGCTCCCTCCTCCGCCGACACCAACTTCTTCCTTGGCGGCGCCGGCGTCAGGGGCCTCCAAATTAAAGATAAATTCGTTAAATTCACTGCCATCGGGATTTACCTCCAACACGACGCCATTCGCTTCCTATCTGATAAGTGGAACGCCAAATCTGCTTCCCAGTTAGCGAAATCCGATCAATTCTTCAAAGATATCATTACAGGTAACTAACTAACAAACTAACCACTTTTTTTGAGATTGTGAATAATGAATGTGTGGATGCAGGTCCATTTGCGAAATTTATGCAGGTGACGATGATCTTACCCTTGACAGGGCCGCAATACTCAGAAAAAGTGGCGGAAAATTGTGTGGCTATTTGGAAGTCTCTTGGTAAGTGTTGGAGTCAATGTTGGTAAGAATGGGGTTTCCCCTGAAGCAAAACAGAGTCTGGCCTCCAGATTATCTCACTTACTCAAAAAAGAAGACTCTGTTGTCCCTAAAACTGATCTCTGAACTCATTATATTCCGTCAATTAATTGAGTTCACCAACAGACAATACTGGTAGTGGTTCAACTATCCTAAAGAGAATTGTTGTTATTTTCTTCTTATTATTATTATTATTATTTTCGGATTGGAGACCACGGTCCTAAACAGATTGATTGTTTTATTATTTATTGAATTTTAGCTATACAGGACAAAATCCAGCTGTCCAGTTATCTTATTTTCAATGCATGCAAATAAATTATTTACATTTTACCCAATAATTTTCATAGTAATAAAAGAAGATAACATATATTATATTAGTTTTAAAATGTTAGAATAGCCGTGAGCAACGATGTAATTAATAATCGAAATATTTATATATATAAATTTTATTTATTATCATATATTTATTTTTTATTTTTTATATTTTTAATAAAAATTTAGTAATTTAAATAAAATAAAATAAAAAGAGTGATTTGTAAAATAAAAAATAAAATATATAAAAAAAATTTACAAGAGGAGGTTAAAAAATAACAAAAAAAAATAATCTAAATAACTTCGATGTTTCAACATCTTTTTTGATGTCTCTCCATCATAGTTTTAAAATTCAAAGTGATCGAACCAAAGTTACTAGGTCATTATTCAAATCAATGAGTTATTAGTTGACTTGTGGCCTATATTGAAAAAATTAAAAATATTTATTATATACAAATTTTAATTTTATAAAATTATATTTAATTAATCTTTAATATTAATAAAAGTTATTTGATTTATTTTTCATTTATTTTTTAACATCTCTTATTATTAGTTGTAATTTTTTTTTTATATATTTCACTTTTTATTTTATAAATTACTCCTTTTATTTTACTTTTATTTAAAATACTAAATTTTTGTTAAGAACACAAAAAATAATAAATAAATATATGATAATAAATAAAATTTATGTGAAAGATTTTTATATGTATAAATGTTTCGTAATAATTATTAATTAGATAATTAGTTTATTAGTTTAATGATTATTTTAACATTTAAAAATTAAAGATAATTGATTCTAATCTTATCTTGGGTCAAAACTTGATTTTGTGTGATTTTTCATTTTTTTTTCACTTTAATGTTTGTATAAATTAATTTAATAAAAAAAAATAACTGTTGTGATCTTGAACTCTACAAACCATAAATAAATAAAAATAAAATTTCCCCAATATCCGGCGATTGAAAAAGGAACAACTGGAGTAAATTCTAAACTTATAACTGGATCATTTTTTTTATATCAAACTCCAATCAAAGATAGTTGTAAAAAAATAAATTTTTTTTCATTGAAATTGGTAGAAATGAAATGTTGTTAGCAAACTTTTTTAGTTAGTCTGAAACAATTAATATTTTTTTTATATTGAGATCCGGGGAAATATAAGGAAGTTTTGAAGGTGTGCAAACATGTTATAGAAGCCAAACATGGTATATTCTTGTACGTGTTTGACTTAGTGTTGCATCTTTCAGATCCACGTTCTTTAGATGCTAAAAGAGTAGTAGTAAGTAGTTAGTACGTACCTTTGATAATATCTCTGTAGAAGTGAAGGGAGTCCAGCAATTGAGATGCAGTCTTACCCTTCCATTTGGCAGCGAGTGATGGCACGGCCTTGTCTTCCAAATAAACTCCTATTCCGGTGAACTTGACAAATTCTCCTTCAATGTTCAACCCTCTCACCCCTGCTCCACCGAGGAAATAGGTTTTGGTAGAGGCAGGAGGTGTGACCACTGCGGGGAATTCAAGGAACTCCACATTCACGTTAGTGATGGATACTGGTATGCCCATAATGACTTCAACTTGTTGAATATGGAGGATCAACATTGTTTATTATATAGAACGCCCTTGCAATGCTATTCATTCATTGGTCACTACAAAAATTTATTCTGCCACGCACCGTACCAAGAACCAGTGGATTTTTTTAAACAAATACATGGCAGAAATCACGGATCATGAAATAATAATATTATTATATTCCTATTCTTACCTCCGGTCCAACATCGACGATACAATTCCTGCAACAAGTGAAAGAAAGCTTAATATATTTTATACAATTACTACTGTACTACATTGACTGCAATATAATACTACTCACATGTTACTTGAAAAAAGCACACGTTAAAAATTTAAGTAAGGAGGGTCAAAATTTTTTTTATAAAAATTGAAGATAAATTTTATTTAAAAAAAATATTTAATGTAAAATTTATATAAAAAAGAATTAAAAAAATGGATATTAAATTTTTCAATTTTTTAAAAATTGAGAGTAAAATCTGTAATAATATAATATAAGAATAAAATAATAGGATAAAATTTATAAGATTTTAAAAAATTGTAGATAAAAAATGTAAAATTAATTTATTAAGAATAAAACTTAAAAAAAATAAATAAAAAAATTAATGAAACCAAATATTTAATTTAAATAAATATTAACTTAAAATTTTATTTTTTAATAATTTTTTTTATATATTAAAAAAGGGGGGCTGAAGCCCTGCTCCCCCAAATCCGTCTCTGCTTGAGAATAATTTTTTAAAAGAAAAAAATATATATATAAAAAAAATAAAATTAAGCTAATTTTATTTTACGCTAGTCAGTAGAATCATATAACTTGTTTCAAAGTATGTGTGATTTTTATCTTTTAACTATTTGAAAAATAATTTTAATTTAAAAAAAATTAATTTTATTTTTTTTATATTTTATTCTCCCCAAGACACTTTAACTTTAATACCGTAGAGAGGATTTAGCCATTCAATAAATTTAATAATATAATAAAATATTTAAAAATAAATAAATTAATGACTAAATTTAATACCGTAGAAAGATAAGTGTAGCTGTGTAGGGGATCTGTTCTCCCATTTTGGCTTAATTGATTTTTTATTTCAAAGTTTTTAATTTTTGTAATATTTTATTTTAACAAATTAATTTAGAACAATTCTCCGGAACCTTCCTAATTATTTTTTGCTAGTTAGTCTATCTGGTTTTTACTGCACAAAAAAAACATTCTTTTGTTTTTAGGTTGTAAATTTTTATGCTTAAGTTTCTATTCCTTATAAAATAAGTGAGTTTTGATATATGTAAAAAAATATTTAATTTAATCCAAGTAACTATTTGTAGTTCATGTAAAATTAACAAATTTAATTTAGGTCCTTGTAAATTTATTTTTTTTTTAGTTTTTATTTCTTCAAATTTTGAAATAACTATTTTGGCCTTTAAAATGCATATTAAATAAAACATGTTTGATAATTGACATGTTACTACACATACGAATGTTTGTGTCTTCAAACAAACAGTACATTAAAACAAACAATATATTAAATGTGTTGAAAAAAAACATTTTTTTTCTGGTGTATTAAATAAACAGTGTTTGGATAAATAACGGGAGTTTCAAAATAAATTAATGAAAAATTGACAATTATATTTTGATATTACAAGTTGGATAAGAGTCTCACCCTTATCAACTTTTTCTTATGGAGGACAAAACAGTTAAAATTAGATAAAGTTTGAATGAGAGTTAATAAAACTCTTCATCTCAGAGTTTGTTCGGAAAATTTAAGCTTTGGATTATAAGTTATCGGTAAAATAAATTTTACTGTTTGATGCAATAATTTAAATTGAAAACAATATTATTTTTTGAAAAAAATAAACTGTTTTAATGAAACTGAATATTTATAGTTTATTTTTTAACAATCTTAAGCTGATTTAACACTTTTTTATCATGTAATTTTTTTTTTTACCTTCAAATAAAATTAATTATTTTTTAATAAATTTATCCAAACAAAAATTAATTTTAATTATAATCAATTATTATTGAAATAATCCAAAATTTCCAACGATCCAAAACATACCATTCATATTTAATTTAACGTAAGAACATATATAACGAAAAGTGAAAGATGGTTTATTTGATGGTAAAACAGTAGAAAAAGTACATGAGAAGTTTGATCGATCGGTTCAGTGAAAATCAACAACAGTTCCTCGTGATCATACTATGATGCCGTCTTTCAATATCGCAGGCAAGCGTGAAGCCAAACTGCGCTTTAAGTCAGGGGAAACAGCGTGTTCGCCAATCATCGTCTCCAACACTGCCGCTGATACAGCCTTGTTCTCTATCACCGCAGCCTCTTTATCAGGTATTGTTGCATCTTCAGAGAAACTTAGCTGTGGTTTATAAAATTAAATTAAATTAATTATCTACAGAAACATTAATTAAGTAAAGTAAAACACTGACCCCCAAAATTCCATCAGGTGATTGCCTGTAGAAAACAGAGGCACCGGCTGCGAAATTAACATTCTTGAAGGCTTCAGCAAACTTTTCAATGGCTGCGGCTTCAGCATCACCGTAAGTTCCAACAGACTTCATGTGTGCCACGCAGTTTTCCATAACCTTACTTGAGTATTCTGGGCCAGACAGTGGCAGAATCTTGGACCCTCTAATTAGCTTCTCAAAAGGGCCTGAAATTATATCCCTGTAGAAGTCAAGGGTCTGAACCAACTCCTCCGAAGGCTTACCTTTCCAATTAGGGGCGAGTGATGGCACCGCCTTGTCCTCCAAATACACTGCTATGGCGGTGAACTTTATGAACTTCCCTTCAATCGTCAATCCTCTCTCCCCTACAATTCATTTAGTTAATTTCTTATATTATAGGTATATCTAATCTAGCTTAATAAAGTAGCTACCTGCGCCGCCGAGGAAATAGATCTTGCCGGAGGCTGCTGAAGTAACCACCGCTGGAAACTCAAGGAACTCCACCTGAATCGCGTTGATCGTTGCTCCTCCCGCCATTCGATCTTTCTTTTCTATTCAATGTCAAACCACACACACTTATATAGACTCTACTAATCAAAATTTCGATTTTAGGGGAAAACAATAACAACAAAGAAACAATTCAATTATTTGAGAAAAAGGTATTATATTATAATACACTCGGCTCGCTGATATTGAATTTCTTCCTCTCTCGCTCTCTCTCACCTACCCACCTAACTCTCCCACTTTAAATAATAATGAATGATAATGATAAAATAAACAATTGTATTGTACGACGACCCCCACAATTGACCATTGAAAAACCATCTCCCATCGCATCCTACTTTTCACACGAGAAAAAAACAAATTCTAGAGCAGTAGTACAAAACAATTTGTTTGGGGGGCGTGTTAAAAATCGGAATAAATTTGTCATTTGTCAATGGAACTAAGAAAACAATTATGTGTTGAGCTACTATTAAAGTGACGCTGAACGAATGAAAAGTTTAAACGAATTGTTATCGGAAATCAAATTAATGTAATTAATTCTGGCAAATTCTTGGGATAGTGAAATCCTTATGTACGTGAACAAATAAAATAACTGACATCAATGTGTCAGCCATGATCTTATTAGTTATTTTAACTATTTTTCCAGATGCGTTAGAGTTCAAATACCTTTCCAAATGCAAAACTCGGGAGAGTTGCTCTTTAATCGTTGATAAATTCAATTCTAAAACATGATTTTGATTTTCCATGATCGACTATGGCGTAAGGGAGTGACCAGTGAGATCGATCCTTGAATTTGATAATGTGAAATGAGTAAGTCAATAGTTGCTCGCTCCAATCAGGTGTCAAAAACGACTTGTTCGTACTGGTTGAGTTGGAAAGGAGAATTCAAAAAGTAAAATACCTGTGGGATCTATTCTTTGTATTTAATTTAGAGCTATGTTTGGGAATCAACCATTTTAGTTGTTTTCAGATACGTGCCTAACAAATTTTAGACCTAAGGTAAATTTTATAGTATTTAAGTTTAAATATATTTTATTATTATTATTATTATTATTTTAATCCTTTTAAGTTATAAGTTATTTTTTTAGTTTTTCAATATTATAAAAGTTATTTTTAATCATTTTATAAAAAATTGTCAAATAAAATATATAAATTTTATAATTTATAACATTTTTTTATTATCAAAATCAAATTGTAAATAAAAACAGTTACAAATTAAAAAAAAAAATAGTGCATTAACAGTGTAAGTATTAGAAAGTTTTATATTATTAAGTAATCACAATTTATTGACTTTTGAATATAAGAGTAATTAACTTATATAGGGAACAGCTGAAGCTGAATAGTGAAATAGTGGAAAAATTTGAAAAGTGGTGAGTGAAATAAAGTTCCAAGACTCCTTGCACCCTTCCTTGTTTTCCGCACCCCCTTCTTATTTTTGGGTTGGACCATGCCATTTCCTTTTGCTCTTTGAACCTCCCAGTGTTGTCTCCGACAGCCACGTTCATGGGGACTCACCATGAAGGTCTCCCCTGGTCTTGTCTCGCTCCTACCTCAAGAGTGGCTTATCCTGCCCCTTCCTCGATACCCTCTACCCCCAAATCTTTCTCTGATGCGGTGAAGAACGTTTGTTCTTTCTCACCCAATCAACTTCCCACACCCTGCATCAAAAGAGATATGGTGGTGGTGAAGATACTTGAAGCTGAGTATCTTAGTGGCATCGAGGCCTGTAAAATGCACCTCCATGGTTGTATCATTCTTTCCAAAGGCTCCGCGTCACTGCAACTGAAAGCCACCCGCGAGAAGCTCTTGGCTCTTTGGCAAACTGAGGGCAAATGGTGTATGACTCCCATAGGTAAGAGTTTCTTTGACTTTTCTATCACTACTAACACTAATGATTTGTGCAAAGTTCTGATACTGGAAATCCTTAAACCTCTTATTTTTTTCCAACTTCATTTCAGGTAAAAAAAAAAAACCTATCATTAATATAAGGGTGTGATTAACTATGTAAAACTTGCACTCTTAAAGTCTATTTGGTTGTGACTTAAAATGTCTTTTAAAAGTTTCTTTATTAAAAAAATACACTATATTTTCAGTAGAGAAATCACCAAAAGTTCTTATAATCTTATATTAACGGACTCTTAATGTATTATCTTTATTTTTATTGTAAAATCTGTATATTTTGTTTGACATTTTTTACCTAATAACTAAAAATAACATTTATCATATTTGAGTTACTAAAAAAATGAACTTTAATTTCAAAGATTAAAAAAAATAAACACTATTTTGATTGATTAAAAATATATTTAAACTTATTTTTATTACCATATTATTTATATATAATATCTACTAATGTTCATGATTAATCTTAGTTGTCTCAAACCTAATACTTTATTTAAAAGAATTGAGTTAAGTACTACTTGGATAAGGATTCATTGATAGAAAAAATTTATATTTGAGTTCATCTCTAATAATTTATTAATTTTCATTTTATTCTTTTTAATGTATTTTAGTAATTCTAATAAGACTTTAGTTTATTTTTTTAGTATTTATTTCTTTTATATCATAAAAATTCCAGAAAAAAAAAATTGAAGACCACTAATATCACATAATATAATCATCTCACAAATTAATTATAAATAATATAATAAATTATAACATAATAATATACATTTAAATTATTTTAAAAGAAATCTATACAATATATAAAAGGGATATCATTTTTAATAATCGTCTTTAAAATCTATTTTTTTATACCTATTATATCCTTACATAATATAAATATAAATAAATATTCTTATAAATAAAAAACTTTCTCTTTCCTCACCCATTAGTATATATAATAATAATAATAATAATAAAAAAAATAATTTTAAGCCAGGCGTAAGGCGAAGGCCTCATTCGCCTAGCTGGAAACACGGCCCTGGTTGTTTTTTTAGAATTTCAGCTGCTACAGAAAAAACAACATGTTTGAAGATGATAAATTATAATCTGAAAAAGCTATTTTCATCAAATTTAAGCTGTTTTACAACATCTTCTCTGCCCAACTGTTTGATTATTTTGAAAAGCTTATTTCAATGTCATATTTGTAATTCCAAAATTACCCCACAGTACTTTGCTCGGTGGCCTGCAGTGCAGTGCCTCACATTTTCATATAAAAAAAATTGATGCACCTATTTTCAACTTGTTTTTTTTTTCATGAGTTTTTTTTTCAGCTACATTTTTTAATTTGTTAAGTAACAAACAATTGTTTTTGTGAAAAAAAAAGTAACAAATAATTGTCAGTAACTTGTTCTATATTTTCTTCAGCAAAAAAAAAAGAAGTTATTTTATATTTTGTTATCTTGCACTTTTTTTATTCATTTTTTTTTTAATTTATAAAATACAGTTTTGTTAGTAACTTGTTTTATGTTTTTTTGTCTCACACACTTTTATTATTCATATTTATTTAATTTATAAAAATACATTTTTTTAACAAAATGTGAAATGAATAAAATTTAAATAGTATTTAATATTAGTGATAAATAACTAAATACCCTTTTTTTAATTTACCATCTAAAATCTTTTTTTTTCATCCAAATGAGATTAATTATTTTTTAATAAATTTATCAAAATAAAAATTGATACTATTATAATTATAATAGATTGTAATAATAATCAATCAATACATGTATAATTAATTATTGAAATAATTTAATTTTTTTTATCTATCCTAGATACATTCTTAATGTTTTATTAGAGACAAATAAAATATTATTTTGATTTTGTAGTAAGTTACTAATAAGAAAATATATTTGAACAAGTGTAATTCACGTGTCAAGCAGCGGGGTTTAAGAAAGAGTTGTTGCTCACGTGCCCCACATGGTCATCGTCTCCTTGAGGCTAGAGCCTCAGCCTTTCATGCACAATTGTTATTATAGTGTAAAATACTCCACCGGTCAAACTTATAAGATTCAACCACATAATTTTCGCCTCAAAAGAAAAATACTACATAATTTATTAATACTAAAAAAACTAGTTGATAATAGTAGAATTGTTTTAAATTTACATTTTTCAAAACCATCTATGTCATTGATATTCATCTTTAATTAAAAGTATTCAAAGTTTAAAATAGTTATTATCAAAGTTAACCGACTTAATTATTATATATATATATATATATATTTTTTTTTTTTTTTGGTGGAATCGTAACAATTTTCTTGAACAAAATTGTAACATATTTTTGTGTGTGCATGTTTTTGTTGTAAAACTTTCATAATTAAATATATTATTTTATAAGTTCATTATAATTAAAAAAAAAAGAGAGAGAAAGAAACGGCGTCGTCCCCTGATATCGAAATTTTGGTACACGTCTTCCTCTGGAAATCCGAAACGAAGCAAACAACAGAGTCAGAGAGAGTGAGATGCTCGGTGTTAATTTCGATTATCCTTGACCTTCTTCTCCTTTTCTTCATCCAAACCCTAAATTTGTTGGCTCGCTCGCCTCTTGTATCCTCAATCTCCGAACTAACTCTGACTGGGAGTGGTAGAGAAGAGAAGAAACATGTCGTCGTGGCTGAGATCTGCGGTTAACAAAGCCGTCGAGGTCGGCAACAAAAACAACCTCACTCGCACCGTTAAGAACTACGCCGACACAGTCGTCCAACACGCCGGCCAAGCCGTCGCCGAGGGCGCCAAAATCCTTCAAGATCGAATTGTATTATCAATTCTCCCTCTTTTATTTTTAATTATTTAATTAATTAAAATGCATCACTTTCAGTTTGTACTCAAAACAATAACCATCATCCTCTTTAGTTCCAATTGTACCATTAATTAGTAGGGTATGTTATTGTTATGTGTACCCTGCAGAGTGCTCGGAATTACAGAAGTGTTCAGCAGACCATTAAAAGGTTGGAAGAAGCTGCTGTTTCGTATAGAGGACCTGAGAGAGTGCAGTTGCTTAGAAGATGGGTGGTTGTGCTTCAAGAGATTCAGAAGTTGGCTGAGGCATCATTGGCTGATGGTAAAGAGAGGACTCTCGAGCAGCACCTTGCAGTTGAAGAAGCCAAGGAGAACCCAAGGAGACCATCTCTGGTTAGATTTACAAACATTCCTTCTTCATGGAGTACTTTGCTTTGCTATGACCGCTTTTATATTTACTGACTAGGCCATCTCTTAGGGGGCGTTTGGTAGGGGAGAAATTTTTAGTTTCTTAGGAATTATAAGTTGTCAATCTTAATCTCAGTTTTCCCATGTTTGGTATCCAGTTAAAACTTAAAAGAATAACATTCCTCGGAAAAGAGTTTTCCGGGAATGTTTTTTAATTAGTTTCCCACTAAAACTTTCTCATAGAATGAGGTGAGAATCCAACTTTCCCTGAGTAGGAGGGAAGTTTTAATTACATAAAAAAACTATGTTATCCCTTTTATTCGTATCTAGGTTAATCTTTTATCAAAATGCCTCAATCTTCATCGTTAAAATATTGCACTTATCTATGTGATTTCATCTTGTCAAAATCTAAAAGCAGGTGACATATTTATAGTAAAATTTGGGTAAAATATTTTTAATAAAGTTATTTTAATGAAGGATAAGGATATATTTGTAAAAAATCTTATATACCTAGGAAAGTTCTAATGTTATCAAACGTGAAAATCATTAATGCTAAGGAAACATATTATGACTAACCACATGTTAACCATTCCCAAGAACCATGATTCCCTGGTAGAAAAAAACTTTTTCCCTACCAAACGCCCCCTTAGATTAGAGGAATGCTATGCCACCAATACTTTCTCTCTCTCTAACACACTTTTTCCAATCCACCTTCTATTATTGACTTAAAATTTATTGGAAATTACAAAATTGTGTAGGAGAGAGTAGAATGTGTTAAAAGGAGTGTGTTGTTTGCATTAAAAGTACGTCAAAAGCTTTTTCTGTTTGTTTTCCCACTGCTATGTCTTTTTTCTTGTTTTGGACCATAATAAGATTCTTGGGTTGTTGGCTAAGCTTCTGTCTTTTTTCTCCCAATTAGATTACACCAAGGAGATTTTCCCTGTTGGTCAGTATTATTCTACTGTTTCTTTTCAGGTTCTTTACTATGATTCTGATGTTGGGGGCGAACCATTAAATTTTCGTGATGTTTTTCTTCAAAGTCAGGCATTGGAGGGTATAACATTATCCATGGTATGTTTAATTAATGGTAATTATTATGTATAATATACTGAACTTCCCATGGTATATTGGTATGTAAGTTTATAACATAGATATCTATGGTTTTGGTTTGTTCTGTAAGCATAAAACTGTAGAGTTTTAAAATGTCTTAGCAAAATGGGTGCAAAAAGCCAAAAAGAAAAGCTTATTTCAAGTGTACTTGTGAAGTGAGACATGACATTAGCTTGGTGAAAGCTCAAGATGCAAGCTTGAGATTCATTGTTTTAGACTATGTATGGACACATATACAGTTTAAGTGTTATGCTCTTTTATATCTATATCTTGCTTTCTTCCCCCTCTTGATTGTTGGTGGGGTTGAATTAAAGTTTAATATTCATAGGTGCACTTGGTATGTCCAAAACATTAATTTATTGTAGAAATTAATATAATCACTTTTAAGAAAGAGTTAATAACTTCTTGTGAATATTCCATCAATTATATTTTGATCTAGTTGAACATACCTTCTTGTTCCTTTGATTTCTTTGGTATATGCAGTTTTATGTTGTACTGTTAACATTATATTGGTAAAAGATATCATTCTGGATAAGTCAGTTTGTTTGTTTTTGCTGATAATGGAGGTTAACCGCAGGGTTAACTCTTTTCTATTCCTCAGATTATTCATGCTCCTAACGAGGAAGAGGTTTCCCTTCTCCTGGAGATGTTTGGGTGAGTATATTACTTATATATATATATATATATATATTTGGATGTCATTGTCATTTGCAACTGGCAACTTGCATGTGGAATTTTCCTGCCATGACTCCTCTTGGATTTTATGTTTATGAATATGACATCTGGGTCTAGCTCCTCCAGGATATGAAACCCTTCGATGCATATTTGCCTGCGACTTATATCATCAATGTTTTATAATTGTGAAAATATTGTCTTTGCCACTTAAAATTTTAATTTCATCTGTGTCTGTGAGAAAACTTTAATATTGCAGTTCAGCTGAAGATACATCTAATCATATATTCCTCATCATTATTTATATAGACTTTGTCTTACTGGAGGAAAAGAAGTTCATAATGCCATAGTGAGCAGCCTGCAAGATTTAGCAACAGCCTTTTCAAGCTATGAAGATGAAGTACTGGTAAGTATGATGTTGACTTCACCCATATCTATAGGTAGATATATTCTTTGGTAGTAATGCTTTCTTCTCTCTTTGATTAATTGTACTTTTGGAGTTTAGTTGTGACTTCACAAAAACAAAATCTTTGAAGGTTGTTCAATGCACTTGACCATTGATGACAATTATTTACATTCGCACTGAAGTTTCAATTTTGAGAATGCATATTTTTAACACCTGGAGTAGCATTTTCCTTAACTTAGTTTGAGTTTTGATTTCAAACAACTGAATCCTGAAATTTTCCTTAACACTGAAGTTTTGATTTTTCTTAACTAACTTTATGTTGTACAAAAGACTATTAAAATAAAATAAAATTATCTGGAAGCATTCAACCTAAAATTATGTATTACTGATGTTAACATTAATGGTACGAAATTACTATTAAGAACCAAATTAGGAACCTGTCCTTTATTCCAAACATGGTTATCCTGTTTCAGATATTCGACTGCATTATCATTTTTACAGTCAATATTTTTTTCCTGGTGTATCTTTTTTAAAACAAAGTAACTGTGATTTAATCTATGATTAATGCTAATATTTATAACTTATTTGAATGCAGAAAAATGGGATAAAAATCAGAATTTTATAACTTCATTTATGGATTTTTAATATATCATAATTATGTAGAGACTAGAGAGAATACCAATCGACACACTTAAAATTAGGATATTTTTGAGAAAGATGCTTAAGTGAGATAATGCTCACTTAGCCAATATATATTCATGACAAGAGTCTGAGCAGCCTTTTACATGAGTCATGAGATAACAAAAAGATATACTATCTTCTAGAAACAACTCAAGACAACTTATATAAAAGCTTTTACAACATATAATCAAAACAGTTTTCTTCTTAACAAACACCTAATATCTCAATTTAAAAGGTGACCTGACCTTAAGTGCTCATTGAAAGTAATTAAAATGAAATGTACCCCTCTTTAGTCAACTCAACTCAGTAGATAGAGTTGTGACTTGTGAGACATGCAAGGAGAATTTGTGGGTTTAAACTCCCATGTGTTCTCTTAAAGCTCATCAGTGGTGGCCTCTCCCTTGTTCCTTAATGCATTCACTGAGATTGTTATATGTTTACCTTGTTCTTTAGGTGAAGCGAGAGGAATTGCTTCAGTTTGCGCAAGGTGCCATCACTGGGTTGAAAATCAGTTCTGATGCTGCAAGGTCAGTGTGAATCAATGAGTTTCCATTGTCACTTTCTCTGTACCATCTCTGCTAGACACTTGAGTTTTGAGGCTAGATCTATTAATAATCGCAGTTTATACATAATATCTGATTGGGAGGAAACATAATATCCTCTATTTATGTATAATTAATGTAATTAATCTATATAAACATGCACCCACTGTGTACAAGAGTACATGGTTTCAGTCTCAATATGCCTCTGTTCTTCTTCCTTAACAGATAATATATGAAAGAATCTCATTGAATGTCTAATATTAGGCAGCAGGATTTGTTGTTGCTTTTGGATCAAGTTAAAGTATTTTAGTTAGCATGTGAGTTATTAAAAAACTTTTGACATGTTTCATTTATCAGAAGATCCATGTTTGATGCTATAATATAAAGTGAGAAAGCTGAGTTGCAATCTACCTTATTTGACATATTGTTTTGCTTTCTGACTGCAGAATAGATGCTGAAGCCTCTAGTCTTAAGAAAAATCTCATTGAGATAACAACTTCACAGGGGCCTGCGAGCACAGTTGATTATAAAGCGGCCGAGGAAACAATAGCAACACTAGAGGTTTGTTTGTCATAACTTCCTTTCTGAATCCTTTTGTTGTGTCAGTAATGAATTTTTGCTATGTGACTAATAATATATATGATCTTATTTTCCACCATTATTTGAAGAAGTGGTGTTACTAGACTGTAAATTGAATTCCTTATTTCTTTCTTGAATTCCATGGGTGATTTTAACTCCTTTCTCCATCACTCCTCACCCCTCAACAAAAAACAGAACATTTATCAAATGTCACTTTTTATCCTTTTAAATATTTTCTGTTTTGGATTTTGAAGCTTTACAGTGATTGATTATTAATTGAATCTGTGATGCTTCTATACCTTTTCACTTGAACTTTTTTAGCTTTACTCACCAACCATCATAAGAGTCTGTCCTGGGCTGTGTGCCCCGTTTATACATAAGAAAAAAAGAGCTCTGTCCTGAATTAAATTCCAAGAACTTAAATGTTTTGAGTTGTGAGACCAATGTTTCGAAGAGAACCGAGCACGAGATTGATTGATTTAATAGAGATTTATATATAATTATTTTCTGTATTTATGAAGACCTGTGTTAAAGATGGATTTTTAACTGTATAACCAACCAATTTGCAGGCTTTGAAAATTGCCCTTGCTCAGATTAGAATCTGTTCCAGACTGGAAGCCTTATTGCTGAAGAAAAAAATTATAAACAATGGAGATTCTCCCGAAATTCATGCTCAAAAGGTACAATTCTTTTCCTTTATGGGTTTTACAAGAGGTACTAATTGTATTTCCTTGTATAAAAACTAATTTCATGGATCAATTAAAATAATAATGGTTTACCTTGAGAACCAAAATAAAAATTGAATCACTATAAAAATGGAGCAAAAATTGAAAAGAAAATTAGAAAGATTTTCTAGTATTACAATTACCCTTCTCTTGTTAGTTGTTAATCATATCAACAAAATACTATGGTATATATTTTATTCTTTCCATTAACTTACATTCCCAAAATTAATCTCTACATTATCATTTTTTCTTTAATTGTTCCCTTTACATTTTGTTACTGAGTTGTATGCAAATTCCCAAACAATAAAACTATCAGGTGCCCTAGTTTTGATTCAACTATTTTTTGAGCGGGAATGAGATTGGTAGAACATTTGGGGTTATTCTGTTTTGGCAATATTGTTAGTCTTATTGGACTGTTCTGATTGAATGTAGTTCTGTCTATTTTTTTTTCCTTTTTCTGGTTAACATCTTTATATTATTTTCTATCCATAGCAATACTTTTGTGTTTTTAAGTAGGTTGATAAGCTGAAGGTATTAACGGAGTCTCTTGCCAACTCTGCTGCAAAAGCTGAAAAGCGTATTTTAGATAACAGGTAGCCTGTCAAATTATGAGCTTTTCTATTATATACTATTCTTTTAATTTTGTTGTCACCTGATTTCATATTTTTATAATCACCAGTGAGACATTTTTTGTTGAAAGCATTATATTTAACATTTTTTTGCTTTAAAATAATATATTTCTTTTTGGTTTCTAATGAATAAATCAGTTTTATTCTAAAAGTGGCCGAAATATGCCAGAAGTATGCCCCTTTTTGTTGTATAAACTATTCGTATGCTGTCTTCACTTAGAAACATGGTGTGCTGTGTGTCTGTCTCTTGGTAGCTATAAGAACATCGAATAATTCCCTGAACTCCAACCTCAGGATTTGTTAGTAATTAGGGCAAATTTGTAGGATGGTGATTTATGATTTGTTGCATTGGAGGGAATTTCAAGTATTTAGTTGGGCAACATATCTGAAAACAATTTAGATCATCAAAGTATATAAAATTAAATGGAGATGGAGGAGACCTTGGAATCACACCCAACAGAGAGACACAACATCTGGCAGCTAGGGGTATTGTTCTAAGTGATGTTCATCATCATCATCATCAACACCACCATCACCATCACAATCACCATATATATATGATAGTTGGTTTGGTTACATCACTTGTACAGTACCTGTCAAACTTGGGTCTAACTATTCTACGAATTTAAGCCTAGTTTAAATAATAAGTTAATAACCAGCCACTAGAAATCATAAAACATATAGAAATCCAAACAACTGACATTAGAAAAATAAAAGCCTACAAACTGAAGGATGGATTTTGGACCCTACTAAATACCCAATTTGAATATCCTAATTGCAAATAATTGAAGAAATAATGAAATATAATGTGGATAAAGTTGACATAATTGATTCTAAATTATAAAACAATGAAATGATGCAGTAGGTCCACTATCAAATCTTAACAAGATATAAAATATTTAAACCTTTTTGTTAGAAAATATTCGGGTATATGAACTTATGTCTTTTGGATTGTGCTGCCTGCTTTTTAGGCTATAGGGTTGAAACTGACTTGTGATTTGGGGACGGGGAGGGGAGGTTTAGTTGCTCGCCACACTATTTAGTAACAAGGTGTGTCAAGAGATTCCATTGTTTGCTCAAAATGAATGTCCTATTCTAGAAATTCAAAGATTGGTTGGTACCATTTGTTCAGTTCAATCATGTCTGTCAGTGGACAATACTGAAGATGGCTGTTAATTTTTTTATTCTAAAGTGCAAGCAAAGGAGCCAATTTAATAAATATTCTACCTTCTGCCTACACTTCTAGTTCTTTGCTTAGTTTATATGGAGATGATGTCACCAACCAACCCTGATTACTGGGTTTATTTTCCGCTATTCAATACCTTGCTTCAGATACTGAGCACTAAACCATGTCTCCTCTCTATAATTTGACAGAGTACAAAAAGAGGAAGCATTAAAGGTTCGAGTGACTAAAGATGGTGAGGCTAGTGAAAAGGAGAAGGTAATGTGTTCAGCAGGGTATCGTTATATTGGCTGTCAAGTATAACTAGTCTGTAGTAGATGAGGAATTTATTATATTTCAAATGGAATTTCATGGTTGTACTTGTACCTATTTAGGGTGTTGTTTTGTTTCTATGTATTTTAATTTGTTGATGTATTAAAATACTGTGTGGAAAATATGACCGATCCTTATAAGAGCATGCCTGTTTATTACCATCATAAGTTGCTATATGTAGCTTCCTTCATCATCTCTATGTCTTTGTTCTGTCTTCATAGTTTAGGCTAGACAAGGTTTTCCAGAATGTGTTAACAAATTGCACTCATCACCCAGGTTTTATTTCTCATATTTGTTCTTTTTAATACATCTATATATGATATAGAAGGTTTGATCACTGTTCAAGATACACACATCACTTACAATTGGTCACTGTTATTTGAGGGTTGTATGGTTCATTAAGTTTTGTAGTGAGATGTTTATTTCTTTGTGCGCATAGGAGCAAATACCATGCAGAACAAATCTGTCTGTGAGTACTAAGTCTTTTTCCATCTGTTGTAGGGGTGCAATGAATTGATTTTTCTTTCTTCCTCTTTATTTTCAGGAACTGGTTGCTGAGATATCTGAACTGCAACGCAAAAAAGAAGATCTTGAAGCTGAATTGAAAAAGGTTTCCACCATATTTATTTGGGAGGGGGAGGGGGAGTGGTCACGATGTTAATAATAACATTTTCTTGAGGAAATAGGTTTATTTATAATTTTCTTCATTTCTACTCCCATGTGATGTGCCACTTCTTACTATCTAGTCTTCTTTTTTACATCTTTGTGAATCATGCATTGATATTTGTTGAGGTAACCTAGCGCTGCTGTTTAGCTTTAACTTTTAACATCCTTGTGAATTATGCATTGATATTTGTTGAGGAAACCTAGTGCTGCCAGGTTTTAACTTTTAACATATGTAAGATTCTATAGACGTGAAAGTTAAATTTTGTTCTTCAAGTCAACTGCTAATATCATAAATTGTAGTTTGTCTTATTTTCTTGTCAAAATGTCTCCTCACTTTAATAATCTATTGGATGCTGTTGGTGCGGAGTGGTGAAGTCTTTAACTAGATTTATAAATAATTGAAACCTGGCTTCTGAGGTGTAGGTTAGCACTACTTTGGCTGCTGCTCAAGCACGACTATGGAATGTGAGGGAAGAGAGAGACCAGTTTGAGGAAGCAAACAATCAGATAGTTGAACACCTGAAGATAAAGGTTTGAGGTTCTATTTTTCATGGCTGTGTATTGTTAAATCAATGTTCCTGAATAGTGTTACTCTCAGTATCCAGTTGTCTGAAATTTTGATTTGACCTTGATTGACAGGAAGATGAGCTTTCAAAATCAATTAGCTCATGTAGGGTTGAAGCAGATGTTATCAAAACCTGGATTAATTTTCTGGAAGATACTTGGGTTCTTCAGCGGTCAAATGCAGAAATTAACGACAAGCAGGTCAAGTATGTAATTGAACTTAAGTAATGATAAATGTTTTAATGCTTGTAAAAGAGTCTAATTTGAGTAGTAGGACGCTGTGTGTATATATTATATACACATAACTAAGGTTTACGAGTGTATATTAAATTAGGTGTAAGTCCAACTTCACATATACTCAGTTTTCTTCAACCAGAAATCTAGAAATTATACTTATTTCGCCATTGTTCCTTATTTTTCATAAATTAGTATTTTAACTAATCCTTACATTTTTAAAGTGATGAATTGGAGACACATGAAGACTACTTTGTGAACTTGGCCATTCAACTTCTTACTACTTACCAGGTACTTATTGCCCTTCGATGATTCAAATAATGGATGTATAATGGCAGCCTCCTTTTTGCTTCCCTCCATTTTTTTCCCATTGGTAGTATGACCTGCTATTTGTGTGCAGAAAGAGTTAGAGCCTTGCATTAACCATATCGGAACATTTGTCGTGAACCTCAAGAATTTAAGTCAGAGGTAATACCTTTTTAAAGGCATATGTTTTTGGAAATTTCTTTAAGATTACAGTATTTTCACATGTCAACACAGATGCATAGAAAAATTTAGATCCCCCCTCCCCCTCCCTTAAAAATGAGCAGTTAATCAAATGGTTGGTATATTCATTTGTACATAAAATATCAGTCTTAAAATTTAAAAATATACATTTGTGTGTGCCCATTTATATATGGTTATTTGTTTATCTATTTTCTCCAATTTTCGGGAGGATACAGGTTAGAGATGACATCCAGTGCAGATACTGAGGAGTCAGAAGTATTAAGTCCAAGGAGAAATCTTGAGGAGGAATATTTGACCTACGAAGCCAAGGTATATATGTAACATAGAGTAATTTGAAATCACTGGCTTGTTCAACTAACAGTTTTCTTATTGATTCTCCTCCATTAAAAAAAGTGTACCTTTGTCCTGGACTGTTTAGTTTTCTAGTTTGGTGGCTGTGTAGAAATGTTGTCCCATTGTATTGTACACCCTTCTGTGAACCACACTTCAGATTGTGCAAGTACTTCCTAAATTTGATTTTGGACTGAGCCTAATGGCATCATGTGATCCATGAACCAATATCTGTTGCATGCTCATGAACCAAAGTGATGGAGTAGTGCTTTGATTTGCTTGGATTTATTGGTAGTTTTCTTTCATTTTTCAGATTATTACCACCTTCAGTGTAGTGGATAACATGAAACAGCAGTTTTATGCTCAACAGGGGAAAATTTCCAGGTTTTGCATTTTCTTTCTAGATAACTTCATGAAACAACTTTATTAACTTATGAATTGGACAGTTGGTTGATATAAGTTCAAAATAAATATAATCTGTAAATCCAGCAGTAAATTGAAATTTTTCTAACTGCTTGACCCACCCAAAAACATCTGTTACAAATTATTTTGTTTTCTTCCCGTGGAACATTTTATCATTTATTGAAATACAAGATGTCATAAATTCCGTTTCCTTTGTATAGAGGATTAGTGTTGCATCAACCACCTTGTACTATAGTATTTCCTTTTAGCCTTTACTTATTGGGCTCATGAATGCAGGAAAGATGAAGAGAGAGTTAAAGAGCTGTTTGATGCCATTGAAAAGTTACGAACTCAATTTGAGTCTATTGAGAGACCAATTCTTGAAATAGAGACCCCTGCAAAGGCTGAAACACCACCTTCTGAGAAAAAGTCCGATACTACTTTTTCAGTTTCTGCTCCAACTGAAGGGGCTGCAGCTCAAAGTGCCGAGCCTTCAAAGCCAGAAACAGATGAGCAGCAGCCAAAATCACCTTCACTTAAATCAGACCAAATGTTGGATCATGAAGCTGAATTAGCTAAGCTGGAATCTGAGTTTGGGAAGGTTAGTCAGGATTATTCAGCAGAGGAAATTGGCGATTGGGAATTTGATGAGCTTGAAAGAGAATTGAGCAAGTAGTTATTAGGTCAATCTTATTTCTGAGTAATTAATTAATGCTTGCTGTTGTATTTTTATGATGAAGATGCCTTTGAATTTGTAAACATTACAGAACACAATTTCTTTATTCTTCTGTAAATTAACGAGTTTGCTACTTGCAGCCCAGTCATCAAATGATCAAGATGGTTATCGATTTTGAACTCTGGATGATATTGGTGTGCATACATGGGAATGTAAGCCCAGTGATTTTTAGTGTCATCTGTATTTATTTGAGTCGAAAATATTAAGAGAAATAAATATAGATAAAACTAAAAGAGAAGACTAGATAAAATGTGTTTAGATATTAGTAGAGGAATTTTTTTCTCACTTGTTTAGATTAGTAGTATAACGATTTTTTTTTTAATAAAAAGGTCTTTTATATTAATTAAAAAAACTAGCTTAAAAAGTTTATTTTTTTACTATGTTATTTTTTTTTCTCAAAAATTGTATATTACATTGTTATAAAAAAAATATTTACAAAAATGAAACAATAAATATAGAAAAAATGACTTCTCGTTTTAGGAGTATGTTTTCTAATCGTAAAAAAAAAAACGGTTTATATCTTTATAATATCTTTTTACCTTTGGTAAAAAAAAAAAAAACTTATTATCTAAGTATAATAATGTGTTTTGTATGGGTATTAAATTTTTAATATATTTATCAGTTATTTTTAAATTTAATACAAGTTTATGCTTGTAGAAATGAGTTATATTATTATATTTTTAATATATTTATCATTTATTTTTAAATTTAATATAAGTTTATGACATTAAAAATAAGTCACGTAGAAATGAATTAAGTGTTTAGTGTTTTAAGTTTAAAGTTTGTTTTCTTGTTTTGAAGGTAGTGTGTAAGGTTTTCGTGTGTGCAATTTTATGATTTATGTTTTATTATTTAAGATTGATGGTGTAAAGTTTCAATATTTAGGATTTAATGATCGGGGTTTATTGTTTTAGAATTTTAAGATTTATGAATCAATATTTGTGATCTAGGTTTATGGTTATGGGGTCCATGGTCCATGATTAAGGGTGTAATATTTATAGGTTGTGGTTATGATTTTAAGTTTATAGTTCAGGATTTTAAGGTTTATAATTCATTGTTTGGTATATATGGTACAAGTTTTGGGGTTTAGAGACTAGGGTTATGTGTTTCAATGGTTATGATTTCATGATTTAAGGTTTATAGTTTTAATGATTAAGGTTTCACCATTTAAAGTTTAGGGTTAATTGTTTCAAAGTTCTATGGTTTAATGTTTTTGAATCATGGTTTAGGGTTTGTGATCCATGATTTGAAGGGTCCAATGTTTATGATTTAAAGCTTTATGGTATAAGGTTTAAGGTCTAAGGGATTGTGGATCATTGTTTTAGAGTATAAGATTTATAATTTAAGGTTTAGGGTTCATGAAATTTTAAATTGTAAACCATAAACATAAAGTCCATGGGGTTTAGGTTTCATGATTTAGGGTTTAGCATTTTTTGTTCATGGTTAAGGGTTTTGGTTAATGTTTATGATTTATGGATTTATTGTTCAAGGGTTTTATAGTCTAATATTTAGAGTTTATGTTTTATGGTTTAATATTTAGGGTTTTTCATGGTTAAGGGTTGGTATTTAGAGTTTATGATTTAAGATTTTATGGTTTGTCATTTTAGGATTTAAGGTTTCATAATTTAAAGTTTAGGGTTTTAGGGTTCATTATTTTAGGATTTAGTGTTTCATGTCTATGGGATGTGCTTTAAGATTTGAAAGGTTAGTGTTGCATGATTTAAAATTTATGATTTCATAGTTTAAGATTGATGGTTTCATTGATTTAGAATTTAATGATTTATTTCATGACTTATGATTTAGGGTTTCATTAGAATTTAGGGTTTTATAGTTTAAGATTTAGGGTTTCATTTCATGATTTCAGAAATAAGATTTTATTTCATGGTTTAGGGTTTCATTTATGAAACCTAAATCATTTAGAGTTTTATTTCTGAAACCTAAAATCATTTAAAATTTCATTTATGAAACCCTAAATCATTTGAGATTTATTAAATGAAACTTTAAATCTTATTTATGAAACTTTAAATCATATATGAAACCCAAAATTATTTAGAATGAAGTCGATTTGTGAAATCTTAAATCCTTTGGGTTTCATTAAATGAAATCCTAAATCATTTAGTGTTTCATTAATGAAAACATGAATTATTTACAATGAAACCCTACATCTTATTTGTGAAACCCTACATTTATGAAATCCAAAATCATTTGAAGTTTTATTTATTAAACTTTATATACTATTTGGGAAACCCTAAATCATATTTATGAAACCTTAAAATTATTTATGTGTTCATGTATGAAACCATATATTATTTAAAATGAAAACCTACATCATTTAGGATTTTATTATAAAAACCTATATTCTATTTATGAAACCCTACATTATTTAGAATGAAACCATAAATTCTATTTGTGAAACCCTAAATATTTTGGGGTTTCATTAAATGAAACCCTTAATTATTTAGTGTTTCATTTATGAAACTTGAATTATTTATAATGAAACACTAAAACCCTATTTGTGAAACACTATATCATTTATGATTTCATTTATGAAACCCTAAATAATTGAGAATGAAACCCTAAATGATTTAAGGTTTCATTTAATGAAACCTTAAATGAGTTAGGGTTTCACAAATACAATTTAGGGTTTGATAAATTGGATTTAAGGTTTCATTCTAAATTCATTAGGGTTTCATTAATTGAAACCCTAAAACATATTTATAAAACCCTAAATCTTCTTTATGAAATACTAAATCATTTGAGTTTGTATTAAATGAAACTTTAAATTATTTAGGATTTCGGTAAAAAAATCCTAAAGAATTTACAAATAAAGCCTTAAACCATATTTGGGAAACCTTATATCATTTGAGGTTTCATTAAATGAAATCCTATATAATTTGGGTTTCATTTATGAAATTCCAAATAATTTAGGGTTTCATTTATGTAACTTTAAATTTTATTTGTGAAACCTTAAATCATTTATGAAATCCTAAATTATTTAGAATGAAATCACAAATCGTATTTGTGAAACCCTAACTAATATTTATGAACTCTTAAATTATATTTGTGAAACCCTAAATCCTTTGGAGTTTCATTAAATGAAACCCCAAATTATTTAGTATTTCATTTATGAAACTCTGAATTATTTAGAATGAAACCTTAAATCCCATTTGTGAAATCCTATATCATTCAAGGGTTCATTTACAAATCCCTAAATTATTTGGAATGAAACCTTAAATTCTATTTGTGATTCCCTAAATCGTTGAGAATGAAACTCAAAATGATTTAAGTTTGCTTTAATGAAACCTCAAATGATTTAGGGTTTGAAAAGTAAATAAATTAGGGTTTTACCACAATAATTTAGGATTTCATAAATAGAATTTAAGGATTCACTCTAAATTCTTTAGGGTTTCACTAATTGAAACCTTAAATCATTTAGGATCTAATTTATGAAACCCTAAATCATATATATAAAACACTAAATCATTTGAGTTTGCATTAAATAAATCATTTAGGATTTCATATATGAAACCCTAAACTCTATTTGTCAAACCCTAAATCATTTGGGGTTTCATTTATGAAACTTTAAATCCTATTTGTGAAACCCTAAATCATTTATGGATTCATTTATGACACCCTAAATTATTTTAGAAGGAAACCCTACATCATTTAGGATTTTATTATGAAACCCTAAATTCTACTTTCTAAACCCTTAAATTATTTAAAATGAAACCACAAATACTATTTATGAAACCCTAACTCATATTTATGAAACTCTAAATTATATTAATGAAACCTTAATTCCTTTGAGGTTTCATGAAATCCTAAATTATTTAGTGTTTCATTTATGAAATTCTAAATCATTGAGAACGAAATCCTAAATGATTCAAGGTTTCATTTAATGAAACCTTAAATGATTTAAGGTTTCACAAATATAATTCAAGGTTTCACAAATAGGAGTTAAGGTTTCATTATAAATTATTTAAGGTTTCATTAATTGAAACCCTAAATCATATTTATAAAACTCTAAATCCTATTTATGAAACATTAATCATTTGAGTTTGCATTAAATGAAACCCTAAAGAATTTAAAATGAAACCCTAAACCCTATTTATGAAATCATAAATCATTTGGGGTTTTATTATAAAACTTTAAATCGTATTTGTGAAGCCCTAAATCCTATTTGTGAAACCTTAAATCATTTATGGATTAATTTATGAAATTCTAAATTATTTAGAATGAAACCCTATATTATCTAGGATTTTATTATGAAACCCTAAATTCTATTTGTGAAACTCTAAATTATTTTGAATGAAACCTTAAATCATTGAGAATGAAACCCTAAATGATTTAGGGTTTCATTTAATGAAACCTCAATTGATTTAGGGTTTCAAAAATAGGATTTAAGGTTTCATTATAAATTCTTTAGGGTTCCACTAATTGAAACCCTAAATCATATTTATAAAACCTTAAATCCTATTTATGAAACACTAAATCATTTGAGTTTGCATTAAATGAAACCTTAAATCATTTAGAATTTTATTTATGAAATCTTGAAGAATTGAAAATGAAACCCTAAATCCTATTTGTGAAACCTTAAATCATTTTGTGTTTCATTAAATGAAACCCTACATAATTTGGGTTTCATTTATGGAATCCTAATTCATTTGGGGTTTCATATATGATATCCCCAATCATTTGGGGTTTCATTATGAAACCCTAAATTGTTTAGAATGAAACCCTAAATGATTTAGGTTTTGTTTATAAAATATCAAATTCTATTTGTGAAACTTTAAATTTTAAATCATGAAACCCTAAATCTTAAACCTTGAATGAAATTATAAATTATAAATCATGAATGAAATCCTAAATCCTAAACCATAGAACCTTAAATCTTAAACCATGAAACCTTAAATCCTTAATCATGAACTATAAAACCTAAAACCTAAATCATTGTCCTTATAGTCATAAATTATAAACAATAAACCTTAAACCTTAAAACCATAAACCATAAACATTGAAACTTACAAACAATGAATACTAAACTATAATCCATGAAACCTTTAACCATAATCCCTAGAACTAGAAAAGTAAAATCCTAAATCCTAAACTCTAAACTATGGACCTAAACCTTTAAAAAAGTTAAACTGTGAACACTAAATCATAAACCATAAAACCATAATTTATAAACCCTAAATCCTAAACCATGAATCATAAAACCTAAACCTTAGACCCTAAACTTTAAACCATGGCCCTTGAATCTTGAACCATGAACAAAACACACATTAAACCCTAACATATGAACCTCAAACCATAAACACTAAACAATGAATCCATAAACATTAAAAATTTAAACTCTAAACCATAAAACCTCAATCCCTAAACAATAAAACCTTAAACCTTGAACCATAACACTTGTAACTAAGAACTTTGAGCACTAAAACCATGAACCTTACATGATGAACTAAACCATAAAATCATGAACCATATATTCTAAAACCTTGAACCTAAAATTATATAAACCATGAAGCCTAAATTATATAACATTAAACTTTTAACTTTGAATACTAAACTATAACCTTAAACACTTAAATCCATAAACCTAGACCACAAACATTGAGCCCAGGCCCTAAACCATAGAATTAAAATAATAAATCATAAACCATCAACACTAAAACTTTAAAACTTTAAAATAATGAGGCATAAATCCTAAATCTTAAACATGAAATCCTAAACCTTATTAATTAATTAAATTCAATTAGAATATATACTCATTTTAATTATCTAAATAATGACACATAACATGTTAAAAGCTAACTAAAACAAACGTCACCTGGTATTGCTGAAATTTGTTTCCATGTGACGTTTATACCTTACATTACAATCAATGGGGATGAAACTCGGAATTAATATTGCTAATATGATTCGTAGATACGATTTATCACATGAGATGGATACGAGCAGTAGTACTTTCTTTATTTATCTGATTCTGATCCCTTCTCTTCTGGTAACAAAAATAAACTAGTTGAAGTTTTAATCAATCTGGACATTAAATTAATATAAACTAACTAAGTAGGTTTCGGAAAATGCTTGACAACCTAAACCTAACTTGGCGACAAATTGGGTATTGGGGAAAGGGAAAAAAGAGAAAAAGTTAGGAGCTTGTTTTGTTAGTGTGACTAAAAAAATGGAAAGGGATGACAAAACAAACTCTCGAGCTTTGCAGGCATTCCGGCCTCAGTCTCTTCTCCCACCACTACTTGTCGGGTCATTCTTCTTCTGTGTCTGCATTTACTTACTATATTTTATTATTATTTATTCATTTTCCAAAATTAAATCAAATTAATAAACACAAAAGTGGCTGCTTAAACAAAAACACAAGACAAGAATAATTATAAATGATGCCCATGTTTTGCATCCGTGTACATCAAAAGGTTTGCCAGTGCTTTTCCCGTGTGCAAATTATACTAAAACAAAGGCAGTTCAATTGTGGAAGTTGTTTCTTGATTACCTCAATTTCCTAATCATTTTCATCTTGGTGCACAGCACAATCATAACTTGTAATATGAATGCAAAGTGCATGCCGTGAGACATATCTTGTTCATAAATTAACCCATTTTGCTTGCATGGGATATTCTTGTGTTGTGTGTTGCATAAGATTCCAAAAAAGGCTCTTCAATTCATAGATTAGTTCTGACTTGTGAGTCTATAATATATTCTTCATTCCTCAAGGACAAATACTGTAGTCACGAATTTCTATACAATTAACTAAGTTAAATATAAATACTAGTAACATTCTACCATCCCCTTCTACCTAAAATAACACTAAACAGAAAATTGTAGTTCACTATTAAATGAAGGTTTTTAAATTAAGATGTTTGCTTTCTTTTAAGATTCGACCACCACATTAATTATACCTTGTTAGAAAGTAATCAAATCAATATTTTGATTCTAGCTACCCATTATACATGACTTCATTATACCAACTGCACTAAGCTCGTAACTAACCTGACTCTACCTGAGTCACAGCGAGAGAGACACATTGCAGTTTTTTGGTCAATTTCTCTGCATTATTAGTTTCCTTGAGGAAACAAAATAATGGAAATCGTGTCATGCTAGTTACCATTGGCAGCAAACAAATTATAAAAGTAGCAATCCCAATGAGAAATAAGCCACAAAGTTTATGTTGGGTGGGTCAGTGCTTCCCCCCATAAGAAAATCAACCAAGTTTTAATTTTACATTTGGATGCTTGCAGACAAACTCCTTCAATAATGACAAGACATGAAATAAAAAATAAAAAGCAATAAGATTAGAATACCACTAATTCCAGGATACTGCTTTTTGATTGTACATTTTGTGCACTTTCAAAAGCAGTACTAGTACTGCTCTTCATTTTTCCATAATAAAAGCTCATCTACCATCAGTTGTTATCCCCTCATAGGAAGAAGTCCAAAATACCTGAGTTTGTGTACCTGAGAGGCTGAAATGGCTACTACACTCTTTGCATGTGACCCTGCAGATGATGATTACATTGACATGGAAGTCAACTCATACACCAACTTCTTCTGCCATTCTCAATCTCATCCACAGCCTAGAGAATTTGAGTTCCAAATGTCCTCCATTGTACAAGAGAAAGAAACAACAACCTCCCCAGCTGATGAGCTTTTCTACAAAGGAAAGCTCCTCCCTCTTCACCTTCCCCCTCGGTTACAAATGGTTGAGAAACTCCTTCAAAACTCTCCCTCTCCTTTTGACAAAGAAAATGATACCTTTGAAGAGTTCTATAGCACCCCTCTGGCCACTACCTACACAACACCTATTGCAGGCACCCCATTTGAATCCTGCAACATCTCTCCATCTGATTCTTGTCAAGTAAGTAGGGAACTAACCCCTGAAGAGTATTACAACTTTGACTACCCAACAGATGCAAGTGGATTTGTTACTGAAAACCAGAAGAAATCATGGACCAAGAAACTGAAGCAGTCTTCAATAGGTTCAAAGTTGAAGGCTTCAAGGGCTTATCTCAAGTCTTGGTTTGGAAAATCTGGTTGCTCATACGAAACCTATGCAACCTCAACAAAAGTTGCGGATGAAGGATCAGTTTCCAAAGCCAGGGAAAATCTAAACAAGCATGTGCAAGTAGCAAAGAAAAATCCATATGGCCAAATTCATAGGGACAGATATCAGCCCTCCAATTCTGTCATGAGAAGCTCCAAAGAAAAAACAGGTGAGGATGGAAGTAACCAGCACAGAAGATCATTCTCAGTCGGCATCAAACTGCTTTCGGGAAACAAGTCATCATTGTCAACGTCTATGTCGGGCTCAACTTCATTTTCATTTTCAAACAAATCATATGGATGTCAAGCGCGCCAGCTACTGAAAAGGTGCAGCAGTGCAAATTCAGAGATAGAAAACTCAATCCAGGGAGCGATTGCACACTGCAAGAAGTCTCATCAAATGTTATCTTCAAAGAAGATTTCAAGTGAAGTAGGACTCTACTCAATGTCTGCTTCTAGAACCTCAGTTTGTGAGGATCATGAGAGGGTAGAGCTTTGGAGGGGCTGATATGGAATTGAAAAATAGCTTTACTTATGTTGTATTCTTCACACATTGTATTTCCAATTCAAAAGTAACTTTGGTGAAACATAGCTTCATTCACCAGTACTAATTTTAGAAACACTCGTGGTTGTCAACTTGTCATTGATATTTAGACCAAAGCATCAAAATGTTGTGGAAATTTGTCCACAAAAGATATTAGCTTCTGGAAAATGATATTCTTCTGAAAATAAAATTCCAACATTGTACTATCTACTTTCCAAAACACTGAAAATTTCATTTTCACTTTAATTATTTTGAAATTTTGAACTCTGCCAACTTAAAAACTGTTTTGGTTTTTCTCCTGCTTGTAAATCAATTGTAACAATCAATTATTGTACTATGATAGGCATCAGTTTGTATATATCAAGCATTTTCATATGGATCTTAAAATATAAGGAACAGTGAAGATAAGAGTAGATTAAAAGTATAACTTCTATAGAAATGAAATCTCATTGCTTCTAAATGCTGTCAACTAGAATGGTGACAATGCAACACGCACTATAAATGTCTAATACTTGATACTAATAATTTGATTCTGTTTTGTATAATTCCTTTTATCAATCATGATAAAGAAATTATTAGTGCAGGCACAGTACAAACATAATGAGTGTAAGAGTAATGTGGACATCAGAACCCAATTGTTGAAGTGGAAAGCATAATAATATGTACAAGTATTAAATTGAGAACAGGCACATTACTAGATCTTCTGAAACAGAAAAATTCAATTTAGAAAACAAATGAGAAAGTTGGACTATCTACTATGCAATCCCAGGTTCATTCACTGTCAAAGAATACCACTTTCAGTTTTGTGTTCAAATGATGGCAAGAAATAAAGAACACCAATCTTTTTTTCATGTCATGTAATTTGCCATTAATTTAATGAGCATTATTTAATGAATAAATAAATGTGATTGCAATACACCAAATATTTTGAATAGATAAATGTCTTTTAAAATACACTTATAATTATCAAAGATTGAGGGTACTAACAATCATCATGATTGTAGAAGCCCACCTGTCTTCGCCCCTTGGAAACTACTATAAGACATTAATAGGCCTTTTAACTCTTCTATCAAGAAAATTTCTTGATCATTAAAGTAAGCTTATTCTATAATATTGCAAAAAGCTTGTCAGAACAACTGAGAAAGAAAAGATAAAGGAAACAAATAAAAGAAAAGAAGAGTTGGGAGGAAGTAAACTTCATACGTAAAAGAGTACGTTAAAATAGTGACACTAGAAATATAAAGAAAGGCTTTCAGTGCAGACAAAGTGAGAAACAGCTTTTCAGGTGGTTCTATTCTGATTTCTTTAAGTTATCAGATGTTTGACAACTTTGTAGCCAAAGAGAGCAAAAGAAAAATTGTTAATATAATATGGATGCCTTCTCCGAATGGCACATCAGAAGAACCTCTATTATTTTGAATTTAATATGCCATTCCAACTGCTTTGAACTATGATTTTCTACTTAAGGAGGGGTCCTCATAATTTACCCTATTTTAAAAAGAGATAGATGTCTGTTGTGTTGTGTTGTGTATCAAAATGTCATTGGAAAGGATATAGCTGAAAGCAAGAGGGTAACATATTTACTTAGCACAAAAAGCTAATACAACCATCCGATTGACCATGTGTAGTGTATGTAAGTAAGCTCTTTGGTTTATCAAGGGTCTAACTTATTTGGTTAAGTAGGTTATGTGAGTATTATAAATCTTCTATGATACCGTATTCGATTCCTACATATAAAAGTAAACTCTTTATTTTCTATATTTATTCATTCATTCAAATACTCCACCCACCCACCCTCTAAATAAGGGTATTAGCTAGTTAATTCCCACCACATTTTAGATACAAATTAATTAATTAATTAATATTATCAAACTATTCCCTTCCATTGAGATAACCATAGTCAACAGTGCGCTATAGCTCAGACTAGTAGTGTGGAATGGTTTTCATTTTTCAACAGCAGCCAGCCATTGTGGTTCTAATAACCGCGTTATCATTCAGCAAAAAAAGAAAATAACCGCATTATCATGATTCATGATATTATACATTTCAATAACCTCTTTTTACACCTAAAACAACATTGATTAGATTTATTTATTTAACTTGTTATGTTCTTTTTCTATTAATTTCAGTCATTTTTCATGTTTTTGACTTCATTATTCTTATTATTCCTGAACTGATCGTGATTACTGATTGTACGGTAAAACTGTAACTTATTATTTTATCATTATAAATTTCTATAATGTTGAGATTCTTTTTTTAGGTATTTATACATGTAGTATAAAATACTTAATTAACATTGTTATAATATATTTAATTCTTTTTTTAGGCATCTTGCTCTCCCACTACAATATATTGTCAAAATTGACTGCTACACGTCCTATTCGAAATGGATAACTATGTGTATGGCATGTATTAATTAGAGTTGACAGCAATATTTTGAAGAATAAAACAAAACCTTTATTAAAATCTCAATTATACCCTTATCTGCAAATTGCAAATCTTAGTAATTTATCAACAAATAAAAAAATCCCTATTTCATTCTCTATCATAGACACTCGGCATGCAGCATTATCCCCCAAGACAAACTCTAGTAATTAAAATAAAAAAAAGGGAAGGAAGGCAGGCAGGCAGATTTTAATAATACATCAATACATAAATTGAAAATTAAAGAAATGTTCGATTTGTTCTTCTTAAAAATCACAACTTGGGATTGGGATTGATTAAGATAAAGGTGCTTACTTAGGCCCTGCAGTGCACCATTTAACAGTTACAATGATGATGGATATGCTTCATTCCAATTTGTCTAAGATCCTACAAAAGCAGCAGCAGCAGCTAAGCCGAAGAGAACAATTTCCTGTACAGTGAACTCTTACTCTTAAAGAGGTATAACATGGAGCAAGTAGCAACCTTGAAAACCAGTCATCTTTTTCACAACAATTTGTTCTTCATGAAGGTTGCAAGTTCAAAATCAAAGCGCATAAATCCGATCAACCTCGGAATTTGAGAATTCAGAATGATGCCATGAGTTAGATCCACTCCTCCTGGCAGCTTGCTTCTCCTTCTTCCTGATTGATCTGCTTCTCTTAGACCTCACTACATAGTAAGTCATAGTGCCAATAACTCCAGATATTATCACCCCTCCAACTACTGTAACCAAAATTGCAGCCCACTCATTCTTCCTACCCACAACTATGTAAGAAGAAGCAATAAACGCCACTGAAGTACAGACAGAAGCCAACCACATGAGCTTGTTGATCACCTCTACCACCCTTTTCTCTGCTTTAGTTTCACCTCTAACCAAAGTAATTTGAACAACCACAACAGCCAAAGATGTAAAAAGTGCAATAGCATTAAAGATGAAGAAGATTTTAAAAGCAGCATAAGCTGCTACCACTGCAGAGCCATTATCGTTATCCCCACCAGGCACAGTGAATATAGCAGCAAAAGCAACTGTAGCAAACAATACAGCCACCACTGTCACTGAGTTTGTGGCATTGTTAATTCCTTCCCTGTGGAGTTTCCTTAGCTCTTTGGAAATATTGTGAACATTTTTGTTGGTTCTCTTGGTTTGTTCAAGTTGGGTGTGAACATCTTTCTTGATTTGAGTAACAGTTTTCCTCAGTTCGTCCCTTGGTTGGTTGAGCTCGTTGGCTCTAAGTGCTCCATATCGAGAAAGACAGTCCTTTATATCTGATGCCTCTTCAGAGAGGGGAAGATTTTCAGCAATGTCAAGAGCTGTTTTGTGGTCTCTGGTTAATGCATTCACATTGGTGTCTGGCAGATGTAATAACTCAGTCACTATCTGCGCAGGAAGTTGAGAAACCATAGTATTAGATTTTCATTTGAGGGAACTATAATGGAAAATGGATGCTTAAAAATATATAGGGGGTCTGCATGTATGCATATCAATAAAAACAAACAAAAAGGCTGAAAACTTTTGGACAAATGTAAGTTAAACAGTACCACCAAATCAAGCAGCTTCATTTACATATATAGTAGCATACAATAATATGGAAGGAAAACATTACTATAATGGAAACATAAAAGTGTAATAAATGTTTTCTTTTTGAATAAAAACTTACCACCTTTAGATGGTTAAAATGAGCCTTAAGGATTGATGTCAACAAAACTGTAATGTTATTATTAGTTAAAGCAACTTAGTTTATACAGCCTCATCTTAGTCATCTATATATGTATGGTGTTTGTAATGCTGTGCAACTGTTGATATACCTCTACTCGCTTTTTCCTGGTTGCCACATGTAACGCGGTGTTACCAAATTTGTCTGGAAGCATAACAATAGCAGCATCTGCCTCAAGAAGCAATTTGACCACATCACAACTCTGCCCTTTTACAGCCATATGCAATGCAGTTTGCCCTTTCTTGTCAGTCCTCCGAGCCAACTGAGGATCTTTACTAAGCAAGGCTTTCACAATCTCCACATGACCCGGACGAGCTGCTAAATGCAATGCATTTTTGCCATTGGATCTAGCAATCTCCAACAAGCTACAATCTTTTGACAGCAGCTCATTCACCACTTCCACGTGCCCTCTTGTCGCCGCAGTTATAAGCGGAGTGGAATTGGAGGGACCAATAGTTTTGCTCAATCCTGGGTCATAATCTAGCAAAACCTGAACAATGGCTGCAACCAAAATCCACCATGAATCATGCAGAATAGAAAACCAAACACACTAAATTACAACAACACATAAGAAGAACATCACATCACATCACACACCAATAAACTGAAGCCAATGATCACAGTAAATTAGGCTTGTTTGGGTAATCGTCTCCAAAAGCCCTCGTAACAAGAGAAAGTAAGAAAAAAAATGAAATGAGCTTTTTTATAAGAGAGCTTCTACATAGCTAATGCAAAAACTAATTTCAGCTAACGAAGTTCATTTCATTTTTTATTCTTCCTTTCTCCTCCTATAAGTGATTCTGGATAAGCTTATCCAAAAACTATCAAGGTCTAACAATCAGTTGTTAAGAGACTAACAAAGATCATGACATAGCTCTTCCTCATATAACTAACAAGTGTGTACCGTACCGTAGTGGCCTTGACTAGCAGCAATATGCAATGGATCAAAACCGGATCGGTTCTTCTTGGAAACGGTCTGAGCGGTGGAATAGTTGAGCAGCTCCTTGACGACATCGAGGTGACCCTTTTCAGCAGCGGTGAACAGAGGGGTCTCACCAAGCTCGTTCTCTTCGTTGACGAGACAAGCACGCACCTCCGCGATCTCGGCGTTGAGATCATCGTCGTCGCCACTAAGAGTCCCCATTATCTGAGAATCAACATCCAGAAGGATCTGCCTCACCGCGCCCACGTCGCCCCTCTGCGCCGCCAGGTGGAGCTCTGTGTCGTTGTGCCGCCCCGTCACCTGCTTCACATACTTCTTCTTCCCCGCCTGGTCGATTCTCTTCCCCGAGTTCGACAGCACCAGCGCCGGCGCCGTTGCTGACGACGGAGACGGCGACGGGGATATCTCTGATAGCGGGTTCTGGGAGCTCGCCGCTGGGGGGTCCTTCTCTCCTTGCCCTTCAGCTCCGGCTCCTAATACACGCAAAAGGGTCATCGAAAAATCATAAATTTAGAGCGATGAAAGAGTGAAAAGGAACGAACCTGGTTGGTTTGAGTGGGAGGCCATGGCGATGATGATGATGATGATGATGGAGGAAAGCAGAGCTGGGAAGAGTGGAGTAAGAAGAAGAAGAAGAAAAAGAAGAGTTGGTTTTGGAGATGATGATGATTAATTACTGAATTGGAAATGAAAGGAAGATGGGTGGAAGGAAAGTAGAAAACAGATCAAAGACGAAAGTTCATAGAAACACGGCTTGAACTTGAAGAATACATTTTGGATTTTTCCTTTCTTTTTTTATTATTTACAATTGTGGATGGATGGAATTTACTGTATTTATTACTATTTACAAAGTTCTTAACTCTGTTACTTTATTATACGTAAAGAAAAAAAAAAGTTTGTTACTTTATTATACAATAAATGACCGAGTATATTCTTTTGTTTTGATTATTTTTTTGATGAATAAAAAAAATAATCAAAACAAAAGAATTGTTTTGATTATGAAAATGTAGATTTATTTTTAGATCTATTCATTATTGATTTGTATAATTCTTTAATAAGATACTTACTCATTTTTCATTTGAGTGATTATGTTTATTAGCTTATTTAAATAATATTTCTGGTTAAAAAAATACTTTTTAAGTTATAAGTAATATTATTAAATATGACCCTCGCTTAAATCATTTATTTTTATGGGTGTTTCTGAAATAAATTTTATATTTATATGTTTTGAGAAGTAAATTTATATAGACTTAAATAAGTTTATTAAAAAATATTTATTGTTTAATTTTGGTCTTTGAATATTTTTGTATTGTCATGAATTTTAAAAAAAATTATTTTTATTAAATTTTTATCAATGATATAGTAATATCTTAATGTCATTATTTAATTAATAGTTGAAATAATGTCACATTAATTATTAGAACTTAAGGATCGAAAAAAAAATTAGAAATCAAATTTATAAAATTATGCAAAAAAACATTGATTTAAAAGTTTTTTTATTTATATTTAAATGTTTTTATTTTAAAATGAAGTTATCAATCAAATTTAACACAAAAATTCTATTGAATGCGAAAATTATTAAAGGTATCTTCTTGACTCAATCAATTTTTAACTTATAATTAAATTTTTAACATATAATCAAACACACAAGCATTTATCTAAAATACTTTAACTAAAAATTTAATGTGATTTTAGTGGATCAGAATCTAAAATGGGTATTTGAGTGAATGTTTTTAAAATTGATTTTGAATTAAATTAATTTATTATAATTGATTTTGAAGTAAAATTAATTATTTAAAATTTTTATTATAAAAGCCAGTAGTGAAATTTAGTGTGGAATTTTCATTTCGACGTAAAATTTATCTAAAATTTCTTTAATTCAAAATCAATTATGGGTTCAATTAATTTTTCAACGTGAGATCAATAGCATATTTAGTTTATGGTCATTCAATCCACTTCCACTCAAAGCAATATTTTGTTGAATGCATATATAAAATGTCAAAGCGGACCCTTAGATTATAGTTATTAGACTTTTCTTCAACATGAGGATGACCATTACACGAACAATCTTATTCTTCTTTTTTGTTCAAGAAATTATTTTGGCACGTGCTTAATTGAGCGAGTTGGAAAAAAAAAATGTCTGGTACACATGGAGTCAAATATTTTCATGTGATTTGAGATAGAAAATAAAAGAAATTAATCATCATACATCGTAACTATAAAATATTTTATATTTTGATTAATCATGATTTAATGTTTTAATAATTTTTAAAATAATTTTATAAAAATTAATTAATTTATCATAAAATAATTTTATATCGTGTATTACTTTTTTTTTCTCAAATAAAAAAGTTGTTGCCGAGTAACCGTTTAATTCTTAAAATTATGCTCACTGATTATTTGAACCTTTTTATTGAGTGATTATGTATTTTATTAGCTAACAAACAAACAAATACAAATGAAAAGACTTTATATAAGTACAAATTCACATATTTCTAAAGAAATAAATCAAGAAAACATAAAAAGGATTTTTTTTATTATTATAAAATAAGATCAAGAAGTTATCAAGCACTTGAATTCAACATTTATTGTTTTAATAAGTTCACTAAAGTGCAATACTCTTAAAAACTGTTTAAAAAAATATATTAAAAAAATCCTAAATTTGTGCATTGCAAAAAGATCTACGTATAAGGAATATGAGACAGACAGAAATTCCATCAAAGACCACGAGTATTAATGTATTATAGTAGTAGTTAATGCTAGTATATTCTGATAAGATATGTTGTAAGACTTCAGGCAACCTGCAACTGACATAAATACCTAGGTTTGTTTGAGCATGAAGATTCAACAATATCAACATAATAACGAAACAACTAAAAGATCATGGAAATCAACATGGGCTTGTTTGATGTGAAAAATATGTTGTATATTTGCATTTTCCTTTTTTATTATTTTTAATTACAAAAATATCACCTTATTTTTATTTTATTTCTGTTTTATTTTTTTATAATAATAATAAATATTATTATTTATTTTCTGTTTTCACTATTTCTTATACAAACTTTTAAAAACAAGAAACAAAAAGAATTTCCTTTTCTGGCTGGGATCTAGAAGACTGGAATAAATTAGCAAGTGGCATAAGTGCATGTTTTTTCCAAGCGAAAAAAGACTTATAAGCCAAAAATCATTTTGTAAAAGGATCAACTTTAAACCAAACAAACACGGTCCGGCAATCAGAATGAGAATGATGAAAGTAATTAATAGAAGTAATTCATTCATTAGAAAATAAGGTAAACATTCACACCCATTTGTAATTCTTAAGATGACAGATGCCTAAAGCATATAGCCTAGCCACATCAGGATAGATCAAATCGAACAACAACACAAGTTATGTTATCTGAGCTTCCTCGAGCATAAGCTTCTTTTATAAGTTCTCTGGACGCCACTTCTGCATCTGTGATATTTTGTACTATAGACACGGCCTCCTGAAAAGACATCAGATGCTCAGGTTCCATAAAAAAAATTGTTGCCAACATGATCACAGGTATTTTCAACAACTAAGGTTGGATGCAATATAAAAAATAATATTATAGGAACATGTTTGAACACACTATTTTAGAAAGACTTATAAAAGAGAAAAATATGAGGAAGAAAAATGAAATTAGATTCTCTAGAAGTTAAAATTGTCTTATCCAATGATCAATTAATAGAAACTCTCTTATATAGCTTCATCCAAAATATGTGAGACTTCTACAAATTAGTAATTGGAAAAGACAATCTTAAGTTCTAGAAAAGTTAATTTCATTTTTTTCTTCATATTTTCTTCCCCTAGTCTTTCTAAAGAAGTGTGTCCAAACATGTTCCTAGATTTATATATCTTATGAGATAAGAACCGTGAAATGACAACAGATGAAACATGTGATTATGAATACACGAATGAAAAAATTTGCTATTAAATTAATGAGTAATGGTTTTATACTTTCATGAATAATAAAGAAGCTATGGGGTTTAAGATCACTCATTCCAGCAAAGTTATCAGCTTTGGTACAAAGTAGTAAGCAAAATAGTGAATAACTGCTAACAAAAATTATCAGAGAACTTTCAAACAAGAGACGGAAATAAATAAATGAATAAAAGTTCAAAAGATCATGTTTCTACCAAAAATCTAGAAAAAGAAAAAGAAATATTTTGTTTAGAAAAAGAAAAATAAATATTTTGTTTAGGGCAAACTTTGACAAGATAGTCTCACCTTGTTTGATATGACATTCCAAAGGCCATCACTAGCAATTATAATAAAATCGACAGCCTCAATTTCTTCCTCCTAAGCCATAATAACAGTACCAAAAAAGGGGCAATTTAGCAGGCATAAGAAATATAATGACACAGATATACCAAGTGGGTGATCAAGCTTATGATTTAGGCAACCTGAATTTCTGGGTCAGCAACAACATATGGCTTAAGAAGTTTGTCTCCAAATGCACGGGAAACAGCAAGAACACCACCAACTCTCCATGTTCCTAGATCAACCAGCAACAGTGCAAGAAATTTATTTATCATCAATTTACTATGAAGTATGAACTCCAAAAAAAAAGGCATACACCCATACAGGAAGAAAATTACCAGCCCAAATTATGAATCCCCCAGCCTCTTCAATCCTTTGACGTTCATCAGATCTATCAGGTTTGTGATCGATAGACAAAGGAACAGCTACATTAAAACAAAAATTCATATCAGTGAAAAGAAGAAAAAAAGGACAGGAATAGGAATTTATATCACTTGAGCCTGTTTTACCTATCAAACTAGTATAAGCAATTTGCAATGAATTTTTACAAAAAAACATAACACTAAAAACTTAGTAAAATTGAAGTGACCAAAAACATAATGTACTATAATGCATATTCCCTCCATCCACCACCATACTAAAAATATGCAGATTCTGCCCCATGTAAACCTAATTCTCACTACACACAACTGACATGACATGGCAATGGCATCAACCTGAACCAGCTCTACATGCAACCACTCTGGAATCACCAACATTTGCAACAACAATCCGGTCTCCCAACAACATAGCTGTTGATGCAGTTGACCCAGCATCCCTTTGATGCCCCTTTTCCTCATTGAGGTAGTCAACATCTGTCTGTTTAAATGCTTCAACTGCAATCAAACAAATATTTAGACAAAAAAAATGTTAATATTTACACCATCTGGGTTGCAAACCAAACAACTGTAATGTGATAAGAAGATTTTACTGCATCCTATAATTTAACAAAAATGAAGTACATACCTATAGCAGTCTTTGTGTCTTTGATAAAGTTAGGGTGGCTACTCAAATTCTTGAACAGATTATTTTTCAGATATTCTGCAGTCCGGGAACCTCCATGACCTAAAAGAATAAAAAGAAACATATTTACACTACGTTTGGTTTAAGAAAGAAAAAGAAAAGAGAGAAAATAAAAAGAAAGAATATAGATAGCAAGAAAGTAGATAGAAGATGAGTGAATTCTAGTTTGGTACTTCAACAATCATCATCCTACAACTACAACAGAATATCTACATGGCCAGAGCACCTAAGACCGATGACTAGCAGGGTCAGAGTGTACTGTAGACATCGAGAACCAAATTAGAGAAACCATCATTATAGACAAACCAGACTAGAGTAAACAATAAAGGAGAAACAGCAGCTGCTGTACAAAACAAAAGAACTATAAAAACTGAGGTTAGTGCAAGAACAATCTAGAAACCAAGCGCAGCCACCAAAAACAACAAGGGTGCAACAAACATAAACTGGGACAGGAGCCAAACTATAAGAGGATCCTACAAAGAAAAGAAGAGGCCAAAAACAGAATAGAGAGGAGCAGGTGAGCAGTGACAGAGAGCAAGAAAATGTTGGTTCAGCCTTCAGAGGGTCAGTCAGCCATGGGTAGAAAAGGGCTGGGCCTCTGGACAGAAGAGAAAATGAACTCTATAGAGGGGTAATCCTTATTTATACTAATACTAGGTTATAATCCTAACTAAATAAGGAAACAAGAATACTAATCCTAAGAGATAACTAAATTGGCTAAGTCGCACATCAAATCAGTAAAATCAATATAAAAAGCAAAATTGAGGGAACGGGGAAAAGATAAACAATTTATTTTAGGGGATGCAAAACAAAAACTTTGACTTACCATCGAAAACACCAAAAAATGCAACTGTCTGACCATCAACCTCTGATATTCTGGTCTCAAAGAAATCCTCCATCGATGACCTTTTACCCTTGAAACTGGAATATCCATAGCTGAACCTTCCATTTCGGCTTCCAGAGAGAAAGCTAGATAGAAGAAATAAGAGCACTTCATTTCAAAATTTTGAATATTGAGAGTTGAAATGCAATTACTAAAAAACATAAAAAGGATGCCTGAAACAAATTTCAACTATATTTCATTAACCCCTGGGATTCTCTTTAAATGAAGTTTAGTAAATCAGCTGTTATTGGCAGTAAATAAATACACAAATTATGTCATTTAGCACACTCTACCATGATATCTGCTCTGCTCAGACAAGATTATGTTAGGTACAGATCGAATAGCATTTAGCTGAGTAAATATTTCCCAAAAGTACTTAGTATATGGTCCATCTCTTTCTTCACCTAAGCACTTACTAAATCATACCTTTTCACATTTTAAATCTCGCTTCCCTATTTCAAATTTCAAAACTACACATTTCATTAAATATATAAGCAAAGAAAGTGAGAATTTTGTTTTCTTATCCTTTCATTGTTAGTTCAATAGTTAATGTTGTTAAATAACTGTTATAGCGTCACCATAACACTATAACATGATGTTTTCCAACCTCTCTGCTGTATTCCATATTTCTCTAAATACTTCAGCTAATGTGGTAAGAAACAGAAATTTCCATGTAGGTAAAAGCAAATAAACTGATAAAGATTTGAAAGGCATTTTTCTTAATGAGTATAAATGTTATTGAAATAAAGACTAGTATCAGTGTATCACTTAAAATTATGTATTAAAAATATAACAAGAACCACTGTTTACAACACCAACGCCTACCCAACTTTATAACTTAAGTAACATCTGACTATAAACTGTAACATTTAAATAATAAGCCAAAAGAAAAATTGCTTAAAAGGCAATTAATGAAAAGTCAAAAAGGCACCATGTGGAATCCTTTCGTTATAGTGAGCAGCTAAACATAAACATACTAGAAGGGTACATAGAGCCATAACGGCCATATCTAGCAAACAGTAACATAGATATAGACACTAAAATTTCCCCCCATGCTTTATTGAGAAGCTTAAATATCAAGAAGAAGCAAACCCGAATAGTCTTATCAAGAATTTTCCGGTGCCATATCATATCATGGAAATGCCTGATCATCAACCAATGACATTACAATGCAATCAATTACGGTCGAAATTTACAAACATGTTAATAACGTAATTTTCTGGTTATTTTAAGAATTCATCATTTCATTTTATCAATTGGCGATCATGAATTTGCCGAATAAAAGCTTCAATTAAAACCGCCACATGAACAGAAAACTGAGTAAGAAAGAAGAATAGGCTATACGAAATGAATCGAAATAAGCACCTGATGCCGCCACCGCTGAAGAGAGAATCGTGATCCTTGGAGGACATCACAATGTTTGGTGCCGGCGGTGGTGCAGGCTGATCTTCATTGGAAGAGGAGGTGGTTGTTGCGACGGAGGAGGCGGCGGCGGCGGTTGCCGTGGCTTCCGTGACTGGTTTTACAGGGTCCGAGTTTGAGATCATTTTACCATCTACACACTTCTCATTTCTCCCTCCCTCGTTTATTTATTTATTTTTCTCTATCCCTCCCTCTCTCTTGCACTATCTACTATGTGCGTCCGACGTCGTTTTCATTTCGCTATTTTCAACTTTTTGTCCACACAATTTTAAAGTAAGAAGGAAAGGCCCACATTATAAGGCCCATACGAGCAAAAGCCCAAGACAGTTAAATACCAACCCTAACAAATGGTTTTTAAAAGTACACATGTTTTAGGAAAATTTATTGTTGGACTTGATCTAACATATTCATTGGCCTTGGTGATGAACACATGTATTGAACTAAGAATTGTCTCACCAAGTAAGGATAAAGATTAAAGACAATGACCAACATTGCAATGTATATCCATCCAAACACGCTATATATAGATAACTACTGTAGTAGCCAGAAAGGAAAGAAATTAATCATCAGCACTCAGCAGCATTGGATTCTAACCACAACGATTAGTTAATTAATCTATTAAATAAAAACGCATTAAAGTGGGCAACGGTAGTAAAATTGAAGGTCGATATCTCATATCAGTGTCCGGCCTCGCCATACATAGTTAACTGATCGAATGACCAAATTACCCATAGCTGTATTTATGTTGTCTATCAATGTTCCTCCATTACAAGTCATGACACATGTGAAGTTCTAAAGAGATTCAAATTTTATATGCTCAAATGGTCGTTCTAAGGAATCAAGAAATCAAGAGGAAAGAGAAAGCTAGCCACAGGGCAATAAATGTGCCAGAAGGTCATGCAATGCATTCTTGCACTGGTGGTTTGGTTTGTTAATTTTACCCTGAGCCACACAAAAATAATTACTATACAATATATTTTCTATTCTTTTCTTTCTGGCTAGTTGGTAATATTAATAATAAGGACGGAACGAGTTAATGCTTCTACCATCTTTTGGTAAGGCAGTAATGAGGGAGTACTTCGAATTCACTCATCTCTGCACATCGATCGTGCTAGTAATGAGCCATTATTTGCATTTGCATGCAAGTCTCCGTGTTTCGTGTTTCAAATAGTTCCAAAGCTTAGCGATGATTGATTCATTATACCCAATTATTAAATTGGGTATGGGTATGGAGCAGACTGAAATACTTAAGTCAATAATAATATCAAAATATGTCGTCTTAACAATAAGTCAATAATGGACTGCTGCTTAATTAATTTGTTTACATTCTAAACATTATAACACGCACTTGACACTTCTATATATCTCTTTATTTTTTTCTTGTTATGTAATTACAAGACTAACTTTATTACTATCAACTCGATCAATGAATCAGTTCTCATAATAATGAGTGGTAAATAATTAAAGAAGAATATTTGTGTATATGTAGACTATAGAGTAAGTAACTTGTTGTACGTATACTGACATTTTTACTTTACTTTTCTCTTTCTCACTAAACGCAACTGAAAACCAGCTCATTGATTTCCTTGTTTAATAATTTTGTTTGTTTCCTTAAAGCAAGGATAAACTCAAACCATGGTTTTAGAATTCCAAACGAGAAAATACGTACACACCCTAGCTAATACAAGTAGTAGTAGTTACTATAGTTAACACCATGCACCAACCCAAAAATAAAAAAATAAAGAAACTCGGTAATTAAGCTAGCGACAGCCATGCAGAAATTTAGGTTACACCAGCAAGTCAGCAACCCCAGCTGAGAACAAAATCACACCCACATTAATGACCTGAAACTTTATTTCATCATCAATAGCACAATAGTACATGATTTTGAATTGAGTAGCTTTCTGATCAACAAATCAACTCTACACTTGTTTTTCCTTCTCTGACCAATTATATAGAACTGTGTTTAAACATGAACGAACGAGAACAAATATTTGAAAAGCTGGAAATTAACAAGACATGCATCCGATCCACATCTTCCTAATTTGAATAATTAACCTGTATAGTTTGATCGATCTAGAATAGTTTATATTCTTTTTCCTTATTTTCAATGAACTATACCCTCCTGTCTCTGTACTACCCCTGGATATATCCTAATTAAAGGACCATCCTGGTAAAGTCCAACCTCACAAAGCTAAGATATTCATCATTGATCCAATCATACTTTTCCTTGAAAGGGTTGTTGAGTGTGTCTGGAGGGTAACTCTCTATGCAGTCCTTCCACACATTTGTATCAGACAAGTCCCTCACGACCTCCCAAACACAGTTGTTGCACTTGAACCCAGCACCAAGACTAATCATGAGGATCCTATCACCCTTCTTGAGCCTCTTTTTTGCCTCCATGTAGCCCAAAACGTACCAAAGGCCACCAGCAGAAGTGTTACCCCAACGGTGAAGTGCCATTCTTGCAGGCTCAAGGTCATACTCATTGAGCCTTAAACCCTTACCAACCCCATCAATGACTGCCCTCCCACCAGGGTGCACACAAAAGTGCTCTATCCCAGTTTTGAAATTCAAACCCCCTCCCAACACATTAAACTTTGTCTTCTTGGTCTTACCCTTCCCAAGAATCATCCCAGTGAGAAAGGGTAGAAGCTCCCTCTTCTTCATCCCACTATACCTTATGGATGCAAAAAAGAACCTTACCATTTCCCAAAGCGGCAGAATCTTTGGTGCCATCGCCTGAAGGTTGACTGTCAAGGCTTGAGCAGCACTCTTAACAAGACTCTTGGTGAGGCGAAAACCTGAATACCCTAGCTCGTCCTCCACCTGTATGCAGCAGTTGTAAGCCTCGTCATCAGCACCATACTGTGTCCTCTCCATGTGCTTCAGTTTCAATATCGCACGCCTCTTCAAAGAAGCCTTGTTTGTGAACATCATGGAGCAGCCACCGGAGCGAAAGAGGCAGTTAGAGAGCATCATTTTCTTGTCCCTTCCGCAGTACCAATGCGCACCAAGATCCTCGGTGCTCACAACAATCCCAATTGAGTTCTGGTAAGTCTTGAAAAGCTGCTGCACCACGTCGATGGCAACAACACTTGCACTGCACCCCATTCCGGCGAGGTTGAAGGCCTTGATGTTTTCTCTCATCTTGTACCTGTTTATTATGCGTGCTGTGAGAGAAGGTGCCGGGGAGAACAGGGACACGTTCACCACAAGGATGTCTATCTCGGAGGGTGAAATCCCTGTCCTCTTGAACAGGTTGTCGAGTGTGTCGAACATGATCTCGTCTATCTCCTCGTACGTCTCCTTCAGAGTTGGACACTCTTCCCTCCCTTCAAGAACGGTTCTTGGGCAGTAAGTGCTCTCCCCAATACCAGAACTCACTATGGTTTTAAGGAGAAACCTTAACTCCTCCAACCTCAGCTTTGTGTTTCGTAGCACGATTTTTGCTGCGGAGTCCGTGTCGAGTCTCGTGTCTTCTGGGGGCATGAAGCACTCGTAGGCCAACATGTAACATGGTTGCCCTCTACGTTCAAGAATCAACTTGTAGAGGGTAGAGAAAGAGTACAATAAGAAGGGAAGGAGGCATAAGAACAAAAGATTATCCATCTCTCTATCTCTATTAGAAAGAAACAAAGAAAGTTGTAATTGTGATCTTGTTTCAAGTGCAAATGCATCTATATATAATATATATACGCAGTTTAGTGTGTAGTATGCAAGTTGTACGTCACTCACAGATTTTACAAGTTGTGTGAGGAGGGTGTGGGTGTGCCCTACAGACAACTCTTAACCAGTCGATATTGACTGTGCATAGTGGCTCGCATTCTTTAAAAAAAAAATATGAAAATGATCAAAATAAATATTATAGTCTGTGAGTTGTTGTGACTGATCTCTGATCTTTTCTAATTACTTTTCATTCATCAATTGACACTGAGAAATTTCCAACCCTTTTTCGGCCACTTATGATTTATGCTGCATAAACAGGATTCTCGTTGGAGTAGGTCAAAGATATTAATTCCTTGTGGACCAACCATATTGCACCCAAGAGCTATACAACTCAATTTGCTAACTTCAACTTTGCACCCGCCCAGTTTAGTTTAGATTCACAACTCAACTAACATCGGGTATTGGAGTTGAGAAACTTTAATGACGTACTCTCAAGTTAAGGTTACTGTCTCTAGATTAACTAGACTGATGCATTGCATAGGTTAATTAGGTTCCACTAGCTAGATTAGATATATATGGTGGTACATTTGCATACATTCAATATATTTTCAATCTAAAGCAGTGGCTTAATTAATTATAATAAGAAGGGTAGGGAAGGGAAATTCAGATGTACCGTGGAGCATTAAGATCAATTGAAACATTAGAATTAGCAAAATACATATCGAATATAACCGTCACCGTCACCGGTTCTATAGTTATTTTTATCTAAATATTTAGTTTTAAATATGGATTTGTGAATATTGAGTATATATCATATGACATGTGCATGACATCTAAATTACCACAAAAAAAATGAAAACAAAAAATATCATCTACCCAATGCCTTTATCCCTTTTAAGTTTTAACTACCACGTACTTCTCCCTCTATACCACGCTCGTTAGTACTTTCATCCTTTTTTCTTTTTTCTTTTTTCTAAATACTATCTTTAATAACTAAAACACTTTTCTTACGAGCGTGAGAAATGAACACGAAAACTAAAGAAATTCAATCAACCTGGCAACGAAGAATTTAGCAAGAATATAATTAATGAAAGGAACTAAAAAGAATTGTAAATTTTGGTCCCTTTTTATTCTTCTCGTATTCATAAATTTTTTTTTAAAAATCTTCATAGAGATATGTCAAGAGATGACCCTAAAACTGACAAAAAGTACTTCTCAATATTTTTACACACCTTTATATATGAGGATGGGATGCTCGTCCTTTAAGAAGATGAGTGCCTAGCCTAGCGTCACACAAAAATTATGAAATTGGACTAATTAACTTTAATGTCAATATGGATTAACTTTGATGAAGTATGGGCGACAATTAGGCATGCCAAAATTTGGAGACTTAGTGCCATGCTTAATGTGGTCACCTAACCTCTTAATAGATGTCCACGGGTTAGTTTGGTTTAATCTTGAGGAAAATAGAAACCGAATTAATCAATGATAAAAAAAAAAAAAAATGTTTGGTTTAGTTTTGACAATTATTAATTTCAAAAATCCCAAATGGAATCAAATAAAGAATGGGTTGGTTTAGTTCAAATCTGATTGATTTGGTTGATCGAGTTAGTTATTATAGGATATAAATCCAATACTCAAATAAATGAAGGTTGGGTTTTATTGATTTATTTCAGATCAAGTATCCGAGCAAAGAAAAATTAACTAAATCAACTTAATTGATTTGATTCAAGTTGTTGGGTTGATAGTGGAACCAAACTAATTAATGAACACACTCATTAATATTTAAATAATGAACCAAACTAGCCCTTTTAACTAATAACCTCCAATGCTTTGCTTTATTTTTTCTTAAGAATTTTAGGTTTTACTTTTTCTTCATTTATTTCATAAACTTAAAAAAAAAAAATCTTACTAAAATTATAACAAATTTAATCGGATGAATCTCTTCTTAATATCCTTGAGAGCAAAACATTGCAAAATATATATACTCTCTTAAAATAAATATATTAAGGAAAATATTTAAAATGACAAACAAATCATCAAAAAAAAAATGAATGACAAATTTCTCTAAAAATACCTTTAGAAAAAAAAAAAAAAAAAAAAAAACTTCACTCTTATCATCATATTATATACCCTCGATTCGCATGGGAGTATGGGTGTACCACCGGCGTCCATGATATAAATTATTTTCGTGTGTGTTATAAAGATCCATTGGTTTGATTAAATCTTATTTGAACCTGACTCTGATCGATGTTGCAATGTTTTGCCCTCGAGGATAGGTAAGAGCTGATATTAATTAATAACTCTGTTTAAAAGTTTTCAACCATATTAATTACAATTAAAACTCTCAAGGATGCTTACCATTAATGATTTAATGAACCTTCTTTTTACTATAAATTATTGAAAGAGATGGAGACGGGGATAAGGAACTTTTGAAGGAAGGCATATGTGAAAGTTCATTCCAGTTCAAAAGCAGGCAAATTAATTAATATAAAAAATTAGGGGATAACAATGATAAGGAATCTTGTAGCAAAGCAGTGCATATTAACATAGATTTGTGCAAATCATATTTTGCCGCGTCAGCGGCTAATTCATTCGTGTGGTTCCTACTATTTAGCATTTTGTACATATGTGATCAAATATATTAAAGTTAAAACTCTGTCTATTTTTGTGATTAAACTTCACCATTGAATAATGTGCATGTGCGATCCAACTATAAAGAGGATCGAATAAGACAATCAACAATAATAGAAATATTGCATGGATATATAAATTAATGTTACGTATGGGGAAAATGACTGGACTCCGATCCGTTGCCCATCTATTGAGAAACGGATGGAGTCGAGAAAAAGAGATAGCAACATGCAGCTAATTCGTTGAAATTATATATAGATATATATATATATACGCATATGCCTGTGCATGCAATACAATCTCAATTGAAAACTTTGCTATGAATGTGAAATCGATTTTGTTCCAGATATATCATGACATTTATTACTCTCTTTCACTGGGCCATGCCCGTGCATATATATTTTACAAATTTCAACAATACATATATTCGTACGTCATCCAATTCAAAATAAATATATCTGTCTCGATTTTTTTATAAATTCACGCTCAAATAATTAGCAGTGAACTTGTAACTTGTAAGGAGTCATTTTTTGTCATTAAACTTTGTTGCTATTTAGTAGCGAAATTTAACAAAATATTGGACATATGTAATCCATTAATTTTGAATGGAATTTTCTCAATCTTTTTGAACCGATCATATTTCTAATTATTGTCGAACAATATATAACTTCTTTCAAGACGTAGAGATCGATTATTCAAATAGGTTTTTCCTCTTTTAATCAAGTTTTTTTTTTCCATACATATGATCATGAAAATGAAACTTTGATAACATATTTGAAAAACTTATCTAGTTACCAACTGTGTTTGGTCTTATTGGTAAGGGAGTTACTCAATAGTATACGAAAGTACGAAAACTTATAGGAACATTGGCTTATAACAAAAAAATAAGTGAGTGAGGATTAATGTAAACTTTGTTAATAATAAATTCGATAAAAAAAAAATGATTAATAAGTAATATAGTGTGATAAAAAGAGATAGAAACATAAATAAAATTCGTTAAATGAGTGTTTATACTTTACACTGTTGAGATTTTGAATTTGCTAATAGATAATATTGCATGGAATGTGAAGTACTAAAATCTAAATCTATACAGTGAAATGAGAAGAGTACTCCACCGCCTATATATATCTACTGATTGACAAAAGGATGGAATCAATCAAGAAAAGGGGATAGCAACATGCAGCTAATTCGTTGAAATTATATGCCTGTGCATTTAACATTTTTTAATTTGTACATCATAATTGAGCAAATTATAGTGACAAGCTAAGAAACGTTTTGGGGATGTATTATACTGATTTTCTTATTTTCCCTCATAATCTGGGTATTGATGCATCACCCACCCATCACTGTCGTTGTTTACATTTTCTGTCATCATTCAATGCGGATTTGCATTAGTTGAACTTACTTAGCTTTCTGTCTTATAATTACATAGATTACACACTAACTCCCGGTCGTCATCATTATTAATTTTATAGTTTTGAAGCTACGTGTTCATACCTAAATGGTTTCTATTTTAAATTAATTATTTAACAAGGCTTATTAGATTTACTAGTATTGGGAATCTATTTAATTACTACTGGTTTTGACTTTATAAAGCATGAAGCAGTATTTTTCTTGAACATTAATTATGGATTTGGAAATCACTATGTACTTCATTTATTGTACATGTTTTCATTTGGTTAAAGTCCAATTGATATGACATTAATATTATCAGATTCTGTTTGAATAGTTATTTTTTAATTTTCTAAACATATTATTAAACAATAATTTAGATTTTTTTCCAATATCTTATCTATTATAACTAGTACTTAATTTATCTAACTAATAATATTTTTGAATTATCTTTAAAAATAATTTTTTTATTAATTAAAATAATTTTTGACATCTTTAAAATTAATATTTTTATAAGTTTTTGTATGTAATTAAAATAAATTTATGTTGATTAAATTATATATGTGGTTAATATTGTTTTCAACAGTGAAGGTAACATAAAGTATATAAATAGTATAGCTATATTTTAATTAGCTCGTTTGGGAGAAGTCTCTCTCGTCTGGGGCCTTTTTGTAATATTTTATATATGAATGAAGAAGTCAATTTGTGTATTATATATAAATCAGTCGATTCATTACCCACACCACAATTTAGTTATGAACGTATAGATATGATGTGTGTGATGTTTAAAAATGAGGTGGACACGTACGTTCAAGAGCCACATGAAAACTGGGACAGGTAAAGCCATGATGAAGGGACATATCTGCATGGATATGGATATTAATTTATGATGCGTACGCGTACACACAGCCATGTGGTTTTCTCTGTTGTGCTTATGCCAACCGATCGATTAGCTAGGCTATAGGTATATATATAAACACAGTTGTGTGTAAGAGCGAGCGTGCCTTAGATTAATACTACTTTCGATTCTATATAAGTAATATTTTTTTATTATTATTTATAAACAATGAACACAATTTTTTTGAATAAAATTTATTTTATATCCTTATTTTATTATTAACTTTATCTATAATATATTCATTTTATTTAAAATAAGAGACATTTTAAAAATAAAATTTAAATTTATAATATAATTACATATAATTATTATTCTTTTTAATGTGGATGATAAGTCATATATTAATTAATGAAAAAAAAATTACTTATGTAACTGTTGAAAAGAACACATACAAATAATCACAAAAAAGCTGAAAAATGAATTTGTCGTGAAGGAATAACGACCATAAAATCAACTGGCACAAGGTTGTGTTGGCATAGCTTAGATGAGTTCATGTTTGTCTTCATGATCACTTGTACAATGTACGGTTGGCCATTGATCATGAGTCATGACATGCATGCAATAGCCCACTTCGTCATCATCCCTGTTGGGGCCAACCTAGCTCTCTAACTCTAACTCTAACCCTGTCGTCACCTTCAATGCAGGTGGGAAAAAGGTCTTGATTTTTGTGTTCAAATGAAAAATTACTAGACTCGACAGTCGACACTAATAATAAAAAATTATTTTTTTAAAATTTATTAATTAGCATCTGACGCTGGTGATTTTTTATTATTATAAAAAATAGTAACATCGCTCGCTTATATATGACCTACACAAGTTAAAATAGATAAAATAAAAAATAAAAATAAACATAATAACAAAAAGTATAATAGTATTGATTTAGCATCAACTACTAATAATAAGTAACAGTCTTAAGGCCGACATTAATTTGCGTTTTCTTGTAGTTCTAGACTTCTAGTGCATATTAATAAACACTTATGATTCGTGAATGCTTTTGAATTGTATTTTTAATCATATCTAATATCTCTAGTATGTGCTTACGAAATTACTACAAATAAAAATGTACCAAAAATTAAATAAAAAATTAAACTACAAATTAAAAAAGTACTTATAGATAATATAAATGTACACCTTCACTTCTTTGTTTTAAGATATTTTAAAGATATTTTTCTCGTCTAAGACGTCTATTCGTGTATTAAATTTGAGTTGTTAAGCCTACTAAATCAGGTAGCGTACGTACGTGGATCTTTCTGCTAAGTACCAATTTGTTACCATTTTAATTAATTTGATTGTTCTTTTCAACTATCTTAATAAATATTACTAGTAATCGTCAAAAAGATGGCCACTAATGTTAATTAAGGCAAACATCTATTAATTTGATTCTTTTTTTTAACTATCTTAATTAACTAACATATTAATGAGGCTACATCATTTGTTAATAAAAAATAAAATAAAATCATTCTTATGTTTTAAAATTTAATAATTTAGGTGTTAGTATTTTGGTTATTACTTATTTTGTAATTTTTTTTTCTTGTTTGTCTATCCAACCGACGTACACACGCACCTATTATAGTAGTCACCTCCACTATATCTGATTTTTGAGTCATCAATCTCACCAGCATGTACTCCCTTTGTTTTTTATTGGCGCGCACCTCAATCATGGTTGCCACAACCACCATTTCGCATCCCTATTGCAGTCGCGATCCTCATCGACACGCATCCTATCTTTTATTCTTGGTTATTTATTTTCGGATGAATTTTTAGATTGTTCTTCGAGGTTGATTGACATAATTTGTAAACATATAGTTATGCTATTCAAAATATATGTTTCTTAAATGAGAAAATTGTTTCAAATGGATGGTGTGTACTGGATATCTAATATGATTTAGCGATACGAAACAATACCAAGCCACATAAATAGTTTTAACACATAATTGGAGTGTGTATTGCCTCTAGTATCCTGTGGCAAATCAATTTAGTGGTATCTTAATATTGTTTAATGTGTTGGTGTTTTGGTACAACACTCATTGCTTGGTTGGCATGTGTCTAGTTGGTGTTGTTTTGCCTGCTAGTGTCCTAGTATTGTTTATGCTATTCTCATGCCTAATTGCAATTTGTGCCTCATGGCTTGTGACATATGTTTCTTCTTGTAAATCTCTTCCCAACCTCAATCACATCTTGTGTATAGGTTGGGTCTTCATTATATCTATTATTTATTATGACTTATAAAAAAAAGTACTCACGACAAGTGTTTGATAGATGACATTTTTTCATATTTGCTTTCCTCCTGCTTTTTTCGTGGTTAATAAATTAATTCGTGTTAGCTTTGGAGTTGTAAGGATTATTATATGGACCAATAGTATTACTTGCAATAAAAGAGCTTGTGAGAATAGCTAAAAGAGGCGTAGTGAAATGATGATCTTCTCATTTTAATGTGATTTTTCTCATATATTTTCCTTAATCTTATGTTTAATAATTTAGTTAATATTCTTTAAAAAACAATTTAATTAATATTCAATTTAAAAGATATAGGATTAAATTTCAATTTGAAGAACTCTTGAAAAAATAACATGAACTTATTAAATGAAATGTCTCCAATATATTGATGTACATGGATAGGATACCAAAATCCTACAAAATGTAAAGGTTTTGTAGAGTTATTAGTTTTAATTAAAGGTTGTATGCCTATGTAAGGATCTTTGCATGCATTTTTAATTTAGTATCTTTTATTGTTGTTTCTATTTTTTTTTTAATATTAATAATTTAAAATAATCTTATGTTATAATTTGAATGGTTCAACAAATCTAAAATATAATTTAAATAAACAAAATATTTATTTATTATAATTGTAATTATATAAAAAGTTTAATTACACTTAAAATAATTTTGTAAAAGTTAATTAACTTGTAATTTACTGAATAAATTATACTGTTATGTTATTGTTGTATCACTTCTTCTTCTTTTTTCTTAAATGTAAAAGACAAAATTTATGATTGATTTTATTGAAGAATTGTAGGTTGTTTTGTTTAAAGAATAACAAAAAGTGAAAAGTGAAAATGGCGGGGATGAAGGTGCAGACGCTACCATACGGCGATGTTGATTCTAACTTGAGGGCCTTGGCCGGTAAAGCCGAGGGTTTCGGCCGCCACGCCATCGGTGGCCTCCACGGTTCTCTCTATTTCGTCACCAATCTTGCAGGCACGCAAGCTATTCCTAATCATTTAATAATTTCATTTGTTATGTTATGTTATGTTCCTTTAATTGAATTGAATTGAATTGTGATCGATCACTGATTCGTGATTCAGATGATGGTCCTGGGTCCCTTCGCGAAGGATGTCGCAGAAAGGAACCGTTATGGATCGTGTTTGAGGTTTCTGGCACGCTTCATCTCTCATCGTACCTTAGCGTGTCTTCGTATAAGACAATCGATGGCAGAGGGCAGAGAGTGAAATTGACCGGGAAGGGTTTGAGGCTGAAAGAATGCGAACAAATAATCGTGTGCAACCTCGAATTTGAGGGTGGTAGGGGTCACGATGTCGATGGCATTCAGATAAAACCTAATTCCAGGCACATTTGGATTGATCGATGCACCCTTCGCGATTACGATGATGGCCTTATTGACATTACAAGACAGAGCACCGATATAACTGTTTCTAGGTGTTTCTTTGGGAACCATGACAAGACCATGCTCATTGGAGCTGATCCCACTCACGTTGGCGATAGATGCATTAGGGTCACCATTCACCATTGTTTCTTTGATGGAACAAATCAGAGACAACCTCGTGTCCGATTTGGAAAAGTTCATCTCTACAACAATTACACCAGAAACTGGACCGTATATGCTGTTTGCGCTAGTGTCGAATCCCAGGTCATCATCATTGCACTTTTTTTTTTTTCTTTGGGAGAGTAATTCATTCATTTCTTGGAAATCATTTCACAGATATACTCTCAATGTAACGTATATGAAGCTGGAACTAAGAAAAAGACTTTTGAATTTTATTCTGAGAAGGTAAAATTCTATTCATATTGAGATATAAGATTATTGTTGTTGTTACATTGTATCGATATATATATATATATATTAGGCGGCAGATAAGGAAGAGAAGAAGAGTGGGTTGATAGTATCAGAAGGAGACATGTTTCTGAATGGTGCTGAGCAATGCTTGGTTACAGAAAACAGAGGAGAGACGATGTTCCATCCAACCGAATATTACCCAACATGGACTATGGAAGCAGCTGCACATTCTCTCAGAGAGATCCTCCAATTTTGTACAGGTTGGCAATCCATTTCTAGGCCACTAGATCAAATGGTCCCTCCATAAGATTCATTGCATTAATCAACCACATTTAAGAAATGTGTTTTTTTTTTTACTTTGTTCGTTATTTTAATTTGACCTGTACTAGCAGCATATTTATTGTATTCTGCAGCAAACATAGTCAATTGTGGTTCCTAACGCTTTTCCATTTTCGTATTTATATCTGTCCCCAATGCCAATCATAATTCTCATTGCCAGAGACCTTATTCAAGTTTGAATTACTATTTAGCTAACTTTTGAGGTTTGGCAAGCCTCCCTTTTTAAATAAAATTGTAAAAAATGTTACTTCAACACCCACGTATTAGTTACACTCTTCCAACACCCTTTTTCTTATTAATATTTCATTTTTTTATTAAATATTTAATAAATAAATAAAAAATCAAAATTCACATAGGTAGGTATAGATGGGGTCGGCTATGGTAGAAATATGAGCACTCTAAAATTATTCTAGCCGTATATAGATGTGGTGATCGAGCAACAGCTTTATATATACCCCGCATGAATTTACATTGTTAAATTCCTTGACTTTGACTGTTCCGCAAATATGAAGTATGGAAATAAGGTCACTTTATCTATGTTGACAATTGGAATAGGATACATTAAGAGCGCTTTTGTCTAGTTGAAAGCACAAAAATTACTTAGTTAGAAATTGAAACTCTATAGGCTAATTAATTGAATTAGCTATTGAACTAGTTAATAAGGTTTAAATAAATTATGTAGCCATGACTTGAAATTTGGGACGTGTATTCAATTAATTTACCATCTTAAAAATTACGATGGTAAATATTTTAAGCCTAAAATAACCCTAGCTACCTAACACTTTATTTTGGTCAAATATATACTTAGCTTGGTATGCAAAGACTACCGGTGTAGTGTGGACGTAGACTTGGTTATTTGGATTGTCTTGCTCATCAAGTGTCATCATGCTTGGACCACGGCTAAAGTAGCATGAAATTTCCTACTGGACTTTCGGCCCACTTTCTTATTTTTGTTTAAAAGTTAAATAAAAAAATTAAGTTGATTTTAATTTATATAAGAAATTTAATTCATTTCACTTTCTTTCTTTTTTTTTCATCGTGCAAGGGGTTTATAAAAAAAATTATTCAAATATTTTATGTGAAAGAAAAAAACTCTCTTCCCTCCCAACAAAAAAAAAAAAAAAAACGAGTATCATTACTGAACAATTGAAGTTTTCGAAGAAGAGTAGTTAATTTCTAACATCAAATCTCGCAAGATGATCATCGATGATCATGTATACTTACTCAATTGCCCACCTAATCCTTATTTTTTTAAATATATTTGGATCGGGAAACATTTTCTTTACAAAGACGTAAGCATTGCTTAGATGAGTAACTTGGGATAATACAAACACAAGACATCACATGGGCGGGGTAATAAAAAGGGATTCTTATAATGAACTCTTGTATTGCTTCAAGCCAGTGGCCAACAGTGAATAATTTCACAAAACCACGGTGGAAACCACATGGAATAAACGTGGCTAACAATTTTCAAGATCATATGATCAGAAACAATCAAATGACTCCAAAAAAAAACCCATGCTAGGTGAACTGAACAGTATTTGTTTTAAAGTTTTATACTTGAACAGTCATAGTATCCCTAAGAATTTGGTCTTTACGACAAACTGATTTTGCGATTCATGCAACCAACCTTATTCATCAACATTGATTTTATTCTTAGTGAATTGTTATTGTCCTTAGAGAACTGTTTAAATTAAATCTATTTAATTGAAATATAAACATTTAGATATTAATAAACTGTAAAACTAAATATAAATCAAAAAGATAATTTGTGACAATTTTTAAAGTTACTATAGAATAAAAGTATTCAACATTTTTCAAAGGTCTTCAGGACTAAAATCTAGTAAATCGACGAGTAAATATATATAAAATAAAACTGACGTGCCATTCATTAAATTTAAATTTCTACTATGAAAAGGAAACAAACTTTGGATATCTTTTTACAACTGATAATTTATGATTTGATATCAAAAAAAGAGAATTTAGGTAGAATCAACCGAACAAGCTTTTAAAATGGTCTAGAATAATTTTACAACCGAACTCTGCCCAATTCTACTGATAAAGACATTAGAGAAAAACAGAGAAGGGTAATTTCCTACTTCAAACAGTCATTTACTTTTTGAATTAACCAATTGAAGATTCATGAAAATATGCCTAAGAAGCTTCCTGGTACGACGAAGTTTAGGTATTGTAAAAAGTCACCGATGCATGTGTGGATATATTGTACCGAAATATATGCAGATAAAAAAAAATAGCAAAAATATAACTCAATCATCAATATTGAACGAAAAGTAGCGATATAAACTAACAATAGAATATATCCTAGTAGCTTCAAGAAACCCAATGTCTAAAAAAACATGAAATTTAACACAGCCAATAAGCAAGAACTCCAACATATAAAGAGATTTATCAAAACTTGTCGAGTCTAACGGAGGTAAATGCCGAATTAACAGATAAAGATCATTCTAACGTTAAACCTTGATTGCATATTTCCTCATTGGGAAATATGTCTCTTTCTTCTTCTCCCTCTCTGTCTTCAAAGAGGCCTGAACAAGAAATGAGAAATTTCATGAGCCACGAGAAAAACATATTGACCACACCAACAAATAAAGCAGCAAAACAATCACAAAGGAAGAAGGCATCGTACAATCATGCCAATATAAAATTACTATTTGAAAATGATTAAACAAATTCAGCATGGTTTGGACTCAAGGTCTTGAGCACCTATATAACAGGTCCTTTAATTGGTGGTTAGAGGTTAATGAAACTCGAAAGCACAAGCATTCGGGGATTCAATGCCAAGATTAAAAGCATTTGTGCATTAAAAAAAATCAAATAGAATAAAAACGTCGGTTGCTGATACAATAAAATAGACAAGTTTCTTCAAATTTTATTGATAAGAACATAGTATTGAATATAACAAAGAAAAGAAAGACATGATTGACTAAGGTTGCTCAAATAGGAACTGCTAATCTAAAAAAATGAAATTATTAGTTAGAAACTACCAATGAGGGGAAATGACCCCAATGTTAGATGAAAGGGAATTTTGCACCCAAACAGTGCAAAAGGGAATTCAAGGTATTAACACAAGAAGATCAGGTCATAGATGAAAAAGGGGTAGTACCTGGTGCTTGGTAAGCCTCCTGCGAATAGCCCTGGTCTTCTTAGGGCGGAGATCGAGAGGCAAGTACTTCTTGTTCTTATAGGCATCCCTCAACGCCGCCTTCTGCTTCTGAGAAATCACTGTCAAAACCTGGGCAATGTTCAACCTCACAACTTTTCTGCAACACCAATTTCAAAACAACAAATTATTAACCCTAACACCGAATATCAATAGGAAAGGCAAACAAACAAACAAACAAGGTATTAGATTTATTACATCTTGGAGAGCTTGTTAGGGGCACCGCCGGTGACTTTAGCAACACGAAGCAAGGCAAGCTCGGCCTTCAGGTCCTTCAGCTGAGTCAACAGATCAACCTTCGTCTTCTGCCTCAACTCGTAAACCTTGATCCTCGCTGCACAACACAACACAACACAATATAATCGCTTTCTTTCACTCAACCCAATTCACAACAACCAAACCACAAGCACTGATAATGGTTTGTTTTTAAACGAACATACCCATTGCTACCAATTCCACCAGCTGCTTCTGCTTCGGCTGCGCCTCTTCGCTTCTCTGTAAACCCTAGCTAGTGTGTTAAATAAGAAGGACGAATCTCTCTTTTAGGTTTTTTATTTATATAAGGTGCTGCTGTGTCGGGTTCGGCCCGCTTGGTTTTTCAACTGTGCCATGCTTAGGTCTTTCTTTTTTCTTGGGTTGGATTTGGGAAAAGGCCCACTTCAATAAATCCGCCCAACATCACATTCTTGGAACCTCTCTTTAAATATTTTATCATCATAAAATAATTTTAAAATAATTACGTTAATCAATTTAAATTATCTCATTATTCTTTTATCAATTATTTTTATTATTATTAATTATTATTTAAAAATAATAATTTCTTTTTGAATTTAAAAATCTCAAACTAATTTTTTTTTTTAAATCAAGTTTAAGAAAATGAAATTAATACCAAATAATTGATTTAAATTTAAATCTATTTAGACTTGTTATATTTAATTTTTAAATTTGTTATATTCATAATGTATTTAAAATTTGAAGAGAAGAAAAACAATTATGATGAATAAAAAAATTAAAGTGCGTCATAAAAAAGAAAGATGTTAACACAGAAAATGAAAAAGTGTGAAGTGAAATTACCACTCACTTGTATATTTATATATAATCACTTGTATATTTATATATAAAGAGAATATTAGTTGATTTGAATTTTCTAATTATTTTTAAGATTTAATCAATAGATCGATTTGTTAATATTATTTTATATTTAAAACATGAATTAGTAATATCAAATAATTTTAATAAGAATATTAGTTTACATATTTAAATTATCTTTAAAATTTAATAGATTAATTTGTTAATATTATTTTATTATTTAACATAAAAAATATATAAAATGAATATGGTGATGTCACTTGACATGTAACAACGTTATAATTTTTTTTTTTATATAATATATAATAGGTTATGTGTATAAGTTTTTTGCTTTCACAATAAATAATTTAAAAATTATATCAATTATATTTTTTATTAGTTAATATTTAAATTTTTATTTTTATTTTGGTGATATTACATTCATGATAGAGACAAAATGTTAATGACGCATGGTTTAATACCTTTTTAAAGTTTATTTTTTAATAATCATTAAAATTAGAAAACTCACAAAAATTACATAAACAATACTCTTATTTTAATAAACATTGTTCACTCATAATTTTATCATTTCTAATAAACTTTCATGAATAATTAAAGATGTGTTATGAACACATTTTATTCATTCAAAAACCTCATCCTTATTCAATCAATATATTCTATTTATAATGAACAATGTTCTATTTATAAATGCGTCATTAACATTTTTCTCTCCATCATATTCTATTGCAAACATAAAAAATTGCTATGTTCTATCCTCATCTTAAGCCTGCATAGCTTTACTGAATTTGTTTTTAATGATAGTTTCACTATCCTTCTAAACATAAAACTTTTTTTTTATATATATAAAAAATAATAAAAATCATACGAATGGTCAAGGCTTAAGGAGGCTGGGAAAAGTAAACCAAATAATAAAATACGAAGCAGGCTTTAGTCAATCAAATGTGATGATCTCTTCCTCTTGTTTTTATGGGTTTCAGTTCCTTGCATACACAAATCTCAGAAAATTAAAAACTATAAATAAATATTTCTATGAAATAAGTTAAATAAAAAACGACATGTGTTTTTTACTGGGATAGAAGCAAGAGTACAGTAGCTACAGTACGAACTCGACGTCTTCGAGGAATACGAATCGGCATCATATCAAATATTTAAATTTTTTTGATTTATGTATCCAACTAACTAATTATGGTATCTTCTAAATCTGACTCAAGAAACTGTATCATGTTTTGCATTGTGTGGTGTTTGTAATTGCCAATTGGAGTTGGAGGGTAACTACAAGCTGGTTGGTTGGGAAACCGAGTAACAAGTATTTATCAAGTTTGTTTATGACTAAACTTTGTTAGAAAATTTGCGTAACCATTTTTAATGAAGTCTCTCATTCTAATTAATTATCGTTTTTTTTTTTCATTCGAAAAATACAAACTTAATTTCAGTTAACCAACATGATGATTCTAATAGGTACCTTTTCACTTTGTTTGTCCTAAGAATAAAATAAAATAAAGTAATAATTATAGAATTGTTAAAATAAATTAACTCAACACATTTGAACTGACATAGAACGTGTTGATTCGAGAATAAGTTAATATAATATGACTTTTATTTTTTGGACATGAAATAGCTAATCTGGTCTAACTCATTACGAGTTGGTGGATTATATAAGAGAAGAAAACAATGAAAAAAAAAATAGATTTGTTAACTTTTTCTTTGAATTTTCTTAATGTCAAATTGATGTAATTAAAAATAGTTCAATTTCATTAGATGTTAGTGTAAAGACTAAAAAGATATACACTGTTTTGTCCCTCTCTCGATATATATCCGGAATTTAATTTGTGTGGTGATATAATTAAAAGACTGTATTTTGCTGGATGTTATCCTTGGCATTTCTATTTTCCAAAAATTGTCATGATTGCGAATTGTGAATTTTATCTCGACTTGTGGTGGGTTAGGGCTATAATAATGTTGATTGAAGTGGACACAGACGATGTTGTTTCTTTGTGATGAGATGGTGAAAGTTAAGTTGATGGCATGATAATCTGACACTTTAGTATAATCTAATAATAATAATAATAATAATAATATAATAGGGGCGGGTCCAAATTATAGAAGATGGAACAAGTAGTAACGCAAATGGCAAAAGCAGCAAGACATGAAGCATCCGTGCCAGGCTTCCTCACCATTCAAATTCAAAGATAAAGACAACTCTTGGTCAATGCTGCCGTCCCTTACAAGTTACTACAACACAAGGAAAATATCTACACATTGATTTTAACTGTCTCAGACTCGATGCAGTGGTCAATAAAGTATTTATTGAATTTACAAGTTTACAACCATCACATATATTGTCAATAAAGTATTTATGGAACAAAATAAAAGGTCAACATTGGGTTGAGATTTGTGGCACAGTCGAGTACTACAAATTTATGACTTGTTATTTATTTTATGAAATTTACAGTTTTTTTTTTTTGCCAAATTATTTATGTGATAGTTTTTTTTATTGAATAAGTGTTTGTTGTGACAGATTTTTTTATTAAATAAGTTTTCGATTAAATTACTTATCAAAATACATTTTTAATATATTTCAGTTTTAGGATATGATTGTTAATAACTAAGAATCGTTTTTCTCTAAAAAAAAACTAAAAATTGTTCTAGAAACACTTAAAATTAATTTTTAAATTTTTTTTCTTAAAAGAAATTAACCTACCTTAAAAATACTAATCACCCATTAAGTTTATCTTAGTTAGTGACTGAGTAGTGTGTGAGCAATTATAAAATTTATGTTACTTTATTTGAATTTTTAGGGAGCGTATTTTTTACATAGTCGTTTTGCATTTCTGAAAATATGAAGGTGAATTTTTATTTATTTTTTTATGTTTATTATGAGGTTATTTAAAAATATTTTTTATTCCCATTAAAATTACATTCCCATATTCACATAGTTGTTATTCTCACGTTAATAGAATGAAAAGGTTATATTTTTATGGGAATATAAAAACTATTTCTTACTCCACTATAACTTTCACTTTTACTTTTATTTTTCAATTACTAATTTCAAACTATAAAATTATTCTTAAAATATTAAAAATTAACGTAACATACTTGATATATGTCGAACAATAACAACGTTAACAACAACAAAAAAAAACTGATCCGCGTATGTGTACAATGTACAACAACTATTAATTGCACAAAAAGCTATTTTACACATTTAACATGACTGCGGCTGATTTTTTCTGAATCGCAACGTGTGGGTGTTCATTACTTCATTGCAAACCGTGACTGCAAAATGTACATGTCTTGTGTGAACGGAACATGGCTTTTTACGGGGGAAGTATTTAAGGTATGGGTTTTTTGTTTAATTAATCCAATACTTGGCATATCAATTGATTAAATATATATATAAAAAAAAAAACAAGTCTAATTTGTTAAGCAGATGCATGAATATGATAAACCTACGTAATAGAAAGATATAAAGTGATTAATCAATTATTAATAAAAATGGCATATTATTAATCACAACTTTATTAGTCATTTACTTTAATCAATTTAATAAATTATTACTGATTCTGTGGCTAGTAATTATTTTTAACATAATGGTTCTCACTTTTTTTTGGATCCGAGAAATCAAAATCAGTACTAAGAAATTTCCAATCAAATCATACCGGTCGAGTCTTGGTGGTTCCTTTCTTACTGTTTAGAAAGTCGTATTAAGTCTATTCTTATCGGAACACCTCGACAGGATGTTATTTTATTTTTCTCTTACCTTTTCTCATTCTTATCCAATTCATACACGGGTTCAAGTCTAACTATTTCAAACATTAAGTATATTTCAATTAATTATTTTTAAAAAATTAAGTAACAAAAATGAAAAGTTAATCGAAAATTTTCTCAGAAATCACATTTCAAACTGTCTCAAAGTCCACTCGCTAGAGGGTCTTTAATTGATAGTAGTACCCACAATCGGAGTCAAAAGAAACGCCCCCTCGACGAAAAGTTCAATAAACTAATGGCAACTTGATTCTGAAAACAAAAACGTGAGCTCATGCCAAGATTCAAGTCAAGAAAAAGGCACGTCGATTAACAATAAAATATGCAACCTTCTTTGCCTGTTCAATTGATCCATTCAACAACTATTCTTTGGTTTTTTTTTTTCTTGGTTTACCAAATCTTCTATGAATTATGAATAGAAAAAATTAAACAATATAATTCTTTACACCTGTCAATTTATCATAAAGTTGGGAGGAGTGGCCAAGCTTAGAGAGGGATAAACGACGTCGTTTCATGGAATCTCTCTCCGCGCTAGTCTATAAATGAAGAGAAGCTAATGTCATTCTTATCCCCCCCACCACACACACTTACGTGTTTTCATGCACTAAAATAAAATCTCTCTCTCTCTCTCCAACTTCACTTATCAAACCACTCTGTTTTTCCTCCGTCTCTCCATTTCTCATCTTCTTCATGGTCTCTCTATTTTCTCTTTGTATCTTTCCATCTATATTTATAAATTATAACTATCATCACCATATCCCTAATTCGTGATTTTTTTTTTTCTTTTGCTTTTTGGTGTGCAGGCGTGTGAAGCTGAAATCAATTATGAAGAGGTAACAATTAACATCGGATATATCTTATCTTATTCATTCAAATTCAAAGGAAAATAAACAAAGTAATCGGTTTATACAATACAGTCAAGAATGTCAAACTTAAGTGTTCCCATTTCCTAATTTTCATGCACTAAAATATGTTTTCCTCTCTCACTTCACTCTACAAACAAACCTGTTTTTCTCTATTCCCAATCCGAAACAACGTTAGCATTAATTCTTCATGGTCTCCCTCTATGTGTCTCTCTTCTTTATATATCATAGATCTTAATTGGTGATTAATTTTGTTTTGGTTTATGGTGTGCAGGTGGGTGAAACTGAGATCAAATTTGATGAGGTAACAATTAACATCAAAATCTTATCTTAATTCACCTGGTTATTAGTCATCATAATAAAATGATTAATTAATTTGAAGGAATACGTAACGAATTCTCGAGGGTTGAACCTTTTTACATGCCGATGGCTTCCGGCGAATGGAAGTCCAAAAGCATTGATCTTCATGTGCCATGGCTACGCCATGGAGTGCAGCATCACCATGAACGGTAATTAATGATTAATTAATTAATTAACCTACCTTCATTATCATAATCATGATATGATACAACTGTACTGGTGCAGACACGGGAACAAGGCTTGCAAAAGCGGGTTTTGCGGTGTATGGGATTGATTATGAAGGGCATGGAAAATCAGAAGGGGTTCCTGGCCTTGTTATGAATCTTGATTTTGTCATCGACGATTGTTGCCAACATTTCACCACAATTTCTGGTTGGCATCTAATCCTCTCTTTCACACATTTTCCAACCCATGACGTGGCCTAATTATTTGAATGAATTTGTTGTTTTTCTCAATAATTGAAATTGCAGAAAAAGATGAGAACAAGAAAAAGATGAGGTACTTGATGGGGGAATCCATGGGAGGAGCTGTGGCTCTACTTTTGCACAGAAAAAAGCCAGAATACTGGGATGGGGCAATTTTGGTTGCACCCATGTGCAAGGTACCATTCCTTTCTATACAAAAATAACACACGTGCTTCATACATTATACAGCACACACTCATCTTTTTATTGCTATATCCAATTATTTTTTATACGCAATCAATCGGAAATCATGATAAAAATAACTTTTAATATAACTATTATGAAAAAGTTATTGATATAAAAGAATTATATACAAATTACTGTATATAATAAGTTTATTTTTCTATTGGGCCATGCCAAGACCAAGGTGTTAGCTAGACACGTTTGGTCATTGGTGCGTTCCGTGATGTACAGTACCAGCAAGTTTGGACCCAATCAAATGTAGAAATAGTTAAGTGGGACTTTTTTTTCCTTTTCTCTTTTTATTTATCTCTTTGTCATGGTTTCAGAGAATGTGTCCTTTCTACTTCGGCACATGCACATCTTCAATAAATACATGTCTTTGAACATGTTATCTAAAATGTCTATCTCCATAATGCAAGCATATCTTTTTAAAAGAAAAAAACATCACAATTTATATTTTATAAATAAATTATCGGTTTGATGGATTTTTTATACTCTTTTAGTTGGCAATACCAATTCCAATGGGTGATATACGTAGATATCTGCAACTGCATTTACTGCTTCAAATCTGGCTTAATTTAAACACATCTTCAAATCCAATGTTTCTTTTTTAAAATAATGAGGAGATATTCTATATTGATTGTTTGCAAGTCAATAACGTAAGAGATATAAAAAATTATAGGCATCACAATCCTATTCCTTTGTGTGCAAAATTGTTTGCGAGAATCACGTAAGAGATGCAGAAAAGAAATACATAATTATAGACACCGAAACCCTTTGTTTTACAAAATTATTTGCGAGACAATCACGCAATAGTTAAAAAAAAGAAATTTAAGGAGTGCTTGTGTTGTGTGCTACTCTATCTAAGATGAGGTGCACCATAAATAAAATCCTTTATTTTTTGTGTGCATCAATAATTACTTTTTCTCAAGTAATAGTTATTCTTAAGTCATGGTTATAATTGAGTGGATCCGTTTGACCGATACTAGTATTTGACATGGAAGGCCTCCGTTGATTTTTCTAAGCTATACCGTTATAATATATTGCGTCACATGCTGCCTTCAGAAAGTGACTTATCAATTTTAAAGTTTAAACACGAGGAGAAGAGTGGTAGCTGCCTCTTTAACATATATTTGATGGTTGTGAATAATTTGTAAATGTTTTGCAGATTGCAGAAGAAATGAGACCCAACATAGTGGTGGTTAGTGTCTTGAGTGCACTCAGCAAATTTGTTCCCTCGTGGAGTATAGTCCCCACCCCAGATGTCATTGATCTAGCCTTTAAAGTGCCTAAAGTCAGAGAAGAGGTATTTTAGCAGATTTTATTCCTAAGAGTTTCACTTGATCTGTTCAAGTTTATGCATACTTGATCATTAAAATATGTATTGCAGATTAGAGCCAACGTGTATTGCTACAAAGGAAGGCCTCGTTTGAGAACAGCCTACGAACTATTCAGGATCAGTACAGAAGTTGAGAAAATTCTGCATGAGGTATGTGAAATTTGTAATACTCCTCCATCCCCAAACAGCTCCTTACTTGCAATTTACAACACACTCTCTGTCATTTTGGTTGGTTAGGTATCACTACCTTTTATAGTTTTACATGGTGAGGCAGATCAAGTGACTGACAAAGCAGTTAGCAAGCAACTATATGAAGAGGCCGCAAGCTCAGATAAGACACTAAAGTTGTACCCAAAAATGTGGCACGGTCTTTTGTATGGAGAGCCACCAGAAAACTTGCAGATTGTATTCTCCGACATTATTGCTTGGATAGAGAATAAATCTCAATATGGAAGTTCAAGATTGGAGAGAGAGCAAAAAGAAGAACACGAACAACATACATTGGTCAAGTCTGATCTCTAGAGAAACCATCTGGAACCAATAAACATGTTTGTTATATAATCTCGTGTATGTCCCCACTCCCCAATTCTTGACTCCATCAAGAATTAATTTTATCATATGCCCATTAAAGCCCGTGTACAGTTTAAATTTATTTATAAAGGAACACCTGGTTTAGTTATATCATTGCCTCAATTGACTTGTAATACGAGAACTATTGCGACACATAATCTAGAAATCTACCACATGTCTGTAGCCCTAATCAAATCAATTTCTGCAACACATGAACCAAGTTTTTTTTTATAATAATAGTAATATTAAAACTCAACTGCATTTTACGTAAGGATTGACCGTGACCGTACAACAATTATTCGTACATTCACTTCCGTTTTATGTTTGTGCCAAACAGTGCATGGGGTTAAATAAAAAATCATACACTCAAGGTCAAGCGGAGATTATGTATGAGGGATTGCATGAATTTTTTGTAACCTTAATCAGCAAGAAATTATTATAAGACGTTCACATTTTCAGTTACTTTTGGCGGATGTTAAAACAAAATGGGAATTTTAAAAAAATTAATGTGAACTGTAAGAACTAGCTAATCTGAAAAGGAAAGTCTGCTTCGGGATTCATTTCAACAATAGTCACAATAATTCATCTCATTGAATACTCACAGTTGAACTAGAAGCTACGTTCCGTTGAAATGGTGAAGTGGTGATATTCTTCTTCTAGACTATAAATTTCAAATCAAACATCTAATTGAATACAAGCCAGAGGATGCTGACGGAGTTGCAGTAGAAAGAGACGGGGTACGTCATCACATCCACAAAGCGTGATAACAGTTAATTACGACTAATTAGTAATTACAACATAAATTGCCAACTGAGGCTTATGGGTTTTTTCACTTCAATAGAGTACAGAGTCACAGTCACAGTCACCGTCCGGTTCCGGTTCTGGTTCTTCACCCCCCTTGAATTAAATAGGACAAGAAATCACTGTTCCCGTATGAATGAAATGAGATGAGATACACAACACAAGCTTGCTTACTTCACTTTGTTAGTAGTGATCTAACTGCGGGCGGGGCAAACGACCTACGAGAAAAACACACTCCATCAGTAGAATAAACAGTCAAAGACCCAAATAAACAGAAATAAGGGCAGAAATAGGGAATCATACCTCTAAGGCTACCATTTCTTAAATAATCTTATTTCTCACTTCCTCAAGTTTCTTCAGTATCTCACCAGGGGTTCTGTCCAATTCATCAGCAATTTTTCTCTGCAAATCCATTGGCAATGTTGGGTATTGCTCGCAAAGATCCCCATCAATAACATCCTACACAATAATGCAGAACTCTTACAAAATGATCAAAATTTAATGCTACGGCTAAAAAAACACAATAAACAAAAAGAACATTATAATGTCTAGGTCATTTTATCAGAGACGGAAGATAAAAGGCTCTTATCATGCACATAGCAAACAATGCTTTCCAATAACTGAATAGAAAGAACACAATATGATATTGATTAGGTATACCTTAACAGGAAAATAGGCAGATCTATATGCCATGTGGTCTCTTCCACACAAAGGTGGGTGATCCTGCCTCAAATGCATCTCCAAATGAGAAAAGAAATCAACATCATCTCTTGAAGTAAAGGCATGTAATGCCCCAACACTTCCCATAACTGTTCCAAATACAATGCACTCTCCACCACCTGGTATAAGAGAAGCCTTTTGCAAGCATGTGACCACATCACCAACGTGAAACTGTACAATTTCTTCCACCTTATTGGGAGCTCCATTCAGCTTTCCCTGTTCCCACTTGATCCTCCCACCAGTAGGATCTTCTTCTATCTCATCTGAAACATCCTGTGGCAACCGCACAAAATAGATATTTCCAAACTTGTCTGCACCTGCCATGGTGTCAAAATCTATGTGGTATGATGCAGTAAGCCACCTTGGGACGCAATCATCAGCGAATATGTAAAGTTGGTTTTCATCACGCCTATACTTGCAGTAATGGAAAGACTGCAGAGAAGGCAAAAAACACAATTAGCGGAAAATTTTATTCAAAGAACAAATGTAGAGCAGCAGCACATTGAATTGAATCAGAGAAAAAAGCATGCTGTCTATTTGCAAAATTAAATGAACATAAACTCACAACAGAAAAACCCCAGTCAAGTCTTTCCAAAATAGAACAATTCCAATCCCCTGAACCTTTGTAATAAAAACCAAATCAGTCAAATTAGAACATGAAAATTTGCAGGCATAGACAAATTAATGTCAGAACTCAAAAGCCACTGTGATATCAAACAAATGCTACCAATAAAAATCAGAAGTCATGACAAAAAGTTGTTGCTAGAATGCTCAACTCAAATACCTCGATAAGCAACAGGTATAGATATAGATATAAAATAGAAACATACCTCTTGGACGTCACCGACATAAATCCGATCACGATATGCATGAATGGAGACAATTGTGTTGGGGAATAGCTTGTTCTCACATTTTCTTAACAATCGTCTTTTTCCCAAATCATACAGCCTGAGCACAGGTCCTATCCCTGCAAGCAATCTTCCTTGAAACTGACATAAAGCAAGAGGAACACCTTCAACCTGAGTTTTGTGAAGAAGTTCAAGAGATCTTCCATCCTCTACGAATCTATAAATATGAATAAATCCAGCAGTCACGGTCCTTTTGGGCAAAAATTGCAGTCCCTTTGCAGTGCCAACAGCTAAAAGAGTTCCGTATTCCTTATCATGGAAATTTACGGTGCAAATGCTGAAAGCAGCCTCATTCTCCTGAAGCTCCAAAAGACAAGTAGTATTTCCTGTCCTTGGATCAAGAACTCTGATGCAGGAAGCCCATTTATCTGATTCAGATTTTGGATAACCATAATGCTCATCTGAAAGTGGATCATCTTTATCTTCATCCTCACCACCATTCTCCATTTGGTCTGCGCTTCCAGTACCATTTTCCCCGGCTTGAGCAGCCTCAAAACACTCTTTCCTTGCAGCTTCGCGCTCTTCCGCAGTTAATGCTCCCTGATCACTCTCAATCATCACCAGAAGTTTTCTTTTTGGTTGCAAAACAAATTTCCTTGGTGTGTACCTTAATGGAATTACAGTTTCATTAAATGTCTCTCCTAATCTTTCAATGGTAAAAATCCTCAAGGCCTCACCAGCAACAGCAACAACACCTTCCACACATTGGTCAGATGAAAATGAGGCAGCATATTCAAGGGTTTCATATGATAGAGGAGTTAAAAGGAAATGTCCTTGGTGAATATAACCAAGCCAAGGCCGGCTTGACAAGCAAAGCATAGCACGCTTGCCTCTCACAATAATGGGAAACAGCTTTGGGGCTCTCAATCCTAAGAATCGGGAACGAGAATCAGAAAGCTGACCTGTAACCATATCCACCACAGTTCTAAACATGACACCATTCTGTAAGCCAGCGTTCAAGAAAAGGCTAGCAGGATGATCTGCACCATCCTCACCGCCAACAGATGCTTGAACTTCGAGAAAAAGAAGAGATTCTGGAGCTGAAGAAACACTTTGTACACTCAGAGCTTGCATACAATCATCAGGATCAAGTGATAAGATGCGGATGGTCTTGTCGTATGAACCAACTGCAAGAAATCGAGATCTTTGTCTGCCTTCAGGTACTGGAGCAATGTCCAAACAAGCAACATCCCCAGACATTTCATGCTTCTCCACCTCCATCAACTGACCAGTTACATCCACTTCAAAATATATAAGCTCTCCTCCACTCAGTGCAATAACCACTTGAAGTCTATTTGATCCAACTTTTGAAATAGTCCTCTTTCCAGGAGTTCTCCACTCATTAATACGGCCATCCTCCCTAATATGCCTAATACCATTTGGGTGAACCTGCATGAGAGAATCGTCTCCTATCAAAGAAACGGCAAGGGAGGGAGTAGTGTCAAGAAACCCACTGTCACTGACTTCTTCAACAGTCTCACCAATGGAAAGCACAAGTGTGGCATTTGTGAATGACACAACAATGTATGCATCAAACTCATCAATTACATTCTTCTTCACTGTCCAAACAGCGCTAGGTATACCAGGAAGCTTGGACACAGCCATCTCACTAACTGCCAAACCAGTTCTCAGGATCCTCAAAGAAGACCGAGGACCACGCCCACAGAGAGTAAAAATCTGAGGAGTTTCCTCTTCAAACAGATTACTGACCTTCATATCCATTATGGGCATCAAACTCTCAACCTGGTCAATCCTAACAAGGTTCTTCAGCCTCCTGGGCTGGAAAAACACGGGCTGAAAACCTTCCTCAGTCTCCATCAATGTAGCAGACGATGCCTCCACATCATCCTCATCCCCTATAGATTTAAACTGATACAAAGCATGGTTCCCAAACTCGGACGCCGCAAACAAGAACCCTGACTTCAGCACACACATAGAAGCTGTAACAGGAATGGTATCAAAATACTTAATCTTCAACTCCGAGACACGGTCATTGTTGTGTTCCAAGGTGACCTTAAAAATATCCCCATACTCGGTCTGCAGGAGGAAGAAGAACATGTTCTTCAGTTTATGCATAGCAGCAGATACAATGAGGACGCCGCGCTCGGCGGGCAAGTCAGTCCGCCTTGGAATGACAGCCCTAACATCCGGATGTCCATGGTTCTTATAAATAACAAAATTCTCAGCACAAACAAGCACCCCACTGGGGCCATCACCACCACCAGGAACAGTAACAAGCAAATTGGCACCATTATCAACCTGCTCGGACCACTTCCTGGAAACATGGTTGAGGCCAAGATCAAGCTCGTAAAAGGTCAAGTGCTTCTGAGCCTCAGAAGCAGCCTGGCCAGTGGAATCCTGGTCAGCCTCGGAGTAATCCAATTCAATAGCAGCAAAAATAGGGTTATCAAAGCCACAGTCAACACCGCAAATAGAGTAAACTAAAGTGTGGGATTTGTGAGCCTCTAAAGGGGAAGAAATGGTTAACCTAGCAGCGGTGTCCCTATTCAAGACATAAACGAGTTTCTGCTTCTCACAGGCGCCAATCATAACGGCCCTACCCTTGGGATCGATGGCCAGGTACTGACCGGGGACAATTCGGCGGCAACCGGATTTGCCGAAGGTTTCTTGGTGGATTTTGTCGAAGACGTTTTTCTCTTTGTTGTATTCGAGGATCACGATGCGGCCGGAGTCGGAGCCGACCACGATGTAGTCCTTCTGGGCGCCGATGAGGCGGAACTGAGCGAGGGAGCGGATGACGCCGAAGATTTCGACGGAGAGGATGGTTTGGATCCGGCCGTTGTCGTCGGGGCGGAGGAGATCGAGGACCTTGCCGCGGGCCACCACGATTTCCTGGGTCTTTCCGCCGGAGAAGTTACCGTTGATGGCGCAGATGACGCCGGTGGGCCGCTGCAGAGTGAGACTGTAGAGATACATGGCGCTGCTTAGGGTTTAGGTTAGGGTTTTGGGGTTTCAATTGAACATTCAGAGTCAAGAGTGAGTACTCGACTCGACTTGTTGTTATCAGTGTCGTGTGAGTGAGCAGAGCGGGAATAAAAAACCCTACCTGCCTGGGGTTGGGGTTTGGGAATATAGATTTCCTTCCCTTGTCTTCAATTCTATATTTCTACATCACTATTCTATCCTATATATATCACTATTATTTATGCTTAAAACGGCACACTAGGTTTTTGTTTAAATTTTCTTATTTGTTCTTACCTCTCTTTAATTTTTTCAGTTTACTTTTAACTTTAGTTTTTTGTCTTATTATTTTAGTATTTATAGAATGTCCAATTTACAAGTATTTTTCTATATTCTATTTTTTTCTCTGTTGGTGAATATATTATAGTTATTTTTTAAAAATTTCTGTGAATTACACAATATTACTAAAGTTACTCTATTGTCAGATATTAAAATAAATTAAATAAAATTAAAAAACTAAACTGAAAAACGCATAGAGAATAAATAAGTTTTATCATTTATTATATTTTATTATTTATATGAAGTGAAATATCCTAATTCAATCCCTGTTAGGAAAATTCTTTCAGTGGTTGTATCCTTAAAGATTAGTAACAAACTGCATTCTCTCCAACCGTACAACCCTATACAACATAAATGACGAATTAAAAACATAAGAACTAAATATAGATGGGTAAATGATGAAGAGAGAAAGAAAGAAATAGGCAAGATCGAAAGAGAAATGAAGAGAGAATCCAAATATCAAAGAAATGCAAAGATTAATCGATGCAACCAGCCGTGAACCTAACTATTTCAAAATTAGTTTAAAACTCAATTCAATAATTAATTTGTGTAATTTGCTATGTGAAGCAAATGATTCAGCAGTTTTTTTTATATAATTCCTTTTTGTATGGAATAAATAAATAAACAAAAATATTAATATAATAATAAATTTAAATCAGTATAAGCTAATAATCAAAGTTAAGTCTTTTGTAAGCATAATTCAAATGAGATGTAGTATTACTTTTTACATGTCTATCTTTCTACTACATCATTCATTACATTACAATTTTTACTCTCTCCTTTTCGGGAACAGATTCTCTCCAATCTAATGTCTTACATGAATTTATCTATGCTGTCATTAAATTTGATTAAGGTCTTTGATTTGTACAAGTTCGATGTTCTCGGTTGAATTTTCTAAACAAAGTTTAAGCTCTTAAAACAACACTTGACTATTCGGAACAACCAAGAAAAAGAGTTAAAACTAATGCATCACATTTGAAACCCCATAGAAATGGAACATTTTTCACTATATATGTGGTGAGTCAGTACAGAATTCTACATGGTATATAGGCACACTCATATCTTCAACGTGTATCATTGGCCGAAAGAGAGATAACTAAAGCACTGTAGTGAACCTCTTAGTATCATAGTAAACAGGCCTTGAATCCCTTTTCCAATTCCTTAGCATCCAAGTTTTTCCCTATGAATACAATTTTGTTTATCCTTGGTTCATCCGGCCCCCACAACCTTTCAGGTGAACCTTGAAATATGTCATGAACTCCCTGTTACAGAAAAAAACTACTCTTAGTTCTGTGAAGTTAAACATAAACGATAATAGTCAGGGTCGATGTGGGCAAAGGAGAGTAAACATTCACCTGATTGATGGATAATAATAACAATAAATAGCCGAGATGTGAAAAGTTTCAAGGAATTAATTCAAAATCCGTGTGGCAACTCCATCACAGTAAAGGAATTTAAACATACCTGAAAGACAAATCTCTCCTCCATTCCTTCAACAGATAGAAGACCCTTCATCCTATAAATGTCTTCACTACGATCCAGCAACAAGGTACCAAGCCACATGTTAGCCTGAAAAAGATAGCCTTTTAGTACGCAAATGCCAACAATGACTTTTTACATGTACATAAATGTCTGAAATAAAAGGCATTCCCCAAGCATCCAAATGGAAAAGAGAAATTGATACAGTTAGCATTCAGTATACTTCAATGTCTAACCTTCTCAAGGTCTAAGCTTCCTTCACAAACTATACTGACAGATGAAACACCAGGATCGTGAGTATGATCATGAGAGTGGTGATCATGGTGCTCTGTACACAGAACAAAAATGATTTTTATTCCCAATTACACAGTAAAAATAACAGTATTCTACAAGCTGTCCTTATGAATTGAGAAGCAACCAGTGCACTGTGACTAGTGCTACAAACAAGAACAAAATAATAGGTACCATGCTTGTGGTCATGGGAATGATCATGATCATGGTGGTGATGATCATGGTCATGGTGCTCATGCTCGTGGTCATGGCTATGGTCATGATCTTCTTTAGCACCTTCATCATTAATGGCATTCTCAATCCTTGTAGATGATCAAGAAAACACACAAATTATATATGAAGATATGGAAAGACAATGATAATATTGAAGCAGATATTTTGAAATATCCATGTAAGTAGGTTATGGATTACATAGCACTGAAGTAAGATATTTGACAAGGGTAGAGGAAAGTGATTACTAAGAGCATTGTCACCATTGAAGACAATAATTGATACAAACAGTTCTCAAAGATATATTTCTATGGACTATGAGTAGTAGAAAAAAAATTAATTTAAATGGTCAACCACAAAAATGAGAATAATTTCAATATAAAAGACTGACATGTATATATGAAAGAGGTATAGTCACGCAGGAACCATATGATTAACAAGAAACTCCTTGTGCAGAGAACAAAAAGGTACCTCTCCAAATCAAAGCCCCCAATGCCAAGAACATAATCCAAGTTTACTTTTCCATACTCTGTTCGATTTAAGTGGGCCAAGCTGTTTATTTTCTGAATTAAAAACACATCCACACTCATATGGGGCTCAAAATAATGAAATAAAATTAAAATAAAAACTAAACTCTTAGGTGCAATAGGAAGAGAAAGACACCAACCCTAATCCGCTGGACCAAAGAAGCAATGTCTGATTCACCAACTAGGTCAATCTGGTGCAAGATAGACAAGAACATTAGCCTACTGTCTCGGGCATAAAGAAAGTATTCATTTCATAACCTGGAATGTAGAATTTCACAAATAACTCATTGAATGTATGGAAAGACAAGGCTGACCATACTTCAATAAAGATTATTTTTATCCATCAGTTGGCTGGCTAGTTACCAAATCAAGATTGGCCTGTTTTAAATAATCCAAATGTTTCATTTACGTAGAACGAAAGTCATTATACAGCATGAAATAGTCAATACCTTATTTACAATTATACGATCCGCATATGCAATCTGTTCCACGGCCTCATTGACCACACCTTCTGGCTTAACCTCATCAAGATGAAAACCAGCATGCTTTGCGTCAACCAGAGTAACAACACCATCCAATTTGACATCATTAAATATGTTTTCCTCTGCATAAAAGGTCTGGATTATTGGTGCTGGATTAGCCAAACCTGTAAAAGTACAAACAAAGAAACAAGTCACACTAAGCCCAACCATAAACAACTAACAAGGAGGTCCAAACAAAGAATAAACTCTACCAGTTCAAGACTTCAATTCGACAATACGCAGCGCAAGGCATGGCAACAATTACATAAACACAAAAAATGAAGTTAATCAGTTACCTGTAGTCTCAATAACAATATGGTCAAATTTTCCTTTCTTCTTAGCAACTAATTCAGAAATCATTCTGACAAGGTCACCCCTGACAGTGCAACAAAGGCAGCCATTGTTCAACATCATAATATCTTCAGCGCCAGCAGCTTTCGCCGCGACCAAAGAACCATCTATATCAATTTCGCCAAACTACAAACAAATGCAGAGAGTAAGCACAAAGTAACAGATTATAACAAAAACAATGACATTCGAATTCACATAAGCATGTAATAATTGCGCAAGCTCCAATCCACAACATACATACCTCGTTCTCAATAACCGCAATTCGCTTCCCATGCTCCGCAGTCAGAATATGGTTCAGCAGTGTCGTCTGCTCAGTTAATGAATTCAATTGAACGTAAAAACCAGTTCAATATTTCTTAGAATGAGAAAAAAAAAAGTGGAAATGGAATGGATACCTTGCCGGAGCCGAGAAAGCCGGTGATGATAGTTGCCGGAATGCGATTGTCGGGCGGGATGACGGTGGAAACGTCGGAGTCCTCGGAGTGTGGCGGAGCAGTGGTTGCGGCGGCGACGGAGAAGCGGCGAGCGGGGGAGAGAGAGTAGGTTAGCGAATGGGAATGGGAATGGATGGTTTTCCTGCGTAGGAGAGGGAGAAGAGTGGTTTGGAGTGAGAGAGTGAAGGGTTTGGGATTGCGATAAGCGAGGCCGAAGAAGCTGGATGCTACCTCCGCGGTCAACGTTAAAGAGGACATGATGATTGGTAGTGAAGGAAGGGTTTATCGTTGTGAAGATGAAGATGAAGTAGGAGAAGGATATCAGAATCACAGGGTTTAGATTTTTATTTATCCGATTCTATTGGAATGATAATGCATATTGGGCCTATCCAACGGGCTTAACTAATACCAAAACATGAAAAAAATATATTCTATTTGCACTCTCTTTTATTCTTTTTTTTTTTCGCTGACGAATTTGATCCCTCTTTTATTCTTCACAGTTTGAACACTGTAATATTTCAAAAATACCATTTTTTACTCTTCTCCTTCGGTCCTTCTTCTCTCTCCCAGTCCCACACCTCTCCTTCGAATTTTGCAATATTTTCTTTACTTACTTCTCACGCTACAGAGAATTTATCACTATACTTTTCAAAAGGAGATTGTTTTATTTGACGATTGGTGTACTTTGTTGATGTTATTGCTATTGGCATCTTATGATAATGCAGATTGTGGTAAATGAATAATATATCCTGACACTGACAGTGACATTGTGTTGTGTGGGTTCCCTCTGTCTACCTAGTAGGGTAGGTATTTAATTATGACTTAAATGCAATTTAAATTTTTAAGTTAACTGTCGGAAAAAGGAAAGGAGGAAATTTGTACAGGTCTCCACAACACTTGAGATCTCTCCTTTGCAAGATCGGAGCGGACAAATGATAATGTGATCATTTCCCAACGTGCGGGATTCCTTTTTTTTTTTTTTTTTCTATCTTTTTACATTAATATTGAGGACCTTTAATTATCAGTACGAAGGAATCTTTCCTTTTTTGCTATCCCAAATTAACATTACATGTTTATCAATGAGAGAAACATAATTACTTAATTAGTAAATATTAATTTATGGGATGTATTAGATTAGGATTTTAAAATACTTTTTTGTCATAAAAAAATTTTGAAGATTTTTTTAGATTTGGTGGGAAATTAAAAACTTTTAAAATTTAAAAAAAAATTATGATTAAGATTTTTGTAGTTTGGATTTTATGAATTTAGAATATAGAATTTAAAGGTGATTTTACAGATTTATAAGATTTAAAAAAACATTATGGATTTTTAGAAAAAAATATTTAAAGCTACTGAATACAAATCAACAAGAATATGTTTGAAAATATCATTGAACACAAATTAATCACAAGTCATCATGAGTTGAACTCTCTCACCTACTAATAACGTACATGAATTTCAAATCAAAGTTACAAGCTAATACATTTTAAGATATCTTTTTCATAAATTTTTATAAAGTGATAGCGAAAAATAATAACAAAATATTAGTCAAAAATATAAAATATTTCATTTAACCCATAAAATCAATAATGTCATCAAAATATAAATAAAATAATTCAACAAAAAAAGACATGATGATTAAAACATTAATCATCTGCCTAACTTGAAGAATGTCCAAAATAAACATAAGAATAGATTTGGGATTTCTTTTAAAACATCCCAAACATTACTTTATATTTTCTTTATTAAGTTGTGTATTTTTTCAAAATTGACTGTGCAATAGTTTAGAAAAGATTTTTTAAAACTTTAACTTAATTGTTTGTCCCGACTGATTTAAAACTTCCTCCAAGCTCACATCTACTTCTCTTACGAAATTTTCATTTCATTAAAAATTTATGAACCTAAAGAAGAATGAGATGATGGACTATATTGATTAAGTGATTAGGCTTGTAAGTTGATTCGTAATGATTTGGGATATTAACACATCACTATTAGATCATATAAAAAGTCTCACATTTGATAGGTATGACAATTGAACCCGAACCCATGGGGATATCCCCATCTCGATCCCAATTTTGACGGGGGAAAACCCGAGTTGATCGGGTACAGGTGTGGGTTTGGATTTTCCCCGCTTAAGAAAGTCGGGGACGGGATTGGGGTTGGGAATTGTGATCCCCGCCCTACACCCACACCCGTTCCCACTATTAATATAATAAATTATATAAATACCTTAGAATAATCTATCTATTTATTACATAAATCATAAGTTAAAAAATTTATATTAAACATTAATTTAATTATATTTATTATAAAATAATATTTTTAACTCATTATATAATAACTTTATATATAAAAAAAAATTGTTAAATAATATTTCTATTGATAAAATAAATGAAACAATTTAGTTTATTATGAGAAATAAAAGCGTGTTATACAAGGGTGTGACGAGTAACATTTAAGACGATCATGGAAATCATTTTATGATTTGGGATTGCCATGTGTATGGGAGACGGGATGGGGTTAGAAAACCCGATCCCAACGGGGACGGGGGTGAATCAAATTTTTAAGCCCTAACGGAGAATGGGGATGGGGGCAGGGATAATTTGGGATGTCTGGGACGGGGGTTGGGGAGGCTAATCCCGCCCCCGCCCTACTGCCATACCTAACCTTGGAATAGAAAAACGTATAGGTGAGAGATTATGCCACCCACTCCAAAGCAATAAAATCCATTAAAATTCAGTTAAAAAAACAAGTCTATAAAATCTTTCTGATTTTGAATAACAAATGACTTTTTTGAAGTTATTTAAAATCTCAATCGAATACCACAAGATTTCATTGTCCTCTAAATTTTTTTTTGATAATCTTAATTATTTTTTTATTATTTAACCATCTTGATTAAATATCCAAAATATTTTTACTAAAAAAATAAGTTATTGAAATCTTAAATAATCCTGATCAAATCCACCCTTAAATTTAATTAAAAGAGTAATGTTATATGATGCCAATTTTGTTTACGGGAAGACACATGTCAGAATATTAATGTATTTGTTAAATATTAACTGCTTTTTTTTTTTATTGATTGTTAAATGTTACCTTTAAAAATATTTATAATATATGAAAATTAAATTCTATCTATTTCATAAAAAGTTTAAGTAATCAGTTGGACTCTTTATATCTGTATCTTTTTTTTTTTACTTCCCATCATCATACCCAACAACTCTCTGTTTTAGTCTTCATACAAGCAATTATTTTATATTATTGTCTTTATGTCTCTATTGTGACGTTTTTATAACATGAAAAAAAAAATCAGTAATTAAACACACAAAAAATACTCACAGAAATCAAAATGTATAGTTTTTACATATATGGACTAAAAAAATGAAAACATGGACTAAAATGAAAAAAAAAATGGGACAGGTATAAGAACCAATTAACTTCATCGAATTATATTTGTTTTTTTCTATAACATAATTTATGTTTGATTTTGGATTATATTTTCTATTTTCTATTTTTTTAATTAATTTCTATTTTCACATTTAAAATATTATAAAATTTATTAATAATAATGAAAAATGAAGTGGTTGAAAGATTGTTTATAAAATTGAAAATACTGAAAATTGACATATCTTTTTTTTTAGTTTTTAAAAAAAATTTGTTAAAAATGTTTTAAAAATTAAAATAAACATATTTTTAATTATATTTTTTTTTATATAAAAATAATAATGAAACCCAAGTGATGAGTGATGTTTGGACATATAAGATTTTTATTGAAACAAAAAAAAGTAATTCAAAAAAATAAAAAGATCTATTTTCTTCTACTCGTTCTAAGGTATTCATAATATACCATGTTAGCATTATTATATAAAAATAAATTACAACTGATAGCTGTTTGTGCTCTTATAATATTTTCTGGCTGAGAAGATTGATTTAAAAAAAATGATTAAATTATAATACTTTTTCACTGAAATACCAGTTATGATAAATACAGATGTGACACCTATACAATGAATGCGGCCTTATTTACCGCCATGTTCATCTTTTTTTTGTTGGGATGAGTAAAAAGACACTGTTATCCTTAATTAGTGTAGTACTTCATTTTTTCTTTTTAAGATTGTTATATAATTTATTTATTTTTAATTTTTTTTAAAGTTACAATTTTAATTTATAAAAAAAATGGTGGTTATTAGAAAAGTAAGTCAAATACTTTAATCAATATTTTTTAAAATTAAAAATATAAATATGTAAAATATAATTTGGATAACACATGTTTGATTATTATTTAAAAACACATATTATTGAATTTTTAATAAAATAAAAATGTTTATTTAAAAATTTAATTTTTTTTATTAAAACAAAAAGTTTAATGCTAGTATATTATTAATGTAAAATAATTTTACATTATCAATTAATTACAATCTAATATTTTAATAATTTTTAAAATAATTTTATGATTAACTTTGATAATACGATTGGCGTGTATATTCCACTCCTTGACAATTTAGTAATTTAAAGAATAAGATATTGCATGCTTTGTAATTTATATTTATATGTTAAAAAGATTATTTAAATTTAAATAAAATATTTAATGGATTCATTTATACAAATTAAAAAAAAAATATATTTAAATTTAAACAAAATGTTAAGTATAATCTCACACTATATATAAAGTCATGCTTATTTTTGTAACACAATTTTTTCCTTCTTTAAATGAGTAAAATAAAATATGTAATCTTAAGATAATTATAATAATAATAACTTAAAAACGTCATAAACTAATAATAACTAGATAATTTTGAAAATATTTTTTTTTATTTAAATTAGATGATAAAGTTTGTTAATAATAATATAAAAGAAAAATTATAATCTTAAATGGAATGAAATCAAACTAATAAACTAATAAATATTATAATTATAAGATAATAACAAATATTATAATTATAAGATAAGTACATTAATCAACTTAAGATATTCATTTGTTAAGATTATCTTATTATTTAAATTTATTTCAATATATAATTTATAAATAACAATGATTTATTTTAAAATTGAAAAAATCATGTTGAAGTAACATGGTTGTTAAAATTATCTAAACCTAATTTATTGTTAATGAGATGAAATTAAAAAAACAAATTAAAAATTACATTAATAGTGAGATAATAACAAATATTATAATTATAAGATAATTCCATTGATTAATTTAAGAGATTTATTTGTTAAGGTTATCCTATTATAAAATTATTTTAATATATAATTTATTTTAAAATTTAAAAAGGTATATAGAAGCAATGTGGTTGTTAAAATTATTTAAACTTACTTTATTGTCAATAAGAAGGAATTAAAAAAAGAAAAACAAACTAAGAACTTTGCTTTATTGTCAATGAGAAGAAATTAAAAAAAGAAAAATAAACTAAGTGCATTAATCTAAAGATAATAACAAATATTATAATTATAAAATAATAACAAATTTAAACAAACTAAAAATTGCATTAATCCTGAAATAATAACAAATTTAAACAAAAAATTTAAGAGATTCATTTGTTAAAATTATCTAAACTAATTTTATTGTCAATAAGACAAATTAAAAAAACAAATAAATAAAGAATTGTATTAATCTTAAGATAATAACAAATTTAAACAAAAGATTTAAGAGATTCATTTATTAAAATTATTCTATTAGTTAAATTTATTTTAATATATAATTTAGAAATAACAATGATTTAATTTAAAACTTAAAAAACTGCATAGAAGTAATGTAGTTGTTAAAATTATCTAAACTTACTTTAATGTCTATGAAACGAAATTAAAAAAACAAACAAATTAAGAATTACATTAATCTTAAAATAGTAACAATTGTTATAATTATAAGATAATTACATTAATCAATTTAAACTATTTATTATGTTTTTCTTAGTTTTTTATTATTATTATATACCATTATTGTTTAAAAACAATTATTTCTTTTTTAATTTTAAGCTTATTTTATTACTTATGATGCTTAAAAACTAAAAAAAAAACAATTATTATTATTTTATGACGTTTAGATAAAAATTAAGAAAAATAATTATTATTTAAATTTAAATAAAAGATTTAAGAGATTCATTTATTAAAATTATTCTATTATTTAAATAATAGTTAAATTTCATATTGCAATTGTGTTATTTATCACGAAAAAATATTTCGATAAAAAATGTAGAACAAATATAAATAATACTACATATGAATAAAACTCCTTAAATATAGTAATAATACTTCCTGAACAAAGTAATTACAACCATGTTATTGTTTACACTTGTAAACAAATTGATATATGGTAGAACATAATCGAAGTATAACAAAATTTTAGCTAATTAGTGAAACTATTAATGAATTTGATGAGTAAAAACATTTATTTGGAGGTATGAAATAAGTTTAATATTAACACTTACGATAAAAAAAAAAAAAAAAAAATGCAATATCATGTGTTAATAATAAAAGAAAAATTAAATAATATAAGTAAAAGAGTAAATATAGAAGAAAAAAAGTAATTGAATGTGAGTGAAGTTGAAAAATCTCATATAGATAAAACAAAAAGTAAAAAGAAACTTGATTAAATTCACATGAAAAGGACACCTAATCCTGAAGCTGAAAAGCATGTGTGAGTACAAAAAATTGTATATATTAGTAATGGTGAGAAAAAATACATTTGTGAGAATGGTGAGAAAAAATATATTTTATACCCTAGAGAAATTATAATTGAAGTAGTCGAAATAAAGAATTAATTCAATAATCCATAAGTTCATCACACATAACCAAAAAATCAACATGAAAAAAGTCACATTAAAAAAAAAAATTGTAAGAATGAGGAGAAAATAAATAAAAACAATAAAAAAATAAAAATTATATAAGAATATATATATATATATATAAAAGGAGAATAGAGGAAATATATGATAGTATAAAATTATCACCGATTTGTATATTTATATATTGAAAAAATATTAATTTGATATATTTAAATTATTTTTAAAATTTAATCGATTGATTTGTTAATATTATATTACATATTATTTTTAAGATTTAATTGATTAATTTGTTAATATTATATTGTATTTCAAACATGAATTAGTAATATAAAATAATTTTAATAATAATATTAGTTGAAATATTTAAATTATTTTAAAATTTAATATATTAATTTATTAATATTATTTTATTATTTAACACAATTAAATTTAAAATTAACATGGTAATGACACTCTTTTACTCTATATAAATGAATTACTACGTACGTTGACATAATTTGTGCTGATCGGCATAGGGAGTTTAGAAAGTAAGCATTTTTCCTGATTGCGTAATTATTATTAAGAACTTTGTATTAAATAAAATAAGAAATGTATTTAATATTATATTATTATACTAATACTAATAGCCTAAGAACTTTGTATTAAATAAAATAAGAAATGTATTTAATATATTAAAAACGCGAAACGAATTTAAACTTTGATTATAGCATTACTATTATAGAAGATGACAAGGCACGGATTTCTATATAAAAAAAAAAATTACCCGACGCGAGCAGATCATAAACGGAGTAGCTGTTTTGTTCTGTGTCTCTCTTACTTTATTTTTCATCGTTCATCGGAAATGGCTATCGAGGTTGCTGTGAAAGCTGCTGCTGGTGCTCCAAATGTTCTCGGAGATTGTATGTTTCTTTCTTCCTCTGTTGTCACAAAACAAAACCAAAAATGCTTGTGGATTTTGATTACTTGTTTTATTATTTATTATTTGTTGTTTTTAGGTCCATTTTCCCAAAGGGTTCTCTTAACTCTAGAGGAGAAGAAAATCCCTTACAAACTCCACCTCATCGATCTCAGTAACAAACCACAATGGTAGGTGGTATTGTTGAACTTTAATAATGTGCCATCCATTGTCCCTATCAATTTAGATTTTGGTTATTGTCAGGTTTTTGGGTGTAAACCCTGAAGGGAAGGTGCCAGTGGTTCTCTTTGATAGCAAATGGGTTTCTGATTCTGATGTAATTGTGGGGATACTCGAGGATGAGTACCCAGAACCCTCTCTCATCACTCCTGACAAATTTGCCTCCGTGTATGACTCACTCACTCATCCATCGCCCTTTCTCTTCTTTTTTTTAATTGAGAATTGTTCATTCTTAAGTACTGGATTTGAGTGAGTATACACAATAATATGTTTCTACATGCAGGGGATCAAAGATATTTGGATCTTTTGTGAGTTTTGTGAAGAGCAAGGATTCAAATGATGGAACAGAACAAGCGTTGGTTGCTGAATTGAATGCTTTCAATGAACATCTCAAGGCCAATGTATATATGTGAACTTTATACTAAACGATCTTTCTTTTTTTTTTTGTTAATCTGTTTAAATTTCCTATGCTAATATGGTGGATGCATGGTCAGGGTCCATATGTTGCTGGGGAGAAAGTCACCGCTGTTGATCTGAGTTTGGCACCAAAACTGTACCATCTCGTGGTAGTACTGGGCCACTTCAAGAGTTGGAATATCCCAGAAAGTTTGACACATGTCCACAACTACACTAAGGTATGCACTTGTTTTCTACAATGCATGCACTCTTGTGAAACTGTTTAGTTGTTTCTTTTCTATTGCCATTGAACTGTGACATTGATTGGTGTTTGGTGATGATAGTTTTCTGTGGTCAAACTTGTCATGCCAATATGCTTAAAATTTCTTCAAAATGTCCTGTAGTCACAATAAAGTGTCTGGACATAAAAGACTGGTCCATGGTTTAAGATTTTTTTTACTTATTTACTTATAAACAAGTCTAAATCCTGATTGTGCATAGTAATTTTAAGAGAAGGGTTTCCATGGACATAAATACTATGCTATAGTCTATTGTGCATGAAAAGCAATCTATTTATCTATTGTGAACTGATCCTGCATTGAGTAGAGTAAATCTCTAATTTTCTCGTTAAATTATATTTGGTACATCAATTTGGACCAACTCTAATGGGTTTCCACTGGCTGGTTCTCTGGTCAGTTAGTTTTTTTTTTTTCTGGTTGAATGGACTTGTAAATTATGTATTCTAAGTTCATATCATAAACTTCTTGGGTGAATTTTCAATTCCTACAACTGAAATCTTTTTTGCAATTGTCGTTAATAAAGAAAAAGATGTAATTCCTGGTTTGAAATTTGAGTAGTGTAGCTGTAGATGATTTAGTTGGTTAATCAATAATTATTTTCCGTTACAGCTGCTCTTCACCCGGGAGTCATTTGAGAAAACAAAACCTCCAAAGGAGGAATATGTTATTGCTGGATGGGCGCCTAAGGTGAATGCTTGAAGTAATTCTGAATTATGACTTATGAGATATCTGAACATCAGATATGTAATGTACTCTGACTGAACTTTGTTAAGAATAGGATTTGCGAGCTCATGATTTTTAAGAGTATTGTTCCCCTTTTAATAATAATATGTACTTTGTTGGTGTGTTTATCGGTGATGTAACAACAGTTGTCACTAGTAGCAGTGTTATAGATTTTAATGTTGGAAAAAGATCCTCTCAAATTAAGATAAAACTAGACGAAATGTCAGTTGTTGCTTAATAGTATTACTTTGAGAATCTTAGACTGGACACTCTAGTTTTCTCAACTGGAGAGGATTCGTGTCTGTTCTATCGATTGTCTCTGACTTGGGATATGGATAAATTTGTAGCTATTGAAAAAGCTTCAGACGTAACATCTTCGAATGTTGCTATCGCTACCAAAAACACAAGAAACACTAGGTATCAACTATCAACCATGAATGAACAAATCATTGTTGTGGAATGAAGTTAGGATTTTGTAATGTGAAATCTTACAAACATGTAATGCATTGTTGCAGAATGAAGTGAGGATCTTGTATTCGAAACCTTACGAACATTAATATCAAGATGCTCGGTCCCTACAATGTTACTTTAAACTTTCAAGCAACCTAAACAAAACTCCACCCGTTCTGTCTTCATCTCCTAGGTTACTTGTGTCTCGATAACATGCATACATTTAATCTGATGGTTCCAAGAGAATACAATATGGAGTCTCCTACCTCTTAGAACACGGTATATAAGTTTAACAACTATATGTCGTGTTTGAATGGATGTTGTTCCCTCAAGTGATGTTTCTTTCTTGAACTTCTTGTGGTTCTTCTATATAATGAAAAATATAATTATAATTATACCAAATGGTCGTACTAACATAGAGTTTTTTGTTTTATGCGTTTTTCAATTCTCACAAAGAATTCATATTCAACAAAAACAAACTTATATTCACAGAGAATGAAAGAATTCATATTCAATATTCACAAAGAATTCAATAAAAGCTACACGCTAATAATCATTTTCATCAAGCTCATATTGCCTTTTAAAATAATAAACTTGCCTAATTTGCTCTTCTAAAATGAAAAAAAAATGTAAAATAAAAAATTAATGATATCTTAATTTGATTTGAATAAGAGTTAATTTAATTTAATAATAAATATATATTTTACATACTTTATTTACCTTTTCACTTTGAAGAATTCATTTTCTTTTTCACACTTATTCAACATATTAAATTCTAAAATAGATAAATAGTAGTATTTAAGTCAAATATTCACTCTAAAAATAAATAAATTCTACTGTTTCTAATTGTATTGTTTTAGTGCCATCCATAATTTTGATTTTTTAATATTTTTAACATAAAAATATAACATTATGTTAACTTTATCACAATTTTTCAATAAAAGAACTTGCAGTATATATATTTAAAAACTACTTTAATATGTTTGGAGACATGTCATGTTCTTAAGGATTTTTTTCCCCTATACACTATAAAGAGCATGTAAGTTTTGGAAATTTTCACTATTATATCTATAGTGCATTTACAATTAAGTTAAGTATTTTTATGTTAAATATAAGTTTTTTTTAAAAATAAATATATTAATAAAGATATATACTATATGAATTTAATATTTATATAATATTAAAATAGTATATTCATTTAAAATTATATGAATATATTTATTTAACTCCGACACGCGCGGGAAATGTCGCGCGTGGCCCCCAACAACAACAAAAAAAAGTACAAATTTGTATCTCTGGCTTTTGGATTCCCACAGTTTGTTTGTGTGGCTTCAACTTCAAGTCGCTACCCGCTCTTCTCAGTTCTCACCATTGTTGTCGCCGATTCTATTCGTTGACTCGCCGTGAGTTCCCCTTCATTGATTTGCTCTATCTACTTAATCCCTAATTAAATATATTATTATTATTATTATTATTATTATTATTTTCTGAGGAATGTCATGTTCTCCTTTTTTATTTTGTTTATCAGAGGATAGGATTAGGGTTGATAGCATTTATATAATCAAAGTCTCTTTGACACAGCGCAGGCTTAAGCTCAGAGACAGGGTATCTTTCACTCCTGCAATTCACGATGGCTGACGAAGACTATGACAATATGGACATGGGGTTCTCTCTCTTTCTTTCTTTCTTTTACCAAACACGAAATTACTGTTCAATTTTTCCAATTGAAATCCCTTACTGGAAATCTAGATGAGATTCTTCTAAGTATTTTTGTTTCTGTATGTGAATGTTAAGGCAAAATAACAAAACTTTTCAAATGTTCCTCTTCTGGGTTTTATCATGTTTGCCCTTTCTTTCGAACATCATGCTTCAATCAATTGCTAGGGTTTGAGCCCTGTGTTTTTAACCTGTCTATTTCCACTGAATGATTTCTCATGGTGATGCAGGTATGAGGATGAACCAGCAGAGCCTGAGATTGAGGTACATAATTAATTTCTCTGTCTCGCTCGCGTGTTCTCTTTTTATTGCACAATACATACCTGTCATGAATGAAATAATGAATGGAATTACGGTTGCAGGAAGGTGCAGAGGAGGATTTGGATGCGAACAAAAATGATGAGATAACTGGAGACCCCCTCGACACTGAGGATAAGGAAGACGAACAACCAATAGAGAGGCCTCGGAAGACATCCAAATATATGACTAAGTATGAGCGTGCCAGGATTCTGGGTACCCGAGCTGTTCAAATCAGTATGAATGCTCCTGTCATGGTTGAGTTGGAGGGTGAAACTGATCCACTTGAGGTAATGGAATCTTTATTTGCTCTCTCTTTGCAATTTGATACTTTATTTTTTGTAATGTTGCCATGCTTGAGCACATTGTGAGATTTCCTTTGCCAACCTTATTATGTCAGTTTCAAATATTTCATTAAGAAGCTTCCACTTTTACCTCGTTAGTGATAACTGTGATATACTGACTCTTTAATTGAATGGTGTACCCTGGCATTCACACTACCAATGTATGGTTTGTTTGGATTGAAATTTGGTTTATGAATCTGTAATTTTATGAATATGCAGCTAAATCCATGGATAAGGATAATAGATGGAATTCTGTTTTTGATATTTTCCTTTTAATTTATAGAGATTCTTAAGATAGGAAGATCAATTTACATCAGAAACATGTCATCTTAAATGTAGGTGGAATAGTTTTCTCTTGTAATTATAACTTTTTGCCTTCCTCTGTCTCTGGCTCCCTTAAGAAAAGGTTCTGAACTTTGAGCATAACCTAAAATAGTAAAATGGTTTGTATTTGGTTCTCACATTGGCTTGCCCTTTTAACATTCCAACAATTTCATGTAAAACATTCTTTTTGGTGTAAGATAAGATTGTCATTTTCTACAAACTGCTTCTGTCTTCCAATATCGATTCTGGTCACATGTATATTTAAGATTTAAGTAATCTCCCCTAGATGAGCACTGTAATTATTGAAAAAGTGATTTGTTTCTTTTTTGTTATTCTTTCATGTTTTTGGATTCTCAAGTTCTTCAGCTTCCTGAAGAATGCACCGTGCACACCATTCTAGGAATAAGTTGATTGTGTAGTGTCTGATTTTTGTAGGCTGATAAGAACTAATGTCCAATATTACCTGTCACAGCTTGCTTCTTGGGCTTGTCTACTTTCATTCAATATATTGTGTCAAACTTTTATTTTTAGCAATACCAATTATACCATGTTTTATTTCCTATCTATTCTGTAATTTTGATTATATTTTGTAGACAGTTCTCTATTTTTGTTTAGTAGCTTAAGAATATACATGTTTTGTTTGTTGGCTCTGCTATACAACGTGTGATATCTTTTTCTCCCAACTTATCAGATTGCCATGAAGGAGCTTCGAGAGCGGAAAATACCCTTTACAATCCGGCGCTACTTGCCTGATGGAAGGTAAATACGACTCCTTATATAAGTTAAGTTAGGGACTTCTTTTTTTTTGTTGGGGGGTAAGGTTGATTCCATCCTTTATGTCATACCAACTATTACCATTTTTGGCGAAATTCTCCAGCTATGAAGATTGGGGAGTTGATGAACTGATTGTGGAAGACTCCTGGAAGCGGCAAGTGGGTGGTGATTGATGGTTAAACTGACTGATGTGCGGAGGAGTCACAGGCACTAGGATTTTTGTCCTCATAACTTTTATCTTTGATTTGTTTAAAGGTTGATACTGACCTATGATCCCACCTTAAACTTGGCTCAGAAGGATGTATTAGTTTATGGGTGTCGATGTATCTCTATTGCTTTTGCCTTTGCTTTAGCTTAGTTTAATTTCTGTTTCAACTTGTTTTTATATATCTCTAGGATTTCAATAGTATATCAGTTATCTCTACGTACACATGAAATGTTCTGGTTTTCTCATTTAAGTCCACTTTATTTCTATGTCCAATATGCATGTCAAAAAGTAAGCGAAGGAGAATGGATATTACAAAATGCATACACCAGCTAAGAAAACTTTTATGAAGACATAGTCTTGAGTCTTCCCACCAGTGCATGATCCAATGTATACTGTCAATTTTCACACTGTTGCATTGTCTTGCCAAAGCACGATTATCAGGGAAATGTGGCTGTGGTGTGGTTACCAGCAAAAGAAAACAAGTTTTTTTTTGTTTTTTTTACAATAACTCTTTTAACATTTTTATGGCAAAACATGATTAACTAAAAGTACCTTCGCAACCGTTGGTTTTGTCTTTGATATTGCTTAAAAGGTCTAGCCCATGAGAAAAGAAGAAAAACAATTCGAAAGAATAACATAATTGAAAACAAGGGGGAGAGGGGGTTATATGATTGTTATGAAAATGTGTGATTGTTTAATGTTTTAACGGTGAAAAAATGAGTTAGAATATAAGAGAAGTAGCTCATGAAGTCACCCAAATGAGTCATGACTGGCCTTATTTTGATGAAACATGAAATTTCGTAATTTCATCAACTAAATGTTACATTTGATGGATATAAACTCAACATCATACCATGAATAAACTTTTACCAGTAATAATAATAAAAAAAAAACTTTTTATCCCCTATTGGTCAATCAGAAATGACAGGTATCTTTAAATCACATTTCAAAAGAACAATTTTATTAAAGAGTAATTCTATGATCCACAAAAAAAAAGGGTATTTATATCTAGGTAATTGCGGATCAAATAAATTATATTTGTATATATACATGAAAACCCAACAGAACAGACAATGTCAAGAAGCTCTCTAGCCCTAGTACATGATATTCGAAGTGGTTCAGATATAATATAGTAATCACATAAACAATTTTCTGATTACAACATATGACACTTGGGAAACATCGATTAACAGTATGATGCAACTGTGTAAGAATTCTGCTATGCCACTAAAAAAAAAATCCTATTCTACAATGCGATGAACAGTGATGATGACGAGTGCAATGAAGGAAACATACGATTAAAGACGGAAGGATTTCATAATTTTATTATATACGATTAAAATATTTTTTGATATCTACAGATTCAGGCCCAAATACAAGAAAATAAAAATAAATGATGGTCCAAGCAACTGAGCTCAGTAGGCCCATTAATATGGACTTGGATGCAGTGGCTTGTTATCCCTCCACTGTTTGGAGCCTGAGGTGGTCGCTGCTCTGTGAAACCAGCCTCACGCTGTGCCCTCAAGTCTAAGAACCAAGAAGCATGAGCTTTCGCTCAAGTCCCATGGATCAACTCCAAACTTGGAGTGGGCAGGCCAACTGATTGCAGCAAAGCCCAACCCAGTAAGCCCGAAAGCTGTCCCACCATTCTTATGTCCCCACTTGGGTTACAAGTTGACGATACCCAACTCGACGAACCAAGCTCTTGTCTCAAGGTTTATAAAGATTTCGCTGTTCCCTATTCTAGTCTATGTGGGACTATAATTACCATCGTATTCACCTGCTTCTACAAGGAACGGTGAATATAACGAGGATCAGATTGAGAATCCTCCTCTCGTCTCTGCCATGAAGACGCATATAGTTCAATGTAGAAGGAAATCTCGAAAAATCAGAGACTTGATACATTCTTGATGATGATTCTTTTTTTCTTACATGTTATTGGTATCAACTATCTTAATCGAAAAACGGGCCTATATTAAACGCCATGATTACAAAATGAAAGCCGAAAAATCATTTTATTTCTAATCTATATAATGATTAATATTACCGTGAAAACTTTATAATTCTACATAACTCAAAATCTTATAATTTTATGTTTTTTTATTTTAAAAATATTTTTTAATATACTAATTGATTACGGTTTAACTAAGTGAACTCAATGATTATGAACTAGTGTATCTTCTATAATTAGAATGATTTGTGAAACTTTATAGATTTCCTTAATTTTCTTTATTTATTCAAATTAGAAAATGAATAACATATTTGATCATTAGAGTTTAACTAATTTTGATATGTCGTTATAAATATTTTTTTACATTTTCAATTAATTAAAATTATTTCCATATAAATTTTTAAGTAATTATTAAAAAACCAATAATTTAATTACAATTAGATATGAAAATGTAACAAATATTTATTTACAGTGAGCCGGATTAGGGGGGCAACCAGGGGCCTTGGCCCCCCTCCCTCAAAACTGTTCTAATACTTGATTGGAAAAAATAAGAAACAAATGAAAAAAGAGAATATTGATAGGGAAAAATTAGTTAAATATTTTTTTGAGTTTATATTTATTTAATTCATTTATAGCATTGAATTCTATGTATGGTTTTACACAGAGTGTGTGTGTATTTGAACTAAATCCAATTCTATACGGTTAACATGTTTTTATATACCGCAGCTATGCCTTTGTATCTACGTGTCTCTCTTTTCACAAAATTAATATTAATATGCAGCCAAGCCATGCATGTAAATATTTTAAATGAGACAATTTATATATAGTTAATTCCTGTTCTTGGAAACAATACAAGCTAAGACGTACGAGTGGTTTTAATAATAATCCCATATATTACATTATGTGATAACATACATGCATTATGCATATATATATATATATATATATATATAGTCTGATAAAATACATACTAATACTAGCTAGCTAGCTATCTGAGATAAAATTACATGGCTGGCTAGCATGTATGCATAAAAACTTATTAACTAGGTTGGTAATTAGCATAGCATTTATGTACAACATATCAATCAATGTACGTAGCTAGAATATAGCGTGGGGGCGAGCCTTATAATTAATATAATTTCTGTGGTTTTGGCCTGTTGCATTGCATGGTACTTTGAAGCACTTAAAAATAAGGTCACATCGTTTTCAATGGCTGTTGGAGGAATCTGAGTCTGAGATCATCTTCTGTATTATCCGAGTTGTCTCTTCCTCAGACATTCTGTCATCCACGTCTTTACTCTTCGACTTCATGTAAGGCTCGAAGAATTCCTTGTTTTCCTTCTCTAGCTCCTTCCACACTGCACTTATATATTTATTTTCATGTTAATTTCTTAATTAAACCCATCATATCATATACTTTCAACATATGCATGTGTTTTGGTTGGTTGGTAGGTGGAAGCATCAAGATCATATTGAATCCTTCATTTTTTTACACAAAAACATGATCACAACTTAAAAACCTTCTTAAATAGTTTAATGGTTTCTCTATCTGAATCGATCCTCGGCGTTCCTGATCTTAAGCCAAGTGTAAATGATATATAGTTTCTTCCAAAAAAAAAAAAATGATATATGATTTCTATATATATTATATTATATACAGTAGACAAACGCCAACAGCCCGACACTACGTACAAGAAATTAATGAATCCGTAACCAAATTTAATGACAAAGATTGCTTTTTAGTCGTGTGTCGCTAAAGAATTAGTCATAAATTTTTAATAAAGTATATGTAAATTGTTTTGTCTCTAATAGTAATAGCTATAAGGATTTTGAATTCGTTGTATATCTCATTAATATATATATATATATATATATATATATATATATATATATAAAATAACATGCAATTCACTCGACGTTTTAGTATTTCATTTGCATAATATGTGTTTAAATACAGGGTAACATGTATAATAATTATTTTAAAATCTTATATAATTGTATTTTATTCGACAACTGATTCATATAACTTACATGTCTTCGTAAAATTGGAAATTATAACAAGTTCGCTTATTAAACAAATTATAACTCGACTAATGATTTTCAAATTGAAACCCTTGGCTATGAAAAACCAACTTTACTATCATGGACCTGCGCATGGCAAAGACACAACAATTAGTTATATCTTCCAAATATTGGGTTTTTTTTTTTTTTTTAATTTATAAAGTGAGTGATCACAAACAAAGAATTAGCTTGGCAGTTGACTTTGTTTGGTAATTCTCGATAGAACTCCAATTGATCAAATTCAGAAATTAAAATAGGGTTTGTAAATCAAAAGAGTAGACTTGAGGGAGACATGACTAAATGGTATATATTATTCACATATATATACTATTTAAGTATTTATATTGATGATATATATCGCAAAATTATCAATTTTGCACGCCATTAAAATGAACTGTGATATCGCATGTTTGCATGTTCTTTGGTTGAGGGTCTTTATATAGAGAGAGTAAAGATCGATCATACCAGTGGATGTTATAATAGGATTAATATTTGCATGTTTAGAGAGGGCTTCCATGCATTCTTCCTTGGTCATGTGAAAGATCAAACACTTCTCGATCAGATGCTGCACCTATATTTAATTTGTAGAAAACATTTCAACAACACGATTATCGAACTTATTAGTATAATAAGAAAAAATTAATTTAGAGCTATATATATATACCATATGAATGTATGAAGCAGGAGAAGAAGAAGATGACGCTGAAGAAGATGAAGAAGAAGAAGAAGAAGATTTAGAAGAGTCTCCCATGATCTAAACTAACTATAATAGCAAGCTAGCTAGCATAGTGCAAAGCAAAATAAATAATAAATATTTATATATGCAACATAAACATATCGATCGTGTGAAGACGAAAGAAATAAGAGTAGAGAGGTGGGTGGGGCCAAGAGTCCCACGTGAGAGATAAATTATAATTGGCTGGGAGAAGATTAGAGGAGATTTTAAATGACCATTCTTTGTCTTGTACAATTGCCATTAGAGTTGCCCCCTTCACGTGATTTGTGGGACATGTCCTTCGATTCGACAATCTCACGTCATCAATTTGATGGTTGCTATTTCATGCAAACATAAACCCTTTCTGATTAATTATCAATGTATAAAGTCAAATTCAATACCCTTTATATATATAATTAATGATTAATAATTAATAATACATCTAACCTTATACCAGAATCCAAAAACTGCCCATCCCTTGATATGTCGTTCACTCATTGGTCGACCAGCTTCTTAGATTCCTTCTTTGATCACTTTCTATTCATCTTCAAATATATTTTTTTATTAATTAAGGAAAGTGTTATTAAGTGCAAAGTATATATAGCCATACACAGGGGATACTCTTTAACTTACATACAAAAATCTTAGAGAAATAAATATAAACAACCAACTTAGTGACTTTTTACGCTGTCAATGTATTGAGCACTATTCAACTTGCATGCCTTTAAACTATGTCTATGTTTTAACTTTTTTTCAACTCTATAATATCATTCAAATTAAATAAAAAAATACTCTGAAATACAATATTATTACACATAATTAAAACAAGCCTACCATTGCATGCAAAAAAAAAAAAATGATAAACATGAAAATATTTTTTTCTTTCTAAAGATAGCGTTGAATTGGATTGAATCATTGGATATATAAGCAAAAATATCATTTTGCAAAACCTAAAAAGAAATCAAACTATGCATAAATCATGTTCCAAAACTTATTTAATTTGTTACTAGCTAAAAATCTTTTTTGGTACACGAGACCTAGAGAGTATAGGTTGATTAAATGTTAATTATGCAAATGATTTTTATTATATTATCTATTTATCGAGATAGTAAAAGAGTGTAGGTTGATTAAATACATTGTTAAAAGCAAAAGATTTTTTTGCTGTTTTTTCTTTTATGGATTTTTTATGCTGGCTTAAAATTACGAAAAAGGTAACTTATTTTGATTAATTATTAGTTGATTTTAAATTCCAACTACTCTTGTATTTTGTTAAAAGTTGACCTAACTGCTTTGCATTTTTTTAATAGCTTGTGCGTGTTTTGTAGTACGTTTCGTGTAACAACTCTTTCGGCCCCTTAGTAACAAATAACAACTCTTTTGATAATATACATACACAACTGATATTTTTTGTGGTTCTATGTTTTTTTTAATGTTTTTTTTGTGGTTCTAACTTCTATGTGCATAAATGGATCAATTCTCACTTTAGTAAATTTTATCTTTTTTAATCAAGCTGAATTTTGATATATAGAATGTTTGGGTTTATAGAAGACGTCCAACCGACAATTCTTTAGTGTTAAAACCTTTTTTTTTTATATAACTATTTAAGTATTTATATATGAATAAATTAATTGGAAAGGCACAAGTTAGAAACAAATAATTGAACACATTTTCAAGCTCAAAAAAAGGAAAAAGTTAGTTTGCTGGTATAAAGGACTTTTAGAGGGAAATATAGGGTAAGTGGGTAGAAAATGCTAAGACTAAAATCACGAGGACATGGTTTGGTTTAATGTCTAGTGTTTGAGAATTTAAGATGATTTTGAAATTAATTTTAGATAATTTTAAATATATCTAGTTTCACGTGAAAAAATAAAAATTATAATTAATTTTAGGTCTAAAATTGATTATTAGTTGAAATAAGTAAGGGTAACTAATTAAGATAACTGTAAAGTTAAATTTAAAAATTTATACTTAATTTTATTTTAAAATTAATTTTAAACGAAATCATCTAAAGTTCAAATTAATTATAATCAAAATTAATTTTATTTCTAAATCAATTTTTAGAATGTTCACCCATTCACACACGAATTAGATATTTGAACTTTGAAGGCTTAAGCCGCTATGTTAATTTTTTATGTCTATTATCATAAAACTGCTATTATATATCTTTTTTGGTGCATGCTATTATATATTTAGGTGCTACTAATTAAAGAAGCCATATGCATATACTAAAAATAAATAAATTAAAGAAGTCATATTTTCACATAATTAATAATGTAACATCAGTCTTGTTTTCTGTCCTTTTCAAATAATTTATGGACAGGTTTGTTTTTCTTCGCTTTCCAGCACATCAACATATTCTTTCTAAGAATTTGAATACAAAAATATCATATACATCATATATCTCATAGGAATTAATTGAACAAAGTACGGCGTTTTTTTGTTTTAATTTAACATTGTTTTAGGGACATATGTTTTGTATTATATTTCAAAAACTTTAAAGTACTTCATGGTCTCAAACTATTTTAATCATTATTCTTTTTTAAAACATTTTTACTTTCTTTTTTCATACTATACAAAATGTTAATAAAAAAAAACTATAAGTATACAAAATTCATAAAAAAAAACTAAAATTATAATTACCTCAAAAAGGAACTTTTATCAAAAAATAATTTTATATAAATATATCTATTTAGTTCATTTTACAATATTTTTAATTAGTTTAACAATTATTTTCATAAAACAATTGAAATAAAATAAAAATATGAGTATTTTTTAAGAAATCATTAAATAATAAAAGAGCACAGTATATTTAAAAAAATCAGATAATCATTATTTCTTAAGAAAAAAACATGATTTTTACAAGATGCGATAAATAAATTAGTGGCTTATTTAGAAAAAAAAAATAATATTATTACTAAGTGAGCATGAAAATAAATTCCGTCTGAACCCAAAAGCAGTGAGTGCTGAGTGGGCAAAGCAACGGTCATTAAACTTGTTCATGACGCACTAGTCACTAGGGACAAAATTGTAAAAGATTAATAGTTGCCGTTGAAACCAATTGCGTGCGGCTTGTGCAAAAATGAGTTTTCAAAAACAAATAGAGAAAGAAAGAAAGAAAGCTTGTTAGAGAAAGCAGAAGTTTCTTTGGCGGATGGAGGATGAGGATGCAAGATAATCGAACGTTTTCGCTTTCTTACAACTTTAGGCGGGACGCATAGCAAGAAGATTCCATTAGCGAGTTAATCCAGAAATCAGACAAAGCTTGTAAGTTTTCGTTTTCTTGTGTTATGAGATTTTCTTATGTATTACGCGCATGTGTGCACTTTTTATCTGCTTCTCTGCAGTGTAAAGAAATCATTTTTTTTGTTCAGTTCGGTTAAAAGATGAAAACTCAGGGTTTTGTGGTTTTTAAAATGGTTTTTTTTTCTCTTTCTCATTCAATTGAGCATTCGCACAGGAAGTTGAATACTAGGGTACTTGTTTTCGGGCTTTGTTTTAATTTTATCTTTTTATTCAGTCCAGTTTGATGAGATGAAGGATCTAGTGAAAATTTAACATCTTGAATGTGTAATTTGGTTCCAAATGATGATCCTGGGGTTTGTTGATTTAACATCTTGAATGAATTTTTTGAAGATGGTTTAACACAAATGGCAACACGAACTGGTCGCTTTTTGCTTCAAAACCAAAACGTCAATGTCCATGTTAATGGTATTGTTGTAGTTCTTTTGGTTTAAAAATGTTCCATCATCAATTCCTTTTTTGGTTGTTTTTTCTATGCCTAGGATATAATTCTTAATGTTGGTGCAGGAGGAGGAACTGTTTCTGTTTCTGGGAGGACAGAGGAAAACTAGGGCTGGTGGAAGAAAACCACTTGGACATCTATCCAATGCAGGGAACCTCATCAACCAATTTGATGTTTATTTCATTGAACATAGGCAAACCCTCTGTTAGTCAGGCACCCAAGTTGCACAAGGCAAAGAATCTTGTGACAAAAGAATTGCCAGCAAAGCTTCTGAGAAATCACTCACTCGTAGTAGGAAAGCACTTTCTGACATAAGAAGACCCTGAAACCAAGTTCGTTGATGGAGGAATTTTTCCTCCTAGTGTAATTGTTGAAGAACAAATCTTGCACGATCATAAGAAATGTATCAAATCACAGTTTGAAACTGCAGATGTGCATAATTTTTTCAAGACTGTTGGACTTGAGGATGGTAATTGTTAATTGCATTTATATTTTGTTTGGTGCAGTTTTGGCTTTTAACTTGTGCTGCTTTGATTATTGTTTTTGCTAACTGTAGTTCATTTTGGCTGGTACTTGGTTTTTACTTATTTCTTTGATTTATGATCAGATTCAGATGATCTTATGGCAATTTCCTTTGAGCTGTCTGCAATAAGTAAACTGAAGGTATGTTTGTTTCCTCATGTTTTTCCTGGCCTAGTATATCCCTTGTTTATTGTTTTCTAACTACTTCTAATAGTATAACTGAAAACATTTTTCTCTTTTCTACTATCTTTCACTTTATTTCCACATGAACAAACAAACAAAATAGAAAAAATGGATTTTCATTGAATTCTAATCATGAACACATTTTCTTCTCAATATGCAATAATCTTTGCATGGTTGCTATGCGCAGTACTCATGTTCAAGACTGCCACGTGCACCTTCAATATCCGATGCAACCAGAAAGACAAACTTGCTCTCTTAAATTCAAGCAAGGAGTCATAGATTCATCAGGTGTGACAACTTCACAAATAGAGTCAAGCTTGTTCACTAATGATAGATACCTTTAATCATGATTGAAGAATACGTATTAAATGTTGATTCTTTAAACATGATAGAAGAACAAAAGAGGCTTCATGAAGAGGTTTGTTCCTTAGGCCTCCACTCAATTCTCATCCACCATTTAGAGGCATGCTTTCTTACTAACTAATAACTTACTTTGTAACTCTCAGGTGGCAAAGATGAACAAAGAGAAATATGCCAATAGAAATGGAGGCTGATAAACAGAAGAAAGATGAGAAGGTTGCCAATCTCATGAAGGCATGTTACAATTCTTTCATTTCTTATATATCTTTTTATTAAAATGTGATGGTAATGTGTTCGATGATTGATGCAATGCATGTGATAGTTATTCATTCATCAAAATATTTTTTTGAACATTATATTCATTCATTTAAATTTGTGTCACAATGTGTTATTCTCAATCATAAAACTTTTTGTGAAAATTATATTCATTTAAATAAATCTTTTGTTTTAGTTGTGTTCTTTTCAATAATTTTGTTTTTATGAAAATTATATTAATTCATTTAATTCTTGTGTGATAGTTATTATCACTCATCAAAACTATTTATCCAAATTATATTTATTTATAAAAATCTTTTGTAATAGTTGTTTTCTTTCATAAAAACTTTTATAAAAAGTATATTCATTAATTTAAATCTTTTGTGATAGATATCTTCATTTATCAAAACTTTATGTGAAAATTATATTCATTCATGTATAAATCTTTTGTGATAGTTGCCTTCTTTTATAAAAAAAAATCTTTCATGATTTCTTTTTATGAAAATTATATTCATTCATTAAAAATATTATGATAATTATTTTCATTTATGTAAATCTTTTGTGAGAGTACTCTTTCATAATTTTTTTTTTATCAAAATTATATTCATTCATTTGAATATGTTGTGATTATTCTCATTCATCAAAACTTTTATGTAAAATTATATTCATACATTTAAAATTTTTGTGATAGTTTATTTTTATTAATCAAAACTTTTTTGTGAAATTTATATTCATTTATAAAATCTTTTTGTGGTAGTTGTTGACTTGTTGTTCTCTTTCGTAATTTTTTTAATCAAAAATATATTCATTCATTTAAATATGTTGTGATTATTCTCATTTTTGTGAAATTTATATTCTTTCATTTAAGTTTTTGTGATAATTATTTTCATTAATTAAAATTTTTTATAAAATTTATATTCATTCATTTAAATCCTTTAGTGAAATTTATATTCATTAATCAAAACTTTGTGTGAAATTTATATTCATTCATATAAATCTTTTCGTGGTAATTGTTCTCTTTCATAAATTTTTTTTATGAAAATTATATTCATTAATTTAAATATTTTGTGATAGATATTATCATTGATCAAAACTTTACGTGAAAATTATATATATATATATATATATATATATATATATATATCTCTTTGTGATGGTTTTCTTTCATAAAAAACTTTCATAAAAAAATTATATTCATGTAGTTCTTTTGTAGTAGTTATTCTCTTTCATAATTTTTTTTATTGAAATTATATTCATTTATTTAAAATATTTTGTAAGTATTCTCATTCATCAAAATATTTTGTGAAATTTATATTCATTCATTTAAATCTTTTATGATAGTTATTTTTATTCATAAAAAACTTTAATAAAAATTATATTCATTAAATTAAATATTTTGTGATGGTTTTTTTTCTTAATAAATCTTTTGTGATAGTTATTCTCATTAATAAAAAAACCTTTTTTTAAAAAATCTAGTTATACATTTTAAATCTTTTGTGATAGTTGTTCTCTTTCGTTAAAAATCTTTTGTGAAAATTATATCATTTTCATCAAAATCTTTTGTTAAAATTATATTCATTTTATTTAATAAATCTTCAGTGATAGTTATTCTTATTCATCAAAACTTTTTGTGAAAATTATATTATTTTATCAAAATCTTTTGTTAAAATTATATTCATTCAATAAAGCCTTTTTTTTTTTACAAATTATATTCATTTTATTTAATAAATTTTTTATGATAGTTATTCTTATTCATAAATTTTTTTTTTTGTGAAAATTATATATTTTTATCAAAATCTTTTGTTAAAATTATATTCATTTTATTTAATAAATCTTTTGTCATAGTTTTTTTCCATTAATCAAAACTTTTGGTGAAATTTATATTCATTCATATAATATTTTTGTGGTAGTTGTGTTCTCTTTCATAAAAAAAAAAAAACTTTTATGAATAGCGTATCATTTAAAATATTTTGTCATAATTATTTTCATTCATCAATTTTTTTTTGAAATTTATATTCATTCAAATAATCTTTTTGTGGTAGTTGTGTTTTCTTTCATAAAAAAAACTTTTATGAAAAGCAGATTGATTCATTTAAAATCTTTTGTCATAGTTATTTTCATTAATTAATATTTTTTATGAAATTTATATTCATTCATATAATTTTTTTTTATAGTAATTGTTCTTTTTCATCATTTTTTTTTATGAAAAATATATTTATTCATTTAAATATTTTGTCATATTTATTTTCACTAATCAATACTTTTTATGAAATTTATATTCATTCTTATAAATCTTTTTATGCAAGTTATCTTTCATAATTTTTTTTTATGAAAAGTATATTCATTAATTTAAATATTTTGTTATAAATATTCTCATTAATCAAATCTTTTTTCATAGTTGTTTTCTTTTATAAAAAAATCTTTTATGAAAATTATACTTATTTATTTAAATTTTTTGTAATAATTATTCTCATTCATGTATAAATTTTTTGGGGTGGTTGTTCTTTTTCATTAAATTTTTTTTTATCAAAATTATATTCATGTAAATCTTTTATGGTAGTTGTTCTCTTTTATAATTTTTTTTTACTAAAATTATATTCATTTATTTAAATTTTGAAATTTATATTCATTCATTTAAAATTTTTGTGATAGTTATTTTCATTAATAAAAAAATTATATGAAAAATATATATTTTTTTCATTAATACCTTTTCTGAAATTTATATGACTTAATACTCAAATAAGTTTTTTTTATTACTTTTCCGTGTTCAAATAGAGTATTTTATTAGTAAAAATTATTTAATTGAGTTATTTCTGTCAATTCAAGGTTTAACTTCTTGAAGAGTGCTCGCTGAACGTAGGTAGGCGAGGAGGAGGAGGAAAAAGAGGGAGAAAAAAAGTTTATGAAGTTTGTTTCAGTTAAAAAAAATGATCTAATTGAATATATCTTAAAAATAAGAACACAAAATTGGGCCAAAAAAAAAATGGAATATTTGGGTTAAGCCAAATTTATATTCATTCATTTAAATTTGTTGTGATAGTTAGTTTCATTGTAAAAAATATATATTCATTCATTAAATCTTTTATTATAATTATTCTAATTTATCAAAATATTTTATGAAAATTATATCCATTCATTTTAATCTTATATATGATAATTGTTCTCATTTATCAAAATTCTATGTGAAATTATATTTATTTATATAAATCTTTTATGATAGTTATTTTCATTCATCAAATTTTTTTTAAAATTTATATTCATTCATTTAATTCTCTTGTGATATTATTATTAATTTATTATTAAAAAAAGTTTTTGTGATTTAGTTTTTTTTTCCTCTTATGACAGCATTAATTCAATTTCTTCTTGACCTTTATGTTCTATTCGAATAACGTATGAATACCTCATTTATAATTTTTTTTTACAAAATATTATTTGATTTTAATTTTGTTCTATTTGACCCAATCTTGAAATAAATGCATATTGACATATTTAGAAAAGTCAAAATTGTAATAATGAAAATTATTAATTTCCTAGGTAACAATTTGCAATAAATAATAAATATTAATAAATTAGTTATTAGACATGACTCATAAATAGTCACATGACCTATAAAGTGAGCAATACAAATTGGAACTTGGAAGTAGAAAAAAGATAAACTAAAAAAAGTAAATAAAGCTAGGACTAGGAGTATTCTCAGTACACAGTAGGTGTGCCAAGTCAACATACTATTCTTATTTATTTATTTAATTTATGTAGATATTTGCTTCTTCTCCTTACCTTAGCTTTCATATGTTTAAGTTTAACAATGAAAAATGATCTTTAAACGGTCTACATCTACAATCGGTCTTCTTTTTTTTTTTACGGCAAGTATGTAATAAATTTTATTGCACATTATATAACAAATGGATAACGAAGTAATATTATTTTAAATATAATAAAAGAGTTAAAATTTATTCAAAATTATCAATTTGGATAAATATCAATTGAATAAGTAAAGAAAATTAATCAATTTATTATTTTTTAATGAAAACATTAAAGATAAAGAAAGAGAGAAAACATATTATATCCTAATTGCACAATAAATAGGAATTATCAAAAGGATAAAATTAGTTATTTTATCATATTCATCAAATAAGTTTGTGCTATATTTGTTTATACGATTATTTGTGGTTAAGTTTATTTTAGATTTTAGAGAAAAAAAATTAAATTAAAGATAAAAAAATTATGTATAATTAACTTTATTTCAAAGTTTGAATGTAATATTAAATCTAAACAAAATTATTATTATTTTCTTCAATTTTATTTGATTTTTTAATTTATTATATAACTTTAACTAAAAACAACATTTAATTATATAATAATAAGTAATAATCTTTTTTTTTCCTACCACAACTTCAATAATAATCATGCTCGGATAAGGTAATTATCCTTGACGCAAAAAATTTACATACACCTGTCTATTTAAATAATATAATGATAATAATACCATTATGATGTATTGCATTGTTAGTGTAAAATTTTAATATTTATATTAATTAATTTACTTTTAAAAAATGATATATTTTGAATAAATATTTATTTGTCCGAATAATATTTAAATCAATTTTATTAAATAAGGTCTTAAAAATATCATATTAATATATTTTTTTTGTTTCAAATCATAAGAATAACTTCCCGTTAAATATATCGTTTTCACTGTGAATGTAATAAGACTTTATATTATTGCGTCAATTTTTTGAGTCATATTAATATATAAAAAATAATTCAATACTGAATTATTAATATAAATAATTATTTCTTACTTGAATTGTGAAAAAATACACCCCAATTAAGACTTGAAGCTTCAAACATTAGTGAAGTGATCAATCCATTTGCCATTTTTAATTTAACAAAGTTATTGTGACTTGTGAGGGCATAACACGTTACTTAGTTAGCCTGTTTTTTATATTTTTACACTTGCAAGTTGGAACGGGATAGAGATCATGTGAATCACACATTCAATTGATATTCGTTCTAAATTTATTGATTAGTCACACTTGCAAGTTGGAACGCGGTGATAGAGTTCATGGGATAAGGATAAATTAGTCATTCTATTTGATAGAAACAACTTTCCATCTTCGTACCATGACCAAACCATCTATTTTGGATGGATTAAAAACCTGTGAGCTTTTGCATCCTTTCTTCTCTCTTGAAATCCAAAGAAATGCATTTTACCATTTTTCCCGTTGACCCATCTTCCATCCTCCCATTTTCAATTGTTTCAAAGAGAGGTTTTCATAATAATAATAATATTATCATCATGATTCCAACTTGTTCAATGTGCTGCCTTGTGTACAAACAAAACAACTACACTTTATTTGATTTATGGCCATATAGGAACAAGATAAACAAAAGTGGTTCGGACATAAATAAACACATGTGATACCAACGATAATAACATGACATTGAAGTAACGTGCATACTTTTTTATGTAACGTAGGGGAATCTCTCACAAAGGTGCCGTAAAATGATCAAATATGCTTATACTATTATTATTATTATTATTATTTTCTTGTCTCTTGTCTGTTGTGTACATTTCATTTAATGATTCTTACCTTACTTACCTGGCTAATGGCTATGGCTGTTTCTTCACAGCGTCAGATTCCTCAATTTTTCTTAATCTTAACTGCTCCACTAATGATTTTTTTTTTTTTGTTACATTAATTCTCATTCTCTTTATTGCATCTCAGCGCTTCAAACGCCAAGCATTCCTCAAAGTGTTCACAGAGCTATGGGGTTGTTGTGCATACCGACATTGTTCCTCATTTGTTGTGCATTGTTTGTTTCTCAAGCTCTTGGGGCCAGAATCCCACAACCCCAACAACCCCATAAGTCTCTTCCGTTCATTTGGCCTCTGCCTGCAAAATTCAGCTTCGGCAATGACTCTCTTTCTGTTGACCCTGCACTCTCTCTCTCTGGCAATGGTGCCGCTTCTGCCATTCTTCGAGATGCTTTTGACAGATACAAAGGGATCCTGTTCAAGCATGGTGACAGGTTCAGTTTTCTCAGGACACTCAGGCCTGACTATGATATTACCAAATTGAGTATCAATGTTCATTCCCACAGTGAGGAGGTGGGTTTTCTTTTTTCTTTTTCTTTTCTGGGTTTTCATCAAGTTTGGAATTTTAGATTAGGAACTTGTGTTGCAGCTTAAACTTGGAGTGGATGAAAGCTACAATTTGTTGGTCTCAAGAGCCCAGGGGCTTTCTGGTGCTGGGCAAGTCATAATTGAGGTGTGGTTTGTTTTTATATGACTATTTTGTTATTGGATTCAAATATTCATTTAGATTATGTTGTTGTATACTTCAACTCTGAATGTTATGCTGTCCCTTTCCCTTCCTAAGTTAGAAGTACTTTCTTTTTATATATGTATTTCCTAGTTTAATGCAGTAATTTTCTGTGCCATCAACAAGTCAAACATATCCCTCAACACAATTCTAAAATGCCACATACTAGCAATATTGGAATTTAGTGAAACACTTGTTGATTGAAGTGTTTTGTTTTTAGGGTAGCAAAGTGATTGATAAAGACTCTGATGGTACTGTGCTTCACTTCTTATGGTTAATGAACAGAAACAAATAAATTGCATGTGATTCTTTTTATTTAATAATTGTAATTTCTAGATGACCATTAGCCATCTAATTTTTTGTGGTTTTATTTATTGTAGGCAAATACTGTTTTTGGTGCATTGCGTGGATTAGAGGTACGTGTGGAATTTGCACCCCAATCAGCTTAAACTCTTTCTTCCTTGTCCTTTTTGCTGTTTAGCATGAAGTGGAGGGATAAAAGGAGTTGTAGATACTAGATATATTTTAAATTCTGTCTGCAATCTTCATTTTTCATAATTTAGGTTTGTGTTTTCTCCATATGATTGGCAAAATCTGTAATCTGTTCTGTTCGTGTCTATTGGCCAAGATGTCAGCAGTTTGAAAGATTGCAGTTCTTGTCACTCTTAATCTGTGAAATTATGAACTAACATTAGCCTGTATAAGTATAAGTATTGGTATATAGACAGTAAGATACTTAAACTTAATTTTATTATATATCATTTTTACCTTGAAAATGAGAACTGAACTAAAATGTCATTGTGTTTCTCAATATGCATTGTGGGACAACTAAAACCTTCAGAAAGATTGGCAAACTTATAATACCTTTTGAGCTGTGCATGACCAATTTCCTTAATCCTTTTTCCTATTTTGTGATGCACCAGACATTCAGCCAGTTGTGTTCTTTTGATTATACTACTAAAACAGTACAAATATACAAGGCACCTTGGTCTATCCGAGATAAACCTAGATTTCCATACCGTGGGCTTATGTTGGGTGAGTCAAGATTGTCTGAATGAGACAAATCTACATTCTGCAAGTGTTTATGTGCTATGTTCTGAGGCTCTATTGACACTTATGTTGGTCTTTTTTATTAATTTTGCAGATACATCAAGGCACTATTTACCAGTTGACGTGATCAAGCAGATAATTGAATCTATGTCCTATGCTAAACTTGTAAGATAAATGCCATTTAAGTTTATTTCCCTTACCACTCGGCTGTTTATGACAGTTGGAAACCAAAGAAGTGTATCCTAATTCCTAACTAGCATACCATGCTACTCTGTTTCATGCAATGCTTATGTAAAAAAATTGTACACGGTAGAATGTTTTACATTGGCACATCATAGACGAGCAGTCATTTCCTCTTGAAGTACCTACTTATCCAAATTTGTGGAAAGGTTCATACACAAAGTGGGAACGTTACACAGTAGAGGATGCATATGAAATTGTCAAGTAAGACTTACCTTATTCCAAAATAATATTATAGAATGGTGATGAATTGATCCATGCCTTTTATTAAGTTGTTACTTTCCGGTTTCTATGTTTGAGTTGGCTTTCTGAATCTAACCGGAACTAATACTGTGTTCTCTTTTCATGTTTTACTTTGCCTCGATATAAAGCTTTTCCAAAATGAGAGGTGAGGCATCTTAAAACCCTTTTGAAGCTTTTGTTTCATATTATTGGGAGCATTTTGCATTTGAGACCATGAATTTATATTTTTTGGGTTTTTCTGTTCCTTTTATGCCTTCCATCTTTCTCAGTGTCATGCAAAATAATGAGTATCTGCATGGTTTATCACAGGCATAAATGTGATGGCGGAAGTGGATGTCCCTGGTCATGGAGCATCATGGTAAAGATTATCTCCTGGTCATATTTTTTTTCTTAAGATGATAGTCTGGTAGATTTATAAATTTCTTGAAAATGGTGCTACATAAAAACCCACAAAGTTTTTTTTTTTACATTTACAATTTGGTATGGATATTTCATTCAAGAAAAACTTATGTTTACCATTGGAAAGCTGAAGCTCTCTAGCTATGGATTGAATCAATGTAGCTATGCTATCAACTTTTGCTCCCAATGGATTCCTATGTGTTGACTTTAACAATTTACTATTTCTACTGACAGATATTGTAGACCAAAAATGTATTAATGTTTCTCATTTCTTCGTTTCTGTTTAGGGGTGTTGGATATCCCGATCTGTGGCCATCACCCTCCTGTAAGGAGCCACTAGATGTTTCGAAGAAGTTTACTTTTGATGTCCTTTCTGGTATTCTAACAGGTTAAGTTCCTATCTTGCAAAAATATCAGTATTTGGGTTTGTTAAAATCACTTACTGACCATCCCAAGCTATGCCCATATCTTCCCCTACTATCATGTACACTGATCTCATAAATTAACTTTCTTTCATTCTTCTTTTCTAAATTTTACAGATATGAGAAAAATATTCCCATTTGAACTATTTCACTTGGGTGGTGATGAAGTGAATACAGGTCAGTATGCATGCTAACTGATAATAATTATATTAAAAAGTAGATTTTGGTTTAGTGTAATTCTTAAGCTATTTTGCATTTGATGCTAACTGATAACAAATTTCAAATTATTTTGACAGATTGCTGGACTAATACTTCTACAGTGAATAAATGGTACCGATCTTAACCTGTTATGCTCATTCATTACATTATATGATGGTTTTTTGTTGCCTAGGGCGGTAAAGGCATTGAGTTATCATGCTATGGAAACACAAAACTCAAAATATGCAATTCAACTTAGAAAGTAATTGTTTTTATTTGACTATTCGAATCTGATGGTGAGAAAAAATATTCCGGAAGGGAGTGTGATTGCTATATTCAAGTCACATCAGTTGTCAAACTTCAGAATCAACTGAATTTTGGTATTATTTGCTTGTAAAGCATGTAGAGGAATTTATCCTCCCTTTGTCAGCCACTCAATTTTTAGTTTTGAGCATTAAGATTGTAGTCAAATTTCTAGAAAATTAACCATTGTGATCCATGAATTTGATTATTGTCAATCTATCAAGCACACAATATTCAGATGTGATTATATCTCCGATGCAGGCTTCAGAACCACAACATGACTGCTAAAGATGCCTATCAATATTTTGTATTGAAGGCTCAAAACATAGCTCTTACAAAAAATTGGAGTCCAGTAAACTGGTATGATCTGTGTATATATAGCATCATAACATAAAAATTCATTTTACCCTTAATTGATCCTTAATGATATCTCCCCTAGTATTTCAAATTCCAGTAATAGCTTGCATTCACATAAACATGACGATATCTATATTATTCCAACTGTGCAAAACTGCAGTGCATATGAAACATTACTTCTATTTACCATAGCATGTTCTTGAAGTGTTGACATGTTTTTTGGATTTGACTTTTTTTATGTAACTTCATTCTCAGGGAAGAAACCTTCAATACTTTTCCAACTAAGCTCCATCCACGGACTGTAGTGCATAACTGGTGAGTTTGTGTCCAAGTATCTTTATTTTTGTTTGAAACTGAAATATCACAATTTCAGAATAAAGTATTCCAAGTAAAATACTGTAGGTTGGGCCCTGGGGTTTGTCCAAAGGCTGTTGCAAAAGGTTTCAGGTGTATTTTCAGTAACCAAGGTGTATGGTATCTTGACCATCTAGATATACCTTGGGATGTTGTCTATAATGCTGAGCCATTAGAAGGAATACGTAAAGCTTCTGAACAAAAACTTGTACTTGGAGGAGAAGTCTGTATGTGGGGTGAGACAGCTGATGCATCAGATGTTCAGCAAACAATATGGCCTCGAGCAGCAGCAGCAGCAGGTTAGCTGCATTACTAATGCATGCAAAATTGTTCACCTTTCTTGTATTGTTTTCTTACTTTGATCATGCAAAATTAACAATTACTTGTTTTTTCACAGAACGCTTGTGGAGTCAGAGAGATGCTACTTCAGGAAATGTGAACATAGTTGCATTGCCGCGGTTGCATTACTTCAGATGTCTGTTGAATAGACGAGGAGTTCCAGCTGCTCCTGTCAATAATTTTTATGCTAGAACTGCACCTGTTGGTCCAGGCTCATGCTTTGAGCAATAACTTATCATATGCTTCTTCATCTGTTTGTGAATGCAACTCATTTTTATCTAGCTAGGGGTTAGTGAATGTTAGAGCTCTGGTGAATTCACAACAGTCATATTGTAAGTTATTGTTGAATTCAATAAATAATCTGTTTCTAAATGCAAATTTAATAGACTTGAGGATGCTAATCTGTAGTCCATGAGTTTTTTTGGCTATTTCTTTTTTCTTTTTAAAAGTCATATAAATATAAAAGGTGTGATTGTACCACGGTATAAAATTATGTTATATATTTAGTGCACTACCTTCAAAGTATGACTTTTGAGAGAAGATTATGGCTTTGTCTAAATAATAAATACTTACAAGTATTATATAAGAACTTATGTTAAGTACTTGAAATTCAATAAGTTTATATATATATATATATATAAAAAGAATTGACAGAGTCACAATTTTGTTATGTCACGACTGATATAAACACTCCTTGTCCTATCGTCAGCGGTCTTATGTGCGCTGAAATGCGATTCATTGGCAACAACACTGTAGAAGATGCACTTCTTCCCAAAAAAGAGTGGTGGCTTTGTCAAAGAGCTTGTAACTTACATGGTCACTGATGATTTACTCATTCAACCCATCTCAACCATAACATGCAATGTCTTACAAAACAAATATGAGTTCGGTGTCTTGCAAGAAAAGTTCGTTCAACCGAGGTATATATGTTACCAATGCTTAGTTAGTTTCTCTCCTGCACTTTCAATAATATTGCTTCAGTTAGGTTATCAATATTCTCATAATTTTGAACCCCATTAAACCTTATCGAAATGGTGATGAATCATCACTTATTTCTCAAATTCAAATACTGTTAAATTGAATTGAATTATCGTATTATTGTGTGTTGTGTTCGTCTTCCTTCCACAGATATGCTATAGATACATCACATTCTTTTAAAACGCGCGATGTCCAATGCATCATGAAAGCCACATGCCGGAATTGAGCAAGTGCAATTGCTTTGGGAGTAAGAAGACAGCGGTGATAAAGGGAAGGCAAACACAATAGTCAATAATAGGGTAATTCAATTTGAGAAATAAGTGATGATACATTACCATTACCGCGTTTAAATAATAATATACAGATAGGGTGTAAAGGAATTTTAAAAAATAATATAATTGTGAAGTGAAAGGAAGGAAAATAAACTTAAAAAACATTAAGTAGTATTTAGCAAGAGATTATTCTCAAGGCATCTTTGGAATCCAAAACGGTTTCGACTAATGTTTTTGTCAAGATCGATACCTCATTTCCTGGTCGTAATAATAAAAAAAAGTCAAGATTTTTTTTTTTTGTCATTTAATGCTTTGTGATATTTGCAATAGCAGTGTTTTTGTTTTATTTATTTATTTTGAGTTGATGTGTGATTTTATTTATAGTGGGATTCTTGTTGCCCGTGCGTGGCGTTTCACTTGACTTGCTGTGTTAAAATAGTTATGTTTGGCTGAAAATAAACCTCGATTAATGCAACGTCACTCGTCGCTCTCCATATATATTATATATATAGTTCTCAATTACAACTACTACTTGAGTTAATTAATTTAAAGATGGCTTCCTCTTCCACTAAAATGACTTTGAAATTGCTTATCGACTCAAAACGTGAAAAAGTCCTATTTGCAGAAGCATCAAAAGAAGTCATAGACTTCCTCTTTAAGTTGCTCTGCTTGCCTCTCAGTGCTGTCATAAGGCTTCTAAACAAGGATGGCATGGTTGGCAGCTTAGGAAATCTCTATCAAAGTGTTGAAAATCTTAGCGACACTTACATGCAACCCTTTTGAAGCCAAGAGCCCCTATTTCCTCATCCCAATTCTCTGCCCTTCTTCCTGCTGCTAATCAAGACGACTTCGTCGAAACTTCATTCTACATGTGCCCAAAACCAAGTCGTTGTGCTTATAATGTGACATGTGATAACAAAACCCTTTGTCCTACATGCAGGACTGTTATGAGCTTTAAAATAACCTATGTTGGTAAAAAGGTTGCAGAGGATGCATGTGTTTCCCAATAAGAGTGGTTTTGTCAAAGAGGTTGTCACTTACATGGTCATGGATGATTTAGTCATTCAACCCATGTCAACCATATCAAGTATCACCTTGTTGAACAAATTCAATGTCAAAGAGGTTGGTGCCTTGCAAGAAAAAGAGGTTCAGTTGGGGATGGCTCAGGTATGTTTTATTTTATATCTTGCTCAACAATATTAGAATATTGTTACCACTTCATGCACATATATTATATTTTGGTGAAAATTTATACCCTATACTCTTATTTCCTAATATTTCAGTCGTTATGTCTTTCTCTCGTTCATGCTGTATTTTTGTCTTTTTCCGAAATAGGGTGTCAATCTGCTTAAAGCTTCTCTGCAATCGAAGTCAGTTCTCACCAGTGTTTTTCTCAAGAACAATTAAGTCGGGATCTTAGTTATTTTGGATTTATGATATTTTGCAATTTCTATTACTTACTGTTATGTCTTGAATTAAGATTGGTTTTCTAGTTTTGAAGTTTAGGGTTACAGTGTTATCGGCAATGCTATTTATTCTATTTTGAATTAATATTATTGTATTTGTTCTGTTGCAATCTTTGATTACGGTTAAGTTAATCTCATGTCTTCCTCTCTGAATTAAATCACATTACACTATTTAAAATTATTTTTTTAAAAAAATTATATAAATTACTTTATAATTAAAATTATTTTATTTAAAAATGAATTTTCTACATTTTTTATATTATTAATATACTTTATTTTGGATGCCATGACTATTATTAAAGAAACATTTTAAGTTTTTTTTTTTGAACAAACAACTTCTCATTTAAAAAAGCTTTTAAATTAAAAATAAATGTCAAGGAGCTGCTTTTACTCATTTTCTTAAGCTCTAATTTTTTTTTTTTATACAGAAACAAAATACCCGAGCCCATTCTTTGGTTCTCATACAAAGTTAGCGACATAAGGAGCTAGCACGATCATGAGGTTTTTAGTAAAAAATAGGTTTTCTGACTAAAAAAGGTAAAAAAATAAGTTATAGATGGACTATAAAATAGGTATATATTATGAATACAAAATCTTGTTCGTGTAGTCATATAAAAAAGGTAAAAAAATAAGTTATAGATGGACTATAAAAAACCATGTATTTGAATAACTGAAAATATACTTAAGAAATTTTAAAAATTAAGAGGCCAAATTTCAATTTAACCTTTATTTTTACTATATATATATATATATATATATTTTTTTTTTTATCTTGAAAAATATAAAAGACAATTAAGATTTAACAAATAAAATTTCTAACTATATCACTTTGAATAGGACATGAGTGTTATTTATAAAAAAAGTTCACTAATTGTGCATGAACATATTTTGAGAACTGTTCTGTACATTAATTTCCTTTCTCATACATTATCAGTAATTGAAATTTATTATACTACTTCTATTTGGTAATTACCATAAAAAATATACTATATTACAGTAATTAAACATGAAAAATGTAAACAGTTTGACGATTACGGTTTTGCCATTAAATTTTACTTCACACTAATTTTTTTTATTGATTATTATATTTTCGATTCGAAGTGTAACAGTATAAAAAAAAAAAAAAAATCCTTTTCTTATTCTTGTCCGTGTGTGCATATGATGCCGTTTCACCTGGTGGAATGTCTAAAGTTGATCGATCCGTTAAAATAGTACTCCAAATCCCAGAAGCCTGTTTGTCCAAACGGCTAAAAAGTAGTATATCAATGCAATTAATGGCTAGCCCTCCAAATTCCAAACTCACCATAAATATGAATTTATTTACTTACTTGTACAATCTTTCCACATACCACTACTTTGAATCAGCTGTATATATATATATAGTTCTGAACTCGATCATACACAAATAAATTAAGTCCAGTAAATTAACATATACTACTTTATCAGCATGGCATCTTCCTCCACGAAATTGACTCTGAAATTGCTTATCGACTCAAAGCGTGAGAAAGTGCTGTTCGCAGAAGCATCCAAAGCGGTTGTAGATTTTCTCTTTAACTTGCTTTGCTTGCCTCTCAGTACTGTCATAAGGCTTCTAAACAAGAACAACATGGTTGGCTGCGTAGGTAATCTTTATGAGAGTGTTGAAAACCTGGACCAGACCTACATGCAACCAAACCAGCCCAAGGATGTTCTCTTGAAGCCCAAAGCCCCTATCTCTTCAGCCCAAATCTCTGGCCTTCTTCCCGCAAACGATGATGATCCTGCTAATCACAACTCAGAAATAGAATTCTACAGGTGCCCAAGTCACAACGGTCATGTGACATGTGATAGCAATACTCGTTGTCCTTATCATTGCGGGCGTATGAACTCCAGAATGGAATTTGTTGGCAACAAGCCTGCTGCAGAAGATGTATTTACCAATAATAGTGGATTTGTGAAAGAGGTCGTAACTTATATGATCATGGATGATTTAGTAATTCAGCCCATGTCAAGCATATCAAGTATTACTGTACTTAACAAGTTCAATATCAAAGAGGTTGGTGCCTTGCAAGAAAAGGTCGTTGAGTTGGATATGACTCAGGTACGTAAGTAAATATCGTGATCATAACTGCCCTTTCAAATTTAGATTCATTTTACATGCTTTACAGCTTATGTGTATTTGACTATTTGGTTAAGGATTTGTCACTTTCTTTTTTAATTCATACTACCTTCTAATCTTTTTAACAGGGTGTCAATGTGCTCAAGGCTTCTCTGCAATCAAAGACGGCTCTTACAAGTGTTTTTCTCAAGAACAATAAAGGATCCTCGGATTAACCTAGAATTACTTTATATTTTCTGATGATTATCGAAAAAGTTAAGTCTTGAATAATGTATGCCTTTTGGTTTTAAAGTTTTGGGCTATATTAATATTTGTGGTTCTTTTTTGTTAGAATCTGAATGAATATCGGTAATATACTATTTGCCTTACTGCAATTTATGACTTATGAATATTGCATGTGTGACTTTATTAGTACTATTCTTTTAAAGTACAACTATTTAAAAATGCTACAACTATTTAAAAATGCTTTTTAACTTTAAAAAATGGGCAGGGTTTGGTTTGGTTTGGTTCCTATGAGAATTATTGTGGTGGTAAAACATATATACCCCGACAGTCATGAAATGCAGGATATTTTATACATACCATTAATATATACATTTTCTGGGAGTGATACGAGGCCCACTAACTATGCTGAAGAGGAAGGTCCACATGTGGAGCAGGAGCCTCATGCGGCTAGACCCAAGCGCGCAATGTGGAGAAAAGATTTGTTTTGTTATTTCAGTTTATTTTTAACTTATTTTTCATTAATAGAAATTAATAAATGAATCATTAATAATTTTTCGGATAAAAATTACTAATTAATATTTTTGGCCTTATAATTTAGGATTCAAAGAGATAATATGAAAATATATAAAAAAGAAAACATATATAACGAGAGAATATGAAAATAAATTTCATATAATTTTTTTTTAATTTTTATTTTAAGAAATTTTTACTAATTGGATCTAATTTTTATTGATCCAACTTTTACTTTTATTTATAATTTGAAAATAAATTGAGTTAATCTAATCTTTTTTAGATAATAATGTTTTATTATTCATCTATTCAATCAATCAAGCATACCATCCTTGTCTAGCTTTTTATCATTATGTTTCACTATGATGTAGTCACATGTATTTATCTCCTATTTGGGATTGAGTTTTGTACGTGCATTAATGAACGGAAAAGGCAGAGAAGCATTTGGCTTTAATTATTTATCCTAGTATTACTAGTTTTTTTAATGTACATGTTAATTTTAAAGGAAGATAAATATAATAGATACTTTTTAAGTAAAAAATATAAAAAAGACTTTAATAAATGGTATTAATAACAATGAAATATAAAAACAATAATACTTTATTAAATAAATATTTTATTAAGACAAATTTTTGAATATTTCTAAATATAAAAAAATTTTAAAATAAAATATATAAAAAAATTAATAAATTATATTAATAACAATAAAATATAAAAATAAGAATACTTTTTGGATTTCAATTTAGGCTATAATCCAAGTTATCAATGGATCAGAGATGGAGAATTGGAGATGGTGCAAATATTAAGATATGGATAAGAGATTGGGACACCGGACCAATAGGTGGGACAATATTTTTATTCATGTTGTAGCTCCTTAGCTAACAGAACATATTCTACATATCCCCTTATATCCCACAAATGAAGAAGATACCTTGAACAATAACTAATGATGACTTATATTCTATTAAGTCTGCATACTAGTTTTATATGGAGCATTTTGGTAATAACTAGCAATATCAAAGTGACAGGAAATTGGAAGAAGATATGGAATTGGAAGGTTCCACAGAAAATCACAGAAAATCAAAGTCTTTTTGTGGAAAGTAATGTGGAAAGTAAGCCGAGATTGTATTCCTACTAGATGGTGTTGATTTTTGAGAAGCTTCTATTCTCTGTTTTTTATTACTTCAAAACCTTGGGGCAGATGAGAGACCAGAGAGGTACAATTAATGAACTTATAAGCCTGTTTTACTTTCTAATTTTCTACTGTTTTTCTCCTCCTTTTCTTGGTTTCTACCAGAAAGGACTTCATAAAACATTTGTGTAAAGATGTATTCCACTGTTCCATTTAGCTATTTAACAATTGAGTTTTATTTAGAGTGCCAGTTATGTGCATATGAATCTTTCTCTCTTACTTGCCCCATCTTTTTTGAATCATGGTATCACACATTTCAGTTTCTGATACACTTTGAAAAATCTAATTATTAAAGCCAATGGCTTCGCTGTGGTAATTTGATATAAGTAGTATTGATGAGAACATTGGTTGAAGGATTGTCATAAGCAATTTTTAGAGGTGAGGTGACAAACTGACAATGTTTTTCCCCTTTGGTGTATATGAATATGATTTTATTTTCTGATAACCTAATCCTAGCCTGGTGGATGTTTCTTTGAAGATACCTATCATGGTCTAACCATCCTAAAAGCTTAATCCAATGAGGTAAATTATGTGATAAGTTTTATATCCAACACATCCCTAGACATGGGAACCCTTTGGACTTAGGGTGAGGACAATATAAATGCCTGTATTACCTTATGCTGAAATTTAACTTTTATTTGGAACAATTTGCAACAAGGATTAAATTCTAGAGCATATGACCTTAGAGGCTCTAATACCATGTCTTGAATGAAGTCAATAAACCAAACCTGAAAACTGAAGACTTCAAGACTTAAACTCTGCCAAAAACAGAATCATTACTTGTAATTAGCAAATCCACTTCTAGGAGCTTCAAGAACAATTAGCTATAAACTAACAATGAAATCAGTGGATGATGGCTCATGTGTTGAATCACAAGAAAGTGAATATATAATATGATTTTCTGATCCATTATGAGTTATGACTCAAAACTTACACTTACAGGTTGCAGAGCTGTTGGTGCATCATGGATTATTGGCATAGATACCGATAGAAAAAGTTTGAAAGAGGTACAAGCTTCTAACATGCTTATTTCTTGTTCACTAACGATAGATATCTTTAATCATGATTGAAGAACACGTATTAAATGTTAATTATTTGAATTCAGGTTCCAAAAATAACAGCCTAAGAGTGGAAAAAACATGATAGAAGAACAAAAGAGAGGCCCCATGAAGAGGTTTGTTCTTTAGGCCTCATTTCAATTGGTATGTTATGTATGAAGTGCTTATCCTCCTTTGCATCATTTAAAACTTTTGTGATAGTTATTTTCATTCTTCAAAAGCTTTTTGTGAAATTTGTAATAGTTCATTTAAATCTTGTGTGATTGTTATTCTCATTCATCAAAATATTTTGTGAAAATTATATTCATTCATTTAAATATTTTGTGGTAGTTATTTTTATTCACCGAAACTTTTTGTGAAATTTGTATTCATTCATTTAAATATTTTGTGATAGTTGTTTTATTGTATAAAAAAACATCTATGAAAATTATATTCTTTCATTTAGATCTTGGATGATTTTTAATGTAAATGTTATTTTCATTCATGAACACTTTTTGTGAAGTTTGTATTTATTCATATTAATTTTTTGTGATAGTTGTTCTCTTTATAATTTTTTTTTATGAAAATTATATTATTTCATTTAGATATTGTGTGATTGTTTTTGTGTTTGTTATTTTCATTTATTAATACATTTTGTGAAATTTGTATTCCTTTATAGGAATCTTTTATGATAATTGTTCTTATGTATCAAAATTTTTTTATGAAAATTATATTCTTTCATTTGAATTTTGTGTGATTATTATTCTCATTTATGAAAACCTTTTATGAAAATTATATTCTTTCATTTAGATCTTGTATGATTATTATTTTCATTCATTAAAACCTTTGTGAAAATTCTATTTATTAATTTAAATCTTTTGTGATATGTGTTATCTTGTATAAAAAAACTTTTATAAAAATTATATTCTTTGATTTAGATCTTGTGTAATTATTATTCTCATTCATCAAAACCTTTTGTGAAAACTATATTTATTATTTTAAATCTTTTGTCAAAGGTGTTAAATTGTATAATTTTTTTTCATGGAAATTATATTCTTTTATTTAGATCTTGTGGGATTATTTTTGTGTTTGTTATTTTCATCCAACAAAATTTTTTGTAAAATTTGTATTCTTTTTGTGATAGTTGTTCTCTTGTATAAAAAGACTTTTATGAAAATTATATTCTTTTATTTGGATCTTATGTGATTATTATTTCTATTTATGAAAACCTTTTATGAAAATTATATTTATTCTTTTAAATCTTTTGTGATGGTTCTTTTCATTCAATTAGATTTTTTTTTTTTGAAATTTGTATTCATGAATGGAGTGTGGAAATTCGGTGAAAATTTCAAATCCATTGTGTCTGCCAAATCTTTTGTTAGAAAAAATTCAGATCCATTTACTAATTCCTTGTCAAGGACCTCATCGCTCAATGATACATCTATCGCTGCTCTTAATTCTGAAGTTAACTCTATTAAAATGGTAGGTAAGCTTGGTTTTTGGCATTTGTACCTGCTTTGGACTAGTCTAGCTGAACAAAAAGAATAACCAATGATTTTTTTTTTTATATATTTCTATAATTGCAGTTTGGTACCCATTCTTTGAGTGCGCTTGTTCGTACAATTCTATCGGATAAGAACCCAGAAGAAGTTCCAATGGTAAGGGAGGAATATGTAGCTCCATGTGTTTCACAGCTAAATTTCATCACAACTTTATTGATTAAAATTCTATTAATTTATTTGAGAATCTTTGCCAATAAAGAATCCGAGTTCATATTTCTGACGTTTAATCTTTTGCAATATCTTACTACGTTAGTTAAATACTTGCATGTTCCTGATGTTATTGTAGGAGCTAAGGCATACCCTTCACAACACAAAAGCAGGTATGCAGTTCATGCAAATGAAATTTTCCGAAGAGTTTGTTGAGTTATGTTATTACAGCAAGCTTTTAGTTAGCATTTCTGTTTATTCAGTTAGTTTTCATTTTCGGTTACTTGTACATCCAGTCATTAGCTGGCTTAGTATAGTTAGTTATATATATTTGGTTCCTTTGTAATTTGTTTTTTGAGTTTTAATAATAAGAATTGATGAGCACAATGCTCTTTCTCTTCCAAACTAATACTTTTTACAGAGTTCTCTAATCTTGGTAATGATTTGTGATTTTTTGATTGAAGTTTTTTCGCTCTATTGTTCTCCTTCTTTCTTTGTTGCCTTGTGAGTTGTGATTAATTAATGAAATAGAAAACTAATTATAGCTTAACTACCTGAAGTAACTAATTAACTTGAATATGTATAATGACAGGCATGCACATTTATGGCTTAGGTAATGCTGCTTCTGGATATCATAGAGTTCTTGAAGAAAATTGCAATCTACAATCAAGTCCAGGATCTTAAGGGTAATAGAAATCTCTGGTTGGCTTGTTGCTTTTGGTTAAGGCCTTTATGGCTTTGTTTATTTGTTTTTAATCCCAAAATTGAATTAAGATGAGTAAATTTGTTTCACTAGGAAGTATTAGGGTGTACTATCAAACCATTTGAGCGTAGTGGAAAATACATAAAATGGAACTATCACAGTTAATATTCCTTCAAAGAATGGGAAGGGACGCAGGTCCTTCAACTTTAACAAAGTCTTTGGACCATCTGCAACTCAAGGTTGGTTTGCTTTTTGGTTACAATTATCTCTCGGATTTATAGTTTTAGTGTAATTGAAAATTTTCTCTTCTGTTACAGCTGAGGTCTTCCTAGATATGTAGCCACTCATTATTTCTGTCCTTGATGGTTATAATGTTTGCATATATGCATATGGTCAAACAGGATCCAGAAAAACTTACACTATGGTAGGATCCATATCCAATTACCAATTACTTTTATTCTCTATAAACAAAAAAAAAAAAAAAAACAACGAAATTTTAATGATCATTTGCTGATTTATGTTTTTAACATGTAGATTGGACCAAAAGAGATCACATAGAAAAACCAAGGTGTAAATTACAGGGCTCTAAGTGATTTGTTTCTTATAACAGATCAAAGAAGAGACACTTTCCACTATGACGTTTCTGTTCAAATGATTGAGATTTATAATGAGCAAGTAAGGGATTTGCTGGTCACTGATGGAACAAACAAAAGATATCCTTTTACTAGTTATTTGATTCTCTTTGGTTTTGTATAGAGCAACATGAGTCTTATCTATTTTGGTTTTGTATATCCTAAAAAATTATAGAACATACATACATAACATTGATTTCTTGGCTTCCTTTAACTATTGATACATTAGAAATTCGAAGTAGTTCTTAAAAAGGACTCAGCGTGCCAAATGCAAGCCTTGTCCCTGTATCATCAACTATTGATGTCATTTGAACTAATGAACCTTGGGCAAAGGAATCGTGCAGTTGGAGCAACAGCCCTTAATGATCGCAGTAGCCGATCTCATAGGTATGGTATATCATATTCACTTTCACTCTTGTTTTTGTTTTTGTGATGCTATTTCTTGGACACAATTAACCATTGTCTTCTTCCAAATATCAATTTGGCAGTTGCTTGACTCTTCATGTTCAAGGAAGAAATTTGACATCTGGAGCAATCCTTCGTGGATGCATGCATTTGGTTGACTTGGCAGGAAGTGGGAGGGTGGATAAATCTGAGGCCATGGGAGATATACTAAAAGAGGCACAGCATATTAACAAATCTTTTTCAGCTTTGGGTGATGTCATTACTTCCCTTGCTTAGAGGAACTCACACAACTACTCCCAGATTCACTTGGTAAGGTTTAAGAAGTTGGTTTGCCAACTATATTATTCTATGTTCCTGAGTTGTACTATTCCTTTGAGTTTGTTTCAGGTGGACAGGCTAAGACTTTAATGTTGGTTCACATAAGTCCTGAGAGTGATTCTATTGGTGAAACAATTAGTACCTTTAAATTTGCTGAAAGAGTTGCCATAGTTGAACTTGGTGCTACTTGAGTAAACAAAGATAGGGCAGATGTTAAAGAGCTCAAGGAACAGGTTGATAGTCAAATCCAAATTTTCTGGTTGTTTTCATAATAATCTTAGTAATTCCATTTCCCAACTCCAATTAAGTCTAACTATAGAATTGTGTTTCAAATTGCTCAAGGCAGCACTGGCAAGAAAGGAAGGAGAATCAAAACATTCTTTATCTGGCAGCTCTGAAAAATACAAGACAAAGGCTAGTGAACTATCATCACCTTATCATATAAATGAGCAAGATCTTGACACTGGGGATCAACTTGGATGCTGGCGACTAATGGTTGAGGTTGGCAAAAGAGAGGTATGATACTTCTTTTCTTAGTTGTAATATGTTATTTGAGAAACCTAAATTTCTTGTCAAAAATTTGTATTATTTCATTTAGATCTTGTGTGATTGGTTTTGTGTTTATTATTTTCATTCAACAAAACATTTTGTGATATTTGTATTCATTTTTTTTTTTTTATAGTTGTTCTCTTGTATAAAAAAAACATTTATGAAAATTATATTCTTTCATTTGGATCTTGTGTGATTATTATTTTCATTCATGAAAATCTTTTGTGAAAATTATATTTATTCTATTAAATCTTTTGTTATGGTTGGTTTCTTTCATGAAAACCTTTTATGATAATTATTATTTTCATTTAGATTTAGATTTTGTGTGAATTTTTTTGTGTTTGTTATTTTCATTTAACAAACTTTTTATGAAATTTGTATTCTTTTATTTAGATGTTGTGTGATTGTTTTGGTGTTTGTTATTTTAATTCAACAAAACTTTTTGTGAAATTTCTTTTTCATTTTGTAATAGTTGTTCTCTTGTATAAAATAATTTTTATGAAAATTATATTCTTTTATTTGGATCTTGTGTGATTATTATTTTCATTCTTAAAAGTTTTGTGAAAATTCTATTGATTCTTTAAAATCTTGTGTGTGTGTTTTTTTTTTTTTTTCATTTAGATCTTGTATGATTTGTTTCATGTTTGCTATTTTCATTCAACAAATTTTTTGTGAAATTTGTATTCTTTGATTTAGATCTTGTGTGATTGTTTTTGTGTAAGTTATTTTTATTCAACAAAACTTTTTGTGAAATTTGTATTCATTTTGTGATAGTTGTTTTCTTGTATAATAAAACTTTTATGAAAATTATATTTTTTCATTTGGTTCTTGTGTGAATATTATTCTCATTCATGCAAACCTTTTGTTAAAATTATATTTGTTGTTTAAAATCTTGTGTTGGTTAGTTTCTTTCATGAAAATTATGTTTTTTCATTTTGATCTTGTGTGTATTTTTTTGTATTTGTTATTTTCATTCAACAAAATTTTTTGTGAAATTTGTATTCATTTTGTGACAGTTGTTCTCTTATATAAAAAAAACTTTTATGAGAATTTTATTCTTTCATTTAGATTTTGTGTGATTATTTTTTTCATTAATGAAAACCTTTTGTGAAAATTATATTTATTCTTTAAAATCTTGTGTTGGTTGGTTTCTTTTATGAAAACCATTTATGATTTTTTTTTTCATTTAAATCTTGTGTGAATTTTTGTGTTTATTTTTTTCATTCAACAAAGATTTTATGAAATTTGTATTCTTTCATTTAAATTTTGTGTTATTATTTTTGTGTTTGTTATTTTCATTCAATCCTAACCATGACTCCTATCTTTGAGCGACTAGTCTTCTTGTGAACAATGCCCCTTTTGATTTCCTCAACCTTAGCAATGGCTCATCTCTTTCTTGCACGCGACATAAGAACCTCGAGGTCGCCCAGGGGTATGCTTTAAAACGAAGGTTTCACTCTTAACTCCCCAAATTATTTGGCTATTGGGTTACTCTTGTAATTTGATTCTTTTGACAATTCATCTCTTTACAGAAACTTGAGTTGCAAGAAAGGAGAACTTTGCTTGAAAGATTGCTGAAGTGGACATGAGAAGTTTTTGCTCAAGCTCAAGCAACGAATTGATAGGTAAGACTCGATCCCCCCTCTCATTTCTTTTTCTTCTTTTGATTGGATGCTATATGTATATTAGAGTCGGAATTCATTGTAATGTTGTCGTCTAGTGTCTTCTATTATATTCTTTGGTTTTATGTTATATTTTCTTATTTTTTCCCCATATACATACAATGTTTAAATTTTTAATAGTGATATTATTATTATACTATCAGTTACCATACTTTTGCATCAAAATATATTTTTATATTTTTGGTAGGATCTTATGATCCTTGTTACGATCCTCTATGTTTTATTTGCAAATTTCCTCCTAATCTTAAGTAGGATTTTGATCTTGACAACATTAGTGTCTATGCATTGTTTTCACTTTCTTTTATTGTTGTTCTCAGATAGGTCATACATAACCTTGTGTTTCTCTTTGTTGTTGTACTTTTTTGTCTTTTATATTACTTGACTCTTGTTATTAACTTTTGTATTTGGCTTAAAATTACGACTCTTAATTATTAATTCTGAATATGTCTCTATTTTATAAATTTCATAATAGTTGTTATCTTGGTATCTACCATCCTCCTACAATAGTTTTGGGGTTGGCCATGCTACCCAAGATTGATTGGTTCTATGATGCTATCCTCCATCCTTTCATGTGCATTGTGTTGATCTTTTTGTAGTTTTACATTGGGATCCCTCCCTCGATGTGCATTGCTTCTCCATTTGATTCCTGTACAAACATTATCCTTTCTCATGCATTGCATTAGTCTTTTTGTATTATTACATTTGAGATTCCCTCCCCCCTTGCATTTTTCATGCATAAGCATTATCCTATCACACATTGTGTTGGTCTTTTTGAAGTATTACATTGAGACTCCTCTGTTCAATTATATTCTATTTATTGTGTGTCTCCTTTATGATCTTTATTTGAGAATGTAATATTTCAGTGAGTAGATAGATTATATATGCAGCTGTAGATAGATGAAGAGTTCTCTTTCTTAAAGTTTATAAGTAGGTGTTTACAATTACTTTTTTTCCTGTAGTTAAAAATTAACCGATTTTCTCTTTTCAAGTTTCTTCAACTTTATGAATCTCTACGTACTAACCTTTTTCATTTATTGTGATCCAGAACAGAGTAGATACAAATGAGTTCAAAAAGAGGGGGTGGAAGACCTGGAACTATTTTTAACAATGATATGTCCAAAGAGAAGAGCATATCCGATTCTTAGCCAAAAATTGAGCAGTTGATGCAAGTAATGTCAAATGATGGTGAGTGGAAGGTACATGCAAGGAAGCCCAAAAACAAGGTTGGAAGCAGTGCTGCAAAACCATGGCCCCCCTAGCCCATAATTCTAATCCTAGGGCATGGGCTAATGCATAAATGGCTCAAAAGGCAGGCATCCGGAGTCATGGTGGAGGTGGAAGATCTTTTGGAAATCCTTAGCAGACACGAAATGCTAACTTAAGGAGACCAATTGGTAGAGGAAATGGAAGGTTGTAGCTAGCAACAAGTGGATATGAAAGCAACTATGTGACTCCAAATCTTATAATTCGGCCTCCACTTTAGCATAGCTGGAACTGGTAATCTAGACCTGGTGCAGTGTAGTCCAATGTAAGGGATGGAATTTAACAAGAGGACCTTGATGATGATGACGACGAGGAGTAGGACTCTGATGCTTTGGAAGATACTAATGATGATCTAATGAGTGATGACTATGATTCGGATGCCAGTCAAAAGAGTTGTGAGACAATGGCATTCTCTAGCATGTCATTGGTTTAAGAAGTTCTTTGGGATTTTGGATGACTTGGACTGTTGAACTGATAAATGAACCTGAGAGACAATGGCAAGGTGGTACAGGGGACTGCAGCCCTTGTGGATGACACATGCCAAAATCAATGGCTCCAAAAGAGTGAAGATGCACAAGGAGCTTGTTGTACTTTTGGATAAGGAATTACACAGAAGGGGTATTTCAGTAATTCCAGCTGGGGAAGCATTTAGAAAATGGAAAAGTTTGAAAGAAGGAGATAGTTTGGCTTCTAATGGTTATCATTCAAAATACACAGCTTGAACAAGAGGAAAATGATAAGGTATAGCTAGTAGTGTCATATTTAATATTTTGTTTGCTTGTATTTATGGAGCATAACATTCAGAATTTTCTAATAACATCACTTGTTTCCATGTTAACTTTGGATTTTGTTCTTTATATTCAGTGGATAGGTAGGTACGAGTAATAAAGAACTTTTTGATTATTTTAGCACATACGCTGCTGTGAGAGCACGACATTCTTATGGCCCACAGGGTCATTATAGGATGAGTGTTTTGATATTTGAAGCCTCAGCTAGTGGTTATCTAGAGGCAGAGCGTCTCCACAAACATATTGCAGAGCAACTGATAGCTATGAAAGAAGATCCGGACTTTTTCAACAGGCATTCACTAGGTACCATTTCCTCTTTCTTGGTTACTTTTATGAAAATTATATTTTTTTCATATTTATGAAAATCTTTTATAAAAATTATATATATTCTTTTAAATCTTTTGTGTTTGTTATTTTCATTCTTCAAAATTTTTTGTGAAATTTGTATTTATTTGTATAAATCTTTTTTCATAGTTTTTCTTTTGTATAAATATTTTTTTTATGAAAATTATATTATTTCATTTAAATCTTGTGTAATTATTTTTATAAACTTTTTGTGTTAGTTGTTTTCTTGTATAATTTTTTTTTTATGAAAATTATATTTTTTCACTTAGATGTTGTGTGATTATTATCTTATTCATCAAATTTTTTTTATAAAATCTGTATTCATGCATATAAATCTTTTGTGATAGTTATTCATCCATTTTTTTTATGTTTGTTATTTTCATTTAACAAAATTTTTTGTGAAATTTGCATTTCATTTTGTGATATTTATTCTCCCGTATAAAAAAACTTTATGAAAATTACTTTCTTTCATTTGAATTTTGTGTGATTATTATTCTAATTCATGAAAATCTTTTATGAAAATTATATTTATTCTTTTAAATCTTTTGTGTTTTGGTTTCTTTCATGAAAATCTTTTATGAAAATTAATTTTTTCATTTAGATTTTGTTTGAATTTTTTTGTTTGTTATTTTCATTCAACAAAACTTTTTGTGAAATTTGCATTTCATTTTTTTTTTTTATAGTTGTTCTCTTGCATAAAAAAACTTTTATGAAAATCACATCCTTTCATTTAAATCTTGTGTTATTGTTCTTATGTTTGTTATTCTCATTCAACAAAACTTTTCTGAAATTTTATTTCATTTTGTGATAGTTTTTTTTCTTGTATAAATTTTTTTTTTATAAAAATTATATTATTGCATTTAAGTCTTGTGTGATTGTTTTTGTGTTTGTTATTTTCATTCAACAAAACTTTTTGTGATAGTTGCTCTCTTGTATAATTTTTTTTTTTTTTTTATGAAAATTGTATTCTTTCGTTTGGATCTTGTGTGATTATTAGTTTCATTAATGAAAATCTTTTGTGAAAATTATATTTATTTTTTAAAATCTTTAGTGTTGGTTGGTTTCTTTCATGAAAACCTTTTACAAAAATTATTTTTTCATTTAGATTTAGATTTTGTGTGAATTTTTTTGTGTTTATTATTTTCATTTAACAAAAATTTTTGTGAAATTTGTATTTCATTTTGTGATAGTTGTTCTCTTGTATTAAAAAACTTTTATGAAAATTATATTCTTTCATTTGAATCTTCTGAGATTATTTTTCTCATTCATGAAAACCTTTTGCAAAAATCATATTTATTCTTTTAATATTTTGTGTTTGTTCTTTTCATTCATGAAAACCTTTTGTGAGAATTATTTTCATTTATTTTTTGTACTTTTTTAAGACATTTTATTTGTAAAAACTATTTAATTAAGTTATTTTTGTCAATGGAATTTAACTCCATGAAGAGTAGTAGCTAGAGGAGGTTTAAGAAAAGGGGAGAGAGATGTGTGGAGGGGAAAAGGGTTTAAAAAAGACTTCATGCAATTTATTTCAATTCACAAAAATGACTCAATTTAATAGGTTTTACATGTAAAATGAGATGACAAAATTAAGTATGAAAAATAAACAAAATGAATATTTGAAAATAAGCTCAATTATATTATTTTATTTAAATCTTTTGTGTTTGTTCTTTTCGTTCATTAATTTTTTTTTTGTTAAATTTTTTTTGATAAATGTTCTCTTGTATAAATTTATTTTTTTTTGAAAATTATATTTATTCTTTTAAATTTTTTGTGTTGGTTGGTTTCTTTTATGAAAACCTTTTTGTGAAATTTGTATTTCATTTTTTTTTATAGTTGTTCTTTTGTATAAATTTTTTTTATGAAAATTATATTCTTTCATTTAAATATTGTATGATTAATATTTTCATTCAACAAAATTTTTTGTGAAATTTGTATTTCATTATGTGATAGTTGTTCTTTTGTAAAAAAAAAAAAAATTTATGAAAATTATATTATTTCATTTAGATATTGAGTGATTATTTTTATGTTTGTTAATTTTTTATTCATATAAATCTTTTTTGTGTGATAGTTATTCTCTTGTATAGAAATATTTTTATGAAAATTATATTCTTTCATTTATATCTTGTGTGATTATTAAAAAAATTTTGTGAAAATTCTATTTATTCTTTTAAATTTTTTGTGGTAATTGTTCTTGTATCAACAAATTTTTATGAAAATTATATTATTTCATTATTATTGTCTGATTGTTTTCGTGTTTGCTATAGTTTATTCATCAAAACATTTTAAAAATTTTGTATTCAATCATATAAATATTTTAAGATAGATGTTTCTTGTATAAAAAAAACTTTTATGAAAATCTTATTATTTCATTTAGATCTTTAATGATTGATTTTGTGTTTGTTACTTTTTTATTCATCAAAATATTTTGTAAAATTTGTATTCATTCATATAATTTTTTTTTTTTTGTGATAGTTATTCTCTTATATAAATTTTTTTTTATGCAAATTATATTTTTTCATTTAGATCTTGTGTGATTATTTTTGTGTTTGTTATTTTCATTTTTCAAAAAATTTTGTGAAATTTGTATCCATTTATATTATTTTTTTGTGATTGTTGTTTCCTTGTATAAAAAAACTTTTATGAAAATTATATTCTTTCATCTAGATCTTGTGTGATTGTTTTTGTTTTTGTTATTTTCATTCATCAACACTTTTTGTGAAATTTGTATCCATTTATATTATTTTTTTGTGATTGTTGTTCCCTTTTATAAAAAAACTTTAATGAAAATTATATTCTTTTATCTAGATCTTGTGTGATTGTTTTTGTCTTTGTTATTTTTATTCATCAACACTTTTTGTGAAATTTGTATCCATTTATATTATTTTTTTGTGATTGTTGTTCCATTGTATAGAAAAACTTTTGTAAAAATTATATTCTTTTATTTAGATCTTGGGTGATTGTTTTTGTGGTTGTCACTTTTATTTATAAAAACTTTTTGTAAAATTTGTATTCATTGATATAAATCTTTTTTGATAGATGTCTTTTTGTATAAAAATACTTTTATAAAAATTATATTATTTCGATTTATATTTTGAGTGATTGTTTTTCTCTTTCATCAAAACTTTTTGTGAAAATTCTATTTATTCTTTTAAATGTTTTTTTGTTGGTTGGTTTCTTTTATCAAAACCTTTTTGTCGAAATGATATTTATTTATTTTTTGTGCTCAATTTTTTTTTCAAAATATTATTTAATTATGTTATTTTTATCAATTGAGGTTTAACTCCATGAAGAGGGTTAGGAGAGGAGGGAAGAGTGTTAAAAAAGAAGGTCATGGAGTTGATTTCAATTGACAAAAATAACTCAATTTAATAATTTTTAAATATAAAATAAGAGGATGAAATTAAGCACAAAAAATAAGCAAAATGAATATTTTGTTAATAATCCAAATTATATTTTTCATTTAGATCTTGTGTGATTGTTTTTGTATTTGTTATTTTCATTATTCAAAACTTTTTGTGAAATTTTTATACATTTATATTTTTTTTTGTGATTATTGTTCTATTATATAAAAAAAACTTTTATGAAAATAATATTCTTTCATTTAGATCTTGTGTGATTATTTTTGTGTTTATTATTTTCATTCATCAAAACATTTTTTAAAATTTATATTTATTCATAAAAATCTTTTAAGATAGTTGTTCTCTTTTATAAAATTTTTTTTTAATGAAAATTGTATTCTTTCTTTTTTATCTTGTATGATTATTTTTCTAAATCAAAATCTTTTGTGAAAATTATATTTATTCTTTTAAATCTTTATTGATAGGTGTCCTCTAATGTAATTTTTTTTTTATGAAAATTATATTCTTTCATTTAGATCTTATGTGATTGTTTTTATGTTTGTTATTTTCATTTGTCAAAATTTTTTGTGAAATTTGTATGGTTTTACATTTTTTTTTTGTGATGGTTGATTTTTAGTATTAAAAAACTTTTATGAAACTTATATTATTTCATTTAGATTTTGTGTGATTGTTTTTGTCTTTGTTATTTTCAATTTTGAAAATTTTTTGTGAAATTTGTATATATTTATATTATTTTTTTTGTGATTGCTGTTCCCTTATATAAATTTTTTTTATGAAAATTATATTCTCTCATTTATATCTTATGTTTGTTACTTTTTATTCATCAAAACATTTTCTAAAATTTGTATTCATTCATATAAATCTTTTTATGATAGTTTTCTTATATAAAAAAAACTTTTATGAATTTTTTTTTTTTCATGTAGATCTTGTGTGATTATTATTATCATTTAATAAAACCTTTAGTGAAAATTAATATTTTATGATAATTGTTCTTGTATAGATAAAATTTTATTCTTTTATTTAGATCTTGTGTAATTCTTTTTTTTGTTTGTTATTTTTATTCATCAAAACTTTTTGTCAAATTTATATTTATTTATACAAATCTTTTGTAATAGTTGTTCTCAAGTGTAAAAAATGTTTTATAAAAATTATATTTTTTTATTTAGAACTTGTGTGATTGATTTTGTGTTTGTAGTTTTCATTTATCAAAATTTTTTGTGAATATTGTATTTATTTATATGAATATTTTGTGATAGTTTTTCTTTAATATAAATGTCTTTTTTTTTTAATGAAAAGTATATTCTTTCATTTATATTTTGTGTGATTTTTGTGTTTGTTATTTTCATTTATTAAAATTTTTTGTGAAATTTGTATCCATTTATATTATTTTTAGGGCACGTTTGGGAGTTGCTTACCCTATAAGGTTTTTCATGAAAAACAATGCCAAATCATAATGTATTTGCAATAGAACATTGTTTTTTACGGAATTGTGTAGTATTGCTCTTTTTGGTGGATGTTTCTTTGGTTTATGGTATAGGTTTCTGATAATGCAGAAACTCCTATAATTGGATGTGTTTGCTTGATTGTTGAAATAGATATGTATGTTAAGAGGAATCTCAAATTTGATTCAGACATTCTAATTATAATCAATTATTGTTGATAAGGATGACAAAGTTATTCTTTTAGATGGACATGCATGAGGATTCTTTTGCAAAAACAAATGCATTTTATGTTTTGTACTTTCAATAGGATCACTTAAAATAATTTACAATCATTCCGAAAATAAAGAAATTCCACTATCAAATTAAAATGGAATTGGATAACAAACTAATTAAGGATCTTTTCACTATTTTAATAAAGAAAATATTAATTAAAAAAGAAAATAAACTCAATGTCTTAAAAATGTTAACACCTCTCCTAACATTAATATTTTAGTTTAAATGTAGTTTTGATAGTTTATTTTCACAAATTTAAAATTTTGATCCCTGATTTCTAATTTAAAATTTGGATTCCTATTTTTAAAATCATGCAATTTTGATTCTAAGTATTGGTTTATAACCGTTTGGTTTATAACCATTGACCGTGACAACATATATATATATATATATATATATATATATATATATATATATATATATATTCACGTAAATTTGATTTATTATATTTTTTTTTATGTTTTAAAAAAAAATTAATATTTAAAATAAAAGTAATATTATATCTTCCTATAAATTCTCTTATATTTCTTCCTTAATGTTTTATAAAAAAATAGTATTAAATAAAAATGAAAATAATTTTAATATCTTAATACTTGGCCATACAATAGAAATAAGAGAATTAATAAAATCTTATAAGCTAATTATATAATAGAAATAGTGAATTATAATTTTCATATTCTAATCAATTTTTTTTTAAGGATATTAAGTTTTTTAACAAAGATGATTAATGGGATAAAACTAAGAGCATCAACCATTACTTAAATGAGTTGTTTATGAGTTTTGTGAACCTTCAAGTTTTACGTAAATTTTAATTCTTTATTAAAAAATTCATATAATAATGTTGTCTAAAAAAGTATTTGATTTAATAGTATTTGAAAAAATATTATTTATGGTAATTAACTTTAACCTATAAGCAATAATGCTTAAATAAGTATCTTCATATCATTTGTTTAGAATTAAACAACTCATTTAGCATATTGGAGATGTTCTAACCAAGTTGATCCAAACCTGCTAAATAAATTATAAAACTTGAACTTTAAAATTTAAGCTTGAAATTGATAAGTCATTTTTTTATCAGATTTGACCGAATACTAACTCACAAAAATTGAGGCTTTATAAGATTATACTTAATTTTGGAAGTCAAAATTAAATTTGGACTTCTATGTATAAACAATGTGTGTTTGATTTACCTTTTAAATAAATTAACACACATTTTAAAACATAACGTGAGAAGTAACAACGTCAGGATCAGTTTGATTCAGTTTCTTGTGTTTCTGCAGATTTCAATGTTGCACAAGTTTCAGGAAAGCCTGGCATTCTTCAAACCAGCAGGGTCCCTTCAATGCTTTCTGGGGGATCAACCAGTCAACAAGGTCAGGTATGCAAGATAGAAGAATGAAGTTTTAATACCTCTTTTATTTGTAGTGATGAAATATATAACTTTAGATTTCAGTCATTTGAAAATTAAGTTAATAGTTAAAGACCTCATAAAATAAAGTTTATCTTTATATCATGTGATGATTATGAAGTGGTTGACTTAAAAAAAGTGAAAACCTATAAAAGGCACAGTTTAAAAGCAAATATATACAGTAGTATCACAAGATACAAGTTTACTTTCCATACTTTGAAATGATTATTAATGAATGAGGAGTTGAACAGGATGTACACTTTTTTTTGCTTTCAATTTCTTTGGAATGGGTAAGATGATTATTTTCTGCTTTTGATGGACTAGTTAAAATGTGGTACATCTTCCGAGTATTTAATATTATTGTCTTGCAGATATTGCACAGTGATCAAGTGCGACAAACTATTCTGCATCAGATTGTTGATTTAAAATGGCTTCAACAAAATGAGGAGATTGATTATCCTGCAAAGATCAATAGGCTACAAGAAAAAGATTTATCTCCTTCAGTGTATCCCACTCTTAAGAAGTTGGACGAAAAATTCAATGAGCAAGGACAAAGTTCCCAAGGATCTTGCTACCAATGTTCTGGAAAAAGACTGTCCCATTGTGGAGCTGAATCCTGAAACATTGCCTTCTACGTATTCTCAACTTGACAATTTATCTTCTTCTTCAATTATCGGTCTTCCTTTGCATGGAGAGTTGTTGTGGACATGCAGAAGTCCACTTCAAAGTAATCAGGTCAGAGAATTATCTGTGTCCACTGTTGTGGGCCACAGTTTGACCACTGGCTTTAACTTGGGTTCTCCTAATTTGCAAATTGTTCTTCATTTGTATACCATCTTCCATTTTGTTTATTTTTCAAAAAGTTCATAAAATAGAAGCAAAGGAAGAAATGGAGAAAACAGAAAATATAAAGGTTCCATTAAAAATCATGACATGAAAAGATATAAAAAAAGGAATTTACTGACGCATTCTAGTTTTTTTATTTTACAAAATTGAAGTGAATGACCTTTAATTATGGTAAATGAGAAAAATCAATATTTATAATTTGATTATTTTTTCTTTTCATAATTTATTTTAGATTCTATTTCCATAATTTAAATTATACCTGAATAAGTGATAATTACATTTTATTTTAATCACATTGACTTTATTTAAATCAAAATATATACCGTCTTTTTTATATGTTGTTTCTCTTTTTATTTATATGTTCTCCTTTTACAACAATTCTTAATATATAGAACCAAATTCATATATAAATAAATAGATTAATTTGTTCACTAAATAAATTAGCATTAAATTATCATAATTAATCTAATAATTAGTGATTCCAATTGACATCAAATAATTATAAAATTTGCTTTATGATAATTAAATAATTATAATTAAATAGTTTGATTGCAATCAATTAATTTTTTTGATCATTTATTAAATAAAATATTTCGTGCCATCTGATTTAAAAACAATTTATTATATTTTAATCATTTATCAAGGAGATTTAAATAAATTGTAATTAGACAAATGGTAATCAAATTTTATTCTTTTACATTTGATTTTTAATATATTATTCTAATTTAAGTAATAAAAGATTACTCCTTGATATTTGTGTGAAAGCTAGACAATCAGATCCTCCAAACCTCAATCTCAGTCTATAAATACTTAACGTGTCCATATTATCCACTAGAATACCAATAGCTAATTAAGGGGTTTTGAAAAGATGGAGCAGAAAGAAAATCATGATACTGCAAGGAAAAAGGGAGGGATTATCACAATGCCCTTCATCTTTGGTAAGCTTTCACAATATATAGAAACTTTATTATATTCATTATTAGAATGCCAAACCTTGTCGATCTGTGGAAAAATAGAAAAAAGACTTGTGTGTTTGCAGAAACCAAACAAAGATGTGTCTGAGATGTTGGAAAGGGTAATGAATATTTAATTTTCTCCTGGCAATGGGTGCATATGCAAATTATTTGGTGCCTATCTGGAGATATATCTCATGCGATTCATGTGTCGAGCGGTGGCCAAAATCTTATGTTATTTTCGAAAAAAGAATGCAAAACCTTGCTAAACTAACTCCTCCCTAACACACCAATCTGCATATATATATATATGGTTTTGGATCTGATGTATATATAAAGTTAACTTGTTTTTGGTGCAGCTAATGAGGTTTGTGAGAAGCTGGCTGTGGTGGGTTTCAACACAAACATGATTAGCTACTTGACAATACAGCTTCATTTGCCATTAACCAAAGCAGCTAACACCCTCACTAACTTTAATGGAACTGCAAGCTTGACACCATTGCTTGGTGCTTTCATTGCTGATTCTTATGCTGGAAAGTTCTGGACTGTTACTGTTGCTTCCATTATAAACCAGATAGTACGTAATTAAACACCCTCTCCTCCTCACTCTCTTATATCATTTTTTTTTATATATTCTTACATACATAAAGTTTTTCAATCATGATGATATATGGATAGTGAATACTCTCAGTCAGATAGTCACTCCATTAAAACCTAGCTATTTTTCTGTGTCTTTCTCTTCTATTATTGTATCACATATCGTATCAATACTTTTCTTCACTCTCTTTAGCATTTGGGTATTCATTCATTATTTTCCATATGGACATTTCTTAATAGAGCGAGGTTATTTAATATTGAAAGAAAAATTCACATATATAGAGAACTTGTTATAAAATGGATACATCGGATTTTATCTACAGCTTGTCGATTAATGCTTTACTAGCTTAGTTGACTGAATTTGACACTATATTCTGTTTGTTATAAAAGGGTTTCTAGAGCTTTTCTACCAAAAAAAATTACATTATATTTTCAACAGAGAAGTCGCAAAAAATAGGGATGATTTGCTTGACCCTAACAGCAGTGCTTCCACAGTTTAGACCACCTCCATGCAAGGGTGAAGAGGTGTGCCAGGAAGCAAGTGCAGGATAGCTGGCAGTCCTCTACATCTCACTCCTCCTCGGGGCACTCGGGTCGGGCGGATCCGACCCTGCATCGCATTCGGGGCTGAACAACTTGACTAGTCGGATCCCAAGCAGTCAACAAGGACATGGACTTACTTCAACTGGTACTACTTTGTCATGGGTGTAGCAATTCTCGTGTCTGTGACTGTTCTTGTGTACATTCAGGATAACGTTGGTTGGGGAATTGGCCTTGGAATTCCCACCATTGCAATGTTCCTCTCAATTGTTGCATTCATTGTCGGGTACTCGCTTTACCGCAATTTGAACCCGGATGGGAGCCCGTTTACCCGGTTGCTGCAAGTGGTTGTGGCTGCATTTCGCAAGAGAAAGGTGGCACATGTGTCAAACCTTAGTTTGCTCTACCAAAATGATGAACTAGATGCCTCTATATCTTTGGGAGGGAAGCTTCTTTACAGTGGACAGATGAAGCAAGTGTCTCAAATCTTTTCTTTTTAATCATTGAAAATATCAGACTTTTTAATACTTGTTTTTAATACAGATTTTTGGATAAGGCAGCAATTGTAACAGAAGAAGAAGAAGATGACAAGAAAACACCCAACTTATGGAAGTTAAACACAGTTCATAGAGTGGAGGAACTGAAGACCATAATTAGGATGGGCCTCAGGCATTATTCTCATCACAGCCTATGCCCAACAAAACACATTTTCTCTCCAACAAGCCAAGACCATGGACAGACACCTAACAAAAACCTTTCAAATCCCAGCTGGGTCCATGTCTGTCTTCACCAACCTCACCATGCTTGCCACCACTGCCTTCTACGACCGAGTCTTCATCAAAGTGGCTCGTAGGTTCACTGGGCTGGACCGTGACATTTCCTTCCTCCACAGAATGGGTATTGGGTTTGTCATCTCAACCTTGCCCACATTCATTGCTGGGTTTGTTGAAATGAAGAGAAAGAAGGCAGCTTTGGCCCATGGGCTGGTTGACCAACCACATGCCATAATCCCAGTCTCAGTATTTTGGCTTCTTCCTCAATATAGCCTTAATGGAATGGCGGAGGCCTTTATGTCAATTGGGCACTTGGAGTTTTTCTATGACCAGGATCCTGAGAATATGAGGAGCACTGCCATGGCATTATTTTGGGCTTCAATTTCTGCTGGGAACTATATGAGTACCCTCTTGGTTACTTTGGTACACAAGTTTAGTGCTAGGCCTAATGGATCAAATTGGCTCCCTAATGACAACCTCAACAAGGGGAACTTGGAATACTTTTTCTGGCTCATCACAATATTGCAGTTTTTCAATTTAATATACTATTTCATTTGTTCCAAATTGTACACTTACAAGCCAATTCAGGTGCATGACAAAAGGGATAACAGTTTAGAAGAGAATCAACTTGAACTCTCTACCACAGTTTAGATGTTATGTTATAGGAGTTAAGTTGTTTAAATTTTTAGTGACCATGTTCAGATATTAGGATTTAGGAGACTCACGTATTGCATATAAATGACAATTATTATTATTATAATCAATTAAATTTTATTTCTTAATTTTCTTTCAAAACTTGGTTTTAGTCTCTAAACAATATTTGATTGATCAAAGTTTTTAATTTTTTTTTCCGTCTTCAATTTTATTAAATGTAAAAACAACATACCAACTCTTAACACGTGTGACTCCAACGACTCTCCCCAGGGGCCTCAAAGTAATTTCAGCACATATCGTCCAGCTGTGAACACATTTACCAAAGCATCATAGCCTTTAAATTTACCAAAACGCCCCCTCCTCCATTTTTCCAGCTCTCCATGCATGCTATTACAATTTCACAGCACACACTCGCTGTATCGTATCATTATTATTATTATTATTGTATTTTTCCCTTCGAAACAAAACTCCAATTTCTTTTTATTAAAAAAAGGAAAAGAAAAAGAAAAAACAGAAAGCAAAGCTGAAGAAGAAGAAGGAAGAAGGAAGAATGATCGAAGAAGAGTCCTAAACTTAAAAGGAAGAAATTAAGGTATCGTGCCCTTTTTGACCGAGTCAACCCACGCGCCGCCACCTCACAACTCACAAGTCACAACCACCTTGACGGCGTTCAATACGTCGTCATTACCTCAACAGCAGAAAGAAAGGAGCTCGCGCTCTGAATTCGCGTGCGATCTGTTTTTCAATTCTTCATCGCGGCGAGTTAGTTGGTGGTGTTGTGATCGGAGATGATGGGGTCGAGGGGACTGTTCGGGTGGTCCCCGCCGCACATACAGCCTCTCACGCCGGTTTCGGAAGTGTCGGAGCCGCCGGAGTCGCCGTCGCCGTACCTCGACCTTGGCGCCGAGACCTCCGCGTCGCAGCCGATGGAGGTCGAGGAGGAGATGGAGGAGGCCGACGAGATTGAGCCGCCGCCCGCCGCCGTTCCTTTCTCCCGCCTCTTCGCCTGCGCCGACCGCCTCGACTGGTTTCTCATGCTCGTCGGCTCCCTCGCCGCCGCCGCGCACGGCACCGCTCTCGTCGTTTACTTGCACTACTTCGCCAAGGTTCTACGGGTTCATGAACAGGGAACGTCGGAAGAGCAGTTTCACAAGTTCAAGGAGGTTCGATTTCGTTTCAAAACCCTACTTTTTGTTGTACTCAGCTTCTAGATTTTGATTAGCTTCTGTCATTTGATTCCGCTTACCTTAGGCAGTGAAATTAAGTCTTGTGTACTGTGCTATTAGTTTTTGTAGTTTGGTTGCCGTGTAGCTAGAGGTAATTCAGCAATTAAGCATAGCATATCATAGTCTTCCCCCCTCCCTACTCCTTAATTAGTCAATTTCCCCTTTCATAAGGGTTTTTTGTCCTGGTCACTGGAGCACATGGATCTTCCAAGTCGTTAGGGCCATGCTGATTCTTTGTTCAGGGTGCCAAACTCAACATTGGCAACTTCCCGTGTGTTGGTTCCTTGTTGATTACGCACATTCATGTCAATTTCTACATCAAAAATGTTAAATCTACTATGTATGTTTTGCTTCAAAAGATCATGCGTCAAGGGGTTAGATGAGAAACCAAATTTGTAGCGGGACTTAACCTAGCACCTTACACTATGTTATGTTTTGGCCTGTTCTTTTGTAGTTATAAATTTACTTTGTTTATTGGGTTAGTCATCACTCATCAATGATTTTATTACTTGAACAATTGGAGAGTGATGCTAGAAGCTTTTTTTTTTTTTTGGTCTAGCATGAATAAAGTGTTAAGAAAATGGGGAGATTGGGATTCCAGAGAGAAGGATTAGGGGCGAGGATGTGGAAGGCTGGAAGTCCCATTTAAAGAAGAACTTGCCCCTCTCATCAAGTCTGGCTTTTATGAGTGGGCAATTAGAGTCTGGTTTGTCCACCTGCTGTCTGATGAGATTGAGTGGGAGCGTGCTACTTACTGGTTAGGTTTGAGACCTGGAGCTTCCATTTAAGGAACCTCTTCCCTCTCATCTCTTGAGTTTACATAAATTGTTGACAGAAGAATAGTTGGATAGAAGTTTCATTGTGGTTATGTTTATAAGGGCAGGGCAATTTCTGTGCACAGGAAGTGGTCAATTCTCTGGATATTTGTGCGCTGTGAACAGCAACTGCTGGTATATGAACGATTGAAGGGTTTTGGGAAAATTCAAACAAGGATTAATAAGAATGTTGATGGGATGAAATTTTATTGTTATATGCCAATGAAATTAAGTCTTGGGTAGAGTGCAAAGCTTGAGAAAGTTGAACAATAACTAAGAAGCAGGAGAAAATAAACCGAGGGTTTGATTGCATAACACAAGTATACAAGAAGAGTACAACTTCTTCCTTTATTCATAAAACTGATTACTCATTTCTCTCTTTGGGCGCATATGAGGAGAAAAGCATTAACAGTTATTCAATAGGAGGCCTATGACTTATCCTCTATACAATCCTAATATTATTAGGATTTAGACTTCCTACAATGATTGGGAAAGAAATCAAATTAAAGTCCAGTATAAAAAAGTGTTTAGTAATCATGAATCTTGTCTCCTCACAGCAATGTTAAGTAAATAATATTAAATTGAGGCAATGTGACCTTTAAACTTAGGCTTTCTCAATGCTAAGTCTTGCATACACTAGCACTCAACTTTTGACAAATACATTACTGTTGGGAGCAACTGCACAAATAATAATTATGTAGAAGAAAAGTAGTTACATCATTAGCATGGTTCAACCCACAAGGAATGAACAATAGGTTTGTGTTTTAAACTTACTTCTACCAGGGAACTGAAGAGTATGGCTGTTCATTTTTCAACTGGTTAATTTAGTGGTTGAACCATATGACATCATAACTACGTATTTAATTATTTTGCAAGGCACTTAGTTTGTGAACCAGATGTGAAAAGTGGACTCATGTGCTTATTTACCCTTGTTTCTTCTGCAGCTTGCTTTAACCATTGTTTATATTGCTGGGGGAGTTTTTGCTGCTGGTTGGATTGGTAAATTAATTACTAGAAATTTTCTTATTAGATGTTAAATTTAAGTTTCCTGCAATACTAATTTTTCTTGTTTAATAGAGGTTTCATGTTGGATTCTTACTGGAGAACGGCAGACTGCTGTCATCAGATCAAAATATGTCCAAGTTTTACTTAATCAGGATATGAGTTTTTTTGATACTTACGGAAATAATGGAGACATTGTGAGTCAAGTATTGAGTGATGTGCTGCTCATTCAGTCTGCTCTTAGTGAAAAGGTGTGCTGTGCTCTTGTGTGTGTTCATTCATTTGTAAATTTGTTATTCTTTCCAGATAATATCTCAACACATATTTCATACAGTGTGTTGTCTTTTGATGATACAGGTTGGGAATTATATTCATAATATGGCGACATTCTTCAGTGGTCTTGTTATTGCTTTCATCAATTGTTGGCAGATTGCATTGATTACATTAGCTACAGGTCCATTTATTGTTGCTGCAGGAGGAATATCAAATATATTCCTCCATAGGCTTGCTGAGAATATTCAAGATGCATATGCTGAAGCAGCTAGCATTGCTGAACAGGTTATTTATTGTTAAATTTTTATTCATCCTTACCAATGATTGCTTTATACATGGATTCAATTTAATGGTAGATTTCAATTGATTTTAATTTTACTAAAGTAACTAAAAACCAAAAGAAAGAAAGGGATTTAAATCTGTTTGGAAGTCTTTCGTATCATGACTTCATGTATGTGATTGTGTATCTTTCCTTGTACTATTATTCATCCAGTAAGTGTGGTACAATTCGGGGCATGTAGAGGGAAGTTCTGGAGAATGTATTTGTTAGAATCAAACTTATGTATTTCTTTACCATGTTATGGAATTAAGACTTGCTTGAGATGTCTTTTACTTAGATGGTATCTGTTTTTTATTAGAAAGAGAAGAGAAAAAATACAACTAGGGGGAGGATAAGATATTCTTCTAAAAAGAAATTTCTATGGCAATTTGCAACAAGGTTACCCTATCTTTCTGCTTATTAGCAACTTCCTTCTACCAGACAAGAGCACATACTTTAACACATTTAAACACATACAGACACCCTTAAATATGCCAGCATTCTGCTGCAACTGAATAGTGGAAGGCTGGAAGCTCTATTTTTCTGACTTCATTTTGTGGGTAGATCATCATGATCTTTTCCTTCAAATAGGAAATTAGGAATTGAAAACTAAGTCCCAATTTGTGAAATGGTATCTGTGAAATAAAATGCTTCTAGATTTCTACTAGTAATCTCTGTTCGTAATCATGGATAAGTTGCCACAAACTCTAAATATTATACACATCTCAGATATTTATAGCTTTGGTTCATACTTCTATGTGTTCCTGCTTCATTGGATCCAATATTTATTCGATTATATATGGAACAGTTTTGAGGTTTACTTTATGGTTGGAAAGGAATGGATATGATTGCCTTGATTTCTTTGTTTATCTGCAAGTTTGGATAAGCTGCACCCGTTATCTATATTTTTGCTTTAATGTTTTGAATTTGGTGAAGTGGAATGGACGGTAATGTTCTCATTATTTGATGAATCATTTTTTGTGCCATTGGTTCTGAATGTGTATAATTTCTTGTGATGCAGGCAGTTTCATATATAAGGACCTTGTGTGCGTTTACGAATGAAACATTGGCTAAATATTCATATGCAACATCACTGCAAGCTACTCTTAGATATGGTATATTAATTAGTCTTGTTCAAGGGCTTGGCCTTGGTTTTACATATGGGCTTGCAATATGTTCTTGTGCATTGCAACTCTGGGTTGGAAGGTTCTTGATTATCGATGGAAAAGCTCATGGTGGTGAAATTATAACAGCTCTGTTTGCTGTGATTCTAAGTGGCTTGTGAGCATCATTCCCAACTTTTATTTATTTTTTTCTTTATTTGTTTTGCATTTTGCTTACAATTTTTGTTAATTTCATTAAGGGGATTGAATCAAGCAGCAACAAATTTCTATTCATTTGATCAAGGGCGAATAGCTGCCTATAGACTATTTGAGATGATAAGCCGATCATCCTCATCTTTTAATCATGATGGCAGTGCTCCAGTTTCTGTGCAAGGAAATATAGAGTTTCGGAATGTTTACTTCAGTTATCTTTCTCGCCCTGAAATCCCTATCTTGAGTGGGTTTTATCTCACTGTTCCTGCTAAAAAAACTGTGGCACTTGTTGGTAGAAATGGCTCTGGAAAAAGTAGTATTATTCCCCTCATGGAGCGGTTCTATGATCCAACATTAGGTAATTATTTTCCCCTTGATAGTGCATATTTATTTCATATTTCATCTAAAGCACTTTAAAGTTCATTTCAGATTTAATTAATTTACCAATCTGTGATTCAGGGGAAGTTCTTTTAGATGGTGAAAATATAAAGAATATGAAACTGGAATGGCTAAGGAGCCAAATAGGACTGGTCACCCAGGAACCTGCTTTGCTCAGTTTGAGTATAAGAGACAACATTGCTTATGGGCGAGATACCACCATGGATCAAATTGAAGAGGCTGCTAAAATAGCTCATGCACATACCTTTATCAGCTCATTAGATAAAGGTTATGACACACAGGTGAAGCTTGATTGACATCATCATATGAAGCCTATTGTTCTATTTTTGGTTTCTATGTTCAAATTTCAATTATATCCTTTTTGGTGGGAATCTCTTTTCACCTCCTAAACTGGGGCTTCCGTCTTTCAGGTTGGCAGGGCTGGTCTAGCTTTGACAGAAGAGCAGAAAATAAAACTTTCTATTGCAAGAGCTGTGCTTTTAAATCCATCCATTCTTCTGCTTGATGAGGTTACTGGTGGACTTGATTTTGAGGCTGAGAGGTCTGTTCAGGAGGCTCTGGATCTCCTCATGTTGGGACGCTCAACAATAATAATTGCTCGACGGCTTAGTCTTATAAAGAATGCTGATTATATAGCTGTTATGGAGGATGGTCAACTTGTTGAGATGGGTACTCATGATGAATTACTGACCCTGGATGGCTTATATGCAGAGCTTCTTCGATGTGAAGAGGCCACAAAACTTCCCAAGAGGTCTGATACTGCCTCAAATCATGCTTCTACTTTTTCCATGCAACTTTGTTTATGTTTGTGAGGAATATAACATGGCTCTTTTAAAGAAAAATAGATATTGTGAGGTTTGAAGTGACAATAGTCTGTTAAGAAAATGATTTACTATATTAATAAACTAATAATTGTTACGCTATGGTTGAAGTGGCAATGTTTATTTATTTATTTATAATTTGCAAGATTTCACCATTTGCATTTAGAAAATCACTTTGTTCATCATCCAGGATGCCTGTTCGAAACTACAAGGAGACTGCAACTTTCCAAATTGAGAAAGATTCTTCAGAAAGTCATAGCTTCAAAGAACCTTCATCTCCTAAAATGATAAAGTCACCCTCTCTTCAGAGAGTTTCTGCCATATTTCGGCCTTCAGATGGCTTCTTTAACTCACAAGAATCACCAAAAATTCGGAGCCCACCATCTGAGAAGTTGATGGAAAATGGCCAGTCTTTAGATTCAGCAGATAAGGAGCCATCAATAAAAAGGCAGGATAGTTTTGAAATGAGACTACCAGAGTTACCCAAGATTGATGTTCAATGTGTGCATCGACAAACATCAAATGGTTCTGACCCAGAATCCCCTGTTTCACCTCTTTTAACATCTGATCCAAAAAATGAACGCTCCCATTCACAGACTTTTAGCAGACCTGATAGTCATTCTGATGATCTTTCAGTGAAAATGAGTGAGTCAAAGGATGCAAGGCATCGAAAACAACCCTCAGTTTGGAGGCTAGCAGAGCTTAGTTTTGCAGAGTGGCTTTATGCTGTGTTAGGAAGCATAGGTGCTGCTATCTTTGGTTCTTTCAATCCTCTTCTTGCTTATGTTATTGGCCTGGTGGTGACAGATTACTATAGAATTAATGCAGCTCAGCACTTACGAGGGGAGATAGACAAATGGTGCTTGATCATTGCCTGCATGGGTATTGTGACTGTCATTGCCAACTTTTTACAGCATTTCTATTTTGGTATTATGGGGGAGAAAATGACAGAAAGAGTTAGGAGAATGATGTTCTCAGGTGTGTTGATTTAAGTATTATTTATATAAAAAAAAAAAGAAGGCAATTTGGACTTCTGAACTGTACTTAACCTGTTTCCATAACATTGTAGCCATGCTTCGCAATGAAACTGGATGGTTTGATGATGAGGAAAATAGTGCTGACAATTTATCCATGCGCTTGGCCAATGATGCTACATTTGTGCGAGCGGCATTCAGTAACCGACTTTCCATATTTATACAGGACAGTGCTGCAGTTATGGTTGCTTTTCTCATTGGTGTTTTGTTGCACTGGCGATTAGCACTTGTAGCTTTAGCAACACTTCCAGTTCTTTGTGTTTCTGCTCTTGCCCAGGTTTGCCCCTGCTCTTCTGATTTTGCAATGTAATTTTCTCAGGTGGATGGGTTAAGCTTGTATTTCTTTTTCATGTTAACAGTCTGTAAAAATTTATGCCTGTTCAAAATTCAGTACTTTTGAAATTCATATTTCCAATTTCCCACATCTTTTCATATCAACAACAGCCAAGCCTTTTCCCACCAGGTGGGGATCTTTTCAAGTCATGAATGAAATGCGGATGCATATCCTAAATTGTGCTATTTTCTAAACATATGTTGGTGTCCTGTTATCTCTTTTTTTTTTTTTTTTCATTTATTGCATTCATTGTAAGCTAATTAAGGTGAACAGTTGCTAGTAAATATTAATGTGTCTCCTTTGCTTCATGAATGATACCAAATCCAAAAGCCTTGAAATGTCTTAAAAGTCTGGGTTTGTGCAAGGCTTGCTAATGTTTAGAAAGGAAAGGCTGAAAAGAAAGAAAAAAGACACTGTTTCCAAACTAAAAACAATGATGCATGCATCTCAAATGACAAAAACTAAATGCACATTCAGTTATGATGGTTTTAACAAATTTGATATTTGAAATTACCTGTGGCATTGCGGTAATTACAATTATAATTTGTATTTTATCTTTTCATGTTTTAGTTATCAATGGTTTGTAATTGGTGTAATTTGGCAATGTCTTTGCTAACTTTATTCTTTGATAGATTTAATATTTCTTCTTTGGAAATCAACATTCTGTTGCATTTTATTACGCTGCACAAGGTTACCGTGGTTGAATGCTATTTTACCTCTTTTTATGGGGTTTGTTTTCATTGATGGAAATTCTTATTTTTGTCAATTTATGTTTAATTTCAATTACCAAATATCAAGGTTACCATGGTAGATGACTAATAATGCTGACTAAGCATAACAATTTTTCTTTTTTTATTAATTTTCTTTGATGGTTTGCATGATGCATGTGTTAAGGCATTCTCCTTGATCTTGCAGAAATTGTGGCTTGCTGGATTTTCAAAGGGCATACAGGAAATGCACAGAAAGGCATCTTTGGTTCTTGAAGATGCAGTTAGGAATATTTACACTGTTGTTGCATTTTGTGCTGGTAATAAGGTGATGGAACTCTACCAGTTGCAGTTAAATAAAATATTTAAGCAAAGCTTTCTTCATGGAGTGGCCATTGGTTTTGCATTTGGGTTTTCACAGTTTCTGCTGTTTGCTTGTAATGCCCTTCTACTTTGGTACACTGCAATATGTGTAAATAAGAGTTATGTGGATCTACCTACTGCTCTCAAGGAGTACATTGTTTTCTCATTCGCTACATTTGCCCTTGTGGAGCCTTTCGGGTTGGCTCCTTACATACTTAAGCGACGCAAATCTCTCATGTCAGTGTTTGAAATTATAGATCGTGTGCCTAAGATTGATCCTGATGATAGCTCAGCACTGAAGCCACCCAATGTATATGGAAGCCTTGAGTTGAAAAATGTTGATTTTTGTTATCCTTCTCGACCAGAAGTGTTGGTATTAAGCAATTTTAGTCTCAAAGTCAATGGAGGACAAACAATTGCTGTAGTGGGAGTTTCAGGATCAGGGAAGAGCACAATAATATCTTTGATTGAGAGATTCTATGATCCAGTTGCTGGCCAAGTTTTGCTAGATGGGAGGGATTTAAAACAATATAATGTGAGATGGTTGAGAAGCCACCTTGGTTTGGTTCAGCAGGAACCAATTATCTTCTCAACAACCATAAGGGAAAACATCATATATGCCAGGCACAATGCCAGTGAAGCTGAAATGAAGGAGGCTGCAAGAATAGCAAATGCTCATCATTTCATTAGTAGCTTGCCTCATGGTTATGACACTCATGTTGGGATGAGAGGTGTTGACTTAACTCCAGGACAAAAACAGAGAATTGCAATTGCAAGGGTAGTGCTTAAAAATGCTCCTATTTTGTTGTTGGATGAGGCTAGTTCATCAATTGAATCTGAGTCAAGCCGAGTGGTGCAAGAGGCTCTAGACACCCTAATAATGGGAAACAAGACCACTATTTTAATAGCACACAGAGCTGCGATGATGAGGCATGTGGACAACATAGTAGTTCTAAATGGAGGAAGGATAGTGGAGGAGGGGACCCATGATTCATTGGTGGCAAAAAATGGTCTGTATGTCCGATTGATGCAACCTCATTTTGGTAAGGCTTTGCGTCAGCATCGACTTGTTTAGAATGGGAGTATGTAATGTGAGTAGTTGCAACTAATCTTGGTTCAGGAGAATTGTTTCATATTCTACTTGAGTTGAATGACTGGTGATTGCTGCACCTGGTGGAGGAGGCTTGCATGTAGCAAGAATGGGAGTATTGGATCAGCACTCGGCATTGGTGGGCATAGGAAGAGGGTGTAGCAGTGGATGGTGTAGGATTTGAAGATAGGAATTTGGTTGGTTTCAGACTATTGAGTATTGAAGCTGTGGATGCATATTCTTTTGGAGGCAAGCAATTTAGACCGACAGTGTTGTCTCCACGGCAACATATTGATTTGTTTTACAAAGAGAGGAAGGCGGCTGAATCAACACTAATTCAGCTGAGTTACTCTTTCTATTGGACTCCTTGTCTCAAGCGTGGATGATGAACTTGTTCACTACTGTAGTTTTCTTTTTTCATTTGTGAAAATTGTAGAAAATTCAGTCTCAAAGTGTTGTAAAACCTTTGTATATACATAGCTTTAGTTTAGAAGCAATTCCTTTAGTGCTTGAATTACACGAGTTCTCTAGTAATTTTGTCCTTAGATAATAGATGCAAATTTCCACGTGTATTTTGTCAAGTAGTTTGAAACATTCTTAGAGTTTTTTTTTTTTCAATTGATTTGCTAATTTTGTTTTGAACTTTTCTACTTATATAAAGTTATAAACAGACGGTACATTATTCCATCTAGAAATGTGAGGTTTACGTAGGTTTTTTTAAGCTAAATTGCATTTTTTTTCTTAAATAGTAACATTTGGTACTTTTAGTTTTAAAATTTAATAATTTTGGTCTTCAAGTCGATTAATAATTATAATTAATAAAATTATTAAATTAATTATAAATTAACTAAAAAATATTAAAAGTGATATTTTTTTAATGTTAAAAATGAATTTTTATTACTTTATTTGTTTTTTTTTTTCATATAAAAGATTGATTTAAGTTTATTATTAAAGGGGTATAGATTAGTTAGTTGGTTTAGTTAGTTGAGTAATGTACATTAATATTATAAATTTATGATATCATCATTAATGCTATACATAGCTGAGACAGCTTTATTGAATTCTATCGATATGGTAGAATAGAAGATATCATCATTCACTGCTAAAAAATAAAAAAAATATTTTGCTCTGATATACAAATATTATTTGAAACTTGATCTTCTCTAGGCATTCAGATGTCAAGAAGCCTGAAGGAGTCTGCTACAACTTTAAGCTGATCTCGTACTCTTTTCCATCGCCTTTCATTGGCTCCAACAATTAACGTGTAGTACCTTCCTGTATATAAAAACCATACGTTGTTATGTTAGATAGCATTGGGACCGTGTTATGAAGGTAGGTTACTTACCATTTCCTATAGCAATTGTTGCAATGGAGCCACTAGAGTAATTTGGTGATGTAAGTATATATTCAAAGGTATAGTAATGTTTTCCATCTATGGTTCTCTGCATGCATTCATAATTCAAAATATAGTTGTTAATTAGTTTGCTGTTGACCATCCTTTCTAAGTTTAATAGGAAAAAAATAACATTTGAGGAAGAAACCTCCTGCATGTCATTTATCGTTGGTCTTTGGTTTGGTGCAGCGTATCTATGTTTCACCAAATCGTATATAACCTGCTTAAGATACAAAGTGGTTAAGCATACATAGAAAGCATTAGGACACGATTTTGTAGCCTCACCTCTTCCATAGGACCCAAATCTCGGATGTCTTTCTTCTCAGTTGGTATAAATCTCACCCTTACATTCTGTAACTGTAGATATCTGTCTTTGAATGCAGAATCATGAGCCCTGAAGTCAAATTCCTAGGGAGGAGGGAGGGAGATACATTCAAACTTTATGGTTGTAACTATAATTTCTGTGAGATTAATATATGATTCTTATTTCTTACCTTCCAATCAATGGGATATACGTAAGAATACCCATCTTCATAGTCCACAAAAGCTCGGTATCTGTGTGGTTTTTCTACACAGATGAAGAGTAATGGAATTTCAAAATTTCAGAACATTATTTATGAGTTATGACTAGTTTTAGTTTACATCTGTACCTTGGGCAAAGACCAAATTTGTTGGTTGTAAATTTGCAGCTAATGCTCCAATGCCCAATAATAGCGGTCTTCTCTGGAAGTGGCCTGAAAATCATAAAGGAGATGATGAGATGAAATGATTCAATTTTCTGATCTGAATGCAAGCTGTTTCAGTTTAGGTTCTTACTTTCTCCACCGGAGGTTGTCTCCAACGCACAAAAGACAGTGTTGGAAGATGAAGTAGAAGCAGTGTTGCGAGGCAAACAATTTGTATGTGCCTATAAAGTACAAAGTTGAGTACGTCTACATGAGCTGTTGTCTGGATGAAATAAAAAAAAAAAAAATGTTAAACAGACCTTATGGGACAAGCAGGGTGAAATCCAGCGCAAAGAGCACGAAGAAACCGCCATAGTTGACAGTGGTGTAGAGCTGAGATGGGGTGTACTGGATAATAGAATTTATGTGGCTAAGACTAAAGACTAAGAGCATGTGCTCATATCATATGAACAATGAAACATTAGATATTTCTGGCCCAGTCCTTTTTAGGAAACAAATTGGGCCGGATCGGTTTTGCAATGAAAAATACTAGAAATTTATATAGTAGCCTGCATTTTTTATTTTTTACAATTGTGTGGTGTTGACCATATGCTTTAAGTGGTGAGAACGATAGAGATATTTTTTTGTTATTTATGCGACCGTGATCCTTCATTTTAAATTCAAAACAAAGAAGAAAGTCCATCTTATTATTTTAGATAAGTTTTAACAGACCACATTAATTGAACTTTTTTTTTTTTTTTTTCTTGTCATGTCTTCTAAAATTTTGATTAGTAACATCTATATCTATATATAATATAATAACTAAGACACAAATTTAAAAGATATCATATGAATTGTTTTTTTTAATACTTTCTATACCTAATATGTTTCTCACTCATTCTTTTAATCTCTTATTCTAATAAAAAAATTATAATCATAATTAATATTTATCGTTACACTTTTAATAATAAAAAATTGATACTTATGTATTTCATAATGAATTATTCTCCACCTATAATTCTTATAAGAAATCACATGTTATATGTTCTGAATCATCATTATTTATAAACACTTTAATTGTAATTCTCATTTGAAATTGTAGGTTCATTCTTTTATTATGTTTATATAGTTTAAATATTTAATTTTTATTTATCTAAAAATTTAAAAAATATGAAAAACAAGAATAATGTCTTAAAAAATGAAAAAAAAAATGAAAATTTTCAAAAATATCTATAAAAAAAAAGTAATGTCTTGTAATTGAAAAATATATGAAAATTTTTAAAATATGGAAAAAAAAAACAGTAAGGTCTTGAAAACATTAACAAAATTAAAAATAAAAAAAATGTTTTGAAAATTTGAAAAAATATAAAATAAAAAAAAAGAAATGAGAGTAATGCTTGAAAATGTGAAAAAAAATGAAAATTTTAAAAAACTAATGGGATTGTCTTGAAAATTTGAAAAAAAAATTAAAATATGAAAAAACAAATGTAATGTCTTGATTTTTTTTTTTAAAAGTGAAAATTTTAAAAAAATATTAAAAATAAAAGTAATGTTTTGAAAATTTGAAAACAAATAAAAATATGAAAAAACAAGAGTAATGTCTTGAAAATTTGAAAAAAAAACTAAATATTTTAAAAAATATATTTAAAAACAAGAAGAATGTCTTGAAACATTGTAAAAAAACAAATGAATCTCTAAATAATTAAGGGTTCAAAAAATGAAATTCTAAATGATTTAAAGTTTCCCAAATGAAACCCAAATTGATTTAGGGTTTCACAAATGAAACCTCAATAATTCACAGTTTTACAAATAAAACCTTAAATGATTTAGGATTTCACAAATGAACCTAATAATATTTAGGGTTTTACTAAATGAAACTCTAAATTATAACCATAAATATTTAGGGTTTCATAAACAAAACTTCAATTATTCAAGGTTTCATAAATGATAGCCTAAATTGAAACCTTAAATAATTAGAATTTCATAAATAAAAACATAAATTTAAACCCTCTTTAAGGGATTCAAAAATAAAAACTTTAATTGAAATCATTAATGCTCTGTGTTCTGTGTTTCATAAATGAAACAATAAATCGAAACCTAATTACTTATGGTTTCTTTAATGAAACCATAAATTTAGGATTTCTGTAAAAAAACCCAAAAACTCACTCTAAATTTAAACCTTTAATATTTTAGGTTTCGTAAATAAAATTCTCAATATTTAGAGTTTCATAAATGAAACCTTAAATTCAAAACATAAATATTTAGGGTTTCATTAATAAAATCTTAAATTTCATCCTAATTTGAAATACTAAATATTTGAGATTTCATTAATGAAACTCTAATTATTTAGGATTTCATTATTGGAACCCCAAAGAAATTCTAAATATTTAGGATTTCATAAAGAAAATATTAAATATTTAAGGTTTTGATTAATGAAACTATAAAATGCAACCATAAATATTTAGGGGTTTATAAACAAAATCTCAATTATCTAAGATTTCATTAATGACAATCTAAATTAAAACCCTAAATAATTAAATTTTTATTAATGATAGTCTAAATCTAAACCTTAAATTATTAGAGTTTCATAAATTAAACCCTTAATCGAAACCATAATTGTTTAAGGTTTATTTAATGAAACCATAAAACACACCCTAAATTGAAACCCTGAATATTTAGGGTTTCGTAAATTTAATCCAAAATTGAAACCCTAAATATTTTGTTTTTAAAAAATGAAACCTTAACTATTTAAGATTTCATAAATGAAACATTAAATCAAAATCCTAAATATTTAAGGTTTTATAAATGTAATATTAAATTGAAACCTTAAATATTTAGGAATACATTAATGGAATCTTAAATGAAAACACAAAATATTTAAGATTTCATAAAGAAACCCCTAAATATATAAGGTTTTGATAATTGAAATCATACATATTTTAGGGTTACAATAATAAAACCTTAAATTTCATCCTAAATTGAAATCTTAAAATATTTAGTGTTTCATTATTTAGTGAAACATTAATTATTTAGTGTTTCATTATTAAAACCCTAAATTGAAATTTAAAATATTCAGGATTTCATAAAGAAAGCATTAAATATTTAAAGTTTTGATAAATGAAACTTTAAATTGCAACCATAAATATATAAGGGTTTCTAAACGAAAACTCAATTATTTAGGGTTTTATTAGTGCCAACTTAAATTGAAACCCTAAATAATTAAAATTTTACTATTGATAGACTAAATTTAAACCTAAAAAATTAGGATTTTATAAATAAAATCGTTAATTGAAAACCCTACTTATTTAGGGATTCTTTAATGAAACCCTAATTATTTAAGGTTTCTATAATGAAACCCTATTTATTTAGGGTTTCATTAATGAAACCCTAAAATTCACCATAAATTGAAACCATCAATATTTAGGGTTTTGTAAATAAAATTCTAAATATTAAGGGTTTCATTGATTAAAATCTAAATTTCATACCAAATTGAAACCTTAAATATTTAGTGCTTCAAAAATGAAATCTTAACTATTGAAGGTTTCATAAATGAAACGTCAATTCAAAACCCTAAATATTTAGACTTACATTAATGAAACCCTAAATGGAAACACAAAATATTTAGAATCTCATAAAGAAACCCTTAAATATTTAAGGTTTTAATAAATGAAACTATAATTATTTAGGGTTACAATAATTAAACCCTAAATTTAATCCTAAATTTAAATTTTGAATATTTAAGGTTTCATAAATTAAACATTAAATCAAAACCCTAATTATTTAGGGTTTCATTATTGAAAATTGAAATTGAAACCAAAAATATTTAAGGTTTCATAAATAAAGTATTAAATATTTAAGGTTTTGATAAATTAAACTCAAAATTGCAACCATAAATATTTAAGAGTTCATGAAAGAAACTTTAATTATTTAGGGTTTCATTAATGACAACCTAAATTGAAACCTTAAATAATTAAAGTTTCACTATTGACAACCTAAATTTAAATTTTAAATAGTTAGGGTTTCATAAATAAAAACCTTAATCGAAACCCTAATTATTTAGAATTTCTTTATTGAAACCTTAATTATTTAGGGTTTTAATAATGAAATCCTAAAACTCACCATAAATTGAAACCCTACATATTTAGGATTTCGTATATTGATTAAATTCTAAGTTTCACCCCAAATTGAAATCATAAATATTTAGTGTTTAAAAAAATGAAATCTTAACTACTTAAGGTTTCATAAATGAAATATTAAATTGAAACCCTAAATATTTAAGTTTCATAAATCAAATATTAAATCGAACCCTTAAATATTTAGGGTTATATTAATGGAACTCTAAATGGAAACACAAAATATTTATGATTTCATAAAGAAATGCCTAAATATTTAACATTTTGATAAATGAAACCTTAAATTGAAACCATAAATATTTAGGGTTATAATAATTAAATCTTAAATTTTACCATAAATTGAAACTCTAAATATTAAGGATTTCATAAATTAAACATTAAATTGAAACCCTAAATATTTATGTTTTCATTAATGAAATTTTAATTATTTAGGGTTTCAATAATGTAATCGTAAATCAAAATTTTAAATATTTAGGGTTTCATAAATAAACCCTTAATTATTTAAGATTTTGATAATGAAACCTTAAATTTAAATTTTAAATATTTAAGATTTCATTAATAAAATAATTAATTAAAACAATTAATAACTTGTGTTTCATAAATGAAACACTAACTCAAAACCCTAATTATTTAGTTTTTCATTAATGAAACATTAATTATTTAAGGTTTCTCTAATGAAACCCTGAATATTTAAAGTTTTGTAAGTAAAATCTTACATATTTAAGATTTCATAAATGAAGCCCTAAATAAAAAACATAAATATTTAGGATTTCATTGATTAAATCCTAAATTGAAACCCTAAATATTTACAAATAAAATCCTTAACATTTAGGGTTTCATAAATTACACACTATATATTTAGTGTTTAATAAATGAAACATTAAATTAAAATTGTAAATATTTATGGTTGCAATTTAGGGTTTCATTTATCAAAAACTTAAATATTTAAGGGTTTCTTTATGAAACCCTAAATATTTTGGATTTGAATTTACGATTCCATTAATGAAACCATAAATAATTAGGGTTTCATTAATGTAACTCTAAATATTTAGTTTCCATTTAATGTTAGATTTATGAAACCTTAAGTATTTAGGGTTTGTATTTAATGTTTCATTTATGAATTCCTAAATATTTAGGGTTTTATTTAGAAAACCCTAAATATTTAGGGTTTATTTTAGAAAATCCAAATATTTAAGGTTTCAATTTAAGATTAAATTTATAATTTAATCAATGAAACCCTAAATATTTATCTTTTCAATTAAGGATTTCATTTATGAAAAAATTAATATTAGAATTTTATTTTCGAAATATTAAATATTTAGGGTTTCACTTTAAGGTAATTTTTACACTTTCATTAATGAAACCATAAATAATTAGTGATTCATTAAAGAAATCATAATAAATTATTATTTTGATTAAGGATTTTATTTATAAAACTCTAAATAATTGGGGTTTCAATTTAGGCTGTCTTTAATGAAACCCTAAATAATTGAGATTTTGCTTATAAAACCTTAAAATTTAGCATTTCATTTTTCAAAACCTAAATATTTTGGCTTTTCTTTATGAAACCCATAGTATTTTAGGTTACATTAATTAAACCATAAATGAAATATTAAATTAAAATCATAAATATTTAAGGGTACTTTAATTAAACCTTAAATTTCATCCTAAATTGAAACGCTAAATATTTAGGTTTCATAAATAAAATGAAACCCTAAATATTTAAGATTGCTTAAATAAAACATTAAATTAATATTTAGAGTTTCATTAATGAAACCCTAACTAATTAAGATTTCATAAATGAAACCATAAACTGAAACCATAAATATTTAAGGTTCCATAAACAAAAGCTCAATTATTTAGTATTTCATTAATGAAACCCTAAATTTCACCATAAATTTAAACATTAAATATTTAGGGTTCTAATTATTAAAACTTAAATATTTATGGTTTTTATTAATGAAATCCTAAATATTTATTTATGCCTTCAATAATAAAACACCAAATTTTACGCTAAATATTTAAAGTATCAAAAATGAAACCATAAATAGATACCCATTAATATTTAGGGTTTCACGAATTAACACCCTAAATTGAAACCTGAATATTTAGGGTTTCTTAATTAAAACCATAAATTGAAACCATACATTTTTAATGTTTGATTAATGAAACTCCAACTTTATCCTAAATTGAAACCCAAAATATTTAGGGATTCATAAATAAAACATTAAATCGAAACCCTAATTATTTAGAGTTTAATTATCAAAACCCAAAAATATTTAAAGTTTTATAAATAAATTCTTAAATATTTACGGTTTCATAATGAAACCATAAATTGATACCTTAAATTTTTAGGGTTTCATTGGTAAAACCCTAAATTTCATCCAAAATTAAAACCCTAAGAATTAAGAGTTTCATAAATGAAACTATAAATTGCAACCCTAAATATTTAGGGTTTCATTAATAAAACCCTATTTATTTAGGGTTTCATAAATAAAACTTCAATTATATATGGTTTCATAAATAAAATCCAAAATATTTAGGGTTTGAACAATGAAGCCCTAAATTTCGCCTTAAATATTTATAGTTTTATAAATAAATAAATAAAAAATAGTAATTTCTTGAAAATTTTAACAAATTTGAAAAAACAATAGTAATAATTTTAAATTTTTAAAAACATAAAAAAAATTAAATATGAAAAAAAAAGTATAATGTATCAAAAAATTTTAAAAAAATGAAAAACTTAAAATAGGTTAAAAACAAGAGTATGAAAAATAAGAATAATGTCTTAAAGATTTGAAAAAAAAAATTTAATAATATGAACAAACAAGGTTAATGTCTTTAAAATTTTGAAAGAAATTGATTTTCTTTAAATATATGAAAAAAAGAGAGGAATGTCTTGAAATTTAAAAAAAATGAATTTAAATAATATTAAAAACAAGAATAATGTCTTCAAAAAAAATTTAAAAAATTTAAATTTTTAAAAAATATTAAAAATTAAGAGGAATGTCTTTAAAAATATGGAAAAGAATATGAGAATTTTAAAAATATGAAAAACAAGAATAAAGTCTTGAAAATTTGAAAAAAAAATTAAAAATCAAAATTTTTAAAATATGAAAAAAAAAAACAATGTATACCAGACCAAACCCTAAGACCTAACTAGGGGATAAACCTTGGGTCATGGCCGAACCCTAGGTCTTTACCGAAAGTTGAACCTTAGGTCATAGCTAAACTGTAGGTCCTAACTAGAAGTCAAACCCTAGGTCATAGTTGAACCCTAGGTCATGGCCGAATCCTAATTCCTAATTAGGGGCCAAACCCTAAACCTTGATTAGGCCTCAGGTCCTAACTAGGGACTGAGCCTTGGTCTCAGCCAGACCCCAAAGCATATCGGGGGCCAAACCCCAGGCCATGGAAGGAGACCTGACATGGGTCACTTGTGGAAGGCCAAAGGGAAGGATAAGAAATGATGAATGCCTTATTTACCACACAAATGACGGAGGAAACTTAAGTAATGTGATTACCCTAAATAACATTGGGGTTAATGTAAGTTAACTTAGCTTAAAGGAGGTACGAATGAAGCATTAACCGAGGTTAAGGTAATGGTAATTAAGCATTCAGGCTCATGGAACTGGGCTCAAGGTAACTTGTGTAAATAGATGAATAGTTATCCTTGATTTGACAGCATATTACCCATATATTTGATCTGAACCTTACTTAGACATTGAAGTGTCATTGCAGGTACCTTTCCCCCTTGGTTCGACATCCTACCAATTTGTGTGGATTAGAAGACTGAAGCATTTAAGCACAAGGGAACCTAACACAGGGTCCGATTAAAGAGACTAGTCAAAAGAAAAGGATATCTAGCACCTGAGGAGACCTTACCCTTGGTGCAAGAACATAATGTCTTGAAAATTTGAACAAAAATATAAAAATTGAAAAAAATATATATATGAAAAAATAAGAGTATTGACTTGAAATTTTTTTTAAAATATTAGAAAACAAGATGAATCTTTGAAGAATAATTACATAGCATATCATTTTTGTATATTATGTTGTTACAACTAGTATTAAGTATTCATAAAAATGTCAATTATATATAATAATTAATTTATAGGTAGTATACCATTTAAGCAATCGATTATTTATAAACATATTTAATTAGTAGTAATATGTAATAATTTTGATTAAAATTCTAGTTATAAAAAATAATAAATAGTATATAATTATCATTAATGTTAAGCAATATAAAAACTATTTTTAATTTGACTAAAACTATAATGTTGCACAATTTGTATTGGGTGGTTGATTAGATTGAAAATGTTTTTAATTAGTATTTATATATTATTAATTTATAATTAATAGTGACCAAATGTAAAAATTGATCATTTATTAGAGGCCAAACATATAAGTCTACAAAATATTATGCTTTTAAAAATTTTACAAGTTTCATATGTTTTTTTTTTTTGGGAAAAAATAATATGTAATACCAATGCATGGCAAATTAAAATTTTGCTCTGAGTTATTTTTTAAGATTTTTTTGGACAAAAGTTTATTTTATAACTTTAAATTATAATTGTTTTAGATAATTTTTTTAAAGCTTAAATATTTTTTTAATCTCTTAAATTTGAGTCCTTTTTTTTTTGTCAATTAAATCTAAATTTGTATTTTTTAGTCAATTTTTTAAAATGCTATTTTTAGTTTTCTTGACTAATTATTGTCAGTTTGAATGCACAAGTGATTTTTTTTTTTTACTAAATAAGAAACGAGAAGGAAATTTTTTCTAAATTAAGAGATTAAAAAATAATTGGGACATAAAAAACAAAGGAAAAATATATTTTGACATTCAAATGCTAGTATACATTATACACCCAGTGAGAGTGAGAGAAAGAAAAAAAAAAAGAAATATAAATATAAAAAATAATATGATAGGATAAGAAGACAGAGATAAAAAGAATTAAGAAGTGTTGAAAAAAAATAGATATTAAATATCATCACTCAAAAACAAAATGACTTAAATTAAATTACTTATATAAAAGTAAATTCTTAATTCCAAAATGATAAATATTTTACATCTATTTTATTTTATAACTTAAAGTGAAAATTATTGGTTTATTTATTTTAAACATAAAAATCGCGCAACACGCGTTAAAATCTAGTTTATTCCTAATTTTATAATGTATGCAATTAAATTATTCATATACACAGAGATCATGATTTGAATAAATTATACTAGTAATTAATAAAACCTTAATTAGCTAAGATCTGAACGTACCCTTTGATCTAGCATGCAGTTACATCGATAAGACCCACAAATGTGGCATATTATATGCGGCATGTATGAAGATCCCCTCCTTCCGTAGTCCTTGATTGCATCTGCATGCTTACACAACTGTATTAGCGGGTAACAGTTAATTAGAGCGTTTCCTCAGCCGTTAATTTTGTTATTTGAAGAGCAAATTAAAAGCAAACAAAGCTCTCTCACATTAATTAATTTGATTCTGATCAGTCTTAATTAAACGAAAAGCAAGAAGAAGCACACAGTTTGTGAGTTATGGCAGTGTATAGAATTGCAATTGGTTCGCCTAGAGAGGCTAGCAATCCTGCTGCAATCAGAGCAGCATTTGCTGAGTTCTTTTCTATGCTCATTTTTGTTTTCGCTGGACAAGGCTCCGGCATGGCCTATAGTCAGTACCCTACATTAATTCCATTTACTACTTCATGTTAACTGCTTGGTGTGTGTTAATTAATTGTGGCTGCAGGCAAACTTACCGGCGATGGAGCTGCAACTCCTGCTGGTCTCATAGCTGCATCATTGTCTCATGCATTTGGGCTTTTTGTGGCGGTTTCTGTGGGGGCTAACATTTCTGGGGGTCATGTCAACCCTGCTGTGACTTTTGGTGCTTTCATTGGGGGAAACATAACCCTCCTCAGAAGTATTTTGTATTGGATTGCACAGTTACTCGGTTCTGTTGTTGCTTGCATTCTTCTTAATTTTGCTACTGGTGGAATGGTAAGCTTTAAACACACTCGTCATAGTATCATGATTCATGATTGAATTTGTGTGTAATTTTGTGCAGGAAATAGCAGCTTTCTCTCTGTCCTCTGGTGTGTCAGTGTGGAATGCACTAGTTTTTGAGATTGTGATGACATTTGGTTTGGTATACACAGTTTACGCGACAGCAGTGGACCCAAAGAAGGGGAATGTGGGTGTGATTGCCCCAATAGCAATTGGGTCAATTGTGGGAGCCAACATCTTGGTTGGTGGGGCTTTTGATGGAGCATCTATGAACCCAGCAGTGTCTTTTGGGCCATCTCTTGTTAGCTGGTCATGGACTAATCACTGGGTCTATTGGGTTGGCCCATTCGTTGGTTCAGCTGCTGCTGCCATTCTCTATGATAATATCTTCATTGGTGATGATGGTCATGAGCCCCTTACAAACAGTGATTTCTAGATTTATAGAACTAGTATTTACGTTCCTACGGATTCTGTAATCTCCAAAATGCTTGCTGCTCTCCATCCATCAATTAAACTTTTAATTAGTTGTCCAACGAACCAAGGAATGAAACTTTTTATTTTTTAGATAAATTTCCCTGCTTTATCAATATGGACATGTATGTTTGTGCAATATAACGGATTAACAACTAATGTCAACAGCCATGAAAAAGCAAACAAACCCGACTTTAATGGCTACAATAATTCAACCATTCAACTATCAAACCATGAATACCAATTGCATCAAATAAGAAGTCAATTCCAACGGGAGCTTAAAGTTCATTTTCTCTATCTTGGAAAATCTTTGAAAAAGTATTTTTTAAGCTAAAAGTATTTTTATAAAAAGAACAACACTCTTATTTTATTTTTATCCATTAAATTTATATTAAAATGCGTACACTATATTTACAACTTTAAATATAAACCAAACATGCATATATGTAATTTTAAACTTGCGTTTAATTAATATACAGCGTGGATACAAGGAGGTCTTTTTGTTATACTTGAATTATAAATTACAATTGAAGTTGACTTTTATCGAAGGGGCTGACGTTTTAAGTTTTTTTAATTGGTTATATAGGCAAAAAGTTTAAGGATCGTCATTTTTTTTTTCTAAAGTGAACAATTTATTCTATAAGAAAAATAAGTAATTATTATCGTTAATAATAAAAAAAGCATAACAAATAATATATATATATTTATAGAAGTGGCCTAGTGCAGGGCTCAATTTTTGGTGGCGGCATACGATTGTCGTCGATGGAGGTTTTTTCAATTGGGTCTGTTCTGTAGTGAAGAGAAAGACAATGGATCCGTTTGGTAATGGAGTTAACGACGTGGAGAGAGAAAAAAATAATTAAATTAAATTATATAATTAAAATAAAATAAATATAAATTTGAAGTTTTGTTTTTAAGTTAATTTTTAGTTGTGTTATTTTACCTTCCCTCTTGAAAATCATTGACTAAGAAAATAAAACGAGCAATATTTGAAGTTGCGGAATACCCACAGGCCACATCCACACTATCATCATAGACATAGACGTGCCATTAATTATAATATCTTTATTTTGACCAAATTAGTTATAAGATCTATTCAAAGCAATTCAGTCTAAAAAAATACGAGGTTGAAACAGTAAATAGCAGATTTGGTCCTTGGAATTGAATTGAACAAGAAAAATAAACACCAAGACAAGACCAACAGATATCCATTATCAGAGTGGAAGGTGGAATATTTGAATAAATAAATACCCATAATTCATAGCCGTGGTGAGTGTTGTTCTAAACAGTCTCATAATTATAAAACCACCTACCCTTGTCTTTCAAGTATATTGTCCAATGGAGAATCTGTTTAGCAATTTGCCAGATGAAATTCTAAGCTGCATAGTTTCTTTTCTGCCAAATGAAACAGCACTAGAAACCAGTCTCATATCTACTAGGTGGAGACACCTTTGGAACCAAGTCCTTGTTAGACATGGAACCACACAAGATGTAACTGAGGTTGTTGCTGCTTTTCTGTCTCGTTTTGAAGAGCTTGACCCTTTAAAACATCCCCGCAAGCTTCAATTTCACTTTGCTGATACTGCACCACTCTTTGCATCCATTGCAACTAACAGTAAGCTTCTTCTTGATTTCCCTGGTGTGAACAAAGATCTCAATAAGCAGTACTATGAACTGAAGATTCAGTTGATACTCAACAGGCATAATCACATCACCACACGCCACCCCACTTTCTTAGTAAAAACACTTCATTTGAAATCAGTGAGCCATCTGACTGGTGAGTTGGTTTCCTCCATCGTTTCAAATCTGGAGCATCTTGAGAAGTTGGTGATTGTTGAGTGCAGTGGGTTGCAGTCTTTGTTCATTGAGTCTGAATCAAAGCTTCACAAGCTAACCATATTGGATTGCCCCCACTTGAAGTCTCTCCATCTTAGAACTTCTAAGCTTAAAAGTTTCATATATAACGGACCTCTTCCAAAGATTTGGCCAGAATCCCATTTCAACCTGAGCCATGCCATTCTTGATTTCAGACAAGGACCAAACTGTGCTGACTTCAAGCCTCAAGATTTCAACCAAACACTGTTAGCAATAAAGAATTGTGAAGCTCTCACTTTATGTGACTGGATTTTTCAGGTATGTTCTTTCCATTATTTCCCATCTACTAATGTAAATGTGAATGCATGCACTGTAATTTTGTTGTACACACAATTTAACTAACTCCAGAAGGGTTTTCTCTTGCAGGCACTGATATGGCCATCGATTTCTCCAAGTGGGAACTTCATATTCTATAAAGTAAGGGAGCTACGGTGGATTCACAACCATAGAGGTGAAAATAGCATGGACGCCTTAGTCTACTTTTTGAAATTATGCCCTGCCCTGGAACAACTTTTTGTGACGGTAGGTTTCATCTTTCATGTGCTTAATTGATGCTCTTGTTTTGATATACTAGTAATTTCTAACTCATGGGTGCAGAATGATTCTACAAGTTATTGGTCGAATTCATGTTTAACGAAAGAAACTAAACATAGTACGAAATTCGAGCATCTAAAAGGGATAAAGTTGATGGGGTTTACAAATCGAGTGGATGAAATCTCAGTGGCAACAAAATTAATTGAATTAGTCAGGGGAGAGCCTCCGAAGATAGAGAGCAGTGATTTTTTATGTGTAAGGAAAATTATATGAACAAGTCATTTCCCATAGCGGTTAGCATAGTGTTAGAATTTAGAATAGATAAATAAATACCGCTGTCGTAAGCCGTACACAATGTAATCTTGTTACGGACGGCATATTTAGGGATGGCAATGGGTAGGGTATGGGTAGGGTACTATAGTACCCGTCCCCATACCCGTGTTTGAAAAAAATACCCGTCTCCTACCCCATACCCGTCAGAATAATAATTTCAATCCCCATCCCCATACCCTCCGGGTACCTATATACCCATACCCGCACTCGCGACCCGCACTTTTCATATATATAAAATTAAAAATTATAAAAAAAAAATAAAAATTTAAGGGATAATCTTTTTCTTTTTCAAACTTTTTTATTTATTTCATTCTCTTTGCTTTGGAGCGAGTGACATAATCTCTCACCCACACATTTTTTTGTTTCAAGATGAGACTTTTCATATGATTTTAATAGTGATGTGTTCATACATCAAAATCACTATGAATCAATTTACAAGCCTACAATGTAGTCCACTATCTCATTCATTTTAAGTTCATAAATTTTTAATGAAATGAAAATTTTCATAAAAAAGAAGTAGATCCGAGTCTAGAGGAAGTTTTAACTCGGGATAAACAATCAAGTTAAAGTTTTAAAAGACCTTTCTAAACTATTGCAGTCAATTTTGAAAAAATATACAATTTAACATAGGAAACAAAGAGCAATGTTTGGGATGCTTTATAAAACATAGACAACTTTGGATATTCTTCAAGTTAAGCGAGATGATTAATGTTTTGATCATCATGTATTTTTTGTTGAATTATTTGATTTATATTTTGATGACATTATTGATTTTATGAGTTAAATGAAACATTTTAGATTTTTTACTAATATTTTGTTATTATTTTTCACTATTACTTTATGAAAATTTGTGAAAAATATATCTCAAAATGAGTTCATGTACATTAAATGAGATGATTCAAACTTATGATAATTTATGATTAGTCTGTGTTCAATAATATTTCCAAACACACTTTTGTTGGTTTGTGTTTAATAGTTTTGAATTTTTTTTTTTAGAAATCCATAAAATATTTTCAAATCTTATTTTATAAATATGTGAAATCCTTTCAAATCCTATATTCTAAATCCATTAAATCCAAATTATAAAATCCTAATCACAAAAGTCATCTTAAAAGAATCTTAACAGTTTTTAGTTTTTACAAAATCTTAAAAATCTTAAAAATCTTAAAGACTTTTTTATGCCAAAAAAGTATTTTAAAATCCTAATCCAATACACCTTTATATAATATTAAAATCAAACGAATATTAATTTATATAAATAAATAACATTACAAAAATAATCATTCAACATAAATCTAAACAAAAACTCTAATTAAACAGGAAAAACTAATATATTTTTAAAACTAATTAGTTTATAATTATATATTAAAAATAAAACACAAATAGATATAATATTTTAACTTCATCATTCGAATTAATTTCTCCATATTTTGTAAATGCTTATTTCCATAGTTTCTATATTGCTTTAAACTACTAATACAAATAAAAATTAAATCATAATAGAATATCAAAATTAACATATAAAAAGAATAATTAAAATAATAAATAGATAATTGAATAATTTAAATAATAAAATTATAATATATTAATTAATATGTATATACATAAGGTGCGGGGCGGGGCGGGGTGGGTACTACAAGATCTGCATCCCGCACCCATCCCCGTGAGATTTTGCGGGTAAATACCCGCCCATCCCCATCCCCAAATATGCGGGTTATTACCCTACCCGCGTATGGGTATTTTTGCGGGTGCCCATAGGGTCTGCATGGGTCCATATTGTCATCCCTAGGCATATCTATCTTTTATGATTTCTCCCCTCACCCTTGTTTGTTTCAATATAAATTTGTAGACAAGATTGATGACGTTCATTCCCTTCCCTTCATTTCTTAACCATACACCACGGGTAATGATGGTCAGCGGTTACCACAAAATAATCATTTTCCTAAAGTAATGATCATTTATAATTTTCAAACATGATTTTAAATTATTTTTAGATGTAATTTCATATGAAATATGAAAATTATAAAACCCAATTAATAAGAAAAAAAAATCATAAACATGATAAAAAAAAAATACAATGTTTAAGGCAAGAGTTGAACTTGAGTTTCAAAATCAAATAATTATAAACTAACCTATTTTAGTAATAGATATATTACAAATTATATATATAATCTATAATCTACGTTATGTTGCATTATGCTTGTATGAATGTCTTTATAACCGTAGAAAAAATTATTTATTTTATTCCAATTGATAAGTTAATATTTATATTATGTTAAAATAATGTTAATATTATTTTAGCGGAATAAATATGTAATATTAATTTAATTTCTTATTCATAAAAAAAAAATAGTATTAAAACTATAATTTTATTTGTCAGAACTATTAAAATAAATAGATAAACTATGAATATAATATAAGTAAATATAATTTTATTATTCATGTTATTACTAAATGCTAATGATTATTTTCTATCTTTCTATATATAAAAAAATTGTATATATTTTTTTGTTTAAAATTTCATTATGTTGATAAATTTGAAATTAGAAAATGAATTTGTAAAATTATATTAATCTATGATGTAATTATTTTTTATTTATTTCTAAAGGAGGGTATAATTTATTTATTTTTGAATACAAATCGAATTATATGAATCAATTAGTAATTCATTGGTTCGACTATTAATTTAATATTTTAATCAGTTAAATTCAATTTTTAAAATTATGATTAAAATAACTGGATAGATTGTAAAAAAAAAAAGATTATTAAAAAAAATGAAGAAGACTTAGTTATCCTATTTTTTGAAAAATATCACAATTACTTCAAAGCAGTCAGTTCTTTTAAAAGAAAAATAATAAAATTGTCAAAGTAAACCGTAATATATCTGTTTAATTCGGTTCATAGTTGATGTTGTATTCAAACTGAATCTTATATTAATTTTATATTTGGTTTTGATTACTTGTTTGTATTAAAAAAAAATCACCACTTGGGTATGCAGCCCAAATACAAAATTGTTTGGCAAAGGCTCAAAGAAATGTCTCCCCCTTGCCCTTTGGAAGCCCAAGAGAACAAAAATTTTCGGCGAGGTTCTTCCCCAAAACCCTTTGGTTTGATGAGGGTTTGAGAGCGTTGAGTGGAGGTGCAGAGTTGGAGAAAATGGTTCTATCAAACAAGAAACTGAAGCTTAAGCTGAGAGCTGAATTAGCCCAACAACAAGAAAACCAAAGCGCTGCTCAACTCCCTTCATCTTCTATTACTAATAACAACAACTCTCTCAAAACTCTTCTGGACTCTGCCACTCCCAGATTCTCCAAGAGAGACAAGCGAAGAGAGCTTCGATCCTTGCAGCCGCCTCCTCCACAAGATGCCAGCAAGGATACTGAGACAAAGGGTTCACCCAAGAAAAAGAGAAAGAGGAAGCTAGAGGACGCTGACGTGTCACCTAATGGAGTTTCCGACACACCAAAGAACAAGAAGAAGAGCAAGAAGAAGAAGAAACAGAAGAACAAGAAGAAACCCATAACGGCGGAAGAAAACGGTTCTAATGGTGAAGGAGGGGAATTGCCCGAGGCCACAGAGTTAACCAAGACCAATACAACCACCAGGTAATAATAATATTACAATGTAAATAAATAGTTTGAGATCTTTGTATTCATGTGTTCTGTGTTTTATATATACATTCAGTCAAGAAAATGGTGATGCTCCTACTAAGGTTTATGTTGGAGGAATTCCCTACTATTCAACTGAGGATGATATTCGAAGTTATTTTGAAAGCTGTGGCACCATTACTGAAGTTGATTGCATGACTTTTCCTGAAACTGTCAAGTTTAGAGGGATTGCCATTATTGATTTCAAGGTCAGGATTGATTGCAATAGACCCTTTCTTGATTTGTTTATTAAACTATCAATATCAGTTTCTTGATTTGATTTTGTGGCATTCTTCCTGCAGACTGAAGCAGCAGCCAAAAGAGCATTGGCTCTTGATGGATCGGACATGTTAGTAACACTTGCAATTTTCTTTCTTACAAACACGATTTACTGTTTTTGCGCATTTCTCATGCAAATATTTAATGTGTAACAGGGGAGGACTCTTTCTTAAAATCCAACCATATAAAACAACTCGAGCTAATAAAGCATCAGACTTTGCTCCAGAAATTTTGGAGGGGTACAATAGAATATATGTTGGAAATTTGTCGTGGGATATGACAGAGGAAGAACTGAGGAAATTCTTCAATAATTGTGAGATAACATCGCTACGATTCGGCATGGACAAGGAGACAGGAGAGTTTCGAGGGTATGCCCATGTGGATTTCAGTGATAGTCAGTCACTGAAAACAGCACTTTCATTGGACCAAAATGTTTTGTCTGGGAGACCTGTCAGGATAAGTTGTGCGGTTCCTTTGAAGAATAAAACAGGAACTCATACAAGCTCCACGGTTAATGGAGCTAATGGTGATAAATCAAGTTCCACAGGAAGTGGCAAGATGAATGGAGCTGATGGTGATAAATCAACTTCTACAGGAAGTGGCAAGATGAGTGGAGCTGATGGTGATAAACCAAGTACCACAGGAAGTGGCAAGATGAAGAGGAGGACATGCTATGAGTGTGGTGAGAAAGGACATATGTTTTCTGAATGCCCAAAGAAACAAACAGTTGCTGCAACTACAACTTAAAGTATGTATACAGGTCAAAGTATGTATAACAGTTTGATTGTAGTTTGTAAAATACAATAGTGCTGCATTCATAATTTTGATTGGATTTACAGTTTCCTACTTACCTTGTTATTGTTATCATTTTGTTCCTCTTGAGACTAGTAGTTTGGGATTTTGTTCACAGATAGATAAACAATTTGGTGCAAATTATTAAGAGAGAATCCAAGCTTTCTTTTTGTTGACCATATCCTGGTTGTATTCCTCAGACTCTGATCTGACTCCATTTGTGTGTTAATCCTATCCTTGACTAGCTTTTTGCACATTCTGTTTGGCGTTGATTACATGGGCATTTTTGAGCTTTGTACTTGTAAATCAGAATTTTGTATACTGAATCTCAGCATGGAAGTGATAAGCCATTCAGAGTAAGTGGAAATGAAACGGGAGAAAAACAAACTTGGAAGACTTGTTGATGTGTTTTTATGTAATAATGCAATATGCAGCATTTACAAGAATTCAGTTCATGACACACGATTTTTTCGCAAGTGATTCCTAAAACTAAAAAAAGCTGTAAACAAATACTACTACAGTATATAATTATAAGGATTGTCTTCTTCATTTCTGCACGGTTCAAATAAATAAATAAATAAAACTTGTCTATTGCAACTAGGTATGTGTTTGCGGCAACCAGAGAGTGCTCTTTTGAAAATTTAACTGTGTTAATTGGAATTTTACGTGAAACTGCTAGCGGACGTTAATTTATGTTACTGTACTGCATCATCAACTGCATTCCAATGTTTCCTGAATGTTGCAATGTTCATAAACAGAAATATCAAAACTGCATTTTCTGTTGCTGCACATTCTACATTTCGAAAGGTTCAATGATTTCATACAGATTGAAGTCTATTACAAGGTTGAAACGAAAACCAGAAGATGTCACTAATTTGCGCATAAAAGAGATCAACGGCCTTCATTCTCTGCCGATGACCGATGCACAAGGCATTCTTATCATGTTCTCCTTGAGTAGAAGAATATGCTCCTAGCATTTCAGGAATTACTACACAGGCTTGGTATATTTTGATAAGATAGTTGATTGTATGTAATCTCATAAAAGAGACTTGTCATTATGGGTGCCGTGCCACTATCACCTGACACTGACAGATACGAGTGCTTCCAAGTTTCTGGTTCCAATACAACATATAGATAGTACCTGAAAAGAAACTTAACAAAGCAACTGCTGAAATGCCAGACCAAGATTCTCTGCATCTAAAAATCCAACTGCCGTACCGTGTTCTGTATAATTTATTTTTTATTTTTGATGGCTAGGATTTCATGTCCATCACAGTTTCTTTATCCATGTCAATAGAAAAGTAGCAATAAGTCCTTGAAAGTTGAAACTGGCCTCATGTGTCATGATCATTAATTAGAATCAATTGGGTTACCTCCTACCTGAAAAGAAAATCGAAATCATAGAAGGAAGTGATCTCAGACTGTCAGGAAGATGGATGGGTTCATGAGTAATTAATTGTATGTATGCATTGCATACACTGTTTTCTACTTGCAATTTAAATACTCTCATGAATTTAAATATAGTTTAAGTGAGGCCTTGAATTTATGACATTTATATCAATAAAAGGACTAAGTTTTATAAATTCAGGAACTAACTCATTCAAGGACTAGAAGCTGCTAATACAGAGAATGTGAGAAAGTGTGATAAAGTAGAGTAACAAAGTATTTTTTATCTCACGATCTTACTGCTGGTGGAGAAATAACACACGCCACGCCACGCCACACCTCTTCTCCGCGCATTTTGCTGTGTCTGCACTCTGCAGTGATATTGGAGTGTAGTGGTTGCAAATAGTGGCCATTGAAGGGCTCAACGCAAATGTGATTGCGACGCTCTGGCCTCTGGCCGTCTACACTTTCTTCATTTATTTCCATTTTATTCGCTGTAAAGCTTTCTTCATCAGCTACTATCATTTATCACTCTCTGCTTCTGCCACTGTACTCTTCTCAATTCTCATTCACACGCCACTTCAGCTACACCCTCCCCCAAACGACAAACTCGCAATCCTCACACGTGTGATACTTGGTTAATGGGTTTTGTTACGACACAATATGTTCCACCAACAAGGATTCAAGAGAAAAAACACGGTATTATATTATTTTTTATATATTTATAATTGATCAAGTTGACAATCTCGTTATCTTTACCACCATTTGCTTTTCTTGATAGGAGAAATCCTCGAAATCATTGATCAAGAATGCATTGCCGTTTGATCAGTTGGTACTAGTAGTTGAGAGGTTCAAGATTTTTCCCTCCACATTAAGCCACTCATTTTGTTTTAATTTTTCTATTCTATTCTATGTGAAGTTGTTTTTTCCGCACATTATGCTTGGTTGCCGAGAGGGAAACTTGTCCATTATTATTTCCCTGAAAGCAGTGCGATGGTTTCACGGGACTACTTTTGACTTTATATCAAGAAAATGAAAATTTTGTCCTAAGCTTACTTAGGTCCGTGAGCGGGGTACTATGATTTATATTGATTTTGATATTTATAAACCTCATTTGACCGTGAGTATCTCACCTCTTTAATATTTATTATAAGCTCAACAACAGCTTTGACATGTTGCCGTGAAATATATGCAATTGCAGATGCCATGCTACTTGTAGTTGTTGGTATTGGTACATATAATTATAAAGCTCATTATTTGCCAAATGCAAACAATAGTCACTTTCCCTCTTGGTGGCCCCTATCATTATAAATGCCAACAATCTCCCTCAGTTCACTACCTCAATTACAAATAACAATTCTACTTTCTACACACCCATCTTCCCAAATCAAATCAATTAATACTCATTCTGCACTCAAAAACTTTGGCTTTCATTAAGGAAAATGTTAGAAAGAGAAGCAAGTCCTGAGAGCTCCAAAATCTGGATTGAACAAAAGCAACAACAAGCAACTGAGCTGAAAGTTCCAGTAATATACTACCTTTCCCGAAATGGCCAGCTTGAGCATCCACATCTCATGGAGGTTCCAATCTCTTCTCCACAGGGACAGCTATGTCTCAAAGGTAAATGCTACACTACAGTAATGGAAAAATAGAGGTGCTACTTACTATGTTTCATTTATGCTCATCCTATGTTTACCCTGTCGTTCTCAGATGTGATAGATAGATTGAGTTTTCTCCGGGGACAAGGAATGGCCAACATGTATTCTTGGTCTACAAAAAGGTATATTGACTATATTGTCTTCACGTGTGTGTTTAATGAGCTTTTGCATAATTGTCTTTGAGATTAAATGATTTATGTTTGGATGGTTTCATTCTAGAATTACATTATATTCAGTTCACAAGCTCAACCAAACTTCTTGCAACTAACAATGCTAATGAGATATTCATTCTAGGAGTTACAAAAACGGGTTTGTGTGGCAAGATTTGTCCGAGAATGATTTAATTTCCCCAAGTAGTGGCCATGAGTATGTCCTGAAAGGAACACAAATGATAGAAGGTTCTTTGAGCTTTCGATCCTGTGAAACAACATCAACATCAAGCTCCAAAAGTTCCACAGAAGCAAACAATTCTAGCACGGGTCCAGACTCCCCTGCCACCATAAAGGGGAGAAGCCAATCATTGAACTCGAGTGATTACAAGTTTTACTCGGCAAAGACATGCAGTGAGTTTGCAGGGAAAGCTACTAATGCGTCGACTCAGACCGAGGAGAAGCGTAGGGAAAGCATCAAAAGGGAGCAAATTCAAGAGTGTGAAGGAAATGAAGGGTCTTTGCCATTTTCTAGATCTAGTTTTGGATCAGCAGATATCAGAAGCCAGAGGGTAGAGAATGAACGTCCAAGTGGGAGGATCAAGGCTTCAGAAGTTTTGATGCAGTTCATCAGGTGTGGTTGATCTTTCTGAGTACGAGAGGGAGGAACAATAAACGCTTGTGTTGTGTCCTTTTAATCAAATTAACATGAAATTAATTATTGCTCCTTGTATCTTTGTTGCCACCCTATTATCCCAACGGAAATACTTACACAAGTTTAATAATCCAAACAAGTTATTATTTCACAATGGAAAATTGAATTGAATTATTTTGCATTTCTTATTGTTTCCAAACATAAGTGCTTTAGTCATATATCTTTCATTGAACATTTTCTTTTGATTTTGTTGTAAAGACCTAACCTTGGACAAACAGAGCGTGGATGCATTATAAGGATTCTCTTTTGTCTAGATTCTTTGCGTTTGGGTTACAAGTTTAGGTAGTTTTGTTGTTGTTTGGAAGTGTTGAAGGTGTATTACAATTTACAAGGGAAGGGAAGACAGTAACTAAAACATCATTTTGGAAGAAAACTTGTCAAGTTGCATTTAGGAGTGTGTTTACTCCCCAAGTTAGATTCAACTATTTGGTATATTGTTTAGTTAGATTAAGAAGTTTGAATGAGTTTTGTTTGAAAAAAATAAATAAAAATCGCCCCTTATGCTTTCTAGCAGTTTCTAATTATCAGGCACATGCCCCATACGTGGCTCAAATATTGGAATTAGATACTAAACGAATCACTCAACTATGATCTTTAAAGTTAAATACTGCAATATGAAACCGTTGTTCCAATGATACCCTCACCTATATTAAAGGCTTCGCATTTCGCAAAGCTATACAAAAGTTATGGCTAAAAAATGTCAAATGGTACACTGCATTTTATATAGATACGTCATGTAGAATTTAATATTTAATTCTTTTCAAATTATCAAATTTGCAAAGTCAGAAATATAAGTGTATATATTATTAATTTAATATTAAGATTAAGAAGTAATCTAATTGAACTTATTCGTATATATACATATATTCACTATTCTTTTTCTTTCTACATTTATTCATTCTATATTCTATAATTTTACATGTGTCCAAAAACCGAATAGATTAGTACATATAATTAAAAATTTTCTTTATTGTTAATTGCCCGTCTAGCTCAGTTGGTAGAGCGCAAGGCTCTTAACCTTGTGGTCGTGGGTTCGAGCCCCACGGTGGGCGATTTTTTCATTTTTTTTAATTATAAAATAACTCAAAATCTATTCTCAGGATTTTAATGATATACTTTAATCAATTTTAATGCATATGAGTATTTTTTTAGGAATTTTATTTCATTTTATAAAATTGCAAAATCAATAATATGTGAATGTCAAAAAATAACTTTTAGTGGAATTGAGAAGTGAGAATCTCTGCAGGAACCAACAAAATAATTGAGAAATTTATTTAAACTGATTAATTATTGGTATTTTAGGGGATTAATTATTGGTAAGAAGCTTGTTTATATTAAAATGTAACTTTTAAAATAAATAAAAATTATAGAAGACATAATCTATTGAAAAAACAATGATTCAATTTTTTTTTCTTCCTGAGTTTATGGTTTAAAAATGAAGTCCTACAAGTATGAGTTTATGGTTTAACAATGAAGTCCTACAAGTATTTAAGCTCAAGAGACAATGATGATAATGTGAAAACAGAGATGGTCCAACAAGGTAACAACAACGAGTAGTAAATGAAAATGATATTTTGGAATGAATATTATTGTCCAGACAGAACATGGATGAGTGGAGGAGCGAAAAATGCAGTGTAATTGAAACACGGGAAAATGATGGAGAAAGAAATGAAAAGAGAAAAATTAGACATGGTAAAAAAAGGAAAAATAAAAACAATAACAAATATCAATAACATGCATTAACTGTCTAAAAATGATTATTTAAAATTATTATCTTTATTATAAAGTCAAATTAATTTAATTAAGAACATTAAATTTATTTCAAAACTACTAATGTTAACGAAATTAATAAACATTCATGTCTTAAAAAAAATAATTAATGCATAAAATGTTACATTAGACCTTATTATTATAAAGATTGAATTGTCCATTACGAGAGAAACTAGCGGTCTCGCTATTTTATTTTTTTTTTTTCTTGGTTTCTTTACAATATATATTACTTACACCACGCGTTAGTTACTCACGTATGGTGCTTCATTCTTTCTTTGTTTCACCCTTGGTTGTGTTTATGCTTTACTTACTACTTGTCCATTCATTTATTCATGTTATAAAAAAATAATCTCGGGAATTAGCAGCATACTTTGTTGTTGTGGGTGTTGGTGATTAATGAATGGGTTTTGTTCCCCTTTTGTGATTTTGTGAATACTGAATGAATGGGTTCCATCAGAGGGATCAAGAAGAGGAAGAAGGCTGACAACAAAGATGGCCAAGATGCCTCTGCAACCTCATTCGATTGGTGGCATCACTTCTCCCGAAGAATCTCAGGTACACTACGATATCCTTTTTCTTTTCATCATGATTCTTATTCTGTTACTTGCTTGTTTTTAATGTAGGGTAAAGAACTTATGTGCTTTCTCGTAATCATTCCAGATTTGTTTCTTCAAGCTTTTACTAATTTACTCACTTTTCGTTATTATCTTTCCTGCTTTTCTTATTCATGTTGCTCTTTTTTGGCATACGTCTTGCCGAGTTACTACTTGATAAATAAAGTAACTTCATACCTTTGACCCAAATGTGTCTGTCTTCTATTTGGATTTTGTTTCTTACTTAGGAACTATACATCGTAGACTTTGGTTATAATTTTCTTGAATTACTCATGTTTTGGTTCGCATATCTCTGCTTGGGCTATTTGTTGTTCTGTACCTTCCAAATTCTGGTATGGTGGGATCCTGGTATAAATACCTGCATTATTTTTGTTACAACAATTCACTCTACGTAACAAATTGGGTATCTCATGCTTTGCTTTCACGTCAATTGTGCAGCTTCCTTCTCTTGTTATGCATTGATGTCAGTCAATACCCATTTTGACTTTCATCTCCATTGTTTCAAGTTTCAACCCATCTCAAATGATCCTTCTTCTTTTTATCCACCTTTTTGTCTCATCCTGATGTCTGCTTTGAAGAGTCACACAATTTGCACTCTCATCTCTATACTGACTAATTACCAAATACATGAGCAGTGAGATTACTCAAACTTGTTGTTAACACACATTCTAACTAATTAAACTACTTATGAAATAGATTTTTTCCATGTATCTTATTGAATTGATTGAAGATAGAAAGGTATACAGATTCTGTGGAAGTTCTTCGGTTAAATGTGAAAATGTGCTTAAAGGGAAATAAATATTAGACTGGTATGGTCTATACAATAAAAAAAAATGAAATCTTATGAGTTGAAAGCCTTATATTCTGATTGAAAGCTGAAGAGGTTTTGAAAGAAAAATAAAATCAGAAATGCATAGGTATGAACCCTTCTTCAGTTTTTAAAGTTGAAACCCTTCAGTCAGTTCATTACTATACTGATTTTCTTAATTAAAACTCTCACATCTAGCCATCAGGATTGCTTTGTATAAGAAGAGAAGGATTTTTCTAATATATCTTTCAGAGAAACTGGCCTCTAGATTACAAAGAATTTGCACATTTATTTCTAATTTGGTTATACCTGTGTCTTGATATAAAGAAGATTGAATCTGCTATTGCTTCTTCTGACATGTGGACTACCTTCCTTTCATTTTATTTATGGTGCATGATGCGCTAAACTTATTCATAATATATTATTATGTAATTCAATTGCCCATCTAAATGATATGCTCATGTTTAATTTAATTTTGCTAATTCTAGGACCTTTAGCTCAATCTAAAAACATAGAGAAATTTGAGTCAGTTTTCAAGATCTCAAGGAAGACGTTTGACTATATATGTTCTCTTGTGGAAGAAGACATGGTTGCCAGAGCCTCAAATTTTGTTGATTTAAATGGCAATCGTCTGTCTTTGAATGACCAAGTAGCTGTAGCTCTTAGAAGGCTTAGCTCTGGTGAGTCATTGTCAATCATTGGTGATTCATTTCGGATGAACCAGTCAACTGTTTCCCAAGTAACATGGAGGTTTGTGGAAACAATGGAAGAAAGAGGGCTCCACCATCTTAGCTGGCCTTCAACTGAAATGGAAATGGAAGAGATAAAGTCCAAGTTTGAGAACATACAGGGCCTTTCTAATTGTTGTGGTGCCGTTGACAGCACTCACATTATGATGACTTTGCCCTCTGTCGATGCTTTGAATAGTGTGTGGCTTGATCGCGAGAAGAATTGCAGTATGGTCTTGCAAGCCATTGTGGATCCGGATTATAGATTCCGTGACATAGTTACTGGATGGCCAGGAAGTATGAGTGACGAGAATGTGCTTCGAAGCTCTTCTTTATTCAAACTTGCTGAAGAAGGGAAGAGGTTGAATGGGGGTAAGAAAACACTTCCAGAGGGAACAGTGTTAAGGGAATATATTATAGGGGATGCAGGCTTTCCCCTTTTGCCATGGCTTATTACACCTTATGAGGGTAAAGGACTCTCAAATGTTGAAGTTGAGTTTAACAGAAGGGTTGTTGAAACCCAAATGGTGGCCAAGAATGCATTGGGTAGGCTGAAGGAGATGTGGAAGATAATCCAAGGTGTGATGTGGAAGCCTGATAAGCACAAGTTACCAAGAATTATTCTAGTTTGCTGCATACTACATAACATAGTTATCGAAATGGAGGATGAAGTACTGAATGATATGGCCTCTTGCCACCAGCATGATTCGAGATATCAAGACCAAACTTGTGAATTTGCGGACAATGCTGCCAACATTATGAGAGAGAAGCTATCTCTCTGCTTATCAGGCAAACTGCCAACTTGAAATATAATAATCATTTCTTCTGATTGTTACAATTGAATTGGAGTTATATAAAAAAAATAGATTTTTACTACCATCTTCATGTTTTGGTTGGCAACTGACTTACTTGGACACAAATAAATTTTAGTTTTAGTTGCCTCTGCTCAAGGAGGAGGATACTTGTGTTGTGTTCTACTTCTGTTTCTGGTTGCATTAGCTATTTGCTTGGTAGTTAGTTGAGTTGGTTACGTCTTTTGATTGCTCCTTATTTCATTTTTTCCGGTCCTAGACGCAAATTAGTAAATTTGGGGAGGGCAAATTAGTCTTCCTACCTCTTCTTTGCTGCTGGGGATTTAGGTGCGTTGACTAGAACTTTAATTAATGACATAATATAAATGATGGAAATTTTCTTCTTGCAATTTACGGAGTAAATGAAAAACTTAATCATTTATTCTTATTAAATGTGATGAGATATGCCTCAGCTGGGTTGGGACATTGCAATATGAATATACCATCAAATGTTTACATTATTGGACTTTGGGTCTTGTTTGGAATTGAAAAATATTATGAACAATTTATTTCAACTTATATGTAATGGCTTTATGTGAGGACATGTTTATTGCGTCGGTGAGAATAATATGGTTCCTAATAGTTTAGAATAATGTTAATTTTATTTTTAATTATTAATTACACTAGTGATTTTTATGATATATAATGTCATCTTTTAATTATTCAGTTACTTTTCAAAATTTTATTTTCTTTTTCATTTTAGTTTGATTTTTATTTTCAATTTGTAAAATAAGACAACATTTTATCAGTTCTTATATATCTGAATGTTTCAAAATTGTGTAAGTACTTTTTTAATTAATTTTAATAAAAATTTATTAAATAAGACCTTAATTAATATTTTAATTAAATTATTTATCTAAACAAGAGTATTTGTGTTTATAGAGAATCATTTCGGTATGTGTTACAATTTTAGTGTTCATACTTCATACTCTACATTTTAATTAAATAAAATATGTTACCTCTTTAATGTATATTTTTTTCGATAAACTAATATAAAATAATTTCACTAATTTAATATTAATACTAAAATACTAATATAGTACGGTACATAGATAAACATTTCGCTTAAATATGGTTAATAATTTAATTTATAAACCTGTTTGAATGGAAGAAAATTTATTGCGAAATGTTAGATAATTTATTTGCTTTTTATTTAGTATATTGAAGAATTAGAGCAATGAAGCGGGAAAAAGCTCGGGTTCAGTGAGAAAATAAAAAAGATTAATTTGGGCCTTAGGGAAGACCGAAAGTGTCTAGGGGGGCCTTGTATAGTTGAAACACTAGTGATTGCAGTGAAACAAACAGACGAAGCTATTGGAATGAAAATGGAATTGAAAAATGTGGTAAAGGACAAGAAATTCTGGATGGCATCTTTTCTTATCGCGTGGGCTGCTGCTCTTCAGGTAGGTTAGGTTAGATTAGGTTATTCTCCTTTTGAAAAATGGAATTCAATCTTCAATCTGTTGCATTTTCAGGGTCACATGATGTGGTTACAGCGCCAGGATTCCTTCAAACATAAATTCGCTAACTCCGACGACGATCCTCATCAAAACTGATTCGGTACTCTGATATACTACTACTACACCTTCCCTTCCCTTTTATCTTATGTTGTTGTGCTTATTATGAATTACGATAATATCCACTCCCCAATTATTACTTCACATCTATGTCTTCTTAATTTCAATTTCAATTTAAACCCTAGCTATTCTCGCTCCCACTCTTTCATAACGTTACTTTCCACACTTGTTTGCTGTTGGAACCACAACTGTAATTGGCTTCTATCTTGTGTATAGGAAAATCTAAGACTATGTTTGGATTCATGAGATGAAATGGAATCAATTCTTTATTCTATTGTTTAGATTGATAGAATGAGTGAGATAAACAATGGAATATGATGAAACAGCTTTTACTAGTTTTCGTTGTACTCCATCCTCTTTCGGTCAAATTGAATTGAATTAGAATATATATAAGGCTAGGAGATGCCACAAACAACAAGTGCCAAAGCTCCCAGCCAAGTATGCATAGAAAATTTATAGATTATCAATATAGATGTTAGACTCACGATATCATGCACAAATACTATTATGCTAACGGAGATAGCCTTTGGTACCTTAGCAGATGACATTCATTTTTTGTAGTGTGGTAAAAAAACGCACACTGACACTTGGCCACAGCTAAAAATCTTAATACTGTTCGTTGAAGTTGAAACTCATTTTGGTTGACTGACTGTTTGCGTCAAACCAAACAAGGTGTCATTTTTGTGCTTTTCTTTTCCAGGCTGTCGATGGGAAGGAGGAGTTTCCATGCCTAGTTTCTATCTGCATAAATAATTAATCAAGGAGTGGCTTATATATTTTAAAAAAACATGGATTTACAAGTCAGCATAATTGTTCTCTAAGTTGGTCATTATCAATTTGGGGACTCATAACAAATCATAAAATCTGTAGTAGCCGCTTGTGTAAAACATGAACTAGGAGATTATTAAATATTAGTTTGTACTTATGACCAAGAAACGTCCAAAAGCAACATTTAAGACGGAACTACTCAGAAGCAAAGTACAGGTTAGCAAGCAAGTTGCCCCATTTGTGTACATTGGACGGTCAAATACTATACTGTTATGGTGAGAAAACTGTTCAAATCATTTTACTTTTTGTTAATGCCTTTTTGTCAAATATGATCCATGTCATGCTAAAAACCAGAACAAAAGTAACGATGATTTTTCATCTTAAAAGTTGTAAATTTTAAAACCAAATGAAATACTGTAATTATAAACTCAGCAAGTCTAAAATAAAAACACAACAATATTAAAGAAAAGTGTTAATAGTTCAGATTATTTACTATGTAATTAATCTAATCATCCCCTGCTATTATTCTCATTTACTTAAAAGAAATTGCCCAGAAAAGCCTTTTCCATAGTTACAAATTAAGAATTAATGTGACCGACCCACTATAGCACATTGTAGCCATCTTCTGTGATTATTTGTGAGCTGAAATTCTCATTCTAGTAGCTCTTGACAACCTTGCGTGCCTGTCGTGTAATTTGGGGTACGTAGTATCGAAATTTGTCATCATCGCTTACGTAGATGAGAAGGACGACAAAACTAGGAAATTATAGAACTAAAGATACCAAGAAACTGTTTAAAAGGATATTTTTAACTCCGTTGATTACTCGATGTGTTTGTTTACGGCCAAAATAACTGATTTTTTTGCTATTTGTGCATTAATAAAACCATTTTGCATAGGTTTTTAGGATCTTAAAATTAATTTTAAAAAGATCAAAACTTTACAACTATTTTACTTTATCATTTAAATAAATCAATTCCTTGAAATTCACTTTTTAGTTATCATTACAAAATACAAGTATATTTTCAACATAAATTCTTTCAAATTAATCCAATGCTTTTAATATTAATTATTAATTTCTTTTGTAATTAATTCTACCAAATTCTAAAGAAGCATATCAATGTCAGGGTCGGAAAAATTATATTTTTAAGTCTAAAGCAAACTTTAAAAAATAAAGGATAAGAGGTTAGTTAATAATAAATAGTTAAAAGGCCTTTCAAAAAATAAAAGTGTTTTTTTTTCGAACAAGGTTTGAATCACATTCTCTAGGAAATCTTAATCATCACTTCATCTTAATAATAAAAATTATATAATATGGCTAGTAGCCACTAACATTATAGTCGTTAAAACTGTTGAACCCAAATTAAGTTTGAAATAAGAGTGCGAATGAAACTTTATTACAATAAAACGATTTTCTAGATGGCACGAAGGTTCTATCAATGTAGGATAAGATTTTATTGGACCCGACTGCACGGCACTGTTATTTTGAAAATAATTCCCTTCTAGATTGTATGACGTCCAAGGAATATGGAAAATCAATCCTACAATATTCCAACGTATTGTTATTCATATTTATATTTTATAAAAGGAAAACTCGTGATTGTGATACAAATTAAGATCTGCATGCTCTGTATTAAGTCACAGAATGATCATTAAGTTAAAGAAGTGAATTAGTTACAAGTTGATTACATTGAATACGAAGTTTAATATCATATATATTGCTATTAAGACAGGTAGTAAGATACAATTATGCAAACGTTTCTTGTTTTGATCACATACTCTACAACCAGTACCAGATTAAAATTATTCAAGTCAGTTGTTTATTTTCATCACACGTGTAAATATTTGTATGTAATTCAATGCTCTTCACTATATTTTAATTCCTAGCTAGTATTACGATAAATGTTTTATATTAAAAAAAATCATATACAAACAACCACATATTTAGATTTAATTAGAAGCAGGTCGCTTTCTATTCCCTGTTTGGAAACCCGCTTTGTGTTTCTTTTACTACTTGAGAACGTGAACCATGCATATCTGAACCTTTGACTTAAGGAAAAGGAGAAATCAAAGTTTAATTAAAATGTTAAATGTTGGCTAGATAAACTTCTTTCCACCACTATACACTTACGTTCTGCAACAACGAAATTAATGGATTGAATTAATTCCAACACAAATCTCATTTTCATTTAATGGCAGAAAATTTTCACGTATTTTAGGATTGTTTGGTTTGAGAATGACAAGGAATTAATATACTAGTTGCTTTATTTTGGTTTGACAATAACAAGAATGAACTGTTGTAGTATATTTCAGGTTGTTTTAGTAACACGATTTTTATATATATGTATCCAATAACTGAACAAAATAATTTACATAAAGTATAAAGTAAAAATACAAAAGGAGCAAAAAAATAGTAAGATCTAGCTATATGCATGGAATGATACAGTAGTAGGTATATATATATATAAATGAATTAAAATTTGAAGTTAGCAGTGAACCAAAGGAGTTGGTTGTCGAATCTTCAAAAACTCCAAATCATTCTCCAAAGGCGTCAAATTCAAATCAGGAAACAAAAGCCTCTTGTTGTTAGCCTTATTACCATGAACATGAACATGAACAGCAGTGCTGGAACTCAATAGCAAAGAATTAGTTGATGCAGCTCTATGGCGCCTCATGTGTCCTCCCAAAGCTTGTCCTATTGCAAACGCCAATCCGCAAATGGAACACTCGTGTGTTTTAGGCTTTGGTGGTGCTGAACCATGATCATCATTATCAACCACTTGATCTGATCCCATCAACCTTGGCTTCTTGTGACTCGCACGGTGTCCACCCAATGCCTGAAACGACTGGAACTGCCGGTTACATGTCTTGCACTCAAACAAACGGTTATTGTTGGAACAAGAGTTCAAGTAATTATTGGTGCCAGAAAGAAACATCAAGTAGTTGCCCATGCTTATGCCATCAACTAATTCTCTTTCTCTCTTCATTGAAATAATATTAATATATATTGGTGTTTTGGTTTGTAGAGATGATGATCGAAAATGGATGTGTTGAAGGGTTTAAAAAGAAAGGTGTGGAATGGATTAACTGGTCTATGAGACTTTTGAGTATGGTACATATATACGTGATATTTATAAGGTTGGCTTTTGTTTGTTTGTTTGTTAGCTTGAGAGTTTTAGACACTTCTAATTAGCATATGTAGTGTAATGTGTGAACATGCATGTACTGTGACACACTATTGTGATTTTGATCGAATTGAATTACTCTTACGTAAGCAAGTGCGAGCACGTAATGGAGCAATTAAAAAGCAATCTATTGGATGCGTTGAATTACTTGCTAGGGTTGGTTTTTCCTTTGACTAGTTTGGCTTCGTGTGATTGGTGATAGATGCTCATATCATATATATCTACTCGACTAATTAATTCAAGCAAGTTTGTAAATAATTTTATAATATTTGAAGAAATTCTTCGATCGACTGAAATTTTGAAATAATATTAATTAAGTGGCTTTAAAATAAAAGGGCTTCTAGATGGCAGCCACTATAAGATAAAATTGAAGTGTCATGACTCATGTATGTATTGGACTGCGCTGTTTACTTGGAAAACTACTTCTCTTCTAGACTTAATTTGTCTGACCAAGGAAAATTGAATATTAGTCTAACGTGCAGCAGCATGTCTTGCTCAAGGACTTCCATGCATTAATTAATAGGCTAAAAAGTTAAAATATTAATCATGTCTCCATTAAATTAGTATTTGCCTTTAAAAATAGTTAATATAGCTGAACATTAATGCCTACTATACATACAGGGTCTGTTCCTTGTCTAACTGACACAATCAATTTTAAAGAAGTGAATAAAGATTACATAACAAATATGATGGTCAGTGCCATATAACTGAGCCAAGTCAGCGATTCAACCCCATTATCATTTTGGTCAAACATTATTATTATTATTATTAACGTTATTCGGTTATCTAAAAAAAAATAAAACATTCTTTAAATTTTATTACAAGTAGAAGAATAGGAGAATCTATTTGTAAATTCCATTGTAAAAAATATGAAAAAAAAAAAAAAACATTACATGTTTTTAAACAAAATAATTTTTTTATAAGAAAGCATAGAAAAGTTTGAAGTTTTCTATGAATTTTTCAACAAGTTTAAGATAATCATTTTTTTTTTTCAAAACGGTAGAACAATTTGTTTAAAACTCTTGTAGAAAACAATAAAGGAAAACATATTTTGTCTCTCTAAATTTTTTAAGTTCAACTTTATTTCCTTTAACAAAAATTGTCCATTTTTTTTCACGAAATGCACCACTTTTGGTCCTCAAAATGGTTGTTTATTTTATTTTATATAAATTTAAAATTATAAAAGTAATTAAAATTAATTTGAAATGATCAAGTTTCTATAAATTTGATTAAATTAAAATTAGTTGCTATCTTGAACAAATTGAAATAAATTTTATAATTTTTAAAACCACGGCTATTATTAGTCATTGTGAACTAGTTATATATATATAAAAAATAAAAAATAAACGATTAAAACCCTTACACTTAATTTTTCTGTCACTCACTTCTACCTGAGACGTGCAAAGTGGGTACACTTCAGAGGAGTCTAGTTCAAGTCCCCTACGGTGGGACATTGTTTCCACAGCGCATCATCAACATATTGTCCGTTTGAATTTGTGGAACGTGAGAAGGAAGCATAAAAAGTGTGCCGAAAAAAAAAAAGGTTGGTAAAAGTAATTCTACCTACAATAACTTTAATGAAGAGGAACCAATTGTGTAAAACTTATAAACAGGACGGTATTGCAAAATCTAAAAAAAATAAAAAAAGAAATCAATTAAAATACAAATTATAATTTCAAAATCTAATGACTTAATTGCAAAGTTACAATGTAAACAGATAAATTTTAGAACTAAAATCGTAGGGTGCGCCAGGCCCATGCAGTAGTGCAAGACATGGGCGACGCGTGAGAACCCCAGTAGCAAGCTACTGTGTTGGGCTCTCCCCTTCAAGAAATTAATTTAATATCGTGTGGACCGATGGCCCACATATCAGATATTAAACTGATAAGAACAGATACTACACTTGATCTTAGCCAAAAGGCCGAGAAAGGTATGAGTTGCAATAGCCAGAAACGTGCCTTTTATAATAAAACATCAATAGATTGGTATCTTTTCTCACCCATGTGGGACTTAGTCATGAGTTGTTCTTTCTGTAATAACGTCCAAGTGTAAAGATAACCTGCTAGGGACTCCTCAGGTCACGAGGTTTTACTATATCATTGCTCCCAAGTGATACTTAGAAGTACTATAATGATTGGCTGCAGCAACAACAAGCCTATACTATAGCAACAACAAAACCCTATCTCACTAGATGAGGTTGGCTACATAATCGCACGACGTCATATGTCTTAGTTAAAAACCAAAGCTTCAAACCTATTAATATTTAATTACTGTTCTATCTTTTAAGGGAAATCATTTTTCTAAAACCTATGCCACGGTTGTTCTATATTGAAACTGGTAAATAATAATAAGTAATAACAATAATAATCAAGAAAAAACATTTTTTATTTGTTGGAGGACAATTGACCAAGTTTCACCTCTTGGTAACAGAGAAAAATTACCTCAGCAGAAATAAACAGTATACACCTTGAATTTCAGCTTACCTGACATTATTTATCAAAGGCATAACACATATAGGTGAAAAGCAAATATTAAGAATTGTGTATGTAAGCTACCCTCCAGTTATTGTCTTCATCACTCTGGAGAAACAATGTATGTTACATGCTATGCCTCAATAAGGGAAATTGATTGGTTCACGTTGAATGGCTTTCTGAACTAGCTCAGCCTGCTCGTTAAGGTGAACCTTGAGGAAACCAGTAGCTGTGGCTGCAGAGGGAGCACGACCAACGTACTTGACATCTTCATAACCTCCCCTACCTACAGCCTTCATGGAAGCTATGAGTCGGAGTAAAATATAAGTGTATCCTCCCATGTTCATTGGCTCTTCTTGACACCAAACAACCTCCGCATCTAGCATAAACACAATAATAAAGTATAATTTAAAACAACTAACCACAAATTCTCAACGAAGTCAACACCAATTACACTAATTAGTTGACACAATAACACATCATCTAAGTTCAAACATTTCCCATATCATGAGAAACTTGACTATCTAGCAGAGAAATCACTAAAACAAGAATTACTTCTCACACTAACAGTAACAGACATATTCAAGCTTCAAAATAAAAAAAATCAGAAACCATTTAAAAAAGACATACTTGGATATCGTTTAAGCTCTCGTTGGACAAGATCATAAGGGAAAGGACAAAGCTGTTCCACCCTACATATTGCAACATCCTTTGCATCTTCCTTTGTTCGTTGTTCATCAAGTTCATAGTAAACCTACAAGAAATATAAGACAGAGATAGGCAATAGTTACAAAAGGCATGTTTAGAAAACAATGATAAGTAGAAGATGTAAAAGTGTAAAACATTTATAGTAATTGAAGAACCAGATAAAATTCACAAAAACAGAAAATCCAGCAGGTGTCAGAGCATAAAAAGCAAACGCATGAAAACAGATAGTACCAATCAGGATTACACACCTTTCCAGAGCAGAGTACTAAACGTCGGATACCCTCCTCAACATCTGAGTGGTTATTTTGGTCTTTTACGAGGCGCTTAAATCTAGTTCCCTGTTTGTCAAAACCTGGGTGTCCTTGAACATCATCAAACTCTGATAAATTTGATCTACAAACCTTACTACGAAGCAGGTTCTTAGGTGACATCACAATGAGAGGTTTACGGAATTCTCTATGTATCTGCAAGAAAATAAAAAGCAACAATAAGAAAATAAAGCAATACAAATTTAAGTGACAAAGCTAACATCAATAAATTCAAATCATTGTACCAACTACAAACCTGCCGCCGTAAAACATGGAAAAAATTTGCAGGAGTTGTAACATTCACAATCTGCCAATTACACTCCTGAATTTGTTTCCGAAGAGTAGGATCCATCTCAGGAATAATATATGGATGGTCGTCAGCCATCTGCCAATAAATTAATGAAAACATCGTTTAAATACTATTAATGAACAGACAAAAGCTTTCAAAGAAGTTTCAAGGAATTAGAACACAGATTTATAACAGTAAGAGAGCACCTGCAGAAAGCGTTCCAATCTTCCACTTGAATGCTCAGGGCCCTGGCCATCATAACCATGAGGAAGTAACACAACAAGCCCAGTCTGACGGAGCCACTTAGACTCACCAGAACTCAAGAAATTGTCAAATATAACTTGAGCCCCGTTAGCAAAATCACCAAATTGAGCCTCCCAGATCACCAATGAATTAGGATTTTCCATTGAGTAACCCAATTCAAATCCAAGAACACCAAACTCAGAGAGTGAGCTGCATATCATATGAATGATTAATAGAAAACAATCTATCATTAGTTAAACATACATTTCACATTTTATTAAAGTATCAAATGAATTATACTGATATTTATTATGTCAGAGACGATAATTAGTGCCATCAAAATAAAGGCACATAACATCATAATCATAGAATAGGTCGAAGGACAATTCTAATACAAGTATACTACAAGACTAAATTAATACTACAAGAAAAAATGAGCATATATCAATGATCAATTGAGCAAAATATGAATTCAAATTTTAGAAGCTCAAGACACATCCCACATGAGTAACACAATTAAAAAAATAGTCATGTAAACCTGATTTATTTTCTTTGTACCATGATGGAGAGTATATGTGTTAATTGTTAAAAGCATATTACCTATTGCTAACAGTAAACATCTCTTCATTTTGATTCATTATCACATGGTCAAGGGGGCAATATATGTCCCCAGTTGTCTGATCATGAACTACAGCATGACGGTGACTAAATGTCCCTCTTTGAACATCCTGACCACTTAACCGGACATGGTTACCCTCGACTATCAATGTGGCAAAAGCAAGTGCCTCCGCAAATCCCCAGTCAATATCTTCTCCTGTTTCAACCATCTGGGCACGTTGTTCATAAATCCTCTTCACTGCTTTATGAGGAGAAAAATTTTCAGGTAAGATTGTGATTGATTTCCCAACATTTTTCAAGATCTCTGGTTTCACACTGCACAGGATAGACCATAGATTTCAGCATTTCTACAACCATCAGAAAAGATTCAAGCAACATTAACATTAAATCATCATACCCAGTGTTCCAGACACGTGAAATCTGTTCAGGTGACTTGAAACCAGACCAATATGCTGAAAGCCAATCTCTTCTTTTTGGAACATAATCTTTGCTAGCCAAAAATTCATCATTTAAAATTGATGTTACCTTCTTATGTATCTTATCAATGTCTTCTTGTGTCAGCTCCCCTGATTCCAAAAGTTTTTTCTGATAGATCTCAAGAGCTGATGGATGGTTTCGGATGACCTATATATATATATATATGATCCAAAAAGTTGAAAAACTGATGAACTTGTCAAAAAGAAATATGTATAGCAAAAAGAAAAAAGAAAAAACATGGCTAACCTTATACATTTTAGGCTGTGTGAAAGATGGTTCATCGATCTCATTGTGGCCAAATCGACGGTAACACACTAAGTCAACGACCACATCAGAATGGAAAGTTTGGCGCCATTCAGCTGCAAGTTGACAGACATGAACAACAGCTTCGACGTCATCACCATTAACATGAAAAATGGGAGCATTCAAGGCTTTGGCAACATCAGTGCAATATTGTGAAGATCTTCCTGACTTGGGATCAGTTGTAAATGCAACTTGATTGTTGAACACAATGTGTATAGTCCCACCAGTAGTGTAATTTGGAAGAGCACTAAGATGAAGGGTTTCATAGACAACACCTTGTCCAGCAAAACTACCATCTCCATGAATCAAAACCCCCATGTTTTTCATTCTGTCCACATCATTTGAGTAATACTGCTTTGCTCGAGTTTTTCCAACAACGAGTGGATTCACTGCTTCCAAGTGACTAGGATTTGCCACCAGGGACAGATGTATCCTCCTCCCACCCCTTGTTGGTCGATCATAAGATGTTCCCAAGTGATATTTGACATCCCCAGTTCCTGTGTAGAGCCCAACTTCATCCTCAGGCTGACCACCACTGAACTCACAAAATATCTGACGAAGTGGCTTCCTTACTACATTACCCAAAACATTCAATCTTCCCCTATGTGCCATTCCCATGACTATGCTCTCAACCCCAAGATCAGAAGCACGATCAAACATTTCTTTCATGCCGGGAATAATACTCTCTCCCCCTTCAAGCCCAAACCTCTTGGCCGATGTCCACTTGGTGGCCAAGAAGTTTTCAAAAAGTGTACTCCAGGCAAGCCTATCAAAGATAACCTCACGACGCTCCCAATTATACCGTGTAGGTGCAGGGGTCTCAATCCTTTCCCTGAGCCAATTACATTTTTCGCGATCCGGTATGTGCATGTACTCATACCCAATGCTCCCACAGTAAGCTTGCTCAAGCCGTGACAAAATGGACCTGAGAGTCTGGACGGGGCGATTCTCGGATAAAAAGCCAGACATGTTCCACACCCCCAAGAAGAATTCCCTATCGAGATCAGGCTGAGTGAAGCCATAAAAGGAAGGGTCTAACTCGTCAGGGACTTTTCGTTCTTCCAGACCAAGAGGATCTAGCTTGGCTTTCATGTGGCCATTGACCTGATATGCTCTAACCAGCAACAGCAATTGCATACTCTCCTGGATTGTTTGTCCAGAAATTCCAGGGGAGGTGGAAGCCGAAGCCTGACCCACAAAGTTTCTGAAGAAATTGTCCCAGGACTCATCTACACTGTTTGGATCAGCTTCCCAAGCCCTTTGAAGCTCCTCTAAGTACACACTGCTTGTTCCATCCAAGAAGTTGTCACTCAATTTAGAAAGGGGCACGGGGCAAGGGACAGGTGCAGTTTGCTCTTTGGTGTTGTGAAAGCTTCTAATTATTCTACTTGTTGATGGAAGGACTGTGGTGGTCCTTTTCAGTTTCACACAATACAATGATCCACCTCCATAGAGATTTCTCCTAATTGCATCATTCTTTGCTAAGCAGGAAGCAACTCTAAACCATGCCATCGCTCTCTCAGAGAAATCAATCAAGAATATCTATCACATCACCAATGATCGTAATATCTCTTCAAGTGCTGCTTTAATTCACCATACATCACTCTTTCCTATCAATTACCAAACTCAAAAATAAAATAAAAAGTTGATGATGAGATTGACGAGAAAGAGCTAATAAAGCAAAACAGATATTCCATAAAGAAATGTAACTGCAGTCACCGAGATTGAAAAATGCAGGTTCACAGAAAAATGTTATGACACGACCATACTACTAAGAAATGAAGTGAATGAGCGATTGTAAAGAGAGATAATACCAGAGTTGAGCTCAAGATGAACAGTGAACATCATAAGGAATTGAATGAGTTGAAGGTTTCAATTTGAGTGGCAAGAACAAGAAAGAATCAAGTGTTGTTTCCTGAAGACGCTAATGCTCTGTTCATGCACTGTACCCATCCCGCTATCTCTTCTTACCTTTTTCAATTTTGGTGGGTCCTCACTCCTGAACAACATTATAATATTCTTTTTTCTTTTCTTTCACTTTCTAGAACTCGCTTTTAAATGATTTTCATTTCCCCTCTTTTTTTATTACTTATTAGTTATTACTAGTCTACTGGTATTAATCGGATAATTGTATAATAGACACCGATTATATAGCCGGTTCTTAAAAAACAATCTAGTTTTTAAAACTAATTTTATATTTAATAATACATGTTTACAACCGGTTTCATGATTTTTATAATTTTACTTTTTTTTTCACAACAGATTTATAATTGTACTTATCCAAGAATAAATTTATAACTTTTTTTTACTTTACCCTTATTTACCATTACAAATACATTTAATTTCTAGGAAAAATATATTTTCACATTAGAGACAAAAAAGAGGTGTTCGAACACCACTCTAATTTCTATTGCCATCTAAATTAGGAACAAATATCCAATCAAATAGTTAATCACCCCATTTAATGAAAATCAAATTATATATGTACTGGAAATACATATAAGAAGAAGAATATAATTTGTTTTTTCGAAAGTAGGATAGAAATATTTAAACAATAACTACAATATTACGTAACAATTTCTAATCTAAAATTCCCCCAGATAATAATAAATAAATAAAATTTGAAGGCAAATTTAAGAGGCTTTATCACAAGAATTCACTCTTGAATCTTAGGGCCTTAGTAATTGGGACAGACTCACGGAATAGGGTCAATAGGACTCACAATTAAAAAAAACCACAAAAACAACACAAAAGAGACTTCTATCAAACAAAAAATTTGAACTAGATTGCAGGGCTTTGCCCCAGAGGGAGCCCTTCCAGAAATTCTCGAAGGCCTGAGCAAAACCCAGGCCTAAGAGGGGGTTTGGAAATAGTTTTCAACCAGCAATAGACGCGCCTCGGTTAGTACCTCACTAGCTGCGTCATTGCCCCAAGCGCAAAGATACTTTCGATAAGGTTTGGCAACCCATTTTATATTAGCTTCTGTAAGCTCCATCTCTTGCGTTAGTCCATGTGGGACTTCAGGCAACAACAGTTACCTCTGGAGGGGTTTATAGCGTTTGGTTCTTTTTCTATTTTGCAAGGAGATAAAATAAACTTTTCATGAAATGGAGTGGAATGAAAAGCCTCCCCTGTTCCAATCAAATTGAGTCAATTGACAAGAGAAGCAAAAGTGCATGTTAAATGAAAAGGGGGAAAAAGTGCGTAAGGAGCCATAGATATAAGTATATAAAAGAAAGACTAGCAAAGTTACATGAATCACTGCATAAAGGAAGAACCAAACAAGTCAAATTAGTATTTCATCTTAACTCTGACACATTGTTTCTGTAAAAATGAGAGGAACATAAAAGTAACAAGTTCTCATTTTAGTCCTTATCCTTGACCATCTGAACTTCAGTGCTTCTCTTTTAAAAATTACACTTTTCAAGTTAGTTGCGTGTGCTTCATTGCGAATTCATATCTTGGCTAGCTGTTACAAACCCAAATCAGAAGGGGGTAAAGAAAAGAAAGATTTCATTGAATTGAATTGAATGAATAAAGGAGAGAAATCTCTACGACAGGGACTCGATGGACTAGAGCTCCAGCTTCACATGTGTTCATTTTTTTATGCAATTAACATTGGCATGCTTTTTCTAAATAGTACCTTACCTGTACTTCTATTATTCTCTGGAATCTCTGAAGAGTTAGTTAGTGTTTCTGACATATGAAAGAAATTAAAGAAATCATCCTGCACAACTAGTTGTTGGTTGCTGATCCACCTACTTTTTCATGCAGGCTTTTATGATTTCACCAAAAAAAAATCATGACTTTGTTAGACGAAGCTCTTTTTTGGAGTTGTTGAAGAAATTCTATTAGTTGTTTTCAATGCCAGAGCGCTGGAGCATCATCTTATTGACAGTTTATTTGACAACTGGCTCATAGCTCAGTTGTGTTAAGCTGTTTTTCTTTTGTTTCAATCTTTTTTTTCTGAGGATTACTAACATTACCAAATCTTTTCATCAATCTGGCACCACCAACTGTTGATTTGCCATTTTGTATACCAATTGTTGATTTGCCATTTTGTATTATCTTTTTGGCAACATTGATTGACCATATTATTGCGAATTAACTACAAAATCAAAATCAATTATATGAAAGTTTAAAACAAACGAATGAATACTTCATAGATTTTATACCAACAATCTATTTTTGATACAATAGTTGAAACTTTTTATATACTTCAAAAACAAATTTGTGATGAGAAATTTAAATTTTGGGCACCACAATTGATATTGGAAATTCAAAATCCGAACCAAATGAATTGCAGTAATATTCTTTTATATTAAACAAAACTCAGTTTGAAAATTGATTCCCGAATTACAAGGTACTTTCTAACATGGTTAAGGAGAAAAAAAAAACGGTTCGTTTTGTCTATGTAACGAAAACAAACAGAAGCTTATACCACCCTGAGTGTGTTTTTAAATCAAGTTCCACATGCCACAACAAATGAACGTTCATGTGAAAGCGACAAGTTGTTTCTAGCGAAATGAAGCTGTAGAATGCGTTATTATCAACAGAAACAAACACGCTACTAGAAACAAACATTTTAACTTTGTCTAAGAAACTTGGTTCAACCTTCCGAACCAAACCATTTCTGGCTGCAGTGGGTGAAAATGAAAATATTGCCAGCATTATCATGCAATATTAACATGTAAAAGAAACTTGCAAATGATAATCTGTCCGAATCTAATCGAGATATCCTTCTTAAGAGTTAGACTACAAATGAAAGAAGAAAAGTGAAGCAAATAATAAACTAGTCACAACAAATTCCACCAACTCAATGAGCAAAGAATTTAAAATATTAACTTTAAAACACGACAACGGTAGTTGGGAGATACACAGACAAATACATGATCCCACTTATAATGTCACCAGAATAACATCAGCGCCCAGATGAGTACCATGCACCCTCATGTTGCAGATAACTCATTCTTTTCATGACCCGCAGCAAGCCGACCTTTGTGCAGGTTGACCACCACCGGCTGCCTGCTCTGGTTGGTTAATCTTGATAGTCTGAGGCTGAACCACCAGAGAAGAGAATGTCAGTTTTCAGCAGTACGAAATAAGCAACAAATCTATGCACTTATTTTGAAAGTTACCATTAAGAAAATCCCATATACTTTGAAGCAATACACGATGGCAAAATTTAAGTTTCAGTCTTACCAAAGAAGAAGAAAAAAATGAGCAAAGGAAAAAAGAAGGCTCCATTCACAGCTTCAAACCATGCATGCACTTACATTTCTTGGGGGGGAAGAGAGATAAAAGACATAAAAAAAGTGTCGACAAATTACCTCAGCTTTTGAATCTGTGTCTGCAAGCCTTTGCTTGATATCTCTTGCTATTGAAAAGAAAACCTCCTCCACGTTCATGTTGGTTTTTGCACTCTGCATGTATTCTTCAATGTAAATAACAATGAAATCACATAATTTTAATCAAAATATGATTGTTGGGCACATGGCTACTCACAGTTTCAAAGAACTTAATACCATACTCATCAGCAAGTGCTTGACCTTTGGAGGTAGGTACAGCCTACAGGGGGAAAAGGAAAAACTTCTGTTTGTATCAATGGAGAATACTAACTAATGACAGCAAAAGGCAGACAAACTCTCAGATCAGTAAACAAATATAACTTGAGGAGCATGGAGTCAACCATGCAACAGCTGCTTAATCAACTAATTTCAAACCCCAGACATCTAAGATGTAATGTAAATCGAAAAGTACCCAAAAATGTACATACCCTTTTACTTTCATCCATATCAGCCTTGTTGCCCACAAGTATCTTGTTTACATTGTCAGAAGCATGTTGTTCAATATTGCGAATCCAATTCCTAATATCTGAACAACAAGAAGCAAGCTAAATAAAAATCAAAAGATGCACAGAAAAGATGAAGGAAACTTAACCATAAAAATCTATATCATTGTCTACTTATATAATGTAAATCAGAGAGGAATGGGGGAAAATATGAAGGAAATACAACTTAATGGGTCAGCCAAAGCTGAAATGAAGCCTGTAATTCTCAGACATTAGTGCCATAAATAATTAAATACATCAAAACATCAAACAATGCCATTTGTTGAAATATCTTTAAACTTCCAACAAAACCAGGGAAAGGAGATTACTATTGAAAGATGCTTCATCAGTAACATCATAAACCAGCAAGATACCCATGGCTCCACGGTAATAAGCTGCAACAGCATGTAGCATTGTAAGACAGATTTTCCTTTCATCAAAGAAATGGAACATGCAATAAAAGTAGATTTACCCATAGTATTTAAAATCAAGTATGAACTGAACCTGTTAAATTAAAGCATCACATCCTTCTATGAAAGTATAAAACATGCCAGTGTATACTTTAGATTTATGAATCACCATATATATTGAATAAATTAAATCACTACTCCAATCAAAATTATAACTTCTGCCCAAAAGAATTATTGAGTTACTGATAATGCTTATAAAAACTAATTTCCTTTGAATGCACACTTTGTTTTATCAATAACGCCTATGATACTTCAATTAACTATGAAGAGTACAGCTGCCAATTCTGAATTTGTAGGAAGGTTACACAAGACAAAACACATACCTGTGGTAATAGTTCGAAACCGCTCCTGACCAGCAGTATCCCAGATTTGTAACTTAATCCGTTTGCTGTCTAGTTCAATGGTTCTTATCTTAAAATCGATACTGCCATACATACATTATTATAATAAGATTTTATTTTCATCAAGAAAGAGATAAAGGTCTGGTTGTGGTCAAATATTTGTGTACACAGACTAAACATACAGACAATCTGCTACCTCAACATTCGACAATGAAGAAATGTCCATGTTAAAAGCACTATTCAATAAAGAAATGTGTTATTCACTTATTCATACAACAAGTCATCCTGTAATTTACACAACATTTTTTTTGTGTTTATCTTTCTCCATTACTACATCTCATATTTCTTAGTTGTAATTTTATTTTATTTTTTGTATAATTTGTTATACAAATAACATTTATCTTCACTAAATGAGCTCCAGACAAACATGCTATGCTTCCAAAAAACACTAAAAAGAGAAACAGAGACGCTATAGTGAATAGTGAGTGGAAAGAGGAAATATAGATGTAGACATCTTGAAACAAGACAAGAAACAGCTATAGCAATTTTTCACAAGGAATGAAAAAGGTTTCTGCAGATATTATACTAACCCAATGGTGGTGATAAAACTGGTTGTGAATGAGCCATCAGAAAATCTCAAAAGCAGACAACTCTTCCCCACACCTAGAATGATTTAGAGTCACAAAGATTAAGAAACAAACAAGAGCAGAGAGCATAGGCAATACTCCTAATCCAATCCCTATAAACCAACGATAAAAGTCCATGCATACATAAATCAGACAGAGAAGAATAAATAAATCTAAGAAAGGGGGGATTAACTCACCGCTGTCGCCGATAAGAAGAAGCTTGATGAGGTAATCGTAATCGGCACGAGCTCTAGCTGGTGCTGCTGCCATCGCAGTGTGCCCTAATCGGAATCGGAGACAGACAGGGCTTGGCAAATAAATGGTTAGAAGAAGGAGAACGAAGTCGTTGGATCGAAAGAGATCGAAGACCAAATGGCTTTGCGTTTTCTTCTTTTTCTCTCTCTCTCTGCTCTGCGCCTATCGTATTCGTATCATTGCAATCGCGTTACGTTTTGCCACCGTAACATACTCCTGCCCACACTCTATTCTGCCCTCCATCGCTTCATAATCATAACTTCCCCATTAGTTTTAATTATGCATTATTAGTGTTCTAAGATTTTTATATTATTATTAATTCATTCAAATAATTTTCGATATAACTTTTGGAAAGAAAACAAAAAAAAACTCCATCAAATATTGTTTTTATATTATGAAATTATCATGAATGACAAGAATCAAGAATGTTAACTTTACATTAATTATTTACTAAAAAATTATCTGTTTATTTACGGAACCAAAAAACTATCCAAGAAGTCATAAAACAACAATTTTTTTTTTTTTATCATACATGCTTATTAAACTCACTTTTTATGTTATTTTTCATTGATCATGATTCATTCTTTAAAAAAAAATGACAGTTTGCCTAAAGGATGTCATATTTGATAGACAACTAGATTGATTTTCTTAAAAAATATAACCAATAATAGTGCTATTAACAACTTGCATTGCTTTATAATCAAAGTCATATATCAATTTTGTTGGTTAGACTTTAGAGTGATAAAACATTCGGCTTGCTTTATGCATGATTTTGGGTTCGAGTACCAATGAAAGAAAGAAAGTATTATTAGGATCCATTAATCTAATCCACCCAATTCAACTTATAAGTAATTAAAGCTTAACGCGACTTTCAGAGGAATTTACAGCAAAAATAAAGTAAGAGGTCATATAATATAGTAAACTATTATAAACACTGAATAGTGCGATACAATAAAGACAATAACGGAGGTAATAATCCCTTCAGAATCGGGTTGTGACAGTAGAAAATAGTGAAGTGGTTAATGGTTACCATTACCAAGAAGCCAACTTCACAATATTAAGTTGTAACAATTTTATGCTATTATCTGGACAGATTTTTAGTAAATAGTAGTATAATATTACATTGAGTTCTGATTGTTTCAGTATAATTTGTGATGAACATGAACATTGAGTTCTTTACAACTCACTAAATCTCAACCCGCAAGATTGCAGTCTCCTGTTTGGTGGAATAAATTGTAGCTCACACTCCCACCACCAACTTCCATTTTTCCCCCCACATAATCACTCCCTGCCAAAAACAGAAAAAAACAGTAATAATAGTACCAATAAATAATGATGGTCATTTATTTTCTCTAAATACTTAGGAAGAAGTTTATTTATCTATACCATATGAACTAAGCAATGAAGAGAAGAAGGAACATACTTGAGTTTGACAGCACCTCATTGAAAACAGACACATGACTGAAATTTCTTGAGGATTTCAAACTGCCATCTGATTGTAACGTGGAATATGGTTTGTTGGAATCAGGGTTCAAGTAGTGAAAGTCAGAGTATACTTGAGGGTTCTGGAAGCACAACTTTTCAGATGTTGTTGCTATGTTATGTTGGGACTGGGACTGAAACTCCTCAGGTTTTGTCTTCTTATCCTTAGAATCAACCTCAATAGTGTCCACTTCTGATTCAGTGTTGCTGCTAGGAGCCACATTTTGCAGTTTTCTTTTGGAACGAGCACGCCTATTCTGAAACCAATTATAGACATTTGTTTCAGAAATTTGGCCATGCTGGCCCAGTTGAGCAGTGATGTCCTTGATTTTTTCCTTGCTTGGAGTTCCATTTCCCTGATCAAATAAACGTTCAAGAATTTGAAGCTGCACAGGTGTGGGTGTCCACCTTTGTCTTGATGTTATTTTGTGCCCACCAGATGTCATCAATGGATCACAGTATATGTTTCCCAACCTAACCCCTGAATGAAAACCACCAATATTTTCTTCAGAGAATAAACAAATTACAGATGTCATTTTACTTATATGCCAATTCAATTGTGTGAGGTTCAGACAGGTTTGTTATTCAATCAAGCCATATGATCTGTGATCTGTCTCTCTTATTTGGTTATAAAATGAAGGATATAAGTAATATTATAGCTTCCTAACTGTAGCTTTATTCAAATATTTTATAAAACAGATATTAATTAAAATAAATCATTAAGATAATTATTTGGTTATGATTACAAATTTGAAATCCAATGTGCCTTGTATACCAGGGAAAAAGGTATTGTTGATATTTTTGGCCTGTCATTTTCTGATTTGTAGAAATGGGCTGGCTTAAATAGTTGAAAGAAAGAAAGAAATTGGTTAGTTTGAATGGCATGAAAATGAAAATATGATTTAGATAAATCTTATATATTGACATAAATGGTAAAGAAAGATGAGATGAGATGAGGTACCTGCAAGATCCTGTTGAGCTGAGAGTGTTGTATGCATCTGAATAAGTTGGTCACAAATGGTGGAATACACCGCTATTTGCTTCCTCAGAGTTTCCAATTGTTCATCAGTCATCACCTTCACATACATGAGTTCTCCGTTGGCATCGACATTCACATTCCCACTATGCTGCCACCTCTGCAACTGTTTCTGCAATTCCACCACGTTCACCATCGCTCTCTCCCTGATGATTGTTGTGAATTATGATGATAAGAGAGAGAAGGAGAAAGAAAAGTCAGAAAAGCAGAAAGTGCGAGAAACAGACAAAAGACACAAACATTTTAAACGAGAAATTTGATCCTCTTTGAGGCTGCATGTTCACATGTGACTCCTTCCTTATTAGTATTAAATATATTATTTCTGCGGTGCCTACTTATAATAAATAGAAAAAATTAAAAATGTGAAATAAGACGAATAATATTATAGAAACAGCATAGAGAACTGAAATTTTTACGTGAATAAAAGATTATCCACTCTTCTTAAGTTTTTTTTTTAAATTATTATTGTGTACTATTTTTATATAATAAGTTTTTATCAAATAAGAGTTTATTTATAAATTTTACTGTAAATTTTATTGAAATAATTTTTTTTTAAAATGTTCTCTTTTTATTTGATTAATTGAAATAAATGAAAACATTAATAAAAAAAAATCATAAACTATTTCTTAATTGACAAACTTGTCATTAGATAATGTATATAAACTATTTTACTTTATTAATATATGATTTATTTTTTAATTAAATTAAAACACAAAACTTTTACATGCATTCTAATTAAATTGATATTTTAAAATCGTTTTCTAAAGTTAAATCGTCAAATTCACTCTATGTTTGAGTGGCAGTCGTTAACTTGTTAATGTCTACTGAGACCCACCATCGCAACAACCTGCCCATCTTATCATTCGTTTATTCTTCAGAAAAGAAATTATCACACGAAAGGTAAAGAATGTTTTTTGTTCATAAAAAATAGTTGATTAAGAATGATTTAATTTACCATCAATGTAAAATGCTACATTATTAACCAACTAGAATAATTATCTGTATGATTTTTAATTTGTTACAATGCATTATTTACTCATTTATATTTTTATTTACTAAAATTTAACTGAGTTTTGGGGGGAAAATATGTTTCTAAGATTTTGATAAACAATTACATTTGTTAAATTAAATATCAAATGGGTCCATAGCTCAGTGGTAGAGCATTTGACTGCAGATCAAGAGGTCACCGGTTCGAACCCGGTTGGGCCCTTTTTTAAAAATACTTTATGTCTTTCTTTCAATTATCACACTCATTTACTTATATATCATGTATATAATGACCTTTTGCACTTTGTTTATCTTGTTTTAATTCAGTCATTCGTTGAAATCTACAGATGAACAAACTTTCCAATATGATGTTAACTTTAAATGAAGTATAAACTGTCATTACATTTTCAGAAGCACGAGTACCTTTTATTGGGTAGGTGAAAGGGCAGGATGAAACAAATTATTCGCATTTGGTAACAACCTTGAATGGGCATTAATCAACTTTCATTGTTAATACAATACACAGATGTTTATAAATCTGTGGCAAGCTCAAAAGAAAAGATGCCATCTAACTAAAAAATATGTTAATTTGCTACGTTCAGTTCAGTCGTAGGACAAAAAACGTTTAAGCCTCCACGAGAAAGCCTCTGAATCTGAATTGTGCATTTCACTCCTTACTTTTTGGGTATATTGCTCCAACGTATGTGCATACTCATTTATGGTATCATTAGATATTGTATCTTCAGCTAATCTGACTGCTGCAATCTGAGACAATTGAAAGTTTTCTCCCATCTGCTGTAGCTTCCTACATGTTTCGCCCTCACCAAACATCATAAGGGAAACCAACAAAGATTTCAGCTCACGTCTAGCTTCCACCCCCAGGGTCATGCCTTTCAAATGCTCCACCAAGGCCATCTCCTCATCAGGACTACAATAAGGAATACAAAACTAATGATTAATGAAAAGCAATAGCACAGGATGAGGGGGTCAAGGGAAACAATAAACTCAATTGTCAAGATACCTCCCAGGACGGATTTTTCCTCTCTTCTTCTGACGCCTAGTCTCTCTTGCCTTGCTAGTTGCAGTTGAGCTAATTGAAGCAGCAGAACTTTTCCTGGTTCTGTTGATGAAATGAGGAAAACAAATGAAACTTTGCACACCAAAAGTATAACATAAGAAATAAATATAATAATAATGTGAAAAGAACTACCTTTCCTATTCTTTTGGATGAAAAGAAAAATAAGAATGGTAAATAGTAAGGCTTGGCTATTTTCTCACAATTTACATTTAAGAAAATGAGTTAGAAGAGTAAAACTCAATTATGGACACAATTGCTGTTCAGGCAAAATAATATTGAACATTACAAAAAGAGAGATTATAACCGTAAATGGGGTGAGATAGAGAGATAATTTGTTTGAATGTGACAATGATTCTTTAACCCCAAGGGAAAGGGGGAAGGGGAATGGGAAAAGGAGTTGGTCAAACTTCACTCCAAACAACTTTCAATTCATTTATCACAAATATTTTGTTCCAGATTAGTAAAAACCCTAATCAGCCCCTTTATGTTGTGGGCAGCAGAGATTAGATTCGAGACTTGCTGGTCTGCTCTGTTAGGAGAACAAGTCCTCCCCCAGCCCAGCTGTACATTTAGGAAGTAGATCGAAAGAAAGGCAATTTGGATTATCCTTCAAACAGTCACCACTCCCACTCCTCTGGTAAAGTGGGATGACAAAGAAGCAGGTGAGAAAGAGACCAGAGGGATGGACTGGATTTCACACTTGGAGACTAGGGATCTCAGCAGGAAATGCCAAGGTTGCTTAAAGCCGGCCGTCTTATAAAAAGTTCCCTTTTGCTTCAACTGTCCTGTCTATACGACGTGGGCACCAGCTCACAGTGGTCCTTGCCCACTGTAAACCCCAACCCCGAGCCCCCTGCGATGCCTCAAGCCCCTGACCTTTACCATCCTTTACTGGATGACAACACTTGAAGCGCCAAACTAAATGAGCGCACATGGTTTCACTGCTAGACTTATGCAGAAACACTGGGAACAGTATATTCATTTAATGAAAGATTAATAATAGAAGGAGCATCGTGTCTGATTGGTTATGTTCATTTTAACATGTTATAAGGCCAAAATGGCAAAATCCATCCTCAGGGTTAAAAAAAACCAATTCAGAATATATACACAAAGCACAACTGATGTTCTCCAACTGGCAAATTATATATAGACAGCTATATGGGATGAAGAAAAATGCATACCCTGTGGTGTATGCACTCATTCCACTAAGATTACTGCTAGTTTCTGAAGCAGCATCATCATCGAGATCACTCGCTGCACGTTCCTCTGACTGGAGCTTTGCTGCAAGAAGTAATCTTCTCTGTCGAACAGCCAGGTAGCGTGCCAAGTACTTCCCCACTTTCTCTAAGCCTTCCTCATACTCACTGGTAAGTGTGCTTGCACATTCCAAAGATGCATTCTTCACTGTTTTAATTAAGTCCTCTCTTCTATGCATAAAAACAACCCTCAAAGCCTCCTCCCAGTCCCTTGCAGTAATCAACAAATTTACACCAGTGACAACATCTCCACAGTACTCCAGGGCAATTTTGGCAGCCTCCCCAGGTTTACCAAGAGCTTGAAGTTCTTCACAGAGCTCACTGGCAAGACACAGTATCTCATCCTTTCCCAGATTAAGGAACCCAGCAACTGTAAGCACCCCACTCCAGTTATTAATAGCACGATAAGACTTCAAAGCTTTATCCAGATTGAAACAGGACAAGTAAATTGCTGCAGCATCTTCAAAGCATTTTTCATCACTAAGATAATCCCCCCATGCCTCAAGGAATGGCATCTGCTTGGTGGGGCCAGTAAAAAGTTGAAGAGCCAATGGAAAAAGTTGAGGGTTTTTTTTTACAAGGGTCATACAATCATCATAATAAGAATCTCCAGCAGAAGAAATGTGTCTCAGAGCCTTTTCAAACCTTTTCAGCCTAAGGTCAATATTATATTGCATTAATAGAGTAGGCATACGCTCCAATTCCTGCAAGAATGGAAGAAACTCTTTTGGATCTTTCTGGGCATTCAATGCCACAATAGCTGCAAGATTTAAATCATAAAGACCCAAAGCAGCTTCATAGACAGCATCAGAATCAGCTAACCACAAAAGATGCTTCAAAGCTTCTTCAGCAGAAGGGTAAGACATTCTCCCTTGGTCATCAGCATGAGACAACTCCTTTTCACGGATAGCTTTAATTCTCTTTAAAGCATCTTCAAGTAATGGAGGATCACTCCGAGCTAGAGTGGTCAAAATGCAAAGCTCCCTTGCAGGACTTTCTGCTATGTGATCCTCAAGTGCTTTTCTTACAGCCATCAAAACAGAAGAAACCTTGTTACCAACAGGACAATTCTGAGGGGCCCCAACTAGCATGACATTAGCAACCTTTGGACAGGGGACAGAAATGTAATTTTTATAGAGTTTCTCTATAATGTTTTCATTCTTTACAGAACAAACAAACTCAGTTATGTAACCCAGATTGTTAACCTGCCTGACAAATTCAGAAGCTGATTGTGAAAATGCTTGCCAGCCACAGTAATCAACAATTGCATTGAAATCTATCCTATGCCTTCTAACCATAAGTAATGCATCTCTAAAGCGCTTTTGAATTAATGCATTAATGATGGAAACCAAAACCAACTTTCTAGGGTATATACATTCTAGGTTTCCCCGTGTAGTTTGCAGTATAATGGCAGCTTCATCCCCATGTAAAACTCCAACAATTTTAGCACCTCTCTCCCATATGTTTATGTAGCTTTCATTTTCTTCTTTTTTTCTATTGTTAATAACACGGACAAAGTTACTATACTTTGAGTCTGACTCCCCATTTAATATATCAGCAATGTCAACAATAAAGAGCAAATCTTGTCTAGTTGCAAGAATTATATGTGTGATAACTTGGTCTGCCAAATTTGAGTAAAATGAGAAGCTGCTGCAGTTGTTGCAAACTATCCCCCCATTAGCATGCAGTCTGCCTATCTCATCCAGTCCAAAAAGCACTGGTTTTGATAGGCTGGCACTGCCAACTAATGCTACACTCATCCAAGGGCAAGCTGCCGAAAAACCTTGATGTTCTTGTTCTGAAGATTCTCTACTAATCCCAATTTTTGATACATACTCTTGGGTTTCCCCCCTAGAAAACTGAATATATACAGAGTGTTTACTAGCATGATTTGAAGCGATGCCAATAACCAGCTCTTCAAGGGTATTTCGCTTTGAAACTGATGCATGCCAGCCCGAGCACGTCAGCAATCCCGGAACAAGATCCTCAGAACATTCAAGTTCCACTTCTTGTAAATAGAAGCCTCGAAGTCCACCGTCAGTTGATGAGGTTTGAAATAAGTCATTACTGTGACTAAAACCATAATGTGAAACAGCTAATAGCATATGGGAATCCAACCATTCAAGATGCAAAATGGATCCAGTTGCCATTTCTGTACGAGAGACTTCAACACTGAATTCTTTCCCCTCTAGTTCTTCCCAGGTTTCAATCGATGGAAGCTCCACAACACATAAGCTACCATCTGAAAGAAACACAGCTAACTGGTTCTTAGAGTTTTTACAATACACCGCCATACCACGGACATGAGAAGAAAATTTCAGGCTAAATAAATACATAGGAGGTGGCATTAAAGACAAGGACAGCGGGGTTACACGGATATTGGAGCCATCAACAACCAGTGCAACAGAATTCTCCACAACAGCTGTGACCCAAACAAAGTTAGAAACCGTAACCTGACCACCAAGAGTCCAACAAATTAACTGCAGGGGCGTTGTTGGATTCCAAATGAACCTAACTTCATCTCGCTTTGAGTATCTAATTTCATTCTTCAGGTACCAGTGGTTATTACTAAAACACCATATCCTTACAGCATCATAATTTTCACATTCAACAACACCTGCAAGAAGATCAGAACTGCAATTCCACTTCATAAATATCACTTTCCCTCCAATCCCTTCACCAACACTAAACTTGCTTCTCTCTAATCCATTCCTCTCAAAGAAAACAACAGAGGGAGATTCATTTCCATCTTTCCCATCACAAACAGCTGCAATTTTAGCACCACTGGGCATCCACTCCAAAACTGGCCCAGCAAAACTTCTCAGCTCCGAAGAAGCAAGCATATCCCCCGAATCCCGATCCCAAACCTTAATTTTCTTAAGCAAAGAATCAGAACCGCATGCATCACTCATGGTAGCAAAGTACTTCCCATCTCCTCGCCAAGACACTGGAAGAAACTCCCCTTCACGTGAAAAAAAACAGAACACTCAGAACCCTAAACCAAACTCTACATAGAAACACAACTCAAACAACCAACGATGCGAGTAATTATATTAATAAATTTGCTTTCTCTTTCATCTCACACTCACCTAATTTTTTTCCTCCTACCTCTCTTTGTTTCTATTACATCTATCACTTTCTCTCTTTATGTCTTTCTCTTTTTTCCACCCTTATATGCCAACATTGAACATTTTCATAACAATACCGATCGAACTCAACACATAAGTATAGAAGGCATTGAAATTAGGGTTGTGGTGGTCCTTACTTACGTGATGGTCTTCAGGAACATCATCATCGCGGAGTGGCGCTTCGTACAACACGTCCCAATCGGGAGTCATCACCAAAAGCTGCGCGAAACCGGTGGTTACGGCGACGAGTTCTCCGTCAGGGCTGAGGGAAACGGCGTTGACGCCGCCGTCGAGCTTGCCAACGACTTGCGTGTCGTGAGAGGCGTCGTCGTCGACGTGGTGGAGCAAGAGAAGGCCGTTGGAGGTTCCGAGAAGAAGCGCTTCTTTCTCCATGAGGTAGTCGAAGGAAGTAACGGCGTCTCCTGGTTCGAGATCGATGGTGACGGCATCGTCGGCGGGGAGTGAGGCGTGACGGCTCCAAACGCCGTTTTCCTGCCACACAAGAAAACACATGTCAGAATAATAATAGGAATGAATTGATGGATGGATGGATGGATGAATGAATAGTGTTGGTTGGGACGGACGTGGAAAGAGGAGAGGTGGGAAGTGTAAATGAGATTGTGCGAAGAGAGGAAGAAGAGGCGGTTGCGTTCGATGTCGAAGCTGCAAAATCGTATAGTTTCGTCGTTCGAATGGAGGGAGAGTCCCAAAGGAACTTCCCAAAAGAGCTTCAAGTTCTTCATCGCTCAAACCCTTCTTCGCCGCTTCTTCTCACTACTTCTCAGAGTAGGGTTTAACTTATTCAACACTCGCTTTTCTTTCTTTCTCCTCTTGGCGGGCACAATTTTTATACCTTTACGAACTTGTTGCAAGGATTTTATTGATTTTTTATTATTATTTTAACTAATTACTGTGACTGCAACACTCAATTTTTACCTTCAAAATTTTATTATAATTAGTTAACGATAAAAAAATTCATTGAGAGTAAATAAATGTATTAAAAAAATATTAAAAATTTATTTAAACACACTATTCCAAAAAGACTTTAAGAGAAAAAAATACGAACAAAAAATAAAATTAACTTATCTAAAAGTTAAAATTGTATTTTTCCATGATCAATGAGTTGAAACTCTTTCAAATAAATTTGTAAAACTTCTAAAAATTAACTATTGAAAAAGATAATATTAATTTCTAAAAAAGTTAATTTTATTATTTTTTTATATTTTTCTCAAGTCTTTCTTCCGGAGTAGTATGTAAGCGTACCTGAATAACTTTTATAACATGATTTCTTATACAGCTTAAAATTAAAAATCAAATTTATAAATCATTTTTGTTTTGTTCAAAAATGAATGTAAAAATATTTTGAAGCTGAATTAAAAACCACGTTTGCCTTATTTTTTTATGAAAGGCATTTTATTTTAAAAATTGTATTTAAAAACTAAACTAAAGATCATCCAACAGATCCAAAAATTATATTTCACATTTCAATGGTAAATGAATCCCTTTGTCCTTTTTCGTGTCTTGTGACAACAATAAGTTTAGAGTAATGCTTTGTTAAAATAAAAAATAAAAAGATTAGAGTAAATGCGATCTCATGCAGATTACCCAAATTGTTAGGCCTGTTTTAGAATAAATTGACTTGAAGATTATTTTTAGAGAAATTTACTAATTTAGTATAAATACAAAAAGTTTTTAGCATTTTTTTCCTTCTTGATCTATTAAATATTTTTATCATCCATCATAACCATTTTTTCGTTGTGGTCTAGAATTTTGCAAATTTAACAGAAAATATATTTTAAGGGAAAATTATATGATCAAATTACATAACGAAATGACCCCCACTATTCGACTATAAAACCCTGTATATCTACATGTAATTTCTCAATACATGTTACAATTTTTTCTCGATGAAATCATAAAAAAATTAAACATCACATAATTACAGATCCGAAGGGGAATAAATAACTTGGATGCCTCTAAAAGTAGGCATCGCGCGATCAAAGGATTTTGTAGTGAAGTGATTATACTGACAATGTACACACGGAACCACTCCCCAATAAAATAAAATAAAATAACGGGTTCCGTACGCCACGTAAAAAAGCAAGCATATGGACCCTTCATGAATGACAAAACTGAAGCAGGGCTCGGTGGGCAGCAACTACATGTACACAAAATAATATTTATGCAATGAAATGTCGAGGCATTTTCTTCCGTAATGTGAAATCAAACGAGTGAAAAATAATTCAGCATATGTCCAGAAATATTAACCAGAAAACACTTCAAACACTATATCCATGTGAAACAACACTATGAACACTTCTAACTGCATTTCAGAATTTTCAGAACATTTTATTACTTCTCTCTTTTAATTTCAATTTCATCTTTTATATTAATTTTATACTGTATTATAGTCGTGTCATGTCCTATGATTTTTAAAACATGCTGTGTTCTTGTGTTTGTGTCATATCTATGCTTTCTAAAAGTCTAGAGCTCTGTTCAACGTATTTAGCCACTTTTTCACCAAAAGAGTGGCCTAGTATATCACAAAAGTTTAGCTAACCTATTGACAATTACCAAAAAACTAAACTTCGCTGAAAATTGTGTTCCAATGGAAGGAGGAAGGGTACTTATGGATCATAGGCCTGCAAAAGTCCCTTTGGGTTTCATATGGAACACTGATAGGGTCATCTGATACTTAAGGAGGAAAACAGAGAAAAGAAAGAAAGAATAGGGTAATTCATCCTGTAGGAGGATATTATTCAATGGCTCTCTTGATCAATGTGACCAAGAAGCCGATTGCTAGTTAAAAGAATTGAAGTTCGAGGGTCACCTTCCTCCCACAACTGCTTAACTATGTTCCCTCTCCCTCTTTTTTATATTCAATTCTATTTACAACTGATTTTCCCCCCTTGCCCTTTACATACAAGTTCTTTACTACTGGTTGCCTATCAAACACCACCAAAGCAAGAGAAAATGGAAGGGAGAGAAAGGTACCTGAGGACATGTTGAGGCATAGAACAGCAACATTTCAGCAGCTGAACCAAAACCCAGGATATTCAAATTATTCCTGAACAGAACACTTGCTTTCCTCACCTTGTAGCCAAACACCTTTAGTAAACGAACATATTTTAATAATTTGTCCCAAATAAACTGTCTTTCAATTGTTGAAAGACATGCTGAAGATGGTGATATGATTGCAGATATCAACATGGCCCACAAAGACCAGCATCATGGAAGAGCTTACTGAGTCCAACTGGACCCACTGGCCACCACTATATTCTCTTCCACAATGTTGAAAATAAATCACAATTTTGTTCCTATAAGGAAGCTTTCAAAGATTATGTCTCAGCTAATGTGGCAATCTCAGTTATTTGAAGGATAGATGATGAATGATCATCGGACTCAGTTGCAATGATACCTTAGACCAACATGGATCTACTCCAAACCAATATCGCACCCCCAAAAGCCATGACTTTTATATCATAAGTGAAATCCAAGATCATTCGCCAATTGAAGTATGCCACACATTTGAAGGTAAGGATTCTCTAACAGTTTTTCATTGTTGCTCTGCAGTTCCAATAAAAAGCACAAGCATGTGACATTTATAATTAATCACCAAAAATACTAAGGGCCTGTTTGATTTCAGTTTTTTAAAAACAATTTTCAGTTTTTAAAAATTATAAAATCATAAAACTTGTTTAGTTAATCAATTTTTAAAAACTTTTTTTAAAAATTATTTTCTATTTTAGTTTTTAAAACTAAAAAACAAAAACAATTTTTTTGTGTTTTGTTTTTTTATTTTCTCTTTTCATAAATTCTTACATCTTTTATTCACTTAAAGCATAAAATCCCACATCTTTTGCTAATAATTTTACACACAAGTTTCATATATTTCATTTTATCTTTCTTACATAAGTTTCATATTTTTCCCACACACAAGTCCCACATCTTCTAAATTTAATTTCTCTAGTAGTAATTTTTAAATACTAAACGAATTTTCTTTTTAAAAATTATTCTAAAAAATAGTTTTAAAAATAGTTTTTAAAAACAAAAACTGAAAAGCCTTTCAAACAGTCTCTAGATAATTATGCAAACAATCAAAGAGAAATTTAAAACAAGGTTGTTTCTATTTAAAGACACAATAAAAAGAAGCACAATAGAAAACTTTGTTTCAGGATAGAACTGCCTAGGATATTAAACAGGAATTTGAATATGATGTGACCTTGAATGCAAAATTAAAAATGTCAATTTCAAATGTATTAATAGAAAAGGAGCTCCAAGGAAATCATTACAAAAGGAAGTACCTGCTGAGCTTTAACAATAAGATTCTGAAGCATGTGTTGATATTTTTCAGGATTCTCGGTCATCATTCGCTGCAGTAATGGGAAATCGTTACAAAGGATGAAATTTATGGACCTAATAAACATGACCAACACAAAAAATGAAATCAAATACATGCCTTCAGAAGAAAAGCAGAAGAACAATATGCCACCCTTGAATCTCTGTCATTCAAAAGTTCCCTGCCAGATGGAAGAAGACCCATGCTTTATAAGTATGTGTAAAGGTGAAAAACAAAAATGCCAACTAATTTACAAAGAGCATAAAAGTTTGCACTCACATAAAAAAATGTTCTTTACCAACTGCTTTGAAAGCAACAGGATCTGCTGTGCATTTACCAATAAGAAGTAGGAGAAGGGTGGCCCGGATATCAGATGCAGCACCAGGCAGGTTTCCTCTTCCCTTACTTCCAACAGCAACACCCAATGCAATATCATCTGTTGCTGCTCCAGCTAATTGCATTAGTGGCCAAAATAGCAAATCAGGAGGAATGCGTGCAATTAATTGCATTGGCGCAATGGCTCGTCCTTGGAGAAGAAGTGCTGCCATTGCTGCAGTCTCACGAACAAGATGATAGTTATTAGGGTAGTTTGAACTACCATCAGCTTCTTCCTCAATATGTTCATCCAAGAGATAAGTATCTTGCTTAAGGGCACTGTTATCACTATCAAACTTTTTGTTTGAACTGAAGCAATTTAAATTCCTGTGATATTGCATATCATCTTCATTGAGTAGGGCCAAAGCAGGGGGAACTCTTAGGCATAGTTGGGATAATAATATGTCGCACATCTGTTAAGAAACAACAAAGAGTTGAGCAAAGAGACAATTTTCCCCAATGTACTAGTAGTCATATTATTAACAAAACAGTATTTGAAGTTTATATTATTCAGAAAACTTATAACAAATATGAATATTAACATGTCTGTTAGCTATTTAGCCACCTATGTGATTTAAGATTTTGTAGATAGTAATTTAATTTATCTTGAAATTCTTCTTTACCTAACAAATAAACCCACTTCCAAGATTATATACTTATCATAAAAAGATCATGCTCTATCAGTTCACTAATGACACAAGGAGAATGTGAGGTTCCTAACAAAATAGGTCCCTCAATTACATACAATTGAAAAACTATGTGGTTGAGTGGTTCTTCTCTTTCCTTGATAACATAAAGAACATGCAGATTAACATACAACACTTTTCCAAACTTAGTGTGGCTCACCATTTTTTGTAAGCATTTATTGCTATGACATGTGGACATTTGGAGGGAAAAAAAGAAAAGGCATTCTAAGTTCAGAAATAATTACTTTCAGAATATTGATGCGATCTGTTTCATACTTATTGGTGCAATCTTTTTCATTTATCTGAAACAACAAAGCACTGCTCATTATGTCAATCAATGCATGGGCTCTCTCAAGATGCCAATCTTGAGGCCCACTCCCAAGATCACTGCTCCTTGAATGTTGCATTTCATATTCATCTAGCAAAAATTTGCATCTCATAAGCAGCCTTTCAAGAACAAATAAAAATCCCCATCTAATATAGTTATGGTTTGATTTTAAAAGCCCACACATAAGTGAAATGGGCAAAGGAATATCTGACATATCTGAAGAATCCTGCTTTCCTACTTGAGCAAATTTCTGCTGGAAGTATTCTATATTTGACCATATGGTTTCATTGCCTTCCCCACTGATTTCAGCAATAAGCAGATCACCTAACCAGATATACCCATTCTGACGGTAAGAAATTCTTTCAGAATGAAGAAGGGAATGTAAAGTGGCCCATGAGTGCTTTGCCTGCAGATCAATGTCATTTCTTAGAGCAATAATTTCCACATTTTCAAGAGACTTGTGAGTTTTGGTTATCTGAATCATATTAGAGAACTCTCCATCCAAATGAGTGAATGAACTTATTAGTGAGTCAAATTTCTCTGTCACAAAATCCAAAAGCTGCAAAGGTTTAAAGAGAAACAAGTGAGACAAAAATGAATACACAGACAGCCTAAAGAAGACTATGTTAAGCCAAATATATGATTGCAAATCAAAAGTCACAACACAATGAAAGTGACAACAGCTAGCTCAAATTTAAATAGGTACAAATGTATGATCAATAGCAATTAGCAAATAAACCTAAACAAGTTTAACATTCATCCTAACATTATTCAATGAATTAGAGCAAACATTAGGGACAAGGAAGATGCAGAAACATGTCAGTCTTTCTTCCAGACAGTTATTCAAGAGTCAACTCAATAATAAAGTTTCCTGAACTGAAAAACAAAATGTGACTTTGATTCTCATAAATGTACATAATAAAATTTAAATTTAAGAATTCCAAACACCAGACAACAATTTAGCATTGCCTAAAAAATGTCTCAGCACTCAATTCTATCATTCTATAAATAAAAAATGAACACCAGAAGCTTATATTATGTGTGTGTTAGAATATGTGGAAATATCTTATCATATCATAAGTTATCCTCCAAGATTTTCTTCCCTTATTAGTTAGGAATTAGGATTATGATTAGTTAGTGTAAATAACAGTTAGTACTCTAGGTTTTATGAACATATTTAACACATCAATACATTGTAATGCATCTCAATTAAAACCACATAATTTCAGGAAAAAGTATAGCCCTTGCTCCTGGTTAAGATTACAGGGTTAGATCAGTTGGAAAGGAAAAAAGGCTTTTAATAAAATTCTTAAAGTATCAATATGTCACATTCATTAACCCTCTGTATACTATTTAGTATAATTTGATTAATTTCTATCTTAACAAATAATATGCATACACATTTTTCAACAGTCAACAGCATAGATTAAACTATCTGCCTACACACTAAAAAGAAAAGGATGGAAATACCATATTTAGACGTTCACTGTTGGGATATCTCGACAGTGCAGATGCAATTGATCTCCTCAAAAGCTCTCCAATTCCTTCTACCCCAAGTTTAACAGAAATATGAAATGCCTCAGCTGCATTTGTTTGAGCAAGTAGAGTTGCAAGTGGTTGGATCTCATCATCACTATATTCATTGATGCCAGTAGCTACACAGTTTTCATTAATTTGATGCAGAACATAGTCAAAAAGTACCGAATACAGATTTTTCCTCTCCTCTCTTGAGTTTACAAGGGCATACTGCATCCAACAAAGAAAAAATGGGAGAGGAAATCTTTCAAGTACTGCAAATTTTAAAATACTAATATGACAAGGACCTTAGATCCTGTCTTCATTCTACACTTACCACTCGTGAAAAGCAAAGACTATCTTATAAATCAAACAATATACCAAATTTATACTGGGCACAGCAAGTGACCAAAAAGTATGGCATATTCATCACCTTAAATGAAAAGAATGATCTCTGAGTATTTTCTTTGCATAGTCAAGGTCCATTATGATTCGTAATACCTTAAGGTCAGCATTAACTTCTCAATTTGAGAATTGAACCAAAGTTTACCCCCCAAACCCCCTCTTACCCCCCCAAAAAAAGCATAAGTATTCAAATTATATAAGTCTGAGTTGTGATTATTAGTTTTGTGTGTATTATCTGAATTAAGCACTGTCCTATGAGGAAAAGTGTAAATAATTGTTGTACTTGAAAATCAAAATCAGATTATATATAGATGGATGGATAGATAGAAATCACTTTACTTTGACTGTACAATCATATTATAACTAACAGAAATGTACAGTGCCTAACACTGTCAACTAAGTAAGCAATATAAACAGTATTTATAGATAACAGTATAGTAATAGTAAATCCTACGTCTTATGTCCTCTCCTTATTGGGAATATATCAAGCTTGTGGTTGAAAAATACGCATACCTCAGAAAAAAGAAATTGAACTCCTCCAATCAGATCAAGTTGATTCATGAGAAACTTTGGTGTGCTAGGTAGGAGCTCAACAACTTCATCAGGAACTTCATACAACATGTTAGCTAACATGGAAATGAGCTTACAATGAACTAATTCTGCCCAGGAATTCTTTCTGCTAGTTTCTATAAGTGCTTTGATAACCTAAAGGAAGAATGTGAGTAAGTAAATTAAACGGAGCAATCACAATTACAACAACTATAACAACAAAGCCTTGGGCAGCTCTTATATCAGTATGAATAATCAAAATAGACTGAAGTGAACTTCAACATGGGTTTTCTCTTTATGATAAAAAAAAAAAAAAAAGTGAAAACAGGGAGAGAGAAAAGAAAAAAGTTGCCAAAGATTCCAGTAGAGAGAGAAAATTGGAGTCAGAAAGAAAAAGGTAAATAGGGAAAATCATAATGAGAAAATGCAGATAAAGTTTCAGGGATAGCAATTGTGAAGCAGATGGTTCTAATCTTTTGTCTTCAACAAGTGACTGGGGTGAACTCCAATGATGGGTTTTCTCTTTACTGTGCTGAGATAAGAAAATAAGAGAAAGAGAGTGAGATGGAAATAAAATATGCAAATCGTTGTGATATGGTTCCAACTTCCAGTGACTTGTCTTCAATGAGTGGCCATGCACCAAAACAAAGAATGAAAGGGGGAAAAAAAAGGAAACAGCATGAAACTACGAAAACAAAGGATAGACATTACTAGTTACCGTCTATTAAAGGGGAGAAACAAACTTAATGGAAAGCAAAATGAAACAAAAATGGGATTTCCATGATATCCTGGTAAAACGAAAATAGGAAAGGGAAATATCATTTCTCACCCTTATGTCAAGATCTTGCAATCGGTTTCTGTGCATCTTTCCATTATCACAGACAAAATAAAGTAAACAACTGAGTGCAGATGCCCAGACAGATTCCTCCTTTTCTTCAGTCTGTATAAAACAAGAAATCAGCATAAAATGTTAGGTTGAGAACATCATGATTAGACCATTGTTGTAAGAATTTCTTCACTAAAGATACAATAAAAAAATTTGTTAATCCACCAAAGCAAAATCAGTGACCCAATCTTTAAAGGTCTAAAACCTTATTTGGCTTGCTCCTATTGTATAATCCCATTTAAATGTAATGCTACTTTATAAAACATAATGTGACATGCAACTATTGTACTTATTCAAGAACAAGGACTTTCTATTGCATCAATGGTTACTTTCCTAAATAGGCACAACAATAAAAAAGCAAGCACTCGGTTCTCCATAAACCATCAAATTTGAAGCATAGAAATTAGAACAAGTAACAAGATGAACTTGAAACAATGAAATAGGACAAATAAATAAGTACCAGAAGAGAAAAGCTTTTAAGTGTGAATAACCCTCCCTCTTAAAATAAGAACTGAAGCCACATTCTCATAAAAAAAAACATAGGAAACAACCCCATCCTTATTTTCATCCTTAAAAAGATTTGGGCAACCTATCTATAACATCGCTTGACATCATGCATGCATAACAGAAGTCGTAATGTCAAGCAAATAAACTAAATAAATTAAAAACTATGACACCCACTAATAAAACGATTCTAGCCAAGAAAAATTATGAAGAAACAAAAGCCCTAATCTTTTCCTAAGAATTCTTTTTCAGCTCGGAGTTGGTCAATAGGAAAGAAGGATCAATAATACCTGCACAAGAAGATGTAGTATCTCATACAATATATTTAAAATCCAAGACTCAAAATTATCAATTGCAGAGAATGTGTCCAATTTGTTCTGATAATTTCCTTTTCTGCTCCCTTGGGCCATAAGTTGAGTGTCACTATCATAATAGGATTCTTGAGAATATTCTTCTTCAATTGTGGAAGCATCATCAGCTATGATTGGCTCTAGGAGATGAGCATGAACCCCAAAATTTAGAATTAAATCAAATGCTTGAACCCTGCAAGCTGGTTTAGAAGAACTGAGCATCTCCTGGAAGATGTATTTAAAAATCCAGTTAGTAACAACTAACAATATAAACATCTAAAAATATTGTCATAATAGGAAACAAGTACTTTGTTGATTCATCACCTCAAGCAAAGAAAGCGTGAGTGGAGTAGCAATCCGAGAATCCAAAATATACCTACAAAACAATACCTTTTTATGGCCATAATACATGATCAACTCAGAAAAGCACACCCACTATCAAAATGTAATCAATAATCCCATTACCCATACCAACCGTCATACCCATACCAACTGTCATACCCATAACCAAGAATGGAAGAAAATATAAACAGACAATAAGTGCATGGAAACATACGTGTCAATAACAAGTTTAATAAGGACGCTAACAGCCACATCCATTGATGGTTTTCCGCTGTTATTTCTTAGTTTAGTTGACATCATCATAACATTGGTATTTGGGGAAGGCTCTGAGCAAACAGCAGCAATGACTTCACATACCTCAGCAGGGTTCAATCGCAAAGGTTGCTGCTCACTGGTCAGCATAAGATTATCTTTAGTGAACGATATAGAAAAAGAGAATAAATTAATTATAAATAGTCAGTGTATCATCAACATTTGTAACATTTTTCAATGAAAACACAAGCAATATGCAATTTTCTATTCAAAAAATATAATTATATATTATAAAAAATTATAAAAAATAATCAATAATTTCTGAAAGTGAGAAAATTAATGAAAACAGCTATCAAGAATTAGAAAGGAAGAGGAGGAGAAGGAAGCAAAGGAAGGAAGATGATAAAGCAGAAAAGTTAGATTGTTGTTCTTTTTTTTATAAGTTAAGTTTTTTTATAAATCAGAAAGGTTAAATTGGTTAATAAATTAATATGTATGTTAAATATGGCCACACACTTTCATCATCTTGATGAGGGTGATCATGGATCAGGTTTGGGGAAATTTTAGATTAAACACTATCAACTATTCTCAGGTCAGGTTTCTAGGTGCCAGCCTGACCTGATCCAATTGTATTTGGATAAGGTTGGCTAATCGAGTTTATTATTATAGTGGGAAAAACATAAAAAAGGAAAGAAAAGAGGAGAGATTTTAGCAATCATGTGATAAGGAAATATAAGCAAAGAGGAGAGATTTAAACACTCCTTGTTTGAATATACATAAATTAGAAAGAAATTTGAGATGAAAAGCATATATCATAATCAAAGATTAAAAAATTAACATTCTAAATAAATATCAACCATGTATTCCAGGGCAAATTATAGCATTATATTGAGAATCTTTTTACATAACCTAAAAGGCTTTATGGGATTGCAGATTTTAAAATTGAAATGCTAACCGTTAAACATATATATTTCTTATTGTAGTTAGCTCTAATTGAAGAAAGAAAAACATTCTGAATCTGAACAGGAGAACAGTTACAGCAATTTGACTTGTCTAAAGCCGTACTCAACTGAAAAGCTGTGTTATACCATTATGACATCCATTTTGCGATGGAGGGAATATGCATAAATACTTAAAAATTTATTTTGAAGGATTTCTCTATCTGTACCTGTAATATCGATACTGAAAGAGCTGTCGAGCTCGAGGACGGAATGTACTCACCGGGGAATCCTCCCTATAGGAATCACTATGTTCAGATTAGCAAATTACATCATCAAAAGCATTTAGCAAGTCAAAAGTAGTGGACAAAAAAACAGACATTATAATTTGCCTTTTGACTAAGTAAAAAGAGAATATTATATTGTAGCAAAGCAATTCAATTCAATTACTTGTAATATAAATAGCATTTTAATTGATTAATTCATATAACATTTAACGTTTTATGTATATTTGTGGTGAACAAAGTCGTTGCCAATCAAAACTTGAAATCACTGCATAGCCCTCAAACAGTCAAACCTGTCCATAGAATCATATTAGAGATTAATACTCCTATATCTATACTAATATTCTAGATGAAATACTAGAGTAGTACAACTAGAGCAAACCCAAACAGTAACACTCCTAGCCTAACATAAATATGCCTTGCAGGTAAGGAATTTCCTCGCATACAACTAATGCAACAAGGCCTAAACTACTCCAAAAATTCAAAATCATTAAAACAGAGATGAAACAAAAGAAAATGAGAATAGAAAATATCAGAGCAGAAAGTTATCTGATAGAAGCACATGCCAAACTTGACAAGGGCCCGCTTTTGTGCGTTTAGATGATGTTATTGCTCTCAGGTGGGGACAAGCAGATGCAGAATTAGTAAATGATGATACTGGAGAGGACTGCAATAGTTGATCCAGATAAGGCATATCATCAGTCCCAAAATATTTCCATGGTTGCCCCTTCATCTTAGCTCCAATGTCTCCTTCAAGTAGAGCTGCAGCACCAACTTCTAAGAAATTATATGCTCTCATGCCTTGTGAATTCACAGCATGATCACTGTATTAAAATATGTTTGAAAAAACAAAATAAATTTCTGAAGCAATTTAAAATGGGATAAATTAAAAAGAATAACAGAAATATAATTATAAGCAGCAGTGGCCATAAACAAAACACCTAGACCTGTAAAAAATATAAAATATTAATTACCTGTCAGCTTTCATTGATGATGACTGCTGTTTCTCAAGCCAACGCCATTGTAGAATATCATGGGCAATGAACCCAAGTTCATCCTTTTCATCAATTTTTTCAAATTTTGATAACTTAGAAATAGATGAAGTGCCTGAATCTTTCTCCACTGCTTCGGTGACACTTGTTGGACATAGTTGGGAATTGAAGGATTTACTCAACAACGATGACAATGTTGGCAGTGATTGTCCCGATGCAGAAGGTGGTCTGGCAAATGAAGCTGGCTGAAAATGCCGCTTTGGAATGTGTTGAGCCACAAGGGAACGCACGTAGCTCAGTGATTTCACAATTGCCTCAGAAGTAAAACTAGATACAGGCAAAGGAGATGTATTTGTAGATGTTGCTAAAGCACCAGTTTGTTGATTCAAAGATCTTGACCATGGTCGATTCAGATTAGTATCACATTCAGTAATAATGGTTGAACAAAAATGATCGATCTGAAGTAAAGTCTCCTCACTTGGTTTGTATCTGTATAAATTAACTTAGTCTTAATAGCATAAGAAGCAACTAACAAAAGATGCTTTCTTGTGTAAAACAAATCTAAAGAAAATGCTTTCAAGTTATCATAAACAATGTCTAACTACATGACAAAATTTGCACCGCATCTAAAGGGTTACCAAATACCAACGCCCTCCCCCACAAAACAAACAAAGAGGGGAAAGAGAGAATCAAAGTCGAGATAGATTAGGCTATATACAAAATAGTACTTTAAGATACAAATAGTTCTTTCTATCAAGTTAGAGTTAAATTATGAACAGAAAAAGAAATATCAATAGTTTACTTATCTTAAATGCCAATCATTCATTAATCTTCTTTTTTTTGTTACAATCCTTTTTTCCTTATATTAAAATAGAACAAAAAATATATGGATTGTAAAAATAAAAAATAAGATCTTCATTTTATTTTTAATGTTTAGGAAAGTGATTTATGAAAATCAAACTAATAAATGATTGAAATTTGAAATATATAACCAGTTGAGATTTATTCTGTTAGTAATTTAACCCACATTTAATATACGAGACTATTTCAAAAGGGATAAATTTTACAGATTCACTGAGATGAAATTAAAATTTAGGTGTCTATATGCAAAAAGTGGTCAAGTTTAAGGATCCATTAGGACAAAAATTAATGCTTAAGATGTTTGTTTACAAAGAGAGTAAAGTTTAAGGATTCATTGGCACAAAATTAATGTTCCCCACCGAGGGTCAGGAGGCCGGACAAGAAAGATTTGCACGCCTCAAGACGGTTCTTGAAAGATATTTATTTGCAAAGAGAGTGAAGTGGATCAATTGAGTCAAAGCTAAAGATTAGGGTGTCTATTTGCAAAAGAGAAATGATTTAGGGAGGTTGAGTACTCTTTTTTCCTTTTATTAAAATAATCCAACATTATAGAGACATGCAGTTTCAAGATATTAGGATGGCAGAGAGACAGTGTCTCATAGTCACAGATAATGTTATTATGATAGAATAGAATACCCACTCATTGAAAAACATACCTTAGAAGATAGCGTTTGAAAAGTGTCACACACCTTGAGACTACTGCAGGACTGGTGAAAGTAGTTTTAAATGTTAGCAGCAGAAAAAACTCAAAGTGATTTACATAATACTAAACAGAAAAAATTATAAAGAAGATGAAATAATTGTCAATGTAAATCTAAATTGCAAGAAACAACACAGTTGTGTGATAAGTCCAAAATATAGTAGACCATCCATGTGAACAATTTGATGCATCATATATTAAGAACAATGGTTCGATGCAGTCTGGACAATCTCATGACTACCCTTTATCAACAAAAAATGCGACAACTGATAATTACCTCCGCTCCCTCTCTGCAATAGTATGTCCCAAAATTGCACTGTAAGCCAAGTCTGTGGTTGCAGGGTCTGCCAGATAGTCCTGCAATCATACATTTTAGACCTTGTACATTGAATATTAAATACAATGGATCTGTAGTCATGGTGGTATACCACAAATGATGACAGGTACACATGGTGACATTAAAAACTGACTGAGATATAGAATTATATTACAGCTAGTAAAGTGTATACATGTGACGTGAAGAAAGTACAAAGAACTCAATTTTCCTCCCAATGCCCAGCCACATAAGGAATCATTTTTTTGAGAAAGCTATTGCTTTAACATTCATTTATGTGTACAAATACTACAAACAACTTATAGCTGATAAAAAAATATTTGCATTAAAACTTCATGAAACATGAAACGATTCATTGCTAACACAAAAATATTTGTTGTATACAATATATGTCATCATTCTCAATTTCTCAGTACAGGTGGTATACTATCTTGAACTTCGTGAAACTACAAAAAAAGAATACAGAATAAGGGGAATGACATTTGCATTAAAGTTACAACTATAGTGTAATAGTGATAGTATATTCTCCTACAAATCCTCATACTATATTGTAAAGACATTAGTAAATGCATAGGCTTGAAATCATAAAAAGAAAGTAGCAAGATTAATACTAGTAAGAGAATTTAGAATTATATTCTACAACAAATTACAAATTACATTCCAAAAAATCATGACTGATAGAGAACACATGTCACGAAATTACTTTAAAAAGTTCAGGTAATTAAAAGGCCACAGTGAGAATCGTTCAGAAATTAAAGTAGAAAAGCAAGCATTAAGAATTGAGACAAATTCCAGAATATTCAACAAGTTGAAATAACCGATAGCGTTTTACAGTGAAATTGTTATCTCAGACGTAATAAGAAGCTAAGTTTAATGTTATTTCAATTTTGAGTTGCACGGTAAAAGCAGAGAGAAATGAAGAATGAAGCCCTAACCCGGAGTGTTCTGGAAGGTTCGAGGGCGGAGGTGAGGGGAGAGGAGAGGCAGTCGGCGACGGCGCGACGGAGAGGCTCGGGAAGCTTCTTGAGGAAGGAAGATCTCAACCTGGATATGGAGGGGGGCAGTTGCATCTGAGAGAGACTGAAGCTGGTTGAAGAAGAGATAGACATTCGATTCGTCGATGATGACGATGATTCCATTCCAAATCCAACGCCGAATTGAAGAACAGTAGTTAGTTAGTTATTCTTCACTGGAATTGTTTGTTTGTTTGATTGTTTGTGTGCGCATTTGAATTTGAACCATTCAACGACGCACGCATGAGATGGGATTGGGGAGGCAAAGGAAAGGAGTGGAGTACTGGAGTGTATCTCTCTCTCTCTCGCTTACGCCACTCTATGTTCTGTATGACTGTGTGTGTACGTAGAGAGAGAAAGAGAAAGAGAGAGTGTGACTGTGTGAGGGGAGACTGACCTGGTGATATTATGAGCTGGCGTGTGCTGCCAAGGTTGACTAGGGAAAAAGAACGCCTATTTCTGTTACACACAGGTTTTCAAAATTGATACTGCCCCCTTCCACGGTGCGTTTAGACATCCACGAATAATAACTACTGTTCTGTGATTATCTTTACTTGAAACAAAATTCGTATATAGCAATAGCAGACAGATCCAACACAAGGAATTCACGATAAATACGGGTATATTTATGTCTCTAGTATGGAAGCATAAGTTCAGAAAAATATATATTAATTATTAGATTTCATTATAAATAGCTAAGATTGAGATAATTAAATTATGTCATTCTTTAAAAAAAATTACATATTTTTAAAATAATTACATTATTTAATTATTTATATATATTTATATGACTTAGGTTTATTTTTTTCACTCTCTTAAAAATGTTTCTTTATTATATATGTCCCCTTATATATAGGATAGATGTTTATTTTATATATAAGTAAAATTTATAATAAATCATTTTTTAAAAATATATAAAGTATATTATAATTGTAATTTTAATAAATAATATTTTTTACATATAATTTATATCTTGAGTTAAATGATAAAAATTTTACAAAATTATTTTAACTAATGATATTTTTTAAGATATTAAAATTCAATTTAAAAAATGAAAATAATAGATTGAAGAAATAAAAAGATTAAGAAACACTCTGGAAAAATATCTTTAAAACAAGTCATGCATAAAGACCCTCAGGCCATAATTTTTTTTTGACAATATAAGAACATGTGGTTATTATTTATTTTTTTATCGGCAAATATTTATTAATTTTTGTTATAAATATCAATGAAAAAAATTTGACTATCACTCTTTGTCTCTTACTTTTTCTTCTACGCCTAGCCAATTTTATATCACTTTCTATGGTTTTTGTGAATGGTGCTAATTAATATGATTCCATGAGGCACATCTTACGAGAGAAACATGAGCTAACAATCGAACAGGACCACAATTATATTTCTTTTATGTGGGAGGAAAGTAATTGTTTGATGCATCGAGTGCATTAAGAAAAGGAAACATCAATGAAGCATGATGGCACCTAAAATCCTCTGTAATATTAGCCCTGTGGTTTCATGAATAATAAATATACGCATATACTTTATAGATTTCCAAAAAAAAAAAACACATAATAAAAAGACAATGAATCTTATAACAATGAGTCTTGTAAAAAAAAAAAATGAAATAATAATTTTTTTTATAAGAAAATATTTCTTTATAATGATTGAAACATAAAATGTACTTAATCGAAAATAGTTAAAAATAAATAAATGCAACAAAAATAATAATAAAGAAAATAAACCAATTACATATAATAATGTCCCAAACAAACTCTACCTGAATCCTATAGAGAGAAATTGGTAGTAAATTAATTCAGTTTTTGACACATCATCATATCTTGAACATGACACCATGAGTTCTTATCCAAAGCAACAATTTTTTTTATAAGCTCCAAAGCAACACATATTCTATGAAATTATTAAAAAAATGCTAAGTAAATCCACAAACACATGGAAGATTGAAGGATTGACAAAAGATGAATCTACCTACATTGGTAAAGTAAAGTTTGTAACGATGTTTGTGTCTTAAGCACCGTATAGTCCCTAACATCCTTTTTTGGTGGACATGGATGACATCAATGTTAGTGTCCACCGGGTGGTACTTTTGCTTTTGAAGTATATTTTTTTTATTCGCAAATATTAACTTGTTAGTTTTGTATGAAGAATTTTAATTTATGTTTGTTTACAATGTGAATATAACTGACACATATTTCAAATTGTCATTTTATATCAAGATAAGATTTGTAATTTTCATTTAAAATTTTATTTGGAGAACTTTGATCACAAAACAAACCGCGGTCACAATTGCGCACCATTAGGTACAGACCATAAACAAGCACGAATGGAGAGCATTAATCATGTTAAGTTTTTTTTCTTTTCTTGACACCAGCATACGTGTCTTTATCTTTAGAAGGTGTAACATGCATATGTAATCTGCCCATCTTAGTAAAAGATTTTCCCCTTTCCTATCATAAAAAAATTAAAAAAAACAAATAAATCCCTTTCCTGACATTATTATGATAAAAAAAAATGTTGTATCTCTAATCCCCTTACTTTGATTTTTGCCTTGTCTGATATGACTTTTCCTTTCAGCAACGAGTCATTAGTCATTCACCATATAACATCTCTTAACAATAATTAATTTTAATTCCTATGATAATGGTTCAAAATTGGAAAGCAAATCCCCAACAGTGTTTTGTTAATCCTTGAAGTCCAATTTTGCACTTATACAATTATCTCTCATACTAAACATCCTCATATAGAAATTATCACCAATGTCCACAATTTTCAAAAACATATGAGAAAGTACACCAATTTTTTTGTATTGCGATAATATTTGTCGATTTTGAAGGTGGTTAGATGTTACAGTGCAACATAGGATTTAGAATAAATCAATTGTTAGGTACGATGTTATATTTATTAAGATCAACTTCTGAATGAGGACAATACTTCCTTGTTCAGATTGTCATTATTCATAGAGAAGGTGCATAGTACAACAACTAAAGTAATTAATAATTTATACAATGTTTTTTTTTTTATCCATCTCTCTACTATCATGACATGTAATAAATGATTTGCACCAGAGAGACAAACACAAAAATAAATAAAATATTGTACAAATGGTTGTGTGAATTGTCATACAAATAACATTTATCTTTTTTTTTTTTTTAGGAAAAATAACATTTATCTCGCTCAAAGTGTCATTAGACAAAAAAAACAAATTCTTGAACTACTGTACAATAACACATATAAATAGTTATTTTTTTTTATGTATGACTAAAGATTATTTTACACTATTAATAAATTATAAATAATCTTAAATGTAATTTTTAAATTAATTATTATAAATTTAATAATCTTATCACATGTGACAATTTATAATTAGATGATACTATATTATCAATATGTTTTAATTAAATTCAAAAATAAAAACTATAATCAAAATCGAGATAAATTGCAAGTGTAAACATGTACTTTAACTTAAAAATTTAAAATGTCTCGAACTCAAATTTTCCCTATTTATATTAAAAAAAACACCCTTTTCTTAAAATCAAAAATATGGAAATGTTTTTTTTTTTTCGCAGAGTTTAATGACGAGGTGGGACAGCCCTTCATTCCTAACAAGTTGCTGAATTTGATAAACTAATCTTAAAAGTTATATAAATAGTATGTTATCATTCTTAATATAATATTATTAATCTTTATTTATTTTTTAGTTAAAAGAAAAACGAAAATTTTATTCGAGGTATGGATGCAAATAGGCGAAGTAGCTTGAAAGGGATCTATGACCTAACTTATATCACTTAAGTTGAGGCCAAACTTTAAAATATAAAATGTCAGAGTTTTAATTAAAGTTTATTTAGTATAAAAGATGATGTTTAGACTATTGAAAAAGTATTTTAGACCACGTAAAAAAAAGAAAAACTTTGTAGGCATAATAGACCAATTTATTTAAATTAAATAAATTACTATTATTATTATAAAGTTTTTATATTGCATTAAATTAACATTATTATTTTTTCAAAGAAAAAAATGGTGTTACACAATATAAAAAGTTATATATCGACAATCAATTATAATTTTTTATTTATAATAAGTCATTTTATTTATATAAAATTATTTTAAAAGTTATTTAAATAATAAAATATTATTGATAGATAATATAAAATTATTTTACATCATTGATACATTAATATTAAACTCTTTTAAAATGTTAAACATATTAGATTTAGACAAAAAATCAAAATAAAATTAATTTATGATATTATTTTATTACAAAATATAAAATATATGTTTAAATAAGTCATTACAAATTTAATATTAAACTTAATAAATATATTTGTTTCATATAACAAGATAAATCGAATTATAAAGTTTAATATATATATATTTTAACATCTATTTTATTTATTATTACAAAATAAATTATTAAACATGTTCGTAATTCGGATTAAATTTTCATGTAAATAATGCTTAGGCCTTCAAACAAAGCCTTTTAACAAGTAGCAAAGCTAAGTTCATATACTCTTTAACCGAGAACAGACTCAGAGATAGCAAAACCTAACTACACCTACATATTTCCACCCGTAACTCGACGGGATAGTTCACAAGTTGAGTAACTACCTACGGGTTAATATAACATTGAGATGTTAATGCTATCCGTTGGAAAGGATGGTCATGGCAAAAGGACACTTGTGAACAAAACCGCAAAACCTGAGAATCTGAACTGAGAAGAAGCCATGGCAGCGAGAATAAACTGCTCCATTCAAAACACACTCTGTCTCCTTAACCCTCCCCTGTTTTCCCTCCGTTACAGAGTTTCTCCCCTGAAGCTGAAACCCCAATTCCGTTTTCGTCAAAACCCCTCTCGAGGAGCTTTATTCTGCACCTGCGCCGCCACCGATATCACTCCCCAAAATACTGACCCCTTTGTCCTCACTACCCCTCTCTACTACGTCAATGCTCCTCCCCACATGGGTAGCGCTTACACCACCATTGCCGCCGATGCCGTTGCTCGCTTCCAGGTGAACTTCTCTACCCTGGCCTCATCGATTTTAGTTTAAATTATGTAACTTTGGCCTGATTCAAGGGATGGGTCGAGTTTGGAAATTGGAATAGAGTAGTGTAAATGATTAGTGATATCTGTGCAATGGTTTCTCTTAAGCAAGTTCAAGTTCGTGTTTTAACTGTCTATTTTATCCTATTACATAATATAAGGTTTACATCATTTGACAGCGGCTATTGGGAAAGAAAGTTATATTTATTACTGGCACGGATGAGCACGGGGAGAAAATTGCAACTGCTGCCATGGCTCAGGGTTCCACCCCTCCTGACCATTGCAATCTCATATCTCAATCTTACAAGACGCTTTGGAAAGATGTAATTTAATCCTCAGTTTTTTCCTGGAATTTTGTCATGTTTTGTTTTTGCCTAATTTGTTGAATATTCATATTGATGTTGTTCGTTTTACAATTTTTTTCTTGTGATATTCTTTTATTATTGCTTTATTGCAGTTAGATATTTCTTATGACAAGTTCATTAGAACAACTGATAGCAAGCATGAAGAAATTGTGAAGGAATTTTATTCAAGAGTGCTTGCCAATGGTGACATCTACCGAGCTGATTATGACGGACTTTATTGTGTAAACTGTGAGGAATATAAGGTGATTGTTTGAACTTAGAAGTTCTAGCTCTGGTACTGGCAATGCTTTATGTTTAATTTATATAAGCTCTTTATTTTGAAGGGTCTGAGACTCTGAGTATGTCCAGTGAACTGCAAGCAATCTTTCTGTTTACCATCCTTTAATGGGAAGGAAATAGAGAACTTTCTCCGTTGATGGAAACTTTTGATTGAGATTGCTGCCTTACTAAGATTTACCATCTTAGTTTCGTGATTTTACTTTAAGAATGTATTGCTATCTGATGCAGGATGAGAAGGAACTTCTTGATAATAAGTGTTGTCCAGTTCACCTAAAGCCTTGTGTTTCAAGGAAAGAGGACAATTACTTTTTTGCACTGTCAAAATATCAGAAAGCATTGGAGGATACTCTGAATAAAAATCCAAATTTTGTGCAGCCATCTTTCCGTTTAAATGAGGTAAGGCAATGAAGAGTTCCCTTTTCTCTTTGTATTATATATAAGGTCGCGTGACTAAATAGCTCAATAAAGTGATTTTGTGGTCATGAATCTTATTGGATGTAAAAGATTATAACAAATATAGGTATCTAATGGACTGCATATTATTTCTTTTGGGGGAACTTAAAATGGATTTTCTTGTTGATGTATTGTGCTTTAAAATTAACTTCTTCTATACTTCAAGGTTCAAAGTTGGATCAAAAGTGGCCTCAGGGACTTTTCCATTTCCCGAGCATCAGTTGATTGGGGCATTCCTGTTCCTGATGACAAGACCCAGACTATATATGTATGGTTTGATGCTTTACTAGGGTAAGTATATCTGTATATGTATTTTATAGCTTGTGCGTGCTTCTCTAATTTCCCTTGGCTCTATTCTATAATCTTATAGTTCCTGTCTATCATAGTCAATGACTATCAGTTTGTTTATCGTTGGAAATACATTGCTAAATGCATGAACTGATGAAAGTTCAAATTATGCATGACCAAATGATGAAGAAAAGTTTGGACATCTGCTATTCTGCTGAATATCTTTAATTAAATGAGTTGCTAATTGCCTTCCTAAGCTTTTATTGAATATATTTTCTTTTGTCCTTTTTCATATTTGCAGCTATATATCAGCACTATCTGATGATCAGGAACAATCTGATTTACTAAAAACTGTTTCTTCCGGTTGGCCAGCTTCACTGCACTTGATTGGTAAGGTATGTTACCCGTGTTTGGTGTTCCTATTTTTTAGTAAACTTGATTTACTGAAAACCATTTTTTATCTACTTATAACAAGTGAGTTTCTATATTTCTGTAATGATTTTGTTACTCTGTAGGATATTCTACGCTTCCATGCTGTTTACTGGCCAGCTATGCTCATGTCTGCTGGACTAAGCCTTCCTAAAATGGTATTTGGTCATGGATTCTTGACAAAGGTATTTGTAGTTGAACCTATTTATTATCTTATGTTTCTTCTTGAGGTAACTATAATGATACCATTTCAGCCTTGATGACAAGGCTATTCATTTCCTGGGGAGTAGGCCTGAACTATTGGTGTTTGTGCAGTATTTGTGTCTTTAGGTAGTTATGGATCTGAATTATTATTGTTTCTGTGGTATTTGTGTCTTTAGTAATTTATGGATTTGTGTGGGTTGTATATTTTTTGTGGCAGATCCATAGGAGGTAGCCATTGTGTAGTTTGTTGTTCATGCCTTCATGGTGTTTTGAAGGAGGAAACTCCTTGTTAGGGGGGAAACCTTGTGTAATTTATGTACTGTTCTTCAAATCTGGTGTATAAATAGTAAAATTTACAATCATTAGTTCAATAAAATATGGGTCTTAGCAAAAGGTAGGAAACTAAATTTGGCAATTTATGACTTAGCAAAGTATTATAAATCTGTTTCTTATATTTAATTTCATTTCATGCAGCAATGCTTTTTATTTTGAAAATGTTAGGATGGCATGAAGATGGGCAAGTCACTAGGGAATACACTTGAACCAAACGATTTGGTTAATAAATTTGGGACAGATGCAGTTAGATACTTCTTCCTCAGAGAGGTAGAATTTGGAAATGATGGAGACTATTCAGAGGAACGCTTCATCAATATTGTGAATGCACATCTTGCCAATACAATTGGTACTTTCAACCTTGCTTTCATTACTTGTAACATTCAATAACAACATATTGATGTGTATTTCCTTTACTATTTTGGTAGGAAATCTTCTTAATCGGACACTAGGACTTCTAAAAAAGAACTGCCAATCAACTCTGGTGGTGGATGCCACTGCGGCCGCTGAAGGAAATGAATTCAAGGACAATGTAGAAAAGCTGGTAAAGCCTCTAGGAAATTCTATATTTCTATAATTATAAATTTAATTTAAATTTTAAAGCTTGTCATTTTATGGTACCTGTGAATTTAATAATTATGGAAACTCTAGCACATTTTTTTGTCTGGTGATTTATACCTGGTGTTGAATGCTGCTTGGTTGTTCAAAATAGAAACAGTCTGATCCTTAGCTAACTTGACATATTTTAAAGCTATTATTTTTGCCCTTGTTCATAAGTTGTGGTGGGAGTTGCCTGTGACTCTTAATGTTTATTTTGTGTATAGGTTGATAAAGCTCGCATTCACTATGAAAATCTGTCCCTGTCATCAGCTTGTGAGGCTGTTCTGGAGATTGGGAATGTTGGGAATTTGTATATGGATCAGCATGCACCATGGTCTCTCTTTAAGCAAGGGGGTGCTGCTGCAGAAGCAGCTGCTAAGGTAATTTGCTCAACCCTATTCCTATTGTATGAAAATGAAATCCATCCTTCTTGATTCTTGAAGATAAGCAAGATTATTTAATTTATAATGTTGGAGCAGGACCTTGTAATTATATTAGAGACAGTGAGGATTATCGCAATTGCACTAATTCCTGTTACACCAAGCTTGAGTTGGAGAATATATGCACAACTGGGCTATTCCAGGGACCAATTTGATGCAGCAACCTGGGTCTGCCCTCTCTCTCTCTCACACATTAATTTTGAACTATTATTCTGTTATGTTGCCTTGGCGTCTGATTTAAGTAAGTTATTTTACATTATAGAAGGACACCAAGTGGGGTGCACTTAAGGGTGGCCAAGTCATGGCTCAACCAAACCCAGTCTTTGCTAGGATTGAAAACCAAATGGAAGTGGAAGAAGACAAAGGAGGAGTTGCTGCAGTTGGAAAGACCAAGACTAAGAAAAACAAAGCAAAGCTGAAACAAGCTCAAGAAGTCGCTGGAGCCTAGATACTCATTTTTGACATTTCCCTTTTTTTCTTAATTGTTAATGTTTTCACCAAGTTTCAGCTTCTTGTAAAACTTAATTCTTTTGCTAATTTATGTACACCAAATTTTGAATGGAAATTAATCGATTTACCTTACACGCTCAGTCCATGGGTGGTCCGCACTGTGCTAAAGTAAATGAATGACGCTGTTAGTTAGATCAATCAACAGGTATTTAGCTTGTTTGTGTTGAACAATTTTAAACGATTATATTTTATCAAATATTGTTAAGAAATAACATGTCATGTCCATATAAATTAATTAAACAAATTATTTGAGTAATTGAATTAATAATGTTTTAAAGTTATTTTATTCAAGTAATATCATTTTTAATACTTAATAATGCCTCAACATAAGTTGGCACACAGTGCTTAGCTATGGTTTTTTTTTTTTTTTGTCATAATGCACGTGTGCGTGGAGAAAAGAATTAACAGCGTGTTGATGTGGGCTGCATTGCTAGGCACTTAGGCCCACGCCATAAACACAAAACTAGAAGGCGACAAAGAAAGCACCCAAAATCAAGTATTTCAGTTAGTTCATTTCACCCGTTGGAGAAAAAACTGACAATAATAAAAGAACCAGGTAAGGTAACTCTCTCTCTCTCTCTCCCGCGCGCTATTTCTGGTTACATCACATCAATTTGTTCATATTCTTGATTTTCTTTGATCTTCCCGATCCCGAGTGTAGGTTTCAGATACTATCTAGTCTTTCTTTTTCTTTGAAAAATGAAATTACCCTAAGGATTTCCTTTCGTTTTCAGTTTTTAGATCTACACGACGATACCCTAACCCATACCCCGGGTTCCATTCTAACATGTTCATCACATTTTTATTTGATAGCTAGTATTATATAACGATCGCATAGCGGAGTGGATATCGCGTTAGACTCCGAATCTAAAGGTCGTGGGTTCGAATCCCACTGCGATCGCTTCTTTCTTTCTAACTTTTTCTTTTTCTTTTTCTTCCGTCCCTGAAATGATTCACCATATTTGAAATTGCGTGGTTTTGATGTCCAAACCTCTTCTCACAACTGATGTTTTTGGCTTCTGTCAAATTGAAGCTAGCAATAAAGTTAATTGATCAATGTTCTAATTGGAACCGATCAAATGATTATTTATTTGTGTTTTTATTGAGGAGTTGTAAACAACCGCCATGTTTTTGTGCTTGTGGTCCTTAAATTTATAGTTCGTTGTTATTATATGATAGGTTATGAAGTTTGGTATATAGTTAGCTAAAGGCATAGATGTGATAATCTTTTCTGTCCACTGTCCACTGTCTTCCTATCTTCTGGACCCTGCGTGTCTTTTTGTAAAGTTGCAATGACAGTTTCTCATTCCTGCATTTGCATTGTGATATATAAAGATTCAAAGAATATCAGAAGTGAGCAACAACCATGACTCATTAGCTAGGTTTTCTAATGTTGCAACATGGGCAGAGTTGTTTTCATGAATGGTTGAAAATTTTGGTAGCTTTGCTTTTGTGAGTTCCGGTGCTTATAGTCCTTGTTATCTTTTTTTCTGATTTGGGCTATTTCATCATGTGTTATCTTGGAAGTTTGTTGCCATGACGAAAGAAACAGGTGGTGTTTATGTGAATCCCTAGTCATTTGCCGTGATGTGAAACTAAAACTTGCGGTCTTCTCCTTGCTTTCATTATAATTTACAATTTACAATTATATATGGTTTAAACAGGGATCTTGGGATCTTGTCCTGTTTTGGATATCATTGCAAACGGAAGCTTGCTCTGTCCAAGTTCAACATGTTTTTTTGGTACATGGGATCATTGAGATGGGCGTGGCCATTTTTCCCAAAAAAACATGTTGAACTTGGATGGCATCGTTAATTCGTTATTATTATTGTTGTTTTGGCGTTTAGTCATTTCTGAAACGCAAGTTTGGCATTGGGAAGCTCAATTTAAAAAGTTTGCAGCCAGGAAAATCTTAAGCTACCTGATAGTGACTAGTGAGTGCCCTTTCCGCAAATTCTAATTTAAATTTTGTAGGCCAGATTAATTTGAATAAATATTTATCAGTTTAAAATTTGAGAATTAACAACTTTAGTGAGTTTAGCCTCGTCTATTAGCATCTTAATGTACAACCACTAATTAAGTGGGAGAATATGATGCAATCAAGTCAATAATTTGTTTGGTATAGTGATGTAACTATGACATGTTGACAATTAAGTGGGAGAATATGATGCAATCAAGTCAATAATTAAATTTTGTCGTAATATTGTGTATTTGATTGCATCTGCAGTCGTCATGCTTGATGGACAGAGCACGATTAGGTTTCAATCATCAGTAAATCAATTAGATAACAAATATCCCTTGTTTAGTTAATGTAAATAACTAAATATACGCTTCAGGATAATTTAGGTTACATTAATTATATTTAACAATTCAATTAATTCTATCAAGCTCTAAACTAAATAATCCAACAAAAACAAGTAAAAAAAAAAGCACATAGCAGTTGGTTGCTACAATTTAAAATTTACCTGTAAAACCTATGTATTTAATTTTAAATATGCATTAGTTATAAAATAACAGAACGTTCACTGATGTTTAAAATTAATCTATTTCATATTAAAATAAATATTAACCCGTGTTCATAGAAGAATTTTTATTTTTTTTATTGAAAGACATAAAATTATACTGTCTATGATTCTTTCATATATTTTTTTTTATATAATTTTTAGACTTAAATATATTTCATATCAATAAAATACTGATTTTTTTTATTTTATTACTTAAATTTTCATTTTTCAATTTTAGTATTTGATAAATTTTTATGTTTCTTACCATTAATTAACTTTTGTTAATCGATGATTTGACAAACGAATTATCACCTCATTAGCATCACATAAGTATTTGTTTTTTTAATTTTTTTAATTTTAAAATATCTTTGTATTTTTTTAAAAAAATCTCTTTTTATTATGTATTTTAAAAATAAGATTAATTAAAGATTTTTTAAAATTCATAATAAAAATGAAAAAGTAAAGACATACGCACTATCACATCATCATTAAATAGAAATTGATCAACGATAACTAGTAAAATAAGATATGAAAAATTGAGATGTTATCATAGAAAAAATAAGTTTAGATAATAAAATAAAAAATAGATATTTTACAAGTATGAAAAACTATTTAAGCTTAATTTTTCTAATAAATAATATGTTTCTCTTTTAATCTCTTTTAAGTGATAGTATTACTAAAGTCTTAAAAGTCTTAACACTGGTAAGCAAGAACCTAAAGCAAATTACAATAAAATGTTATTACATTTAAAAAAAAAAAAGAATGAACATACAAGTGCTTATCGGAAGCTAGCACACGTTTTCCAATGCCTGAAACCTCCTCCGTTTCCCCCAATGCAAGAAAAAATTGCTTTGTACACACTCCGTGCAAATACTATATACTATATACTATATAGTCTATAGGCTCTTCTAATTAGGTTTAGATAAATAATTATGATAATACACAATGAGCCTTTTCCTTCTTTGTTGTTTTGGAATACAGTGAAAAGAAAGAAAAGCCCCGACCCCACCCAAAATATTCGTTTGTGTGTCGTTCCCACGCAAAACCAAAACCAAAACCTCAGAGATGAAAACGGGAACCGTTGATTATGAAACAGACGACGCGGAACCCCGTTAGGAGCGAGGTGAAGCCTAGGAACAGAAACGCCGCGTATCCCAACGCTATGGCTATGTCCGTTTGCACACAGAACGCATTGCTCGCCGTACACGTGTCCATGTCCTTCAGCGTCCTCGCCATTGACGTCCCCGCCGCGCTCGCCGACAGCAGCAGGTACGCGAACACCTGCACCACCACACTTGACACAACCGAGAGAGAAAGAGTGTTGAAATGATCGATTTCGAGTTTCTGACCTGGTCATGCCCGAAGTCGAACCATATTTGCAACACTTCCGGGAACAGTGTTACGCCTCGTGAAATTTCCCACACCGACGAGCCCATTTCGAACATAGAGTATACCGCCACTATCGCATTCGCCGCTAGAACGAATCTGAACGGATTTCGCTAACTTATATACTTTCTATTTTCGAAATAAATTTATAAATTAATTAGGACTGATAAGAGTACCTTAAGGTGTCGTAGTGGTACCAGTGAGGAGAGTCGGAGCCACGAGTGTTGGTGAGCATGAAAACGGAGGAGGCAAGGGAGAAGGAGAATGAGATGAGGCGGAACACGAGGATAAGTAAGTTGAAACGCCGTAGTTTGTGTTCCGCAACCGTCGAGTGGAAACGAGGGTTATGCGACGGCGAACAACTGTTATCGCCGCCGTTGCGAAGAGGCTGAGGTGATCGCATGCTTCAATTAATTACTAAGCTTCCAACACACTATCTATCTATCTATCTCCTTGTTTTGATTTTCATTTTGTTTACTATGGCGAAGAAGGAAGGAAGGAGTCACGGGAGAGAGAGAGAGAGTGAGATTTGTGTGTGTGTTGGTTTTAAGTTTAACTTTTAATTTATTGGCGAGAAGAGAAACTGCGTGGAATGTGTTCGATAAAAGTTGTTCGAGACAGAAAGCGTGCTAACAGCAGGCATGGCCGTGACAAAGGTGTGGTCGCTCCTAATCTACTGTCCTTTCATTTTCTTCTTCTTCCATTTCTTTTTCTTTTCTCTCTCTATTTCTTAAATCAAACAACAGCTTTTTTGGAATTTTAATAACAATAAAGTGATTTTACATACACACACAACATATGATATGAGCTTTTATTTATTTATTAATTTATTGTTTTTGTAAAAAAGTTATGTCACACCAAATTGTAAAATGCTGCTGCTAATGCTCATTACCTCACCTCTTCTTCCTGTTGGGCATCCTTATCTTCTTCTCATAAAGAATAATTATTGTGTCTATGCTCATTTCAGTGGGGGTGCCAATTGGAATATATAATCTATAAATACCTTGCCACGTGAAACTCCGGGATTGGCCGTCTTCTGTTTTGACTAAAGCATTTTTCATCCTAACTAATTTTTTCAAGCTTAATAAATAGATAGTCTTTTGAATTGAGTAAGACTAATAACAAAGTTCTCTCAAAGTAAATCTACAATTTGAACTTCAGATTACTGAATATGATTAAGCAAGAATAACTTTATGCCAATTTTATTGATATATTGTAATTTTAACTTATTAAATATATAAAATCTATTTTTTACTTGTTTACTTTGGAAAAAAAAAATCTCTTAAAATAATAGTTTCTCTGTTATGAATACATTTAAGATGTTTCTATCAGACAGGCTGTCCAAACTCCTACTATTTCTTACCCTTATTTTTTCTAATATGTCGATTTCAACTCCTCTGTCCCATTCTCATGGTACCCAGGCGTCATTTTCTATTCCGAACCAAACAAACTGCTTTGACTTTTGTTACTATGTCAACAAATAGAAATATGCATTTATAAATTATGTCTAGTGGGACCGTTATTCAAATGTTCCTTTCACATCCCTTGTGAATTGTGACTTACCCCTATGTTACCTTATTCAGAAATTTATATTGCTTATCTTTGTAAGCATGTGACATGCATGTATTTTTGTTTCAAATTTTAATCAGTTTAACTTATGATTATTTTAAAATAAATTAAAAATTATTTTTTTATCTTATTATTTCGTTTCCCCAAAAAAAAAAAACTTATTATTTTTAGGCCAATATTTTTATCTTATTTACTATATTTTATGCAAACAAAATATGAAAAAATGGGACAGAGGAGTTGAACCCAGCCTGGCCCTCGAACCAAAATCCACCGTCAAGTATGAACCCAGCCTGGCCTTCACCATCGGGCATGAACACAGTTATTCACCAACTGCTATGGTCTTCAACATGAGAGACAGGTTATTTAAAGTTTTAAACATAAAAATTATTAAATATTTTATAAGATAAGATTACAATTTACCGAAACAACATTGTATCATCATCAAAATGCCATCCCCATTAACCTCCCCTTTCTCTTCTCTCTTTCACAATTCCCATTGGAGAAAGTTGACGGGATTAAAATACCTCCTCCCTTAGATCTTGCTCCAATGTCTCTTCTTCTCTCCATTCCAAGCATGTTCGGTTTAATTTCAACTTGATTGAAGATTTTCACATTGTAAACACCAATAATGCTCCAAATCATCTTAGGCACAATGATAACGTTGCAAAGGTGAATCCTCACGGCCTATTGCGCGCTTTTCACCAGCTGAAATGGTCTAATAAAGCATTGAGATTAACCTCAGAAACTAGACGTCCTTTTCTTCGGCGCTCCTTGACCACTTTTGTTTCAACCTCCGCCATTGTTGCCGCAGTGCAACACTGGTGGGATAGCTGGAAAAAGAGAAGAAATCTTAATTGCAAAATTATGGAAATTATCAATAAGTGAAAGAAACTTCTAATTGGTGGTAATTGCACAGGGACTTCTTTATTTGGGGATGAGTGTACATTCCAGGCAATATATACTGGTCTTATGTAAATGGGGGAGTCTTCAGTTTTTGTGCATAGCATATCTCTTGTAATTTGGTACATTCATGATCCCACCAGGGGAGGTATAAAATACAGAGTGAAAGAGAATTTGTAAGAAAATCGATGCATAGGATTGAGATTTGAGTATGCAGAAGTGCTCACACCAGGAGAGGTATAAAATACAAAAGGGTTATTTTGGAAAAAAAAATTAAAGAAGGGGAGGTATATTATTAAAAGATGGAGGTAAGAATAACTAACAACCTTTTGTTAAAGTAAGCACACTTAGTTTTATTTACAGTCTTATAGTCTTACTGTGTGAAGGGCCCAAACAAAAAAATGGTAAATAATCAGCATAGTGAAATCTGTCCTGATCTCAAGTTAGGTGCACATGTCTTTGTGAACATATTGGTCTAAATAATTTAATAAAATAAAGTGTTAATTTATTTAATTAATAGAATATTATTTTAACAATAATAGATAAATATTTTATCATACTTAATATTGAATAATAATTATGAGAGTTGAAATAATTAAGAATAATATAAATAGTCTTTAATCAAATAAATAATTAAATAATAATGATTTAAAATTTATGATGTCATATATACTAATTAAACCTTTTATCACTATAAAATTTTAACACGTGTCATAAAATGAAAAGACACGTGATTATATAAAAAAGTACAGTAATAAATTTTAAATTTGAATTTATAACATAAAGATTTATTTTTTGGATAAAAATGTTCAAGTCAATTGTATTTTCATTAGAGTCAGAAACATGTTCAAAGACTCAAAAAGTATTTACATAATAGTTGCGTGTTTGATTTAGCTGATGAATGATTACTTCAAAGGCCCCAGCAATATATTATTAGCTGATGAATGATACCATATAGTGGGTTGAGAAAGGGAAAAAATTGAGATATTTTTATAAGCGGCGTTAAGTTGGTTTCCTAATTGAATTTCAAAATTTAAAAACGAGTTTTTGTTTTGAGTTTTTTTTTTATCTTATATTGCTTCACTATAAAATCATGAAATATTAAAAATATATTAACACATAAAAATAATTTTAAAATAATTTTTTTTTACTAAAAATTAATAAATGATAATGATAAAGATAACTATAAAGATAATGATGGTGGTGACGGTGTAGTGTCAATAGTGACAATGTGTTGATGGTAGTAGTGATAATGGTATGGTGATGACAACAATGATAGTGATAGCGATGATAACAATAGTGTAGTGGTGATAATGTTGGTGACCAGAGGCAGATCGATGTTAAGCTCGAGGGAGGCCATGGCCACTGACTCTTTTTTTTTTTTTTTTCTAATATAGGCATGTAGGGTGTATTTAGTAATTATAAGGGTGTGTTTAATAATTGAAGGGGTGTGTTTAACATTTTCATAGTATATTTAACTTCCTTTTTTTTTTTTCAACTATTGTGTTATTGTTTTTTTTTTTACTTTTTAATTTTACAAAAAAAAAACTTATATAAATATTATATTTGACTAAATTTATTATTAATACTATGTAATTTTTTTTTCTAAATTATCACATCAATAATAATCTTTTTTTTTTTAGAAAATATTATTTAAATATTAAATTTTAATTATTTTACAATTAGTTTTATCTTTAATTTTTAATAATTTTATCATTTAAAAAATTTCTATGAAGATTATAATAATATTTTATTAATTCTAGTTATTATATAATTGTTTTTATCTTTTAATTTTTTTAAACTATAAAATTATCATGTTATCCTTTTTTAATATTATAAATTATCAAAATTTAGTTATTATAGAAACAATTTTTAACTCACTTTTTAAATTATAAAATCAATAGTAATTTTATTTTATTTGGTAAATAAATCTTATCTAAATATTATATATGATTAATTTTGTTATTATATATAATTAGTTTCAACTAAAATTACAATTGTCAAAATTTATTTATTTTGCAAGCAAATGAATGAGTTATTTTTGTTTATTAAATTGCACATCGACACAAACGGTCATAGTTACAAGTTAACATCGTCGACAAGAGGTAAAGGTTAAAAGATTTCATCTATGATTAATTTCCGTCGAGAAACTTAATTAACCACCTTTAGTGGGATTTTCCCTTCCCAACCACCTTTTTTTCATTCATAAACTCAAACTTAAGACCTTGTTTAAGAGGAGTAACTCCAGTTATCATTCGGACCAACGACTTGGTATTATATTATATTTATATATACTATATAATAAATATAATTAACTAATCTATATTAATTTTTTTTTTCCATATAATAGATTTTGAATTATAAATTTTGCTTATTATTGAACATGAAATACCTAAATAATTTATTTAATTATATATTTTTTGTTAGATAATTTTTTATTTTTATAATTGGCTCCCCAGCTGTTCAAGTCTAGGTCCGCCCCTACGGTGACAATGATGATGTAATAATTGCAATAGTAGTGGTGACAAAGATGACAACAATGATAGTGTGGGTGACAACGACAATATGATGGTAGTAACAACGGTGATGAAATGATAATTGTGATGATAACAATGGTTGGATGATAATTACAAAGACAATAATGATATGGTGGTGGTGACATCAATAATTGTGTGATAGCAATAATAATAAGGTGAGAGTAATAATGATAATAAAAATATAGTTTTTAAAATTAAAAACCAAATTTATAAAATATTTTTTGATTGTTTTAAATATAATGTGAAACTATTTTGAAATTAACTTAAAAAAATTAACTCAGTTTCATTTTTATGAAACACAAGTTTTATTTTTAAATTATATTTAAAAATCATAAATCTAAAATTGAAAATCCCTCAACATTTTTTTTTTTTTGAAAGGCATTCTAAGTTATTTAGGCCACCCACGACGGTAGGTTAGGAAGCAACAAAAATAATAACGCAGGGTAGCTTTACCAGCTTTTTCCTTTGTGCACAAATAGAATAGTTGGTCCATATAAGCGGAGAAAATACTATTTCAATTAAAGATAAACTATGTCCTTGATGAAAGAATTTTGATGGATTTTATAAAAACGGAATAAGAGGGTTAGCTATCCAGCAAATTTTCATAATTAAATACCGTTATTGTATAACTAGATTTCGTTGTGAAAAAATCTACTTACTAAATATTGGATGGGTAGAGTCAAAGAGTGTGAACTGTACAAGTTAACAAGAACATTAATTAAATGAATATAAAATGAAAAGAAAAAAGGCTCCGATGTATAGAGAGGACCTGCCCGTTTCTAAAAAAAAAATCATAGAAACGATGGAACCCATTGTTGCTTATCGAAGCAACAATGCTTCACTCGGTAGCTTAAATAAATTTTAATATTAAAATATTATTACTATTGTATTTTTTAATATTTTATTTTTTAATGTTTTTTTTTTCAATTGAAAATGACCGTTTTTTTACCGTTAAAATAATTTTATATAAATAGGGGTACATTTTAACATTTTTTACACAACTAAAATTTTTCAAACTTCTATTATTTTTACTCTAATTTTTTTTTAACTTCTTTGATTATTTTTTATTCCATAAATCTAAATCAAAATTCATTCAATATGAATCAATGGTTTAATTTTATGTCAAATTTTCAACCTCCCACAAATCCAAATATTCAACCTTCCACCAATCCAAATTTTCAAAATTCTTTGGATTTATTTAACTCACAAAACAATGCTAATATGACAAATTATTAATATGTTACACTCCCATTTCATCCTTATTAATGTCTTTTATGTTTCGTTATTTGTGTGAGATTAATTAATTTTATTTTTTAAAATAAATATATTTTAGTTGTGTATATATTTTTTTAAAAAATAATAATATTAATCTAAAATTTTTTAATTTTTAAACATTAATTAATTTATCAATAAGACATTTATAATAATAAATAAGTTATTAACAAAATATAACAAAATAAGTTTATGGTAGGGCCCATGGGAAACAATAAAAAAAGTTACTCCATTGTAGGGATTATGTCTAATAAGTGCTTGTTATGGGGAAAGTAAAAAAAAAATTGTGAGTCCCATTTGAAACAACTAAAATAAGTTATACCTTTAATGATGCTCTTAATGTCGAGTAAGTCAATCTAAAATTTTAAATATTAATATTTATTGGTTTGCAAAGTGTAGAGTCTTTTTGGCTTTTTAGTGGAAAATATAATAAGTATTTTGGTATTTTTTAGCCCATTAGTACAAGAAAATTGTGATATAATAGATAAACGAGGGTTTCTTAATCACTTTCCTTTGTAAGTAGGTTTATTTAATTATAGTATAAATATTAACTAAATAGAAATCACTTTAAGTAGGTCTATCAAGATGGTGATGATAAAAGTTACTAACAATTTTTTTTTTTCTTATAGTAGTATATGTCAATCTTTAGTTAAATGAAAGTATTTAAATTAATTTTGTTATGAAAAAAAGTTAAAGTAGCAAAGGGTAAAGATGGTTTAAAATATTACTAGTAGTATTTTATAATCCAAATCTTGCAAACCATCAACCGCTAACCGCTGCACTTGTTGTGCATACGACACGCGGTCGGTCATTATTATAAATGGAAGTGAAGCAAAAGCACCGCACCACCACACCGGCTATTTACATTTAATTAATTAATTAATTATGATAATCTTCAAGTTAAGGAAGAGAGAGCATATCTATTGCTATTAGTGTGCATTCAATTCCAAATGGAGATTTAGTCGGCTCATCATTCCAATATCGATTTATTATCAACAGAGATTACATATTTAATCCTGCGACGACTTTATATAGAATAAGCAGCCCAAAACCTATAATTGCAGCTGACCTATGTAATAAATAAGTAATATACCTCTAAAGTCAGAACTAATACAACAAGTTATTATTCTTATAAGTCAAGAATCTAGGCTTCAGAATTAGGATATATATTATTTATATTACAGGGCCGGTGTTAGTATATATATATATATATATATATATATGGACGCACACACCTTCTCACTGTCATTGACAAGAACAGAACAAAATCATTAATATATTGAGAGAGGGTTTTTCATTTGAGGTATTGGATTAATTTCAGGAATCAGGATGAATTGGTTTGTGGTTTGTCAGTCTCGTTTGTGGGTAGTGACCATTGTGTTCTACACATGCATTTTGATCCCAGTGATGAGACTCAAGAGAGCACTTGCAACCATATTTGGGTTCTCTTGCGAGACCAAAGGCATGTCCATGGAGATGGAGTTCCCAGAAATTCCTTCATTGCCCGTGGCAAGGTACGAGGATTTGAAGGGAGAGAGAGAAGAGATAATTTGCTCCATTTGCTTGGTGGAGTTTGAGGGAGAAGATGCAGTGACCAAACTTGGAAGATGTGGCCACGTTTTCCATCTCAGTTGCATTGACCAATGGATACTCCGCAATCATTTCTCTTGCCCACTCTGTAGGTCCTTTTTGTTTGAGGAAACTCATCGATCTTTAAAATGTGTCTAGATTAATTTACTCATACTATTAGAACCTATACTTTTTATTGAGTTATTGTTCGTTAGTAGGATTATTGGTTTTATAGAATATCGTCGAAATGAATGTAGGCCATTTCGACATAGAGAGAACAAAAAAGTGATCGAAATGCTTTTGTTACTTTTATCTTAATCCTTGTTAAACAAGGAAAATAACGGGACTAGTGAATGTTTATAATACTTTTTGTCACACTAATATACTTTAATTTTAATTATATAATTTAACGTTAAAATTAATAAATTTGGTGGAGTTAATCTTATTGAATGTTTATTAAATGATCTTAATCAAACAAAGATAAAGCTGGCAGAAGAGGCAAGAGCCTGTACATAAAAATTTATTCAACTAATACCTAAAAAATCCAATTAATAAATATTGTTTAATGCAAATTTATTAAACAAAAGAATAGAAATAATAATGAGAAAGAGGAACAGAGAATGCAAAATTGATTAGCGAAGCGGGGAAGTGAAAAGAAGATCGAGATAACCGCGCGAGGAAGCAAAGTCGGTGCGGATTGCAGGAGATAGATAGATAGATCATCGAATTGAATTGGTGTAGAAAATAGAAATGGAGGGAATGTGGGAGAACATTCTTCGAAACCATCAACAGTCGCTGAAATCCCTATTCCACCGGAGCAAGCCTTCTTCTCCTCTCGCCGACGCCGGGGATGACTCCGCAAATTCCCCAAAACCCATCCCTCAGCTCTCTCCTATCGCCAACTCCGTCGTCTCTCGCTGTTCCAAGTGACTCAAATGCATTCCCTTACTCTTTTCATTTCGCATTTCGCATTTTCATTTCATGTTATGCTTTATAGGATCCTTGGAAAGTCGACAGAGGAATTGCAGCACTGCTTCGATTCGGAACTCCCTATGGGCGTGAAAGAGCTTCTAACCTACGCTCGACACCTGTTGGAGTTCTGCTCCTACAAAGCGCTTCACAAACTCATTCAAAACTCCGATTATTTACACGACAAGGATTTCGGTCGTTTAACCTTCGACATGATGCTCGCTTGGGAGGCTCCCAGCGTCCACACCCTCCCAGTATAGAGTCTATTCATTCTCTTTTCCACTTTGATCATCATCATCATCTTCTTATGTAACTCATTGCATTGCAGGACACACCTACTTCAAGTTCAAGTAAAGAGGATACCACTGGTGATGAGGATGACTCATCGTTGTTTTATTCCAGTTCCACCACTATGGCGCTTCAGGTTTCACTTCCACCATTCCCATTCCCATGCCAATCAAATTTAATAATACAACAATTCTAATTGATTTTACTTAGGTTGATGAAAAGAAGACCATTGGTGTAGAGGCTTTCTCGCGGATTGCTCCTGTCTGTATTCCCATTGCTGATGTTGTAACTGTCCACAATCTCTTCCATGCCCTCACTAGTAATTCCGCCCACCGCCTTCATTTTCTTGTTTACGACAAATACCTAAGATTCCTTGATAAGTACGATTCTTCTTTCTTTTCTTTTCCTTCCCACTTTGTTACTTGCGTTGTTGTTGTTGTTTGTGTACTTCCTGACATTGAGTTGCATGCAGGGTTATCAAGAATTCTAAGAATGCGATGGCTGCATCTGTTGGAAATCTTCAACTTGCTGATGGAGAGATCGTCCTCGATGTTGACGGGACAATTCCAACTCAACCAGTTCTTCAACATATTGGAATCGCTGCATGGCCTGGTGAGTTGCTCTTTCTAATGCCCAAAACAGGTTATATACATTGAAATTATCTATGTGTCCTTGTTGATTATAGTTGCACACCACCGAGTGGCTGGGATACTAATAGGATGATGGTGGATTCCAATAGCTTGCATATATGGCTAGCAGCTTTCGTTTTTTCTTTTTTTCTAGTAGGATAAAGTCACAAAAATTAATTTAGTGCATTCCTTTAGCTGCTTCTTTTCTGTAATTAAAGGGCAACCTTTATGCTGGTTAGTCATAAAAAAAGCCTGTTTGCTCAATGGAAGTCTGGGAACTTTTCTTAGTCAAGCGTTTTTAGGGCCCTAGTTAGAAGCTCATTTGATGCATCCAGCAAATTGGATTATGTGGAATTAATAAATGGCTGTAGATCACCTTGTGTAATGTGGTAGCCTTTTCTTTCTGCCTGATGCCTGAACAATGCAGTAACAAGTAACAGACTGAATAGGAACCCATTTTCAGCAGGCTGACTAAATGATACATGTTTTCCACTTTACTCAGTTGTACCTCAATTTTCTAACCTTTATAGGGCGGTTGACCCTGACCAATTATGCTCTGTACTTTGAGTCACTGGGAGTTGGACTATATGAGAAAGCTGTTCGATATGATCTGGGCACAGACATGAAACAGGTCATAAAGCCCGATCTGACTGGACCCCTGGGTGCTCGCCTTTTCGATAAAGCTGTTTTGTATAAGTCAACTTCTGTGTATGTTATCTGTTGACAAATATCATTTGACTTGTCTATATATTTTCACTTGCTTTCCACTTTGAATTTTATGAATTTTGAATATGTATTGACAGAGCAGAGCCTGTTTATTTTGAATTCCCTGAATTTAAAGCAAACTTGCGTCGTGACTATTGGTTGGACATTAGTTTGGAGATCTTGCGTGCACACAAGTTTATCAGGAAATACTACCTTAAGGAGGTACAAAAATCAGAAGTGCTTGCCAGGGCTATTCTGGGCGTTTTCCGCTATCGTGCAGTTAGAGAAGCCTTTCGGTTTTCTTCATCCCACTATAAAACTTTACTTACATTTAACCTAGCTGAAACTCTTCCACGTGGAGACATAATCCTGGAAACCATGTCAAATAACTTAACAAATTTGACTGCTATTTCTGGTAAACGTGATATCCCTGCTGCTGTAGATACAAAAAGGCAACTGGCAGTGTCTCCAGTAGCAGTTATGGCACTTTTCTATCTTGGATTCAAATCAAAAATGGTGACTGATATTTGTGAGGAAACAACTTTTCTTAGTGATATCCGAGTTGGTGAGATACATCCCTTGGAAGTGGCAGTGAAGAAGTCCATTCTGGACACTGGAAAAGCTGAAGCTGCACAGGCAACCGTGGACCAAGTAAAGGTTGAAGGAATTGATACAAATGTTGCAGTAATGAAGGTACATTATTATTTATATTCCTTAATCTCTCTTTTTTTTTTTTCTTGAAAAATTAAATCTTAATTCATTTTTATTCTGGAAATTATAGTAAAGGAGGTAAGTGTATTAGTTAAAAAGGAAAGTAAAAAAAATAAATTGTTATAATATGCTGTAACTAATATTTCAAATGCTTAGCTCACTAAATTTTTTGCTCCATACTTGAAATGCATTTCAATTTTGAACCTGAAAGCTGGGTTAGGATATCCATTGAATGACATATGGTGTGGAATGAAGGAAAAATAAAAGGACTCTACATTTTTAATATATATGGTATGGATAATTCTTTTAACTTCTTGTAGGAACTACTGTTCCCAGTTATTGTATCTGCTTATCGACTACAGCATTTGGCTTCATGGAAAGACTTCTACAAATCAGCAGCCTTTTTGCTACTCTCCTGTTTTATGATTATAAGGTAATTGTTTTATTGTAAAATCAGCAGATGACTAGGTTACCCACATTAATATCTGTTGCTTCATTAGTTCATTTTATATCTGCTGTTTCTGATTGGTTGCTTTCCATATTAACGTCAGTGTCAGTCTCATTTAGCAAAACTTAATGCTGTTGAAAAACTTTTCACTTTTGTTAATAGGTGTCTTTGATTCTCAACTCTGATCACATTCTGATTTACACATGAATTTCTTTAGTTTTGAGCATTTTAAAGGCTTTTTTATATTGGTTCTTACCTAACTCTTGTCCCATCAATGTTGTATAAATCTAATACACTTGGTCTCAATCCCTAAGATATCGTGTAAAGCCCAAGTGCCCAACAATGTTTCCCTAGTTTCTTAGCATTTTCCCCACACATATAAATGGACAAAACTCAAGTTCACTCCTTGGTGTTGAATTTCAACATGTACTGATTATTGATAAATAACTGTAAATTATACAAGATACAGTCTAAGAGACTCACGAAAAAGAAAAGGAAAGAAACAAATCAATATGGAAGGATATTATTATTAATAAAATGACCAAAAAGTAGTTTTTATATAATTTGACATGTATTGCATGTCCTTCTCTCCAATGCTTGAGATCCTCTTTGTCAAGGCTCATGCACATCAAATCACCACTTGATCCTGTCTTGAATATGTCTTGTTTTTTGGTTTCAATGCTCATCTCATGCAAGATCCATCATGATTTTGCACCATTCTGCATAGTCCATACTTTTATCAATTTGTACATCAACAAGTTGACGATGTTCAATTAAATCTAAAAGCTAGAATTAAGGGTTTAATAAGCTGTGTGCCTGTGCTACTTTTGTTTTATTGAACAAATTGATTGCCACCATGATCAGACAATGATGACTGTTAATAAATGATATTATTGTTTTAAAACTGATCTACAGGGGGTGGATCCAGTACTTTCTACCATCCATTTTTATGTGTATTGCAATTCTAATGCTCTGGCGAAGGCATTTCAGAAAGGGAAGACCATTAGAAGTCTTCATAGTAACTCCTCCCCCAAATCGAAATGCTGTAGAGCAACTGCTGACATTACAGGAGGCCATTACACAGTTTGAATCACTTATTCAAGCTGCAAATATTATTCTCCTAAAATTGAGAGCTCTTCTACTTGCTATATTACCACAGGTGAGTATCCAAGTCATGCTCTATTTGTATTCTCTACAAAGAAAAAAATAAAATAAAAATGTTGTGCATGTAGTTGGTCGAAAACATCTTTTACTATGCATTCGTGAATTCCTGTTCTGCAGGCTACAGAGAAGGTTGCACTATTGCTTGTAATCCTAGCAGCAGTGTTTGCTTTTGTTCCTCCAAAATACATATTTTTGGCGGCATACATAGAGTCATACACAAGGGAGATGCCATATAGGAAAGAGAGTAGTGATAGATGGATAAGGCGGTTTAGAGAATGGTGGATCAGAATACCAGCCGCTCCTGTCCAGCTCGTTAAGCCTGAAGAGACCAAGAAAAGAAAATGATTTTCATATTGATGATGCGTTTTTACAACATTATTCATAATCTTCAAGTATGATTCCTTTTTCGCACCAAACTGTATATATTCTCTTTCTCTTTTACCTCTTCTACAGTTTGAAAGTTTTGTACGGCATCATCTTAACATTGTTAATTATGTTACGGGAATATGACCGGTGAAGTGAATTTTTACAAGATTAAAGATGATCCCAATAAAACTAACAATGTCATTTCCTTGAACTATACAGTGACTCTTCAAATTTTACTAGATATAACCATCTTTTTATTAATGTAATAGAATTTACTCAACACCAAATATAATTGAGACATTTAAACCTTTCTTATACAGTATTTAATAATTTCAAGGATCAATTTAGGTCGTTAATATTTTTTATAGAATAAATTAATAAATACTTATTTTTTAACTGATTATATACTAAAATTAGTAAAAAATAATTAATGTATTTCAAATTTATAATCTTGAAAAATTAATCGGCAGTTAAGAATTAAATCAGCTTGAATGCTTTTTTCAGGAACAAATTGGATGTTTCCTAAAAAACATGTTCATGGCTTTACATGTGTAAATGCACAAGGGCACCCCCAAAAAAACTAATTGTTTAGGGACCCAGGTTAACGAGGTATTCCCCCCTAAACGAAATAGTAATACAATGTTTAACGGTGCTTCCCACCTCCTTTTACATATGCACATATGGCATAAAGGTATGTTGAATTCCTTCCGTTTGCAAAACGCCTTTCATAACTCCAGTATCCATGAGAAAACACCTTGAACTGAAGATCCACCTTGCACAAGTTCTGAAATGATCATCATCAGTACTACGAAAGTAATGCAAGAGGAAATGCTGACACGACACAATATGAACCACTTGATTGAGTTGATTCTCATTTACACATTATCTGGCCAGAACTCTCTAAAGAAAGCACGCTCAAATTCCTTCTCTTGCATCTTCTTTTCAAACTCCTGCATCTTTCTCATCCGTTTAGAAAGTGTTTTGCTTTTCTTTTTAGGTAAATGATCCTGAAACTATTTCAAGTCAATGATAAGCAGGAAATCATATACAGTAAAAAAGGGGGGGAGAGGGAATGGTGATTTATGTAAAAAAAGCAAAGATGCCACGGTAACTTGTATTACCTGCTGATTGTTCCCTTTAGAGGAATCGCTTTGATCAGGTTTTTCTTTGACAACCTTTTTCTTCACTTTATCTGCTCCCAAACCTCGTTTATTATTCTTTACATAAGTTTCCACAGGTTCTAACCTACCCTGTTTCCATAACAAAATTATTCATCGGAATTATTACCAGATTGAGATAAACTACAATTATGGAGATGAGAGTAGCAGTGAAAGAGGAGCTAGACAGTTTACTTTGGTAATTGGGAATTGGGATGAGAAAACAAGCATAACTTTGATCCTAATATCAACTATGCTTAAGTATTCCATTGAATCCTGTTTTAAGTGTAACATAGTAATTTAAAATGTAAAGCCAATAAACTTCACAAGTCACAATCTGTGATGAGGTGTTAAGTAAAGAATTGTCCACCAAGCATAGCTTTTCAAATTAAGATAGTTTAATGTCCAAGTAAAATCTTCAATTTCATCCCTGAAGTATTAGAAATCATGCTAAATTGGCAAAGTAGTGCCCTAACACGAGGTATGCCATTTTCTCCAATGACTATGAAAATGGTCAATTTAAATTATGAATTAACAGAAGGGTTGAAAGTTATGAATAGAACATTTACAAATATGTTTATGAGTGCAGAGTCGTGATTCAGTGAAGAAAAAGAGAGAGTAAGAAAGAAAAAAAACCTGCTGAGAGACTCCAAGACCAGTCCCTTCTTTCCACCCATGCTTCTTCAATAGCTGCACAAAACAAACAAACACCATCCATCCCAAATTACCAGAAGAAAAGAAAAGGAATGATAAGACAATGAAAGAAGCAAAATACCTGAAATCCTATATTAGAAGAGTTTATTGCTGTTGCTGAACCCGACATCTCTTCCATGGCTTAATCTGCATAATCGAATCAAAGCATTTAAAATTCCAAAAGATCTTTTGGTCAAATTGATCATTTCATTCCTAAATAAACCCCTTTTCCCCGTCAAGAAAACCGCATCGAAAGGATTGACTATCAATTTCGAACACGATGCTAGCTACTTACCTACCTCGAATTGTTCAGAATTTCGGAGGAAATTAAAAACGTTGCATTTTTCCCTTCTCTCAATTTTTGTCTTGATCGTCAAATTTATTTATTTTTTAGTTTAAAGTTATATTAAAAGCACCGACATGGGCCCAGAAATCCCATTGGGGAAGAAGCTTGGGCCTTTTTTAATTTTTTTTCTGTTACCACCTTCTACTGTTTCTTATTTTTACTTTTCTACCCATTTTTCATCCCTCTCTCAATTCTTTTCTCTTCCCTCCCACTATCACCTTCTTTCTTACTTATTCCATCCCCATTGTGTATTCTTGTTTCGATATTTTTTTTCGACAAACTAATTTTTCTTTTGTATAAAAAAAAAACAATACAAAAAAATTGTTTTAGTTAACAATAGAATAGGAGAGTACAAATAATAAGACGCAAGAGATTTTCGGGTTTTACAAAAAAAGTGAAGTTGGGCCTAAGATCAGACCCAATGGTGTTTGATTACTCGATTCTGAGACTGGGCCTAGTGGATGGGCCCTTCTCCGACATACAGCCATTGTTTAAGCTCGTTGCAGCACTAATCTTTTCAATTTTGCTTTGCTTGAAGATATGGCGCTGCTTCATCCCATCATCACTTTGCCCTTCCCGTCTATGATTTCACTCAGGGCCAATTCATGTTGTCTTCCTCTTTCCAAACATAAACCTTCCAAGGACTTTTTCAATTTGGCCCTTCCCTTACACCTGGCAAGTAAAATATTTCAATTTCTTCTCCTTGTTTGTTTTAACTTTTTTACAAGCTCGACATAAATGAATTCAGCTTAGAAGGTTGAAGTTGAGTTGAATAATAAACTCTTGTATTTTTTCCTCAAACAGGGTGGTGGTAGCAGATCAATAAGAATATCAAGCAGAGTTGAAGCACTGAAATCTGATAGCGATGACGATGATGATGATGCACAGCCTCGGTCTGTTAAAAATGACCCTTACCTTATGAGTCCCGAAGAGAGACTGGAATGGAGGAGGAACATAAGACAAGTGCTGGATAGGAAACCGGATGTTGAAGAGGAGTTAGACCCTCTCGAAAAGAAGAAAAACCTTCAGAAGCTTCTGGAGGATTACCCTCTTGTTGTGGATGAGGAGGATCCTAACTGGTCTGAAGATGCTGATGGATGGGGTTTCAGCTTGGGACAGTTTTTCGACAAGATCACCATTAAGAACAACAAAAAGGATGATAACGATGACGACGATGTTGACCGTCCGGAAATAGTGTGGCAAGATGATAATTACATCCGTCCTATCAAAGACATCAAGACTTCGGATTGGGAGGAGACTGTATTCAAAGACATTAGTCCCTTGATTATTCTCGTGCACAATCGATATAAAAGGTTTCTTCTGTTCTACTTCTATGATAATTGTTCCTATGAGCATGGTACAGGCTTAATATGTATGTTTCAATTATTAATAAAAGTGACCATTTTAGAGAACCCTAGTAAGAGTAGTCTGCTGTTTGGTTAGTGAGCATGCATTTATTTTCCTTTGGAGAATGCTAACAAGTCCCCTTAGAATCAAAATCATACGTTTTAGAAAAATGTTCCTTTAGAATACTAGTTAAGAAATCATTAGTAACATATTTTTATAATTACTAATGCATCCGTACTACGATTTCTAATAAAATCATTTTACCTCAGACACTGATTAGTCGGATCCTTTTCCTTTTTATCTTCTGGAATGGGGCTCTGATCTGATGGGGGCTTTCTTAAACTTTCAACCTCTTAAGGTCTATTAATTTACTTGGTCTAATAGATCACATATTTAATAATTATATTCTGAAATTGTAATGCTCCATATCATATTTATAATCGGATAAAAGTACAAGTTCTTAAACTTTTTAGGCCAAAAGAGAATGAAAAAATCCGGGATGAACTAGAGAAGGCGGTGCATATCATATGGAACTGCAGATTACCCTCACCAAGAGTAAGTAGTTAGTAAAGTCATACGCTTGTTGCCTTTGGTTCCTGCTCCTTTAGCACTAAGTTAAATATTTTTGTCTTACATCCTTTTTCATATCATATGGAAGTGTGTTGCAATTGATGCTGTTGTTGAGACTGAACTGGTAGCTGGACTTCAAGTATCAGTATTCCCAGAGATTATCTTCACTAAAGCAGGCAAGATTTTATTCCGCGACAAAGGTATTGATCTATATTTCTATATTTCCCCAAAAATATTTTTAAAAATATATATTTTCCATTTCTTAGACCCTTTCCTTCTGGCTTTACTTAACTTCCATTTGGTTATCTCTCAGCCATTCGCAGTGCAGAAGAGCGGTCAAAAGTCATGGCTTACTTTTACTATGGTGCAGCAAAACCATCCTGTTTGAATAGTATAACATATTCCCAAGAAAATATTCCTTCTATTGTCACTAATAATCCAGTGTCCTGAAAAATTAAGGGTCCAAATTTTGAATCCATCCATGCTGCTGAAATATTTCCATATAAAGATGCTTCTCACATTCTGCCTTTGCATAATAAATGCAAGGAGAATGTATAGCTCTAATGACTGCATATAATGTGATTGAATAACTTGCTTACAAGATGCAATAAAATTGCTAGAGCTGGTTTGTTTCATGTGTGCCCATAGAAGCCATCAGAGGGAATGGGCATTGGACTTGGCTGTTGGGAGGAAAGAAAAATTGAAAAACTTGGTGAGCAGATTGCTACTAGAACTCAATACTCGACTTGATGTTTCATTGGGGCTACGTGTATATTTAGAACATAGAAGCTCATTAGTCACCTTTTTGTAGAAATGAAACATTATTTGTAATAGATAATGGAACGTGGTATGTGTTTGAACTTTGAAGTAGTATTGGCATACATTACTATGTGAGATTGATAGTCCATTTGCATACATTAAGAAGGCTCTGACTGGTTGATAGTCAGCGACTGTTATAGAACTTGGTATTTGTTTTCATAATTCATTTTTTTTTCTCTATGTATATTATCTTTGGTATATTAAACTCTTTATATTTATTTATTTATCTGTATATATTGGATAAGGTCAAATAACGTCATGTGTCAAATTTATTAAAATGGCAGATCAAATAACCTTTTTCAACAATAATTTTGATAAAAAATCAAAGCTATCATTTAGTAGATTAAGTTGACCAAATTTCACAAATTAAAACCGTATGTCTAAATCATTGATAAAATATTATTTGAGGTGTCTTTTTACTAAATTTAACATGAGTTATTTAATCCAAATAGTCTTGGCAGAGTGCCATGATCTTAATAAAATAAAATAATATTAAAAAACTACTTTAAATCCATTTTTTTATACATGATAAAACCTACTTTGAGTCATATCCCTTGGCTACAAGTAAAATTTAATTTAATAAAGTATTAAAAAATAGCCTTTAAGCCGTATACCATGGCCACGATTTATTGTTCCTAGCAATTCACCCTATTCGTTGCACCATTTGTTAACATGCATTTATCGAGTAAAAGATGAATTATTCCAACTTGATGTACCAAAGAAAAAAACAAAACAAAAAGAGACACCTTTACGCGTTTTCTGAATTAAAAAATATACTTTTAATAAATAATACTCTCCCATAGTTAATTATAAGCAATGATCAATTTTTTTTCTTTGATTACATAAGACTTCTTGCATTAATTATTTTTTTCCTAAAATATCCTCAGTCCATTTCTTTCTAGAATATAAAAAGACTTTCATATTATAAATAATATGAGAATATAACTGATTATAATAAGATTAAGAGCAAATTTAGAAAAAGATTATTTTTAGAAACAAATACCTAAATTAATTAGTTCGTTCTTTGATTGTTCGGATACCTCATACCTTAACCTTGACGAAAACAGCTTACTTTGTTGCAGCAGGTGATAAATAGGCACACATCTGACATCTCTTCCCTGCTTGTCCGATCTCTTTGTTCTTACGCCCAACAACTGTCCAAGTGAGTATAACAATCAATACATATATTTAACATTTATCTCAAAAACTAGCATAAATGTTGCAGACTAACTATTCTACTTGAAAGTTTTTGAAGGAAATTTGAACACTCTTCTCTTAGTCTTGTATATATGTTGTAGTCTTCACTCTAGAGTCTAGATCGATCTCCAAACTCCTTAAAGATCGCATCTTTAACTGTTTCAATGTCTGCTGTTTAGTGCAATCGACTGGGGGAACCAATTCACTAATATATGGTTTGACACAGACTAAAAAGACGCTGAAAAAAAAAGTAAAATCTTTATCTTATTACTATATTAGAATTAGAAATAAATGCACATACTCTTCATATATAAATTTCTAAATTTGATCTTCTTTGTTTCTGAAATCTCTCAATCATGGGTAATCGTAGGCTGAAGTGCCAGCGTTGTAGACATAAATTTACCTAATGAATACAAGCTTATTTCATCCCAAATATAAACTATTGTGCCATTGTCTCAGCTACTGTCCGATTTCATCCCACAGTTGTTCTATTATAATTTTTCTAGTTATGAGAATTATTCTATGTACGTTTGAGGTAATAATATATATGTTTTTTTCTTATTTACTTTTATTGCTATGATTTCTTTTGGAGTTAGAAAATGGTTGACTAATTAATTTTTTTCCTACTTTTTGTTGCTCTAAAGTTTGGTTTGTCAGCCCTTCCAGTGACTGGAAATAGTGCTTGAGCAATTGATACAAGAAGTGCATATTCAAATGAAGCAAAAGTCTTCTGTGTTGCCAAATGACTTGGTTGGTGAAAATATTAACAGGAATATTAAGCAGATGTGGGAACTTTTAGGAGATGATCAAGTCTTCATAATTGGCATACATGGAATGGCAGGAGTGGGAAAAACAGCCCTAGTAACTTACATTGAGAAAGAGATCATTGCGAATGGAAGTTTTAAACATGTCTTCTTTGTCACTGTTTCCCAAGTTTTTAGCATTTTTAAATTGCAAAATGACATTGCAAATAGAATAGGCATCACACTTGATGAAGATGATGAGAGAGTCAGAGCTAAAAAGTTGTCCTTGGCGTTGGAAAGAAAAGAAAAATCAGTGCTTATTTTGGATGATGTTTGGAAGAATATTGATCTACAGAAGGTGGGAATTCCTCTTGGAGTGAAAGGTATTAAATTGATTCTGACAAGTCGTTTGGAACATGTGTGTTACCAAATGGATTGCCTGCCAAATAGCATAATACGGATGGAACCTCTCTCAGATGAAGAAGCCTGGGAGTTATTTTTACTTAAACTTGGAAACCATGTAAGTGTAACACCTGCAAAACTTCCTCATGAAGTAGAAAATATTGCAAGATCAATTGCTAAGGAATGTGATGGTTTACCTCTTGGAATCAGTGTGATGGCTAGCACCATGAAAGGGATAAATGACATCCGTTGGTGGAGACATGCATTGAATAAACTTCAAAATTCAGAAATGGAAGAAAAGCTCTTCAACTTGTTAAAACTTAGTTATGATAATTTAACTGACAACATGCAGAATTGTTTCTTATCTTGTGCACTATATCATGGAATTGGGAGAAAAGCATTGGTTTCAAAACTCTATGATGAGGGACTGATTAATGATACTACAAGTTTGGAGAGAATATTGGATGAGGGACTTACCATAGTTGATAGACTCAAAGGCCATTCTCTGTTGTTGGAGGATGATTATCTCCATATGCATGGTTTAGTGCGGAACATGGTATGCAACATACTGAACCAAAGTTACATGATGAAATGTAATGAAGGATTGACAAAGGTACCTGACATGCGGGAGTGGACAGCTGATTTAAAAAAGGTTTCCTTGATGCAGAACAATATAAACACAATCCCAAAAGGCACATCACCAAAGTCTCCAAACTTGTCCACTTTGATTTTTAGTGGTAATCCCCTTCGTCGTATTCCAGATTGTTTTTTCAGCCACATGAATGCTCTAGCTGTGCTTGATCTATCATGCAATCCATTTTTGACACTTTTGCCTAATGCAGTGTCTAACTTGAGATCACTTACTTCTCTACTACTCGGAGGATGCAAGTCACTGGCATATGTGCCTCCATTAGGACAGTTGCTAGCATTGTGTAGATTGGACATTTCAGGAACTTCCATTGACAAAGTACCAGATGGTTTGGAAAAGCTAATCAACTTGAAATGGCTTGATTTGTCTGAGAATCGCAACTTGACATCGTTACCAAGGTCAGTGCTACCTGGTTTGACCAATATGCAATACCTTGATATCCGCTATAATGATGGTTGTTTGGCTAAGGTAAATGCAGAAGATGTACAAGGGATGGCCATGTTGGAACATTTTGCAGGCAGTTTTCATGATTGTGAAAATTTCAATAATTATGTGCAAGCAACCTTGGACAGAGGTAGTGGACCAAAAGCTTATTATCTGCATTTGGGAATCGGTCCTAGATATTCTTGGGATTATTGTTATGACTATAACTTTCTAACAAATGACGAGTGCTGCCAAATTGTGAGTTTTGGCGATGAGGACTGCACAAAATTAAGAAAATCAGACCATGACCATGTGCTTCCAACAGACATTGCAAGGCTGTGTATAGCAGATAATAAACAATGGAGATGCATGTGTGATGTTCTCTCATTTAGATCTCCTTCTTCTTTGATGCACATTGATATTCGAGTTTGTCCAAAACTGGAGAGCTTGTTTTGTTTGACTAATCCATGTTCCTTGTGCAGTAATCTCCAAAACCTTGAATCTTTGAATCTCGTAAATTTGAAAAGCTTAGCTGTCATATGGAAGGAAAATGAAATCATAGCAAAAAACATTCCTCGTGGTGGCATGTTCTCTCATATCAAACATCTTGAGGTCTCAAAATGCCACAAGATAGAGAATTTGCTGACAATTGGGCCACTACTACAGCTCAAAAACTTGGTCACACTTGATGTTCAGAGTTGTGATTTGATTAAAGAGATATTCACAGTAAGTATCACTGAAGATGTGGGTCGTGTTAATGAAATTACTCTCCCCAAGTTGACAAGGTTGGAGTTTAGAGGGTTGCCACAACTGAAGACCGTGTGGCGGGGAATTATCAAATGTGGAGGATTATCTCCAAAATTGAACATCAGGGACTGTCCCCAACTAGAAACACCTCATATTTTACCAAGTATTTCTTCATGATTTTTAGTGTACAAGGAGTATTATTTTTACTGAACAACTCTTTTGGTAAAAAATTTTCCTCTTAAGTTATTAACTCATGTTTAAATAAATAGCTGACAGCATATGTATTTTCCTTTGTCAATTTATATAAAAAGTTACATTTATGATATTTTTGTTAATTACTTACAAAATGCGAGGTACTTATTTGACGATGGGAAACTTCGAAGATTTATTGTATAGAATAAGAACTAGAGACGAAAATTTCATATATGTTTTTCTTTTCCTCACGATTAATTAAAATTTTAACTGTTAATTTTTTAATCGACAACTACGAAAGTATTCTATCTTCCAAGTACACTCCTAACTTAAAAAAAAAAACTTAATATAAGCAAAATGTTACTCTCAAGAATGACAATACAAATTTGTTACATAAAAATAAATAAATCATGATATCCATGCAATTTTTTAAAAAAATAGTAATAATTAAGCAACAAAAATAAACCTTTTTCAATAAAAACTTAAAAATATGAAATTATCCATGCGATATTGTGCTAGCTAAGATTGGTAATCTTGTGAGCAATAAAATACACCTTTAAAAGGCAAAGCACAAATACATAACATGAATATGTCCAATCAATAAATGCATTTACTGTATTGCTATAATTTTACAATAAATTCAAACAAAATTTGCACCAAGTTATAAGAAATATGGAACTCCTGTCCTGGGCCCTCTCATCTGATTATTCTCCTCTGTTTCGGTGAAAAATTTAACTTCTCTTTCCTGTGTCGCAAAGATAAATTCTAAGTTAGTAGTAGTATTTACTAAGATCATCCCGATCGTACAAGTACAACCATGACGAAGAAACCATCATTATCATGGCAAAATGCTTCAGACGACTCACCATATTTTCATTGAAACTCAGAATAGAAGCTACATTTCCACATCGGTAACAGTAATTAGGTGCAGACCATACCTGCAAATTTCCAAAGGGGTATTATTGACCACTTCATATCTATTATGAGCCCAAAATTATATTTTAAAAATTTAGGGTACATAAATTTTATTCTAATTCATATAAGAAACATACAGTTACAAGGCCTTTATCTTGGAACATATACTTAAGGCCTTCTTGAACAAGTTGGTGTGCTCGACAAACAAGATCAAGATTATTTATATGATTGAACTGCATGAAAAAAAATGCACTGGTAAGATTAAAGCATAATATTCAATTCTAAAAGCAATTATCAAATAAATTGCATTACCTCCGTAGTAACCCTGGATCCAAAAAGCCAACCTGCTCCACGGGGACTAACTGCCCATGTTTCAATATCTTCAGGATCACTCCACATTAGATCACAGAAAGGACCCTCATGAGGAATTTCACAGTTTCGTTCAATGACCCTTATCTGCAATAAAAAGTTTTTAATCAACATAGAAAATAATTCTCTTCCTGAAGACTAACAAAAACAATACTTCATTCTTAAAAAGGATCCAAATAACTAAAAAATAAGTGTTTGTTTACTGTGATTATTAAAAAAAAACAGGTAATTTCTGTGCTCCAAACATGTTTGACAAATTTAAGAAGTAAGCATTGAAGGCTTTCTGAAGTAAGACAAAAACAGGTTGCATTTTTAAGTTACCAGTAAAAATTAAAGAAAAGGAAATATACATATGTATCCAGCTCCAGCTGTTCATTTTCCTGTCTACAGTCTAAATAGCATGGGAATCATGGGGAAGAAGGACCATCAAGCTAATTTAAAGAGACATTTCACATCATGAAAACAAATATACAACTTGACTGTACATATGATGTATTCACAAACAGACAGGGCATGGATGGGCACTTATAAGGATGACACCATGGTGCAATGGAATGTTGGAAATCACACAATCTTAATTGATAAGATACAATTAGACACCTTATATGTGCAAGGAGATAGTCTAAGCTATAGAAGTATTGTTTTTGGCCAACAATTAAGAAGGGGGCTAGAGGACCTGATCAATTGTTCGAATGTCAGGAGAAAGCCCACCATGAACACAAAGCACCTGGGTCAAACAAAATATATAGAAAACTTAGTTTTGAACAAGCACTATTCAAACAGAACTACAAAAGTCAAAATAAATCCAGTAAGCTATCCACCAAGATGCAGAGGCACATGGGGGATAGATACTTGGAGAGGAGGAGGAAAAGATATTTACAGTTCCATCAATAATTGCAGAAAGTGTTAGATAGTCAAACACATCAGTACAATACCGCCAAGCATTGGCATTGCCATACTTCCTCTGGCATTCATCATAAAATCCATACACCTAGCAAAACAGAAATTACAAAATTAACATAAATCGGCACGATACTTTGGCCTTTCTGGTCTTAGTATTTCCACACACAATTCATATCTCCATTATGAAATCTAGCATTCTACACAACAACCTGACTACTGCTTACCTTACTCTTCAATCTCACCTCCATGGAAGATGAAATCCCTAATGAGTCAAAAACTACATTAGTTTTCCTAGCCATTTCGAAATTTTAACCTAAACAACCATCTCCAAACATTGATTACAGCTTCAAAAAAATCAAAGCAACTAAACTCCTCTACCTTAGCCAATTCATGCACATAATTACACTACCGACACTTTATAAGATTATAACGAGCATGCTAGAATGACACTGTTAGAAATATTTTTTAGACCCCACCCCAATTGCATAAGCTGTTTGAATAAAAAATTATAAAATTCTGCAAGTTTAGAATGATTCATGTAATGATTCCATTCACAAAGCGTACCTGGGTTAATTGTCTACTTTCATGATTTCCACGTAAAAGGGTAATATTAGCTGGGTATCTATGAAATTACAAAAAATAAAAGGATACGTAAATTTTAAAAGGAAAAAAAAACTTATAAGAATCACACACCATCGTCAAAAAAAAAAGAATCACACACCAATAGTTGCTTCTCAACAAAAGACAAGAATTATACAGCAAATGAAAGTGGAACAGATGAAGTGCAGAAAAATACTATTGTCGCAACAGATCTAGCAATTGAGCTTCAAACATGATCAATGAAATAAACAAGTTTACAGCCACTAGGAGGTTGAAATCAACCACTGTTTTCGGGTGCCATGCTAAGCTGTAGACGAAACGTTTAGAGAACAGCCAACTAATTAATATGTTAATGTTTGGCCATCTATGTAAGAGCTTTTGACAAATTTCACAAGGCCAAATCATTTTCGGGGGAGTGGATGATATTAACTTCTAACTAGAATACACTGACAGTGTGAATGCTTTTTATACTGTCATCTAATCATGGATTGTTGTTTATGGTAAGATTGTTGACTTTTATAATAATTACTTTAAAAGTCATAGCAAGCACAATTTCTAATTGGATGACTGTAAAAATCTTCAGTGACAGTGTATCAAAATTATACACTTTGATACCAAGGGGGAATAAACCAAATTAATCTTAAAACTCTTCTTAAATGCCTCCAAAGCTAGGACAAATTCCAAGTGATAATCTTATTAATGATACATATAAAGACAACAAGAAGTCAAGAGTATGCAAGCATGCATTAAAAGAACATACCTAGCTTTTAGAAGTAAAAGGATAGTGAAAACTTCAAGACTATTGTAACCTCGATCAACAAAGTCTCCCTGAGATGCATTTAGAAAAATATAGAACTCCAGAACAGATATTAAATAATCCAAGTTAATAGAAAAAAGAGTAGCAAATACCATAAAAATGTAATTTGTCTCAGGCACATGACCCCCAGTCTGGAAAAGTTTCATTAGATCGTGGAATTGACCATGAATATCACCACAAACAGTCACTGGACTGTTGACAGGCTGCACATTGGACTCCTCAATAAGAATATCCTTTACCTGAGGTATTGAAAAAAATAAAACGTTTGCTACTCATTAAAAATACAAGAATATGCAAGTTAGTATAAAACAATGCCAAGGTGCACAAATGACAAACCTATCACTAGAACTACAGCAATAACAAAACTGTACACGGAGTAGAGTTGTGTTAAATAACTTTAGCTTAATTACTACTTCATATTTAATAATTATTAATGAGATAATAATTAGTTAGGTGAGCACAGGTTGCAATTGAATTTAGAAAATACCATCCTCGTTGAAGACAGAGCGCGGAACTGAGAAAGAAAGAAAAATCCGTAGACACAATACGAAGTTAAGAAGCAAAGATAACATTCAGAATTTTGTTTCCCGTGAGAAGAACAAAAGACTTGGATCGAAAAGGCGATGGGAACAAGATGCATAGTCAGATTTCGGCATGGGCATGAGAGGGTTTAGGAGTAACAGTTCGGAATCGAAGAAAGAAGGCTACGTACATATTCGCAGAGAAGTTGAAGCTCGTCTTCGAGAAGATGCTGGCCATCTTTGACCTTGGAGATCCACTGGTCCAAATCCATGTCTACTACCACAAATGGTTCTGCTTTCGGTAACGAGAGAAAACCAAAAAAGCCAGAGCCAGAACCACGGTTAGGTTGAAAGGAGTCAACAATCAACAAACTAACACATACATATCAACCTGTCTCTATCTTTTGCTACTTATTATTCTTTTACCAACTGTTAAACTATCTTTTTTATCCCCGAATTTGTGGATTTTAAAATCGTTATTCAAACCCTAATTCTGTTAACATGATGATAAAAAATCTTAATTATATATATTCAACAAATGATGTAACATGTTATTTATTGCATTAGAGGCGAGATGTTATGACATGACTTAATTATATAATTAATCTTTCAATTATTATTAGAATTTTAATCAACCCTTTAAATTATTAAAATGCTTAATTAAGTTTTTTAATTTTTAAAAATCATTCAATTAGATTTTATAACTTTCATAAGTTTTAACATTGAAGTAGGGCACCGAGTATGTGACTTATAATTTAGTTAAATTTTAAATAATAATCAAAATAATGAAGGTCTTATTTAATGTTTTTATGTTTTCTAATGTTGAAGTATTAGAAGAGAATTTGTGATTTAGTTAAATCCTAAATCATAATCAAAACATTAAAGTTTTTTCTCCAATTAAGTGTAGAATAAAAAAGGTGACTTGTGATTTACTAAACCATAATGTAAAAGTTTTTTTCTAATATTTTCAAATGTAAAGCGTGAAATTAAGATATGACTTATGATTTAATTAAACCTTAAACTATAATCAAGATAATATAAATGTTTTCTAACATTGGAGTGTGAATGAAGTATGTTAAATGAATATGATTTATGGTTTAGTTAAATCTTAAACTATAATTAAAATTTAAAATAGTTGAAATTTTTCTTCGATGTTTCCTAACATTGGATTATGAAAATGGATGATGTAACTTGTGACTTAGGATTTAGATTTAGTTAAATCCTATACCATAATTAAAATAATGAGATGATATCTTTTTTCATGTTTTTATGTATGGTGAAAAAAAAAATATTGATATCTTACATAATATTTACATTTATAATCTCTATAGTAAAAAAAAGGAAATGGTGAAACACCTCTTCTTTTTACCTAAACCTTAAGTTATATACATGTACATAATCTTTTACACAATCACACATAAAAAAAAAAAAGGCAAAATATATATAAAATATTTTATGATGCATTCAAATGAATTTGTTGAGATAGGATATTTAATTAATGGAAAAAAATGATATTTTTACCAAAGTGCAAAGAAGGCAGGTAAGATTGAAAAAAATTGGGTTATATGTATTTGGGGTAATTTTTTTTCAAAATTAACGAAATGGATAGATTTCAAATAATTTTAAAAAACTGGTAAATAGTATTAAAAAACACAACTTCAAATATGAAAAAGTCATCGTACATTGAAACATGACTTTATTTTTATTTTTTTTAAAATATTGAAATAGCGTTTTCAAGCACAATTTCATTTTTTTAAAAAACATAAAATTGTGATTTTAACCAAATATGTAATTTTTAAGAAAAAAAACATAAAATCATCCACAATTTTCATTTTTTGTTAAATAAAAAAGATGAAGTAATATTTAAAACACAACTTTAATAAAATAAAATAAAAATTTAAAATTGTGTTTCAGTACACGAATTATCCATTTTTATGTTTTGAAACATGAATTATTCATTTTCATAAAAAAAATTAAAAATTTTCAATTTACGTAATTTTAAAAATAAATTACCCCATATATATATATAAAAGGAAAAAAAAAAAAAGGAGGACAAAGTATTTTACCAACGTTTATACAACTTTCAACGAAAAGAGAAAAATAAATGTACTGACGGACAAAAACAAAAGTTTGAAAACAATAAAAAAGAAAGTATGGAGCAAGAAAACCTCAACAAGTTAAAATAAGATTGTTGGATGAATTTGATATTTATACATCCTATTCAAAACTGACACAAATTTGCCCAACAAAATAAAGTATTGAAATTTATATGTTTTTTAATACTAAATAACTTTTTGTAAGGTGTAAAAAATATCAATGAAATACTATTAAATTTTAACCCCATCTTTAAAAAAAAAGCATGATAATCTTAATTAAATATTAAAAAACATATTAATACTATTTTAAAATCTTGAATCTAACGTCACAGGATTATTTTATAACACGAAATCTCTTAAAATCTTTGAAAGTCATATTCCAATGCATCCCTATTCCCTACTACACAATGACAATTCTAAATGTCATTTCGCATTAAATATTTTAGTTGGAAAGATAGAGATACTGCTGAGCTTCCTCTCCAGCCATACAATATACATTTCATTTGCACTTGTAATTCAGGAAGCACGTGTTACTTACTAGTTACTACTACATTCCATAGCCATAGCCATAGGCACCTTCGCTCGACCAAGGGACTGAAGAAACACCCAACGAAACTTATCCATAGCCATAGATAGGAAGAAAAAGGGTTGCTACTTGCCTTCTACAGTATCAGTACAGAAATATTATTAAAAAGAAAAGGAAAAGAAAAAGTAGACTATTTTGAAAAAAAAAAGAAAAGAAGATAAAGATCGATAAATAAATAAAAAATAGAACAAATGGTACTTCAAAATCTTCGCTTAAACTTTGGCCGCATTTTCTGCATTCCCCTAGCAGTTACCGTCTTTCTCTCTTCCGCTGTTCCGTTTCCTTCCGCCGCCGCCTCCTCTCACCACCGCCGCCTCGTCACCTCCGCATCGCCGATGAATCCGTCGCCGCAGTTGCAGTCTCAGTCTCCGCCTCCTCCGGTGGCGAAGAAGGTGGAGCACGCGATGGAGCTGTTCGGCGACGTGAGGATCGACAACTACTATTGGCTCCGTGACGATTCCCGCACCGATCCCGAAGTGCTCTCGTACCTCCGCCAGGAGAATGCCTACACCGATTCCATCATGTCCGGTGCGAATCCTATTTTTCTTATCCTCTTTTGCTTTCACCGCCATTCTTCTTTCTTCTTACTTTTGAACTTTTATTTTTCTTATGAGATTACAATTCGCATGAGCATGGAAGTATAGCACACTGTAACTCTGTAAGCAAGACTGTGGAAGTGCGATTTTACTTAAGAATATTGTTGGCTTAATTTGAGTAACTGACTTCGTGCACTCGTCTACATGATTATGAATTTATCAAGTTTGGTTCTCAACAAGGGAACTGTAACGCTGTATTTGGTGAGGTGGCCGGCGAGGGAAATTTGAGATTGAACTGTAACTCTGTATCTGGATTAGTATAAGGAGAAAACTCAGATACAGTTCCTTACGGGTTATTCTCCCATCAGAACTAGAGTTTCACCTTGGTAACTCACATAATCCTTTAATACAAACCTCTATTACGCAGTTTACCAAAGCAAAATCCGATTCTGATTGGAAAACAACACCTAAGGAACTGTATCTAACTTTTTTCTTTAGTATATTGCAACAGTTTAGCTGTTTAGGCAAATTGACCATGTCTGGTAGAAGCAATATTCCGTAATGATCTGTGGTTTTTTTTTTTTTTTTTGGAGACGATAATCCTGACATTGGTTATGAAGTTTGACCTGTGATGACTCATCACTGTACAACGAAAATTCCAACCTAGCAATTATCTATTAATTACAACTAATGTAATTTGCTTTAAGTTTGTAGTAAATTTATAAATGTTCTTTTAAATTTAATTGTGCACAACACAAAATGCCTACTAGGCAGTACAAGATCTTAATGGCATAGAAACTACGTCACCATCAGATGCATCCAGGCCTTCTATTGTCCCTAGTCAAGCTGGAGGTTGATGTGTTGGATCTAGTGTAACTTGAGGAGTGCTAACAACAGACACTCTACTAATACTATTGATCAAAATTGATTGAAAACAGAAAACTACAAAATCATGAATGAGACTCGTTAAGACTTAAGACCCGTAATTGTGAATTTGTGACTTTTAATAAATTTCTGCTAATATATGGAATGATTAATTGTTAAACAGAACAAACATAAAGGGGTAAAGGCTCTATGACTGCAAGGTGCGGAGTTGGGAATCCTATTGCTGTATCTGTATACACCCATTCCCCCCCACCACACACACTTTTTAAGGGAATTTCTTGAGATTATCAGAGATAAGTATACTCATTTTTTCTTTTCTTTTCTAGGAACTAAGGAACTTGAAGATAAGCTTTTTTCTGAGATAAGAGGAAGGATTAAGGAGGAGGATGTCTCTGCACCGTTACGCAAAGGGCCTTATTACTATTATAAGAGAACTTTGGAAGGGAAGGAGTATGTTCAATATTGTAGGCGCCTTATATCTGATAACCAAAAGGTGCCATCTGTGCATGACATCATGCCCACAGGACCTGAAGCTCCTCAGGAGCATGTTATTTTGGATGTGAATGTTAAGGCACAACCTCATCAATACTACAGTATTGGTGCTTTTAAGGTTAGATCATATCATTATTATGGCATTTCTCTATCACTTTCTTCTGTGTTGTTTCCTGACTTCCAAGTTCCGACCTGCTTTTATTTTATTTTATTTTATTTTAAACTTCATTTCTTTTCAGGTTAGCCCAAATAGCAAGTTGGTAGCATATGCAGAAGACACCAAAGGAGATGAAATATATACTGTTTATGTCATTGATGCTGAGACTCAAGCTACTATTGGAGAGCCTCTTGTTGGTGTAACATCATATCTTGAATGGGCTGGTGATGATGCTTTAATTTACGTCACAATGGATGAGATTCTCAGGCCTGACAAGGTGGGAAATACTCCTCTGGACTCAGTATTGACTTATTTGGTTCTAATGATACTTATTTTTTCAACAACAGTGGCAGCAACAACCAAAACCTTCCCCCCACTTTGTCAGCAAGACCATTTAATTACTTTTAATGATTTTACTCAATCTTTCTTGGTCTACCTTTATCTTTAATTGTTGAGCAATCCTTCATCTTATCAACACTTATAACTGGAGCCTCTATTGGTCTTATTCTCACATGACTAGGCTATTTTAGCTCCAACTCAACCAAATTCTCACGTGTCCAAAATCTAAATCCATTGGATGGGCGTTTTAAATTTCAATCTGACTAGGAGTGAAATTAGCCAAATTGAATTTGAAGCTTAGCCAGATAAAGATGCTGAAAACAGGAATATGAGATTTGTGGTTTACTGTGTGATATTGTGATTCAATGTGGCAGTGTTACTCAATGTTTTCTGCCTAATTCATGGCTCAATTGTTTGTGCTTTTTAAGGGGAAAAATGCTCTCTTTTTTAATTAAAAAATAATAATATAGTTATAATAATAACTAGATAAGTTTAGAAAACAGAGCTAAAAGCTCAAAAAATCTGGAGAAGAAACCATATCACAAAATCAATTTTTTTTATCCAAATCTGAAACAAGTGTGTCAAATCCCTGCTTCAAGATGGTATTTGAATATATTTACAATGTTTACGTTGACATTTTGTGCCATATAATCAATTTCCCTTTTTTGTTGATCACATCTCTAAATCATCACACTTGTCAATTGTCTACTTGTAATGCTAACATGTCAAGTAATACAGGCATGGTTTCATGTGCTTGGAACAGAACAATCAAAGGATACTTGTCTTTACGTGGAAAAGGATGATATGTTTTCTCTCGATCTTCAAGCTTCTGAGAGCAAGAAATATTTGTTTGTTTCATCAGAAAGTAAAAATACAAGGTTCAATTTTTATCTGGATGTTTCTAAGCCTGCAGAGGGTCTTAAAGTTTTGACACCACGTGTTGATGGTATTGACACAACTGTCAGCCATCGTGGAGATCATTTCTATATTAAGAGGAGAAGTGATCAGTTTTTCAATTCAGAGGTTGTAGCTTGTGCTGTCAATAACACTTCCACAACTACAGTTCTTATTCCCCACAGGGAAAGGTAACACATTTTATATCATTGTTCAGTTGTTTAGTTTATTTTGGGCCATAATCTTGAATAAATTATATAATTACTTGGCTTGTAACTGTGTGGGCAACTGGGTAGTGTGTTCAAGGATGTAACATTAGGTATCAGTGAAAAGCTTTCTGAACAATGCAGTCATTTATTACTGATTTCTAGCTTTTTGGTTTGGTTACTAGAACATGAATCCATGATGAATTGCTCTTATGCTAGATATAATGTTTCATTTTTAAAAGCTATGTATTAGTTGTAGTCGAGCCTGCATTCTAAATTTCTAATAGAAAGCATATTTTCTAAGATGCTTTGTACGTAATTGTTTGCTGCTCATACAATTTTCTTTCTCTGTCTCTCTGGTCTTTGTTCTCTTAATTACTATTTAAAAAAACTGTCTTGGACCACCTTTCAAATAAACTTTGGTGCCTTGACACAATATTAGATTCCATTGAAGTTTATAGTGAACTGATTTGCTGTCACATTATATTTATGTGATGTTTCTTATCTTCTCTCAACATCTAAAATGATTAACATTTAACATGAATAAAATGTAAACAATAGAAATTCTCAGCGCTTGTGCATTTCTATTTCATCAAAACTTACATGGAGTTTTCTTTAGTGTTAAAATTCAGGAGATACAACTTTTTAGTGACCATCTAGTAGCATATGAGAGAGAAAATGGTCTACCAAAAATAATAGTTTATCACCTTCCACCAGTTGGTGAACCACTAAGGAGCCTTGAAAGTGGCCAAGCGGTTAGTTTTGTTGATCCTGTATACTCAGTGGAATCTTCAGATTCAGAGTTTTCATCAAGTATTTTACGGTTTTCGTATAGCTCATTGAGGACTCCTTCCTCAGTTTATGATTATGATATGAAGGCAGGCATTTCTGTTTTGAAGAAGATTGACTCGGTAAGTTAATGGGCAGTTAAACTTCTACAATGTTTCAATTTTGCATCTGGTCTTTCTTCAGTCTTAATAATTGATTGATTGATTTGGTAATGTTAAGAAACCAAATTGACTGGTGATGCCAATTTCAAGAATCAAATAGATAGATGATTGATAAAGTTGAAAACTAAATTTATTTTTTTTAGTGTCATTTTGAGGGGCTAAATCAATCTTTAAATGAATCTTTTTATGTGGGATCTGATGTAATATTTATGGTATTAGGAATGTGCAAACTAGTTCCAAATTCCAACTTGTCAAATAGAATGTGTTATTTGCTAATAAAAAGGTGTTTGGTACTAATGGGAATAGTTAAGGTGATAATGCCTCTATTGTGTCCTATTGTACTCAGGTTCTGGGAGGTTTTGATGCAACACATTATGTCACTGAAAGGCAGTGGGCACCTGCTTCAGATGGAACTTTGATTCCCATATCAGTTGTTTACCAAAAAGATCTTGTGAAACTTGATGGATCAGATCCATTACTACTTTATGGATATGGATCGTATGAGGTAAAATATTAGAAGTTTTATATAAATTGAATTGCATATAACAATACCAATTTTGAATTCTATGCTTTGATTTTGTACTGGATAATGGATGAAAGTTGCTGCTGTTTCTGAATCAGACTGTAATGCTTGCTACTTGAAAGTAAGAGAAAAATGTTGTACTTCTAAATATAATTGAACATTTTTGTCTCTTTTTCTTCTGCTAAGCACTCATTTTTTTTCTCTTATCAGAAATAAGATATAGTCTTATCTTTGTCTTATATCATTTATTCATTTTAGTGAGTGCAATATGCTTTTATGCAGAACATCCTTATTTATGTTCCTTTTTTATGTTATTGACTGTTTCAGCAATAGTTTTCTGATTCCTTTGTGCCATTAATTATTCAGTAAGTAAAGATAGTTATGTGTTTACTTTTATGCTCCCTCTTGTATATCAGCAGTGGGCACTATTTGTCAGCCTGTTTGTTCCTTTGGTTACTGATTTTTTTCCGTTTAGGATTCTGGTCTTTAAACCTTTGAACATGTCTCCTTCCATTTCTTCTATTCAGTGACCTACATTGTCAACAGATATGCATAGATCCCAGTTTCAAATCAGCAAGGCTTTCATTGCTAGATCGGGGTTTTATATATGCAATAGCTCATATACGTGGAGGTGGTGAAATGGGGAGGGAGTGGTATGAGAATGGGAAGCTGTTGAAGAAAAAGAACACTTTCACTGATTTTATTGCATGTGCTGAATATTTGATTGAAAAAAAATTATGTTCTAAGGAAAGACTGTGCATCGAAGGAAGAAGTGCCGGTGGTTTGCTAGTTGGTGCAGTTCTTAATATGAGACCAGATTTATTCAAGGCTGCTGTTGCTGGAGTACCTTTTGTGGATGTTGTGACAACAATGCTTGATCCAACTATTCCTCTCACTACCTCAGAATGGGAGGTAATTTCCTTTCTCTTTTTCTCCCTTTCCATATGGATATCGGAAATGTGTTTTAACTGGAGTTGTTTCCTTGCTAAAATGGATGAATTTGTCTAGCCAAGCCATGTCTTTAGAGAAATTACTTCTACATATTTGTTTCTCTTAGTATACTCTAATCTTCTTCAACCATGTTGTGCACCCTATCATTTTCCTATTTTTTTTGTGGCTTTAACCAGACCCTGGCTTTTACTTTTTTTGTCTGAACTCTGAAATACTGTGTTCCTAATTTGATTTATGCATGATGCCCCTCAGTCCCTGTGTGTGTTCTGTTCTGTAGTGAAATTGTTTTAACATTGTTTTTCATATTAGTTGTCACAAAATGTCTCAGACTATGAATAATTTTTTTTTAATTGTCATGCCATTTATTCGCCTTTTAAACTGATAGTAATAAGAGGTTTTATATATCCATCAATATCCTTCAAAGATTATTAGAATTGTGCAGGTCTTGGCTTCATATGTGCTATCAAAATTCTTGAATTTCATTATTCAAGCTAGTCCACAGAATGTCTATGATATGATTTGTCTTGTTTTTCTTTTTTACCAATGAGATTGTTTCCTTGTGTTACTGCAGGAATGGGGTGATCCTAGAAAGGAGGAATTCTACTTCTACATGAAATCATATTCCCCTGTTGATAACGTGAGAACCTTATGGCTGTGCTTGATGCCTTGTATTCTTTCATTGGCTATCAATTAGTTTTCAGTCCAAGAATAATTTTATTTTCTTCAGTATGAAATGAGTTTTAGGAATATTTTTTTAAATCCTCATTTTATGCAGGTGAAGGCACAGAATTATCCGCACATTCTTGTTACAGCAGGATTAAATGGTAAGCACATGTGATTCATTGAACTTTAATGCTTAAAGCCAAAGCATTCTTTCTGTAAAAGTTATCAGTGTGGTGATTACTGATAATTTGGCTGGAAAGATATACTATGATTTAACACGTGCATCTTATTATGATATTATCTGCTTGCTCATGCTGTAGACCCACGGGTTTTGTATTCTGAACCTGCGAAGTTTGTGGCAAAATTGAGGGATATGAAGACTGACGATAACATACTGCTGTTTAAATGCGAGCTTGGTGCTGGGCATTTTTCTAAGTCGGGAAGGTATTTACTCCAGATTTATAGTGTTTTCTACGGGTATTTTAAAATTGAAGTCAAATGTTAAAATATAAATATTGATAATAATAAAAATGTATCATTGTTATTAAACAATGTTAAAAAATCACGTATCTTAAAAGAGAGAAAATATAATAGAAGATTTCATTGTTAATAGTATGAAAATTATTTTATAAGGTAAAAATAAATTAGAGATAAAACTTTTAAAATAAGAAATTATTAAGATAGATTATGTGAATCAAAACAAATTTTATTAATTTAATATGATATGACAAAATTCAAAATGACTAAGTGTGTGTTTTGGCTTGTTTGGGTTAGCTTTTGCAAAATGACTTTTAGGAGAAGAAAATAAGAAAAAAAATAAAATTAGTATTTTCAAAAGCTAAAATTAGCTTCAACATTAACTAGGAAGCTTTTTCAATTTTTAGAGAAGTTATATGAGATATTATTGAAAAAGTAAATCAATGTTTGACCTTTTTATTTTTTATAATATTATTGAAAACTTCATTCAAACTGAATTCAACTCTGAGTTTGTCTCTAAAGTGAAGGAATAAGAAGATATTCTCTCTTTGTTTAATTTAAATGTATAGTACTGATAGTAGTCTTAACTCATTAAAAAAAAAATCTCAATTATAATCAGACTACTGGAATTTTTCTAGTTCATGTGTTGTATGTGCATGTAGATTTGAGAAGCTCCAGGAAGATGCCTTCACTTATGCATTCATCATGAAGACTTTAAACATGACTAGTAAGCTTTAGTCTTTCAATACAATTGAGATAGATGGATTGTTACATCCATGGCTTGAATGAGATCAACTGCATAAATACCATTATCTTTGGAAATTACATTGCCATTTGCCAACATCTTCAGAATAAAATCTGAAATTACCTTTGCAATTCGGAAAGCATGTCATTAGTGCAATTCTATTAGTATTATATCTTACTAATGGAGCATGTGGCATTAAGGATAAATGGGTGATGCATTTGTGGGTGTTTGAATTTGATATAATTGTTTATCTTAAAAAAAAAAAGTCTGGATTAGTGCTTACCTGGATTCTTGTTAACAATATATTCTATAGGCCACAGTAATTTCGTTTTATCTCAGATCGAGCAACATTAGATCTTAACTAAATCATGTTGAATTGGGTGGATCCGTTTAAGAGGATAACTTTTACATTGCCTATTTTTTTTATTCACAAGATTAAATTTAGAAATCTGGTGACCCGAAAAATTTAGAATTATGAAGAGTTGAACTCTTTTATTCACTTGGATTATCAAATATTTTTCTGTCATAAACTCACAATATGTTTTATCATTTAAAATAGTATTTTAAATTAAAAATAGTAAGTTTTTTTTTTTTGCTGAATTATAAGTTTCTCTTATGTATGAATGAGTAATTTTTAATTTTGATGTAGATTGAAAAAAAAAGACGCTTTTTGAAAGAAAAAAAATTGTGGCAAGTTATAAGTTTCTTGTATATATTATGAGTAATGATTAAGTTTAAAAATAAAAATTAAATTTGACGTAAAAAAATATTCTCATTATCATATAATGGTTAAGTTAGATATCTTGATTTGGAAATAGAAACAAAATGAAAAGGAAGGAAAAATCCCATTCAAACTAACAACTGTAATAAATGAACCGAAACTTAAGTGTAAAATTACTAGAAGAAATTGACTAATAAGTCATTGATTTGAGTAATATCGGATTCAATTCTTTTAAATTAAATAAAATTTCATTGTAAATGAAAGAAAAATGTAATTGATTGAAAATATTCTATTAAGGATGGTAAGTCGAATTATCGACAATAATTAGTAATAAAAAAAATCAGGTGAATATATTACATTTTTACTATGCTGACAAAAAAAATATAAAAATACTTTTTTTGAACAAAGAGTCAAAGATTCAAATAAATAAACCTGGAGGCTGGAGACAAAGCAACGGCATTATGAAGTAGCATTTGAAATTGAAAGAAGTAAGAGATGAATCAATGATATTTAATTTTTCTTTGCATACATCAAAGTTGTAAATGAGTGGATGAGAATGAGAATAAGGTGTAGGACCCCTTAAATAGGAAGCAGCACCCATTTGGACTATAATGTTAGCTTTTAAGAAAATTGGGACCGTGTCTGTCTTAAAAGTCTGCAAAATCCAAAAATCAGTTCAACAACAATCATCCCACATGGACCAATCACTTTGATGGCGCAATCACCGCAATCTAATCTAACACTATTCGCTCTTCGATCGCACAGCCCAGTTCACATATCTCTTTGGATTTTTAATTTGTTAGATTAGACGGTTAATAAGACAATTCAATTCAATTCAATCTAGTGATTAAGCATTCATTAATTACGGGTTTTAATTATCAATTTCATACCCCCACCCCCACCCTAACCAACCAACAACCACTTTCTTACTTTTGGACTTGGTTTTAGTAAGGATTAAGGAAATGAAAATGGTTAACGTAAGCACAGGAAAGTGGCTAGTGGTTACACGAACAGAGTCTGCCAACCAAGTTTAGCTATTGCATCCCTGTCCCTGTTTCTTTCGGGAATGGACTTTAATTACTATTTAGTACGTGTGTCTTTAGACCAGCATTTACATTTATCATCAATAAAATTCAACTTTATAAAATTAAGTTATCATCTTAAGGTTTGTTTCATAATGGAAAATCCTATTTCATGGGTATAAATAATTTATATTTGTGCGCTGACAGCGATATGCAATTCAGATTTGGTAGATGATTCATGCACATCAAAATCAGAAAAAATAACACGATCTAAGTATTTGTCTTCATTTCTAATAGTTACTTCTGCATTCAATTATTGATCTTCAGATTTAAGACTTTACTAAAAATTCAACAAGAGTAGTACTAGCTAGAGACTAGAGAGTTGAGACTCTGTTAAGTGCTAACAACACTCTGGAAGAGTATATAGTGTTTAATGAATAAATATTGCATATTTTAAAGAAAAATTAAAATTATATTAAAAGACACGAAACGAATATCATTTTCAATATTACTGTGATGAGTATGACAAAATCTACGAGACTTGAGAGGAGAAGAAGGCTAAGTAAGAAAAAAATTAAACATTAAAAAAAAAGAAAAAGAAAAAGTTCTCAATCACCTAAAGTAGTGGGTAAAAGTATTGTCAGCTTGCTCCTTCATCTGCAAGTTAAAATCTTTAACAGCGAGCCGTGACTAATGATACTTATAGTAAAGATTTTGCATAATTACAAGTTTCGAATATATTCATTCACACATTAATTCATCTTGGTTATTCTAAGTTATTGTCTTTAGTAAAAGATACATGTTATGTAAACAGGGGGAAAGAAATATCTAGGACTTTAGATAAACATAATTAATCACACCAGTGAATTAACACCCATTATTTTTTATCGTCAGAAGAAAATTAAATTATTACAAAAAAAGAAAAACTAAAAATACATTAAGCTGCTAGGCGTAGGCGAGAAATATTAATAGTGAAAAATAGAATAGTCAATGCGTGACAAATTCCGGATTGAAAGACCAATGTGGAACCACACAAAAAAAAAGACAGAGAGAGCATTTTAATGCTTTAAAAATGATAAACAGTGAGGATTGTATTGCTGTAAAGGAAGCTAAGCTAAGCATACTTACTGATAGGGAAATGTCAATATTCATCCTGCTTCCAGAAAAATAAATTGTCCTTCTTGTTCCGTTTCATACTATTTATTGAAAAGGAATCCACACCAAATAATATACATTATTCCTTTTGCCGTCACATCATGTTTTCAAGAAGAGAGATTTTTTTTAATTTTTTTTTTTTGTGAATTTTTGAAGAAGAGAGATGATAACAATATATATATATATATATATATATATATATATATTTTTTATTTTTTTTTGGAAAACTTTATAATTTATTTTTTTGACATTTTATAAAAATTCAGAAGTAAAAATATAGTTAATCTGTGATTTTAATTTTTTTTTTTTAATTTCTTCACTAACAACAAAAATAAAAGTACGGAAAAATCCAAAGAAAAAAAAAAAGAACTCCAAGCAAAGAATAAAAGAACCAATCTCTTGTTGTTAAGACTTAAAAGAGTAAAACAAATCGAATGTGTTGGATGGAAATGACATCAAGTATCAGCCCTACAAATTACCAAGTCGTAATGAAAACATTAGTGTTTGCCTCATTCATCATCCAAGTAAAGTGCTTTAGAGGAGTGACGATAACGATTAACGCATTCTAGTATAAAATTATAAAAGAGATTCATTAAATAAATCGTAAAACTTATAAAAATTATATTTCAGTTATGTTTTGTGGGTTTAGATTCTGCAAGGGAGAGACAAGAAGAAATGATAATGTAAGTAACTAGTGGACGATGTTACATTATATGGGTTGAATTGAAGGTGATTTTTTTTTTATAAAAAATAAAAAAACGACAGTGGAAAGAATTTGAATCTAGTGCGCTCCAACGTTCAAATACACCAAGGAACCTCGTGATCCATCATCAAACGGTCACAAATTTTCATGTGAACTTGTTTAAATCGAAACTACTTACAAGGCTCTTCTCCTGGCTCGCTCGTAAAATCCCCCTTTCCCCTTTGGTTTCATTTACAAAGTTTTTTTCTTCTGTGTCTGTCTCTTACTATAAATAAGAGTCTGCATGCAGATCTTCAACAATTATAATTCTCAGACACATTTTTCATCATCATTATACCTTCCTGTCTACGTGAAATAACAATAATAAACCAATGTCGGCCCCTTTTCCTTTTTCTCCCTAAATCCACAGACTCTTGCCATTCCAGATCCCAACTTCACACCAAACCGTGATCTGATCAAGACCCACCTTCCAAAAATGCAACTTGGGAAATGGGTCTTACACCTTCTTCTCATATTCTCACTTCTCACTCACTTCTCAGAAAGCGTGGCTCCAATCTGTTCAGAAGAAGACAGAGCTTCTCTTCTCAGCTTCAAAGCAAGCATTTCAATGGACACGACAGAGACACTGTCCACGTGGACCGGCAGAGACTGCTGCGATGGCGGTTGGGAAGGAGTTGAGTGCAACCCATCCACAGGGAGAGTAAACGCGTTGCAGATTCAGAGGCCAGGAGGGAGAGATGATCAAAATTACATGAAGGGTACTCTTTCTCCTTCTCTGGGCAACTTGCATTTCTTGGAGGTAATGGTGATAAGTGGTATGAAGCATATCACAGGGCCTATTCCTAATACTTTCTCAAATTTAACCCGCCTCACCCAACTAGCTTTGGAAGACAATTCTCTTGGAGGGTGCATTCCTCCAAGTTTAGGTCGTTTATCTTTGCTTCAGAGCCTTTCATTGAGTGGGAACCATCTCAAAGGACAGATCCCTCCAACACTTGGAGCTCTCAGAAACCTTATCCAGCTTAACTTAGCAAGAAATTCTCTCACAGGTCCTATCCCTCTTAGTCTCAAAACCCTTGTTAATTTGCAGTACATTGATCTCAACTACAATTTGTTATCAGCTCCCATCCCGGATTTTGTTGGGGAGTTCAAAAATTTGACTTATTTAGACCTATCTTCTAACCTTCTAACTGGAAAAATTCCAGTTTCCCTGTTTGGTCTTGTCAATCTTTTAGACTTGTCATTGAGCTATAACAAGCTCACAGGGAACATTCCAGATCAGGTTGGAAATCTGAAGTCCCTGACAAGTCTTCAACTCAGTGGCAATGTTCTCACAGGGCATATTCCAGTGTCCATATCAAGATTACAGAACCTTTGGTACCTCAATGTGTCGAGGAATTGTCTTTCAGATCCCTTGCCAGCAATCCCTACCAAGGGCATCCCTGCCCTTTTGTCCATAGACCTGTCTTATAATAATTTCAGCCTTGGAACTGTTCCTGATTGGATCAGAAGCAAGCAGCTCAAAGATGTCCATCTAGCTGGGTGCCATTTGAAGGGAGATCTTCCACACTTCACAAGACCTGACTCTTTGAGCTCCGTTGACCTATCAGACAACTATCTGGTTGATGGTATTTCAAATTTCTTCACTAACATGTCCAGCTTGCAAAATGTCAAGCTCTCAAACAACCAGTTGAGGTTTGACATTTCTGAAATCAAATTGCCAACAGAACTGTCTTCCTTAGATTTGCACGCTAATCTGCTGGTGGGTTCATTATCAACAATCATAAACAGCTCTTTGGAGGTTATAGACGTATCAGGCAATTTTATTTCAGGACACATTCCAGAATTTGTGGAAGGCTCCAGCGTGAAGGTGCTAAACTTGGGGAGCAACAACATATCAGGTCCAATCCCAGTTTCTATATCAAACTTGATAGATCTTGAGAGACTGGACATCTCAAGAAATCACATATTGGGAACCATCCCTTCAAGTATAGGTCAGTTGGTGAAACTACTATGGCTTGATGTATCCATAAACGGATTAACAGGGCGAATACCAGGTAGTTTGTCACAGATAACTGGTCTAAAGCATGCAAACTTCAGGGCAAACAGGCTGTGTGGTGAAATACCACAAACTAGACCATTCAACGTCTTTCGACCAGTTGCTTACGCCCACAACTTGTGCTTATGTGGGAAACCTTTACAACCATGCAAGAAACAAGGGAGTATGGGTCAGTGAGATGCTGACTCTATCATAGTACCAGATATGCTCATGCCTTGTGACCATTGTTACATGAGCAAAATAGAATAGGGCACTACCAAATTTGAATATTTCTTTTCAATGTTCGAGTTCAATTTTATAATTCAATATTGTTTTTAATAAAAATATGCACTCATCTTGTAGCGTGCTTTAGATTCTATAATATTAGAATTAGAATAGTCTCAACGGCTTAAATTGATTGTGTTTGGACCCTAAAAAATATCAGAGCAAAACCCGGACGGGCACATGTGGACCTTGCTATTAAAGGTTGACCATAATGCTGAAGTACACCCTGCCCTTAAAGAATCTTATACAAAAAAAGCGTGGCGTGAATCAAGCCAACAAAGCAAAGCAATTCCTACTACTGAATGCAACGCATATGTAGCCATCAGACTACATTATCAATTACCTCAAATATTATATGCAAGCAAGAATCAACACTAAAAAGCAACATTGCCTCTTGTAGAAAACAATTTGACTACCATTGATGAACATCACAAAAAAGAAAAAGCTATTGAGCAGGAATTTCAACAGTATTTAACTCCAACTAAAACATTTTCCAAAATTTACAACCCTAGTCTGTCTTAAAGCATTATGTGGTCCATTCAATAATAGTTATCAGATTTATGGAGTGCCAAAATGCCACCATTACTCTTCGTCAGTTAGCTCCTCTTCAACTTCTTTTGAAGCAGCTTCCTCCTTATCAGAGGCTTCCTTGTCAGACCCAGCTTGAACCTGCACCAAAGCCAACACCTTTAGAACAAGGGAAGAATAACCAAATAACATCATATAAAGCACATAGAATATAAAAAATAAAATATGCATACTTCTTCATCTTGACCGGCTTCATAGCTTTCCATAGCCTTCTCATACTCTGCCTTAAGTTCAGCAACTTTATCCAAATAAGGCTTCTTCTCCTGAAGAATTTATCATGACAGCTGATCAGCATCAATTAAGTAAACACTTTAAGCAAAACACAACATTAACTTACTTCATCAGTCATAGATCTCCACTTCTCACCAGCCTCTTTGCCAACCTACAATTCCCCCAACAAATAAGCCAATCAACAAACCCCAATTCACTTACGAAAGGACAGAAAGAGACTTAAAACAACTTCTGCTTACCCTTTTAACATCCTTAGAATCAGGATTAGCTTCCTTGAAAGATTTTCTAAAATCATCCCTGCAACAGATTATTACCTCAATCAGACACTCATGCAAAACCACAGCATCAATAACAGTACTTACGCAGACAAAATAATAATAATAATAATCCTTACAAGAAGACAAAGAATGCCGTGGGAGGACGCTTAGGCATGTTAGGATCCCTCGCCTTCTTCCCCTTCACAACCTTAGCCTTTTTAGCCTTGGGCTCTTTAGATTTGGATTTCTTCCTACACATTACAAGAAACAACCAAGTCAATAAAAGCAAATCCAAACATTTATAAACACAGATAGAGGAAATAAGGGAGAAACAGAAACAAAAAATAAAATAAAAAAATCACCTCTCTGGCTTCTTGGCTTCAGCAGCCTGTTCCACAACTTGAGCATCTGAACAACCAAACAAAGTCAACATCAAAATTACAACAAAGTAGCAGAAGAAATGGAACAAACAATTATGGATTATTATACCTAGATTCATTTTAATTTTGGCTTCAAGGCTGCAACTGTGCATGTCGATGAGTGCCACCGGCACATTCTTCTTACAATCGTCGCTGCAAAGAAACGAAAACAAAACACAAGCGACTCGCATCAGCAAACACAAATAACAAAATCTGAAAAAAGTGAAAGGCGTTTCTCAATGTCTTGGATCCGTAAATAAAAGACATAAACAGCATAGCGCAGTCAATCGGAAACATAAAAACCTAATAATGCGCATGAATCAAAAAGGAGTAAGGAACGAACCATCGAGCAAAAGCACTGCCATCTTTGGCGCGAACGAGAACGGAAGCAGTACAAGAATCGACGGCGTCAACTCTCTTCTTCGACTGTGATGACGCCATTTCTAATCGTGTTTTCTGTTCTGTAGCTTAACACAATGCACTCACTCGCTACTCGCTAATGAAAATGCGAACGATTCCAAATTCCACTATATAATATGAAATGAAAGGAGGGAAAATCAATACAAATAGGCATGTTTTTCGTTTTAGCGCCAACAACCGCGCCATTTCCCTTTTCATTTCATTTTTGCACTCGCGCCGATCCACGAGCCTATTTTTTGGGCTAAATTGGGCCCATCAATCTTTTTGTGCAAAAACAGTACAAATATGAATATCACATATTTAATTTTTACCTAGCACTAGCATTACAACAAGGTCGACCACCACAAATAATAGATAGCTATATTCTTTAATCCTTAAGAATTCAATTCTTGATCGTGTAATTTTTCTTTCCAACTATGGATTGGAAGATATCTTCTGTGTAAACCAAAAAAAAATCACATTCAGGTTGCATTTCTTGAATCTAATTTGTTCATTGATTCTTAGGATTTTTCTTTATTATCTAATTTGAGTGATGATTGAGTTAAGGACGATAAGACCCAAACCCAGAGGAAGCCATAACATGGTTCCCTGGTCTTTATTTTAATTAAAGACCTTCAATTTAAAATTGAGTGTTCAAATTACAAATGTTGGAATGAAAGCTATTGCTGAAGGTCTTCTTCCCTTATTGGACATTTCTTGATTTTCAAGTGTGACGGAAAAACGGAGTATCAGCTGTTGCCAAAGGCGGATGTTGTGAGTTGTGACTACCGGAGATTGCACTCTTGTCATGGCTCAAGACCGCAACACTGCATGACAACCATCCCCGCTTGAAAACAAGATGAAAGCAAAATGTTAATGCTGAAGAAAACAGAAGTTATTGTTATATAGTGTAAAAGGAAAAAAAAATGTCATGACAATCTCCTTCACCCAACGTGTATAGTGTATAGTATAAATATATAATGTGCGGTGTCCATAATACCCAAGGCCTAAAATTGCGCTGACAAAGTGAGAATGTTCATATCATTTTCCAAAATATTTGATTGGATGGATGTGTTCAGTATTCTTGACTTTTGATGGATAGATGTTTGGTCGTTTTTTAGTGGTAATATTATTCATCATTTGTCGATTTAATCATTTTTTACACAACAAACTATTAAAAACATTATTTTTAATATTAAAAAATTATTATTTATCAATCATTTAAAAACATTAAAAAATTTAAAAAGATACTTTTAATTCCATTTGATAATTATTAATTTTATTAATCATAATTATTAATTTTTAAACTTAAAAAACTAAATGTTATGATTAAAATTAGAAATACTCAAATTATCAATTTTTTAAACTAAAAAAAACCAAAATGGTAGTTTAGGTAAACATAAAATACCGTGGTTTTTTTTATTTATTATTATTTTAAGCAAAATGACATACAAAGACATCACAGTAAAAAAAAAAAATGTAATTCCACGTCTTGGAGCTTGTTTGAGAATTAACAATTTCAGTTGTTTTTCTATAATTTTATTTGTTTGTAAAAAAACAACATGTGTTGAAAATGATAGATCATATTAGAAAAAAAAATATTTTTATGTCAAAAAGTAAGCTGTTTTACATCACTTGGAGAACCCATATATTAATCAAGAAAAAAAGTTATGGTGGTTTTAGTTGGGTTTTTTTTAATTATTATTAACACAAGACTAATATGTTAAATGCAACTCTTAATGTGAGAAAATAAAAAATAAAAGTGTTAGGAAAATCTTAACAGTGAAAGCAAGAATAGTAATTCTAGGTTTAATATATTTTTATACTCAAATTATAACTAATTGTGTAATCTGGTTCTCAAGTTACAAAAAATAAATAAATTTTATCATTAAATCATTTAAAATGCATTAATTTGATGTTTTTTTTTTACATATTTTATTATTTACACCTTATTTAATTAAGTACAATTATCATTTTTTTATGTTTTAACATAGTATATTTAGTAAAAGAGTGATATGGATGGTAAAATATAATATAAATAATTAAATTGATGCATTTTAAATCATATAAAATTGAGGATTAAATTGAATAATTAATTAAAATGTGAAGATCAGAAATACAATTTAACTCACTTTTTAAATCGAAATTGATGGCATGATATGAAATAAAATAAAATGGTGATATTTCTTATGAGAGGTGTGATGTGTTCCAATACCTAGAAGCATAACAATAATAAAAAAAAAAATGGATAGTTACGAAAATTTAAGTTGATTTTCTCTCTCTCTCTATATATATGAAACAACACAGACAATTTTTTACTTTTTAGTTAACGCTCAGAAACGATAAATCTTTACATAAGATAATTCGATAAACACATTATCATTCATATTTCTTATATAATAATTAGTTACGAGTTTTCAAAAATTAAAAATGATTTTATCATGGTCATTTTTTAACTTTTTAATCGAAACTCTCTAAGTTATAGAATTTTATATAAATACAAGGTTATTGAAAAACACAAACACATTATTATTTACATTTTTCATGCAAAAATCATTAGTTTACTATACTTGTATTCAATTTCTCACCAAGATAAGTGCATGAAATAATTGATTACACTCCTTTATAGCAAGGACTAGATCAATCAATTATAAAATGTTGCCTGATTTTTTTTTTTTAATGTGCTCGAAAAATGAACATAATCCGTGTTCATTAATTAAAATAATTTTTTTTTTGTGAAAATTAAAATAAATGTTTCTCATGCAAGTACTTATATATAAGTTGATTTTATTAAACAGGAAACTAGTTAAATTATTCTTCATATAAATTATAATTATAACTTATTTTATAATTTTAATAATTATTTTAAACTATTTTCACATTTTCTCATAAATAAGTGTATCCATACTTATCTCATAATTAAAAAAAAATCCAAATTAAATGAATCTTCAATTAAGTTATTACACGTTAATATAAAAACTGATTGAAATATATATATATATATATATATATATATATATATATATATATTTCAATCAGTTTTTATATTATTTGAAAAATAGAATACCAAGTAAATTATTACACATTAATACTATTAATTATTTATTAATGATGTTTTTTTTTAAGTAAAGATAATAGTTAAATTGTCAAGGTGTATATAAGAAGAGGAAGAAAAAAAAAAAACATGGACGTAAGACTATGGCACAAGTCTGAGTCGTGCATCATCGTTGTTGTCGAAGTTTAATCTCTCATTCTGCGTTTCCCCCAGATTCTGCGTAAGTGAACTCCCACTCCTTCTAACCTCTGTCGTTTATATTTTCTTTTACTATTTCGTTACTGCGTTTTGGTCTCAAACTAGAGAGAACCCTAGTCTCTGTGAATGCTCAACTGCTCTCTCCTCCAAAGATCGTTTCTTTTTGACACATTTCTCAAATCAAAAGGCAGTCATCAACTATTCAATCACAATTCATCGATTCCCACCTTTTATTTTTCTCCAATGGTTGAGGTTTTGGTGGTTTTGCACGTTTTGAATTTTGGTTCCGCTCTTCCCTTTGCAATGTGGTTGATCTGCTTTGGATGTTTATTTTCATTGGTGCTTTTTTTGTACAATTGTCGTTGTCATTTGGAGTAAGGATTTCTTCCATGGTGGAAAAACATATACTTTGTCTTCTTTTTTTATGTGTGGGAAGAGATGTATTTATAGTTTATACGAAATGGTTGTGTATATGTTGGTCAGATATGGATTTCAGAACAAGTTGGTTTTGTAATTTTGTTTGAATTGATTGATGATAGGGTGGCAGACTGGTAGATAAGAGGAGGAAAAATAATTTGATTTTGGTTTTAATCAATTTGATGGTATTTACTTGGAGGAAAATTTATGTAGGTCTTTCACTGATTGTTTGGATTTGAATGCTACTTCTGAATTTAATAGGTAGTTGGTTGGAAAGGTCTTTTAAGGAGGATGGCTGGATGAGATGCATCGAACAGTTTGGCTTATATAAGGGCAGATAACATACAAATTGGGCCAAAGAGTTGTGTGAGCCTATGAATTTGTAAGAAGTGTTATTAGTTGTGTTAAGTAATCTATTTATACTGCCTTTGCAGCGGGATTGTTAATGTTGTCTTGGGGGCCATTTTTTTTTTATTAATATTCAATGAAAATGGCGCAATGTTGTTTTGGATATTTTGTTCCTGTCTAACTGACAATATATTATTAATTATTTCGCTTCATTTGTTCTCTTCAGTCGATAAAATCATCATTATTTTTATCTGAAAAAGAATTTTGTAGCTGGAACCCATTTGCTTCAACACTTACTCTGAGGGTTTCTCTGATAATGTATTGATGTTTATGTGGTGTTATACTTTCCTTTTCTTCCCCCCTCCCCTTTATTGGTTGGATTTATATGAAAAAGGTATAATGAGATTGATGACCAAACTTCATAATCTCTTAATTGCATTTGTTTGATGTAAAAAAATTGGGAATTATGGATTAAGGCGTACCCTCAAGTGGGTTTCTACAAGATAAATGTTAATTTTCCTTTACTGTGTTTCATGTCGTATTCATATTCAGTAGTTCATTATTTTTGCAGTGCAAATATTAACCTTTAAGAAATGGAGGGAACAGAAACATGTCTTCCATGCAATTCTCTTTGAATTTAGATGGTATTTACTTCTTTTTTTTTCCCCTTACCTAATTAATGAATATTTGTTTAATATAGAAGCTGGAATATGGTTCAAGTTTCAAGTAGATGCTTTACAATGTGGACCATATTCATGATTTCACCTATAGAACTTGGAACTTTTGTTCTCTTTTAGGGGGTTGAGTTTCTGATTTAATTTCGAAGCCCTATAGAACAGCTGTGAGTGAAGGTGTTTTCATCTGGGGAGCTTTATCCATAGTAATCAATAGTGTGCTACAGCGGCACTATAATGGGATAGTGGAGTGGAGCAGCCCTGGACTGATTAGGGGAGTAGTTTCTAATGATGGCCACAGTGGCCGCAATAGCTGCCATAGTGGCTTTTCGCACACTATAGCGGCGCTATCATGATAGACTTCAAAAATTCACTTATTATTTATCATGAATTTCTTTAATTTTGGTTTTATTTTGAGTATTTATATGTGTAGCATAACTTATTTATTTTGTAGTATAATATTTAAAATAATTGTCATTCCTCTTCCCGCTATAGATTTCAGAGTTAGCTGCTATGCGTCACTATCCGAGATTGATAACTATTAACTATGGCTTTATCATTTGTTGTCATGTGAAATGGGATGTTCATGATACTTTTTTTACTACAGGTTGCCTCAGCATTTTCTAGGGAGGCTGAGGAAAGAGAAATTGTTATTTTAACTTCATGGATGACTTTATATATATTAGTTCATCAGATGATGACTTGGAGGAGATAGAAGATCCAAAGAGGACTCTTCCGCAATGGGCTGCCACTACTGAAAAGAGTTTAGGTGTGTGATATTTAGTAAAAGCTCCCTTTTAAGATATATATTTTTTAAAATTAGTATCAGTAATCATCGTACATGCAATATTATGTGCAGATTCTGGTGGATGGTCTAGGCGGGATAGTGCTTCAAGAGGGGCAAATAGTTCAAACCCTAGCTCTTCTAATGTTTATAATCATTCACAAGTCAAGCCTCATACCCTACCTGTGTACAGCACCAATACATTGAACCACAGAATTGCACAAAGAGATGAACCTTCCTACCATGCCCAGAATGGAAACACAAGTCAGCAACAAACAGTTAATTCCCGAATTTCAAATACTCATGGTGCAGATTATGAGAAAATGTCATCTCAGCAAGCTTTCAAGAGGACCCTTCCGTCATCTCTTCAACCTTCTGCAACTAGGGCTCTTCCTTCTTCGTCATTTGCATCAGGTAGCAGATTAAGCAACTTAAAAGATAATGTGAGCAGCAGTCAACTTCATGATGCATATAAGAATCGTCGCCATGGAGTTGGACCTAGCACATCCAGTGACAGGGGCAACATTCGTGACAGTTTTAGCAGGGGCTATGATGAAGACCGTTTCTTGTATCAAAATGGTGGGAATAGGATGCTTCCTTCATCTTCTTTGATGCTTGGAAAGGCCATAACTCCACAGTTTGCTACTTCTAGTGAATCTGCGTATCGTTCTGGTGTAGGTGATGAAAGGGCTTCTGGAAATGACGAGAGACTAATTTATGAGGCAGCATTACAGGTATTACATGATGTTTATCATTGCATTTGTAGATCTAAATTTAACTCCTTAATTTCTCTAAGTTGTATGAAGAAGATATTCCCTCTGTTGAGTTTGTGTGGAAATCATTTAGCTGAAATATTCTATCTTTTTTCTTTTTAAAGTTTAATGAAGCATTATTTGCTTAAGGGTGAAGCTTCGTTTGGGATTTATACGTGATGTGTTGTCAAAGTTGACTCCTAGGGAAATTGATTTTGGTTGTTGTCTACCTGAGATGTTGACTTTAAGATGCAGTGCTCCCGGATATAAAAGTGATGTTGGTTCTCTCCCTCCCAAAATTTTCTTCTTTGTTTTTGGTGTTCAGTGTCAAGTTTCTTTTTCAAAAGGTACCCCTGTACATGGTTGTCAGGTTGTTAGAATTGAGGGTGTTAAAATTATTAATCTCTGTCTATCATTGTGGTGTGGTAGGACTTAATTCTCTGGAATACACTATTTACTAAAATTTATGGTTGTTGCTTTGTTGTTGAGGACTATTGGAACCTGATTGTTATTTTTTCTATTATGTTTATGATATTTTTTTACAACAAGTGTGCATATTATGCTTTTGTGTGCCATGGTTTATATACAATTACAGGTGCAATCAAAAGCCTCAAAGATAAAGAAATTTGACATTTGTTGCATGAATGGGTAATGTAGGGTTGCGGAAACATTGGGATTTAGCATATCAAAATTAGGGTTTATTGAGATGATCAAGGGTAGAAAAACAGGTGAGTTGAATGGGGTTTTGAAGGGCCAATCAATGAGTGTTCGGGTGTTGTGAACAATCATAAATATGGCCACTATATCACTTGTTTTGTAAGAACCAGGGGAATGCCTAAGGTTCTGTCCTGCTGCTAAAACCATAGGGAAACCTGAACAAGTACTAACGGCTACAAGAACAAGTACTACCCAAGCACAAAAATTACAAAAACACCCCAAAGACTGAAAATACAAAAAATAAATGAAGTAACACCCCACAACAATAGTTAGTGCATGGAATTATACAATTAGACCTAAAGTAAAACGGTTAAACTTAATTTTGAGTTTTACATGGTTTGGTGTTTATTATTATGCTTTATTAGTTTTTGTCCTGTATCAATGTGATTTGTGGAAGGTGCTTTGAAGATTAAATTTTCAGTGCTTGTATGTGTGTGTTATGTTATAGTCATTGAGACTCAATATTATCAATTGTGAATTTGGTTATCGCAGGATATCAGTCAACCTAAAACAGAAACTGACTTACCTGCTGGTTTATTGTCTGTCTCTCTTCTGAGACATCAGGTATTATGGCTTGTCTATTTAATTGCTTTTATTATTTCTGTTCTGGGTCATTTATTTGTTATCACTTTATATTCCAGAAAATTGCATTGGCTTGGACAGTTCAGAAGGAAACCAAGAGTTTGCATTGCTTGGGGGGGATTTTGGCTGATGATCAGGTTATATTTGTTGAATAATATTTTTTTAATCAATGGATCTTTACATTTATTTCTTAGTGTTGTTACCTGAATATCAAAACCTTGTTCGATCAGGGCCTTGGAAAAACAATTTCAATGATTTCCCTCATCCTGGCACAGAGGGCATTACAGTCAAAATCGAAAACAGATGACACTGTTAATCATAAAGCTGAAGCTTTGAATTTGGATGATGACGATGACAACAGTGGTAGTGTTGATGTGGAAAAGCATAAAAGTAGTGAAGCAACTGATGATGTAAAACCAAGCAGTTCAACACAGGTGCTCAGTAGAAAAAGGCCAGCTGCTGGTACACTAGTTGTCTGCCCTGCTAGTGTTCTTAGACAGTGGGCCAGGGAACTTGATGAAAAAGTTGGAGATGAAAAGCTTTCTGTTTTGGTTTATCATGGGGGGAGTAGGACAAAAGATCCTGTTGAACTTGCAAAATTTGATGTGGTTCTCACAACATACTCCATTGTGACTAATGAAGTACCCAAGCAACCATTAGTTGAGGAGGAGGATATTGATGAAAAAAATGGTGAAAGATTTGGGCTATCCTCTGAATTTTCTGTTAGTAAAAAGAGGAAAAAGCCATTTAATGGAAATAAGAAGAGTAAAAAGGGTAGAAAAGGAATTGACAGTTCTTCTATTGAATGTGGTTCCGGTCCTCTTGCAAAAGTAGGTTGGTTTAGGGTCATTTTAGATGAGGCTCAAACAATAAAGAATCATAGAACTCAGGTGGCTAGAGCTTGCTGCAGCCTTAGAGCTAAAAGACGGTGGTGCTTATCTGGAACCCCTATTCAAAATACTATTGATGACTTGTATAGCTACTTTAGGTTCCTAAAGTATGATCCATATGCTGTATATAAATCATTCTACCATACGATAAAAGCTCCAATATCCAGAGATCCTATTCAAGGGTACAAGAAACTTCAAGCAGTTTTAAGGGCTATAATGCTACGTCGCACAAAAGGTGAATTTCTTATATTCTGATTGTGCATGTCCTGACTGATAGATTGTGTTTACTTTTTACTGGCATGGTATGGGTTTTGAGTGTCCTTGCAATATTCTCGCTGATCTCCTCTTAAGTATAGTCATTGTTTTAATAATCTTTCTTCAGTGTTTTGTCTCATTTCATGTTTGACCTTTTTTACTAATGTACCCCCCTTCCAGTTTAAGCAGAAATTCATTTCTTGTATAGGATGCCTTCTGATAAGTAGACCATGATTTAACTGGAATAGTGCAAAGTATATTACATTGTCAGCCTATTGTTATAGCAATAATTTCAGATGCTTTTAAATGATGGAATTATTCCTTATAATTTAGCAAACTCATCCGTAATTTCTTTTACCAAGTGCATTGTGTAGAATGTAATGACTTGTTATATTTTCCATATGTTTGACTATAAACATAATATTGTTTGGTTAAGGGAGTGGACTGAACATTTTAGCATCTAGGTTTTGATTTGTGTACTTGAGGTGGGGGATCAAATATGGGATGGGTATTGGTCTCTTCTGTTTTTGTAACATGAATCTCTTCCATTTATCTAGGAACTTTGCTTGATGGGAAGCCAATAATTGATTTGCCTCCTAAAACAATTGAGCTCAGTAAAGTGGATTTCTCCATTGAGGAGCGGGCATTCTACACCAAGTTGGAATCAGACTCGCGTAATCAATTTAAGGTTTACTTCCTTCAAATTTGTTTATATTAACTTGGACAATTTGTAATTTTATATATATATATAAATTTTTTTTTAATTTTGAAATCGAGCATCCAGCAATGTCCTTTTGCTAATGAGATTTTAAACCTAGTGATTAGAAAGCTATTTCAATAGTAGTGAAAGTAGTTGTCTATTAGTTGGTAGAATGGATAAACACTAATATTGGCATCCTCTAGGATATATTCAACAATGTGACCTGTGAAGCTGAATTTCTTGTATTAGTTTTGTTGAGGTTATAGGGTTTTGGTAGGGAATGAGGAAAAAAGAGAGAACACTAACATGTTGGAACAGTTTTCATTTAGTGGATATTTTTGACTTCTAAATTAAGCACACCTGTCAATCTAGTAATGTTATATCAATGGGAGTGTGTTTGAAATACAAATCAGTTAACACTTATTTATCTATAACTATTATAATGGGAATATCCCATTTTGGTGTATACTTTTTGTTGGTTGTTTTTATCCTTAATTTGAATAACTATCAATCATGAAATTAACTGCTCATCCCATTTTTTTTAGCCTCCTTCCTTTTCTCCCTTCTTCTCTTTCATTTTATTTTTATTATTAAAAAAATACCGGTAGAGGCACAGGCACAGACCACAGGGTGCCTCTCTTTCCCCAGTCACTCATCCCATTTTTTGAACGTCCTTCCTTTCTCTCTTCTTCTCTTTCATTTTATTTTTAGGGTAAAGTATGTTTTTCATCCTTAAACTTTTTGAAATTTATGGTTTTGGTTCCTAAACTTTTCGATGACCACCAAAATGAAAGAGCTTAATTAATAAACTAATACAGGCTCGAGCCCACTGATAGATTACCAGTTAGGACTTAGGAACCCTAATTAATAAAGGAAATAAATTAGAAAACATAATGAAATTAGGAAACAACTTCAAAGATTGTTTCATCCATTAGATGAAATTGATCTCATACTATATCCTAAATATTCTAAAATACAATTATTAGTTATTCTGAGGTATTTGGTATATATTCTATTATTCAGTTTAATACACAATGAATCTAATCTGTTGCACATTCCATTTAAGAAACTCTCACATAACTCCCATACAAAACCTTACATAATTGTCCTACAGTTACTAAACACACATACCTCCCATACAACACAATATAACTGCCCTATCATATGGTTTAGAGTGTTGAGGCATAAGGGCAAAATATTTCTGATGGTAAAATTTTACATTAATATATCTGTTTTGAGTCCTTTGATAAATAGTTCTGCAGTGCATATGCTGTCAATTTCTTTTTAGGTCTTTTGGTGTTTGTTTTTTTTAAATCATGCATGATTACTAAATTGTTTTACTTTCACAAACATACCAAAGCTTCAATTTTGTACTTATTAAAGCCTGATAACTGCATTTCTTTCAGATTCCCGCCTAGTTGCATAGGTGAATCAGTAATGGGTTGCATAAATATACTTGACATCCATTTTGTTAAATAACTGTCATAGCGCTGCCATAACGTTATAATGTGTTTTTCAACCCCCCTTACCATAGGCAATTTGTGAAGGAAGCTCGCTGTGGCAGTGGCATTGGCCGCAGTGGCTTATTAAATATGGTGGAATTTTGGCCTTTTGCCATATTCTTCCATTGATAACCTTGCTTGATATGTAATATAAGAGGTACCTGGGTGGAGATTTTAAATTTTCCGTACCTCATTCTTTGTATTTAATTTATTGATGTCTAGCATATACTTGGTGATGGATCTGGAAATTTTATGGTGTGGGGGCAATATTCATATATATAAGTTTGTGGGAGCAATCCTTACAATTTTTTATACTGCATTTAAACTATGGGAGCAATTTGTAATAACACCATATAGATTATATTAAGAAAAAATTATAAGTTTGTGGGGACAACTGCTCCCAATGTCCAAAAATTGGATCTGTCAGTGCATACATTCGCAAATTCTAGAATATTTTTGTTCATCTGATCTTATTTTTCTGAAGTATTGTAGATCTGATTTGAAAAGCTTGTACTTTGCAGGCATATGCTGCTGCTGGGACAGTGAGCCAAAACTATGCTAATATTCTTTTAATGCTTTTACGTCTCCGGCAGGCTTGTGACCACCCGCTTCTTGTTAAAGATTATGATTCTGATCCTGTTGGGAAAGATTCTGTTGAAATGGCAAAAAATCTTCCAAGGGAAATGCTGATTAATCTGTTTAATTGTTTGGAAGAAACCTTTGCTATATGTCATGTTTGCCATGTGAGTTAAATTCAGATGTGATATTTTTATTATGTTTCCTTTGTTATGAATATGCCCTCTACGAATGTGATGGTACTCCACATCCTTTTGATTATTTCTTATAAGTTTTGCTGTTTTGTTCCTATGGTTTATGTATTCTTTTTAATTTTTGGAGTTATTATTCATGGTTCGGAAAGTGATGAACTGACTGATGAGTGATAACAGAAATTTATATGGATATGCTTACAGTGGCCATGTTTTAGGAGTGTTGTATGTTTACACTCCCCATGGATGTTTACTAAATTGGGTGAAGTTGAACACTTAACATCTTCGTTGTAAGAAAAGGATGTGATTATGATAGAAATGAGTTTTAAACCATTAAGGGGTTGTAGTTGAGATTTTTGCGAAAATAGACATGCTTATTTTTGTCAAATAATAGGAAATATTTTTAGGGGGGTGCTTTTCAATAGGAAGGATTAGAGTAGTGTAGGTAAATATCCAAAACTGTCAATTGCAACTGAATGCATTTCACACCTAACTTCTCTTTTTATTTAATCTTAAGTTCACTGTTGTTATCCTGCTCTTAAATATTTTTTTCTTTCAAGGACATGTTTTTTTTTTTTTTTTGTGAAAATAATTTTTTAATTGAGATGAAGAGAAAGTATTACAAGGACATGATTCTCTTTACTGATACCATGTTTTATTGATTGATTATCGAATCTATGTGACTTTTATTATAATTGCTTAGTTGGAATTTATATTTTGATTAATTTGTTACCCTGTTATAGATGGGTTGTAAACAGTACTGATACGTTGTTAATGATTGCTATGGTGATATGTTTTGTGGTTTCAACAGGATCCTCCTGACGACCCTGTTATTACAATGTGTGGCCATGTCTACTGTTATCAGTGTGTATCAGAATATTTGACTGGTGATGATAATATGTGCCCTGAAGTTAAGTGTAAAGAACTAATTGGCGAAGATCTTGTTTTCTCCAAATCTACTTTGAGGAGTTGCATCTCTGATGATGGTGGCAGTGTTAGTTCTGCAAATTCACAGCTTTGTGATTATTCACTAGTGCAGCAGTGTGACTACACTTCATCTAAAATCAAAGCTGTTCTTGAGGTTCTGCAGTCAAACTGTAAATTGAAGATTTCTAGTTCTGACTTGCCAAACTCCTCTGGAGGTTGTAGAGATTCACCATCTTCAGATAATTTATATTTTGAAGACTGTGATTCAGATGGGGTTACAAAACACACAAGAAGGTATTCAGAGTCCACAACCGAAGGACCAATAAAGGCTATAGTTTTTTCCCAGTGGACTAGCATGTTGGACTTAGTTGAGACATCGTTGAGACAATTTGGTATAGTGTTCCGGAGACTTGATGGTAGGATGACTCTGGGTGCGAGGGACAGAGCTGTTAGGGAATTCAACACTCAACCAGAGGTTTGGCCCTTCCCAACATTGTTAAAGCTGTAACTTATTTATGCAAATCTATAAATGACACCAAGTAATATGTGAACCTATTGCTTAGTAGATAAAGTAGTATGAAAAATTTAATCAGTATGTTTTGCAACTCCTTGAACTTGAATTATCTACTGTGTTTCTAGTGTCCCAACCTTGGTAGACTTTGGTGTCGGACTAATTGAAATTTGTTTCAGATAACTGTTATGCTGATGTCACTAAAAGCAGGAAACCTTGGTTTGAATATGGTTGCTGCATGTCATGTTATTCTTTTGGATCTTTGGTGGAATCCAACAACTGAAGATCAAGCTATTGATCGAGCTCACAGAATTGGACAAACTCGTCCTGTTACAGTGACACGGATCACTATAAAAGATACAGTTGAAGATAGGATATTGTCTCTTCAGGTTTGTATCTGTCAGTTGAATTTAGTTTTAGGTGCCAAAATGAGTTCATACTTGTTGGAAAATTTGGATTTAGGGTCACCAGGAGTGAGGCTTAGCAGCCAATGGGGGAAATTGCTCTGATTTATAAGTTTTGAATTGTTTTTTTTTTTTTTTCACCTTTTCCCTCTCCTATTTACTATTGCTTGCCTTTTAAATTCATTAAACAAAATTGACTAGTTGAAGGATGCATTTTTATGGCACAATTAGTTTTTTTTTTGGAACCTTTGAGTAGGGATTTTTGAGATCAACAGAAGTTCTATTATGGTTCAAGGGAAAGTTGATCTCATAAAAATAGCAAGTCACTTTTAATTTTTGTAGGTCCTTCTTCCAAAAGATAAAGGGGAAGTTAGAGTACATGAAGTCATTTGTTTTAAAGGTTATTATTTAGAGTTAGCTTTGATATTTTGTGATTGGAGTGAAGATAGGATGTATCTGTCAAATGACAAATTCTGATTACGTTCTTGTGTTGTACTACCATCTGGCAGGATGAAAAGAGAAAAATGGTAGCATCTGCTTTTGGGGAAGACCATGCCGGGGCTTCTGGAACTCGCCTTACAGTGGATGATCTGAAATATCTTTTCATGGTTTGAAGTTTTGTTTTGTTTGAATGGAGTTAACTTAAGGAAGGAGGGTATGGCTGGCTGGTTGGTTTTTCAGTTCCTGCTGACATCCGTTGCACAAGTTGTTGGCAGCAGGCGAGGCTTGGTTGATCTATATATATTATGAAGCCCACAAGGGCATTTTTGTCCTCCAAACTGCTATATAGCTGAAGGCTGTCTGTAAATATACTAATTAAATTATAATTGTTTATGAAAATATGACCTTGTGCAACTGCCCTTTCTCTTGTAGTGTACAGTTTTCTTTTCTTTTTAGTCTTCAACTATGCAGGCAGGGAAAGCATAGATTTGATTGTTTCTCTAGCTAGACACTTTTTAATTACTACTGATTATACTGAGGAGCAGCTAACTGGTAACTCCGGTGAAATTTGACCAAGTCAATGTGAATTCATATTTTAGAACAAATTCAAAAGTTTAAATGTAACATTACTATTGGTAATTCGGAATTTTGGTTAAAAAGTAGGTTTTTTTTAATTAGAAATAATTTCATTAGATAAAATTTCTTGATTGCGCAAAATTGAAAACTAGTAATCTAGTGTAATAATAACATATTTTTCTTCATATTCACCTATAGGGTACAGTTGATTTTTTTGGCACAAATATATATAATTGTGACTGCTGTGTTCTCTTTTGATGTCAATAACCATTTGATGCATACAACTTTGAGTGTGTCTAGTTTGAAAATAACGATTTTGACTGCAGCTAAACTTTATTTTGTAAGAATATAGGTTTAATTATTACCCGGTTGGTAGAAATATAAAATACAGCAAAGGCTAGTTCTGACATTGACGAAGTGTTTTTTCTGATGCATGCAAACGTATATCCCTTATGATCTTTAATATAATATCTGATGAAAGCAGCGTACGTTACTTGATTCCCTTCCTTTCACCAACAGGCAGCGGGGTCTTACTCTTACTTTTAAGGTGGGCCTATAAAGCCATAGGACTGGACGAGAGAAGTATTTGTATTTGGTGCTAATACTAATAATCAACCACATTAAGGAATAAAAAGAACAATTGATTTATCTTATTCTTAGATCCCTCGGCTCAAAAGTGAAAAAGCAATGGGTTGCAAAAGTCATTGCTCGAATGCATTCCAACTCCAATTGATGGTGGTGGCTCCCCTTCTCTCACGATTCAATTGCTCTATCAGCTTTCACTCAGTGTATATATGTGAAAGAAAGATAAAAGGAAAAGATGTCAGAGCAATGTCCACCCATCAGTAGTGAGACTAAATCATTTTCCTCTTCAAATTGAGTAAAAGCGTTCTCTCTCGGATCCTCCTCAACATAAAAAGATTACTTAAATATCTCATCCAATACAACAAATTAACTTTTCTATGATTCTTTTGAGTATGCTGAGACTTACCCTAGGAATGTTTGACCGCATATAATTATATTATTTCCTTCCTTTAGCTTAAGTAGAATGCACCACTTTTCAATTTGAATAGAAAAACACTATTTCTCAATCAAACTCAAAACAACTTATTATTAAAAACAAAACACAATAGTTAATTGATTACCACATGCATGACGAGGCAGGACCTAGTTATTTATTCAGTAACGTGAGCACGTAAAATATTACTAAGACTAGCAAAATTCATATAGTTGATATACATACATCGCTATTGCTATTAGTTTATGTTATTTAACAAACATTGGGTCCAAATCCCACAAATCCATTAGCTCCATCAACCGAAATCTCAATCCCTTCTTGCTGAATGTTCCCTATGATGGAAAGCCCAGAAGAAGAAGGAGCAAAGGCAAAGCAAAAAGTTCCGACGTCATCCACTGGGATCAAAAAGTTCCTAGCTGGCAGGGTCAAAATAGGCCCGCCCGAAAAATAAAAGGACACGGTCGGAACCCGAACAGACACAAACCCGAACAAGTCATAGCACGTGTCAAAAATTGATACTCCGGAAGCCCGAGGCAGGTTCGTGGTCTGCCCAATAAAACCATCCCGGAAAGCCTCGTAAGCTGCCGTCGGCAGGCGCGTGACGGCGGTCCCGGTGTCCATAACAACCCCACCATCGCCCAATTCGGATAATTTGAAAACATCTTCGGATATGGGAACCCGCGAACCCCCAACTCCCAAACCCGATAGCTCAATGTAATAAAAACTCTGGGCTCTCAGGTTATGGATCAGGGGAACCCACGCAGCGCCAACTGGCATCGCCTCTCGTCCGAATTCGAGTAATCCGGAGGATTGAGTTCCCCTGCTCACTAAACAATAACTGAAGGTACCGCCGGTCTGGCCTCCGAGCTGGCCCACGAAGGACATGGGCCCACCTCCGAGGCCCAAAAGCCCAGCGGCGCCAACAAACATTCCCTGGTTGTGGTGGCCGCAGCCGATAGCCACGTTTCGGATTAGGGTTCGGCCGAAGGTGAGTGTCTCGAGTGCGAGTGTGCCTTTGGTGTAGGAGCCGTCTCCGTAGGAAACCTCGTAGCGGCACCGTCCCTCGTGGCAGCCGGCGTTGTCGACGTGGTTGCAGACGGTGGAGGCGCAGGAGACGCCGGAGTAGGAGGAGGAGTCTGCGGGGTTGAAAACGGGGTCGGATTGGTGGTAGCATTGGGTGCAGGGTTCGCATTGGACCCATATAATGTCGCTGCCTGAGTCGATCACCACGTATTGGTTTCGAGGTGGGCTTCCAACTCCGATTCTCACGAAGTATTCTCCGCTTCCTTGCTCCATGCCGGATACCACGTCCGACCCGAATGCCTCCGTGTCGTATGTGGGTTTTCCGGCGCTGAGGCGGCGGAGGAGGGTGGCGACCCTTTTGGTGTCTCGCTGCATTCGTGCATTGAATCGGGTTCGGTGGTTGTGGGAGGTGTTAAAGCTGGGGACTTTGTCTCTGTGAAAGAGTTTCAGTTTATATTTTGCTGAGGAAGATGATGATGCTTCGGTTTGGAGAGTGTTGAGTTTTTGGTGTTGGGCTGGGTTGAGTTTGGTTTCTGTGAGGATTTGTTTGACATTGAGTTGTTGGAAATGAGGGTATGATAGGTTGTGAGAAGTGGAGGTGCTAAGAAGGAGTGAGAGAAGAAGCAGAACTGTGAACATGGTGAGTTGTGATGATGGGATGGGATGGGAGTGAGGAGGGATTTATTTGGTTTGGTTTTGGGAGTGTGGAGAGGGAAAAAGGGGTTTATTTGTTTACTGTAGAAATAATTGTGTGGATGAGAAGTTTCTGTTTTTGTAGTTTAGCTTTTGGAAAAAGAGGGCATGCGGCTCTCAGAATGGTGAGTTACAGCAAGATGGAAAGGTAGTTGGTGGTGTTGGCACATAATATTTTTGTTAAGGGATTTGATTTGATATTGTAAATCATGGTTATTTAATTTTTGATTTTGTATATTCATTGTGCATGTTTTGTCTTTACCTACTTTTTTTTTTTATTCACCTGCACGCACCTGCTGTTGGCTACTACATTTACATTGTGTGTTGTGTGTGCGTACAAGTCTACAACTACAAGTGCTCAATGGCCAAATGACCGACCGTTAGTGTGTGTGTGCTTGCTTTGCATTTTTACTTTTATTTGAGTGTTGTCTTTCATTTACTCATGATGTTATTGTTCTCTCTCTCTCTCTTTAGTACTAAGATTAACTCTGTGGCATGGTTTTGGAGAAAAGGACGGGCCCTTGGAGGGGGAAAGAAACGGGCGAGCGACCAGACGTGAGTGTCTGAGACTGAGACCTCTTTTTTTGGGTCACGCCAACATGATCTGTTTAATAGTAGGAAGAGAAAGGAGGATTAGTATTACTGTTGTGTGGGGAAAAAGTTATCGAAGGACATTGACATTTGGTACTGATTGTGTTGTATTTCATTAGATTAGATAACTGTAAAGTTGCAAGAAATTTCGTAGTTAGACCAGAAAAAAAGAAGGAACGAAGAAGGGTAGGTACAACACAATGACTAAATTGGTTATATATTACACAGAAATATGATCTCCAGATGAAATGGAAAGTGGAAACTCCATAAATTGTCTACACCAGCTTCCCCATTCGTAGGACGATACAATTAAATTCAATTGTTGTACAGTGTACTGTATTGTTTTTAATTGCACTAACAGTGTAAGAATGTGAGAATCTGTGTTGTTGGTTGATATACAATGGAAGGAATAGGAATTATTAGTTGTGGAATATACTACAGGCTTAACTTTTCCATCAATGATTTGCAAAAAAGTAGAAGAAAAAATTGTGGATTCCAAGCAATTAACTCATTTGTTGGGCTCTGTTTATGCATATGTAACATGTATTATTATATAAGCGTTCATTCATGCAATGGTCACTGTTCTTTTCCCCTTGGGTTTGACTAGGATATGCGCCAGCTTTGCTTTCAGCTTAATAATAATAATAATAAATTAAATAAAGACTAAAGACGAAGTCCTCTCTTCCTTTCCCTTTTTTTTTTTCAATCTCTAATCCAAAAATCCAATACGTTCCTTGAATAGCGTGAAGCTTCAAAAGTATACAAGACTTGGATTTCTTTTAAAGAGATGAAATATTGATCGATTTTTATAATGTTAGCCTTTTTAATGGGTACAATAATAAAGAAAAAGAACACGAACAAGTCACCCACCCACCCCAAATGTGATGCTAGCTAGTATAATACTCCATAGAAAACAATCGGAACTGTGTCCAACCCAAACTAACTTAATGCTTCTGAAATGGCAGTGGAATAACATAGCCACTGGATGATACAGTAGTAGTGCCTAATGAATAATGGTGATGTTGGTGTGGTTAAAGGACACGCACGCGTGATGGGAAGAGCAGTTGGGTAAAGGACAATATTTTTGTATGCTTGACACAAACAAGAGTGAAATTAAAGGTGCATATATACCATTACACAACATGTTGGGTGGGTATAAATGTAACGATTAATTGAACAACATGGAATGGATGTCCATGACTCATGAGTCATGACCCTATCTTCTATAACGTGTGTGAGCACAACCACAATGCTGGTTCAGTGGGACAAGTAAGTAACCGTGCATTTCTCTCTTTAAAGAACAACTTTGAAATTCGTCAGAGAAAGTGTTTCAGTGGAATTGTGGGACGATGGGCGGCACAGAAAGATAACAACAACACTACACTGTATGTTAATCTTTTTTACAACCAAAATTATCTGATTTCCTCCTTCATTAATTAATGGTCTAAACTCTCTTCTCATACATTAATAAAACAATGGAATCTCTTGAATTATGACTCACTAATTTTAAGCTAAGTCTTAATTGATCATAAATATATATATATAAAATATTTCATATCAAATAATGTAATGAATCGCCAAATTGATCAACAGGGGAAATTCGCTCTAGGTTTCTGACACCTACCCATATTTTCAAGAGCAATTCTAGCATTGCAAGAGCTTGTCTAGACTTTTTATTTTTTATTTTAATAATTGACTAGTTATTTTACATAATATATATGTTGGTTGAAAAGTGATGTTTCTTTTCCTTTCCCAAACCGTGCTTCTATTGCGATTAATTGATAAAATACATGTTAAAATTACATTAAAGTTCACATCACCTTTTTTCCCCCTTAATAAGTGGGTTGCTAGTTTAAAAGTGGACTGTTTCCTTTTACACATTTGATATTATTATTATTAAGAAAAATTCTAAAATGGCAGCTGAGCTCATCCTGGCATGACAATATTTGGCAGCTAATATTGATTGGAGTGATAGGCAACATAGGGTTAGGTTAGGGACTCGGGCAAACCCTTTTTCTAATACGTAAAATTTTACTTGGTTAATGGGTTAGGATTAATGAAGCATAAAGTAAATAATACTATTCGAAATGTTCTTCCACGTGCATCATGATTTTTGAATTTTTATTAATTGAAGCTAGATTATTTTTCTTTTAAAGAAATTGGTTAAAACAAAAGGATGGAATGAATTTCAACACCAAGAGCTCTCCTACTCCCCTAATAAATTTAAAGTATTTTTCTAGAATGAGATATTCTAACTCAAATTTCAGATATTTTTTAATAAAAAATATTATTGTTTTTCAAATGCCAAATTTTTTAGTTAAGTTCATTTTTTTTCTAATACAAACTCAAATTTCACTCACTTGGCTTAAACGTATGAGAAGCAAGCGCATGACACGTCCAAATAATTATAAACGACGAAACCATTAGAATTTAATGCTTATTCCTATTGGATTAAGACATAAAGAAAACCAAATAAACATGTTTCCACCACTTCTCCTAATTAAAATGTCATAAAGAATTGGTGTCATTATATGGTGAAGTGAACAACATACTACGAATGAAGAACAAATAGTGTGAGAAAAAAAGGAGGCAAGAGAGACAAGATACGAAGGATATTCAAGGGTATTAATGCTTATCAATACGACAAGACCAACCAAGAAAGATATTATTGATAAATGCGAGAGATAATAGTGGGATTGTCACAAACACAATAGAAAATTAATACTCGAGTTTTAGAAATGTACAAGGACATGCACGAGTATTCTCAATAATTGAGCCATTATTACTACCTAAAAGTTGCTCTTATATTATAAGAGAACAAGGGAATAATCAAAACTTACGTTGCATTATGCTTCTTCTTTCAGAGTCTGCAATGAAGAATAATATTCTCTATCTTTCAGGGCACTCAGCAACCAAACTAAAGCAGGGTCGTACAGAATGAAACCACTTAATAATTCGTCTATTTCTGACTGTCGTTATCCAAAATCAATGGAGATTATTCTCGAAAAAGATACTAGTGTGCTAGTTTTTGTTAGCTTCAATAAGTGGACATAATTATAAACCATTACAAAATTAATAATTATTAACTTTGTTTCTAATTAATCGTGAAATGAAAGTCACTACAATGAATGAATCTCAATGTTGTATCTAGCTAGATGCAGTTTATACAATGGAACGATTTTCTCTTATGTATAATATTTTTTAGGCCAATATTAGTCATACACTAGCAAAATTAGTTTCTGATTTAGTAGTTTAGAAAATACATGTTATATCTTATCATTATCAAGGGAAAAAAAACAATGAAAAAAGAACATATATATGAATACAAAGATAAAAGATTAACAAAAGAAGGGTTTCCACTTTCTAGTGGCATGTATATATAGAGCCAAATCAAAGTTCTAACACTTGAAATTTTATAAACATTTACGCAGCTTCTATACGATAATTATTGTTTCGTTCAAAAAAAAAAAACGATAATTATTGTTCCCATATTACGTGTGATATGTCGGTTCTTGAACATAAGAACTATTCTTTTAAAAATTCGCATTAGAGAGTTACTCGTATTTTTCAAGATAAAAAAAATCATTGAGAATCTCTATTTTCAAAAAAACAATATTTTTTAATAACGCGCATATATACAGTAGTTCATTGAATAAATAAAAAGAATTTGATAGCCAAGATTAAAAAACCCAAAAATCATATAAAAAACTGGTCAAATAAAATATGATAACGTGTTCTTGTATTTTTTTTTATCTAATGAGAAAATACCAAAAAATTTAGAACACTCGCACTGACTAACTAAGCTTGACACCTTTTATGCTTGTATTATAAATTTGAACACGACTCATGTTTTTCTTCTCAATTAATCTACTCTTTATACTTTCTTCCTTTTACGTCTTTTGCTCTGGTAAAAGAAAAAATTTAGTTTACACTAATTAAAAAAAAATTAAAACATTTTATTTTTAGTAATTTTGTTTAAAAAATTACTTTATTTTATAAAGTACTTTTCACATTTAATAGTATGGGACAAATAAAGACAAGATTCTAAAAAAATAAAACTCCAATAATGAACGATGTTTTGATAATAATAATAATATTAATGCATATACTATTTTCTCAAAAAAAAGAAAATATTGTCTGAGTTTCAATAAATCCAATTTCTTAGATTAATTTACTGCATGTGCCTACAAGCTCTCGTCTGTCTGTTGGTCCATACATACATGCTTCAGTTATTGGCTTTGTTTTTTTTTTAAAATTTTTTTCTGAAGCATAAAAATAAATAGATGCTTCAGTTATGTCCATAACAGACTTCGTCAAGGAATGTTGTCAGGCAGACACTTTCACATAACACACACTTTCACATATGTTTGACCTCCTGTACTGCAATGGCAATGGCAGAAAATGTTGTCAGAGTGTGCAAAAAAAAAAAAAAACAAACTTGCATTAACAAATGACCCCTAAAGAAGCATTAATACGGTGAAAGATTCAGAGACTCACGCATATTCAAGTTCAATATTCTGTTTACGGTGATTTTCTTTGCTCGGTGATATTGTCACTTTTCCTTCAAGAACTTGATCTTGTTCCACTTCTATTGGCTCATAAAGTACACCAAGGTCTGCAAAGCCAAAATAAAATTATCAAATCCACTAGGCCTGCATAACTGGAATTGGAGATTGAAAATATATGCTGCATTGCACCTGTTGCCAATGTGTGGATCGGGCTTCAGGTGCAGTGGACAGGACCAGTTCAAGCAAATTTTGGCTCTCACTATCCACTGGATGATCCTCAACCGGTGAAGTTGATAACTGATAACTTATTGGCTCTGGTGATACTAGCCTAGTAAATTCAACATCAAACCAAAATGCAAAACCATGCAGTGGCGCTGGAAAAAACAGAAAATATGCATCAAGAAATACCAAGATATTACAACCATGATTAAGTGCAGAAGAATTGTTTAGTAAATTGGTAGAGAAACTAAAACAAAAAATTATTTGAAGGCTTTAGAGGTGGCACGTCATCTGTAAACAGAAATTTTAGCAGCAAAATTCAAAAGGTAAAATGGAAGGGAAAGCAAAAGAAAGTTACCTCCCAGCAATGAGTTGAACTTAAACCCTGTTGTTATAGATTCTACCTCAGGAATGGTAGCAGAATGACAGTTCAAACATTTAACCTGTAATGTAAATATCAACTACTTCAGAGTGAGAGTGGATTATTACATTAGAAAAAAACCCAAGTGCCACCTCGGCTAGAGATAAAGCAAAGATAAGAGTATAGCATCTGGAAGTTGAAAACTGAATTATGAAATCAATGAATGGAAGTAACATTAGTGGACTCACCACTTGTGGCAATGCCAAAACATTTTCACGAGTAATTGTCTCCACAGAAGGTTCCACAAATGCACACTGTTTTGCAAATGGTATCATGGCAGACACTGCAACAAAAACTGTTAGTCTATAATAAATAAATGAAATGTTGCAGGACAGATTTGTAAAGCATGCATTGTATGAAGCAGAATATAAATATGGAGATCAACAAAAGTAGCTAAAATGTAGTGTACTCACTATTAATTCCATAAACATTGCGCCAGAAGTCAATGGTTTCCCGGTATCTCCTTGCATTCGTAAAAGGAGCCATGTACAACTACAAGAGAGAATACCAAGAGATAAGTATTATCCAGTACAACATATATTGAATTCATTAACTGATCATTTCCCAATCACATTCAAGTAAAGGCTTTATAATAAATACAATTAACAAAATTAACTCAAATTAGAAGTAAAAAGATTAGACTTTGGTAAGCCATTAGTCTGAAAAAAAATCTCAAAGGGAATTTATTTCACTACAAACTATTATAGATAGAAAATAAATGTACCGTTGCCTTTGAAGGAAGAACTAGACCTCCAGGTTTGAGCCAGCGATCTCTGGCAGTAATAACACTTCCAAGCATGCTCTGCAAGTAAAAAGGCAAGTCTTCATACCAATATAAAATATAAAGTCCAAAGCTGAGAAACTAAAGGTCATTTCACCTCAACCATAAAAAATATGTATTTACTCAATCAACCACGGGAATTCTAATAAGCACCTCACATAGAAGCATATAGCCCATCCATTCTGAAATTATAACATCAACCTTTTCATTGATTCGAAAATCCTGCAGACACCATAATTAAGTAAATATGTGAATAACGAAAGAGCCAGTTACTAATAGCAAATATACAAATTGATCAGAAAACAATATAAATTGAACAGAAAATATAATTGTTGTGGATTACAGATGAAAGAGAAGATACAATGACAGGTGGATGCATCTATTAACCAGTGAAATAATAGGGAAACTGTTGGGATCTAATTGCAAGGCATGGGAGTTGAGTTCCACAGTGAAAGTACGATATTTTAGTGTGGCCTTAACTCTCTAATTAAAAGTCTTAGCTTTTAATAGAAACTCAATATGGTTACACCGTTCTACTAATCCAAACTCACAAAGTGATCACAAAGGACTTCTCCTATGCTCTCACACCTTGAATATGAAAGGATATCAATGCCCAAACAACTCCTATTAAAATCTGTAATCTAATTCACTGATTCAAGGGGAAAATAATCTCAGAATCTAATTTGGATCACATATCCAAATGATTTGGTCATTCTATTTTTTGAAAACCAAGTCAATATTTAAACCTTCATAATCTAAAATTGAAAGTTATAGTAACTCTTTCAAATAGTAAAACATATTGGTCAGAGAATCCTACCTCAACTCGTCCATGCATTACCATGATAGTGTTTGAAAGATTGTTATCTTCAATGACACGGAGTGCCTGCTTGCAACAAGGAAAAAGTTAATTGAAAAAAATGCGTGTATCATTTTTCATGTAACGGTAAACTAATCAACAACAGAAAAACAAAAAAAGCAATGAGAACTATGATCTTGAACAATTTACCTGCAGGGCAATATCACTTGCTTCAACTGCATACACCTGGGCAATTGAAGAAGTATTAAAATCAAAATCACCCATAGAATATAAAAATGATATGAATAAATGAACTACAGGCTAAATGAATATTGTGAATGTGAAGTGTAACAGCTTACCCTGCTTGCACCAGCCTGAGCACAAAATATAGAAAGGATGCCAGTACCGCAGCCAACATCAAGTACAACCTTCATGCATGCAGACTAGTTAATTAACCATTAACTATTAGGAATAAAATAATTAATAATTTAAAAATCAATTAGTTCTGAAGTTAGCTTAATTACTTTGCCTTTAATGAAATCCTTATGACGCATTATTGCATTCTTATAAGCATCAGTCCGTACACGATCCTGTAAGAAGCATGAAAAAGTGATATCAGCATTCCCTCCAATATAACAATGACAGCATAAATAGCAAGAAGGACGGGCGGGTACTAATTAATAAAAAGAAGAAATAATAAATCAATTCTAAATTAGTATGGATTATTTTTTTAAAATAATAATTAATTTTAAAAAAGAAAGAACTATATCAAACACGCACTAAAATGATAGATATAGATTTATTTTTATAAATAATATATATTTTTATAATTTTGAAAAAATTGGATATCCTTATTTGGAGGATTAAAAAAAAAACTTTAAAATGACAGATATATATAAACTTAAATCTTAACATATATAGTATTTTAATTATTAAAAAAAAAAAAAAAAGGTGCAAGAAAAACCAAGATCGTGTAAAGAAATCACGAACCACGGAACCAGTGCTTCACAATTCACATTCAAGATTAAAAAAAAAAAAAAATTTAGATAGAGAGAGCACAGACCACAAATGCAAGAAAGGACAAAGGAGTATGTAATGTATGAAGAGAAAGAGAACCTTGATCACAGGTACGGATACAAGAATCTGAATAGGAAGGGGCTAGAATGTTTTTTACAAAAAAAAATTGATAATGAAATTTTTTTAAAAAAATATTTAATATAAAATTTATTAAAAAAAATAAAAAATAATATAAAATTTGATAATTTTTTTAAAAATTAAAAATAAAATCTACAATTATGTGATGTAAGAGTAAAATTTATAAGATTTTAAAAAATTATAAATAAAAAGTGTCAAATTAATTTATTAAAAGTAAAACTTACCAAAAATAAATAAAAATATAATGAAACCAAATATTTATTAAGTATAAAATTAAGATATCATCTACTAATAAAAAAATTATTAATTTAAAAAATTATTTTTTTAATAATTTTTTATTAATATTTATTTTATTTTTTATATATATATATGAAAAAAAAAAAGGGGAAGGGGGAGGGGGGGTGAAGCCCCTGCTTGCCCCCCGGTAAATCCGTCACTGCTTGATCATCTCTTCGTGAATGTCAATGTTGGCATACCAGTCGAAATAGAACTGATCAGAGTTTGAAAGAACACACGTAGTCATCGTCAGAGCTGGCGTTGTTGACACTTTTTCTTCTTCTTCACCGGAGCCGGGCGGTGGTGCCTCAATCTGCTCCTCTGCCTGCTGATGCTGCATTTCTTGACGGAGCAAGAAGACTCACTGAGACTACTACAATTCTGAATGATTTCCCACCTCAACAACAGGAAGCTATTTATATATGCTTCTTTTCCCATCTGTAAAACATTCAAACTATATTTATTTCTTTCTTTCTTTTTAGATATTTTAGTATAAAATATTTTTGTTTTTTTTATTATTTAATAACATATACTAAAAATAATATTAATAAATATGTTAGTTCGTCATTAAACGTTACACACTCCTTTATTCTTTTTTTTTTTTACTGTAATTTCGGTTCAATTTGTTGAATTAAGTTTAGTATGGGTAAATTCATTATTATAGTTCAATGTATTTACAAATTTGCCTGGTTACCAAAAAAAAGTTTCACTTGTCATTAGTCATTATACTCTCATTTTTTTCATTTCTTTTTGGCACCCTCATTTTTCATTCTACTTGTCTCCTAGGGCATGGACAAATCCACTATTTTAGTCCTTAATATTTATTATGTACAAATTTACTATTCTAATTCATAATATTCATGAATATGTCAAGATCATAAAAAAAAAAGTTTCACATGTCATTAAACGTTACACTCTTCTTTATTTATTTCTTTTTCGTAATTTTGATTTTACTTGTCCAATCCAGTCTAATATGTGCAAATTCATTATTATAGTACACAGTATTTACAAATTTGTCTGATTACCAAATTTTTTTTTGCGTGTCATTAGCTGTTACACTTTCATTTTTTTCATTTCTTTTTCGCACCCTCACAACTTTCTTTCCACTGGTCTCTTCGGTATATGCAAATCCACTATTTTGGTCTTTAATATTTAAAAATTTGGTATTTGCAAATCTATGATTCTAGTTCATATTATTTATGAATCTGCCTTATCACAAAAAAAAAATTCACATGTCATTAAATGTTACATCCTATTTTATTCATTTTTTTTTCCGCAACTTCGATTCTACTTGTCCAATCCAGTTTGGTATATGCAAATCCATTATTATAGTACACAATATTTACAAATTTGTCTGGTTATAAAAAAAGTTTCATGTGTCATTAACCATTACACTCTCATTTTTTCATTTCTTTTTTCACACCTTCATAATTTTCTTGTCCTGACATGGGCAAATTCACTATTCTAATTCATAATATTCATGAATCTGCGGAGTTACAGAAAAAAATAAAAAAAATCACATGTTATTAAACGTTACACTCTCATTTATTAATTTATTTTCAACAATTTCGATTTTACTTGTCTAATTCGATCTAGTAAATGCAAATTCATTATTGTAGTACACAGTATTTACAAATTTGTCTAGTTACTAAAAAAAAAGTTTCAGATGTCATTAGTTGTTACACTCTCATTTTTTTCATTTCTTTTTTGCACCCTCTTTAGTCTTTAATATTTATAAATCTGGTATGTGCAAATTCACTATTCTATTTTATAATATTCATGAATCTGCCATATCATACAAAAAAAGTTTCACATGTCATTAAACGTTACACTCTGTTTTATTCATTTCTTTTTTGTAATTTTGATTCTACTTGTCTAATCCGGTCTAGTATGTGCAAATCCTTTATTGTAGCACATAATATTTATAAATTTGTCTAGTTACTGAAAAAAGTTTCATATATCATTAGTCGTTACATTCTCATTTTTTCATTTATTTTTTGCACCCTCACAATTTTCATTCTACTTGAATTGTCCGGCATTATTTTAGTCCTTAATATTTATAAATTTGGTATGTATAAATTCACCGTTCTAATCCATAGTATTCATGAATTTGTTTGGTCACAGAAAAAAGTTTCACATGTCAATGTGTCATTAACTGATACACATTATTTTATTTTTTTTGCACCCTCATAATTTTCATTCTACTTATCTTGTTTGCTATGAGAAAATCCACTATTCTAGTCCATAGTATTTATAAATCTGTCTGGTCACCCCAAAAAGTTTATACTCTCATTTTTTTTCATTTCTTTTTCACACTCTCACAATTTTCTACCTGTCATATAACATGTGCAAAACCAATTTTCTAGTTTAATAAAAATCATTAATGGGTTATGGTATTTATATATATAATGTTGCTTAAAATTCAGAAAAATACTGCACGACATTGATAAAAAAAATGGCATGATGATTTGATAAAAAAAAAAAAAAAACTAGCAATTTGAAAGGAATTAGCAAATGTGTTGTACGATTTGTTTTCTATTTTATTCAAATTTAGAGGATATTTAACCTAGTTGATACTTGATACATGAAAAATGATGCACATTTTTCTTCTTCTCTATTCGTTAACGTTATGCTTTAAAAAGAAAGAAAAAAACAACTTAAGTTTAAAATATAAGAAATGTTTCTATTTTTGAATGTTTTTAAAGTATCAAACCAATGAAAATAATTTAATTAATAAATGGTTTTGTTTTATTAAATTGTACATTTTACTATTCATCTATAATAATCATTTTGTGAATTTCACATTCAAGATTGTTTTTCTCGCATTCTATTATTGCGGTTTTTAATTTTGGTGCATTTTATTATTATATTTTATATATTTGCGCATTTTTACCATTATGTAGTGGACAAAATGAGTCCTTTTTTTTTAGGAACATGTCAATACTTTCTTACACGTTTAACAAATCCGTCAAATGCACGGAAAAAATAATGACAAATTTCACAGGTAATTGAATTCTAAAATGAGAAATTATGTCTATTAAATTTCACATTATGTTTATAGTAATCTCGTGTGTGTGCCTGTTGGAAATCTCGTAATACAATATTTGATTCGTACATATAAAAACAAAATATTAGTTAATCCTGAGTTGCCATGATTTTTTATATAAAAAAAATCTATTTCTTAAACTTATTTCATTTTTATGCTTGTTTAAACAATCACAATTCAAAATAAACCCAACAACTTTGTATGTTTTTAAATGTAGGTAATCGGTGTCCTTTAAGACATTGGTTAAGAAATTAAAAGAAAAATATATTCATAATATAAAGTATAGGAATGCTTAAAATTTTACCTTTGGTTCTTATTAGAAACAACGTAGGACAAATCATCAACACTAATAAATCGATTTTTACAAGTTTTTACATTAGTTTTTATCTTAATTTTTATTATTTTTATTAATTTTCTTGATAAAATTCATCTTATGAAATATTTGTAAAGAAATGTTAGTTAGGCCTAGACGAAAAATTGTGAAAATCCAACTAAAAGATACCAAAAAGTATGTTTTTGAGAAGAGTACATTCGTGTTTATCAGAACAGCCTTCCCTAACCCATACTACAAGCTCCTTTGAGAGAACAACAATGTAACATACAAGTACGATCTATTCCAATTAACTCTATAAAATTTTAATTATTTATCAATTATTGACTTATCTTAAATTAGTTAAATTTCAACCAATTGATAAAAATCAAATTATTTAGTTATTGTATAGAGTTAATTAGGAATACAACTAATCTTTAAAGTATGATATCCGGACTTAAGTTCATTGTTACTATACATTGTTGGGTATGTTTACTCTTAAATAGACATATTTTATGCATCAAATATCAATAAAATGAATTATTACATTTAATTATTTAATAAATTTAAGTTTTATTAAAAAAAACTCTTTAGTTTGAATAAAGTGACTACAAAGTAAAAATGAGAGTGTTATATATATATATATATATATATGTTATTTTTCGGTACTCAGTAAAGATATTTTTACTTTAACTTCCTTAACCAATTGGGCAAGGGCTTTGGTGAACATTTGGCTTAAATTTATTCTTTTACCAAAGGTAGAAAAATCTATAGCCACGACTTAACTAATATTAAAACCAAACACTTTTGTAACTCCAGTAACTAAGCACATGCGAATATGTAACACTCCCTTTCACTATGTAACGTATTCCTGCCTACGCCATTGAAGATGGATCAACAACTTCCCATAGTGAGGAAGGTTTTCTTTGATGACAGAAACTTGTTTGAAATTTTGAGTCCACGCATGCAACCGAGGAAATTTGTTAGGTTCAATCAATTTGGTCCCCGCAATTTCCTCCAAGCCTTCTAACCAATGACTTAGGCATCCATATACTATATCCACCATTCCGATGATGTCGCCTCCAAAGAACTTCTTGTCCCCTAGACCTTGCTCTTCCATTATCGCGATTATTTCTTCTGCTTTTCTCCATGCACTTGCTCTTTCTTCTTCATCTTTAGAGGGTGGTCGCAGAAACAATTCGGTAATAGAGGCGATCTATAAAATAATCAAATAGACAACACCATTAATAACTATATATATAATTTGATAGTAAAAGTTACATACCGAATCCTCTCCAAATTGAATCCAAAAGCGAGCTAAGGCCCTGTCGTGGTTGTGTTTTGGAAGCAATGGGTTTTGTGGCCATGTTTCTTCGATGTATTGAAGAATGACAACAGACTCAGCAATGGGTTTGCCTCGATGAATAAGCACGGGGACTTTCTTGTAAACTGGATTGGATTGAACAAGGAGCGGAGATTTGTTGAACCTATCAACTTCTATGTACTCATAACTAATGCCCTTCAACTTTAGAGCCCATATCACTCTATGAACGAAAGGGCTAGACCAAAATCCAAGTAGTTTCACGTCTCCCATTATTTGCAAGATCAAGATGCAACTTTATTTATTTATTTATAATTATCGACTTTCATCTTATCTTTGGGACTGGACGGTGATTCCAATGGGACCACCTATTGGCTATTGCTAGCATCCGTTGACTTGTGTTGTACACCATTCATTGAACTTATCACCTGTAGTAATCACTTTTGCTTCTTCCCCATCTCTGCTTAAAAATAAACTTTTTTAATCACTGAACCAATAAGTGAGTTACGAAATATATTTAGAATATTATATGTTGATAATACTACTTTATACTATCATTCTTCGGTTTTAGTTAGCCGTCTATAATTAGATAAAAGATGCGCCAAGTGTCGCAAAATTATTCCCCTATTCGTTCTTTTTCAGAATTTCGTTTTAGGAATTTGTTTTCTTCTATCTACAATTTTTTCAGTCTAACTTCGTTAATTACAACACCTCATCAAAACAGTACTATAATTATTTTTAGTACTGTATTCGACAATAAATGCTTGTCTGTATTTAACTAATTTTTATAATAAGTAAATATTTTTTAATACAACAAATGCTTCCCTGGATGAGGAGGAACTGTGCACAGTAGGCGCTACAGTGAAGGGGAGTCTGTTTTTGTTTTAACGAAGGAACGTAAAAGAGAGTGTACAAGAATGAAAAAGAAGTGTAAATAGAAAAACTGCCTCAGACAAATCCATCACAAGCCTACCCAATTGGTGATGGACTAATATTTTACTATTCATGGATGGGGTGGGCCTAACGGATCGGCCCATTGAGTACTCCACAAATAATTATGCTGTTTTCCCCTTTATGCGAGAGACGCAACACCTTCCGCGACCACCGCCTCATCGTCGCCGGTGAATTGATTCACAGGCAGGTAATCTTTATCCCTTTTACGATTCTTCATCTTGCTGTGTTCAATTTAAGGGGATTCATTAATTGCAACTTCTGACCTACCTGCAAAACCTATGTATTCTTCAATTACACCGATGTGTTTCTTTCTATAGAGTTAGGGTTCATGAATTATTATAGTTTTAACTAATGGTTGCTTGATTTTTGTAAGATGAACATCCCAGTTAGTTAGTGATTACATGGTTTTAGGATTATTTTGTATGAATGAACGCACATATGCTGCCACCTGCTAGTTGCTGCCTCCTGGTTGAAATGTTATTCTAAATATATTTATTTATGATTTATCTAATGAATTAAAGCTTTCTGCATTGATTTAAATTAATTTGGAATGATACACACAACACAACTAATGCTTCACTTTATGTCAAACTGCAGTGAAGAATGAGCAAGTATGGGTTGAACCTTAGGCCGCCTAAGCCAAAGAAGCCTCCACCAAGGCCTTCCCTCGCCACGCCTTTTGGCTTTAATGAGGATGATGACAATGACGTTGAAAGAGAAATCGCTCTCCAGGCTAGCAAGAATAAACGTCTCAAGGAAGTATGTTCATCTTCATGTTATAGTTTTCCTTCGTGTTTGATACTTTTAAACCAGTGTTTATTATTGTGACTATTGTATTTGTTAGTTTAGTTTAGTTTATGTTATGATCTCACTTTCTATTTCGTTTTTCCTTTTTTAAGGTTGAGGAGCAGCAAAAGAAAGCCCTGGAGGAAGACCCATCTGTATTTGATTATGATGGAGTCTATGACCAAATGAAACAGAAAGTTGCTCGTCCATTGGTACAAGAGCGTGAACAGAGAAAGGTAAATCATCAAGTACAGCATATGGGAACATAATTAAAATATTTATGATGTGTTAAAGTATCTTTATATAGTGTATCAAAGTGTTAGTGTCAATCTGGGTATTGCTGTTTGACATGTATAGACGCAAATTCTCTCAAGGTATGGAAGCTCCATTGTCAACACATTGTTAGAATAGTGAAAATGGTTGATACTTGATAGTGGGTTTCAAATAGGCTATGTGCTTATTCCTTTTTAATATTTTTTTAAAATTTATTTTCTTGTTTTACTTTTGTGAGAGCTAGTCTTGAAATTTGTTCATTTTGGGATATTTGCTAAATGGTCAATTTGTAATGCAGCCAAAATATATCGAAAATCTGATTAAAAAAGCAAAAGAGCGAGAGCAGTATCGTGAGATTGTTTATGAGAAAAAGATTGCTAAAGAGAGAAGCAAAGATGACCATCTGTTTGCTGACAAAGACAAATTTATTACTGAAGCATATAGAAAGAAGCTTGCCGAACGTGAGAGACAAATGGAGCTAGAACGTCTGCGTGAACTCCAAGAGGAAAGAGAAGATGTATGTTCCCGTTCTTTAAATTTCTCTTAATCTTTATCATGTTTTCATATCTCTTCTGGTTTTCAACGTAGATTAGTAGTGGATTTTAAAATATTCTAATATTTTCCTTCCTTCCTTCTTCATTTCAATGTATATTTAAACTTTTTAATTAACTTGACATTCTTGTTTATGGTTTAATTCCCACCTATCTATTATAAATTATTGACATTTTTTGTATTTTAATATTTGTATAGGTCACCAAGAAGAAGGACTTTTTGCTCGATTTTTATTCAAACCTAGATAAAAATGTTGCTTATGGTGCAAGAGGTGCTGAAGCTAGGAAACGTGACAATCAGGCTGAGCATAGAATTCCAGAGACTCATGAGGGAGTGAGCCATGCATCAAATGACGATGAACATCATAATGTGTCTGATGAAGTGCAACATTCATTGGGCAACTCAAGTTTGCCAGCAGAGTCCCCAAGAGTGAAGATTGAGGAGGATCAAGGTGAAGCTTCTAATCCTTCTGATAAAACTTTCAATCCCTTGGAAACGAAGCCAAATCCTGAGACTTCTATGGAAGAAAAGAGTTCAGCTGAACAGCCATCAGATTCTCAACCTAAGCCCGATCATCACAAAAGAACTCAAGATGCTCTGGCTTCAGCAAAAGAGCGCTTTCTGGCACGTAAGAAAGCAAAGGAACAATGAAATTTTCCCTGCCTTTGTTCAGAACAATGAAATATCCATGATGTTTTTTGTAACCTTGAATGCCAAAGAGCTTTTTATCTGTGAAAGAGTTGTAGAATGAACTGGTATACGGTGATTGTCTGTATATGATATTTAACTTGGTGCCCATTCATGATGCACTTCATTTGATCATAGACTTTTGCAAATATAAAGTTCATTTCAATCTGTTAATGATGTGAATAAAGTATGGAAATCACTTTGTTATACTAAAATGAGTCCTAAAGTCTAACTAATAGAAGCCCTAATTCCAATTGGAAGACATGATAATTGATGGCTCCTACTTTAGACTCCCGCACGTTTTTTTATTCACCAAGAATAAACTCTACAAAAGAAAAGATCTATGTTGTCTAATTGGAAGTGCGCATGAGTTGTTTGTTTAATTTGCTAGCAAGTTTGAAAGGGTTGTTTTTTAATTCAATGATCTGATTGTTAATTAAGCAGGCACTGATGTATGCGATGACAACTTTTTCAGCTACTAGGAAATAAGTTCAATTGTCATGTTCTTTTGAGATGACTCTTCTTGACTTTATATTAATTATTATAAACCTTTTCAAATATAAAATTCATTTCAATGATTTGATTATTATTATTATTATTATTATTATTGAAGGGTGAAACAGAGAAAGACTATGCGATGATGAGACCTGGAGGAAAAATTCAAAAGTCAAGTTAATTTGAGATAACTCTCCTTAATATTCAAGCTATGCGGTACGGTGATACTGATGGCGTGAGCACTGACATGCGTGCAATTAAGATATATATATACACATAAGCAAAGAAGCAATCTCTGATATCTCCAAATCATATATACAAGAGTTGTGAAGGGAAATTAAGATCAATTCAATAACCGGAAAGAAAAAATGGCACAAATGGAAGAGAAAGTGAGCAACAAACAGGTTCTGGCTGCAGGTCACATAACTGGTAATCCAAAACAAACAGACATGTATTTGAACACTTCTACCACAAGTTTACAGCTTCCTCCAGAGGCTTCAGAAGATGTTGTGCTGGTTAAGAACCTCTATTTGTCCTGTGATCCTTACATGAGAGGAAGCAAGACCACAGATAAAACTAGACTCTTCTATTCCCTCTCTGCTGATTCAGTAAGCACACGCACTTTATATAATTCATGTTAGCAATACATTCTTTTAACACATTCTCAGTTATTAACTGAAATTTTTTGGAAATGACAAAATTATGCTAGTCTTATTCATTATTTAATGAACTTCACTAATGATTCTTTAGTTTTTAATAAATTAAGTAGAAAAGGAAAGAAATATGTGTCTGACTTTTTTTTTAAGATTTAATTTAATATTGTGGTGATGAAATTTTTTCTTTCAGCCAATAATTGGGTATGGAGTATGTAAAGTGTTGGATTCTAAACACCCAGACTTCAAAAAAGATGACTTGGTGTGGGGAGTTACCAAATGGGAAGAGTACAGTGTCATCAAGACAGATAGCCTCTTCAAAATAGAGCATTCAGATGTTCCTCTTTCCTATTACACTGGACTTCTTAGTAAATCACTTGACACTATTCTTCTTTCCTATTCAAGCAAATGACAATTCTTTAACTACAGCACATTATTATTATTGTACTAACAATTGTGAACTTTTTTTTACTTGTTGTAGGTATGCCTGGTATGACTGCTTATGCAGGTTTCTATGAAGTTGGGGTCCCTAAAAAAGAAGATTATGTGTTTATATCTTCAGCATTTGGAGCAGTTGGTCAACTTGTTGGGCAATTAGCAAAGTTGATGGGCTGCTATGTTGTTGGAAGTGCAGGAAGTAAAGATAAGGTAGAGAGGGACATATATACAGCAATTGTTTTTATATATCTAGTTTGAAGTACAACAACTTCAGTTAATTAATTGTTCTGTTTTTGGTGTAAATAAGGTTGAAATTTTGAAGAATAAGTTCGGGTTTGATGGGGCATTTAATTACAAGGAGGAACAAGACCTGGATGCAACTTTGAAGAGGTGAGTACATAACTAAAATTGGCATTTACCATATCCATATCTTTAAATTACTATCTTAGATAAGGAAATCAATTTTCTCAACATATTAAATGCTGTGGTGTGGTTTAGGTACTTTCCTGAAGGCATTGACATATACTTTGACAATGTTGGGGGAGACATGCTTGAGGCAGCCCTTCTTAACATGAGAAGGCGTGGTCGAATTGCGGTGGCTGGAATGATCTCACAGTATGATCTTGATGAGCCTCAAGGCATAAAGAACTTGGTGAATATCATATACAAGCAGATCAAAATAGAAGCCTTCACAGTTTATGATTACTATGACCTCTATCCCAAATTCTTGGACACTGTTTTGCCTTATATTAGGGAAGGGAAGATAACATACGTTGAAGACATAGCTGAGGGTCTTGAGAACGGTCCAGCTGCACTAGAAGCAATGTTCGAAGGCCGTAGTGCTGGCAAACAAGTGGTTCTAGTTGCTCATGCATGAATAATTTAGTACAACCTCACTGTTTAGTAGCCTTTACGTTTTGATTTTGTGTTTGTAACTCTTGTTTTAAGAGCGAGGTTGTTTGAATAATAAACAGATTTGTTCTCCAAACAATATATCATCAAATCGATAAGCAAAAATGATCTAGCCAGATGTATATATCTAACTCTTCCAAATGCACAAGGCTCGTGAGAGATAATATCCTAGGTAATAATGCAACTAAATCAAAGGAAGGTAGCTAGCTATAACAAACCAAACCAAGGATTCAGGGCAAAATTATTGTGGAAGCATTTTAGGTGATGTAGGTAATGCAGCTGAATTAGTTGACTACTCTCATCCACAAGAAGGCAAGTCATTCTGGGGTATATTCATGTTTGGTTTTTCGCAAGTCACAACAATCTCATCATCTAATATGAACTCTCTGAAGTGTGCTATTAGGCCCAACTCATCAACTTCATCCACAACATGATCCAGTTTAGCCACCATCTCTAAAAGTAAAGAAGTGAAAGCAGCAAAGGGTAATGCATCTGAGAACTCAAGGCTAAAGATGGCACTCATACTCATTTGTGGCCTTAAAACCTTCTTTGACAGCTCACCAGAGTGCTCTACGGATGGATATCCACGTGGGTTGACAGAACCATTCCTAACACTTGAGAATGAGAATCCGGTGTTGTTTTTCTCTTCAAGCTTCTGGTCTTTAGGGGTGGTTCGAGTTTGACCATTCCTCGAGCCTAGTACAAGTTGTGGATGTGATTTCAATGCTTTGTCAAGGTCTTGTAATGCTTCATTCATATTCTTAGAGACCATTTGTGGAGAGAATTGACGATTCTCCCTTATGCTATTCGCCAGTTCCCTTAGTACTTTTGACACTTCCTCTCCAAATCTGATGCAAGAGTCTTTGTACAGGGTACGAATTGACTTTGATGTCTTCAAGAATCAAATGTTAACAATTAAACAAGCAATTAAACAAGTTACTGAAAGGAATATGTAATATGATTATGATAATAAGCATCAAATAAGAAGTTTGCATATTGATTGTAGTCTAAATTGCACTTTTTTTAGTCCTCCTGTTACTACTGTCGAAATTCAATTTTAGTCTCCAACTATTTTAATTATGTGATTTTGATCCATCTGTTAACTTCATCTTTGAAAGCTAAGTCAATGGAAAGCAGAAGCACATTTAAGTTAATTTTTGCATTATACAAACACATTTTAGTACCTGAATTTCAGACTGTAGACATCCATGTAGTGCTACAACAGTGTAACTGAATTGGGAAGAGCAGCTCCTACTCTTGTATATTGATGCCACGGAGTTCCGTGGCAATATATTGAGCATCTTGGTTCCCAGCTTGCTTGTGATGCCTGTTTTCCACACAACAATCCCACATATATATGAGAACTTCCATCACAAAGCACTAGTTTCTGACATGTTTCACAGAACAAGAAAGGGGCCCTGAGTTAATTACCAGTGTTTCATCTTTTGTTTTGGAGTCTAAAACAGCCTTGTAACCTTCGGAAATGGGATCCCCAGATGAATCATCATCATCTTCAGTTGCTTGTTTTGAAGAATCATCAAAATATCTCGTGACACAGGCTGTATGATTCTCTTGACCATCAATCAATGGACCAAAGCAACTTTTTCACATTTAATAGAGAATAACCTTCAACAGTTCTTTGTTTTGCACAAACTTTCATTACTTTTCTTTAAGGTATCTAAATGTTCAGCTTAATTACCTTGTATAGAGTTGGCTAAGCCTTCAAGCTTTGTTATGGTGTTGTTGTGGAGCTCTTCCCCTGACCAATTTGGAAACACCACTATGGTCATCACAAGACATAGGCCACAGCCTATGGCAATGGTGGAAATGCGATCTTTTGCAAAGTCCCAGACATCATCAACGCGGTAGCTTGATACAGTTACCAAATCAAAGGTCAGAAGAAAGACCAGAACTCCATAGTCATAGTTCTTCTTTATACCGGGAATGAACCTCACATAAGTAGTCATTGCTCCTGCCAACCAAAAGTGAAACTATTGCTCAGAAAAACATTTGGTAACACCAGTCACTTGAATGGTAAGTTCAATGGCTTTGACATATCAATTGTTTTTCTCTTAAAATTTCAACAATTAGATACTTTTGTGGCATGCATGCACTATATGGATATATGAGGCAGGCCAAAGAAACAGCATAATTTTTAAACTATAGAAGATGTATCTCTATTTTGGCAATTCTCCAAAAGCCTTTCATATTAATTTTGAAGTACAAAGCAAAATTCTTTCATGAAAAATAATAGTAAATGCTTACCTATAAAAAAAACTGCAAAACCAATGTATACTGCTTGAAAAAGATGACCAGGGGCATCTGCAAAATACTTAATAAGAAATGCCAATGATCCTGCTGAGACAGTCCCCAATCCTCTATTTAGTCCTTTGCCCAATGTTGCTCCTTCAATCAGAGGAAAACCAAAAAGAAAGGATCCATCAATAACTCCTATGATCCAAAAACAAAAGAATGTGAATGAGATAGGCTTGCCTACAGTGAACTCCATGACCACAACCACATGACAGCCCACATAGCATTTTGCCCTATCCCTATGAACAATGGCTCCATCAGGTACAACAAAGAAACTAGTACCAAAGCCACACCAACTTTCAGAGAATGAATCACCCTTCTTGGATCCTCTTTGCTAACCTTCCATATTTCCTTCCTTGCCAAACCAGGAAATCTTTTCCACTTGTCAGCATAGCTATAAATATGTCTCAATTGCCTAGTATTGGTTTCAGCCATTCAATTCAATTTCTGAGTAGTAGATTAATTGTTGGAGATCCCACGTGAACTAGTGATATGACTGACTGATTTTGTTTTGTGGGATTAAGTTACGTTCAAACTCAATCAGAGACTATTTGATATCTTATTTGAGATTGGAGATCAGGGATTAGGGATCAGGCATCAAAGATAAACGATCCAAGATAACAACGGATCAAAAATGGAAGATCAAATATCAAAATCAAGACGCGCAGCAGAGCTCCAACTTCAATTGGAGCTCTGGTACCATCTGAGTAAATCTAAAACTAAGGAAAAACTGAAATGTTGATATTATGATACAGAGAATTCCTATTTATATAATCCACGTGAATTCCCAAACCCTTATAACTAACTCTCTAACCAACAAATTGTCACCAACGCACGTGTAATATTAATGATTAATGTTTCAGTTATGACCCAGGCCAGGGTATGTTGTGTTTTTAGCGTAAAAGCTTTCATGAGTATATATAATAATAAAGACAGTAGGAGAACTTTCTTGATGATGGGACTAAATGATGACTAGTTATCAAATGCATGGATACAGATAGTTCCAGTGTGTTTACTGTTTACAAAACAAAAGAGAAATAGAAAGTGGTAGCTTTCGCTTACGTATTTTATTATAAATTTTTTTTCATGAATAAAAAAATTAAAAAAAAAAAATGATACTAAGGCCTACAAAAAAGAGTGTCTGTCATCAGCAACTAAATAATTCGAAGTTGAAGCTGGACAATAATTTAATAAAATAAACGGGAGGAGGATTTGACTCCTAACTTAGCACATTATTTCCTTGTCTAAACTTATGCTTGAAGCTAATATTCCAAAATAGTTATACGTAATCACAAATGGCCGAAATCACACTGCATAAGGATAAAAATTATAAAATTATTATTATTTTATGAATTCTATCATTATTTTTTAAACACATTTTACCATCATTATTTTTTTTAAAATTTTTGCACATTTTATTATTATGTTGTTAATAAAATGATTTTTTTTTTGAAAAAAAAAATCATTTTTTATGAACATATGAATACTTTGTTATCAACACATCATTTTTTATCACCCAACTCTTTCTATTTGAGGGAGCTTATATTGAAACTAGGTGAATGATATTAGTAGAAAGTAAATCCTGCATGATACGCGAATATTGATTCTCCTTCCAAAATTTATTTGACTTGTGATTGTGAACTCTACTAACTACTCTGCCCCATAAGAAGGCAAGCCACTCTGAGCAATAACCATTTTTGGTTTCTCGGCGCAAGTCACGACGACAATCTCATCATCATCATCTTTGAAGTGTGCCATTCGACCCAACTCATAAACTTGATCCATAACACGATCCAGTTTAGCCACCATCTCTAAAAGCAAAGAAGTGAAAGCAGCAAAGGGTAATGCTTCCGAGAACTCAAGGCTAATGATGCCACTCTTACTCACTTGCGCCCTTAAAACCTTCTTTGCATGCTCTTCTTTGGATAAATAATCATTCATGGAGCCAAGTACGAGTTGTAGTTGGGATTTCAAGGCATTCTCGAGGTCTTGTAATGCTTCATTCAGATTGTTTGAGAGTGTTTGAGGGGCGAATTGACGATTGTTCCTTATGCTGTTCGCCAGTTCCCTTAATACTTTTGACACTTCCTCTCCAACTCTCATGCATGACTCTTTGTACACCCCACGAATGGACTTTGGTGTCTTCAACAATCAAATGTTATTAACAAGTAAGCATCAAATATGGAGATAAAAATTCAATTTTAACGATAATAGAATAATGATGGAAAGAAAACATGAGTTGGTATATATAATGACCTAGATCAACTAGTGGAAGCACATTGAAATTTATTTAATTTGGCATTAAGAAAACTCTTCTTGAAGTTTCCTAAAATATTTGATTTAGTACCTGAATTTCAGACTGTAGACATCCATGTAGTGCTACAACTGTGTAACTTAAATGGCGAAGAGCAGCTCCCACTCTTGCATATTGATTCCACGGGATTCTGTGGCAATATCTTGAGTATCTTGGTTCCCAGCTTGCTTGTAATGCCTTCACAACAATTCCACATATCAACTTTCTATCACAAAGCATTCAGTTTTGCATAACAACCGAGTTACCACTTACCAGTGTTTCATCGTTTGCTTTTGAGTCTAAAACTGCCTTGTAACCTTCGTAAATAGGATCCACAGATGAATCATCATCTTCAGTTGTTTGTTTTGCAGAATCATCAAAATATCCCACGACACAGACTGCATGATTCTTTTAACCATCAATTCAATGGTATATAGATAGATCAAAGGGCTAAAGCAACTTTTTTTCATATTTAACAAATAATCTTCTAAGGTTCTTTGTTTTGCACAAACTTTCAATGCTTTTTTCTTTAACGTAATGAAGGGATGATCTAGCATTCTATTATTATCTTTAAAAGTTCAGCTTAATTACCTTGTATAGAGTTGGCTAAGCCTTCGAGCTTTGATATGGTGTTGTTTTGGAGGTCTTCCCCTGACCAGTTTGGAAATACCAATGTGCTCATCACAAGACATAGGCCACAACCTATGGCAATGGTTGACATGCGATCTTTTGCAATTTTCCAGACTTCATCAATGCGGTAGCTTGATACAGTTATCAAATTGAAGGTCAGGAGAAAGATCAAAACACCATAGTCATAATTCTTCTTGATATAAGGGATGAACCTCACATAAGTAGTCATTGTTCCTGCCAACCAAAAATGAAAACCAGTTTGACATGTGACTCTAAAATGTTTGTGCTTTGTATGATAGGCTCAAGTTTTTACATGTCAATTGAGTTCCTCTCAAAATTTCAACAAATAGATACTTTTGTGGTATGAAACTATATGGATAAAAAACAGGAAATTAATTCATCAGAATACACAAAAACTATTACTGAAGAAGTGGTTATCTCTATTTTAGTAATTTTGCGAAAACCTTTCAAACTATTTTCAAACTACAAAGCAAGTTTCTTTCATGACTATGATGGTAAATGCTCACCTAACATAAAAACTGCAACACCAATGAAGATTGCGTGAAAAATCCGACCAGGGAAATCTGCAACATATTCAATGAGAAAAGCCAATGATCCTGCTAACAGAGTCCCCAATCCTCTATTTAGTCCTTTAGATAATGTTGCCCCTGCAAATGCAATCAAAGGAAAACCAAAATGATGATAAAAACGGATCCTTCAATGCCTATTGAAGCTGTGATCTAAACAGAACAATGTCACTGAGATAGCCTTACCTACTGTGAATTCCATCACCACAACCACAGTCATAACAGCCCACATAGCATTGTTCCCTATTCCTTTGAACAATGGCTCCATCAGATACAACAAAGAGACTAGTGTTAAAGCCATACCAACTTTCAGAGAATGAACCACCCTTCTTGGATCCTCTTTGCCAACCTTCCATGTTGCCCTCCTTGCCAAACCAGGAAATCTTTTCATCTTATCAGCAAAACTGTGAACATACCTCATTTTCCTAGAGCTTTTGTTACTAGTATTGATTTCAGTTTCAGCCATTGAAACTTTCAAAGCCTAAATCAGCTTTAAATTCTGAGCAGAATAATCATTGATGTTCAGATATGATCAGGGGAATGTTACGTTTAGCTTAAAAGCTTTAACAAGGTGACAAGGAATAGGTAATAAAGACAGTAGGGAAACTTTTTTGTTTTTTTCCTCTTAATGATGGGGACTAATTATAATATGGATACATAACAAAAGAGAAATAGAAGGTGGTAGCTTTCACAGGTACTTTGAGTCAATGTTCAATGGATAAAACCAACCTCACAGAAACTGGTTGTTATGATATTGGAGAAGGTGGTGACCAGAAGCTTATATAACATTAGAGAAATCTAAGCAACTCATAGGGACATGTGGCACCTTGTTGTGGGTGATTTCTCAATATGTTCTCTCTCATTTTATTCTTATGTTTGTTTTTGGTATTCATTGTTAAATAGAATTGTCTAGACTAAGGTGGACCAACTAACATGGCAAAACAGGTTTAGGTTGCAAGTACAGTTGTAATCCTATGTATGCATTGCATGTGACTATTTTATCATACTTAATTTTGTTGATCTTAAATAAGTTACGTTGTCGACTTGTCGTTTCTTCTGAAAAATAATAATAAAATAGTTTGTTGATGGTAGATTGATAATCATGTTGACGAACGTTGTAGCCCACTTATCAAAAAGCGAAGCTAAACCTGCTTATCTTTATTGACAAAATGAAGATATAAATTAAACATTTTGTACGGTGGCGGGTTAAAAGCCTAACACTTTCATAACTTGAGCATAGAAATTGAGTGCAACACGTCTTGTTGAGAAATATTCATTCACATTTAATGCGGGATACAGTAAGATTTTCTCCTTTAGAAAATGACGTGAAGTTAAAGAAAAACTAATGTACCGTTAATTATAGAAGCGAGAGCATAAATGCTCTAAATTTGCTCCATGTGGGGACAATCTAAAGCTTTAATTAAATAACGTCCTTCACAGAAATTACACTTTCAGGTGATTGTCCGACAAAATTATATTTCTAAATATAATTTTTGTGTGTTTACTCGTTACTCGTCTAGCAACAGTCATAACACAGACCGTATTAGACATTATTACAAGAACCAACCACTTGCTGATAAAGATGTCATAAAAACGACTAACAATTAAGAAAGTGTTACTTATTAATTGAAGGGAGGAGGATATGGGGTGATTTCAACAATGTTTGCTTGATAGACAGATTGCTATCTTATGATTAAAACTTCTGCTAATAGAACTATTAGTTGTTTTTTTTTATTACATTTCTGCTTTGAGAAAACCTAAAACTACATAACTGCTCTCCCCACATACGCCTTATTTTCACACACACACACACAACATAAACATCAACAGTTGAGGGTAGAATATGCATACTCCCATGACATAACAATCCAAGTGGATTATTGGTTATCTATCTACTAATTAATCTAATGCATAAGAAGACAAGTCATTATTATTGTTAGCTACTTTTGGTTTCTCACAAGTCATGGCAACAATCTCATCACCATCTCTGAACTCTCTAAAGCGTCCCAATTTGGCTAATTCTTCAACTGCATCTATAACATGATCTAACTTTGCCACCATTTCCACAAGCATAGAAGTGAAAGCAGCAAAAGGCAGTGCTTCTGAGAACTCAAGGCTAGTCATCGCAATCTTACTCATTAGTGGCTTCAAAACCTTCTTGTGTCCCTCCATTGACATTTCACCAGAATAATCACTCCTAACACTTGAAAATGAGAATCTAGTGTCTTCTTTTGAGCCTATAAAGAGTTGTGGTTGGGATTTCAAGTCATCATTCAAGTTTTGAAGAGCTTCATTGAGATTATCAGAGAGTAGTTGAGGGGAGAATTGATGTTTGTTCCTTATGCTGTTGGCCAGTTCCCTTAGTGCTTTAGACACTTCGTCTGCAAGTCTTATGCAAGAGTCTTTGTATAGGACTCGAATTGACCCCGGTGTCTTAGTTCATGTAAAGATGAAAGCATATATCAACAGATTATGAACATAACGAAAAAATAACAATATTTTTATACTAGGATTTATATTCCAACCTATTATTGCAAAGATAAAGCATATATCAATAGATTCTGAACCTTTTCTAAGTGTAATTTTTTTTTTTCTGTAAACTAGTTGAATAAGATATATATAGTACCTGAATTTCAGATAGAAGACAGCCATGGAGTGCAACAATAGTGTAACTAAACTGGCGAAGAGTAGTTCCCACTTTAGTATATTGGCGCCATGGGATTCGGTGCCAATACTTTGACCATCTTGGCTCCCAGCTTGCTTGTAATGCCTGTTTAATTAATTGCACATCCATATAAGAACTTCCTTCTGCTACAAAAAAAAAAAAAGCACCAATTTTGGACATATATGTTTAACTTCACTAGGAGTTACCAGTGTTTCATCTCTAGCTCTGGAATCTAGAACAGCCTTGTAACCTTTGTAAATGAGATCCTCAGTTGGATCATGATCTTGAGTTTCTTGATTTTCAGAATCAAGAAAGTATCTAACTACACAAGCTGCATGATTCTTTGTACCATCAATTAATGATATAAATATACTAAGACAAATAGACAATAGTAGTGTATTATTGATCAGTTTCACAAAGTTGGGTGCTTTTCTTTAACATGAAAGTTAAGATGAATTCTTTACCTTCAATAGAGTTGGCTAGGCCTTCGAGCTTTGTTATGGTGTTGTTATGGAGGTCTTGCCCAGACCAGTTAGGGAAAACCAAAAGGCTCATAACAAGACATAGGCCACCACCAATAGCAATGGTGGCTATACGATCTTTTGCAATTTCCCACACATTTTCAACACGGTAACTTGATACGGTTATCAAATTGAAAGTCAAGAGAAATATCATAACACCATAGTCATAATTCTTCTTTATATGTGGAATGAACCTCACATAAGTTGTCACAGTTCCTGCCAACAACAAATAAAAGCAATCACAGGACAAAAAACATTATTACAAGTTCGGAGCGAGGTTTTATTTTGTTTGTGTTTGATCCATAGGTTTCTTATGGGGTTTTCTGTCTGAGTGGAGGTTTGTGACACTTGGATTTCGTTTCTTAGTTGGGCTTGGGCCCGCAAGGAAAATGATTCAGATTCGTCCATAATTTACCATTTTACCGTATTATTGGCCAGATTTTCTCATGCTTTTGTTTTTGTTATTTTGTTTTTATTTCGTCAATTATTTCTAAGGAATTAATCAATATTTTTTTTATTGAATATTATAATGAGCTATATTAATGACGTTAAATAGTATTTTTTTAGGTTTAATATATTTTTATCCCTATTCCCTACACGTTTTTATTTCTCATTCTTTACCAAACAATAAATAATAAAACCGTTGCTTAAAAAAATAATAATCTATAACAATAATAAAAAAAAATATCATTAAAATAACTCTTTTTCCTGAACACTTCTTTATATCTCTTATACCTTTTAATAATATAAATAACTATTTATTTTTTATAACTATCCGATATATAATAATATAAAGAATAATTCTTTTACTTTTTACTGTATTAAAGTTAGTTTCTTTTCTATAATTTGGGGTCTGCTTGGTGAAGCGAAGTAGACGGGTATCCCCTAGATATTGAATTTAATTAACATCCGTAATTAATGTAAAATTAGATAATTTTTTGTTTATATTTAAAGTTTGGAAAGAATATATTTTGATTGTATAACCTTAAGCAATTGTGCTATTTTGATTCTATAATTTTGTTTATTAACAACACTCCTCGTTATAAAGTGCATGTCGGTTTTAGTTCGGACTCCATGCTAGCTATCTTGAATTTCATGCATGAGTAGATTTGCTTCCTCAATTTTTTTTTTGGTAATTCACCAACACACCCTTTCAAACGATTAAACTACAAGCAAATTAAGATTCTTTAACGTAATAATTAAGTGGCCATTCATATATACTTACCTAAAATGAAAACTGCAGCGCCAATGAAAAAAGCTTGAAAAACCCGACCAGCGATGTCTGCAATATACTCAACAAGAAATGCCAATGATCCTGCCAGCATAGTCCCCAACCCTCTATTTAGTCCTTTGCCTAATGTTGCTCCTGCAATATATATATAATTAAGAGCAAAACAAAAAAAAAATGATGAAACTAACTCACTACCTATGATCGTAAAAACAAGACGACAACAACAACGTACGTTCGAAACAAATCAATTAATGTTCTAATAATAATCCCTGTTAGAAGAGGTGCATATGTCTACAATAATTTAATTAGTGTCTTACCAACAGTAAACTCCATGACCACAACGACAGTGAGAACAGCTGACATGGCATTTTGTCCAATCCCCTTGAACAAAGGTTTGATTAGATACAGCAAAGAAACAAGTGTCAAAGCCAACCCCACTTTCAAAGAATGAACCACCCTTCTTGGATCATCTTTCCCAACTTTCACTGCTGTTCTCCATCCCAAAACTGTATATCTCTTCACTTTCTCACCAACACTATTCATGTACTTCCAACTCCAATGCCTTGTGATCATGCTGCTTCTGTTGTTACTGCTTCCAAAATAATTGGTTTCAGCCATTTGAAACTATATATATACTTTCAAGCCCGAATCAGATTATCAGTTATATATATGTAACCTTTATGTTAATGTTTATATAGCTTAAAAGCATGCACAAGGAGACAAGCTAGGAAGGGGAAGATCGAGTGTTAAATAGAGAGGGGAAACTTAATTATTGTTTGGTTCGATGATAGGGATTGTTAGATCTGGATACAGAGACAATTCAGCTCAGGGCTCCACTAGTACGTGTTAATTTACAAAGAGAAAGGGAAGTGTATATAAAAGGGTGTTTTGTCTTCGGTTGAAGCATGCATGGTGCACCTTCTTATAGGGGATCCAACAATATTGTAGTACCACCTTAAATACTGTGCTTGACTTGTATCTTGTCAAATACAATTATTTACACTTGCGTGGACGGTTTTAAACTCTGACATATCATAGAACCCTTAATGCTAGTGTTAATTTTGAAGTTGACAATAGCTGGTATCTGCTTTTGAGTAGGCACACTTGCATACACACTTGTTATATATATTTATGCATGGGATAAACTTATGACATTCAAGTTTACCAGTAACGGATGTACGTAGTAATGAAAGTGCACTCATACAAGTTTTAACAACTCCTTCAAGTTTTAACAATCATCGGTAAAAAAAAAAAATTGATAAAAAATTATAAATAAGATTTTATAACTTTATATCTATTTTATCTAATTTTATATATTTACACCACTGAATTTATATTTTATAATTTAAACTCACTGACCAAGGTTTTAGAAACATCACTGAAGTTTAGTACATATTCTCACACATAGACTATTTTGTTATTCTTTCTTTAAAAAGTACTAGCTTGCTAGCAATGTGGTCAAGATTGTTGTTGCTCACTTATCTTCAATTTTTTAGTTTGGGCAATATTTTTAACAATACAATAGTACAACAAGCTGGTATCATGTCATTCATAATAATGACATGAATACAATTTGAAGGATAGTCAAAATTATGCAGGCTAACGTAAGATCTAGACATCTTTATGAAAGTGACTTGATTAACTTGTCTATGAACAAATTTTACAGATGAATTTTTCAATCAATTGAAAATTTTCCTTACAAAATCTCACTTATCATAGGGAGGAGCGTTGTCGTTGGTTGTATATGGTGCTCCTTCTTACAGGGGATGTGCTCTTAGAGTTAGACCAAAAACACTGAAATTCGAGCCAATACAAAGCCAACAACCCGTGGTAATAGTCTAAATAGATTCGCCCCACCTGTTGCACAAGCTTTCAGACACTAGCCGCGGCCTCCTCATTAGTCATTACATGTAAGGCTATTAGTTATTCTGATACATTTTCATTACTTTTCAACTTTTATAAAAGAAAATAATAACTAGTTTTTTAAAAGTATTTCTACAATTTAATCCTTCAAGCTCTTTGAATCACTAAAATTGTAGTATCCTCATTAAAAATAAAATCATTTACTTTCATTATTCAAAGAAAAAAGGCATTTAAAATTTAAACTTCGAGATATCAAATTAATAAAAAATTGTAAGAAACCAAATTGATCACAAAGTGAAATGGAGTTTTACTCATTTACCCTAAGCTTTTATATCGAATTTTGGAACCTTTTTATTAAAGTTAGCTAAACAATATGATTGCTATTGGGTCCAAAAATATTCTAATAACAGTGGTACTAGGATCATGAAGGTCATTATAGTCAGATGGTACATGTATTATCCATTGAATGTTCTACTTAATTAATGATGGCTGAACCAGTGATTTGAAAATTTGTATATTATTCTACAAATTTTACATTTAAGTTGAGATCCTATCATTCATCTTCCAACTGATCCAGGTGTCGACAAGCTACGGTGGATCCCATCAGCAAATAAGAACTCGCAGATAATATGAATGGAAAGAAGCAATAAATGATGCCATCGCACAAAAAGCCCACCATGATAACCTACTAAGGGCCGAAACATCAAAACTCTTGTCATGTCATAATCTTCAAATACTGATTCCTTGTCACTAGAATTGTGCCAAACTTTTCTGGGTATCCTGCAATCGATGATCATAAAACATTATAGAGAAAGAAAATATTCACTAAATGTTGGTAAAAATGAACAGGGGACAAAAGAGCGGCCTTTACCTAACATGAAGAATTTACCGGAACTCGTCGTGGTCATGGTAATCGCCATCATCATCTTCATCATCGTTGAAAATAGCACTATAAAATACATATGGGTTCTCAATCATCTCAGTCAAAGTAAGACGGCCATCCTTGTCCTCGTCTGCCTGTCAATAACATTATTTCATGACTTCATACATACAATGGTTACTGATGAAATAAATGCATGATGTTATGCAACAGGTGTTGGGAGTGATAGTGAGCCATCTTTGTCGTAACTATATTATTACAATGTTTGATGAGATGATGTAACGCAACAGATGAAGAAGTGCATGCTGAGGCCATCGTCAAGAAAATTTAATCCGATGGTAGCATCTAGTTAAAAGATCTTAATATGTAAATCAAGCACGTGGGCCTCAAAGAAAATAAAACAGAGACTAGTTAACATATAATACTTCAGAATTCAGATTGTTAAATAGAAGACATGCACAGCAGATTTCCCATCAAAGAAAACAATACCATTAACCATCCCCCCCTTCCTCCCTCTTAAAACAGTATAGAAGGGAAAGGTTGTCAACATATAATACTTTACTGGTATGTTTGGTACAAATGAAAGAAAATAGAGAGAAAGAAAAACATAGATAACAATACATTTTTCTTTGTTTGGTTGAAGAGAAAAGGAAAAAAAAAAAAAGTTTACTTTTAGAAACAAAAATTCAAAATTTTATTTCCTTCCAATTCAAATGTCAAACTTTTCTTCCCTTCTCCAGTGTCTTTCCCTCCTTCCAAACAGAAGGTATATTGCTAAATGGATGATATGCTCATATGCACCCCCAGCTCTCCCACCAAAGGAAAAAAAATGCTCTACCTTTCCTCTCTCCTAAACCAGTTCATATTTACTAAAACAAGTTTTGGTAGCAGCAAGGAGTGGAGATAAATCTGGCTGTAGTGATCTGTGCACTTAGTATATCAGAAAAGAGACATTATTTGACCACAAGCAAATGCAAAATGTGCCCTTTCAACAACTAAAACTGGAAATTGGAGGAGGAAAAATGGATAATAAAATTGTTTTACTTAATAATGAAGTCCCCCAAGAAGCTATAATAATAATGAAAACAAGCAGACAATTTATCCCAAAAGGAATTGCAGACAAAATAAATCTCAATTATTCTTATCCAGAAAGAATGGGAAGTAGGAACTCATTAATTAATGATTATGATTTTAAAGAGATCAGACCGAAAGTACAATTATCAATTACAAGCTAAAACATTTATTAAAAAAAAAGAAAAAAAGAATCTTTAGTGATTAAGAAGCAGTGGCCAGCATGCTATCACCAATAAATACCACATAAAGTGCAGCTATCAATTTACAGGGCGGCTATAGTAAGAGACATTATTGATTTATCATTGATCTCAGAAAGAAGTGTCATTTTAAGTTTAACACCAAAGATAGAGCAATGAAGAATTTCCCACAGAACTATCAAGCTACAGAAAACTTATCAACTACATCACATTATTACTTCTGATATATTGAGTACTGAAAACATCTAGCAATATTTATTTCAAAATTTTGTCTCAAGGCACTCTGGCAAAGTAAGCTAATAGATATTCACCCATTACTAAGATGCAAAGTAGAAAGAGAAGCCCACATAGGATAGAGTCAATGACTCACACTCACACGGTTAGTGAGGAAATTATAAGTCAGCAAGGGGATTCTAACTGTAATCACCTGCTTACATGGCAGGAGGATCATGAGGAAAAAAGAAAAATCAGTTAAGAGGTTATAAGGAAAAGGAGGAATAGAAGAGGATGAGAGGGAAACAGAGAAGCGAGCAAGGATCAAGTGGGCAATTTGATAGTGGGTTACAAGTCTCTTGAATGACATTTGCAGCTTTGCCATATTTTCTCTTTCTTTTCTGTTTTGGTATTTTTATTAGCTATCTGTTTACCGAGAGCCAGGGAGAGTCTGTGAATCTGTTATTGTAACTGGGAACTATTCCAACTTTTTTATACTCTAATGCCTGGGTTCCTACCAAAGCACATAAAACATTTACTAAAAAATCAGTGATGAATGTAATCCTTGTCAAGCCAATATCAATTGAATAAGTAGTCATTTGCATGATCAGCTGACTTGCAATAAAGAATTGGCACCTTTGTCAACAATAAGAGTGTAATTAATGTACAGTTAAATACAGTACCTGTGAAATGATATAATCTGCTTGTTGCTTTGCATAATAATGCTCAGATGGATGGAGTTTCCCAATTATGGGCAGTAGTTCAACATCTGACAAGTATCTGCAAAGATCGAGATGATAACGCAAAATCAAAAGATAGTATGCTATTAGGAGACTACCAAAATGATTCAAAAAAAGTAGACTAATGATGAAAATAGAAAGGGTGAATACCCATCCCCATCCTTGTCAAGCTGAGCAAACAACACTCTAGCTGGAGCATCCATTGAATTATCATGTGTATCATTGTGATTTTCTTCATCATAGTTCCTAACCAAATCAAATAGCCCATGGAAAAATTCTTTAAAGTTGACCTTCCCATCTCTGTCTGTATCTCTTTCCCTGTAAAAAAGAAATGGGTATATCAAACAATAGTAAGCCAAGTCAGTGATATAAATAAGGTCACCCATATACCCAGCCCTTTGTAACCTTTGCTTGCCACTATTACAATGCTGTTTGGCTTTATTGTTTTTTGGTTACTATTTGGCTCCCTTTTTTCAATTTACAGTGCTAGCATAACATTAAAAACGGAGAAGGTTGGAAACTGGTCCTGGTTTTTGTCCCAAATGCGGTCTAGCCTCGCTAGTTTTTGTCCTAGATGCAATTTGGCTCCAATTTTTGCAGTGTTGTTAAGTATGCACTACAGTGGGACTATTACACTATGGCATTGTAGAAATCCTACAATCCCCTATCATGAGTCCTTTGTAGTGCAGCTTCCACGAAAACAGCTATTGCAGCTGCAATGAGTGTAACGGTTTCAACAGGCATTTTGGCGTCACAGTTTTGAGACTGAGATGTGGGGCTACATGTGAACCCTGAAATTTCCTATTCGAAGTTTCTATAATTTCAATTTCCACCCTCCATGTGTAAAACTTATACCCTGAAATTTCATCACAATATACTGAACCTTCGTAGACATTTTCTGATATTTGAGTTACCTGACTTCCTCCTTGCACAACCACTGATGAAGCTTAGGATTATTGCTGTCAGCAGGGTGCAGAAAGCTAGAAGACAACCGAAACAAAAATAAGGAAAATCATTAGCAAAGAGCAAAGGGGATCATGGTGTTCGCATACACAGCAAGTAGTAGAGGTCTCAGTCTCACTCATTGAATTCGGTTAAATTTAGAACACCATCTCCATCAGCATCCGATGCATTAAAATGCTCTTCCTTCCACCAACCCATATCATAACCGAAGGACTCATTATCTGACAGCGAAACAAAATAGAGTAATGTAGTTCAGAAAGCAGTGATGACATACATTTCCACAACTATTAAAAAAAAAGAAAGACGGTGGAAATTCAAAGCAAAGTGATCTCAAGTTACTTATAGTAGCAGTGTAATAATCTGGTATGAAAGAAGAAAGAAAGAGAGAGATCTACCTGCATTTTGAACCCAACTGGGAGGATCGTACTCGGAAAAGGAAACGAAGCCATCGTGGTTCTTATCGTGAAGCTCCATCTCCCTCTGCGTGCGATGAAGGACCTCGCGCTGGGCCTGCTGGAGGTTCCACTGAGTCAACTCGTGCTCGGTGACGAACCAATCGGTGGGGTCCACATCGATCTTCGGGAAAAGGAGTATCAACCTGCTGGTAACATTAAACTTGTCCTCGTCATTGAGGTAATCCTCGGCGTTCATGAAGTCCTCCCACTCGGGCTGTGACTCATGGGCCGGGGCCGGGTCGGACTCCAGTTCGGGGTGGGCCTGGTGGATTATCTGCTTCTCCCATTCTTTGTCCTCGCGGTGGCGCTCGAGCTCCACGACGAGGGGGTCGAAGGCGACGGCATGGTGGCGGGAGGGGGCGAGGGTGAAGTTGGAGCGGAGCTTGAGGCGGCGGTGACGGTGGCCGGAGAACTTATTCGGGGAATGGGAGAGGAACAAGATCAGCACCGCGGCGATGAGTATGTACAGGAATAACGATGCTTTGCCCATCGCTACTTGCTAGCAGTAACAGACACCAGATCTGATCACGTTCATTCTATTGCTATTACTCGCCGCCTTTATCCGATTTTTAAATCGCATTTTCTCATTATTCTTATTATTACGATCTACGTAACTTTTTAATTTTTACTGCGTTTTGTTTTGGGGGTAACCTCAGACTCAGAGCCTCGTCTTGCTCGTTTCGTAACAACTACTACCAGGACAGTGTAGTACTATTTTGCAGAATCACTAAAAAAAAAAAAAACAAACAAACAAAGAAAAGAAACACCTTGTCACTCCTCTTGATAATGATTAATGACAAAGAAAACTAAAATAGAAAAAAATCTATATAAATTTTTCTATACACTCGGTTAATTAAAAATGTATTATAAAATTCAATAATACTATAATACATAAAATAGATAAAAGTGCAAAAGAAAACATAACTGAATTAATATTTACTATTGAAAACAAAAACAATGTTTTGATTTATAAAAATACACATTTTTAGAACTGGGTTGTCAAAAGTGATAATTTAATATCAAGTTAATGAATTTAATATTCATATAGGACATTTATCTATTGTTTTATCAATAAAAATAAAATATTATGTATAAAATAATTTATAACAACTCACACACACTTTTCAAGTAACCAAGTTATATCTCCTTAGTGACACAAATGGTCAGAATCGACCTTTATTTATTAAAATGGCAATCAAAAACATTGTTAAAAGGAAACTCTTTTTTTTTTTTTTTTTTTTTTTTTTTTGACTTATAAACTCATAAAACAAATCTAATTAACAAAATAAATGTAAATAACACATTCTTTTTATATGATTGATTATAATTTATTAAAAATTATAAACTAAATCTTCTGAATCTTACTTTTAAGTCAGATGATAAGAGGATTATTCAAAGTGGAACTCACCATTAATAATTAATAATTTTTAACAAATTTAAATCAACATTAAAAAGATGGTCAAAGATAATTTCATGCCAATGTCTATTCCTTAGTAATTTTACGACTCAATGGGTGTAAATTCAATATTAAATAAAAGCATGATTTGTGTTATTAAAATCCATATATAAGTTGTGAATTTTCGGAATGGTAACTTTTATGTTTATTTCTAACCTTTAATATATCTTATTTTTTAAAGTTTAATCTATCTTTAATCAGGAGAAATCCAGAAACACGATAGTCGGTAAGAGGAGGGTTAAATATTTATTTTTCTAAAATATGTTTTAGGTAATAAAAAAAATATCCAAATTTTATATTTTTTCTATAATAAAAAATGTCATTGATCTTGATATATCAAATTTTTTGTTTTAAGTCTTTATTTTTAAATAAATAATATAAATCAAATTATTTTTTTAATTGATTTCAACGATTTCTACATTAATACTAATAGTTCACAGATCATAGGAATTTAAAATAAAATTTTATATATCAAAGAACCAATTACAAATAAAAAATTGGAGTATACAGGATCTAAAACATATTTTAATCAATTTTTTTTTGCATAATTATTAAAATGTCTATATTTTATAAAATTATTTAACAAATAATAAATTTAACAAAAACATTTATTATTAATTTTATGTATAAAATTAAAAATAGAATCTACTACTAAAAAAAAAAAAAATCATATGCTCCACTTCATTCTCATAACACATGTGTTATGTGTTCACTTTGATTTGTATAAACTTATTATGATTATGATTAAATGAATCGATCAGTGAGCCTACGTGTTTATTTTCCCTTTTACCTGAAGATATTTTTTTTACCAAAGATCTAACCCAAATGGCGTACAGGACAATCTAAAATGATTTATATTTTCTTAATTTTAAAATGGAAACAACATTGTTAAATTTTTTCTTTATTTAGCAGTATTTGTGTATAGGAAAAATAGGTTGGTTTGCAAAAGTTGTAATTACTTGATCAATAAAAGTTTCACAAGTTGATGCACAAAATCCACAGTCGAATGAAAACATATTTTGTCTAATCCAAACTTGTATTACCTTTAATTACACACACCAGCTCCATATCTTACAAACGTGTCGTTTTGAAGCAAAGTTCCACCTTACTTAGTGAAGTTACTTTCTGCAGTGAGAGATCAATGAAAGTCTTTACTCGAAAACTGAGGTACAGTCTCCAAGGAGGATGAAGAGTGTACTCAGCTCCCAGTCACTTATCTCACTGTTAATCTAATATTGAAGGAATCGATTAATAGTTTTATGCATCAACAAGCATGAAGATAACCATGCTAGGACACGTTATTTAAGACAGAAAGGTTTGATGTTCAATATTGAACCACCCATGAGTCCATGATTGAGTCCCATATCGTCGAATAGAGATAAAAATAACATGAAGGTTTGTTATAAAATGTACATTTCACAATTAAAATCTTCATACCTTTCTCGGCCTTTTGGCTAAGATCAAGTGTAGTATCTGTTCTTATCAGTTTAATATCTGATATGTGGGCCATCGGTCCACACGATATTAAATTAGTTTTTTGAAGGGGAGAGCCCATTACAGTAGCTTGCTATTGGGGTTCTCAAGTGTCGCCCATGTCTTGCACTATTGCATGGGCCTGGCGCACCCTACGATTTTAGTTCAAAGTTTGTATCATACATTTATAAGCTTTTTTAATTAATGTATGGAGTTGTTTCCCTTTGACCTTTAATTTACTGTGCTGGAATGCAATAATTTAGTTTTGAGTTATTAATTTTTATATAGTGATTCTAACAAAGTTAAGAAAGTAAATTATCAAATTAGTTCTTGTAAAATGTTTTAGTTTGATGATACTTGAAATAATAATTATGTTACTAACTGAAAAAACATTATTTTCACCAAAAAAAGGAAAAAAGAAAAAAGAAATGATATATTAAAATTATTAAATAAACAGTGTCTTGAAATATCAGAAAAGTTTCAAATATCTTTTGAGCTTTTGAGGCCTCATTCATGTTGTCTCGACACAAACATAAAGATTCAAGATTTGATAAAAAAAAAAGAAACAAATTAAAGAAGACATACCTAGATGTTGGGTGTACTTGATCTGTGCACTTACATGCTTTTGGCTTAATGTTCTTTTCCATTATCGTTTCCGCTAGTTTGTTTTTGTTGGCTGAAGTCCCACATAGACGAGGGCAATATAGGAAACTGGCACAGGCTATTATAAAATAAGTTGTCAGTCAATCCTCAGAGGCATCTTTGCGCTTGGGGCAATGACGCAGCTAGTGAGGTACTAACCGAGGCGCGTCTATTGCTGGTTGAAAACTATTTCCAAACCCCCTCTTAGGCCTGGGTTTTGCTCAGGCCTTCGAGAATTTCTGAAAGGGCTCCCTTTGGGGTAAAGTCCTGCAATCTAGTTTAATTATTAGTTTAAAGAAGTTATTTGTGAATCTAGCACAGTTTTCATTACGAGGACTGGTTTTGAGAGTATTATTATTTTTCTCCTTCATCAGTATATCTAATTCTGTTTATATAATCTGAAATTGCAGTGAGATTAGGGGCAAACATATCTGAAATTGCAATGAGAATGCTTTTAATCAATTTTTTAGTGTGAGAAGGGGAGAGGCTGTTCAAAGCTTCTCAGTGTTATAAGGTCAATGAAAGTTTTTAGTTAGAAAGGCCACATGTTGAGGATCCATTATAAGGTCAGTCATGAAGTATATATAAATAAAAGCTCTTTCGTATTTATTTATCAGTTTCTTTGATCCAAGTTCTGAAAGGTATATATGGTTGTTTACAGGTTGCCATTCCATTGAAGAAGATAAGTATGTAAACCAAAGTAAAAATGTTTAGAAGCCAACACGGAAGTACATAGATATTGTCGTTGAGGACAACTTTGACTTCTGGTTCATGGGTGTCTTAAAATATCAGAAAACTTTAAAATATCTTGAGCAGGCAGTTTCTCAAGCTTAGCAAATTAGAAAAATAACTGTTGTGTCGCTGAGATTCATGTTGTCAGACAAACACAAAGATATAAAGGATGAGCAGAAACAAACTAAAATTTGGGAGGCTGGCATCTATTATTGAGGACATTGTACTTTGTCATTGATAAAAGCCACTTCATTGTTTTATCTATGGCATGTGCTGGACACAACATATTGGTCTGTGACAGACAGCAAATACAAGTGGTTCATATCAGTTGAATTGCACACTTGTTGCTAGCAAACTGTGAACAAAGTTTGTGAGTGCAAGAGTTCAGCGTTGGTGCCTTCTTTCTTGCAGAATACAAGCCACATGTATTGACTGATTGTTAATTCTAATTAGTTAAGGACCAAATGACTTTTGCAGAAGGTATTCATCCATGGACTAGCCTATGTTGGAGATAAATTGAAGAAAAGTAAATTGCTAGTTGCCCAACTGATGTTTAGGCTCAGTTATTTGTAAATTGAACATGTAAATATTTTCAGAACCAGGTTATCAAAAATGTATTCCAGATTGTATTCTTCCTATCCAACTCTTTAATAAAATTTGTATATAATTATTTGGATGTGAGTTTGTGTCAGTTAATAGTTTAAATAATTAACAGGAATGTGAGAGATGAAACTCATAAATGAAATATTCTGGTATAATTAGCGGGTTTATTTCATTAAATGCTGTCATGTCAATAATTTTGTTACCTATTACAGTTAGTTCTAGTAGAGGTTAGGTTGAAGTCGTTGATCTCACTGCATATGGAACGGGATAAGTTAGTATAGTCCAAATTATTCAGTCTACAGATTTGGTCTTGTTTTGTATTTGAATCGTGACAATGTGACCTCTGGACTTTCAAAAAATTGCTACTTGCTAGGATACCCTTTTAGTTAATCAAATCTAGTCTGGCTGGAGAACACAACTTTAAGAAGTTGTTAACTACCTCCATATATACACACACATACCAATGCCCTATGATATTTATAAAAAAATAAACATTTAAAATATTCCAATCGGCACTCGCAAGAAATAGGAGTCATTTTTTTCTCAAGAATATGGCCAATTCTCGACCTTTGAGTACAATTTATAAGGGTATATGATAAGGCATACTGATAAATGATAACTTCTTATACCTGTAAACGATTTGCAGTTATCCACTTGACAACATGCACAACTGACACAGGAATATATATAAATATTCCCTTCAAATTTCAAAGCACAACAGTAGCATATGCCCTTCCAGAAACACTTGGCAATTTGCTTTTCCAAAAAACATTGAAGTATGTCGAACACTCTTCTCTTCCCCATCACATGACTTTCAACGTGCGGCCGCAGATAACTTTCCATTTTTGACATGAACAATTTCACGTGCCACTGTTATGTTTTTTGTGTTGTTTATCCCTTACCATCATCATAGCCCTGTCAGCAAACTCACTTTATAATATGGTTTTGTTAATGACTGTCTGAGCTTTAGTTTAGTCTCAAACCACACGAGAGCATGAATGCAATGGTTTTAGACTTTTAGTTGCTGCTGATATCAATTTCTTCAATGATGAGTCAATCACTCGAAAACAAGATAAAGGTATATCTATATTCAGGGAATGGTCCCCTTTCATTTCCCTTGAGAAAAGCAAGAGATTGTGTTGTCTCCCACATCACATGTCGGCACATGTCCTGTCACCTTGCCTAATGCCTACCCTTGAAGAGTGGTGTATACACCCTATGCAATTTCCAACTTAAACTATCATAAAGTATTAATAGTATTTTAGCATTGAACTTTCATAAATTTAATTCAACCTTCAACATGTTAGAGAAAGCGAATAGATGATGTTTTATGTTAAGCAGCCTGTTAATTGCAAATAGGTCATAGATATTAGATAGTCTTTCTTACTTTGTCCTAACTAATCACAATAGAATTTGGAGAAATAAGGCATCAAAAGGTTCAAATGCCAACACATGCATAAAGCCTTGGTGACACATCCTCGCATAAGCTAGTAAAGTATTGGCTGTATTGCAACTAATTGGTGTATTTCATCATTTACTTTTTCGGGTTTAATTTCCTTACCTGTTTACCAAAACAGGCAGTTCTCCAATGGCTTGTGGGACAACATGACAACATGCTATCAGCAACAATGCTTTTATTTGCTTACTTCGATCAATCACCATGGAACCTTGCACCTGAAGATATATAAAACCTTTTTTCTCAAAGCCCCTTAAAATTAATCTTTCAAGAGAATTTTAAATTTTGATGAAAAAGTTGACTTGAATATTTCTCTACCACTTTTTCTAAAAGCAACCAAACAATCCATGACTTGAATAACTTTCCGTCAAACTCAAATTGGCATTCCATTGCCTTTATATGAATCATGAACGTGGTTGATGATCTAAGGTTGAGTCATCCAAGATTCACTTTCTAGTTTGCATCCCTTTAAATACCTCTTTGGAATACAAGGGACTCATCAACCCAAGTGAGCATAACTTCCTTAACAACCTAGTATTTCTTTCGGACCAACCATTCCTCTTGATCACCTGCAGAAACCTTATTAATCATCAATCATGCAGACTTCACTTCTTCATCAGCTAGTTGTTGGAACTCCAGTCATCTCAGCAACACATGATCAGCTTCCAAAGTCAGTTAACAGATACTTACCTGGTCCTGCCACTCAATGCCGATATTCAACCACAACATCAAAGCAATGTAAATTTTTCCTTTCCTTTACAGACAAACATCTAACTTTGTTAAGACCTATTTATATATATACCTTAAATATTTGAGCTTGGTGAACAGATCTAATTCTATTTGTATTATTCTGGAATTACAGTGAGACTGAGGACAAATATATCTGAAACTGTTAAGAGAAAGCTAAGTTTAGGGGCTCGCATTCTTCGAGTGGGTGGAGTGGAGAAAGTGTTTAAGCAGTTTTTTAGCATGGAAGAAGAAGAAAAGCTGTTGAAAGTTTCGCAGTGTTATCTGTCCACTACATCCGGTCCTCTAGCAGGTTTCCTCTTCATTTCCACTCACAAGGTTGCCTTCTGCAGTGAGAGATCTATGAAAGTCTTTACTCAGAAAGGTCACATGTTGAGGATCCGTTATAAGGTCAGTCATTAAGTAATATATACACAGGCCAAATTTTAACTAACTTAACAAGTCCTTACTGAAGAAGATAAGAAAGTAAAATAAATTAAACTTCTCCTATGTTAAAATCAGCTTATGCATTTCAACTTTTTTTTAGAAAATTCTCTTATCTAATTTCTTCAAAGATCCTATGCATAAGCTAATATTAACATAGAAAAGTTTTATTCATTTCACTTCCTATTTCCTTCTTTTTCCAAGTGTTCATGGAGAATTTGTCCTAGCCTAACTTTATTTTTTTCAGTTTCTCTGGATTCAAGATTTGCTGAAGTTCTGAAGTGTATTTGATCATGTGCAGGTTGTCATTCCCCTGAAGAAGATCAAGTGTGTGAACCAAAGTGCTAATGTTCAGAAGCCAACACAGAAGTACATAGAGATTGTCACGGAGGACAACTTTGATTTCTGGTTTATGGGGGTCTTAAAATATCAGAAAACTTTAAAATATCTTGAGCAGGCAGTTTCTCAAGCTTAGCTTAGTAGCAAAATCCAGTGTTGGAACTTGGAGATTCATGTTGTCAGGACAAACAAAACTGCAAAGGATGACCAGAAACTAACTAAATTTTGTCTGCTATCACCAAAGATGTTGAGGTTTGTCTATGACAAAAGAGATTTCACTTCATTGTACACATCCATCTTTCTGGACACGACATTTGACCTGTGATAATCGCGAATGGATGTGGTTCATGTCAGAAGAGTTGCAGACTTGGCTGCCACCAAATCACATTGCGAATGCAAGAGTTCACCATTTGGAGCATCATTTGTTGCAGAATCCAAGCTATATGTGTTCTCTATGAAGGGAAATTACTGTAGGAGAAAAGTTTGAAGGAAAAATACATAGAAAAAGAGGGACAACAGTGTTAGCTGCCCAAATGTACAACTTTGAGGATCAATTACCCATTGATTTATATTGTAAATGTTTTCAGGACCTAAGTTTGTAATTCAGTTTGTATTTATACCATCTAACTTTTAGTCAAATTTGTGTATATAATTATTTAAATGCGAATCTGTTTTACTTAAGTAGTTTAATTAATCAGCAGGAAGTTATTGGTCTCACTCGATCCATCTTTTATATTAGGATCTGAAAACGAATAAGTTTGGATGGTCAAAATGCTCATACAGATACGGTCTTGTTTTGTGACTGAATTGTGGCAATATAACGGCTAGAGCTCTGGACTTTTTCACATTTTCATCAACTTTTGTTGTGTAGAATGACAATCAGAAATCACCATAGCTTCCAAGTTCCAACTATTGCGTACATGAGACTATTACAAGAGGTATATGTCCCACATCATCTGGAAAGTGAGTGAAGTTTCTACCGCGCGAAAGTTTTTTCTTACCATTGGATGTATTTAACTTCAGAAATTTCTTCTTTCTTCTTTGTCTTTTTTGTTTTTCTCCCTTTCCCCAATTTGCCCCTTGAAGATGTCTCTTCCCTTCCAAGATGCAGCAGCAGCATCTTCTTCTCCACCTCCTTCCCTGGCGGTGGATCACATCACCGCCGGCCTCCACCTCCCTCCGGCGGGCTGACTTGGGGTTTTTGTGATTCTTTATTTGTCATATTTTTTCATACCTCTCTCTGATGGGGATAATGGGTGGAAATCCATGTGGGGTGGGTTGGATCTGTTAAAGTTTAATCCTTTGTGGGTTTAGGGTGAATGGGTATGTGGTTGGTGGTGGATCGGTGGCTGGTGACAAATTAGGAAAAACATAAAAAAAGAAAAGAAAAGAAAAAAAGAATAGGCCAAATGTGGGACTATAAAATTTCTTAACGATGTGGTTTTAAAGTGCATAATTGATAATTGATGCAGCAGAAACAAACGCCCGGTAAATCTAATCTGGTGAGGATAAACTTTCAGAACAATTTGTTAACGACTCCATCTATACAGGAACCTTTATCCTTAGGAAGATTTCATTTTTCACTTCTTTTATTGTCGAGTCAAATTTTCTCAAAACAAAAGTGGTATATTCAGGAATACAGCCAATTCTTCAGCTTTCTATGCAATTTCTTGGGTATGAAAGTCAACTTTATGGATAGATGAGATAAGCTATCACTGATAACTTCTTATATATAGCATTGTAGGTTCCCACTTGACAAAATTCACAACTCACTTGAAATGCGTACACTTGATAATAAAAAAATGCAACATACAAAAAATATATTTTAAATTTCAAAGCACAACATTAATCAATTCTTCACTAGTAAGGTCAAGTATGTCACATCAATAGTAACTTCTACTAAACATATATCAACTGAGACATGGCAATTTTCTTTTCCACAAAACTTTGAAGTATGTCCAACGTGAGGCCACAGATCATTTTCCATTTCTGACTAAAACAGTTTCACGTTCCTTAGCTTTTGGCTTCTTTCTCTTAATAATCCCTCACCACCATCATAGCCCTGTCAGCAACCTCACTTTAAGATATACTAGTTTGACACAAACAAAAAGCACTGATGGCTTCGTTAATGACTGCCTGAGTTTGAAAAACCCCAAGAGAGCATGAATGCAATGGTTTTAGACTTTTAGTTGCGGCTGATATCAATGATGAGTCAATCACTCGTAAACAAGATAAAGGTATATCTATATTCAGGGAATGGTCCCATTTCATTGCCCTTGAGAAAAGAAAAGCAAAGAGATCGTGTGGTTTCCCACATCACCATGTAGGCACATGCTGTCAACTTGCCTAATGCCTACTCTTGAAGTGTGTATATATGCATATTGACACACCCCATGCAAATTCCAACTTAAACTTCCATAAAGTGACCTTAACAATATTTTAGTATCCTTATTCAACCTTCAACCATGTTAGTTACAAATAGGTCGTTTATATTAGATAGTCACATGGGATAAACTTCACAATTTCTTTACTTTTTCCTACCTTACACAAGACAATTTGGAGTCTGGCATCATAAAGTTCAAATGCCAACTCATAAAGCCTTGGTGACGCATTCTCACATGAGCTTATAAAAGTATTGCAACTAATCTGTGTATGTATTTCATCATTTACTTTTTCGGTTTTAATTTCTTTGCCCATTTCCAAAACAGGCAGTTCTCCAATGGTTTGTGTGATAAATTGGCAATATGCTATCAGCAACACTGCTTTTATTTCCTTACTTTAGTTCAATCAATCACCATGTAATCTTGCTCCTGAAGATAGATAAACCTTTCTCTAAAGCCTCTTAAAATTAGCCTCTAAAGGAATTTTAAATTTTGAAAAAGTTGTCATGAATCGTCATGTACTACCATTTTTTAATTTCTAAAAGCAGCCAGACAATCCATGACATCAAAATATTATCTTGAATAACTTTCCCTTCAAGTTGTAAATTGTAATGCAGTACCTTTATATCAATCTTGGTCATGGTTGAGTCATCCCATGAAAAAGTCAAGATTCACTTCCTAGTTTTCATACCTTTAAATACCTCTTAGGAATACAAGGGACTCATCAACCCAAGTGAGCATAACTTCCTTTGCAATCTAGTAAGCAGTAGCTACGCCTGTTCCTCTTCACCTGTTGCTAGTCCCTTCGGTAAAACACCTCGTTCGTTAATCATCAAACAAACATGCAGACCTCACTTCTTCATAATCTAGTTGTTGGAACTCCAGTTATCTCAGAAATATATGATCAGCTTCAAATGTCAGTTAACAGATACTTGCCTGGTCCTGCTACTCAATGCCAATATTCAACCACAACATCAAAACAAAGTAAAATATCTTTTCCTTAATTTACAGACAAACATCTAACTTTGTTAAGACCTATTTATATGTACTGAAATTTCTTAGCTTGGTGAACCGATCTAATTCTATTTATATTACTCTGAAATTGCAGTGAGACTAAGGACAAATATATCAGAAACTGTTAAAAGAAAGCTAAGTTTAGGGGCTCGCATTCTTCGAGTTGGTGGAGTGGAAAAAGTGTTTAAGCAGTTTTTTAATGTGGAAGAAGGAGAAAGGCTGTTGAAAGTTTCGCAGTGTTATCTGTCCACTACATCCGGTCCTCTAGCAGGTTTCCTCTTCATCTCCACTCACAAGGTTGCCTTCTGCAGTGAAAGATCAATGAAAGTCTTTACTCAGAAAGGTCATATGTTGAGGATTCGTTATAAGGTCAGTCATTAAGTAATACATATATATATATATATATGCACAGGTCAAATTTGGATGAACTTAACAAGTACTTAGAGGAGAACAAGATAAGAAAGTAAAATAAATCAAACTTCTCTCGCAAGTTAAAATCAACTCGTGTACTTCAACTTTTTTTAAAATTCTGTTATCTAACTTCTTCAAAGATGAAATGCATAAGATGATTTTAACCTTTTTTTATTCATTTTTACCTCCTATTTTCTTCTCCTTTGATGTTTATGGAGAACTTTATCCTAGCCTGTGTTCATATTTCTCAGTTTCTCTCTATCCAAGATTTGTTGAAGTTCTGAAGTATATGTGGTCATGTGCAGGTTGTCATTCCACTGAACAAGATAAAGTGTGTGAACCAAAGTCAAAATGTTCAAAAGCCAACACAGAAGTACATAGAGATCGTCACAGAAGACAACTTTGATTTCTGGTTTATGGGTGTCTTTAAATACCAGAAAATTTTCAAATATCTTGAGCAGGCAGTTTCTCAAGCTTAGCTGAGTAGCAAAATCCAGCGAGTGTTCAAACTTGAAGATTCATGTTGTGAGGACAAACACAAACATACAAAGGATAATCCAAAACAAAAGAAAATTTGGCTGCTATCATTGAAGATGTTGAGCTTTGTCGATGATAAAAGATATTTCAGCTCATTGCACATATTCATCCTTCTGGACAAGACATTTCACCTGTGATAGTAGCGAATGGATGTGGTTCATATCAGAAGAGTTGCAGACTTGGCTGCCAGAAAATCGCATTGTGAATGCATAAGTTCACCATTTGGAGCATCATTTGTGGCAGAATACAAGCTATATGTGTTCTGTGGCCTCGGCTGGCAGTGCCAAGGACTGTTTTTTAGGAAGGAACAGGGTTATGTTAGAGCTCTAGGAAGGGGGATTATTGTAGGAGAAACTATTGAAGGAAAAAATTCTTTGAAAAAGAGGGAACAATACTGAGCTGTCCCAGTGTACAAGTTTGAGGATCAATTACACATTGAAGTTTAATGTAATTATGTTTTCAGAACCTGACTTGTAATTTAGTTTGTATTTATACCATCTAACTTTTTAGTCAAATTTGTGCATAATTATTTAAATGTGAGTCTGTTTTACGTAAGTAGTTTAATTACTTAGCAGGAAGTTGTTGGTCTAACTAGATTAAATTACACATTGAATTGAAGTATAATGTAAAAACAGACTCTCTTTTGAGGGATTAAAAACATAATTAAACTTAAATTAAGATTACTCTAATTGTGGGACTGCATCGGAAAACTGATATGTTTGGATTGTCCAAATGATACAGATAGGGTCTTGTTTTGTGACTGAATTGTGGAAATATATCGCCTGAACTTTCTTTTCACAATTTCATCACCTTTCCTTGTGTGGAATGTGAATCGCAAATGATAATAACCATATCTTAAAACTGCAGTGTGTATGAGATTATTACAAAAGGTATAAGTCCCACATCTCACTTTCAAGAAATTCAAGAATCAAGATGTACGGTTGCAAATCAGCAACTCCACTAGTGAATAATGAGAAGCTAAAAAAAGATGATGGAGCCCCAGAACCACAAGAGTTTGCTTATAACGATCCCATTTATATACTATATACTAAATAGTATATACACACGCGTAAGAACGCCCTATCTATACAAATAAATAGAAATCTTTTGGAGAAAAAAAATCCTTAATCTTATAATTTTTCAGTTCAGTTTTTCTCTCGAAATATTTCATTAAGTGAACGCAAGAAATATGACAATTCTATTGTACAAATTGCAGTCGAGTCAAATTTTCTCAAAACAAAAGTGGTATATATCCAGGAATATGGCCAATTCTTCAGCTTTCTATGCAATTTGTTGGGTGTGTATAAAAGTTAACTTTATGGGTAGATATATGATAAGGTATCACTGATAAATAACTTCTTATAGCTGTAAACCAACGTGCGGTCAGCCACTTTCCATTTCTCACATAAACAAACAATTTCACGTTCCATAGCTTTGCCTTCTTTCTCTTAATTATCCCCTTCTCATCATAGCCCTGTCATCAACCTCACTTTAGGGATATATATAGTTTGGCCCAACAAAAAACACCAATGGCTTCCTTAACTGCCCGAGTTTTTTTAGTGTGGTTTCAAATCCACAAGGGCCAAGAGAGCATGACTACTACTATGGTTTTAGACTGCTGATATCAATTTCTTCAATGATGAGTCAATCACTAGAAAACAAGATAAAGGGATATCTATATTCAGGGAATGGTCCCCTTTCATTTCATTTCTCTTGAGAAAAGCAAAGAGATTGTGTTGTCTCCCACATCACCATGCATGTAGGCACATGTCCTGTCAGCATGACTAATACTCTTAAAATGTGTATTGACACACCCCATGATGCAATTACCAACTTGAACTTTCATAAAGTCTTAACAATATTTTAGCATTGAACTTTCATAAATTTAGCATCCTCATTCAACCTTCAACCGTGTTAGGCAAAGCAAAAAGTTAATGATATTTTATGTTAAGCAGTCTGTTAATTGCAATAGTCATATCACATGGGGTGGATAAACTTCACCAGCTGGCATCAGAAAGATCAAACTAATTGCCAACTCATAAAGCCTTGCTGCTGATGCATCCTCACGTAAGTATTGCAACTATATAGTCGTAGGTGTATTTCATCAGTCAACTTTTTTCTGGTTTAATTTATTTCCTTACCTGTTTCAAAAACAGTGCAATTCTCTAATGGTTTGTGACATATGGCAATATGCTATCAGCAACAACAACGCTTTTATTTCTATACTTCGATCAATCACCATGGAACCTTGCTCCTGAAGTTATGTAAACCTCTCTCTAACTCTAAGCCTCTTAAACTAACCTTTCATGGAAAGTTGAATATTTCTGCACCATCTTTTTTCTAAAAGCAGCCAAACAATCCATGACGTCAAAATGTTATCTTGAATAACTTTCCGTCAAATTGCCATGCTATGTTCCTTTATATGAATCATGAACGTGGTTGATGATCTAAGTCTGAGTCATCCCACCAAAGGGTCAAGATTCACTTGCTATTTTGCATCCCTTTAAATACCTCTTTGAATACCAGGGATTCATCAACCAAAGTGAGCATAACTTCCTTAGCAATCTAGTATTTCTTTCAGATCATTCATTCTTATTGATTACCTGCAGAAACCTTATTAATCATCAATCATGCAGACTTCAGTTCATCATCAGCTAGTTGTTGGAACTCCAGTCATCTCAGCAACATATGATCATCAGCTTCAAAAGTCAGTTAACAGATACTTACCTGGTCCTGCCACTCAATGCCAATATTCAACCACAACATCAAAGCAATGTAATTAAATTTTTCTTTTCCTTTACAGACAAACATCTAACTTTGTTAAGACCTATTTATATATACCTTAAATATTTTAGCTTGTTGAATGAATCTAATTTTTTTTATATTACTCTGAAATTGCAGTGAGACTGAGGACAAATATATCAGAAACTGTTAAGAGAAAGCTAAGTTTAGGGGCTCGCATTCTTCGAGTGGGTGGAGTGGAGAAAGTGTTTAAGCAGTTTTTTAGCGTGGAAGAAGGAGAAAGGCTGTTGAAAGTTTCGCAGTGTTATCTGTCCACTACATCCGGACCTCTAGCAGGTTTCCTCTTCATCTCCTCTGACAAGGTTGCCTTCTGCAGTGAGAGATCAATGAAAGTCTTTACTGGGAAAGGCCAAATGCTGAGGATCCGTTATAAGGTCAGTCATTAAGTAATATATACATCAGTTAAATTTGGATAAACTTCTCAGCAAATACTTAGAGTTAGGAAAAGAAAATAAGAAGGTAAAATGAATCAAACTTGTGCACCTCAACATAGGCGTAACTTGATTTGAGCTTAGAGGACAAGTTTTATTCGTTTTACCTCCTGTTTTCCTCTCCTCTGAGTGTTTCATTGAGAACTTTATAAAGCTCTTTGTATTTCTCAGTTTGTTGAAGTTCTAAAAGGTATATACGGTCTTGTACAGGTTGCCATTCCACTAAAGAAGATCAAGTGTGTGAACCAAAGTGCTAATGTTCAGAAGCCAACTCAGAGATACATAGAGATTGTCACCGAAGACAACTTTGATTTCTGGTTTATGGGTGTTTTAAAATATCAGAAAACTTTCAAATATCTTGAGCAGGCGGTTTCTCAAGCATAGTTGAGTTACTTAGTAGCAAAATCCACCATTCAAAGTTGAAGATCAAGTAATCAGAACAAACACAAAGAACGATCAGAAACAAACTAAAATTTGGCCGCTGTCATGAAGATGTTGAGCTTTGATAAAAGGGACTTGACTTCATTCGTAGCAAATGGATGTGGTTCATATCAGCTGAGTTGCAAACCTGGCTGCCATCATATCTCGTTGTAAATTAAAGAGTTCACCATTTGGTGCAGAATCCAAACTATATGTGCATCTTTTGAGGATGGGATGGATGGGTTTATGTTAGAACTCTATGAAGGGAGATAACTGAAGGAGGAAAACTAATTAGCTTCTCAAATGTACAAGTTTGAGGCTCAATTAATTACACATTGATTCATTATTATGTAAATGTTTTCAGAACCTGAGTTTGTAATTCAGCTTGTATTTATAGCATCTAACGTTTTAATGAGTGAATCGATTTTGTTAATCAGTATTAGTTTTTTCTTTTACTTATTTCAGTTAGTTAATTATAGCTGAGTTACATATGTTTGATTAAGTTTGGTTGAAGTTATTGATCTTACACACTGTATCCATCTTATAAATTAGGATCGCTGCATCTGAAACGGATAAGTTTGGATTGTCCAAATGATACAGATAGATAGGGTATTGTTTTGTGACTGAATTGTAGTGTATATACTATTACAAAAGGCTCAAGTCCCATATCGAATTGTTTTAAGACATGATCAAGTTGACGGAGTCTAGAGTGCGCAAGTGAGTTATTTCAGATGGTTGGATTGTTTGTTTGATTATTGAATGAACGATTAAGATTTGTTGTTTTCCTTATTCTCTGTTGTTTAGATTCCCAGTTTACCCTTTTCGTTTCTTTTTTAGTTTTGTTCTCATTCCTCCTCAGCGCGCTCTTCTACCGTTCGTAAAGGATCACAGAGCTAGGCGGTAGCTGCGACCTCACCGGAGAATATTGAATGGAACGGTGAGATTTTGAGAGTTTAATGGATTCACGTTCGTCGGAATCTGCCATCCATGAGCGACGAGGTACTGTCATCTGATACATTTCTGATATATATATGTATTTTGATTTTGATTTCGACACATGAAAGCTTCTTATTATTCTCTTAGAACCTTCACAATTATATTTATATATTCTACAGAGAAAGTACGTAGCAAAATGATATCGTAGTTTAAGCAGTAAGTATAAGAATATGAATGAATAGGATACATACAACTCATCTCTTACCTAATTTTCCAAAAGCATTCAAATTAATCAAGGAGGCTGCGGGCATCAGAATTCAGAAAATGCGTCAAAAGATATAAGATAATGTGTAAAATGAAATTAATCTGTACAAGAAAAAAAAAATGCTATTGATGAAAGGATAGAAATTGAAATATAGTTATTAAAAATATAGCGATATAGTACTAGCATTGATCAAATCAAGAAGGAGGATTGTTCTATAATGGTTACCGAAAAGGGTTTGTCGGGTACAAAAGTTATTTTTGTGGGTACGTGATAAGGGTCTTACGGTATCAATGATAACTTATTATACCTGTAACCACTAGTTGGTACCCACTTGACAGCTTGAAGCACATAAATGCATGATGTTCTTTAATTCCAATCAATCACAGCACTTCACAACATGCACGCACAACTTATGTACTATGTACACAAGAATTTATATATAGAAGATCCCGGTATAGTAAATTGAATCATTCCCCTGAAATTTCAGGGGCACAACATTAATTAATTCCTCTTATAATTAATTAGGTAAAGAAATTGTGGTGTACATACAATATAACAAAAATAATGATGTTTTCTCACCCTTTAAAAATACCAAACAGAAAGTGATCATGAATAATGAACTTCAAGTGTAAGCTTTCCGTGTGGGGGAATGATTTGGCCATTTCCTTTTCCACAAAACATTCAAGTGTCCCTCCCCTTAGCCTATACTGTTTCTAGCACATGAAGTCCATTTCTGACCTTAGAAATTGATATCTTTTCCTTCCATATCTAACTTAAACGATTTGCCTATGTCATGTACCATTGCATGTCTCTTTTTTCTTTAAACCTTACCATGTCACTGTCACCTACCTAGCTGTAGCTAACTCACTTTATGTTAGTCTTTTCACCCACTAATGTGTTTCTATTAGTTAAACTTCACTAGGTCTAAAATGATTTTCTCATCTCCAGAAGGATGTTCCTCTATATATTCATATGCATATATATCATATGACTTGAAAAGATAGAGGAACCCCATCTGATTTTGATAGTTGTGAATTGTGATCTTCATTCCAGGAGGGACCAAAGAATTCCTCAGACCCTTGCTTAAATATTTCAACACTAACCTGTGCTGATCAGACATAAAATATGCACCCTTCAATTAATATTGGTTCTCACGTTTAGGACTTAAAATATATCAAAGACAGACATTAGACAATGTGGAGGGTGCAAACTTTTTTCCCTCTTTACTTTATCTAATAATAGTAAAACTTAAGAGAGGTCTGGTATCAGAAAGGTGAAATTCCAGCTCAGAAAGCTTAAATGACACCTTTACATTTGCATTTATGAATAAATAATGTGCCAATTGACGTGTTTTGTCACCATGCACGTGGCATTGTCCCAACAAACCAAAAGGGCGGCATTTCCTAAAAGCTAAATAGTTGCTTATACTATTATTATTTGATTTTTTTTTTCCCTAAGGACCCAGAAATTAAAATTGCCCTGGGTGATTTTATTCCCTCTAAATTCTTAATTATATGGGGGTAGATGGATTTTTTTTCTTATTTTCTTTCCCTAGTTGCATACACTAAACCTTCAGCCAGAAATAGTAAACGTGGGAACATTATACCTGTAGAGCAACACCAATTAGTTCTCTTTGTATACATCGTGGCAATTAAATCACTGATGTACATTCATAAGTATAGATATAATGCAAATCAGTGGCCAACCTAGATAGAGTCAATATCGAAATGCGGTGAAGAAAGCTAAAAGAATAACAGAACAACCTAAGTAACAGGCAGGCAGCCAACCACGTTACAAGTTTTTATATTAAAATTCAACAAAATCAACTTCCAGGGGGATATATACTTTGAACATCACAAAGTTGCTTTTTCAATTCTTTAATTAATAAACAACACATCTTTCTTTTTTTCATTATTGCTGTGGGCAATCCAACATGCAAATCTTCAAATTTGAATTACTTTTTTCTTTTTAGTCTTCATGATGATCCATATCTGACTCATCCAGCAAAAAGTCAGGAGTCAACTTGTTTCCATTTGGCCATATATATATACCCTTGTAGAACACAAGGATTCATCAACCAAAGTGTTAAGAGCTCTTGAATATTATTCACAAGCTAGTCATTGCTCAAAAGACCATCCAAGAGATAGAAGGGAAATTCCTGAGATATAACAACAAAAATGAAGTCCCCAATTCTTCATGAACTGGCTAATGCAGTTTCTGTCACCTCAACATACCATGTTGGGAAGTCGTCAAAGAGATATTATTTGCCTGATTCTTGTGGCAAATACAGCAAGTCTATCACGAAATCAAAGCAAAATAGAGCACCCTATCATCACAAATCTGGATTCTTACAAAGATTCCGAGAGCATGGTAAATAATCCTTAAAAACTTATATTTAATTTGTTACTTTTGCTTAGTTTCACAAGACATAGAACAAACACTTCAAACATTTCTGCCATAATTTGACATGATTGGAAAAACAAAATGAAGCTCTTATTGATGGCTTGAAACTGTTGTTGTAACATGCAGTGAGACTTGGACCAAAGATAACAGACACAGTGAAAGGGAAATTAAGTATGGGAGCGAGAATTCTTCAGGTTGGTGGAGTAGAGAAAGTGTTCATGAAACTGTTTAAAGTGAGAGAAGGGGAGAAGCTGTTGAAAGCATCACAATGCTTCATATCAACCACATCGGGTCCTATAGCTGGTCTTCTCTTCATATCCACTGATAAAATTGCATTTTGCAGTGATAGATCCATCAAGGTCTCTTCCCCAAATGGAGAAGATACTAGAGTCCATTATAAGGTGACTTTCTTTTTAATTTTCTTTTATATATAGTGTCTATGCAAGCAAAGGATTAATCTTTTCTTCATACTTTGGCTGACATGTTACTTCAATTTCAATGTCAATTCAGGTCTCAATTCCCCTTACAAAGATAAAGTCTGTGAACAAAAGCCAGAATGTGGAGAAGCCTTCACAAAAGTACATGGAAATAGTGACTGTGGATAATTTTGATTTCTGGTTGATGGGTTTCTTCAACTATCAGAAAGCTTTCAGATGTCTTCAGCAGGTTGTCCCACCAGCTTAGAGGAAAAAACTGTAAAAGTAAAATTGTTTGTCCCCTCTGCTTCATCACTTATTTTGTGAAGCTGCAGAGGTTCCAAAAATGTGCAAATGTTTTACATAATTTTGTTAATGATAAAAGCAAAAACTTGCTGTTTTTTTTTTAACTTTTGGTTCCATTGTCCAACATACTACAAAGTTATTAGTTCCTTGGAGTTTTAAAGTCTGGCAAAAATCTGCAAGCAAGGATATTCAATAAATAAGCAAGATGATAAATTTACTGAAGAGAGAGAGAGAGTAGTGGCCGTTGTCCGTCGATGATGTTCTGAAGAGAGAGAATAGTAAAAGGGAGGGTAGATTCGACATAAGAAATTTATATTTATCTATATATCTATATATAATATAAATTTAATGAAATTACGAGAGAGAATTATTCTTTTGTTAATTTAATACACGATAATGTCTACTTAAATTATTTAGAACTTATCCTCTCATTTAATGCAGAATAATCCTTGTTTTTTTCATATTTTTAAAATTTTATTTACATTCAATGTTCTTAAATTTTTAAAATATTTCTATTATTTTTCATATTTAAGGTTTAATGTTTCAATGTTTAGGGTTTCATAATTTATTGTTTTGGTTCATTATTTTAAATTTTAAGGGTTTAAAGTTTAGTGTTTTTTCATGGTTAATGGTTTGTGTCCAGAGGTTTTAATTTAAGATTTTATGAATTATGGTTTCATGATTTCATGTTTAGGGTTTAGAGTTTCAGGGTTTATGGTTTATGTCATAAGATTTTACATTTTCATGTTGCATAAGTTATGGTTTCATGTTTTAGGATTTAAAGTTTTATTTTTATAATTTAGGGTTTTATGTTTTATAATTTAAGATTTAGGATTTATGGTTTCATGGTTTAGTTTGAAGGTTTCATGATTTAAGATTTAGGACTTCATGGTTTATGATTTAAGCTTTCATAGTGTAAGATTTTATATTTCATTAATAATAAATCGAAATCCTAAATATTTAGGGTTTCATAAATGAAATCTTATTTATTTAGGGTTTCATTAATGAAATTCTATACTACACCATAAATTGAAACCTAAATATTTAGGGTTTCAATATTGAAACTTTAAATATTTAAGGTTTCGTAAATAAAAACATAAATCAAAATTCTAAATAATTATACTTTCATTTATAAAATCCTAAATTTTATCTTAAATTATATAGCATTAATGAAACCCTAAATTTTACCTTAAATATATAAGGTTTTATAAATTAAATCATATTTCAAAATTCTAAATAATTATGTTTTCATTTATGAAACCCTACATATTAGCCAAAATATTTAAAGTTTCATAAATAAAACCATACATTAAAAACCTAATTATTTATTTGAAACTATAAACCGAAACCTTAAATATTTAAGGTTTCATAAATGAAATTATTTATTTAAGGTTTCATTAATAAAACCTTCATTTTCACCCTAAATTAAAACCTAAATATTTAGGGTTTTAATAATAAAACTTTAAATATTTAGGGTTTCATTAATGAAAACTTAAATTAAACATCAAATATTTAGGATTTCATAAATAAAACCCTAAATATTTTAAATTTCATAAATGAAATCCTAAATTCTTAGGCTTTGATAAATGAAATGATAAATCCAAATCCTAAATAATTATGTTTTCATTTATGAAACCCTATATTGAAATCCCAAATTTAAAAGCATTAATGAAATCCTAAATATTTATGATTTTATGATTTTATAAATAAAATCATAAACTCAAGATTTAAATATTTAGGATTTCATAAATGAAATAATAAATTTCATCATAAATATTTAGGGTTTTATAAGAGAAACCTTAAATATTTAAGGTCCCATAAATTAAACCCTAAATGCAAACCCTAAATATTTAGGATTTTATAAATTAAATCCTAAATTTCACCTAAATATTAAGGGTTTAATAAATAAAACCTTGAATTGAAACCCTAAATATTTAGGGTTTCATAATTGAAACAATAAATTGAAACTCTAAATATTTAGGGTTTCATAAATAAAATCTTATTTATTTTGGGTTTCATTAATAAAACCATATATTACACTCTAAATATTTAGGATTTCAATAATAAAAATTTAAATATTTAGGATTTCGCTATTAAAACCCTAAATATCTAAGGTTTCATAACTAAAACATTAAATTAAAAATCCTAAATATTTATGTTTTCATTTATGAAATCTTAAATTGAAACTCTAAATCTTAAACAATTAATGAAACCCTAAATTGAAAACCTAAATATTTTGGATTACATAAATGAAACCATAAATTTCACCTTAAATATTTAAGGTTTTATAAATGAAATCATATTTCAAAACTCTAAATAATTATTTTTTTCATTTATGAAACCTTAAATTTCACTAAAAATATTTAAAGTTTCATAAATAAAACCTTACATTAAAAACCTAATTATTTTGGATTTCATAAATGAAACCCTAAATATCACCATAAATATTTTCAATTTTATATTTGAAAGAATAAATCAAAACCCTAAATATTTAAGGTTCAAAAATGAAATTATTTATTTAAGGTTTCATTAATGAAACCTTAAATTTCACCCTAAATTAAAACCTAAATACTTAAGGTTTCATTAATGAAATCATAATTAAACACTATATAATTATGGTTTCATAAATAAAATCCTAAATATTTTAGGTTTCATAAATGAAACCCTAAATTTTTAGGGTTTGATGAATGAAACCATAAATCCAAACGCTAAATAATTATGTTTTCATTTATAAAACTCTAAATTGAAACCTCAAATTCAAAAGCATTAATGAAACCCTAAATATTTAAGGTTTGATAAATAAAACCATAAACTCATAATATAAATATTTAGGACTTCATAAATAAAATTATAAATTTCACCATAAATATTTAGGGTTTTATAAGTGAAACCTTAAAAATTTTAAGTCACATAAATGAAATCATAAATATTTAAGGATTCATAAATAAAACCTCAAATTAAAACCTTAAATATTTAGGGTTTCATAATTGAAACCCTAAATAGTTAGGGTTTCATAAATAAAATATTATTTATTTAGAGTTTCATTAATGAAACCCTATATTATACCCTAAATTAAAATCTAAATATTTAAGGTTTCAATAATAAAACTTTAAATATTTAGGATTTTTCTAAATTAAACTTTAAATATATAGGGTTTCATAAATAAAACCTTAAATTAAAACTCTAAATATTTGAGATATCGTAAATAAAACCATAAATAAAAACCCTTGATATTTATGTTTTCATTTATGAAACCCTAAATTTTACCTTTAAATCCTAAACCATTAATGAAACACTTAATTGAAACCCTAAATGCAAAATCATTAATGAAATCCTAAATATTTAGGGTTTCATAAATAAAATAATAAATTCAAAATCTAAATATTTAGGATTCATAAATGAAACTCTAAATTATGCCATCAATATTTAAGGTTTTATAAGTGAAACCTTAAATATTTAAGGTCTCATAAAAGAAACCTAGATATTTATGATTTCATAAATAAAACCTATATTTTACTCTAAATATTTAAGATTTCATAATTGAAACAATAAATCGAAACCCTTAATATTTAAGGTTTCAAAAATAAAATCTTATTTATTTATGGTTTCATTAATGAAACTCTAAATTAAACCTTATTTATATAGTGTTTCATAAATTAAATCCTAAATATTTGAGGTTTGATAAATAAATCCCTAAATTTTTGAGATTTCATAAATGAAACCCTAAATTCTTAGTGTTTAATGAATGAAACCATAAATACAAATCATAAATAATTATGTTTTCATTTATAAAATCATAAATTGAAACCCCAAATCCAAAACCATTAATGAAAATCCAAATATTTAAGGTTTCATAAATAAAACCATAAATTCAAAATCTAAATATTTAGGATTTCATAAATGAAACCCTAAATTTCACCATAAATATTTAGGGTTTTACAATTGAAATAATAAATTGAAACCCTAAATATTTAAGATTTTATTATGAAATCTTATTTATTTAGGGTTTCATTAATGCAGCCTTAAATTTCATCCTAAATTAAAACCAAAATATTTAGAATTTCAATAATAAAATTTTAAATATTTAGGATTTTATTAATGAAACCATAAATTAAACCTTATATATTTAGGGTTTTATAAACAAAACATTAAATATTTGAGGTTTCATAAATGAAATCATAAGTACTTAGGATTTGAGAAATGAAACAATAAATTCAAACTCTAAATAATTATATTTTCATTGATGAAACTTTAAATTGAAATCGTAAATCCAAAACCATTAACGAAACCCTAAATATAATAGAATTTCATACATAAACTCAAAATCTAAATATTTAGGATTTCATAATTAAAACCCTAAATTTCACTATAAATATTTAAGGTTTTATAAGTTAAACCTTTAATATTTAAGGTCTCATAAATAAAATCTTAAATGAAAATCCTAAATATTTAAATCATAATATATATAAAACAATTTACAGTTAAACAATATTGTCACTCGCGACTTCTCATGACCATGGTTTTCTTTTATGTTCACAACATCAAATTATGTCTTCCTTTGTCACTTTGACAATTACATTAGCTCAAACAATATAATGTTAAAATTAAGACAGGCACAAAATTAGTCGTTGTCGACGAGTTTCTGGGGAGAAGCCGTCATCATTGCCCCCATTGCTAAGTCTCCAAGAAGATGTCTTCGTCATTGTCAGATTTCTGGGAAGATGCTGTGACAGAATATTTTATAAAAGTTAAATTCTCTATGGTTCATACCAATTTATCACATTTAATCTATGTCTTTTATTTTTCCTAAGCTTACATATGATGGCTGAAAATTCTTTTGCATGGTGCGGTACATATTCAACTAACACATCTTAGAAGTCATCTTATTTAAGAATGTAAATGCACACAAGATTGCACTAAAAATATATATATATATATATTTTTTAATCATTTTTAATTTAAGTATTTCGTGTTACATTACGCAAATTCATATCTAGTTTATATTGTTTGGAGGCTTTAACATTACTGGTTTGGTTAGAAAGTTTTTCTTGAAAAAACTACCAACTTAAAATTAATAATTTGACAAGTTAACCGAAGCGTATGAATTATAAAAATTGTATATTTTACGCGTCAATTATTATTTTATTTTATTTTATAAATATGACAAGTTATTATTCTCTCCTAAGTATACATATACGTATATATTTAGTTATTTCACTTCTTCATTTTTGTAACATGGGTCACTTAGTTGATTAATTAATTTAACTATATATTTTCAATTCAATAAATCAACTTATCAGCTTTTAGTTTTTAATAATTCCTAACTTTTAACTCCTATTATTTTTGTTTTACTTTCAACTAGTTATGACAAAATTGAGACACAGTAACCTTCAGTACAGCATGCCAAAGGCTGGACGTTGTTTCGTTGCTATTTCTGACTTGAGAATTAGGTTCATTCATCATTCATGAATCATGAATCATGGGCAACCTCGTTGTACAGTTGAGACGCGTTTCTGTGAAAGTGGCTTCCCCTATTTCATTTTTAATGTCGCATGCATGAAGCTTGTTATCTTTATTAAAATTTGGATTTTTCTTATTAGAAAAATGGTTTATATGCTGTGGGGCAAAAGGATGATGAGGGAATGATTCGGCATTCCCTTTTCTTTTCCTCATCCAAAAAAGTTGGTTACCTTACAGCCCCCACCAAATGACATTCATTGCCGACCTAATATTTAATGTGGTTCCTTAGCTAACTAAGTTACTAAGAAATAAGCAGAGAAGCCGTTGACCTTTTCTTCTTGCTTATTTTGTGATGATTTGTTTTTAGCCCTTTATTTTCATTGTTATTTTTTCAGTGATGTGGCATTGGCTGCTAGTGTTTCTATTAGGCAGCTTTACGATGTTGAATTCTCACTTAGATGAGAAATGAAGCAATTTGTCATGATTGCAAAGTTACCTTTTTATCCTAAAGAACAAATTACATGTTCCAAAAGAAACATAAAATAGTAGTTATTTATAGTTGTGATTCCAATTGGAATTATACTAATTCTTATGTTTGAGTTTTTTTGACACCTTTAATTGGGATAATTATGGATGAAGTTTTATTGGATTTTAGTGGGTGGGAATTATGCACGTATGATGATAGAAATAGTGGTAGTAGGGTGGTGCGAGTTGTGGTAGGCCAACATGGCGGTGGTAGCAAACTAGCAGCAATTAAATTTAGGAGCCATGATTCTGATAGTGGTCATAAGAGAATGAAAAAGACATATTCAATCGTTAATTGATCGATCCAACAAAATTACGGTATCCTTTGTTCCAAAAGATGATTAACCAATTGTTAGGCAAAGGAGAGGAAAACAAAACTTGGTTGATCGATCACCTTAATATTTTGTTTAGCAAAGTATGGCATCTTTCATTTCAATGAAATTACGTTGAATTGCCAAAATTGACCGTCAATCAATTTCTGTCAGGTAGACTATATTCCAATTCAATTCTCACCGTGACATGTGGACATTTTTGCACGTTGAGTAAACTCTCATCAATTTAATGTTTCAATTTCTTCCTTCAAAATTCCATTTGCTTCATCAACACAACACAACTCCGCCAAAAAAAAATGAAATTGATCACCAAAAATAAATAAACATAATCGAGGGCTATTAAATGTCAAAGCCTTAGAAAATCATCTAGTATGTAAATTTAACATCTCATTTCCATTCATCGCACATTTATTCCATGCCTCCCACCCCCCCCTTTTAGTTTTCTTTTTATGCGAAATACTAGTATAACCTAAGAACTAATTTTGACAAAGCTAATGATAATTTTATCTGAACCTATTTAATCAAACTTATTAATTTATTTCGATAGAAAATATTCCCATGACAGAAAAGAAAGCAACCATCTACCATAGAGACCAAAATGTAGAAATGCAGTAAAAGGACCACCAATACCTGACTTCCCTAACTCCCTCAACCTAAAACTTATGCTTACTGTGAAAACATAATCAAGGCTATCGTAGCATCAGCTTGCACTTATGGAACATTCATCAGTGAAACATGTTTAGACAATGGGTTTACTGAATAGGAGATAAACAATGCCTGTGTCAGTTACAAGATAACAAACTAACTATAAGAGAATTAAAGACGAGGTGATTAATCTAATCAAATCAAAATTTATTGATGTGTCTCAAAGGAACAAAAAGCATGGTAGAACCAGTTCTTTTTTACTGAAAAAAAGAGAAAAAAAAATTAAAATGTTGCCGAGCAAAAAATTTGAAGCACTGTCTTTACAGATCACTCCATCCTATAAAGATGGAAAAACAATCTCCTGAACTACAAGTTCAAGACTCTTTCCTTTCATCTTAATACCATGTTGATATTCTCAACCAAAATGGTACAACTTATTTATACTTTATACAATTAATCATGTTTCATCTCATATATTTTCTTGCCCATTAATCTAGTCCTATTCCAGTTTCTCATTCTTTGTTTGGCAAATGGAAGCACTTGTTGTTGTTCCTCTTTCCAAGCCACTCATAAATTTCAAATTAAGATTCTCATTCTAACATAGTACAGAAGGGACAATTATGAAATCCAAAGCTCAAAACACATCCTAATCAAATGACTAAAGAAAATAAATGAAAGTGGTTGTTTTATCTTCTTGCTACCAGCTTGATTCTCATGAGTAAATCTTTGAAGGTAAATTTTTTTCTGATGCCACCCTTTAAGGGATAAGTGATCTTAATAGGAGGCTGCCTTAAGCTCTGTCCTACACTATTTCTTTCTTTCTTTCCATCTCCTAAGTCCTAAACAACATTTCTTCTTCTTCTACGGATACATGATCATTGATCTCAGCAAAAACAAACTCAACATAATCCACGGGGCTATACTGATGCCACAAACAAAACATGTGTTACGAGTGACTGACTCGAGCAACTAAAAAAAGTCACAACAAGGGACAAGCATTACAGGGAGAAACTGCAAATTCCATTGAGGTAGTGTGACATGATCACATTGATTCAAATGCTATATACAACTACATAATAAAAGCTTTCAAATAAATAAATAATAACATGGCGCAAGCTTTGATTTAAATCCACTAATACCAAAAGAAGAAAATTCAGAAACCACGAAATATATTACACAAATGGCAGAACAGAGCAGAACGGAACATACCAAGCGGAATCAAACAATGGCACTTCCTCCTCCACCGGAACTCGAAGCTCCGTTAGAATTCGAAGAAGCGGCATTAACCACTCTCTCTTCCTCGTATTCCTTATCATCCGTTGGCAGCTCAAACCTGCAAACAGGGCAAGAATTTCTCGAACTCAACCAAGGAACAATGCAATCGCCATGATACCGATGCCCGCACGGTAACCTCTTCGCGGAGTCTCCAACGCCGAGCAAATCCTTACATATAGCGCACGTCACGGTTTCGCTTCCCGACGCAATCTTCACCGTCGGCAAGGCTTCCATCGCCGCCTTTGACGCCGGCGGAGCTCCTCTCCTGCTTCCGCCGTCGCTCTCCGCCAGCGTCTGAAGCAGCGCCTCGTACTCCGCCGCGTCGACGTAATCCTCCGGATTCCCGACGTAGCGGTCGGATTCCGGCAGCTGGAGGCGGAACTCGATGGAATTGTCCTCCAGGCCCATCAGAATCTCGGCCCAATCCAAGATCCGGTTCCGCATACTCCTGGTGCGCGTCGCCAAATCCCTAATCCGAAGCCGAAGCAGCTCACGCCTCCTTCGTCTCAGATCCTCGTCGTCTCCGTGCGGATCCTCGATGCCGGACCGATCATCGGCCTCCTCGTGTTCCTCGAACTCCTCGTCGCCGTTATCGTCGTCGCTGTCGTTTTCGTTCTCCTCGTCGTTGTCCCAGCCGCCGAGCTCGATCCTGAGGAAATCGTTCTCCGGAGACCGGCTCGGCGGAGGAGGAGGAGACGCGTCGTCGTCACGTGCCGACTGCGCGATTAGGCGAAGGACCTGGAGGAACTGTGAGCCGAAGTAGGGGTCGTCGGAGGAGGCGGAGGGGGAGCGGGAGCGCGACGGCGTGGGGATGGATTCAACGAAGCCGTTCTTGCACTCGCCGCAAACGACGTCGGGGAGATTCGCGAGCGATTCGACGGAGACGCGCTTGTCGCAGTGGTAGCACCAGTAGGGCGGCGGTGAGGCGTCGGCGGTTGGAGGCGGTGGCTGAGACGGTGGTGCTTCCGACATGGTACGGCGGAGATGGAAGGAAACAAATCGCAGGGTTTGTTTGGAAGGTACTACAATAAGATCGATAATAATACTTGTCTAGTATTTTATTATCCTTCAAATTGGTAAAGGATCTTTCTCATTTTTTGTTTTTTTAGTGTTAATTACTAGTGGGTCTTATTTAACGGTTCATTTTCGCCAATAAACAAATAGAAAAATACTAACGAAATGTCTATAATTTTGTGACAATTTCAGTTAGGAAAATTGAACTTTTCTAATCCCCACCTCTCTATTATGTTATTATATGATTGAGTTTTTCTACCATAATATTAATTAATGCATCGGGTTCTTATTTTCTTGCAAGTGGCAGTTACAGAACATCTTTCTTTTCTCAAGTCATATCACATTTTTTTTTAATATCATGTATGCAATTTGACATATCTTCATTTAGAAATGCCTGAAAACTATGTTTTACTGGAAAAAAAAACGTTAAAAGCATTAAACACAACCTTTCTGTTTCAACAGTACTAATTTTTTTTTATAAGAATTATTGTTATTAGTAGGATAAAAAAAAGTAATTTGGTCTTTCTTTAAAAAAAAAAAAAGTAATTTCGTCTTTAAAAGATAAAAAAAAAAAAAAAAAGTTATGTGGAATATTAATAATGGAACAATAATTTATGCAATATTAATATTATTTTTCTGTATATTTATTTCTTCTGCGCTATCATTTATTATATTTAAAATATAATTATTTTTTTATCCCCCTCTTGGTTGTACAAATATGATTTTTCTTGTTTGAAATGAAAAATAAAATCTTAATCTAATTATAAAAATAATATAAAGAATTTATTATGCAACCATATTTAGCCGTGCGCTTTGGATAGCTTCTGCGTATTTCATTATTACATGGTAAAAGATTGGATCTACGTTGTTAAAACTATTCCAATACGAACCGAATAAAAATTTATCCACCCCTGACCTCACTGTAATATTATTCAAAATCTTCAAAGCAGCATCAATCAACTCACTTTACCGCATCACATTGTTCGTTAAAACGTCGTTAATGCACACTTCCTCGTTCTTTGTTTTTCTTAATTGTTATACATAAAAAATGGTATTTCTATGCTCATATTCAGAGCAGCTAATCAAGTGAAAAGTGCAAATTTGTAGAACGCGAGAGAGGGGATAATGTTCTCTTCAAATTTACAACCGAACTAATCAATAAAATATGATACATCCCATACCATTTAGTGCACTGACATACATCATACATGATACATCACCAGAACAGTCATCAATAAAGTTTACATAGTAAAAAGATCTATCTATGAAGCAAAATCTTCTACTATAATTATAGTATCAAAGAAGCACAACAGGCTCACTGATGCTACCATTAAAATTAATCTTGCAGCATTCAGGAAGATGGAAACCAGCCTCATCGAGGCCAGCCTTTGTAATATGGGGGCATGACCTCACATCCAAGTATTGCAGAGAAGTGCATTTACCAACAACAATGCCTATGCCTGCCACGGTCATCTTTGGACAATTACTAACCTTCAAAATCTTCAAACTCAATCCAGGCTCCTCATTGCTTATAAGCTGAAAAGCAGCATCAGTCAACTCTTCACAGCAACCAATGTCCAGTGCCTCAAGGTTTCTGCATTGACTCAAAACACAGCTCAATGAAGAATCAGAAATGTTTAAACACCAATCCATCCTTAAGTTCTTAAGGCTGCTTCCACATGCAGTAGCCAGCGACTTTATAGCATCAGCAGAGACATCCCGGCAACCACCAATGATTAGAGTCTCCAAACTACCACAGAATTTGGCCAGGGATAATATGGTTTCATCCCCAATTTTGTAGCAATCTAAAAGTTTCAACGTCTTGAGAGAAATCGAACAAGCCCTAGAAACACTAGAAACCCCAACATCACTGACGTTACTACATTTATTTATGTCTAGAAACCAGATCCGGTGACAGCCACTTGCAAGGTTGATGAGTCCATTGTCAGTGATACTAGTGCACCCTTGCAATCCCAACTCCTCTAAATTACGACAATTTTTGGAGAGAGCTTCTAATACAGCATCTGTAACAAATCTGCAACCAGCCATATGCAAAATCCTTAAGTCACAACAGCCTTTGGCAACAGTTGATAATCCCTTGTGAGTCAGCTTTCTACAGTAAGACACGTCCAACGACTGCAATAAGGAAAGACCTTCACCGATAGTTTTCATTCCAACATCAGTAATTCCTGTGTAATAATTCACAAACCTGTCAATCATGAAACTTGAACCCTCCGAATTAAAAAAAAGAAACCTTTAAAAGTGATAAAATGAGAGTTGAGGAAAGGAAGAGAAGAAGAAAAAAGAGGAAATGACCTTTACAATTATGCAAATTGAGGATCTTCAAGCAAGTGAAGGAAGTGGCGATGACGACGAGGTCGGAATCGGTGACGCCGGGATAGAAGGAACGAGAAACGGACTGAGCGAGGTCCAATTCGAGCAAGCGTGTGAACCTGTCGGCCATTTTACGGAGCATGTGGGGGCCGGCACGTGCGGCGAGCTTCTTCCTTTCCGTGCTCTGCAACCGAAGCCATCGCTTGCAGACCAAGCCGAACGCTTCCTTGTCCTTGTCGGTCTCCACACGCCCCAGAACGGAACGCAGCTCGTCGTCCCTTAAAACGTCGTTTATGCACAGCCTCGATCCCGATACGGCGTCGTCGTGGATCGAATTGGAAGCCATCGACGCAGAGGAACCCTAACCCCAGTTGCTTGTGCGTGCTTTCATTCAGTGAGTGATGTAAAAAAGAAGCATCAATGATTATCAACTACCTAGCGTAATTCGAGGACAAGGACCCCCGACCGTGAATTTACCGTCAAAATGCCCTTTATGTGCATGTTGTGGGGACCACCAATGAGTTGTTGTTTTTAACTTTTTTGGGCTCGACTTGGCTTTACTAGGATCCACTTCGAAACTCATTCCCTCTTGTCATGAAATTTACCGAGAATCGTATCAAAATAAGTTTTAAGAAAAAGGTTTATTTAAATAACTTTACCAAAAAAAAAAATACTTAAATATTTTTTTTATAAAAATACAAAAATTATATTCCACTATTTTCACCAGTTCATTATAAAATATTTTCTAAATGTTATTTAAATATGCAACAAATCCCTTATCTAAAAATTCACAAGTCATCTATATTTTATATTCCCAATCACATTACCTTCAATTTTTGTTTCCATTAAGATAACATCAGCCACTTTTTCACCAGGCCAAACATGAAAGAATCAACAGAAGAGAAAAGTTGCAAAATCTTTCATTTGCATTATCAATACATCAAGGGATCAATTATAAGCTGTCAGGGAACAATTGTGTAACAAATCTTTCATTTGCACTATCAATATATCAATGAATCAATTATAACCTGTGAGGGAACAGTTGTGTAATGCCCTTGAGGTGGTTGGCTTTTGATATAGTCCTAACCACCATGGCACCATCCATTAATGGGATGGTTGCTTTCAAAATAAATGAACTATATGGTGTATGAGTAAGCTAAGGAATGTGCAGAATTAGTGAGATTTACAACGGTTTAGAACACACTCCTCCAAAAACTGACTGAGCTGAGATGTATACAATTTTGGGTCATTCCTAAAGTGGTCAACATGGGGTGAGGAGACAAAATTGCACGCCCTCACATCATGTCCGGACCTAAGCTGAGCCTCTACAAACGATTCCACTGAATCAGCAGGAATAACCCTGTCAGCAGAGCTATACAAGTATAACTGTGGACAGCTTGGTTGTTTTGATGATAACATGCTCATAACATCAGAGAGCCTCCTGCATTTGAACAATATCATTATAGTTAGGACTTAGGACTTAGGAGCAATGTTATCCATATAGAAAATTGTACAGAATGATTAGTATTTGGATAAAACAGTCAACTAGTCAATCATGAATGTAAACAACATTGAATATTTATTGATTTGATGATTGTTCATTACTCAATATGGAATGTTCTACTATTTCAAAAAATCACATGCATACATCTTTCCAGTTGTGAATTTGGCTAAAATCTTGCACGTATAATGCCACATTTTAGAAAGGGCATTGCAAGATATCACTTTTCAAAAAGAACCTATTGCCATAGTAAAATTCTTATCAAGTTCTATTCCACAAATTCAACAATGGCTTATATGCTCTTGTTTGAGAACTCTTGAATCTCTAAATTGTCAGTACGATCATATTTTTCAACCATTCATCAAGGGTCATGACAGTTTATTATCAACTTGATCTAATCAACAATGGTCTAATACCCTCCAAAAATAGCAATTTTCCAGAAGAATAAAAAGCAAGCAAGACTTGGGATGAAATATGATCATTTTTCGTAACAACAATCAAGTAAAAGAAGAAGAATTTGAGTCATTACCTATTCACTGAAGGAAGATCCAGAATGATCTGAAAAAATTTATTTAGAATTAGTAGTAAAGCTGCTTCTGTTAGAGCAGGTTTGAGTCCTAAATCATCTTCACTGCCAATTGTTACTTTAATGCCAGATTCATCGGAAAATACACGTCCTTTTGTAGCCACACTATTCTTCTTGAGAAATGCTGCAGAGAAACCTGAGGCCCAGACCTGAAATGATAATCAGATTATTAAAATCATATCTACTAATCTAGCATAAAACCTCCACATTTCTAAAACCAGGATTAGAAGAGAAAAGAACAACAGACATCATGTATCGATTGACTCATTTTAATCAAAACTCAAAATATAAAAAGAAACTTCACGGCTTCATCAAGTTTCACAAAAGCTAAGCATTTACCCGTGGGTCAGGGTATGCAACAGGTGCAGAGTCTACAATGCATCCCTTAATCCTTCCCATGATAGTTGGATCCTGCTTTTGCAAATGTTCAAGAATAACACCATATCTGCAACAACGAATACCAAACCAATAAAGCAACAAAATAGAAGAACACTGCCAAATTTTATGGGTGCAAATAACAGATTATTTCACTCACGTTAACCATCCAGTGTTGCTGAAAGAATGAAAGACGAGATTCTTTTCACTTTCCCCTTCTAACCACTCAGCCAGGTGGTCCACAAGCAAATGAACATTCTGCTCCGCTTTTCCACCCGGCTGATAACTCATGACCTCCCCCATTGGAAATGTAAAGGTAACCACGTGAAACCCCTTTGAAGTGTACCATTCCGCATACTTCTTCAAGTGTTTCTGCCTTGCTCCCAACCATCCCAGCAAGACCACCACTGTCCTTGACTTTGTCAATGAACAATTTGAATCATCCAAAGCACTCGGCTCGGGTAAATGCCATTTGTACATGACCTCAGAAGTTGAATCGGAGACAACACCATGGGAATATGCAGAAGGCCTTGAGACTCCAGGCAAGTTAGCAGAGTGATACAAATTGTGAATAAGTGGGGACAAAGCAACCGAAGAATGGTACAAATTTGAAGCACAATTGTGTCCCAAACTTGGCACCCGGAATTGAACATTAGGCACTGGCACTGGCACTGGAATTCGGGTCACAAAAGACAGGTTAGCAAGTTTAGAGTCTGAAATGTGAGAAACCCAGGATGAATCTGATTCTTGTATTTTGTTGCTACAAGGAGTAGAATGTGCCAAATCGGAGGTAGAACAATCACGTGATGATCCATTGAAATCAGCAGAGAAAGAAGCAACAGCAACCGCCGCAGCCGCCACCAGAGGTCTTTGAATGGCTCCAGAAAACGAACTCATTGCAGATACTCAGCTCAAAAGCTTGTCAAACCAATAGCATAACACCAATCAGTAGCAACCCTTGTCCCTATCTAGAATCAAAATTCCAGACCCAAAACGAGAATCACACGTCAATACCAAATTTTAGACGAAAGAACAATACTTTAAGGAAAACCAAAGAGAACCCAGTAAGGAAGAATAAATACGGTAGGTGGGGCTAGTATATCCCCCAATTGGAAGGAGAAGAAAAAACGTGCACCGCAGAAATCAGAAATCACACGTAGGAAAAACGCGGAACAGAGAATAATAATAATAATAAACAAAATGGGAATAATAATAATTCAGTAGAATAGGGATATTCGGTTGAGGAAAAGATTATTCCATTTCCATAAGATTGTTACCTGAAACTGGGAATGTAGCTATCTATCTATCTCCAAAGAACCGGGCTGTCAACGTCGTCGTTTTGACAGCCCGATTGGGTTGGAAGTATGAACACGCCGAACCCTCAAGCTTCCTTTTTTATGAATTCGATTGGATATCGAATTTAAACCCTCTCTCTCTCTCTCTGCGCCGAAAGTGAATTGAAAATTTTCAAACGGAGAAAAGAAAAGCGAGAAATAATGAATTTGTGTTGGTAAAGGAAAATGGAGCAACCAGATTGAGCCACGTGGTGGAGGCTAACGAGAATGAAGTCCACCACAGCAGCCCAAATAATTTGTGGTTCCGAGGAAATAGGGGAGAGAAGATGTGAATTTGAAAGGACATTTTTGCCCTTTAAAGTTTAAAAGTACAAATTTACATGTGATCTTTGTAACTGTAACGGTTGGGTGGGAGGATGATGTTGGATTGTTGGTCAAAATAAGTGCCTACCCCTCCGTGACTCGGTTGAAGAAACTTCAAATTTCAGAATCGTTTTTAAAAAATAAATGAAAAGTCGGTGGGAAAAAAAAAAAAACGTAACATTGAATTAAAACTCAACAATTTTTCATCTTGCATGGGTTGTCATGTTTGACCTTATAATCAGAAATGAGAGTAGTCAAATTTCAAAGCAAGTTAAGCTGTCCAATACCCAGTCAACTAACTTGTTTCCCCCAACATCGCTACCCTGCCATGTTTTTTTCGTTTTACATAAAGGATGAAACCAGAAGTATTCAATTTTAAGGTAACGTTTGTTTCATGAATAATTTTTTTTTATTTTAGTCAAATTAAAGTTTTTTTAATACCAAGTCTAATGAAACTTTGGACTAACATATTTATTAAGATAGCATCAAAAAGCTATTCAATTAAAAAATAAACATATACAAAATTAAAAATTAGACTAAAATTATGAATTTTCTAAAATAAAAAAACCAAATGTCTAAAACCTAGATCACTTAACGAAAACTTGGCAATGTTTACAATGAGATGAGAGAGTGAAAGCAAAGCTAGCCCCAATATCCATGCACCCCATTACAGGGAAATCATCTATAAAGCTATACTGGTGAGGAAAAATACATGAAGGATAGCATTTTTTGGTGTTGTAGTTCTGAATGCATATAAGACAATCATTGTGTCCACCAGTAGTCTCCACTTTTTCCACCAGATTTATGCTGAAGTCTTATATCTGTAATAGCTATATCTTTTGAAGCAGCCTTACACATATCATACACAGTTAAGCCAGCAATAGACACTGCTGTCATTGCTTCCATCTCAACGCCGGTTTTACCTGTTGATGCAGCTTCCCCTTCTATTGTTACACTGAAGTCCTCATGATTCAATCTCAAATCCACTTGCACGTGTGAAAGGCTTATGTTATGGCACAACGGAATAAGGTTGCTAGTTTGCTTTGCTGCAGTTATGCCCGCGATTTTTGCCACGGTAAGCACGTCTCCTTTCGCCATTTGATTGGCCAAGACCAAATCAAACACCTTCTTTCCAAGAATTACCTTGCAAACAGCAATGGCAGTTCTTTTACTACTTTCTTTCGGAGACACATCTACCATTTGAGCTTCCCCTGATTTGCCAGTATGAGTCAATTCAAAAGAACTTTCTCTTACGTTTGGAGGAGATGACAGATGAGATTCATTGTTCAAAAGACTATTGCTTGCAGAGCCATTTGTAGGAGGTTCACCAAATACCGATTCCATTTCCTGAAATGGAACAAGCAATTTAACATCGATTACACTACTCTGTACAGGTGGAACGAACCTTCACATTAGCAAATAGAAATCACACAGAAATCTGGTTAGATTTGAATGACCTCGCTGCTAAATATGATAATACTAATACGAACCAGCTAGCATTCAAACAGATGTGAACATCCAACAAGGTGACAAGTGAACTTAATCTATTTGCATTGTATTTACCTCTAGCAGAAGACAACAAAGAAAACTTTACCTTGTTGAGTTCTTGAATAGCACTTTCATAGCCATGGCTAATAGAGGAGCTGAACATCCTCTTTGATTGAGGACATGCAGCAATAATTCTCTGAAGAAGCATTTTACGCAGATCCTAATACTCTACAGCTGCAAGAAAAAGAAAAATTAAATTTGCTTGTAGGAATCATGTCATAATTTATAATTGAGGGGGAAAAGATTGTTCACATCTTCAAGTTTCAACTTATTAGTGAGATATTGTGCTTTTGTAATTTCTGAAATGCATTCCTATACTGTTGAAGTAATTATTTGCACAGTGTGTGTTTTCACACAAGCAACAAGCAAGTAAGTCGGGGCAAATTTGTTGACAGTAAGATGAAAGACCATAATAATTTCATCCACAAACTCGTTTTTTTTGTAATAAAATCATTAACATATACAAATTGGATGAAAACGAAACCCACCTGAGACACGAAGATGGTGGGTGCGTCAGAGGCTCACTGATTCGTTCTCTGTTCTCTCATGCCGCTGTTCACCCTCCGCATTTTTATTTTAGGTAAATTATACAAATTCCCTTTGCATTTTTATTTTCTAGAGAAAAGAGAGGCAAGCCGCACACGACGTCGTTTTTTTTTTAGGGTGAAGTGAACATGTTAATTATCTACAAGCCTTAGTCTCTCTCATTTTTAAACGTTAAAATAACTCGTAAGTAAATAATTTAATTAATAATTATTAAAAAATTATATATATAAATTTTTCATATAAATTTTATTTATAAATTTTTTATAAAAATTTAATATTTTAAATAAATTCTTATTAAAAATATAAAAAATAATAAATAAATATATGATAATAAATAAAATTTATATAAAATATTTATATATATAAATGTTTTATAATAGTTATTAATTAGATAATTAACTCATATTCTAAAATTTAAAAATTTTAAAAAGTTAGGTTTGAATCCTCATTTTATCAAAATTTACTTAATTTTTTATTTAAATTAACTAATTAAATCAATTTCAATTAACATACTCCTATCATTACGGATTTGAAAAAATAATAGAAGAAAATTATAATTAAATTTTTTTTTATGAAAAAATACTATCAACATATTGTAAACTTTTTTTATGAAAAAATACTATCAACATACTCCTGTCATGATTTTCAGTCCACTACTCCCACCGTAATTTTAACGACAAAAATTGTTTATTAATTCATAGAGAGCAATCATCAATAAGAGCCTAAAATAAATATGTTATTCTTTGTAAGAATATCACAGCTTATAGTTATTTTCAAAAAATAGTTATTTTAAAGATTTTGGCAAGGACGAACTAATTTCCAAAACTAACCCTTAATTTCCAGAAAACAAGAGATTCGCAATAAAGTATGACTAATTTCTTCTTTTTTTTTTTATAATCAATAAAGTTTGGAGGCATATTGTATTCAAGGGGGAAAAAGGAAGAGAGGTACATATATACTTGTATGTATCAGCTTTAAAATTTGGAAGTTTCTCTCAACTTTGGGAGATGGATAAAAATCATCATCTATAATTCAGTAAACTATAAATTTAAATAGAAATAATTATCTATAAACTGAATCAAGTGCAGGAATCACTAAACTCAATGTGCAAGAACTGCAAGTTTTCAGAACCAAAAATGTGACTCAGATCTCCATAATCTATTTCTATATGGACAAACTTGGTGTCAATAACTACTCTACACTGCACAACATTTTTCTGATCAAGCAAAAGTGAACACTTCTCATATAATCCTTCCTTTGGTGCTAGATTCAATAAGCATGACCTAGGAGCAGACACCTTATACTGCCCGGTACTGAATCTTTCTTGGTCAGAGGCCATTAATATGAGACGGTGAGGCCTCCCCAAAAGCTGTGAAACATACTTCATGTCCCCTACAGCAAGGGCTTCGCGAACACGTGTAGACGAGACCTGTCCCTTCTCTTTGGAGGAATTGGTAACAGAATTCATATCTACAGAAAAACGATTCTTGTCCATAACAGATTTAATTATGTAAGCTTCCATTCCGTACTCTTCACAAAGCTTTACTAACTCCAAGGCATCACCAGCTGCTTTATACCCAAATCGGTAGTTCTCACCTGCCAGAAATTCCAATACAGACTTCTATTTCAGCTTATATGTGAGTAAATATTGGTAAGAAAATAAATCATGTTGATGTTGCTATTCAGGAAAAATAACAAAATACCAGTAAATTTTATGTTAATATTAAAGGGATTGGTTATGTTGATGGTCAATTATGGAGCTACTTATTTACCCGCAACAACTCCCCGCACCCTAAGCTCTTTTGATAACTTTTCAACAAACTGTTGGGGATTGAGATGTCGCACGCTCGAAAATTCAACCTGAAACTCTTCTGGGACCATGTTACAGCAATAAGGAATCCATGATGAAAGAACTCGCATTCGGTCACATTTAGCAACTATAGGAGCCCTGTTTGGGAAATATTTAACAATATATAGGTTATTTTAGCCATGGAGATAACAATTATGATGCCCTGATCCCCAGCAATTCAGAATCTAAACATGAGTTAAGAATTTGTGTAAATACTAAAATCATGTCAAGAATTATTTAAACAACTGTAAGATAGCCAAATAATGTATCTTTCATGTATATAATCACCCAAAAGAACTCCAAAACAAAGACCAAACTTCTGGAGAATGGAAAATAAGAAGGAAAAATGAAATAAACTTCTCCAAAAGAACTCGTCTGCATGGTATACCTAGGTTCCCAGCCAAGAACTTTTGCCATGCCAACAAATGACAAAAGAAATGGAGGTCCAGCCCTTGATGCTTGAATTGCAAGTTCTCTATGACCTATGTGCAAAGCATCAAACTTTCCCAAAGCTACAATTCCACCTGGCAATGATTAAGATAGAATCAATAATAGTACATAACATATATGCCAACTTCCAAAGTGAAAACTCCAATTTCTGCATGTCCTTCTTCACTAGATCTCTATACACACACAACAAAGCAGTACTAATTTAACCAACAAGACATAAATCTGCATACACGAAGCTAAAAGAAGAATGATTTATTGGTCATAAATAGCCTAAAGAATAAAAAGATGTACAATGTTAAGGAAGAAATACGATACTAAGCTAAGGGAACTAAGAAGTACAACAGAGCGCACTCCTCTCCTATAAGAAACTATCATGACATGGTTAATCACAAAATCCATTCCACAATATCATCAATCAACCTTCTTTTGTTTTTTACTTTTGGAAAAAGCATGTTATTTTCCTCCAAGCAATGTGGATATTCTAAGAACTCAATTTGCATATTACACAGTTGGACATGCATACGAAAAATGGTAAAAGAGGCATAAGGTGAACGAGGCTAAAAACCTGCCACAGCAGATGTTCCATCAGAGAGAATTTCACGTTCATCTTCTTGTTGGCTGCACGTAACCAAAGGAATCAGATTCTTGGCCAAAGCAGGATGACAATTAATGCACATAAAAAACAATATATCTGTTTATTGGTTGATTTTTATTTCCACAATTGACAGAGATCTTGCTTAACAAATTTCATCTGAATTTTTTACAGCCATGCATGTAGAAGCCGTTAGAAATCAACTCTCACTCTCTCTCTGTGTGTGTAAGATTCAAATATTCAATGAACAATTAGCACATAAAACTCATGCCCTTATTGGATATATCTCACAATAAGTACTTATAGAAAAAGAAAATAAGAGGCTAAAATGAATCAAATTTATTCCATAAGTTAAAATTAACATATTCACTTCAGGTTTTGGACACATTAGGTGAAGCAAGTAAGTTTCCATCAAACTACCAAGAAGGAAAAGTAAAAAGAAGCAAAACCCAAATGATAAAAATGAAGAATAGAACCTGAAACAATCGAAAAGGAGAGGAATTTCGCCGGAGGACTTAGATGGGGTGCCAAAACAGCGGTAATTTGACGGCACTCTGTTGTATTCGGCAGTAGTAGTAGTAATGGCGATGCCTCCCCAACGAGATTTGAGAGGGCGTGGGCGTGGGCGTGGAGGGGACGAAAGGTGGAAACTTTGAAAAGCAGAGTAAGTAAATGTGAAGTGGAAATGGATATCGCAGTCTCGAAAATGGTGGGAAATGCGAGACACGCCACCACACACCATTGCGTTCCACTCAGTCCCTGCTCCGTCAATGTTTTCTGGACCTTCCGGTTTGTTCGTTAAGGGAAGGGAAGGGATAGTGGGTTTTGGGTACAATGGGCCGGGTCGGGTCGAAAACTTGACTCGTATATATCACAATTAACAATCCGAGCTCGTTTTTCAAAAAACTAACTAGTATCACGTTCTTTCACGTAATAAGAGAGAGAAAATGTTCACACCTAAGCTGTTTTTTTTTTTAGGTAAACTTTATGGTCTCTTTTTTATTTACAAGATTTTCAATAATATCTTTGTGAAATACATTAATAATATAACTTTAAAAAATTATAATATTTATTAAAAAAATTTGGACTAATCGATAAAATTTGAAACTTTTATTTTGATTTTTAAAAAATTATCACCATCACTACCATTACTTATCCTCATTGATATTTCAGATATTATTTATTCTAAAAATATTAATTACATATTTTTCTATTATGACAGGGATGTCAATGACGATGATTATGGAGAAAAAATGAGAGAAAAAAAAAAAAAGAATTGTCACAGCATACAATTAATTATATTTATTAAAATAGATTTATTATTTTAAAATTTATATAAAAATCCTTCTTATTTGTAAGTTTTAAAAAATACACTTCGAAGATATCATATCCATTTATCAACAACAAGATTAAAGCAAACATTTTTTTTTAGTATAATATACTTGCAAAATAATTTTTTGCACCATAGCTTAAATTTTAAAAAATAAGTTGTTTCGAGGAAATTAAAAATTTATAGTTTATAATTATTTTTTAACAGTTTTTTTTTTCAATTATTTTTACAATTTTTTACTATGTCAAAAAAAAATTAACTAAACGTAATTAATTTTTTTCAAAGCATTTTTTAATAAATTTACCTAAATAAAAATTTATTCTTATTATAATCATTTTTTTATACCAAAAAATTTAACTCAGTTAATTGAACAACACACATAAATATTATATATAAAAAAAAACAATAATCAACTATACAATAATGATCTAAATTTTTCATTAGTCAATAAAGTTAATATATACTTCCAATTATTTAAATAAGTAAGTTTACAAAGCATTCAATCAATAATTTTATTTAAATAAATAGAAGATCAATAAACAATATATATTTTTAAAATTTTTAATTTTAAAATAAATAAAGTTATATTTTAAGATTGCTATAATCTTAATAAATCATCATTTATTTATTTTCTAAAATTAAAGTTTAATATTTCACATTAAATCAAATAAATTGCCTTTTTAACTTACTTTTAAATTATTATTACTATCATTTACAGTTACATTTTTAAATTCTACTTAAATTTAGAAATATCCATAGCCCGTGTAATGCTTGAAAAGTCGCTATTTTTTTTTTTACAAGCAATTCACATACCAAGGCGCGGTGATGATTTACATGAATCACAATTCACAAGGGTCGTCGTGTTGAGTATCTAACTCCACAACTCGTGCAGAAATTTCTGATAAATAACAGCGGCTAGCAACAGCTAACCTAATTACAGTAACCAGTAGTAATTCATTCTTCCTACTCCTATCTTATCTTTCCTATTGTATTTTCCTCATTTTCGGATATATAGTTGGCAATGCCCTTAATACAGTGCATAGACCAAAGCCAAACCCCAATAAGAAAAAATAAATAAAAAAATCAACTTATTCTTGTACTATTCCTTCTCCCCCACCAACTTTTTTTCACTTTCTCAATTGATCCATCTTCACTTCCAAGTTTATGTAAAATGACCTTTGTTTCACGTAGTCTTGAACCATAATCCTTTTTCCAACCTTCAAACATCTGTTTTAACCTTCTAAGCTCTCTATCTGGGTTCAAACTGGCTTCAACTTGACCAGATTTTACCTCTACCAAGAATTTGGCATCATCACCAAACACTTGACTCCTCTGCTCAAATTCTTCAGCCAACCGACTTATAACACTCAAACCAGCACTCATTGATCTTGCCCCCCCATTGCTTTCTTGGCGCCGGTGATGATTGGTTCCTACATCCCAGCTGAAATCCCTGTCATCACTTGCATTAACAGAAGCATCTGAATTTCTTTCAGAATCATCCATAGCAAGGCTCTTCTTTGCAATAGAGAGGCTAGATTGTAGGGACCTCATTTGTTTCTGCCATACTTCTTCCATGGACTTCATCTTTAATTCATATTCGGACCATCTGCTCTCATACTGTTGAATCCTTTGGTGAAGAATGTCATTTTCCTCTTCTTTCTCTCTCAGGGCAGCTTCTGCCTTAAGTACCCGGCGCTGTAATTCAGCCAGGAAAGATGACTTCACCAGAACCTCATCCAACTCATTAGTCTGTTTTAGAGGTTCATGATTGTAAGTATCACAAAGTCGATTTTTTTTACAAGCAATCCATGAAAACAATCCTTTTGAAACATAGCTTCTGAAATTAGAAAAGAGAGTACCTTAATGCCTCCAGATTTTGATAGTCCTATATCTCCTGAGCATCTTCTGACTAGCCAACCACGAATAACTGCAAAATGCAATAAAAACAAATGAAAACTTATAAAATACAAATTCAGTGCACCACCTAGGCTGAAGAGAGGATGGCAAAGAGAACTCATAATTCTTTAAAATAATTTTTGGTGCCCTTAATCCTTTATGAGACTAATTCAAACATTCGAATAAAAAAAATTAGTTAGTAACATTTATCTTTGCATTTCGAGAACACAATTCTTACATGATTGTAAGACAACTGCAGCATCATTAATACTTTTCATTCTGTTCCTTGCAAGTACTGTTTTCAACCGTTTTTGTATAATAACAGCAGCTCTATGTCTCTGGAGTGAAGCTGCATATTCCTTTCTACTTTTCTCTCCTCTAATAACTACATGAACGGGTAAAAAATATTCAGTCGGTTACACTTCGCAAGGAATATGTAAGGGAATATGTAAGGAGGCTGAAAGAATTAGGGGAGAAAAAATAAATACATGATTGGAGAGTAATGATTCCTCTCCAAAGCTCCTTGCAATAACAACGAGCTCGGTAACCCCTGAAGCAACTTTGCACACGTAAAATTCCATGCAGGGTACGACTTCTGGTATCTTCAAGCACTCCAATCTTCAATCAAAGTCAATGCAGCATATTAAAGACACAATGCAAACGAGAGGAGCAAATAAAGTTTAAACTTAGGCTTGGGAATAAATTATTTCCGTTAAGTATTTTGTCAAGATACTCAACTAAAACCAGTTTCCATCAAGTATCTTGATAGTTGATACACAACATAAATTAATTTCCGTCAAAAATAGTTGTCAAAAAAATAATTACAAAAAACAAGTGGGAGTGGGAGTGTCAAAAAGGGAGGTCAATTAATCTATGAGAGTTTTACGTTGGCTGCCGAGAGCTTAATACAACCCTCCTCTCCTTAACAGGGCTTGGAACGGGCTATGAAAAAACATAGGTGGATGACTAAACAGAAAAGACACAGTAAAGTTCACTACACTAACTTCATAAAGGAACCAACTGATCAGAATAGAAGTAGAAACTCCAGTTCCTCCACATCCCAAATTACTAAAGCCCAAATTCCGTAGCTTATTATTAAGTAAAAAATAATTCTTAAATTATAACCCTTACCGCAAATAACATCAATCTTATCATTTTTCTTCATTACACTTTCACCATTATACCACACATTTTTAAGATGTTGAACACAATTTCTAAAAGTACATGATGATAAATAATATTTCCTTCACTAATTCATTTTTAATTTATATGAAATGAGAATAATTTGTGTTAAAAATCTTATAGACATCTATTTACCTGCCCTGTTCGGAAGAATAGTTTTGTGTAGCCAACTTGATACATCTCAGGCAAAATGTTGAACTGATGAAGAATAGCAACTGAAACACTAAGTGGATCCTGAGAGGCAACATTTTCAAGGAGAAGAAAACCATATCTGATTTACCGCTCCCAAGTCAATAACAGAAAGGTTAGAAACGTGCAGAAAGCACTGGGATGGGGGAGAGGGGCTAATTTGAAATATCAATCACATAGTTTCTTTCTCTATTGTTATACCTTCTAGCAAACTTTTGGTGAGACACTCTTGTTGGAAAGCCCGACCTTGATATTCGAACCACTTCCAGGACCCCACAACATCTCAACTGCTGCAGTACAAGGCTTTGCTCATATGATCCAGGTGATTGGAGGTTATTGGGCTTGATGCAGCGTATAAAATGTGGTGTAGTACTCTCTAAACGTTGCATCAATAGGAACAATTGACCCTGGGTGCCAATAGAAATAACTTATGAAATCAACTGAGTAAACTAAATTAGAACCTATCAAAATAACCCCTGAATATTTAAGCTTTGTTTGGTAGGAGTGAGGTGGGGGATGCAGAGAGTTAATAGATCATTAAAAAAGTGAATGGTTTGATACACTATTTTCACTCAATTCCACTCCGTTACTTCCATTTTCACTTGTATAAAGTACAAACCACAATAGTAGTGTAACTATGTGTACACCATCGTACTTTTGATCACTTAAAACAATTCACAATTAAAACATATTAAATGAATTGATTATTTATACAATTAAAAGAACTAATCTGAAGCATCTTCGTTGACAGACCATGTCACACATTAGGATCATTGATATTTAGATGAGGCTGTCCTTTTTCAAGCCATAGTAGATGCAGTATTTTGCATGGTTTACCCTTAATAGTATTAAAAACATATTGAATAGAAGTTTAGGAAACCAAAATATTAGTTTACTTCAGTATTGGAACATTTCATAATAAAACATACCTTGAATTTTGTGGCAACGCTTAGCTTTTGGGAATCTGCCCCACCTGACTTATGTAAGGGACCTACCACAGGCTTCTCAGACTGAGTAAGCATATGGGATGCAAATAACTTAGGAAGATGACATTTGCTTGAGGATAGAAGCTGGATGGAATCCAAGTGCAAAAGGTCCCTGTTCTTTTCCAGGAATCCAGATGTATCATAAGTGACCTGGAGAAGAACAAATGAAACTAAATAGTCAGGTAAGATGAGCAAACTTAAATTGGTAAGAAATTACTTTTGCTTGTAAGAAAAATGATAGTATTTGGGAATTCAAAATCATGGTTAGTAAGGTTATAAATACTACATGGATTCAAATATAATGGAACTGTGTCTTTCTATCCATAAAACTTAGTTGTATCACATTATAAAACCCACATCAGAATGTCAAAATGGATGTCATTATAATGCAATCTTAGACGCATTCATATTAATGCAATTTACAAGCACTTTGCATGAACAGATAGAACCAATAGAATGTTGTATAAATGACCAGATAAATACCTCCCCTGCATAATGACGCACAGTAAAAGCTTTTTCTCGTTCTCCTTTGAAGCATGAATTGGAATTCAAATGCTGCTTAAGCTTGTTAGCAAAGGTTAAATCTGTGCCATTAGGGAAAGTTGACTCTTCATCTAACAGGGATAGTAGCCCCAGTGGTTTCTGCACATGTCAGAAGCAAAGTCAAAGACAGACAAATTTCCAATTTCATATCAGACATAACGTTTTTCCACAATTGTAAAGAAAAATATTAGCCACAGATTTTATCCTGTTACCACCGTAATATCAGTGCCTTATGTCAGGGAAATAGGAGTCATAGCATCACAAATTAACCAAGTAGTAATACAAATTATATTAATAGTTGGATTCAGATACATTGTAAAAATTTTAATATCAGTTAAGGAACTCTGATTAACAGAATTCACTCCAAAATCCCACTAGATGTGCTTCAGTCTCACAAAAAAGAAAAGGACTAAAAGCAGCAGCTTTCAACAAAGTTTCTACAGACAAAACCATATCCCAAACCCAAAGTAATTAGTTTAACGGCAGAAAGAAACAGAGTTGCATATATAAGCACTACATATGGCCCACTGAAGAAGCAGATTAAGTTTTCCCTATTGCCTTTGCCTCCATATTCTAATTCTAATAAAATTAAAAACACACTAAATATTACACAGAAAAGGTCAAAGTGGGGGCAAGGAAGCTTTGTACCTTTTCAAAAAGATTAAGGCAATCTTGATTGTCTTCAAATTCAACTTTAGCCCAATCAATTCCGTCTTGGATATATTCCTGAAACAAAATTGTAAAGAAGCAACAGGCATAAGCAGATGTTTAGTTTTTGGAGGTAAGCATAGTTTGTTTGTTTTTTTCATTTTATAGGAAGGCTTTCAGTACTTTCAACTTTTATTTCATGCTCATCAACTTAAATGAGATGTTGTTTAAACATCAGCTTTCCAAAACTACATCAATATACTAATCATGCCTGGAAAATAATTAAGATCAATGACTTGAGGAAGTTGAGTTATGTGGTCTTGAACAAGGAGATTTGGAGGGTAGTTTCTGACATGAGCCCATTAAGGAACCAGGGAAGACTGGTATCCAGATTTTTCTACCAACATAAAGGGGAAATAGTAGTAGCCTAGTTGGTGTCAGTGTGTGCGGTTTTGTTAAACCAGGGTGGAGTGTGGACTCAATTAGTGTTAACCTCTACGAAGTTTTTGAAAAAAGAATTTAAAATGCATTGGCATGGGGGGCCAACTCCAAAGGATAACCTGCCACCTAGGCCTATCAGGGAATAATTATAAAGAGCTAGCCTAAGAGTTCAAAATGAAAATGTTGTGGTTTTAAATTCACATTTATAATGGGAATTTGCAAATTTGAATGAATTTTTTTCAGTTTGCCTAATAAACTGCGATGCACTAATTGTTCATCCATTGTTAAGCAGTCAATTTATATGTGGCACATACCTCCTGTTCTAACTTGAATAAATGACGATTGAAGTGTTGTTGTAATCTCTCATTTGCATAATTTATGCAGAACTGCTCAAAACTGTTCCTCTGCATGCATAAAATCCACCGCATACAACAGAAAAAACATTTTAAAAAGTTAAATAGGATAAGGATAATGATTGATATATATATATATATACACACACATACATATAAAAGATCTGTCATATAATATAACATACATTGAATGACTCAAAGCCATAAATATCTAGAATGCTGATTGATCTGCCAGTTCGTCTTTTGCCAACTGCAAGGGATTTGTTTATTTGTTCAACCAACCAATCAAACAGACATGCATATATTGACTTCGCCAAAGCATCTCTCGCATCAATAGCCTACATGATAAAAAAAAGCAACAATCATTCATATTTAAAGATTGAGTTGAAATTCTAAGGAAAATCCAATGAAGCAATGTTCATCACCAGTAAACTTTTCTTTTGCATTGTATTACCTTCTAATAACAAACTAAATGAACTGGCATATGCTGATTGAGAAACTGAATATAAATTCATATGCCCATAATCTTTCCCCTTGGGAAGTTACACTTTTTCCATCCATAATTATAGACAAATGCAAATGTAAACACTAGTCATTTTACCTGAGATAGCGTCAACTTCTGGACAATATTATCATTACCAACTTTCATGTTGCGAGTTGATAAAGTCAACTTCAGGTCTTCAATTTCACAGCCAATTAACTTGGCAACAGTGAACAGCCCTGTAAGAAATCAGGAAACAAAAACCATTTTTAATTGAGATATTAATTAACATATAATGCATCAAAGCATCTAAAATAAGGTCAAAACTTATATGCACCAGAAATTAGGTATCAAGTGCACAATATCAAGCAGGAAAAGTTCTTGGCTTTAGATTTCATTAGTACATTCCGGGAAATTCTTACCCTCATCGTCAACAGCTTGAACATGATTTTCATTATCTACCACAGTAAATGATATGTTTCCTAACCATAATACTGCAGCAAGCATTGCAAATACATTCTCCTGATCTTCTTTGCTAATGTGGACAACATCCAGGGCTTCCTGGAAGTTGAAAATAGCAAGAAAAAAACTCATGTCAAACTATTATTTCAGACTCAAACCATAAGTCAAAATGGAAATTGTAAGCAATCATATATAAACCCATGTGGATGCAGATCATTCATAACTCATAAGCAACAAGTGATGAAAAATAATGTATACCTTGACTATGCGAAATTCTTCTGCATCATCAACTCCCATAATAGAATAACAATTGCTCTGCCTCAGATATTTATAGTCTTCAGCACTTAGTAGATTTAGCTTCTCTGCAATACAAAATTAAACATCAAACAACAATGAAAAGGCAGAGGCAAATAAACAAGAATACACAACTTAATGAATTAATGTTAATGTAAAGGAATACTCTAGAATAGAAAGCTTATATCATTAGCCAAATCAAACATGTGAGATTATATTCTAATAAGTATCCTCGTTAGTTTGTTCCAGTCCTGATCCCTGACTAAGGAGAGATGAAAGTTGCATGTCTAATTGAGAAAAGGGGAACTAAATGCCCATTTGACTCAGATTGTAGAAGAATGAATAGTAATATGAAAAGAAGTAATGCAAAAATAGTTTGTTTGAAGTATTACCATAACCCACCTATGTAACAAATATATTGGCATTTAGCAGATACAGAAGGTAAAAGAATCCACTTACCCCTAAGAGATGATGGTGCTCCAGCACATAGCTGATAAAATATATGATATGACCTTTCCCCTTCGTTGCATTGGACTACTCTAGACTGTTCACATACCAAGTAAAACAAGGGTCAATCACATAAAATGGACACATATTAAAATGTAAAACTAGCTCAAAAGAATGAATACCTTTTCCAGCAAAACTGTTTATGGTATGGTCAAGCCAGGAGCATCACATGGATTCAATACATAGATGCAAATGTTGACATAATTAGTTGGAAACTTATAGAAGAAGCAAAGACATAAGCTTTCAATCACATCCTGCACAAACTTACATGTTTGAATATTAGCACCAGATATTTTTCCAGTTTCACTGAAGTGAATCTCAATGAGTTTTCCCTGTAACATTCAATCAATTATGAGAGATTTCAGCACCAAAAGTTCCCTAATGAATCAACTAAAAGAATCAATATGATAAATGTGAAATCTTACAAAACGACTTGAGTTGTCATTTCTTAATGTTTTTCCATTACCAAAGGCTTCTAGTATTGGATTAGTCTTTAATATCTCATTCTCTATTCCACTTCCACCACCAAGGGCAGCCAAGTACTGCATTGCTATTTTTGCTGTCTCAGTCTTCCCTGCTCCACTCTCACCACTGAGTATGTAGATGAAAAGAATTATTATGTGTCCCAATTCAAATGTAATTAAGGGGCACACAAGGTTAAGAAAAACCAAGTTGAGCTTGATATTAATGCTGAAAACTTCAGGTGACATAAAGAAGGATTTGTAAAAAGAAATCCGAAATCCGAACATTTCCAATTTTATGAGGACAAAAAACATATTTTAGCCAAAAGTAAATAAAGAAATGCCAAATAGTTTATGACAGCCAGTTGCTCAGAAAAGGAGAATTAATTAAAAAAAAATACTGACCTTATAATTATAGATTGATTCACTTCATCTGTAAACAAAGCAAGAGACAGAGTACAAAGTTATAGCTCAAAACAAATGGAAGCAGCATAGCTTTTGAAACTTCATCCATATATATATGTAAATAAGGAAAAAGTTACCCCGTATCATTTCTCGGATGGCTGTGTCAGTAATTGCATATACATGAGGGCTTTCAATTGATTTACACTTGTAGGCTTCAATGTAGTCATTACCATATAGAGGAACTTTCTTAAAGGGATTTACAGCAACCAAAACAGGCCCAGCTTTCGTCTGAATTGAACACAGTTATGAAATTAAAGATGTTATGATTAGGAAACAAAATTGAAGAGAAAAACTTAAGTGATACAAAAACTTACATAGATCATATTTTGATTGTATCTATTTTGCAGGTTGAATAAAACTGATGGTTCATTTAAATAACTCAGTTGCATGAGGTCATCCACTCCATCAAGAATATCAGGATTAGCTGGCACCAAACTCTCCTCTTTCACCTTTAAAACCTATGATTAAGGGGGGGAAGACTATGGTTAATCAGACCAAAAAAGAACCAAACATTCTCGAGAAGTTTTGCTACTCATCTTACTTTCCCATCAGGCAGTGAAATGACAGATTCAGCTCCAGAAGTTGTTATTATCTTTACCAGCCCCCAATCCCCATTTGGTAGTTGAAGCCAAGACTGAAGCTTCTGAAATAGTGAACTTCAGAAGTAAGTGAAAGAGAAAGAAACAAAAAAGTTAAACTATGTATTAAAGAGAGATCAAACAAACTCAGTAAAGAAAGGACTGATTTGCTTTGATGGCAATTATCTCCTTTTGAAAAAATTTAAACATCTTATCAAAGCAACAAGGAATGCTTTCCTTCCCCAGCACAGCACAGTACATCCATTGTCAGCCATTAAATAAAAACAAAATGTATCAATTCCTTGAACATTCTTCCAGTAAAATCAAGTTCTTGGTCCAACTGAATAACTACATAGCAGGTACAATCATAAACTGATTTAAAAACCCAGCAGCAGAGTAAAACTGAAAATCGAAGCCAAAATTACCTTTTTTGAACCATAAGCATTTGTATCATTCCACCTGCTTTCCCTAGAGGATGTCAAAATCGATGGGAGGGGCAACGAAACAGATACTGAGTCCTCATCTGCATTAGACGGCCGGTCTTTTAGTGATCTACTTTTTCCACCATACGGCGAGTCCTCATCAAAAAGATCCATGACACCAGCACAGCCGTTAACTTCCTTAGAAACGTCCCCTACCAGTGCACCATTCTCAAGACCATTTGATCCAATCGGATTGGTGCGTCTGAATTTAACATCTCCATGTTTTTCCACAAGAACGGAGTTAGGATTATTAACAAACTTGAACTCAGTAGGCAATGATTTGATGGAGTGGAAGGCAGGCAGGACATTGGATGTCTGAGACATCTTCCCTTATAGACTTCTGCCATAACCAAAAAAGGTTACCATCATCAGCAATTGCAAATTGCAAAAAAGCAAAAAAGTGATAACATTTTTTCCGAAACAGAAAAGCTAACTTTCCATACAAATGGACCTTTCTAACTTTAAAACAAGGCCCCAATGAATGACTTAATCAGGATAACATAATGGAGAGGGGACCCTAGCTAGCTCCACATTGATACACACTCTACTACTCTCTACTCCCTAATCCATTGCTCCAGGCTTTAAAGTAGTCATCGAATCGACACGTTGAACCTCATTCCAACCTGTAAAATTCAAAATCATGAACCTAACACCCCCACTCAGCCTAATCCAATGGACCCAAACTTAATGAACTCCATTCAAGGTTGAAAACGTCTTCCACCTTCCATCTTTCTTTTTTTCTTGTTTTTTAAATACTGCAACATTAACACAACCAGATCTTTCGTTCTACACTACCACTCAAACATCAACTTCTTAGATAGTAAAAACTTATAAGCATTGAAAATTTAAAAACCAAAAGCCAACTAAGTTGAAATGGCTCACTTAGAAACTAAAAATGAAGATAATAAAAAATTGCAAACAACAATCCTCATTATCTTCAAGCTCTCCTCGTTTTACGTGCCGAGAACCAGAAGCATAGCCAAGGAATGCTCAAAACACAAACACGAACGAAATCACCAGCTTAATCAGATGCTCGTGTAGCGGATCCACTAACCTCAGAAAAAGCAGAAGATGGCTAGTGAAGAAGAATGACTGAGACGAAGAAGATCTTGCAGAATGGAGTTTACGTTGAAGGAATCGTTGAGCATTGAACGATTCAGAACTCAGAAAACGAAGAAGAAACACAATGTGTTCGCGGAAGAGCCTCAGCCTCACAAGGCCATGTTTGGTGTATGGAGAAGGAGAGAAGATGAAAATTTGAAAGAAACAGCTTTTTTGGCTTTGCTTTTCACGCTTCCTACTTAGCATAATAATCACACAAATTTTTAAAAGGATTAAAACAAAAAGGAGGGGAGGGAGTTTTTTTAAATGAAAAAAAAAAAGCTTTTTTTATTTCATAGTTTAAAGTTTTTCCTGGTCCTGACCAATTCAATTCTTTTCCGTTTCTCATAGTATTTTTTAAATTTAAATTTAAATTTTAAATTGTTTTTGTATTGCGCGTTTTTCCCTGGCAACCGAATTTGAAGAGAAATTCAGTTAGTACAATATTTTCGCTGGAGCTTGGGAATTGACGAAACTACCCTTACAGGTGGCGGCTTCGGGACTCAACTCAAGGGAACTAATGCGTAATAATAATAATTGGGAAGGTTGTTAGTTCCCCACTTACTTGCTCTCCCGTAACTAATTAGATGAAAATTCACAAATATATTTTTCCTACTTATAATAAATATCATGACTTGGTAGATATTTTATGTTGAATTTATTTAACCATTAACTTGTTTGTTGTTAAGTCTTACATCATTAATTTTTTTTGCTTTAAGGTAGGATTCCACCATGTTGTTTGGTGCCTAAACAACTTATTTCCACATTGCTATCAATTATCAATAATGTAATTAGATAGATCACAAAAATGGCTTGGACGATAAGTCACATAAAAACTATTTTCTTAAATATTACAGTATTATGTAAACATTTTTTTGAAAAACAGTACATGTTAAAATTTGCCTTTCATATTATGTTGTCCCCAACAAACTACAACCTATGTTTAAATACAACGTGTGATGACTATGCATAATCATCTTCATGGATGTTACTTTAAAATATGCAATGTACGTAGCCTTTATTTGACTAGTTCTGAGGTCGAAGTACAACCACTTTACATTTATAAATTTTATGTAAATGAGTCCTGACATCACATGACATTGTCAAAAAAAATTTTTTTATTAAAATTATTTTAAAAGGTAAAGTAACAAATATTTTTTGAAAAAATTACTTCTAGGTAAAAGAGATTTCAATTAGATTAAGAATGCTATTAATTAAAAACATTTTTTTAGGAAATACATTCACATAAATTACACGCAAAAGGAAGATTTTTCCTCAACAAAACATCATTTGAAAGCTCATCAATATCTTAAACAAATACACTAAAAATTGAACGAAACTATTTAGTGTTCACTTTAAAAGGAAAAGAATAGAAGGGACATATGAAAAAAGGTAGAATGTGGAATGATGATAAGAGGTAATGTGGCCCAAAAGGAAAAAAGGGTTGTTTCAATAATATTATATTATAATGATAATGATAATGATTGAACTTGACAAACGGGAATTGTTGCAACTTGCAAAGGAACGTTGGCGTGGAAGAGGGAGTCAAAGCAAGATAAGGCTATTTGAATTGATACCGTCTGATTTAGATGTGGAAGTGAGAGCTGCTCATCATAGCGTCTCTTTAAAGCATCTTCTTCACCTTTCAAATAAAGGCAGGCTTAAGAATCTTGAGATGCAGTGCACAGATCTTGTCTACTCCCTTTTGCTTAGGTCCAAACTTATTGGTACCCTTCTTTCTTAGGGTTAATGTATTATCAAAGCTTGAACCTGCTAATCTTTCCTGAGCCCATAATCAAGTTTTTTTTTCTTTTTTAATTAATACGGATATTTTGGAACCATACGTCATCTTCTGAAATGTATTTATACGTTATAAAAAAACGTTTCTTAAAATTAATTAGATTATATTGATCTCAATAATGCAGATTCTAATCTAGTGCCCTTTGTTTGAGTTTATTTTTTAAATATTAAAAGATGTTTCAAAAAGTTGCAATGATTGTAATTAAAAGAAGTCTTCAATGCTTTTTAATAGTAATAAACAAGCAAGCAGCAGATCTCAAATCTATTGGCGACTGGTCATACATAAAATGAATTTGTAAGAAAGTAAATTATGGCTCCAATCAACAGCAACCAACACCTTAATCACTAATAATCACATAAAACTGTGTCATGCGATAATATCGCTTGATTATTGATGGGTTTAACCAACACAAGTATCTCTCTAATCTCTATGATGCGGCGGTTTATTGTCAATGTCAAACAATTGCTCAAAATAAACACTGCCTGAGTTGCCTCAATAATCCTTGGCTTGCTTTTACAATTCAGAACCCGTGGCAAAACCCAAATAAAATAAACAGTATATAAGATAAATTCTGGTATAAATTAAAGCAAGCTTAAAAAAATGATTTTGCAATTTCAGTATTGCCTAAACCGGAATATCACTACTCCTAAAATAAGATCATGGTTCTTACAGCACGGGATTCTGATGTGGACAAAAGTCATCTACAATCTGCACCAACTGCATCAAAAATGGATTTGAAACCATCTCTTTCCAGGCATGCAGCTAATTCAGCCTGAAACCAATTGAATAAGAATGAGAATTTTGGTGCATACACCAAGTGATTTGAATCATAAACCATATTCTGAGGAATAACTGCACGAGAATTTTGGTGCATACACACACTAACTTCGGCACATACCTTTATCTGAGGAATAAGTGCAGGTCCTCCAAAAGCGAATGCGGTATAGAGCTGAACTAGAGTTGCTCCAGCTCGTATTTTCTTATATGCATCTTCCCCACTAAATTATTATAATATACAAAGGTCAGACAAATTGTTGTATAATTCATTTTTTTTAAAAATCATAAAAAATACACTGTAGATAACTAGTAATCAGCTAAGCTAATGAACGAGTGAAGGAACATGTAGTTTTTACCTGCTAATGCCCCCGCAGCCAATCAAAGGAATCCTACCCTGATACACATGATGAAACGACAATGCCCAGGTTGTTAAGCATGACTAACACATAACAATTCAAATGATTTTGATGTGCATTGGAAAGACTGCTAAATAGGGAAATAAAAAACAGTAACTGCGTAGGAAAGAGGGAAAACAAATCAATGAGATGCATACACAGAATGCAGCCAAGTGGTTGTCACAGCACAGCCTCAGGGTATTGGCAGGTTATATTATTAAATTTCACATCAAGGAATGAAGTAGTTGCCTCTAACTTTTACTCCAAGTAAACACGAATAATGTGCTAATATACACATGCTAAATCTATAATTATATAGAAAATAGTCAAAAGCAAAAGGAACTTCAAGACTCGACCAGGTCTGAGTATTTTCTATGTGGCAGCTGCAGTAATTCAGTGCTTACAAGTGAATACATTAGCATCCACAAATACTACATTGCTTGCATAATCAAGAGTAATGGCATGCATTAGAGACATGGAATTGCATTCACATATCAACTCTATCTCAGTACTATAGACGTACCCTTGTCAAGATATACATCTCCTTCAAGATGTTGGTGGAGAGATCAAAGAGAGGCTTCCCACTCAAGCCACCAGTTTCTGAAGCCAATGGATTTTTACTGGCAGGATCTGGTCTTGAAATGGTTGTGTTTGATATAATCTAGAAACAATAAACAATTAAAGAGCAAATGAAGTGAAAATTGTGCAATTAGAAGATTTAAGTTCTGGTTAGTGGCTACAATTTGAAATTAGTGATGGAGCAGAGAGATACCAGTCCATCCAAGTGAAGAGCCAAGGCAACCTACAATCAAAGCAGAAACTGATATAGAGCATGAGATTATAATGAAGATAAGAGAAATACATTAACGTGCACATGCTTACTGCAGCAATATCTTCAAGGTCGTCTTTTGACAAATCTGGAGCAATTTTTACCAGCAATGGAGGTGGGCCCTCCTCACCCCATTGCATTTCATCACGAGCAGCTTGAACCTTCACAAAAAGGAAAATTTTGCTAGAGTCAATCTCCCAAGTATGCAACACAAAAAAAAAAAACATAAGAGAAAGCTTCATATTCTCGCTCCAAGTTCTACCTTCTTCACAAGATCCTTCAAATGCTTTCTTCCTTGAAGCATGCGCAAGCCAGGGGTATTGGGTGACGAAACATTAATCACCTAGAAAAGGGTATTAAAAACATTAAACAGAATAGAATACCAAACAGCTGTCTTACAAATTGTGGTAAGCTGCACTGCACAGATGCTTGATTAAAAAAAATATTGGAATCCCTGTATCACATCAGTTTTTTTACCATCAATTTCTCACTTTTCTAAACCAGGGAATTGGCAATAGATATTAGATATGGCAACACCCTTGAGAGAAACAAAGGTTGTTTATCTTCCCTTTCTTTTCTATAAAAGGCATATATAAGAAAAGACCATTTACCAAGTAATCAGCATATTGGGACAATGTATGAACTCCTTGAACATAATCTGCTGCAGCATCTTCACTTGTCTTGTTCTTTCCAAGATTGACACCAAGGATGCCAGGGCCAGCTTTTCCACCATGTTTAACTTCATTACTGGAAGAAGGTGAAGTGCTTGAAGTTTCATCTAGTTTCCTCTTACCGTGCTGAGCGCCTAGCCGCTTTGCAACAGCAACAATTCCCTCACTATTAAAGCCATATCTATTTATTACAGCACTGCACATTAAATTGATCAGTCTTAGAGAATGTAGAACATAAGCAAACTTTTAAATGTTCATCTTATAGCATCAACAACCTTCTGTGTATAGAAGTGATTGGAAAAGTCAAAAAGAAAATATATAACAGATTCAATCTGTTGATCAGAAGCAGAAGAACAAAAAAAATATAAACTCTTACCCTTCATTTCGCAACCTGAAGATACGGGGTTTTGGATTGCCATCCTGGGGGACAGGAGTAACAGAGCCTACCTCCACAAAGCCGAAGCCCAAAGCAAGTAAACCATCTACAGCCACAGCGTTTTTATCAAAGCCTGCAGCAAGGCCTACTGGGTTGGAGAATTTTCTTCCCCAAACTTCTAGCCCTAAGATTGATGGGTCGGGCCTCTTCTCCCTCGGAATCCAACCACGAGCTGCAGCTGAGACACCCAAGTTGTGTGCAAACTCGGGATCCAACAAAGCAAAAAAGGGATTCACGAGTTTTGTTGCCGAGAATAACCATCCACTGCAAAAACGATAACTCAAAATCTGGATCATTCATTTCCAAGGTATGTATTTCATATTCAAATCAAGGCATCAAGCATTTTTTTTTCTGGTGATATCACTTAAAAATTTATCTATTTTATAATAAACAATAAATTAATAATTCGTCAACAGCAGACTCGGAGTTAAAGCATCAGAGTACAGAAGTGTTTTCTTTCTTTTTTTTCCCTCGTATGAAAAAGAAGTAATATAACACATCAAATGCAGAATTAGAGAAGCAAAACAAAATGCATACAACATTCAAACTCCCAAATGAAGTACCAGAAAGTAGCTTCATCCACAGTACTCACATAAGCTCCACCAGCTATAAGTAGACCTAAGGTGGCTCCTGTCAACAACCTTCCCTGCAATTCAAAGTAATCAATGTAGGTAAACTACACAGACCAAATAAGTTACAACATACATGCACATGTAAGCTACAAACTTAATCACACAACACAAACATTCCATATTCTCCTAAATATGTTTCCATGAATTATCTCTAAGATCTTTCAATCCATTAACACACGAAATCACACTCTGCGACATGCGCCCTGCGTTTGCAAATTGCAGCATGCTAAATGAAATGAGCATCTTTCTGACTCAAAACGAATCAACAAGATAATTCATAAAGTCAAACACCATACACACACACACACAAGGGATGAGAATACGCACTTTTTTGGAATAGTGACCGATCTTAGGAGCACTTTGTGGCGCAGAAGAAAAACATCTGACGCCAGGAAGCTGATTCGAGACTACCCTTTTGAGAAGAACGTCTCTCAGCAACTTTCTAGAAGACCATGCGGCCATGAGTTCAAAGAATTCGTGAAAACCTCCGAAAAACGTAACTTCAACGCGACAGTCGGAAAAAGGAATTCACACGCAAAGCGATTATATATTCCGAAGGTTCAAACCCTTCGGTTATGGATAGGTTAGGTGAAGGGTGGTGGAAACGGAGGAGGTATACGAATGTGTTGCGAGCCGGTGCAATGGGTAGTGAACAGAAGGCAGAGGAGAGAAAAGTATGTGGAATTTGAACGTAAGCAGTGGAAGACGGTGCGAGGTCGGAAACCGGAATGCGGTGGCTCCAGCGGCGACAGAGCCGTCGTCAGTGAAAGCGCGATGTTTGGAGAAAAGACGCAGTCGCAAAGGTGTTTTCCTTTCAGGTTGATGCTTGAACTTGAAAAGAAACCTCAGAGCTACAGAAACGACGTCGTTTGGTGGAAGATGGATGTTTTCTTGGGCTCCAAATTGAAGCCCAACTAAATTAAAAAAATACTTCCACGCTCCCCCGAAAGTCTCTTCACCTTCTTCGCACGCACGCACCTTCTTTTTATTCTTTCCACTCCTTTATCGTACTCACTCTTCTCCTTTTTCTCACTCACTTTCAGCACTTGTGAAAAATGTGCACTCCTTTATGTTGCAACACTTTCCTATTCCCAACGATAGAAAGATCCAATCCAATCCACTAAGTTATGTAATAGATTGATCCGATCCAAATTTTATATGAATAAACTCTCTATGTATTTAAATCATTTACAACGAAAAAAAAATCAATTAATCTGAAGACATTTTTTTTAATATGTATAAATCGAACTTAGGTATCATGGAATTTATAATAATTTTTGTATAATGTTCGACCAATTGATTAGACTCTTTCATAGCACATATGTATATTAAAAAGACTTATTTGAAGAAAGAAAAAAAACTCAAGCAGTGAAAGTGTAATTTGCATAAAAAAAAGTAAAACAATACTTGATGGGATGGAATGTTAGCGAGGGAATAAAGAAAAGAAAGCAGCCCAGTCCAGTCCAGCCCAAGTGAATGACAGTTACGGAAAGCGGCACGTGCAGCGGAGTACGAGGCCGACGTTACTCACTGGTGACTATTCGACGGCACCGCTACTGTTTGTTTGTGTCTTCTTCTTATTCGTGAATGATTGCATCCTCCTCCAATGGCGGCTGCATTATCCCTTGCAAGTGTAGGTTACAGTCATGGTAATCGAAGCGCCTCCATCTCCAGATCCAGCTGGAGCCACCGTCCCCTCAGCCTCACTATCAAATGCTCCGCTCAATCTCCTTCCCTAGGTCAATCTCCTTCTCCTTCTCCTTCTTCTACTTCGCTTTCTCTCACTCTCTCTGATTCATTTCCTTCAGTTGACCACGCCGAGAAGTTTCTCGAAGCTTCCAAGAAGGGGAACATCATTCCTCTCTTCCGATGCATATTCTCCGATCACCTCACTCCGGTGCTTGCTTACCGGTGCCTGGTTAAGGAGGACGAGAGAGATGCTCCGAGTTTTCTCTTCGAATCGGTTGAGCCAGGCCATATTTCTAGCATCGTGAGCACTGAACACGCTTGCTTTCTATTTTCGTTCCTTTTTTTTTTCGTAATCTGTACATATTTATTTATTTATGGGTTGACCGTAATTAGGGACGGTACAGTGTGGTTGGAGCACAGCCGTGTATGGAAATTGTGGCGAAAGAGAACGTGGTTACTATTATGGACCACTTGAAAGGGAGCAGAACTGAGGAAATCGCAGAGGATCCACTGATGATTCCTCGTAGGATCATGGAGAAGTGGAAGCCTCAACTCTTAGATGAACTTCCTGAAGCCTTCTGTGGCATGTCAATCTCACTCACTCCTAATCCTAATTGTCATTTCTTTGTCACTTTTCATTTTTTATACACTGTCAGTGTCACATCAAATATATTTTATTCTCTCACTCAATCACAAACAAAGCATCTGCTATAATTTTTTTTTGTAAGGTAGTACTTTCCATAAGTAATGTAAAAACGTACGTTTGGCAACGTCAATGCATGCACTTATTTACTAAAACGGTGCTTGTGTCTGTTGTGAACGTTTGGTTGTGTATCATGAGCAGGCACACACTGATCAGGCTAACTTGATTTCTATTATGCAAAGAGATTTCTGGTTATTCAATCGAGATTTCTTTTTCTTGCTTGCTTTGAAAGTTGAGATGAATAATTTATTTATATATTGATTGTGTGTCGTTTTCTCTTTGCAGGTGGTTGGGTAGGGTATTTCTCTTATGATACAATGCGCTATGTAGAAAAGAAGAGACTTCCATTTTCTAATGCCCCAGTAGATGACAGAAATCTTCCTGATATTCATCTTGGCCTTTATGATAGTGTGATTGTGTTTGATCATGTTGAAAAGGTACTATTCTTATGTTTGACATCTGCTGTGCAAATGTGGTTGTTGTTTGTAAGAAAATTCTGCTGTTTTTTTGGTCCTGGAGAGTATTTCTATTTTCTTTATTTGGCGTTGACCAACCTAGAAAGCATACGTGAGTTCTTTGACTTTGTTCAATCCAGAAAGCATATGTGATTCAATGGGTTCGGGTGGATAGATATTCTTCAGCTGAGGAGGCCTTCGAAGATGGAAGGAACCGGCTGGAAACTCTAGTATCTCGGGTGCATGATATAGTTACGTGAGTAAGCTGTTTTTTTTTTCCATTGTTTTTCTTCTTGGCTTAACATATCAAATTAAGGTCATGGATGGCATTTTTTGGTCGCTAAGTTTGGTTTCAGTATCTACATTTATAATTGTCAATTTCAGCCCAAGGATGACTGCAGGTTCGATAAAGTTATACACTAGTCTCTTTGGTCCTAAATTGGAGATGTCAAACATGACAAATGAGGAGTATAAGAGGGCATTATTGCAGGCTAAAGAGCACATACTGGCTGGTGATATTTTTCAACTTGTACTAAGTCAACGTTTTGAACGGAGAACTTTTGCAGACCCATTTGAAATCTACAGAGCATTGAGGATTGTTAATCCTAGTCCATATATGACTTATTTACAGGTTTTCCAGTTTCTCGTGCCACTATCTTTTTATTAGTTAGTTTGCCTTCAAAAGTTAACTCGTTGAAATATATACCGATACAGGCAAGAGGAAGTATTTTGGTTGCTTCAAGTCCAGAAATTCTTACACGGGTGAAGAAGGTAACCTTGTGCAACAATTACTCAAATAGTTGGCTTTATCTTCTAATTTTCTTCCTCCACAACATCAATCCTCTTAATATATGCTTATAGTTGGCATTGTTCTTGTTCATTAACCCTTTTAAACTTTCTTAAATTTTACTAGACTTGTCAACATTATGGACTTCATTACAAGCCTAACAAGTATTAATAGGCATTTCATATCCTTTTTTGCAGAGAAAGATCACCAATCGGCCCCTTGCTGGTACTATTAGAAGAGGAAAAACACCAAAAGAAGATATCATGTTGGAGAAAGAACTTTTGAATGATGAAAAGCAATGTGCAGAGCACGTAATGCTAGTTGATTTGGGGAGAAATGATGTTGGAAAGGTATATAGTTTTCAATTGAAGGAATGTTGGAAAGCAATGTGCAGAGCATGTATGTGCAAAGCAAAATTTTAGTCTCACACACCTTATTGAAGGAATCAATATTTCATAACACTAACAGTATTCTACATGCTATGTTGCTATTAAACATATATCTTTATATGCATCGCACACTTTTTTTCTAAATTGTGCATGCTGCTGTAAACCATTTCTTTTATGTTTTAGCAATGTGCTTAATGCAAGATGAATATGCAGGTCTCCAAACCGGGTTCTGTCAAAGTTGAAAAGCTTATGAATATTGAGCGGTATTCCCATGTTATGCACATAAGCTCAACAGTAAGTTCCCTAAGCAAAATATGAGAATTTGGAAATATGCGTTAGAATACATGAAAACACTACATCCTTGGTTTTCATATTTTCTAATTATGTCATGATTTATTTCCTTATTTAGTTAGTGATCATTCCCATACTCTCTTTTTTTCAAGTTCAAAAGCATAAATCTGAAATTTGATAGAAAATGAATTCAAAGCTCTAGCTTGAGCATGAGGGAATTGATATTGACATCCATGAGCATATGCTTAATTGTGGATGTATTTGCAGGTGACAGGGGAGTTATTAGATGACTTAACAAGCTGGGATGCATTGCGTGCTGCATTACCTGTTGGTACAGTTAGCGGAGCACCGAAGGTAAATTTGAACACCCAAGCCTAGACCTGTGTTGTTGTTTGTATTCTGATTATGGACAATGGTTGGTTGGTTGGTGTAAATGAAAACGAAACAAAACAGGTGAAAGCCATGGAGCTGATTGATGAGTTGGAAGTGGCAAGACGGGGGCCATATAGTGGGGGATTTGGAGGTGTATCATTTAATGGTGATATGGACATAGCCCTTGCTCTGAGGACCATAGTTTTCCCTACAAATTCTCCTTATGACACAATGTACTCCTACAAAGACACCAACAAACGCAAAGAATGGGTTGCCCATATCCAGGCCGGAGCAGGAATCGTCGCTGACAGTGATCCAACTGATGAACAAAAAGAGTGCGAGAACAAAGCTGCAGCTCTTGCCCGTGCCATTGATCTTGCAGAATCTTCTTTTGTTGATCATAATAAATAATTTGGTTCATGCTCCTTCCATGAAACTATATAAGTTGTCGTTTTTCTACACCCATTTCCGTCATCATAAAACCACACCCTATATTGTATGAGGTCAATTAATTAATAAACGACTGTCGTACTTCTGTTTTCGAATGTGATTCATATGAAACTCTGATTAGGAGAATCGTGAGGTTAGGATTAAAACTGCTCCGACGTTCAATTGGAGAAGTAAACAAGGTAAACTATTACTACTATTTTTTTGGGTAATTGGAAACCGAATTCGCTTGCATTGTATTCTTTCGTTGGGCCAATTGCAGGTTACCAACCCGTAGTTGATTTTCTAATTTTTTGGATAAAATAATTGATTCCCATAATGTAATGTTATCATAATTTGAATTTTATCATTATAGGACTTTTTATAAATATACTTTCAGCTCTATTTTCACTCCTAAAATTTGATCATAAATCAATAATTAGAAACTATAAAAAATAATACTTTAATAAGTATAAATTATAAAAATCAAACCTAAAAAAATGTTAAGAATATAAAAACCAAAATCTTAACCATGTAAAACTATGTTACACTATCTATCATAACCTCATTTATTTGCCTATAAAAAACTCCACTGCAACTCCAAACGAACACTCTCAAAGCTATCCCCTTCGTTAACTTGATCCAAATTATTGCGTTAGTCTAGACTCTAGTGGAAACCCTTCTCTACCCCCACACTTGATAATTCAGGAACAGCTATGATGAAATTAGAACACAGCAGTCAGCAAATAACAGGGACTGCAACAGTCTTCTCTATTAAGAGAAAATGTACTTGAACACCAGTGTCAAATTCCTAAATTTCAATTGTCATTGCTTGACACCATTTTCTAAATACACATCCAATAATTCCAAACCAAATTTTGAAGGTGCCAACAAAAGGGGAGTTTTAAATAAAAATGTTTAAATGGCATATAACATCACTGACCTTAACACCATTGTAAAACAAAACACCATTGGTTATAATTTTCTATGGTACAATGCATGGGATGAAAACAATAGTAAATTCTATACCAACTACTTTTAGGATGAAGACGCCAATTGCTTCAATTTTGCCTGCAAAATAACACCAGCTTCATCTGCCACATTTCTCTTTTTGGATGCAACCTGCAGTGTGAATTGTACAAATTCATTCTTCTTTTGGATAAGATGAAATCTAATATGAGAATTCTTCTTAAATTCATTGAAAAGGCAATGTGAAAAAAGTAATTGACTTGAGCAAAGTGGGGGCAACATTTTTTTCCTAAGAAAATTGTTTTTCTTTAATTGTTGTAATGGAGGATAGCAACCCATGGCAGCAAGCCAAAAATCAGCAATAAAAATGGTAGATGGCATTGCTATACATAGCAGAACTGCAGAAGCACGGTGGCTAATAAAATAAAGATACAAACTAGCATACTAAAATATATTGTAGAATAATAGTAAGAAGTCACACGCATATAACAGAACGGGATACGGGATACCAAGCATTTATCTAGAAAAATTGTACTAAGCTGCATGGATGTTTGATTAATAGAAAGAATCTCCAATAGCAAGTCATGGCAGCAAACCAAAAACCTGCTATAAGAATATGGTAGATGGCATTCCGGCCTATGGCAGAAGCATGGTAGCTATAATAAATAAAAAGTACACGACCCACAAACTTACGAGATAATATCATAAGCCTCCGCAATAATAGAATAGCCACATTTAGTATAAAAATAGATAGACAATTAGCACATTCAGCTAAACAATGTATGCTGTATTTAAACGTAGCAACACAGGAGTTGCTTTAGCAATAATCAAGTTTGGAAGCCACACAGTCCCATTTGAAACAGACAATACAGTAGCTAATAAAAAAGGGTAGAAGAAGAGGAATCAAGCATACCTCAACAAGTTGATCAAAGTTAGACTTGAGCAAGTTGATTTTGCGGTCGCAGTAATCTTTTCCTTCAGACATGGTTTTCTGTTAATTTAGCGCAGTGAAAAGAACATTCGATGAGTAACTAAATAGGCAAAGGTTTTGAATTCACAAGCAAAAAGGAAACATACCTCGATGAAGTAGCCGGTACCGACGTCGAGGAGGACGTGTTGAGCGTCGTGGAGAGTGGCGGGGACGTAGAGGGAGGCGGTGAGGGGGACGAGGATTTGGTTGCCGATAGGGCGGAGAGAGAGGTCGTTGAGGGCGGAGGAAGCGATCTCGAGGCGAGTGGTGGCGGTGCGAATGTTGGAGAGACTGTCCTGAAGAAGATTCACTTCCAGATCGGTTTGTTCTTTCACCGCTTTCAGCTGCTCCACGCTCATCCTCTCCAGACCCATCGATGAACCACCACCCTTCCACGAACCACCAGCAGCAGCAGCCATCGCTAAAGGCAAAACCCTTCGATTCGAATTCGATCGCAACTCGCAACAACTCAATCCACACCCCCGACTCCTAATTAAATAAATACTTTACTTCTTTTTTCTTTTTGCAAAATTTATTTTTAAATCTTTTACAGAGTTTCTTTTTTGCTTATTTTAAAATAAGACTGCATTTTATTGATTTTTTTTTTCTAGGGCTCCTAAGTCCCTGTTGCAAACAAAAAAATATATATATATATATATATATATATATATATATATTATTTTTTTTAAACCTTTACTTTATTTTTATATTTTCAAAATAGTATGAAAATTTGTTTATTTCGGTACTATCAAATATAGTAAAAAATAACATTTTCTAAAATGAATTGGATTAGGAAGGAAATTATGGAACCAGTGAAAATGGCTTGGCAAAAACTCATATGATTAAATTAAAGTAAAACATAGTTAACTTACTCTGATTTAACTTGCCAGTGTTGTTTTAATTTGCAATCCATACGAACTCATTGATTTAGAAAAATGGGGTGTGAGCTTAAACAAAATATGGGGTGTAAATAACATTGCCCTGACATTGTCAATGTTATGGCTGCTGTTTTGAAGCGTTGAATGTTTTTTTTCTTTTGCTTGTATGGATCAATGAACTGAATAAAGAGTTTTGATTTGTTTTTGTGTTTTTTTCTTTTGTCAATTGAGGATTTGAGGTGTTGATTTCTTAATTTCCTTAATACATCTATGAATAAAAGCAAAGTGGATCTGGATACGGCCCACACATATATACTGTTGAAAGCACCAATTACATAACCCAACTGCAATGGCCCTAAAAAATAATCAGTGTGGGTCCAGAATCAGTTTCCAAGTAGTGCAAGTTCAAAAAGGTCCATCATCATACGAGGGTTTAAAAATGGTCCCAAATTATAACATGGTTTTTAACTCGTTTCACTGCGACATTTAATTCCAGGGACCCATCAATTATTGGGAGCTGACCCTCCTGTTTAGCAATAATTAAGAAAACATGTTGGCATCCCACCAATAATCCATTCCATGCATAGAAAAGTACAACATCAACAAAATGATGAGTTGGTATACTCCATTTGGGAACTTGGAGACAAACAAATCCTTTCATCTTTGTTTTTCACAGGTTTCGTCACGTAATTTTTTTGTCTACTCTTTGCTGTATAATACTATAATAAATATTTTCATATTTCAATACGATCCTACCACAATTTCTTTCATGTTCTTCGTCAAATCATGTCTGACTCTTATCATGCAGCAACTAGCAACCAAGCTGACATAATATGTACAGTACTGTAATAATTGAACCTCTTAAATATATTAATTAAAATTATATTATTGGTCATATTTATGAAAAATATAATTATTGTAAAAATTATGCACCTATTGTTTTATTTATAAAAAAACCATTTTTTTTAGCAAGATTGTATAATTCTTTCATGTGCACGATAAATCTTGTTATGTACTAGTAGAGCCTGACATAATTAATACACATTAGACATGATTGTGTCACCTAATGTTTGCATAAGTAATAGAGAACTAATTAATAGATTATGTTATTCGTCGTGTATATCAAAAATAATTTAACTGAATCGGTGAAATCAAATCATTTAAGATTCAGTGATTTAATGTGTGGTTGAATCAATTTTAATAAGATAATATTTTTTAAATATTTTAATATAATATATGAAGTAATATTAAATAAAAATAATATAATATGTATATTTTATAATATTAAAAATTAAATTCTCCTTTCATAATTGATAATTCATATCTTAATTAAATTTAATAAGTTGTTTTATCTATTTAATACACGAAACAAAATTTAAAGAAAAAATTTGTGGGATTAGTAAAGAGAAATGGATAAATAACCCATGCCATTTTTCCATAAAAAAAAAAAGGTTAAAATGATATTTTTTTTTATCATTTAAAAAAATCAAAATTGACAAACCGTTAAAATAAATAATTTTGACTAATTTTATTGATTTTGTACCGGTTCAACTGATTCATCACCAATTTAATTGAGATTCGATTATATGATTGTTTTAGACCAAATAAGGTATTAATTTTGATTGAATTTTAAAAACCATAATGATTATTTAATTTGACAATTTTTATTTTTTTTTGTTATTGACTTAAAAAAAAATCTTTTTTTTTTTTTTACAGAAGTGTATCATGCCTTGTGCAGAATTTTATTTGAGATCCTTTTGGGGTTGTATAGCTTACTCTAAATAAAAATAAAGTTAAATAGTTATAAAGTAGATAATTAGTAGTACAATTTATTTATGTACTTAAAAATAATTTATATAATTTTCTCAATTACACCAATACTAATTTAGTACAATGAAAGTATTTAAATATAACATCCATTTCCACAAATTCAACTCAAGCTCTTTCACTTTCCCTATCGCTGGCGGTCCGTTTTTTATTTTTCTTATACTCTTAGCTACATGACCAAAACAACTTATCAATATTAACTGACCAATGAGTCAATTCTCACCAGCTCAACTGGACCAAGAAAATAACTTAATATTTACAGATGCACTGAAATTTCTTCTGGGGGCGAAAGTTGAATTCAATTCCTTCATTTTTCACTGCAAAGATCATTTAGTTAAACAATAGTAATAAATCATTCATCCAACTAACTACCTCCTATTTACATTTAAATTAAGATTCAGACGCCAAGCAATCATGCATCTTATAAATGAATTTTAAATTCCGGGAAATAGAATATCCCCAAATTAGTTTATGACAGACAGGAGGAGATCAATGCTTCAGGTGAGGTGATCCTTTTGCCACTTGAACTCAGCTCTCTCTCAGCAGCATTGTGACTTGTGTTGTTGTGAGGCTGCAGATAAGGCAGAGGGTGCAGAGGCACATGGTAGCTTCCAAGGGTGTTCCGATAAAAGTCAAAGTCATAACAACCAGTTTAAATATGACATTATTGAGATACAACACATCAGCCAAATTTGAGTTTTTATATGTATCAGTAATCAGTAACAACCCCAGATTGACTGTAGCATCAAATGCACCAACACTATTTGTTTTAACCCAATGGTGAAACATCAAAAACAGTAACCACACACCACCTACGTGAGTGGTGTAGATCTTTATTTATTTTAAGAATTGAATACAGGCTGTACCTAACCTTATCTTTCCTTAAATACTGAAATAGCCAGAGTACAAGTTCCCAGAAAGAGTACCGTAAAATTTACAAAAACTAGCAGAAAACCAAAGATACTCCTACGAAATCAAACATGGTGGTCAGTGAGAGCATCAAGACACCCAAATGAATTTACTCAACATTCAGAAGAGAAAACGGTCAATTTAGCTACAATAATTTAAAGAACAGCAGAAAGCACACTGAAATAATTGAAAATCGTCATGCAGCAAAACGAGTTCCTGTGTACATAGGAACAAAGAAAGTGACAAGTGAAGAAAAGAGGTAAAGAGAGAAACAGATGGGTTTTTATTCACACCACTGGCACCCCAAAACAATCCACTTACATACAAGAAAAAACATTATTCTCACGCTGATCAATCTAAGAAATGGCTAAGAATTGAAGATAAAAATCTCAAAACAGAAGTCATGACATACGGAGTACAACCAGAGCTTTCTTCTCTTTTTTTTTTTTTTTTTTTCATCCTTCACACACCAGTCACCGCTGAAAACAACCAAGACCATCAAGGAGCGCGTGAAAGTGGAGGATATAGAGTCAGAGAGCATAATTCACCACTCACCAGCAGCTGTACCAAATTCTCACAACATAGCCACCTTACATGAACCAAAAGACATGAATTCTCAACCCATGTTGGAAAGTAAGGTGCTCCAACATTCTGGGAGTGACAGTTGAACTTTGGAACCACAAGCACTAATTACCTCACCTCAACCCAAAACCCACTATGAAAGTGAAACAGAAGCAACAATGCAATGATCCATCATTCCATTCCAACCACGCTCTTCAACTTGAAGAACTCTCTCTTTCAGCACAATATTACATTACAAATTACAAATTCAACTGCACTTGCTTCTGAAACTCAATCAGTACCAATTTTTCTCACCACCGCAAATTAAATTATCAGTTTATCACATTCTCCCTTATTTCCTCCCCTCTCCTCCAACCAAAGCTCCAGAATCTAAAAACAATTATCCAACTTTCTAAAAACCTAGTTAAGTTTCCAAACCAGCAGGAAGTAAAACAAAAAAACCCTAATTGAATAATTTCTTAATTGATGGACTTTTCCACTCAAATCTAAAAAAAACTAACCCTAAAAACTCCTGCTTGCCACACAACAAAACAACAACCACAACACGAGAATAATATATATATACGAAGAAAACACCACCACCGTTGAAGATGTGACAATCAACGAGGCTCGTCGTCTCTCCGACCAGAATTCCCAGGTCCACCGGATAATGAAGCGAGCAAATTGAGATGTCCCGGAAGGTAATTCCCGACCCTGGCCGCGGAAGCTTCTCCGATGGCTTGCTGCTGCTGCTGTTGACGGTGATGATGAGCGAACAACGAAGCCTGGTGCTGCTGCGACACCGACACCATTTCGGGAGCAGCGGCGAAGCTCCAAATTTGACCGAAGTCGGGCCGGGCCGGGAGGGCCCACAGTCCGGGAGGGGTAGATGGGCCCACGAGAGAGGGGCCCACAGAAACAGCGTCGTCTTTAGAGGAGTCATCGTCGGTACGTATGCGCTTGCCGAGGATAAAGGGAGTTGGAGAGAGTAACTGGGGCTTGTGGTCGGAGGCGGAGGAAGGGGAGGAGAGAGAGACGGAGTTGTTGGCGGCGGTGCGGACGGAGAGAGAGACAGAGGAGAAGCTGGCGGGGGTGGTGCCGGTGCCGGTGGCGGCGATGATGGAGGGCTCGGCCTGGCGGAGGAGCCACTCAATGGTTTGACCGTCGGACTTGTGGCCAAGCTCGCGCGTGAGCTGGAACACACGTGCAGCGCATATGATTGGCATCCTTATACGGCGTCCGCGGCCATCGACCTTGCTGTGACGGTCCTTGGACGGCGGCTTCTTGACGGCTAGCGCCTGCTGGGTCTGCTGCGGCTCGATGATAGCGCCGTTACCGTTAGGGGTGGCGTCGGGGTTCGACATGTGAGTCATGTGATGTGAATGAATGGTTGATTGAGTTGTAGAGAGTAGAGAGAGTGGAGAGTGTGTGTTTAGTTCTTGGTTCGTTGAGGAAGGGGGAACAGGGGTCTAATGATTGAGCGGCAGGAGCTGGTGGAGACAGGAGGAGGGCACATGGGTGCTGGGCTCCACTACGTCTCTGTCCCACGCGCCTTCCTCAACACCTTCCATTTATCCACCCACACCTCACCTTTACCTTTTTTCCCCTCCTCTCACTTTACTTTAGGGTTTCTCCAACACTTCAAATCTATGTTTCCAACTTATCCTACACAGAACAAATTTCTAATTAGGGTAAAATATATTTTGGGTATTCATACAAAAATAATAAATAAATATATAAAAGTTTCGTCATCCAAATTTTAAGTGTAGAGAAGTTTATCCAATTTGCTAAATAAAAATTTTTTCAAATATATTTATACTTAACAAATGATTGATTTTACCAAAAAATGACAATAAAATCAATTGAAAAGTTGAAAAAATTGGAATTTCTGTTAATTACGTTACGAAGGTGTATAATGAAATTGGACTAAATAACAAATAAATATATTTAAATTTTATATGAACGAAATAAACACAAAAATTTGTTAACGGATCAAATTAATATTTGTTAAATTTTACAAGGAAATAAAACATATTTTACGTTCCTAATATCAATATATTGTTTTCTTTTTCTTATACTATAAATTATAAATTAAATACTTCATTGTATTTCTTTTTACCATCATTTTTTTCACAATTCCTTTCACATGTTTTGTCCCCATAATTTCAAAATGCTACAAATTGTTCATATATATATTATAAATCTCAGTCAATACTAACATTCTCGTGTAATTTTGATTTTTCAATAAAAAAAAAAAATCTTTAATAATAACTTCTCACTTTTCAATCTCAATCATAGTTTCATCTATCCTTGATTAATTAATAACCACGAAATATATCTTGTTAAAAAAAATTAATTCAAGCAACTTCATTGTTATTATGGCAGCAATTGTGATGAACAAAGTTTAAGTAGGATGAAAACTTTGCATATTGGATTTGATCATTAAGGGATAGTTCGTTCATGAAATTTACTAAACTGAAACTGAGATAAACCAGATAAAAAAATTAAATATCATAACTCATTAACATAAGAGAAATATGTTTTCTTGAAATTAGAATGGAGCGTTGATGTATGAGTAAAGTAGGTTCTCGTGAAATTTATGTAGATTTCATAATTTTTCAAAGTGAAAGCTTTTCGGTTCAAAATTTGGATATCATTGGTGATGTGTATTTGAAAATGCTATTAGTGTGTTTGTATACAATTTTAAAAATGTATTGAATGAACAAATCGGGTTTTGAAAATAAATTTTGTTCACATTCAAATCAACATTACAACTAGCGCTATATAATTTGTCATAGAGGAAAGGGTAAATTTTTTTTTATCGATATGATAATTTTTAATTGTCATTCTATTAAAAGAAACTATTTTATCTTGATTATTTGAAAATTTATATGATTTTTTTTTAAAGTTACATGAATTAGGAACAAATCAAAAGAAAAAACAAATAACATTCATAAATAAATTAAAAATTATTTAAATTGTTTATTTGATACAATGTACAGAAATTTAATAACAAATTTAAATTAATATTTATTATTTGAATATTATATAATAAATGAAAGTATATTAAATTTCACAAAATATATATGAAGGTTTCAAACTTAATCATAATATTTAAAATAAAAATATCTAGCTGTTGCTATTATATTCCCGTGTTTTTATTAACTTTTATTTATTTATAGTTTTTAGATGAAAGGAAGGGTTTGTCCCTTTGCGCAGCGTTATTACTTTTGAGAGTTTGAGTATTTAAGAAAAGGGACACGCACTGTTGAACCAGTGTATTGGCCATAGGGTACCCCGAGAAGAGGACGGAATGGGACCCATTTACTCTCAAATTTAATATTTGTATATCACTTATTTTTGTTTATCAAGTGAAATAAAATGTTTTTTTTTCGAACGAATACAAGTTTAATTATATTATTCCTCCCCTTACATATATAGTTTTATATTTATTTATTATAATTTTTCTTTTAATTTAAAAAATAATTTTTTAATCATTTATAAATTACTTGTATTATTTATCAATTTGTTTACTTAAATTATAATTCGATTAAACCTTAAAAAAAAAAAAACAGTCTGATTAACTATTATTGTTGTTTTTTTTAAAAGGTTTAACCAAATTATAATTTATTTTTATTATTATTAATAATAACAAGAGCATTCTTATTCAATATTCAAGAAAATAAAAATAAAATTTCAAAAAAGAAGTATGCTATATTAAAAACATAAAATATAAAAGTTGTTGACATGGTTCAATATGGAGTTCTTTCACTTAAGCATCACTTTATTTTAAAAAATAAAAATTTTTGTTGAGAAAATAATAAGTTGATACCAAATAAAATTCCTTCCGGCGGCTACAACAATTAAAACATAAAATTATTTAATGTTTACTTTTAAAAATAATAATATTTTTTTATAAGCTTAAAAATAATAATTTACATTGGGTAGTATTTTCGTTATCAGAGTGGAAGTTTCCGGTAATCTCCATCTAGCTGTAATATCTGTCCACTCTTCTTTTGCCACGTCGGTTTGATACCAAGATATATCCAAATTAATATTTTTCCGCATTAATAATTAATAATATTTATATTATATAGTATTTCCACGTGAAACGTGCATTGCAAAGTGCAATTGTCCAGCACGAGCCTTTTAGTTTGGGCTTTTACCCAAGGGCCCTTGTGACCCAAGTTGGGCCGGGCAGGTTGACTTGCCCATGTTTTAAATACATATCATCGTGGACGAAAAAGAATTGATCATCCAAAAATTAACATGATTTATCTTTATAACAAAAAAATAAAATAGAATTAACAAATTTTGGTAACGGAATGTTAATTAATTCTATTACATACTACCTCCATTAATTTCAATTTTATAACATTATTATCTTGCATGAATAATATTGGTACACAAGTAGCGGTGGTTTCTACGGAATTTTGTTAAAGTAATCAATAATTAACAAATAATAAAACAAAGAGGCCACGATGTTAAATTGAAATGACATACAATATCTAACGCACACGGACATATATTCCTTATGATATCTTAAATACAGTAGCTATTTTCATGCGCTGTCTCTTGCCTCTTCCGTAATATGTTGATACTAAATAGCTAAATTATTGATATTAATATGTGCATTATGTGTTTCCTAACCACTACAACTTTGTTTTTTAGTGAAAGCAACTCAAAAGGAGCGATTGATAATTATGTCAAGGATTTGATCCACCCTTTTTTTGATTTGCATACTCCCATCCCACTTCTCCGCTTGAAATGATGGATCATTCCATACTAGCCATTAAAATAATGGACCATAATCCTATTCCTATATATTTTTATATTGATGCAAGGAATCTACTCACATATTCTCTTAAACACAGCATTCAACACTCAATCAATAATCAAAAGGAAAATTTTGCATCGGGTATAAGACAGCCCCATAAAAAATAGATATTAATTCTTTACGTGTTTATGGATTTGGATCATTTGGTGAAACCATGTCAAAATTGCCGGGAGGAAAAAAATTTAGGGAAGTTGAACAAGCTATTGGAAGAATCTACACTACACACGACAATTATATAAGATCATGAGTGATTAAACGGGTTGTGACATGTAGATGTACTTATCAACTTGTCAAAAAATGATAGAAGATATTTTTGTCCTATCAATTCTAAGTTTATGAGATTATGAGTTTACTTCTTATATGTTATTTAGTATTTGAGGAATAATTTCTTATAAATTTTGTGATTTAGTTAAAGGATATGAGTTCACTTCTTTTTTAGTGTACACTGTTCATAATTATTTAATTAAGAGTGTAAATAGATAATAAACAAATCATCATGCATGGGTTGAAGTTATATATGAATGATGAACAAAATAATAACATAATAAAAAATAGTTTAAAGAAATAAACGTATTAATTAGGGATGACAATATGGACCCAGACTTTATGGGCACCCCGCAAAAATACTCATATGCGAATATGGTAATAACCCGTACATTGGAGATGGAGATGGAAGGGTATTTACCCACAAAATTTCACAGGAATGGATACAGATACTATACCCACCTCGCACCTTATATATATACATATTAATTAATATAATTATAATTTTATTATTCAAATTATTTAATTATCTATTTATTATTTAAATTATTCTTTTTATATGCCAATTTTAATATTTTATCATATTTTAATTTCTATTTGTATTAATGGTTCAAAGTAATATAAAAACTATGGAGATAAGCATTTGCAAAATATGAAGAAATTGATTTGGATGATGAAGTCAAAATATTATATCTATTTATGTTTTATTTTTAATTTTTAATATATAATTATAAACTAATTGATTTTAAAAATATATTAGTTTTTCCCCATCTAATTAAAGTTTTTGTTTAGATTATAACATTTGTAATTTTTATGTTGGATGATTATTTTTGTAATGTTATTTATTTATAACTTAAGTTTTGATAAATCAATGTTTATTTAATTTTAATATTTATGAGTTTTTCTTTATGATTTTCAATTTTATTTATATGGAAAGTGCAAGTCGCGGACGCGGATATGGATATAGGTGCAGATATGGATATATAAGTACCAGAGAGTATGAGAATGAGGATTGAAATTGCTACCTATACGGATATGGGATCGGGGATGAGTACTTTTTTCAAACGAGTATGAGGATGGGTACTATAATACCCTAGCGAATCCAAGACCTTGAGTTAGTAGGGACAAACTATAAATATAAAATTTAGCGTGGGCAAATATATAAATATAAATAAAATAAAATACAAAAAATTTAAATTTTATTAATAATTTTTTGTTAATTTTTTTTTTTTATGAATTTTAAAATTTGAGGGGGTGCAACTGCACCCCGACCACCATGTGAATTTGTCGGTGACCCTACCCATATCTTACCCATTGTCATTCTTAGTATTAATAATCTTTCTTGTAAAAAGAAAAAGTAATTAATTAAAATGAAACAAAAGTCGAAAAATCACATAATTCTTTAACTAAAAATTATTTTGTATTTACTATTTAATTTCTTAAATTCTTATAATAATTTGGAATTGAATAGTTAATAATAAAAAATATAAAAATATAAGTATTAAATTTTTTTTTTGCCACCCCATAAGACTGTCAAAGTGAACAGAATTGAGATTGTGAAGACTTTGGAGTTTACATATAAAAAATTCCAACCTCTCTGTTACATTGAAAAAGAAAAAGAAAAAAAAACAGCAATAACACACACGCATTGATGTCACCTAAGAAATAATTGAGTGAAATGTTGTGACTTTTTGAAAGACACATTAATTTTACTAAATGTTGCTAGATATGGAGCTAATTGTATAAGTTGCCTACTATAAGCTCATGGAACGGTATCCCATGCTTTTGCATCATCCGGATCGTCGGTAACAATGAAAATAAAAAACAAACAATAACAGCAAAAATAAATAGAATCTGACAAGGCATTGAAATGCATACAAGAGGAAGCTTATGTCAAACAGGATATCTCCAAAGATGTTAATTTTGTTCCTTTTAAGAATACCACTATGTACACGGTTTTAGCATACAAGAGGGTCTTCATGGATCTAAAACATACAGAAACTGAGATCAACTAGTTCTGAGTTGGAATTTTGCAAAGTAGTGAAATTCAGAGACCAACATAATGTAACCACAGCTGGGCGGGCAGATACATCTGAATCAGTTATGATTCACTCGGGAGAACATTGTAGAAATGATAAATCTCGTCTTGGTCAATGACGCCAACCTCTGTCGAGCAAACAGAACAGCAAACTTGCTTGAATGTTTCAGTTTCAACATTAGTTGAAAGTGCACCATTTCCATCAAATCCTTCTGTCCCTCTATTTCTTTTTCTTGATCTTGAAGTATTTTGCTTCAAAACCTTGTCATTCCCAATTTTGCAGTTTACAACAAATACTGCCCTATACTGGGTCAAATATTTTTCGTGCCTGCAAGAAACTAATGCAGCTCATTCATTTAAATCATAAGACACAACCGACAGGTTAGTATTTGGACTGTTCAATTCAATCTACCAATATAGTGATTCCTTGTGCAAAATTAAAATGTTAGCTTAAGTAAAAATATATACATATGGGCATCATGCAAAGAAAACAATAACCTAAGTGTGTGTACCTTTGACATTCTAGGCAAAGGGTGGTGAAGCAAGCAGGGCAGCTAAGCACAGCATCAGAGTCACGCCCATGTCTTTTTTTATGAATCCACTCTTCATTCTTATCATCAAGATCTGGGTCATAAAGCTCTGGTTTGGTTGTGTAGTCTATTTCATCATCATCAGAAACTGGTATTTAAATTAAATTAAATAAACAAAAATTAGATGGTTGGGTCACATGTTGCAAATGCTGCTGGGACTTATAATGGCAGCATTGAGGTCTGAACCTATTGGCATCGAGAAAACACTCAAATTCCATACTACTGTTCATCTTAGTGGCTTATGGAACACATTTTTAAATCAAAGAATAAACTACAACTCTACAAACACCATACAACTTGTTAATCTTGCAATTAGGGTTAGAACTTAGAAGTGAGGGCTTCTCACTAAACCAAGTGAGAATCTTGCAAAACTGTTTATTTGACATTTGACTAGAAAATTAAACCTACTTTGATGAAATCGAAATTCTACAATTATGAACTCCAACTTTGCATTTTCAGTGGCAGGTAGCGGCGAGTATGAATTCTTCTTTGAAACAGGAAAAGAGAGATATCAAAACGGAAAAGCTGCAAAAAACATTAAGTTACTTGTTTGTTGCGAATTAGTGGGTGAATCAGTGTTGTGTCTCTTGCCATCTTCTGCCATCTCTTTCTCTCTCGAACTCTATCGAAATATTCAAAAGAAAGAATCGTGTTGAACTCGTTGTTCTTCTATCGATGATCTATGGAGCTAGAAAAGCCCAATACTGTTGGGCCTATAGCCCAGAGTATCGACCAATTCATGCGGGCGGGAATGAGAATCAAAATTGGACTCCAATCAAATGTTACCTATTTACTGTTCACCCTTCCCTGTTTTATGTTTGCACCTATCTATATTATGATTAGTGTTAAAAACTCCCAAGGAATATAATGGGGTGGTGGCGCAGTTGGCTAGCGCGTAGGTCTCATAGCTTCTTCTGAGTAATCCTGAGGTCGAGAGTTCGAGCCTCTCTCACCCCAATAATCTTTTTCCTTTATTGTTCATTATATTTTCTTTATCATTGCTCTTCGTGAATGTTCCCTGCTAAATGGCATGATTTTGAACTTGAAGAAGCCCCTCTCTCCATGCTGCAGTTGTAGTTGACCTTCCTTTCAAATTCAATGGATGTTTCTGAGAAGATTAGAGTAAGGAATTACAGGTAACAGGTGCAAGTCTTTGATATCTCAGCTTAATAAGTCTGACATATAGGAAAGTGATAGTGTAAATGGAAGGATCATTGTATAAGGTGCAGATGACTTCTTGTATCCCCTCGAGATTAGGTAGTGCACAAAATTTATTTCAATAATTTGTGAATGGTTTTTGGTACTGTGCTGTCGAGTGATGTTTCTGCAGTCAGATAGAAAGATCAAAGATATAAGCATGCTTGTATATGATAAATGTAATTAATGTGACTTGAAATCATTCTCTGCCTTAAAATTCCTGGGAGTCCCACAAATGCATAAGCTGAAAACTGCACCAGCAGAAATCCCCAAAAGGCCATAAAGACTAATAGCTTTGTTCATGTTCAATTTTAAAGCCATTTCCTTTTCTCTTCTTTGGATCCTCAGAGTCTCAAACTTTGTTCAGCACGCCTCAGGATGGTGGTTGATTATTCCAAGTTCAAAGGAAAAATAGTAGGCCAGGTTGTTCAATTATTATTACACAAGTCAACTTAATATAGTTATGGTTTGTAAAGAAATGCAAATTTGATCATATGAACCTGTTATGTTTTGCTGAAAAAAAAAATGAACGCGTAGAATAGAATCATAGATTGTTGGTAATTGTGGGATTCGGTCAATATAACATCTTTTATTTTGGTCACAATATGAATCACTATTATTTTTTTTTCCTCATTCAAAAGTAAATTTAACTGTATACAAGTCATCAATATGAAGGCCAATCTCAAGTTTCTTACCATTTTGGAACAGCAGGCTTCTCCTGATTACAAACTCTCCCACAAGACTTCTTTCTCAATAAATTTAATTACAAGGACATACCAATTGACAACTCAAATTAATTCTGCTAAGTCTGATTTATTTGGAGGAATTAGAATCAAGTTTTTTTGTTTTTCAAGGGAAAAACAACCTAGCAACTAAATTAAAAAATAGGCCTAAATAGGGCTTACATGAAAGGTCTTTGATCGAACAAAGTTTCTGGCCATGGGAGATAATATCTCTTACAATCATCACACTGACTTTAAATAAAAAGATCTTTATTTATAAATAGCACAAAACAAAAACACAGAAAGGATTAAAATGACAAATAAATTGTCAATAACATTTCTAGTCATCAATTCATTTGTTTCCCTCTATCTGTAGACTCATTACCCTTCTACATGACATGATTTTGAAGAAGATACCACTCAATGCTTGCTGCAGTTGAAGTTGTAGCGACCTAGAATGTGCCACGAATAGAAGCAAGTTGTTTGCTTTATGGTAATGGATGCTTCTGAGAAGATTAGAGTAAGGAATTGCCTATTTTGAAGGCAGTTTCATGTCTCAGCTTAGTGATAAGCCTGACGTATAGGAAACTGACAGTGTAAATGCCACCCAAAATGGCAGGATCATTGCAGAAGGTGCAGATGATGACTTGTAACCCCTCGAGATTAGGTAGTGCACAAACTTAATTACAAGAATGAGGAAGCCATTGTAAATGGTTTTTGGCATTGTTTCTGCTGCAGTCAGATAGAAAGATATTATAAGCACGCTTGGAAATGGTGAATTTGAGATGAAATAATGCGAGTAAAAATATTATGATATTGTACAAGGCTGAACTGAACTCACCAATTTTGCACATTAGACTGCAATCATTCTCTGCCTTAAAATTTCTGGGAGTTCCAAAAATGCATGAGCTGAAAATAGCACCTGCAAAAAGCCCAAAAAAACCATAAAGACTAACAGCTTTGTTCATGTTCAATTTTAACTTTTAAGGCCTTTTCCTTTTTCTTATTTTTTGGGACCCGATTAATCTTGCACTTGAAAAAGATAAAATCGGAAAGGCACAACTCACTTCTGCTCTCCAAAGGATATGAGCATGCTACTTTATATAGGATCCTAAGAATCTCAAAGTTTGCTCAGCACGCTTCAGAGTGGTGGTTGATCATTCCAAGTTCAAAAATATAATAAGCCAGGTTGTTGTATTGCTATACAGGTCAACTTAATATTAAGGTTCTTGCTAAACTTTTTTTCTTAAAGAAATGCAAGTTTGACTATGTACCTGTTCTTGCGGGGCAAGGCCAAAATATATTTTGACAAACAAAAACAAGAGAGTGTGGAACATATTGTTGGTGGGTAAATGGTCATTGGTCAACATGTTGTTCTTGTTCATGGATTTTATTTGGGCTGCAATCAATCATGCAACCGGAACCAAACTCTGTTTCAATACTGTCACAAAAAGAAAATAAATATGTAGAATTATTGAATAAATTAAATTTTGAAGTTGTGTATTTTTTTCACACGCTGAATTTTACACGTCAAAGGGTAAATTTAACGGCATAAAAATATTTAAATTTTATATACATAAACCATTACTTATATTTTTTTTTTGTTAAGTTGACCTTTTGGTGCACAATGTGACTTGTGGATCACTACTTGGTATCTTGAAAATCAATTCACTGAAAAACAACCTTTATGGCAATAAAAGCCATACTATTATTTCAAATGGAACAAAATATACAGAGCATCAGTCAAACCCAGTTGTCAAAGGATGGTTCTCAAATTTGCAAGAAAGCCAATACACACCATAGCACTTTCTCATTTTATGTTTATTGATCAAATTAACCACTAAAGCATCAGACACTTATTTTAATTTTTTTCAAGTTATGAATGCGAACGCTGGTATCAATTATCAATACTTGTGCAATGCCAACTGCATTGGAAAATCGGTTAATCATGTATTACTATTGGTTCCATTTAGATAGTTCATATTGTCAAAGTTACTGCAGAACTTTACGAAACAAATACAAAGATTGATCACAAGTTTCTTATCCCGTCTTCCATTATACACACCAGATCAGATCTTTCACATATCCGAATACGTGACAACTTACAAATTCCCAATAAGACTTCTTAAACAATAAATAAATTTACTTGCAATCCTTTTTAACATAAATTGAAAACTCAAACTGATTATGCTTGGTCCGCTTTACTTGTCTAAATATAATACTACTTTTATTTGGAGAACATGGAAACATATCTGTTCATTGTTTATCAAAAAATTAGTCCTACTCCTACATACTATGTAAATTTATTTCAACATATCTAATAGGTTAAAGGAACATTTTCTATATTAAAACATTTTGTATACACACACAGCAGAAAAGGATGATAATCAATATTGGATGTTTGGAAGATGACCTGTACAAAAGTAACGGGACGATTTTTATCAACGCTCAAAATAACACAGTACCTAAAAATCCCATGTTCCAGCTATCCACTACATAAAAAAGAAAGTTCCTTGCCACGGGAAATAACATCTCTCTTACATTGATTCATCACAAGGACTTTTGTAAACATGGCAATGCTAGCAATCTATTCACGGAAACTCTGAGCTGCACAAAATAGTATCCAGTTTTTCAACACGAAATTAAACCTGCAGATACAAACTATCTATCAGATGACAGCATTTGATATCAACATACAGATTCATAAAATCCTGGATGAACAAATATATAAAAATTGAAGGTCCAGAGTGTACAGTAAAAATGATCCAGCTACATAATTTTAAAACCAACAGGCAATCCACATATTTGCTTGCTAGTTGCTAAATAAGATAGTGTATAGAAAATGTGAAATATGAGAATAGAAATGATAACCAATAAAATTCCACAGCATGGCCTTAGATAGAACATGGAAGAGGAAAACCCTTTTATAACATAGTTTAAGACTCCAAAAATAAACGTAGTTAGTTTAGAACTTTACGATGTAACACAGAAGGTTGTTTAAACCCCTTCCTCTTCTTTGGGGAAGAGTGTGGGACAAACAGTTCAATGGTCAAAAGCTCTCACCAAGAGTTAGCATTAGCAGTTCAACAAACCACTTGTTAAAATCTCAGAAGCAGTTCAGATAATTTACACCTCTAATATGAAAATGACCATAAAATGAGAATACACAGTAACCACAATTCACAACCAACTATGCTTAATACTTCTAAGTACACAGAGCCTTGACAAGCGAATCATATAAAAGAATGAGAGAGAGAAAGGAAGTAAGTACTTACATAAAGTTCAGTCCCAAGTTCCCCATCCCCATCCTCTTCTTTCGGAAGTGTCCTGCGCAGAGCCACCAGCATCAGGGTTCCGTAATAAAATTCTAACAGTCCTGCGACTAGCTCTATTAGTCCCCCCTTCCTCTCCACCACCACTGTCGCTCCCACCAGTCCTCGACCCACCGTCACCGTCGGCGTTTCCTTGCGTCCGATTCTCGTAATCGGCGTCGTCGGTGGGCAATTCATACCGACAGACAGGGCAAGAGTTATGCAGCCGAAGCCACGGAATCAAGCAGTCACCGTGATAAGCGTGCTTGCAGGGCATCTGCGTGACCTGAGAACCCTTCTCGAACTCGTCCTGGCAGACGGCGCACTGGTTCAGCTCCGAGTTCAGCAACTCGTCGTCGACGGCTATGGTGGGGAGATTCTCGATGGCGTCCTTGGCAGCGGGCGGAGTGCCGTAGCGGTTGGGGTCGTTGTCGGCGATCTGCTGAATCAACTGCTCGAGGCCAGGGCCCATGAAGTAGTCGCCGATGTTGGACGGAAGGCGAAACCCTTGCTCTGAAGGGTTGTCATAGTCAACTTGAATGTTGGCGCCAAGGTCCTGAAGGTGGTTTTGGAGGAAAACCATCGGGTCGAACGTGTCGGGTTCGGATCGGTTCCTGGAGGATGCTAGTAAAAGAGGAAGCAGTGAAAAGGGGAAGAAGGGGAGTTCGGGATCGGAGGAATCGTCACTCTCGGGGATTAGAAGGCTAGAGTTTGGGTTGTTAGGGTTGCATTCCTCAACGAAACTTTCCATACAGATCGGGCAGAAGGGTTCCGACTCATCGGAGCACGTGATCCTCTGACTGCACATGTGGCAGAAGAACGGCTTCGCTCCGCCGCCGCCGCCGCCGGAAGACATGATTCTTCGTCGTGGTCGTCGTCGTCAATTGTCAATCGCAACGCAACGTCTCCTCTGGTTTCCTTCTTTTCTTTCTTTCGTTCTTACTCCAACCGATTCAAGAAGATCTTGCTCTATATAACTGGGCGGGCCCGTGGTTGTTGGGCCAGATCCAAAAATAATAGTCCAACCCAATAACTGATTATGGAAAAGACTAACGGAAACACATATTTCTGTTTTTTTATTAAGCTAAATTTGTTATATTTTAATATTTTTTCTTATTATGTATAGGTGTATATATTATATTTATTTTAATAATTTAAATTTGTATAATATATATATCATTGTCTTACCTTTTGTGTTTTTCTTATTTATTGTTATTTTTTAATGCATTGCAAAAAAAAAAATTATAATGACATGTAGAGAATTCTGTTTCTGTTGCTAAATTAGTTATGTTTTTATCTACTAAACTACCATTATTGTTATTATTAAGAAAGTTAGGGGTGTTCGCGGTGCGGTTTGGTTCGATTTTTGGGCAAAAAGTGATCCGAACCAAACCTAAAATAAAGTCGCGGTTCGGTTTAGTTCGGTTTTAATATAACATAAAATCCAAACCAAACCAAACCAATTTTTTGCGGTTTGGTTCGGTTCGGTTTCGCGATTTTTTTTTTAATCTATTATCATAGTTTAATTTTTTTAATTAAACTCACATAATTATTATTTTATATTTTTTTTATTAAATTTTGATTTACATATTTTAGTTTAAAAAATATTATTTTTACTTCTATTTAGCATTATTATAAAATGATATTATTAACTTTTTTTTTAAACATAATAATAAATCATGTTTCATTTTATATTTAATTTAATGTTATTTAGTAATATCAATATATCTTTTTGTAATATATAAAAGTATGTGTCATAATATATTACAAATTTATTATTAAAAAAAATATATTATAAATCACATATTATGATCATAAAAAATAAAAATATTGTTAGTTAGATAATATTAAATATCTAAAAGTAAATCAATATAATTATAAAATGCGGTTTAGTTCGATTTTTTATAATAAAATCCAAAAATTGAATCAAACCGCAAAAAATATGCGATTTTGGAAATTTTTGGTCCGTGCGATTTTTCGATTTAATCGATTTTCGATTTTTTTGGACGGTTTCGCAGTTTAGTTCGATTTGGTTCGGTTTATGAACACCCTAGTAGAGAATCAAGTCTATGCGTCATACAGTCGTACCTATTTTAAGAGGCTCAACAGATATTTTTATTATATATTAATATGTATGTTATTTTTAATTTATTATTTGTGCGAGTAGGTTTTCTCTCTACTTCTATTAATATGTATGTTATTTTTTCTATTTATTATTTGTTCGAGTAAAGTTTTATGAGAACTCCCTGGTTCTGTCCCAAGAAATGTTTATTTAGCAATATGACTGGACGGGCCCGAGGTTAATAGACCAGACCCGAAACAATAGTTAGGCCCAAGAAATGATTATGGATATTAGAATAGATATTTACTTTTTCCTCCTTAATATGATCTTCTTGTTCTTGTTGTTCTGGTGGTGAGCCTCATCAATTGATTTTGTTGTTCGCTAAATGTATAGTCTCATTTCCAAGTCACACTGTCACTTGCGGCAACTCCCTCTGCCACCCACTCGCACTGGGTAAGGTTACTGAAATTTTGAACCAACGTTTATTGGGTTATGTATTATGGTTTACTCATTCACTGTGTTGTGTTGTTTAGCAATGGAATTGCGACTGCGAGGGTGAGGATGAGTGGGAGAATGGAGGTGGTGTGTCGGGCAATGTTGAAGCCCAGAAAGTTCATGCAAAGGAGAAGGAAATTCGAGGTTTTTAAGGATGCTGCAGATGAAGCTGACCAGAAGAATTGGAGGAGAATCATGACCGAAATCGACGAGTCCGGTTCTGCTGTTTCCGTTCTCTCTTCCGAGAAGATTAATAACCAGACTATTCCTAAAGACCTTGTCGTTGGAACCTTGATTAGGTTTAAACAACTCAAAAAGTGGAACCTTGTTGTCGAGGTATATACACTACACTACACTACAACAACTGTTATCTGTTTGTGTGATTGTGAATGATTCTAACTGCTTGCTGCTGCTATGTTATTGTGTGATTCAATAGATTCTTGAATGGCTTCGGACTCAGAACTGGTGGGATTTTGGGAAGATGGATTTCATCATGCTCATCACGGCTTATGGGAAGTTAGGAAACTTTAATGGTGCCGAGAAGGCCTTAGGCTTGATGAATCAGAATGGTTATGCACCCAATGTAGTGTCTCAGACTGCACTTATGGAAGCTTATGGAAAAGGAGGCAGATATAACAATGCTGAAGCAATATTCCGAAGGATGCAGAAATGGGGTCCTGAACCTTCGGCTTTCACATACCAGATAATACTTAAAACATTTGTTCAGGTAAACATACATGTGTACCCTTTAAAATTGAATTTCTCTTATGGCCACCACTGTTTCCCTGAAAGGAATTTTCAATAAAAGTCAAATACATTCACTCTCTACCTTCTTAAAGTAACAAGCTCCTTAATGGAGATTAATGAGCTCACACGTTATACTAATTGTTCCTAAAAATGATGAACACAGTATACATTTCTTAAGTATTGTGCAGACTGCTGTTGAGTCTGACTTTCAGTTTTGCTTTTAAATATTTAATTCACCTACAGGGGAACAAGTTTAAGGAAGCTGAAGAATTATTTGACAATCTACTGAATGATGAAAACTCACCTTTGAAACCAGACCAGAAGATGTTTAATATGATGATTTATACGTATAAGAAGGCTGGAAATTATGAAAAGGCCCGTAAGACATTTGCACTGATGGCCGAACGGGGAATTGAACAAACTACAGTAACATATAATAGCTTGATGTCATTTGAAACAGATTATAAGGAAGTTTCAAACATATACGATCAGGTAAAATTAAATATCTATCTTTTATACAATCTTTGACTTCATATCTTTGTTGTATTTTATCGTTGGCAACAATCTATTCTGAAGGCAGAACATGCACACTTTTAACATCATACGTATTATTTTATTATTTTCAAAAGAGGAAGAAACTGCTATTGAACCTAACTTGTGTTAAATAAAATTGTCTTGTCATATTCTACATGAATAGCATCATGTTTGGGTACTTATGATGTGAAATTCTAGATCTCCTTCTTCATAATATAGAGTATAGGCTAAATTTTCAACTGTTTTTGCTTTGTGTTTTTGTTGTAGAGGTACAAAAGAGTCATACCTTATTCGGAAAAATCCAAGCCTCACATTGACTAGAGATAATGTCAAAATAGAGTATATAAGTGGGGGCATGCCTCACCTTACAAACCAATTTTGTTGGGTTTAGTTTGACCCAAACCCATATTTGTAAGAATTAACATTTAACAATCAAGTATCTTAGAATGGACAAAGGTTTTCAAACCATAACACAGAGTTCAATAGCTATTCATGTTAATTCTGAAGTATTGACATTTCATAGATTTGGATACTTGATCGATACTCGGTATCAGATATGTCAAGCAAATTGAAGTATTGGTGCTTCATAGCTTTCCATTAGTTTCCATCTTGTTTCTCTGTCCCCCTTTAATTTCTTGCTTATAATTAATTCATCAGATATTGAAGTGAATGCCTAATTTTAGATGCAAAGAGCTGATCTCAGACCAGATGTTGTGAGCTATGCCTTACTTGTAAGTGCATATGGGAAGGCCCGGAGGGAGGAAGAAGCATTAGCTGTATTTGAGGAAATGCTTGATGCTGGTGTGAGGTATGTCAGAATAATAATATTGATGTGAAGAATTAATAGAAAGCTGGATAATTTAGTATAATAAGTTATTATCAATTGCATAATGCATTTTTTTAGTAGTCATGTATTCAAACATTCTTGTTGCTATTATGAGTAAATCATTGAATAGTTTTTCTCCTTCAATAAATTTTGATAATGAGAGACTTTTTTATTTAAATTCCTGACTATTGATTCTGACAACTGTTATTTTCTGTTTCTGTTGCTAAATTAGTTATGTTTTTATCTACTAAACTACCATTATTGTTATTATTAAGAAAGTTACAGTATTCTCTTCTTTTCCACAGACCAACTCGGAAGGCTTACAATATTTTACTTGATGCATTTTCTATATCGGGAATGGTAGAGCAAGCTCGGACTGTGTTTAAGAGCATGGGAAGGGATAGGTTAGTAGTATTTCCTTTCTTCTTCAGTGTATATTAGGCAAACAATTACACATTTTTCGTTCTCTACGGGTTTTTTAGATTCCAAATTAGTCCAATATCATATATATTTTTTGTCTCACTTTGGTCCTCCAACTTATTTTTTCAGTTGCATTTTTGTCCTATATCCAAACACTATTGAAATTCATGTGCCAAATAAATTAGAATTTGAAAATATGTTACTGTCAAAGTTGATTTTTAGAGTACAACACTGAGTATTCTCCTCGTATCACTGTACTTTTCCCATGCAGATACTTTCCAGATCTTTGCTCATACACTACCATGTTATCAGCTTATGTCAATGCAGATGACATGGAGGGTGCTGAGAAATTTTTCAAAAGATTGATACAAGATGGTTTTGAGCCTAATGTTGTCACTTACGGAACCTTGATTAAAGGGTATGCTAAGATAAATAATCTTGAGATAGTAATGAAAAAGTATGGAGAAATGCTTGGGCGGGGAATCAAGGCCAATCAGACAATTTTGACTACTATCATGGATGCACATGGAAAAAGTGGAGACTTCGACAGTGCTGTTCATTGGTTTAAGGAAATGGAGTCTAATGGAATTCTTCCTGATAAGAAAGCTAAAAATGTCCTTCTATCTTTAGCAAAAACAGATGAAGAAAGGGAAGAAACTAATGAGCTCGTAGGGCAGCATTTCAGTGAAAATAACAGTTTACCTAAAGTTAATGGCATTGTTAAACTTGTTGACGAAGATGAAGAAGAAGAAGAAGATAAATATGAATATTTTGATGCTCAGCTCGCAAGGGCTTATGATGAACATTCTACAGAGGTGAGTTGACGAGTGTCAAGTCCTTTGAGACCTACACACTACAAAATTTTGTACACTTGTAGTCATTGTATTGTATTTTGTGGTACCATTATATTACCAAGCAATTGAAAGTATTTAACTTCTCAGGATCCATTTATGTTTACGGTAGCTTGACTAGGTAGCGCGTGTTTGTTTTTTTATGAACTATTAACTAGCTAAAGTGATTGAGTGTCGGAAATCTCTTGATACCATCTTCAATTTTTACTGGGGAAAAGAAAATCTCTAATTAAGATAGTTATGTGATAAAATTATGCTAGGTTCAAGAGAGGGAAAACAAATTTATAGATTGCAAGAGTCGGCAGTGGACGCAGCGATAGCAACTAACAAATTTATTTATTTATTATTATTATTTTTACTTATAGATTCTTATTTTTTTTTATTCATATACTTGAGTATTTATTGATATGGAGTGTGAAATATTTTTAAAATTTTTTATTTTGATAAATTTTAAAGATTTTGTGGAATGTGATTAGAGAATAGAGATAATTGAGATTGTTTTTTTTTTTTTTTGTTGAAATGTGATGTTTTTGATTGGAAAATTAAGATTAAGATTTAAAACACACATGATTCAATTTGTGAAGATTTTTATAAAGTAAAATTCAAGAGTTTAAGGTAGAAGGACCAAATTGATTTAATTTTCGAAAAAAGAAGAGACTTAATTGACTTAAAAAAAATTAAAATACCAAAATAACGCATATTATTATAATCTTTTTTTTTTTTTGGTTTTTTTTCATCCATGCAATTGATTATTTTACAGTCAATTTAACAAGGAATCCGTTGTCTGGAAAAAAATTGTTAATTTTTTTTTCTTGAATTCGTTTGGTTAGTTTTGTAAAGTTAGTATTTGACTTGTTCTAATATAAATAAAATCTGTGTATGAGTCCCTACTTTCTAGCAGCTAATCGAAACAATATCTGCAATCTGTATCACAAAGTACTAAATAAGGCATGAAAAAACAAACATAGCCGAAACGTTATGGTCAGATCCTAATTTTACTGATTACCGTTCGTTGACGAGAGGCTAACATGAGTAGCATCTCCCCTATAAAAGCAGCATTCCTTTCTGAAACAAGACAGAAGCAAAGAAAGAAAGAAATAAAGACATTTATTTGTCAAAAGGGAGGGGGAAAATAAATATAAGGCGTTAGCTGTCAGTTTGCAAAAAAAAAAAAAAAAACATCATCAGGCCAGGCTCATCGATCAACTAACTAACCAACCTTAGTTAGTATTCATCTATCAACACCTTATATTTGTTACAATAACCTTAAACCATGGCAGGGGGAGGTTATGTAGACGCGGGAAATGCAAAGCAATTTGAAGGGAAAGTGACAGCATTCGTGCTTGTCACATGCTTTGTGGCGGCCATGGGAGGTTTACTCTTCGGTTATGATCTTGGAATAACCGGAGGCGTTACTTCCATGGAACCATTTCTCATAAAATTCTTTCCCGGTGTCTACAAACAAATGCAAGAGGATGTCGGCAGTGGAAGCCAATATTGCAAATTTGACAACCAGCTCCTTACACTTTTTACCTCTTCCCTATACCTTGCTGCATTAGTAGCATCTTTCTTTGCTTCCACCACTACAAGGATGTTGGGTCGCAAGTTCTCCATGTTTATTGGAGGCTTGTTCTTCCTTGTTGGGGCATTATTAAACGGTTTTGCCGTCAACATTGAAATGCTTATCATTGGCCGTCTCTTGCTTGGTTTCGGTGTAGGATACTGTAATCAGGTAAATAAGTAACATTAATTCATTGCTATTCATTTGCTTGTCATTAATTATATTTCTATATACAGTCTGTTCCAGTTTATTTGTCCGAAATGGCTCCTGCAAATATTAGAGGTGCACTTAACATGGGATTTCAAATGATGATCACAATTGGGATATTGGTTGCAAACCTTATCAACTACGGAACCTCAAAAATGGAAAATGGATGGAGGATTTCTCTGGGTGTTGGAGCAGTTCCTGCAATCATGTTGTGTGTTGGATCACTTTTCTTGGGTGACACGCCAAATTCCTTGATTGAAAGAGGCAAGAAGGAAGAAGCCAAGAAAATGTTGCAGAAAATCCGCGGCATCGATAACGTTGAAGAGGAGATGCAAGATCTTGTTGATGCATGCGAGTCAGCTAAAGAGGTGGAGCACCCATGGAAGAACATCACCACACCAAAATACAGGCCTCAGCTCACTTTCTGCGTCTTGATTCCATTTTTCCAACAACTCACCGGCATCAATGTCGTCATGTTTTATGCACCTGTCCTTTTCAAGACTCTCGGCTTCGGCAATGACGCTTCCCTTATGTCTGCTGTCATCACCGGAGGCGTTAACGTGGTTGCCACTTTTGTTTCCATCTTCACTGTTGACAAGCTTGGAAGAAAAATCTTGTTCCTTGAAGGTGGTGTTCAAATGTTTATTTGCCAGGTAATAAATAATGAGTGTTAGTAATTCACATTCATACACAAACACATTCTAACTCATTGATTATATTATTGTAGATTGCTACCGGAGTCATGATTGCAATGAAGTTCGGAGTGAGTGGTGAAGGGTCATTTAGTGGAGGAGAAGCGAACCTTCTATTGTTCTTCATATGTGCATTTGTTGCTGCATTTGCATGGTCATGGGGTCCATTGGGGTGGTTGGTGCCTAGTGAAATATGTTCCCTTGAGGTTCGTTCAGCAGGTCAAGCCACAAATGTTGCAGTAAACATGTTGTTCACTTTTGCAATTGCTCAGATTTTCCTATCCATGCTTTGTCACTTGAAGTTTGGCCTTTTCTTCTTCTTTGCTGCATTTGTGCTCATCATGACCATTTTCATTGCCTTGCTCTTCCCCGAGACAAGGAACATCCGCATTGAAGAAATGCATAATGTCTGGAGGTCACATTGGTTTTGGACTAAGATTGTTCCACATGCTGATGCTGATCATCATCATGATCGCAAGCCTATTACTGCCCAAAGCTGAATAATTTATGCCTTTGATATGTAACAACTGTAAAGGGCAATTCAGTTGAATTATACTATGTATCAAAAATTTTTATCAAGGAAATAATATAATTCTTTTAATCCCAAGATATATTTGACTCTATCCTTTTTTTTTTTTTTTTTTTTGTATAAGTCAATATAGAAGGAGTGGTCCAGTTTGTAAGCACGTTACAAAGATACTATTCAGAAAAGAAAAAAAGAAAAAGATACAAACCCAACTGCAGCATTATGCACGACACCCGCAAGCAGAAAGTAAATTGTGACATGGAGTATGGTGTAGGATTTAACAAACCTAATATATAACCCAATCGATTGCTTGATAATGTTACCAATAAAAATAAAATTAAATGAATTTGTATTCATAACCCAATTCTCAAAGTAAAAGATGTTAGTAAAGAATAATTAATACGGGCAAAATCTAAAAAATGTTAGAAACAAATTCAAAAATATAAAAGAAATATGCATGATGAATTAAACAAGGAATTGATTATAATCTATTTTTTCCTTTTATCATATTAATTATTATAATCTATTTAATTAATACAAATTTAACCAACGCATGAGCTACTTGATTCACACTTCCTAGTACATTTGAGTCCAGTTGACTTGGTCCCTATACCAAACTCCTCAATTATTCTGCCAAATACTTGTCTCTTTTCAATTTTTACTATCAAACTTTATTTATTTATGGATATAGAATGCTAACCTTCCCACACCACACTATGCTGTATTTGCAGCTGAAATTATATTATATATAGATTATACAATTGTATAAGCCTCATACAAGATAAGAAGATATGGAAAAGAAACAGATATGCTCCTATATCGCAAGTCTCTCAGAACAACATACGATGATGACTATGAAACTGATATCGATTCCAATAAAGCATCCACGTACTCTTTAAGTTTCACTTTTGTAATTGCACCTTCCCTTCTGCTTTCTGGAACTTCTTGCCCGTTCTTGAACAGTATTAATGTTGGTAGTCCATAAACTTTATACTCTTCAATTAGCCGTGGATTGGCATCATGATCAATCTTTACAACCATTAATCTATCTTCATATTCCTGCAGTTTATTATATATTAAAAAAGAAAAGAAGTAAAAATCAGGGGAGACAAATTAAGATCCTAAAGAGCACTTGACATTCAGAATCATGAATCATACTATATGTTTATTCACGAAATGGTGTTTGCTCAAAGTCATTCTTCTAATGTTACTGTGAGAGTTTTTTTCTTCTCCGTTATACAGGTTATTACTATCAGGATTTGGATCACCTCGATGCGAAACCTAGAAATCAATCACAAACCTCTCTTTTTCTTTACTAATGCATGTTTTTTGGATTATTTTTCTATAAGGACTAAGGAGTGCGGCAACATTCTTTCTCCTGTTAATTAAAACTTATTGTTACAGTTGAACTTAAAACCAATTGTCCAGCAAGCGATGTGGGATTAGGTAACAAGTATGAAGTAATGAGTGGGGTTTATTAAGAAATGTTCCTCTTGAATTGAAGCAATCATAGAAATAGTGGAAAACATTAGAACGAAGTTGAATACCTTGGAGAGGGATTCCATAGCAGGAGAGATGAGACGGCAAGGACCGCACCAAGTAGCGACGAACTCGACCAGAACCGGACGGTTAGCCTTCAGCACCGTATCTTTGAATTGGTTCTCGTTGATCTCCGTCACACCCGCACCGCATCTCACCGTTAGTTTAGGAACCGCAGCAGCAGAGGAATATTTCCGGAAACTCAAACTGAAACTGGCTCTTCTTCTGTGCCGAGTGAGAGGAACAGAGGACGAGGTTGATGCAGATGCAGACACTGTACGGACCGGAACCGGAACCGGAACCGGAGGGAGAGGGAGTGACAGTGTCACGGCGTCCATGTTTTCTGTACTTGCTCAATGAAACGATAAAGGAAAGGAATAGTTGTGATACCAGTGAGTGTTGTGCTTTTCTTGGTTTTCCCAATTACTTTTCGCTCATTTCTGGCCACATATATAACAAATAATTTCAAACAATTATAAAAACAGAAAATTATTTTAATTATTAATTAGTGAAAGAAGATTAAAGTAACAGCCGTCACATTTTGGATTCCAACGGAAAACAGAACATCTAAGTGCTGTTGTTGTTGTTGTTGTTGAGATCTGATGATGGCACTACTGAGGACACGGAAACTGAAACACCGTCCTCTATCCTCCTCCGTCTTCAGAAAAATCCTCCCTTTTTCCACAGCGCCCCATAATAATAATGTGGCGGACACTCTCATCTCCGTCTTCACGAAACAGCCCAATGCCGACAGCCCCGAACTGAAGCGCTTCGCCCCCATCCTCACCCCTCCCCTAGTCGAGTCCGTCCTCACGCGCCTCCGCACTTGGAAACTCGCCGAGTCCTTCTTCCACTGGGCCTCGAAGCAGCATGGTTACCGCCACACCTGCTACACCTACAACGCCGTCGCCTCTATCTTCTCCCGCTCCCACCAGATCACTCCTCTCAAAAGCCTCGTCAAACAACTCCCTGACTCCGCCCCTTGTTCCTTCACCCCCGGCGCATTGGGCTTCCTCATTCGCTGTTTGGGCCACGTGGGCCTCGCTCAAGAGGCCCACCACCTGTTCGATGAAATGCGGCTGAAGGGTCTCTGCGTTCCCAATGATTACTGCTACAACTGCTTGTTAGAGGCTTTGTCCAAGACTGGTGAGGTTGATCTGATGGAGGCGAGGTTGGAGGAGATGAAGGGCTTTGGGTGGGAGTTTGATAAGTTCACGCTGACCCCTGTCATGCAAACTTATTGCATTGCTCGCAGGTTTGACCAGGCTCTCAGGGTTTTTAATGTAATGATGGAAAGGGGTTGGGTTGATGGACATGTTTGCTCTATGTTGGCATTGTCATTTTCCAAGTGGGGTGACGTCGATAATGCCTTTGAGTTGGTCGAGAGGATGGAAGGACATGGGTTGAGGCTCAATGAAAAGACTTTTTGTGTTTTGATTCATGGCTTTGTCAAGGAGGGTTGGCTTGACAGGGCACTTCAGTTGCTTCATCAAATGTGCCGCCTTGGTTTTACTCCTCCTGTTTCCTTGTTTGATGTTCTCATTGGAGGACTCTGCAGGAATAATGATGCTCGTAGAGCTTTGAGCTTGCTTTCACAGATGAAGGACTTTGGGGTGGCACCGGATGTTGGAATCTTTACTAAGTTGATATCGGCTTTTCCAGACAGAAGTGTGATTGCCAATTTGGTGGAAGAGGTTCCGGAAGGAGAAGAGGAGAAAACTCTTGTTTTGATTTACAATGCTGTTTTGACTTGTTATGTTAGTGATGGGTTGATGGACGAAGCTTGTCGCTTTCTTCAAATGATGATTCAGAGCAAATCCAGTGGTGATGTCCAGATGGATGCTTTCTTCAAGGTCAGGAGATTGGTTTTTCCAAATGCTGCTTCATTTAGCATTGTGATTAATGGTTTGCTCGATAATGGTCAGTTGGACCTTGCCCTGAGTCTCTTTAATGATATGAAACAATTTGTTGCTAGACCAAGCGTTTTGATTTACAACAATCTGATCAATGGTCTCTGCGATTCTAATAGATTGGAGGAAAGTCGTGAGTTCTTGAAAGAGATGAAAGAATCAGGACTTGAACCGACTCAGTTCACTTACAACTCGATATACGGAGGCCTGTGTAAAAGAAAGGATGTTTTAGGAGCAATCGATATGTTGAAGGTGATGCGTGCTTGTGGGCATGAACCGTGGATAAAAAATTCCACCCTTCTTGTGAAAGAACTATGCGATCATGGGATGGCCATAGAAGCATGTAATTTTCTCGACAGCATGGTTCAACAAGGTTTCCTTCCTGATATAGTTTCGTATTCTGCAGCAATGGGGGGCTTGATCAAGATTCAAGAAGTGGATCTGGCATTGAGCTTGTTCAGGAATTTGTGTTCTCGTGGCCACTGTCCTGATGTGGTTACTTTTAACATATTGATGAGAGGGCTCTGCAAGGCCTACAGAGTTAGAGAAGCTGAAAAATTGCTAGACGAGATTGTTGTGAAGGGTCTCTCTCCTTCAGTTGTGACTTACAATCTGCTTATAGATAGTTGGTGCAAAAATGGTTCTATTGATAAGGCTATGGCACTTCTTTCAAGAATGTCTGAAGAAGACAGGGAGCCCAATGTCATTACTTACTCAACTTTGGTGGATGGGTTGTGCAGAGCAGAAAGGCCTGATGATGCACTCTTGGTTTGGAATGAGATGGAAAGAAAAGGTTGTTCTCCAAATCGGATTGCTTTCATGGCACTTATTTATGGTCTTTGCAAATGCTGCAGGCCAAGTGCAGCACTCCATTATTTACGTGAGATGGAACAGAAAGATATGAAACCAGACTCGTTCATTTATATTGCATTGCTAAGTGCTTTTCTATCTGATACGGATTTGGTGGCCTCTGCATTTGAGATTTTTAAGGAGATGGTTTATTCAGGATTTTTTCCAGAATCCCTTGATAAAAATTACTCCTTTGTGATGGACGCAATTTACAGATTTTCCAAGGATCAAAGAACATCTTCAGGCATACAAGTATTAATGGAAGAGGGAAAACTTCCTGCACATTGTTCATGACAGGTTAGTCAAATGATGTGCGACTGCTAGAGGAGGTTACATATTAAATTGATTGAAATTGGAAAAGAAACAAATGTACAGAAAAAAAAAAAAAAAACGCAGCTATTTGCGTACAAAGAGAATTTGTGTTCTGGAATTTTTCAAGATACATGCTGCTTGAGTGGGTTGGACGTGGATCCAGCGAGAATACAAGAGGAAAGGAAATGAAGAGAAGAAAAAAAAAAAAACAATTTTCTCTTGTATTGTTTCAATAAAGGGGGAGAAATGAAATATAAAAGTTGACGTGGAAAGTTCTTTTAGTTTTTGTTTTAAAAAAAATTATGTGATATTTAAAACTTATTATTAAAGAAAGATAAATAAGAATGATATAGGATTTATGAGAGAAAGATAGGAGACTTATGAGAGAAATAAAACGAATAACGTGGATTTGTTTGTAGACTTGTGTGAGAAAAAGATAAAAAACTTACGTGAGAAAAATAAAATAAATGATATAGAATTTGTTTGTGTGTAAAATTATTAGCATTTACCATCTTACATCTTATCTTTAAAATAAAACATGTGAGATTTTATAAAAAGAGAAAATAAAATATATAAAAACTGTTTTGATTTTTTAATTTTAAAAATTATTTTTAAAATTTGATTAATTAAACAAGTTTTATAATTTTTAAAAACTGTTTTGAAAAGTAAAACAAACACACCCAAATAATAATACGACATTATATAAATGTTAACGTGGAATATATTTGTCATTTTATCAATTTTTATCATCTCATTCAGAAGTTGTTTATGTGAGAGCGATGTTGCTGTTTTTTTTCCCTCTTTTCTTGTCATTTCAAACGGTTGAAAATACATTGAAATTTGTTTTTTTCTTTCAGCAATGATTATACATTCAAATTCATTTTAACAATTATACACCCAAAATTGATTTTAATTATAATTTTTCAAATGTTATATAACAAAATCATTTTCTAATATTATATAAACAAAATGTTAAATTATAATTTTGGTCTCACTTTAATTATTGATCTGCAATTATAATTTCTTTTACAGGGTCATTTTCTATTATTTCTTTTATTTTTTAAATAAATTTGTGCTCATTTGACGTACTAACTTCCAATAAAATGAACTACAGGCTCCACACCTCCCCATCTTTTTTTTAATTTCAGTGCCTAATTCATGGTGACTTTATATTTTTTTTGTTTAGCCTAGCTTGATGCTTTATAGATAGAATCTTGTTTGTGTTTCCCTCATCTCATTACGGCCATTTAGAACAGTCCTGCAAGTTTTTCGATTTCAATTGACTTTATTAGTGATTAGTGAAATCCTATGTAGGCCAACTCCTCAACTAAAACGGAAGTAATGGTATGAAGAAGAATGAATAGGCACTTGAAAGGCATTTCCCTCTCGGGAGGTAAAATTCCACTGTTCAAAATCCCCTCACGTTAGCATGCCTCAACCATCACAACAAATATCCCCTCGGACCCTGTAAAAGAACTGGCCACTTAAATGCCGTTCATTTTTTTTTCCATTAAAATAAAGACAATCTAGAGAGCTGGTTCCAAAAGTTACATGTTACATTTAAAATGAAGGAGCTGGAAACAATAATAACACAGGCTATCTCCCTAATATGGCAATGCTATTAAAATAATGGATTTTAGCCCCCCAACTTGCACAAATTTTCTTCAGATTAAAATGAAGAACTTTATTAAATACTCCTCTACAAGTTGCTCCCAGAAGCAGATACCTCGGTACTACAAACTGGGCAAACCTGCAGACAATAAGCCAAGGGTTGTTGATACATTACTATTAGATTTTGTAAATGAAACTTGAACTAACAGATAACTAGAAATTTATCATGAAATAAATAAGTAAAGGACACAGTATAAAAGATGTGTCATAAACAATGCAATTGAACAATCATCATTTATGCTTCAACTTTACCAACTTAAGTGGTCTCAGAACCGATTTGTTTTTTCTGTACGCAGCAGTAGGTTAAACTGGGTGTCTTTGTGCTAAAAACATTACTGGACACAACAAATTGAGATGCAATCACTCTATTAAAAAGGTATCATTGAATTCTATCGTTTTTCAATCACTCTAAATGGCCCATTTTCGGACTGGTGATCCTTCAAATTTTATTATTGTAAATGTAAACCATTTTTCTTCAATTTATCATTTCACATCCTTCTCAAAGTTTAACTTGTGATCAATTATTTCTTTAAGACTAAAGCTTCCTCCCAAGTTAGGCTAACGACAAAAAAAAAAAAAAAAACATAATCATTTTAGACAAAGTGTAGTTTAGTCTAGCCTCTAATTGCCAAGTGCAGAAAGTCAGAAACACTATATAATGGATGATATCAATATCTACTAGTGGCAGTGAAATGTTTCAAACTCCACTTCAGTTTCTTGTAAAAAAACTCAAAAACTCAATATCAAATACAACTATAAAAGTGTTTAGATAAAAGAGACATGAAACAATCAAAGATGGCTGTTAATTTACAGCTGTTGAAAATATTGAATAGAAAAATGAACAGATCCAAGTTCAACTCAAGGTATCTAAAAGTTTAGAAGATAAAGATACATAAATAGAATCAAAGAGGGCTGTTAATTAATAGCTGTTGGAAATACTGAATAGAAAAATGAAGATTATTAAAATGAACAGATCCAAGTTCAACTCAAGGTATCTAAAAGTTTAGAAGATAAAGAGACATAAATAGAAACAAAGAGGACTGTTAATTTACAGCTGTTGAAAATATTGAATAGAAAAATCAAGATTATAAAAATGAATACATCCACCTCACAAACAGAACCATATAACTGTCTTAGGATTAGGACACAAAAGCATTATGAAGGACCTAATGGAGCCATAAACTAGAATACCACATGGAAATTGAAAACTATTAGCTACATGAATTGACCACATCTATGCTACCAAATGTAAACAATAAGGCAGAGCCATATACCTTGTTTATTTTCAACCAATTGTTAATGCACTCAGGATGGTACAGGTGTCTGCAAGAAAGAACTGTCAAGGACTCACCATCCTCATAGTCCACCCGGCAAATAACACACCTGAAACAGGGCCACAACAATCAGGCACCATGGTATATCATGAACACAGTTAAGGTTAGAAGTGACAGAATCTGCACATACGAATCATGGCTTCCATGCTGATCACTCCCAGTCTTGTAGTTGACTGAAGGCAAACAGGCAAGAGTATCAGTTGAAAGACCTCTGCTCTCAGTTCCAACTACTTCACCCAATGCCAGTAATTCCTGAAATAATTGAAATTTACTCTTATACATGAAACCTAAGAAGACAGGGAGGATGGGCAGCATGGCAGAAACTTTGGTATATAGATCAAAGTTACCTCGTATGAAAGTTCATCTGGATCAACATCCTCCCAAGCATCCTGCAAAAAACAAGCATTTACAGAATTAACAATAGATGGTGAAGAAAAAGAAACATGCCATTAGTCATATACTAGTACTTAGTAGTTACAGTTTTTTTACAGTACAATAAGCAGAGAATTGTTTTTAACTAACTTTAAATATTGAGGCTCCTAAAGATGTCCAAGGAGGGTAAATATTTGCAGCCTAACCCCACACCCAAGGCAACACCTTACACCATTGTGCCAAGGGCATGGCTTCTAAGTCGCAGCTTGCAAGCCTCATTCTTTTTTTCCCACCCTCTGTTCTGCTAAAGAGGTAGAGCTTTTTTTCAAGTCTACCCTAAAAATGATGTAGTAGCTGGATAGGCCAAAAAGATCTCCAAAATACCCAAAAGAAGGCCTACCCTTAGTTACATTAATTTTCATTTTTCAAATAGGATCAAACTATATCCATAACTAAAGCAAATATTCATCTACAAATATTGTTTTCCAAGGAACCATAAAATATACCCCAAATTATACAGTTCTGAGGTTTCACACCTTTTGAATGTTTGGCATAACATCCATGGGTATGTGTGACTGTGTGAGTGCACATGTACAGATAGTCAGATACACATAAAATAGAGACATTTACCTGAGAATTAGCACCATGCTCCTCCTCTATGTCCTCCTCCTCCTCCTCCCCTGAAATTGAAAATGAAACTAGTGGTTCTAACTGGACAGTTAACAAATTTGAAAAAGAATAAAATAAAATCCATCAAGTTACAGTCATAGCCAAGAAAACTTACGATCATTTATCCCAGCAAGAGCCAAAAGTCTAGCTGCCATTTCCCTCTCTTCGGCTTCTTGTAATGCTCTTGCATATGCTTCATCACTTGAAAATACATCTGGGTCAAATTCAATACTGGGATTTTCATGTTCCCCAGCACTAGCATGAGCATGGACATCAAATGCATCTTCATCCTCATACTCCTCATCCTCATCATCATCATCATCATCCTCATCCTCATCATCAGTGCCATCATGTAGATCATCAAAATCATCCACATCATCATGGAAATAGCTTCCACCTTCCCAACTTCCATAATCACTTCCTTCAGTATTCCTTCTCAGCATCATATATGCCCTTTCCTGTTCAATAAGTATCAGCATTTGTATTTATACTTATTAGTATAAGTATATAATATAATTATAATAAATACACGCATGGGGAGGCTCAATGAAAACAAAATAGAAAATCTCATCATACAACAGCATTCATTCCTTATCTTCAATGCTCTTTCTCTCTCTCTCTCTCTCTTCTGTAGATATATAGGGTTTAAGCAGTTTGAAAATAATTTCGATTACTCGAAACTCACAAATCACAGTCAAAATTGGATTGCTAAAGCTTACACAGTTCACTTAATTTGGGTTTCCAAACGGAACCATGCGCATAAAATAAAAGAAGGAAGGGAGGGAACCTGCTCCTGAAGGGTTCGAGCGAGAGCGAGGTCAGCATCGACCTGGCTGAGATTAGTGAAAGGGGTTCTTAAAGGTTGGCGAGGGTTGGGGGCAGATCCAGTTTGTTCTCCTTCGCCTTCATCGGCTACTCGATCTTCTTCTTCCTCTTCTGTTGCCTCCACTTGTTCTGCCATGTGCTCCTCGCCATTCAAATTCGAATGCTCCTCTTCTAGGTTAAGGTTGTTCGATTTCACTCCTCCAGAACCTGCTTTCGCAGTGGCGCTGTTATTGTTGGTGGCGGCGGCGGTGGTGTCGTTCTCCATGCGAATGAGGAAGAAGAAGAAAAACGGTGACAGAGAAATTGAAGATGAAAAGGAGATAGAGATAGATTGGAGGATCGAATCAATCGAAGAGAATATATGTAAATATGATTATAATTATAATAAATAATAAATAAAATAAAATAAAGAAATAGGGAAGGGTGTGGTGACGTTAGAGAGAAGGAGCAAAATCGAGGAAACGGCAACGAAAATCAAAATAATAAAAGTTCGACGGAGGAATAGAATACGGAGCCTCAGTGGGCTCCACAAGTTTCCACGCTCTGATTCAATGCAACCTTCTATCACTGTGGCTCCCACGTAAGATCAACGGCTCCCTACCGTTGCGGATACCGATTTACTTCAAAGTTCAAACTTGGGAGAAAAGACAATTCGTTTGATTGATACTTTCGTAAAATTGTTTTTTTTTTCTTTCAAATTTTACTTTCTAAAACAAAACAATAAAAGATATTATAGTAATTTTTCTTGTTAGTTTCTCTTTTTTCTTGAAAACTAGTAGAATTTGAAAACACAAGGAGAATAAAGTGTTTTCATTAATGGTAATTTTATAATATTTTAAAGCTTTTTGATAGGTTAAAAATCATATTCACAGAAATAACATTTAATAAATAGTACTAAACAAACAAGTTTTCTATTTTTTATTTCAAAAACAAGTCTTAGAAACAAATAAAACTAATTTTCTAAAACAGTTGAATATTCTTCTCAAAATAAAATTACCAAACAAAATTTCTTTAACGTTATTCTCAAAAACACTTTTTAAAACTAGTTTACAAAATAGCTTTTAAAAATAAAAATAAAACCAGATAAGACACTCTTTCATGTTTTACTATTTTGTAATCTTACTTGTTTTAAAAGTTCTTACTTTTTATATTTGTTTAAAAGGATTCGATTTAGTTTTTTTTTGGTTAAAAATATTAATATTTTGGTTTAATACATAAATAGGCTTTTTATTTATTTTTCATTCTAAACTAGATGATTTTATTATTTGAATATTTAATTATGTCATTTTATTTATAAAAATAATACAATTTAATTATTTATTTATATTCAACTAAATACTTTTATTTGTAAAAATTATTCAAATGGGTCATCTTACTTAATTGAATAATTTTTTACAAATAAAATGAGCTAATTGAATATCCAAATAGTAAAATGATTAAATTGAGTAAAAAAAACAATTAAAATTACTTATTTGAAAACTAAGCCTAATATTTTTGTTAGTTATTTAAATTTTAAAAAATGAAAGATAAAAATTGACATTATTTATTTTATTTTGTTCACTTTTTCTTCAAATCAAAGTATATATATAAATAATCAATATTAGGTCCTAGTGTAATGATTATTTATCAAATATGACTAGTTAAATAATTAATTAAAATTTTAAATCTTTATAAGTAAAATCAAGTAACTACTAAATACGTGATGATTTAAATGAAATTAAGTTCGAATCTCTTGAATAAGATGTTAGATATGAACTTTTGGGAGAAAAAAAACCAATTTGAAAAAAAAATGAATTGAATCGGATTGGAACTATTTTTTTTTTTTTTTATGAATAAAGAAATTAAAAAAAAAATGGTACTAAGGCAAAGTGCCTGAAGTATCAGCAATTAAGTAATTCGAAGCTGAAGCTAGACAAGAATTTAATAAAATAAACAGGGAGGAGAATTTGGCTCCTGACTTAGCAAGAATGTCTGCCACATTATTTCCTTGTCTAAGCGTATGCTTGAAGCTAATGTTCCAAGGTAGTTGTACATAATCACGAATGGCCAAAACCACACCTGCATGAGGATGAACAACGTCGAGCCCTTCAATGATGAATTTCAGAGAAGTGGTGGAATCCGTCTCACAAATAACATTAGAGAAACCTTTTGTGTAGGCAAGTTTAATGCCATGGAAAATAGCACACAGTTCAGCGGTGATATTTGAAGTAAAACCACAATTGCCCATATAACCCGTGATCCAATTGCCTGCAAAATCTCGTAGAACGCCACCAAAATCTGACAAGCCAGGATTACCAAAGGAACTACCGTCCGTATTGATCTTGATGTAGTTTTGCGGAGGAGATTCCTAGTTAAGGATTACCAAAGGAACTACTGTCCGTATTGATCTTGATGTAGTTTTGCGGAGGAGATTCCTAGTTAACCAGTATCCTATCTATTGAAGATGAGCTGGTCGAACTGGTCGAGTTTGTCCCTTTGACTAGATATAAAAGAGAACTTATCTAGTTATGCATATACTGGATTGGAACTATTTAAAACAGTTAGATTTGTTGAAAAACATCTGTACTGCTTTGAGAAGTTGAATTGATCTTAAAAATATAATTCAAATACGTTAAAAATGAAATCACTATCACTCAGCTACTACAACAAGATTAATTAATTATGTTATTACAAATAATATATATAATATATAATATTTATTTATATTTATATTTAAATATTAAATATTAAATATTATAATAGTATAATATATTATATATTATATATATAAGTAAACATAAATAATAGTATTTTTTATTTTTATTATTCATATTTATTATTATTAAAAAATGTTAACAAATATTTTTTATATAATTTTTTATTTAAAATTTTATTATATCAATAAATTTAAATTTAAATAATAAATTTATGAAATTATGATGTATTCTTTTTTATTTTTTTAAGACAAGATATAATTTTTTTTTTTAAGTAATAACTAGATCATGTCATTTAATTAATAATTACTAATTTGATTATCAGTTCAATTTTTAAAATGGAAGATGAATATGAATTAATAATGAGTTATTAAATTAATTAAAATCCACTAATAATTTATGTATATTTTACATATAAAGAGAAAATTGAGTGATTAAAGAAATGCATGAAATTGCATTGCAACATTGAAACAAGTGAAGTATAGCAAATAAGGTGCGGGTTGATTTCAATGTTTTCATTTTCATAAAAAATAAATAAAAAATAAGTTGAAATTACATGTTTTAATTTTTGAAAATATTTTTAACAAAAATATTTTATAAAAATACTGAAAATTAAAAATAAAGATTTGAAATATTTCCAGTATTATAAACATTTTCACAAAAATATGATCAATAAAAATGAAAAAAAAAATATTTTTTCAAATACGAGCTCAATAAAACAAACCGAGAAGAACGAGACGTTTACGCAAACAGAAATTACCGTAACATGTTGCGTTAATGGAAAGCTCCACAAACATCAACACGTCTCTTTTTGCGGGTATGAATCACTTTGACTTAACTGTATTGTTGGTTTTGCGTCTTTGTCTACTTTGATGTTGTTGTTGTTGTATTGTATGCTTCATTTTCTAATACGGTTATTTCGTGTTGCATTTATGTTTGAACTAACTTAGTTTCAAAGGCTATTTTCTGGAATCACAGACAGGGTACTGACTTGCAAACTGCTTGATAAAATTACCGAAAGAAACTCTATTTCATGAACAACAACTTGAATAAATCATTTGTACAAATTGGACTGCAGACTGCTTGAGTGAATTCATATTATGCACTGCTTTGCTGAACCTTTTCAACTCTCACTTGAACTGCAATTTTAAATTGTTGCCTAATAGAGTACATAGTATAACATAGCAAGCCACAGAGTTGGGTTTCAATTACAGAGTCACTCTTTGTTACCTTACCTTGCATTGTGATTCGAGGTTGAAGACTTGAAGCATATTATGTGTGTTTGATTAAATGTCTAAATAGTGTGATCCTTGTTTTCCTGTTTAATTCTTGGTTCCCAATCTTGGTTGTTATGGCTCAGTCTCGATCGTGCTGTGACAACCTTTTTTTCTAATGGTGACTAAATTATTGGTGGAAGGACTTTGAAGTTAAGAATGAGATTGGCTTATGCTTCAAATTTTGGGCTGGGATTTAAACTTTTTGCTGTGATTAATTGGGAATTAAACCTTTATGAGAGTAACCATGCATTTTCATAATCCATGGGTCATGCCGGGCTGTTTAGATTCAGTTCAAGATTTAGAGTTATTTTGATTGACCCTGGTTTGAAGTTTTTCTTTACAGGTCATGATTTATCTATACTAAAATCTTATGTATTTGCATTTTTGCTAATTGAAAGTGAAAATAAATTGTGGGCTGTTGGAAGGTTTTGTGAATTAAATAACCTTATTAAAATGAACAATAAAAGAAGACAGGTTCCCTTATTTCTTCATTTGTTCAAATAATCTATTTCACCCTTTTGTTTAGTTTGGCTTAAGCTTGTGGGGCTTCCATTATGTCTTAATGACTTCCTGTTCACTTGTTTACATTGCTGGCTCTATTTCATTAATGACTCACTTCGTAAATTCAATTCAAAGCTAGAGGACCTATTGATCCCTGACCATCGTATTCTATGTCTCTTAACAGTGTTGCCTGGGCTCACCCTTGATTGGATGATCATGATACATAACACTTGAAGCATTAGATCTGCAGGTTTTACAACATATATTTGTAAATGCCTGGTGTGTCATTGTCGTGTAAATTTACAAATATTAACCATAATCTACTCAGCCTCCTTGATAAATGCAAATCAATGCTTGAACTGAGGCAACTTCATGCTGTTGTGATCTCCTTCGGCTTATCTCAAGATGACCCATTTATATCCAAAATTCTTTGTTTTTCTGCTCTGTCCAATTCAGGCGACATTAACTATTCCCATAGGGTATTCTCTCAGCTTTCCAGTCCAACAATTTTTAGCTGGAATACAATCATAAGAGGATACTCATATAGCAAATATCCAATCCAATCCCTAAACATTTTTCTAAAGATGCTGCGAGTTGAGGTTGCACCAGATTATCTTACATATCCATTTCTTGTGAAGGCGTCAGCGCGCCTTTTAAACCAGGAAACTGGTGTATCTGTGCATGCCCACATTATAAAAACTGGGTATGAATCTGATAGATTTATCCAGAATTCTTTGATTCACATGTATGCTTCTTGTGGGAATATTATGTGGGCTCAAAAGGTATTTGATAGTATACAGCAAAAAAATGTGGTTTCATGGAATTCCATGTTAGATGGCTATGCTAAGTGTGGAGAAATGGTTATGGCTAAGAAAGTTTTTGAGTCCATGTCAGAGAAGGATGTTCGGTCATGGAGCTCTTTGATTGATGGTTATGTTAAGGCTGGGGAATACAGGGAAGCTATGGCTGTCTTTGAAAAGATGTGGGCTGTTGGGCCCAAAGCCAATGAAGTGACCATGGTGAGTGTCTCATGTGCCTGTGCACACCTGGGTGCTTTAGAAAAGGGGAGAATGATACACAAGTACATAGTTGACAGTGGATTGCCACTCACATTGGTCTTGCAGACTTCTCTTGTGGACATGTATGCCAAATGTGGGGCAATAGAGGAGGCTTTGTTTGTATTTCGCGGTGTCTCTAAGAGTCAAACTGACGTGCTGATTTGGAATGCAGTGATTGGAGGTCTTGCAACACATGGATTGGTTGAAGAATCCCTTAAATTGTTTAGGGAAATGCAAATAGTTGGTCTCCGTCCTGATGAGGTCACATACTTGTGCTTGTTGGCTGCCTGTGCCCATGGAGGGTTAGTTAAAGAAGCATGGTACTTCTTTGAGAGTCTTGGTAAATGTGGCATGACACCTACAAGCGAACACTATGCTTGCATGGTAGACGTTTTGGCACGTGCAGGTCAATTAACCACTGCATACCAATTTATTTGTCAAATGCCCATAGAGCCAACAGCATCCATGTTAGGTGCCCTTCTTAGTGGGTGTATTAACCATAGAAATTTAGCTCTTGCAGAAATAGTTGGCAGGAAGCTTATTGAGCTAGAACCAAATCATGATGGTAGATATATTGGCTTATCTAATGTTTATGCAGTTGACAAACGCTGGGATGATGCGAGAAGCATGAGAGAAGCTATGGAGAGAAGAGGGGTTAAAAAGTCGCCTGGGTTTAGTTTTGTTGAAATATTTGGAGTCCTTCATAGATTTATTGCTCACGATAAAACACATCCTGATTCAGAGGAAACTTATTTTATGCTAAATTTTGTTATCTATCAAATGAAACACAACTGTCACCAAGACAACCAGGAAAGATCGCTGAATGATACATCAATGGAAGACGATTTTCTTCCCTTTTGAGTACATGGTGTTAAAGTTTGTAGCAGTTTAATTTTTCGAAAGAATTATCGCAAATAATCTAGAGCTCGATGTTATTTTTATGAATCAGAAGCCCTTTTGGTTTATGGGTTTTGCAAAATGTTTTCACTTCACATTAAGTCCTTTATAAGTATTTTTGGAGTTCCGAGATCTTTCCTGCCTTAAAATTGAGGCATCATTCTCCCACCATAAATTTATTGAAAAAAGAAATTCATGCAATATGTTTGGTTACAACTCGCTGAATGTAATTTTGAACTGTAACTATCAGTTAATGAGTGGAAATAAAACTGCACGCCCAAGTTAGATATATTGCTTGTTTTTATGTATGTATTTGTATCGTTCGTTACTATTGCAGATATATCCTAAGCTAAAATTAAAATGTTAAGCGACCAGTATGACGTGAGTTTAATCAAATTGATCTTATTGGAATTGGATATAGTGATTGCAACAAATCATATTAAGTATTCTTGTTGTCTGAAATGAACTTATATTCCAGGTTCAGATTTTTGCTTGTTGACATTTCGTTTGTACTAGGTAGCAACATCAAGTTTTTTTCTTTTTTTTCGTTAAAGAAGTCTAGTTTTTATGTTTTAGATTGTGTGATGGTGATTGATTGAAAGTGAAATACTTTTCTTCTCCGTTTCACCGTTATTCTGTGAAACAGATTCTTTTTAGTTTTTCCCCTTTATTTAAGAGAGTGCGAATGTGGTTTCTTTAATTTAATATTCCAGATATTGATGAGTAGATGTTGACCCATCTCTCCATATGAAGTTGGAACTCTTGTGCTTTGCATGTACAAATCCATATAGCATATGTATTTCGATAAAACTTCAAGATTAAGCATGCAGTGGTTGACGTTTACTTTTGACTTGAATAATTGACAAAATATTTATCCTCAAGCTAAACTTTTTGATCCTTCTGTCCCAAAAAAAAAATCTAAACTTTTTGATCTTCTGTTTTGTATAGAAGTCTCAAACTTAATTGCTTTTGGTTCCTATAATAGCATATTACTTCTTTTTTGTTATTTAGAGAACTTGTATCCTGTGATGATTAGAGGACACATTTGGATCAAAGTTATTCATTGCCATTGGTGGCACTGCTATTGACATTCTACATCTTGATTTGTTTGTGTATCCTTCAGAACATGTTGCCCTTCCTCTTTGCTTTTTCCCCATAGAAGAATATACATGCCAGCAATAACCAGGGCAGATCCTGCAACACTGCTTATTGCAGATAGAGCTACATACATTAGGTGCAATGGAATGTAGAAAGGGTGGAATCATGAAAGTGATTAAAGAAATCAACCTTCCCACGTAAATTTCCTCCTTTAGTACAGAGAAATCAAGCATGGCCACAAATATCTGCATAAAGGGGGTAAAAGCTGCGGTAAAAACTGGACCCCTTTGTTTGACACACCATGACATTGCCACATAGCACAAGCCCGACCCTATCAATCCCTAGGCTCACATAAACAACAAATTTGAATGTTAGGGCTTGAACAGTTACTCAGGATTTGTTAATCTTCTACTTGAAATGCAAATCGATATTTTTATTTGAAATTAGAATTTGCACAGAAACAGATTATTTCAAAATAATTTAAAATGATGTATGTTATGGTAAAGAATATGCTTACAGCATATACTACACTCAATATTTCAAGCTTCCCTTTGAGAATCCACGAAGCATTATCTCTCTTGATGACCAAAGTTAATATTGCTGATTGAATGGCAGCAAAAAGTGACAAAACAGCTGTGCTAGAGTATTGACATGGGTATTTTTTGCTAATCTTTGCTTGTATAATGAACCATGAAGACCACAGGAGAGAACCTAGAGTCAGAAGTATGGAACCTATAATCCATTTCTCTAACTTGGCAGTTGGAGGTGTACTTGTAATTTTGTTTGTTATGTGTTGAGATTGTGGGTGGATAAGAGGCATTCCTTTATATAGGACCAATAACAAACCTCCACCAATGCACACAAAAGTTCCCATGACTTTGGCTTTACCACTCTTGCTTTGCATGTTCACCTTCTCTATCCTTGAAAAATTTAAAGCCAAAGGATCAAAATTATTGTTCTTGTATTCCACAATCAGTTAATATCCTTTTGTTTAACTTACCCAAATGGCACTGCCATAATGAACGTAAATACAGGCACCATGTTGAGGAACGCACATGAGAATGTGGCAGACGTGTATTTAAGCCCAAGAAGAAATAAGTATTGAGGAATTGTTACTCTGAAAAGCATTAATAAAATATTAAAATCACAAACTTAGTGCCTAGCTATACATGTTACAATTTGTTGAAGTATGTTTTGGGTATAGAGGGATTAGGTTTCAAGATATTCTGTGAATTTGCTAGCCACTAAGCACTAGTTATATTTATATTACAGTTAAAAAACTACATCAATACGAAGCCGCCCAGAAGGGTATTGGTTACAATATTACTTACCCGAGAAGAGCACTGAGGAAAAGGAGACATATTATGTGAACCTCCAATTTGTGTTTCCTGTAAAAAGTAGAAAACTGCTTTGTCCTGTCATTTGTAAAAGTTCGATAGTCCTAGGAGAAAAATTGTGTCTCCAAAACAAAGGACTTATATATACATGATAAGAAACAATAGTTCTTGCCTTTCATAAATGCAGGCAATAGGTGCCATGAAAATGAATGAAATTGCCTGTCGATATGTTATAATGGACATGTAGTCCATTCCTTCATTAAGAACCTTCTTCAGAAGTAAATTGACAAAAGCCAGAGCCAAGTTAACTAGAATCATGATGGAAACTGGCTTGAACAATTCATGGCAATAGGTCAACATCATGAACTTGTACTTTGTTGTATCTTGTGTTTTATAAGAATGGTGTGAGTGGTGTCTGCTGATTTGTCCAATTTATAGAGTAGGGGGAACAAACATGATGATGCTATATATATATTCCTCATCACATGATACTCCATTTAATATTCCAGATTTCTCACGGTGGAAATTTGCATGCAATCTTGCCGGACCAACTACTAAGCGATGAGATATTCGTTCATACTCATAGTCCTTGATTCACCTCAGACCAGACAATAGGGAACATATCAGATTTATCACATCAATATTTTTTGGGTCAAATTGCCATATTTTACACGTTGATTCTTTTCACATTCCTGCAAAGTAAAGTGCTAATAATTAAATTTGATCACGTGCTATTTATTTAACATCAATTGACATGAGAATTAGCTTCTCATCTTCTGAATAAGTATCGTTCTTTGAACCATTAGCTTCTTATCCTAGTGCATAGGTGTTTGTAGTAGAATTTCATTAGTGGTTGTAACTTGTAAGCAACATTAGAAAGTAGAAACAGACATGACACTGCCTCCCATTTCTTTTGCTAACTGGGAATCTGTTTTACTGATTTACTTGCCACGTTACTCATTTTATTTATTACAAGCAAGAACAAGATGTCAAATCTTGGCGAAAGACAGATAACAGAAAGTTGAAGGATGCTGCTATCTGATTGGAATGCATATTGCAGACGTGGAAAAAATGGTTCGAAGTGTATTTAGTCTAGAGTTTCATGACATCGTGGCCAAATTATAAAGCTAGTGATCGTCGAGCTTGATATTCTGGGAATACGATTTATGCACAGTTTTCAGCACTCAATACATCTTACTATCTTCGTAACGATTTGGAGGGAGGAAATTATTGGAATGCATTAGAAACAAGTCATTTGCACTTTTTACTTTTTTTTTAAAAGAACAAAGCAAACAAATTCAAACCAAGAAAATGGACATTTCTTCAACATAGGAATAGACATTTCATCATGAAAATAAATCAATACCCGTATCATTTTTCCACCTAAAGTATTTCATTTCACTTTTGGATATTTTTTTATTCTATTTTTATGTTTTTAATCAATTCATTATACAATGACTTAACGAAGAATCAACGCTTTAATCAGCGAAACCATATTTCAACTTTAGTTATTCTTGGTTAAATTGAAAATTCAGTCCTTATAACTAACACTGTGAAACCATATTTCAACTTTATTTATTTATGGTTAAATTGAAAATTCAATCCTTATAACTGCACTTTTTCTTGATAAGTTGATTGTCTCATTAAGAAAATTCTACATTTTAATCCTTATAATTAGTTGTGTTTGGCCTAATTTATTTTTAATTTATAAACTACTTTTAAGTTAAAGTTAAAAATGAAAACTTAAAAAAAAAACAAAAAAAAAACGTTGTTTATTAATATATTTTTTTTTTATTTAAAAACTCTTTAAGTGGAGAGATATTGGGTTCGACTCCCCATTAATAAAAACTAACAAATGTATTATATTATAAAAGTGTTTGAGCCAAATTTTACTTAGAAGTAAGTTAAAAATATGCAAACAAGAAGCCATAACACATTACTTTTAATTTATTCCTTTCGTATAAAACTTTAACACCATTATATTATATCTTTAATAAACAAAAAGACTATTTTTTTAAAAGCATTAATTGTTAATTTTATTCTATGTCCTTATCTATTGTAAAGACAATGAGACAAGATATGCTCGTTGGTGTAGAGAACTATCCCTTAATAAATAAATAGTATCATTAAACACAATCACCACTTGAACCATTTAATTCAATAAGTAATTTTGAAATAAAATATCAATGTGATATTATTAATTAAAATTAATTACATTTTAGTCTTGATAAATTTGATATTTATTTTTTATATATAACAACTGAGGTAGTATTGATTATAAGGACTAAATTAATACTTTTAACTGTCAGAATAAGGCTATTATTGATGACATCTCTTCCTGTTCCTGCCTGTAAGCATGGCATGATAGTTAGTTAATCTATCCACTTTTTCTTCATTGAGATTTGAAACCAGTAGCATTTAGAAAACCAGGACTATACACCAAGTTCCTTCAGCTACCATATGGCCCTCGACTGTAAGACACTATAAAATAACACCATATACTATTAAGGTCGTCCAAAACAATCAGCCACGAAAACAAGAGTAGAAGTCAATATAGTCGGAGTAATTGAACATCCAAACTCTGAAACTAAAGCAAAGCAAGATACAACATTTAAACAAGCACATAGGTGTATGTATGATACATGAAATGAAAATTTAGAACAATCAAGGGGGCATAAAATTGACTACAGCACCGATCATTCATCATCCCCATGGTGACGGCTCCTTCTCTTTTCTGATTTGTTGACATCCCTACCCTTCCTTGAATCATTATACCCACTTGAATCAGTGTCAGAAGATGATGAGGCCCTCTTGTTCTTTTGCTTTTGCCGAATAGTGGAATCTTCAGAGGAATCAGAATCTGAATGACGGCTTCTCCTTCTCCTCTTCTCCTTCCTGCTCTTTCTATGCCTGTGCTTATACTCATCGTCTTCATCTGAAGACTTGTCCCTCTTCCTCCTGTGTTCCCTCCTTCTCTTTCTCCTCCTCCTTTCTTCGCCTGAATCATCTGAATCACTAACTTCCCTCTTAGCACTCCTCTTCTTTGACCTACCTCTCTTTCTCCTCTTGCCAGAATCTTTGTCTGATCCATCATCATCCAAATCCCTTTTCTTTCTAGAAGGACCTCTCTTCCCACTAATTTTCTTCCCAGACCTTTCAGCAATAATTCTCTCAATCTCTGAATCAATCTCAGAATCTGAACTATCACTATCCTCCTCCTCTTCAGAACTCTCAACATTGCTTCTCCTATCCACCCTGTCAGCCTTCAACTTTTTATCCAATCCATTCAACCCCACAGACTGCATTGCTTCAGGATCCTTCTCATTTTCATCCTTGATTTTCACATAGTTCTTGCACTGAAACTTGAGGTGCCCAACACGGCCACACTTCTTGCAGGCCCCACGGGATACATCCACATCAGCATTTGTTATCTTAGCAAGCTGTAGCAGCCCCTGGAAACTAGCATATGCATTCTCAGCATCAGGTTCTGCATTTGGCAGATTTTGAGAAGAATCCTTCTTGTCTTCCTTATTTGGTGCATAAGGGTCATAGCCAATGGCACTTTGCCATATGCCGTGGGTTTGAAGCGCAGCACTGCTGTGAACCCTATTGTTCGCAGGCATGCGAACCCTTCCTGCTGTAGCTGGCATCTTGAGGTTTCAATTTCAATCCCTCACCTGCGAAGAGAAAAAGCAACTTAACTATCAGGAACTATTTTCAGTTCTAGTGTGTTAAGAAGACCTATTCAACATAAAACAAAATATGATCAAATAACTTGTGCTCAATCAAAGATTCGAATCAACCAGATACACGTTATCAGTTAGTACTTTACTGAATCAACAACCATTAATTGATATACAATGTTATCAAATATGAAGAAAGAAAACACCTAGAATCTAAGATAAAGAAAAACATACAATTCACGGAGTCAGCCCTATTCATTTATCCAAAAGAAAGAAAGGAAAACGCAGGTGTGGAGCAGCGAAAGGATCGCACCGTCACATTTTTTTACAAAAAATCGTCATGAAAAAAGAATATAAATTGTAACTAGTCCTAGAAAACAAATTAGATGAAAGGATATAGGAACACCTATGTTCTGTCTCTGCATCAACTAAAAGAAAAATCAATTCACGGGAGAGAGGACGCGAAAAACATGTAAACAAACGAAAAAGCATACACCGAGTAGAAAAGGTTTGCTTACCGTGATTTGCGAGGAGAGAATGATTGAATCAGAAAGGCGATTGAGAAATGGAATGGGAAGAGTGAATTAGGGTTCGTGAAGAGGAAATTGGGGCTGAGTCTAAAGCGGAGAAGACACCAGAGGCGAATTGGAAAACTTGCGCATTACGATCCTAAATTTAAAGAGTCCAGTTTAAAATATTTAAAACGCATTGACGTATGATAGCCTAAATTATTTATTGAGAAAATAAACAATACGCCACAGTAGAAAACAATACTTTTACCATAACTATCATAAAAATTATATCGATAATATGATTTTTTTTTAATTGAATTACAATATAAAACAACATTAAATTCTTATTTATCTGGTCTAATTTGTTTTTTTATGATTTTAAAAAATTAAAATCAATATAATTTGTCTTTTCGTCCAATTAGACAAATGGCATTTGTGATTTATGAATAACAGTTAAGAAGAACCACTATTAGAATTTTATATAATTTTTTTTAACAAAACTAACATTTGCTATAAAAAAAAAAAAAAAACTATTAGAAATTCATATCATTAAAATTTACAAAATTGTAAAAACTGAAAACAAAAACATTATAACAGTTTCCAATCACTACAATAATATAAAATAACGAAAAATTGTATTTTAACATACTTACAGTTCTTAAATGCCACTTTAATAATGTATTTATTATTCATTTTAAAATTTTATAATAATTTCAAAAAAATATTATTTTATCTTATTTAATAGTAAAGTTATAATCAACTTATAATAATTTAATAAGTTTGAGCTATATAATATTTATAATTTAATGATCATTATATTATAAACATTCAATTTTAAGTTATTATATATTATTATATTAGTAAACATTGTAAAAGATTTAATTTTAATTAATTTCATATAATTACTGTATAATAATTAATATTATAAAATTTATATTGTAATATTATATTGCATCATTAATTATTGATATTCATATAATATATGTAGAAATTGAAAACAATTTTTGAAAATTTTCTAAAAAATAGTTTTGAAAAACTTTAAAGTTAAATCACAATCAAACATGTATTTTCCCTATGCTCGCTGAATATTGTGAAACGAAAACAGAAGACAGGACATGATGATATAAAAACTGCACTCGACATTCTGCTACATTCTGCAACTTAGAATATCATCATCATCTAAGCATTCAAAAAGTACATTAGGTATATAGGTGGAGACAATTACATGTACACCGTTCAAGTCCTATAAGATGTTTCTCCAAAAAAAAACCTTCCAGGGGTGGTTGCAAAACAAAATATGGAACCATTCTTACAGTAACATAGAACCCAACACCTTAATTGCTCCAAAAATTTACACTTTCAATTGCGTATGATCTGTTACATGTTACAGATAATATTTACTTTGGCACCTTGGTTTTCCCGGACCTGTAAATTGAATAACAATCTTCAATTTCATAAATGATAATTGAATCAAGAGTCTAAAGAACATAATCAAAATGAACACAGTTCATGATAAGACATAATCTAGCAATGCCTTCACTACAAAGTAAACAATGTATTCAGCAAATGCAAGTAACAGTTCATTCCCAAAGGGCTTGAAGTTTGCAATAACTAACCTTGCTTCCTCCAATTTTCCGATCACATCTTGCATAGCATATATTGCCATCTTCTTCACCTGTTTCAAAAGCAGCAATCAAAGAGGAGAGGTTACATAAAATTATGAAGTCGAAAAGACATTGAATTTGAAAGACCAACTTGATAGCAAAAGTTGACGATACCAAACAGAAAATGCTTACATATTCAAGGATCAAAATGGGATCTACAAACCCAGTTATTAGAGCTTTCCAGGGAAAGTAATTGGCCAGTGGTAAAACAGTTTTAAAAGACAGTTTATGCATTTAGAAATAACTTATGGGGAGAGATTTGTGACATGAAAGAAATAACTTGCTTGTCCAATGCTTCTCAAATATAATGGAACAGTCCAAAATATTTGGTGTTCGTGAAACATTGGATTGACTACAATTTGAATGGTAACAATGGAAAAGAAAGAATCCAAGAATAAATGTGTAAGGGAAAAAAGTCACCCCACTTTAAGCCCTTTCACAATTATCATCCGTGACACTTATCCTTGTTAGAATTTATGAAAACACCTTAGCATATCTTAAAATATCCTCTAGGATTAGTTTCCCTATTTCCTATTTAGGATTCTTTACCATATTTCTTTATCTTCTCATGATTGTTTTGTCTAACTAGGATTATACTATTAGAGCTTGTTTGGATATACACAAGTTCAGTTGTTTGATAACAATCTCAGGATTCTCAGCTGTTTAGAAAAAAAGCTGGATGTCTAGGAATCCCAACTAAAATTTTGAAATTGCTTTTTCTTTTGGAAAAAATAAGTTGTTTTCCATAATCTGAAAATCTATAGCATTGGATTATTTTTTAACAACTTATTTTTTCTTTCAGCTGATTTTTTGTTACATCCAAACAAAATTATTTTTAGCAAACTTATCCAAACAAAAACTGATTTTGATTATAATCGATTATATATATAATCGATTATTGAAATAATCTAATTTTTCAAAAACACCCTTAGAGTCAATACTATAAGCTTTACAATATATCAAATACATCAATACATTTCTATAGAAAATCAAAATTAATATTCTAATTCTACTAATGATTGAAGATTATAGGAATATAACATCTGATTTAGAGGAAACATATAATATCCTATATTTATAATTAATGTAATTAATCTATATAAATATACATCCGCCACTGTCCTTTCCAAGTGTTTTTTGGCCACCACCATTTGCTCACCACTCATTTTCCAACAAGAACTTTCCGATCACCCATCTTGTCAATGTCCTTTTTTGGCATGTTTCTCAATGACCTTTTTGTGCTTTGTTGGCTGTGTGTTTCAGTCATTGTTATCCTTGCCAATGGCTATTTATGATGATTTTGGATCTCCACTAATAATGGTTTGAAGCTTCCAGATGTGGCTAATAAGAAGTCGAAACTTGCTTTGGTTGCCATTTTCTTAGGCTGGTGTAGTTATTCCAACTCTTTGGCAATGTTATCTTTCTAGCAATATTCTCCAACTTCACCAACATCAATGGATTGTCTTTCAAATATTGTCTTTATTAGTTAAGAATAAATTTCTTTGTAACAAGCCGAGAGCTTAGTAAGCTTTAGCTTGAGGGAGAGTGTTGAAAACAAGCTGAGAGCTTAGTAATCTATATCGTCTTTATAGATTAATTACATTAGTTATACATAAATATCATCACTATATTTATGTATAACTAATGTAATTAATCTATATAAACATGCATAGTAAATAAAAGTGTCAAATCAATTGAAGAAAAAAAGTTGTTGAAAAATAATCATAAGCTACGAATGTTTAGATGCAAGAAAACTACTTATTTTTTAGAAAGAAAGAGAAAAGGCATTTTACAAATTTCAGCTATTGTCCCAAACACAGTTAATTTTGCAAACATAGTTTCTAAAAAAACAACTGAAATCTTGGGAGTAATCTATCCCAAGCATTCTCCAAGACACAAAAATAATCGTAAAAAACATTTAGATCATAAGTAGCCCTAATTGGTAGAGAAATTCAATTTGCTATGTGAATTTTCTGGTGACCATCATATCATCTTACATTGGCAAAATGGGTTGTTGTAGTATTGGTAGTAATTTGAAGCACCTAAATCAATGAACCAAGGATATCATCTTTACATCGGTCAAACAAAAATATTAGTCATATGATTTGAAGCTCCTGAATAAAAGTACCAAGGTTTAGGTATGACATTAGAATTACCTTGAGAGTTCAAAAGAAAAAAGTGCTAACTACTAAGAGTATCATTTATTGTACCATTTTAGGAATGAGTGGATATGTGTTTGTAGGACTTGAGATTGGGGCAAGTGGTGAGGCAGAAATAGGGGCACCAATAGAAGTATGGCAGCTCCTTACTTCTTTGGCCCAATAGGACAAGTTAATATGAGTTGTCCTTGCTGCTTGCAATAGTTGCAAAACTCCGACGGAACATTTTTGGCAATATGACCAAACCCTTATAATTATAGCATTGCTCGGTACACATATCTTCCTTGCTCGTTTTGACCTTGCACAACATAAGCCACATCACCAAGAATACTATTGCTAGCTTTATGTATCATTGCAATTTGAGTTACCATGTGTTGCACTTAAATCAAATTGCAATTTCATGAACAATTGGTCTCTAGGTTACATGGACCTTTTTTTATAGCAAAGAGCGCCTCTGCAGGGACACCAACAATTATCTCTTAGTATTCAGTCCATAGATAGTTGAGTGACCTCAAATTATGAACCAAATGTGATTATTATTCAACTCATGACTAGTGCATCCTCAAATTCCCACTTAGCTAATTCATCCACGTCATTTGGTTTTGGATCACTCCCATCAATGTAGCTCCATAATTCTTTCCCATTGGCAAGTATTTTGAAACAAAACTCCAAAGCAAAATACTTTTTTCCAATAAAGTGAACATAAAAATATCACTTTTGAAGGACAAGAATCCATAAGATCCAAACACTACCAAGAGCAAATATGGGTGTTCACGAGTAGGGTTAGAGTGAGTTTGGCTAAAATTTGGATTGGGTTAGTTCGGATTTGTGCAAAAAAAAAATTACAAACCCGTACCAAACCAACTCAAATCTATCTCATCCAAACAAGGAATTTCACTTTTTGCAATGTCTACATTATCATCAATACATCTGAATCCCCATCTTTAAGACTGGATGAATGAGCATCAAAATATGATGTTTGATTATGGGTTGACTTTGCTTAGCCAGATCATTTAACAATAGTATCCAAGTTGTCAGGCATTTTTCACATTTATATCCAAAATCTCTGCAACTATTTGGCAGATAGCATCAACCATTTTTCGCATCAAATCCTCATAGTTAGAATTGGACCTCTGCATCTCAACATTCATCTCCTCAACATGCATCTACACTTTTTCCACCAAGTTCATCCTTCTCATTGGCACCCAACAAGTCAAACCAAATTGTGGAACTCATGAAATGAACATATTCTGAATAAATTGCAGAGATAGATTCTTTTGGTTTAATACATTAGAAGGTCCCTGAACATTTTTGGAAACTTTTAATTAGGTCCCTAAATTGAAAAAAAAAAAAAAAAAAATTTGGGTCCCTAGAGTTAATTTAAGGCAGCTTGAAGCTGCCAGGAAAATAACAACTTGTAGCAGTTTTAGTCACTCCAGGGACACAACTACAATTTTTTAGTTTAAGAGCACAATTAAAAATTCTCAAATAGTCCAAGGACCTACAAGCATTCCCCCTAGCAAGAAGTTTCCTCCTTCAAAAACCAATAACAATAAACTGACACCTAATTCCCTCCTTCAGGTTTATTAAATCATACATGTAATGTAAGATAACAAACCACATATACAGAATAAAACATCCTAATACAAAACTTAGCCCATCAAAAGCCAACAAAAAACAAGATGTTACATCTCAAAACAATGGAGAAGCAAATAAATGGCAGAATCAAATCAATAAATGTAGTTTGGCATACCTCTAATTTGTCCTCACTAGAGCTGTGGTTTATTGGAAGTGTGCGAAATTCTTCTGTCAAACGAAAGCACTCCCCAACATTTTCCGGAGAGACAAAATCCAATGCAACCTTAATACATGACTATAAAAGAAAGACATGGATTTTCATGGAGAACATTTTAAATATCAATTTAAATAAAATCAATGAGGCCACAAAAAGTAAACTGGCTGTTTGGAAGTTGAGTAATTTGTGAGCAATCATAGCTTCGAACCTCCATGGTGTCATTGTATAAAAAAAATACAACAAAAATAAAATTAATCAAACTTAAATGTATCAAAAAACACACAAACTTAAATGAATCAGCAGGTTTCACTTCCTTCATAGGCTTGCTTTGCTAATGAAGGACCTAGGCTTAATTTAAGGCAGTAAGCTAAGATATTATTATAGTATATCACAAGTCAGAAACACACCTAAAATCATAAAATACTTGACATTTTATACACTTCTAGGCAAACAAGGTACATCATACCTACGTTAAAGATGAAACCAATTCACCATGTATGATCATTTTACCTTCAGATTTCTGACTTGGTGAGGACAACCAGCTGGAATGAAAACAGCATCTCCTACCTTCTGAGTAAACGTCCAGGGCTCAATTCCTACAAGAAAATACGTAACTGTCAATGTAGAGACACAAATCGAACCCCTACCCCCAATCAAAATATTTAAATTATGTGTTACTAACCATACTCCTCCTTAAGCTTCCTCTTATGCTCCACAGTCAGATAGAAGGTCTGGTCATGGATGGGGTGAATAACCTATGCCCCATTTTAAGAAGACATAAAGCCTAATGAGTGAGGTACTCTCAGACTGACAGATTATCTATATACAATAGTTATTGTCTGCCAAATCAAAACTTCAAAAAATTGCCAAAGCCAACTACTCATTTACTTGAAAAACTAACCAGCATTTTGGAACTGGTAATAATACCGTAATTTTTCACGGCCTGTGTTTAAAGAATGGACACAGTAACAAAATCCATTTAATCTCATCTTCAAAACACATATTCATGACTACTTATTAGCAGCTTTATCCTTTCACCCAATCCATTGTGATATGTGTATCTAATGAAACTTTTATCAAAAAGAAAATAAGGCAATGGGAGAATGCCAATGTAATAAGTGTGAAAACCTCCAAATATTATAAATGTTACCCAGCACTAAAACTATTTGGTAGGAACCAAGCTTTATTAATGACTCAAGTTGACAAGGAAATATCCAATATTATTTTACCTGCTTTAAAGGACAGCAATGGACATGCCTGAACTCTCTGAAATGCTTCCTCAGATATTCCTGCAATTTAGGTACATCCTGCCTCCGGAAAATATCCCAGAGAGAACCTTCTGAACCATATCCCGCAAACAGCATATCACTTTGTTGCTTTATTTTTACTTTGTCAACCTCTTTAAGCTCTAATCCATGTGAAAGGCCATCCTCATTGGCAATGGCAACCTCATTACCACAAGAGGGTTGATGGAACTGATCAACTTCTTTCCCATCACATAATCCACCATTGTGTTCCATGACTTGGACACTATTTTGCTTGTCCAAAGCATTTATGGTAGAAGATGAATTATTAACCATGTCAACACTAGTTTCTCTATTCTGATCATCACCAAGTAGCTCCCTTTTGTCTTGCTCAGCGTGCTTTTGTTTCAACTCCTCAATGGTAATAAGATGTTCTGATTTCAATTTCACTTCAGCAATATGAGTCAACACATTTACCTACAACAGACAAATTATTAAAAGAAAACAAAAAGATACTTCAATTTCTCCATTACGATGAATGCACTCAGAGCCACATACAGCAACAAATACAAAAAAAACTAGCAAATAATTGATCAGGAAATGCTATGCAACAGGCAGAAGTATACACTAATTACAACCTTCTCTAATCCAAATGCACCATTCATTTCAAGTTCTTAAAGATACTAATGTAATGATCCCACCAATCATAACAAGATTACTTTTTCTAATAATCAATCAGTCATTAAAAAAACCAGGGCTACAACTTGTCAAATAAATGGGAGTTTATGTAGTGAAGACAATGCACAGAACAGAATAACCATGACATGGAATTGAAGCAAGAATCTGCTGATAAGAAACCGAACAGCAAGATGAAATGGTTTATCAATTGCAACAATTTATACATCCAACAAACTATGCACCTTCCAATATGAATCTCTATTTGAAAACAACAACCTAAATAGTTCAAATAATTCAGAAGAAATCCTTGAAAATAACAGGCTAGGAAAGAGAAAAGAAATAAAGCATACTGCATCGGACATATCACAATGGAGCTTAGTCACTGAATCACCACGCCCAAGCTCCTGAGGAAATCCATAAGCAATATATGTCTTTGGCCCCATGTCTGGCTTTAGACAACACTTAGGCAACTTCATAGCTACGTTAAGAGAACCTTTGAGAGGATCAGTATATTCCTTGAAGGGCAAGGAAGATATGAACTCTGCACAATGTCGAGGCAAACGTTCCTCAAATAAATTAGAAGGAGGCCAATCTTTTAATTTCAATATTTGAGGCCAATTAAGCCAATCCTCACGAACTTTTGTATATCCAGTAAAGAATTGGTGGATATTAATTTCACCCTGCATTTAACCAACAACTCAAATAAAAAATTCTGAAATCAGCAGCAACAGAATAGTAGACATTTCTAGTAAAATAAAGCAGACATGATTTACTCTAGTCTGATTACAAAACAGAAAAACAGAATAAATACAAGTTGAAAATAATATTTTCAACATCAGCAAGAAACCTACAAAGTACATTTTTTCCAACATCAGCTAGATGATGTGACTAAGCCTAAGAAGCAGACAAACATACTAATAAGAAAACCCGAGTGCAAAGGCAACAAGGAAGGATCTGGGTAGGAAAAGCAAGAACAGCAAAAAGGGTAAGCACAACAGACAGCAAGAAATTGAGATAAATTTTTAAGATGGTATGATAAGGAGAAAAACCTGGGACTAAGAAGATGAATGTCATGATTATGATGATACCAGCTTATACAAATACCCATTTTCTAGAAAAAGTTGGGAGAGAGCATAACGCAAGCAACAATGGACTAAAATTTTGTGACTAATATACGAACTACACTCAGAAAAATGACTTCTAATTACGGCCAACATTCCACCTGGAACTGGTATATCTTTACCAGAATATTTCTAGGACATTCCGTTCTGACAACTCTATATAATTCAATAATTGGCAGTATTAAATGCGCTCAAACAACTCTCAATCCAGAATAAGGTGGAGCTCCCAAATTCAGGAAACATGTAGGAAATTCAACAACATAAAAATGCTACAATTAAATTATTCTCTAATCTATTTGCCATTTTCAAGCACAGCAGTTCCAGACTTCTGGTTAAAATAAGTACCAACATTAAACAATCAAAACATAATCTTCACGAGAATGAACATGAGCAATGGACTTGTGCAATAGTCTCTAAAAGTTCAAGAAAGTTCAAGATTGTAAAATTAAACAAACCTCACACCAATCTAAGCAATCTATTGCCTTCACATCCAAATGTTGTTCATGCTTGGTCTTAGTCATCTGACGGAATGCACGCCACATGACAAATGGTTCCCAGCTTAAACCAGATGTTCTTGCAAGCACATTGCTGACAATGACAGGCTCCCCCTTTCCCCAATGCCACTGAAAATGCCTTAAATCTGCATCCTGTAGATCTTCAGCCCTAGGACAGTATAAATAGTTGTCACTGGAATCTGCACGAGAAGCAGACTTCCTCATATTATTATATCTAACATCTGTGTTTCTATCAAGCCTCAAACACGAACAGTAGTTGTCAGGGATCTTAACTACATCTTGAAGCTTGTATGCTTGTACTAGTTCGTTTGCTTTACGCACTAAATCAGTGATAAAATGCTGACCTAATATGCTTCTCAGTTCAAGAAAACCATGGTTACATTCATCATTGACTTTTGGACAAGGAATGCTACCATTACTTTCTGCATGCCACCCAGATCTTGACCACTCACGAACTACAGGCTTAGCCACATTAGCTGGTTCATTTTGTTTTACAGTTTCATTATCTACTTCACCACCATGCAGGTAATCACGACCTTGAGAGACAATGTCCGACATAACTGGATCTGCACCACCTACAAGCTGCCCACTACGAAGCTCACGGCAACAGATAAGACAAAGGTCGAAAGAGCATTTTGTACAGCTTCTGTGGTAATCAAATATTGATGTTTTGCAGTTGTCACTACAAGAGAGAGTGTTCAGTTAACAGCTATAGATGCCAGGATAACTGGGGAAAAAACACTAAGTGAGAAAGATCCCAACCAGTACACACGCTCATCATCATCAAAATCTGCATGTACGATATTTAGCTCTGAGACTGAGTGCCCTGTAGTGCACATCCCAAGAGCAAATTATACAATGAAAAAGATATAAAACTTGTACTGAACTCTGACTGGAGCATGAGATGATGTACAAACTTAAGTTATGCTGCCACAGTACATACAAGAAAAAGTAAAGAAGTGATCCAAGAGTGAGAGAGAGGGAGAATTAATTCTAAAATAAGAAACCAAACCATGAAACATACTACATAATGAGGGGGAGAACAACTATAAGTTATAGGTTGCAACTTGTAGGTTGTGACGGTCAGGCAGTTCAGAAGGTCAAAGCTTATAAAAAATTATAAAACAGATGATTCTTTCTCTTTAGCAGGTCAGAATTTACTGCAAAGAGATATGTGATTTCATGGCATCACTTCAAAACAATGGTTTACTCATAATGTGTTGGAACAAACACGCACCAATCAAATCTAGTTTTGCTTCAGCATCAGATTCATCTCTTTACAGAGAAACGTTGATTCATATATTAAAATAACTTCAATCAAGTTTCCTAAAGGAAAAAAATACCCTGTATCTTCGCTTCTGTCTCATTCTCAATCATTTGTTCTTCATCCAACAGCCTTAAATAGGGAAGAAGTACTTGCAGCAAATGCATAGATTGTTCAACCTTCTCGCCTTCATTGGATTCTGTTTTTTTCTTCATTTTCTACAGTAAACCAAACAGTAACAATCAAATGTAGAATACAGAAAAATCACAAGAAAACTCAAACTAGAAGGAGGAAAGAACTAACTTTAATAAGTTCATCGGATCTCAAGCATGCTTTGCAATTGCAATTACCACGGCACACAGGACATTTCTCAGCAATATAATCCTCTTCCAAATGAGGATACCTTAACAAACACAGCAAAAACATCAATGATTGACAAAAATGGTCAAGTTATCATCATTTAAAACCAAAAATTGCAAATTTTGCAGTAACTATTCAGGGCATTGATCTTGCAATTGTTTCAATCAACTAAGACTTTTCTCCCTAACATAAGAAATAGTAGCATATAAAATTTGGAGTGTAATTTCAAGAAATTCCCCATACAAATTATTAAAAACATGGGTAAACAACTGAACATTGCACTAATTCATGGACCTGCTCTTTCAATTCTTTCCAATAATCTGCTCAAAATCTTACAGCACAAAGAATATGTTAAGACACCGCCAGGTTGGTAGCTGCCAATGCAGTGGGGACACAGAGATAAACCTCATATAGATCTTACCCAACCGAACAAGGCATATACAATATCATGATATTATAACCAACATAAAAAATAAGAGAAATAAAAATGAAAGGGGCTAGGTTATACCAATTTTCTAGACAGGGTACACAAAATCTTTTCGTCTTACAACATGTGCACCTCACAACCCTGCCTTTATCATTTCTCTGACATTGATGACACATTAAGGATACCTCTTCAATCCAATGCTGCTTGAGACACAGAGACATGACCTCAAATATAAGCTAAATAATGTTCATATGAAAAGCCAAACTCAAGCAAACATTCATCTTGCATGTTGAATGATAAATCATGTCACCTTACGATCTTTCTTGTTCATTTTTGGCATCACCTCTTCCATGATGACTTTAGGGGTCCTAAGACTATATTGTTTCTGAAAGCCACTTCTTGAAGATTCTGCAGGCATTTCAAACTCACCATCATCTTCCTTGAGCACCTTTCTTTTTCTTCCGTGCCTCTTCTCCTCCAACGAATTGCCCTCTAACATCTTTTCCATGTCATCCTTCTCCTCTTTACTCTTTCTGCGACGCTTCTTTGTCACACCTTCTTCAGCAGGAGAAGAACCCCCTACTCCACCATTTTTGCCTTGGTTCTTGTTTTGAGCATCTTTCTCCTCCAACAAATTGCTCTCTAACATCTTCTTTTTCATTTCCTCCTTCTCCTTATTACTTTTTCTGCCAGGCTTCTTTTTCACACCTTGAACAGAAGAAGAACCTCCTACTCCACCATTCTCACCGTGGTTTTCGTTTTGAGCATCTTTCTCCTCCAACAAATTGCTGTCTAACATCTTCTTTTCCATGTCCTCCTCCTTTCTTCCACGCTTCTTAGCCACACCTTCTTGAACAGAAGAAGAACCTCCTACTCCACCAGTTTCACCATTGTTTTCGTTTTGGGCATCTTTCTCCTCCGACAAATTGCCCTCTAACATCTTCTTCTTATCCATTTCCTCTTTCTCCTTTTTACTCTTTCTTCCACGCTTTTTTTTCACACTTACTTGAACAGAAGAAGAACCTCCTACTTGATCATTTTCACCGTGGTTTTCGTCCTGAGCATCTTCCTTCTCCAACAAATTGCTCTCTAGCATCTTCTTCTTTTCCATTTCCTCCTTCTCTTTATTACTTTTTCTGCCACGCTTCTTTTTCACAACTTGTTGAACGGGAGAAGGAGAAGAAGCCCCTGCCCCATCACCATTGTTCTCAGCAAATTTCACCTCACACTCAGCATCAATATCTACAGGAATAATGGCTGTGTTCCCTCGTCGCTTCTTCCTTCCACACGCCATGGAATAGAGGGAATCAAGTTTTTGTTTGTATTAGCAGAAAAACAAGACCAGTATCGACAATCAACAATGACGGTGAAAAAGCAAATTCTGAACCCTAGTTATGTTAAGTGGTGGAGTACTCTTCACTCTCTTCATTATTCTACTGTTACACACGCGCGCGCGCAAACGACACGTACCTAGATTATTATCATGGAAAGGGGAGGGAGAGTTTTCAAATCAGGCGCCAAGGTTAAATTTAAGGAAATGTTATTCGGAATTCAATTGGAAGAAATAAGCAATAAGTTGGAATTGGGAAACAGGACAATGACAGAAGAAAAAGTAGTACTGTACTGTACTGTAGTAAAAGATGTACGAATATCGATGTCTGAACTCTGAACGAAACTGAAACTACTTGAGCCTGCGAGGAAAGCTGTGGGCTTTTAAACCCGTGGATTTGGTTTGCCTTTGTCTGTTAACTAGACCAGACTATTTCAAACCGCTGTTTGACTCTCAAACATTAGTACCAGTTTAAGTGAAGAAAATGCAAGAGGTAAAGTCTTTTATCAATTTGTGAAAAAAAGTAATCACACTTCAACTTCAATTTAATATTAATACTTCTGATCATTATTACGAAATTCAATTAAAAATTTGATTAATTTAATTAAGATTATTAAACATTTTTTAAATTAAAACAATTATCAAAACTACCTCATGAACAACACCAACAAATTACAAACATCAATAAGTTATGTTTCTCTCACTGTCATGATAGATATTTTATAGCTAACTTTAATTAACGAAATTTTTATTAATATATAAGAAATTTTAGATTGGACCCTTTTCTTTTTTTACTATAGACCTTATAAAAGGACTAAATCACACTTTTAATTTAGGCTTTATAATAAATATCGGAAGATGAGTGTTATTGATATTTTTTTGACTCTCCATGTATTAATTGAAAATTATTAAAAAAAAAACATCTATTTTGGTTGAATGAAATATGAATAAATAAATAAAAATATTTTTTTTCTTAAAAAAAAACAGTTAAGCAACTAATTTTTGCATTTAATTACATAGAAAAATAAAACTTTAATTTATTGAATAACATTTTGAAGATAATATCATGATTAAAGAGTTATATGAAATTTATTTATTTTCTTAATGTCTCTAAAAGAACATTAGCATGTTCGTTAAAAAACACATATACAATAATTTCTTATTGTATTTGTTTGTTTAATAAAAGAGTGAGATGAGATGGGATCGAAGAAGAATGAAGAAATGGGTAACAACGGTGGCGAGGAAGCGGCGAGTCTGGATCAGCTCCCTTCCGCTCTGGTGGCGAGTATCATGACGAAGCTCGACATCGCTTCCATATGCTCCTTGGCTTCCACCTCCTCCGCCTTCCGCTCCTGCGCCCGACACATCCTCTCCTTCCTCCCCTCTTTCCACCTCCTCGTTCGTAACTCTATCTCTCTTTCTCTCTCTCCTTAACTAATTCCCAAACCAAACTCTCACTCTGTTTTGTTTGCAGGACATTGCTCCTTCAGGGGAGTTGCTGGGACCGTTGCTGCCTCCCAATCCCTACATCACCAGCCTCAAGGTCGATTGCGGCCACCTCGACGATTCCGCAATCGGATTCTTGCTCAAACCCTCCTTGCACGATCTCTGTCTCCACAATTGCGCCGATTTCAGTGGTAGACTCTTGTCCGAGATCGGCACCCGATGCAACCATCTCAGGTCTCTCTACTTGGGCTCCGTCGCTGAGAAGAGGGGCAGGGCAATTCACATCACTGATCTCCAGGACTTGCTCAGCGGCTGCTCCCACTTGGAAGTATGCTTCTTATTACAACATTTCGATTTCTGTCTTCTCTCATTCTTCAACTCTATTCCATCTTTCAACTTTGTACAGAATTAGGGGAAACGTTAAGTGCTTGGCCAAAACTTAGATACAGTTTGTTTCTTTCTGCTGATCTCCAATCAAAATTGAATTTCATTTCCTTAATCCGCATAATCTAATTTAATGCATGGATTATCGATGTGAAACTTCAATTCTGATTGAAAACAACACAGACAGCCCTGTGAATTATGGAACTGTATCCAAGTTTTGTCCATAATTGTACTTTCTATTTTCATTGTGGGAGATATTGAATGACCAATTCTATCATAGTAGTAATTCACAACAATATCTTGAAACCTCTCTCTCTTTTATTTTTATTTTTTTCCAATTGTAAATACGATAGCATGCATGTTCATTGATTGTTAATGCAATTAAGTCCAAACTCTTCTCTGATAATTTATGCAGGCATTGATTCTGATGTTTGACGTCTCTCTCTTTCTACGGCACAACTTTGCTCGAGTATGGGCTTCTGCCTCACAGAAACTCACTTCTCTTGAGATTGGCTACATTTCTTCAGTTACAGTGACTGAGCTGCTTAGCCCAAATTTGGGATCCCATCTGCCCTCAAATCCTGCTCAACCATCCATACTTCCAAGCATTCAGAAACTATGTCTTAATGTAGACTACATAACTGATGCTATGGTTGGTACAATTTCCAAAGGTCTCATCTTTTTGACCCATTTGGATCTTCAAGATGCACCACTGATTGAACCAAGAATTACGTTTGACCTAACCAATGCTGGTCTTCAACAAATTAATCAACTTGGGAGATTGAAACATCTTTCATTGGTCCGGAGCCAAGAGTTCCTAATTACCTACTTTCGAAGAGTGAATGATCTGGGATTACTTCTAATGGCTGACAAATGTGCAAACATGGAGAGCATATGCCTTGGTGGCTTTTGTCGTGTCACAGACACCGGTTTCAAAACTATCATGCATTCTTGCACTCGCTTATACAAGCTTAAGGTCACTCATGGGACTCATTTAACTGATCTTGTTTTTCATGATATTTCCGCGACATCCCTTACTTTAACACATGTTAGCTTAAGACGGTGCAACCTGTTAACCAACCATGCTGTTTTGAGTTTGGCATCAAACAAGGAACTTAAGGTTCTTGACTTGAGAGATTGCAGAAGCCTTGGGGATGAAGCTCTCCAAGCCGTTGGCACTCTTCCAAGACTGAAAATTTTACTATTAGATGGCTCTGATATAACAGATGCAGGACTTTTGTACTTAAGACCATCTGTTATTAGCTCACTGTATGCATTGTCGCTTCGAGGGTGCAAGAGACTTACAGATAAATGCATCACAGCTCTATTTAATGGCTGCTGTGTGATGGAATTACGAGAACTGGATCTATCCAATCTTCCTAACCTCTCAGATAATGGAGTTCTGCTGCTGGCAAAAAGTCGGATCCCCTTCTTTGAACTCCGTATGCGACAGTGCCCTCTAATCGGTGATACTTCAGTCATGGCATTAGCTTCAATGCTGATTGATGAGGCCAAACATGGAAGCAGTTTGCGTTTATTAGATCTTTTTAACTGTGGTGGCATTACACCACTTGCATTCCGCTGGTTGAAGAAACCATATTTTCCAAGGCTCAAATGGTTGGGAGTGACAGGAAATGTTAATAGAGACATTGTAGATGCTTTAGCCAGAAGCAGACCATTCTTACATGTGGCATGCCATGGTGAGGAGCTTGGGGCTGATCCCTATGACACTTCAGATGGGTTATATACACATGATTATGATGACGTGGATGAATTTGAGCAGTGGCTTCTTGAAGCAGATATTGATAGTGACTATGAAGAGATGGGCGATGCTGAAAATAATGATGAAATGGTTGTGTGATTTGCTTTTAGACTCTCGTGTGTCTGTATATGATTATGACTATGTATATTTATGTTTTTGTCTTTATATGACTATGACTGTATGTATATTTATGTTTGTCTGTAACTTGTTCTATGGCTGGATGTCGTTTGTAACAGGTTTTAGTACCCCCAAGACTTGTATGACCCTTTCATGTATTTTATGATAATGTTGTGTAATAGTTTCGTAACTTTTGTTTTGAACAATCGTGACCTCATTATTTGTTTTTTTTTTATAATTCTTCTCTTTTGCCTAGTATTTTGTTGTATGAACATTTCATGTATCTTTCTATCATTTTATGGATAATGTTGTGTTAAAGTTTCATATCTTTTGTTTTGATCAATTGTGACAATATTCCAACACATTGCATGGACAAAATCTAAACTTTATCAATCTTATATTATAGGATGAAAAACATATTTTAGTTTTTTTATATTAATCTATTTTGGTAAATTATTTAAAAAAATAACCTATGTCGATTAAAAAAAATAATAATAATAAATCAGGAAGAGGATAGTACGGTGTTGGTGCTTGCAATGAATCGGTGGTCTGCGGTGGTTTTTCTCATTTTGGGATACAATTTAGTTACAAAATTCAAGGTGTGTTCAGCATGGGAATTTCATTAATGTAGTGGAATGTGAAAGCTAGCTTGGAACTTGGAAGGAAAAGGAGGAGATTGAAGGAGTTTATTTGGGAGGGAGGTGTGTTTTTTCAGAAAACAATTACTCCGTGAAGAGAGAAAGTGACGCGAAGGGTGTGTGTTTATTATTAGGGTAGTTTTGAGGGGGGAATGTGTAATTAATAACGATGGGTGTGAGTAGTAACTCCCTAGAGTTCTAAAAACTACCCATTATTATTGAGCCCAAAGTCCACTACTGCTTGATTCCAGTCTGGACCGAACACACGCTGCTGCCATGTTCGTAATTCCGACTAATAATCTCTATATACGTAATATATGATCAAAAGTTTTAATTTATAAAAAAATAATAACATTAAACTACGTTAATATAAAGATGAGTTGAGTTGAGACCTTAATAATGTCATTCTCACTTCTCAGTGAGTGTCACGGGTGGAAAGAAATCAGTCTTCCATCACACTTCAGCAGCATTCACCAAGAAAAGCTCTAAACTCAAGTTTCTCTCTTCCCTACACCAAAAAGTTCACCAATAATGTGTCTGCCACCGTTGACAAATGTTTTGTGGATCACTATGACGGACATTGGTGTATTATTATTAAATTTTATTTTAAAATAAAAATTATTAATAATCTCATTCAAACTAGTCTTATAAAACACTAGTGGTATCTAACGGGAAAAGAAAATAACTAACCTTTATGGCTTTTCAATCCAAGTGATCAAATCAGTCGATCCCATGTTAAAAATTAATTCTAAACTTAAAAATATCCATATAATGCATGATAACAAAAAATGCACTAGTTTTTTTTTCTTATTATTATAAATCTGGTTTGGTGTCTGGGAAGATGAGGCTTAAGTGTAAACCAAGAAGGTGTGTGAAATAAATTGCGGGTTTTTTTTTTCACATACATTTTTAAACAAAACTAACGAATTACTATTTGCCATTAAAAAACAAATCTGAATTGTAGCGTGAAGGCAGCTTGACAGCATTTCTTTCGTTTAAGTAAAACATTTCGCTACGGGAAGGAAGGGATGACTAGGCGAGTTGGGGAACATCAACATGCTTATCACTTCTAAAAGAAACCGTGCTAGGACAATATTGGACCAATGTGTCTTTTCTTCTTTTAAACGTTCAAAAATGTCGATTGATCTCTAGACAAATTAATCTTAATTAATACGGGAATATTCTAATGTTATTATAAGAAGTTTGTTATTGAAATTTATTTGAAAATCATTAATTTTAATTAAAGTAAGTTAAATCATAAAATATACTTATTAAATATTAAATTAAATGATATGTAGGATAAAATAATAATAATAAATTTCGTGAGTGTCAAAGCATGACAGTACAGTACGAGTACGAGTAGAAGTTTGTTTTGCAATGTAAAAAAAAAGAGGAATGGGCATGATTCTCATTGTGAGACTCAAATGTCAATTGTACATGTACATGGCATCACAAAAAATTACACCGATAGAAGTATCACTATCAGTGTACGGAGGTTTGACCTCAAGATGTCGGTTAATTACTGCTAACTAATATTGAGGGTGGTTCTGCAAAATAAAATAAAAATAAAAAGTAAACTCTTGATGAAAGCACTATGTCAAAATTTCCAATTAATTTTATAAACTCTCATTGCCAAAAAAAAAAAAAAAGTTTGACATTTGATGATAAAAATACGTAGGATTAGATGGAGCTTTGTCACATGTATGAAAGAATTTCTTCAACCTTCAGTGATCAAAATGTTAAAACCAAAAGAAAGTCACATCATTTCAAAAAAAAAAAAAAGTCAAATGATCCAGCGCATAGTTTTATTATTACTGTTATTTTGAATCTTGAAGGGACAGGGTATAGTATTGTTTTTATCTATAAGCATAGGGTATAGTATTGTATTGTTACTCATTCAGGAAAAAAATAAATAAATTTTGTATTGTTATTTGTTACTGCATATCGAACACGTTGATCAATGAAGATCTATGCACGTTTATCATCATTCATCTTATCTTATTATATATATTTAGAGCATATTAGAACGACAGGCTCTCATATTTTATTAAATTATACATTATTTTATTTTATTTTATTTTCATACACTATCATTCACATTAAAATTATTACATTAATATTTTTGTATGTTTGAAAAGTTTACATTACATTAATATCTATTTAAAATATAATACTAATACTTCTAAAAAAGACAAAGTAATAATTTTAAAAGTAAAAAATACATAAAAACATGAGGAAATGTTGACTTAATTCATTCTTATATTTATAATTTATAATTTCGGTTTGTTGAAATTTAAATTTGTAACTCGTGGAGGCAGAGCATGTTTTTGTTGCATAGACAAATTAGTAGGCTAGTAGCCGTAGGTGCGCAGTCGATTCAAACGTGAGTTTGACTATCATGCTGAAAAGATAATTGTTTGGGAAAATGCACTTTGAGTTTGAGCTTGGTTAACGTGATTTTCTCCTAAAACCCTCATTTGACCAGGAATAGAGCATGGGCTGCTTTTTATTTTTTGTTAAGTTGGGTTTTTTTTTTTTATATAGTTATAGCAAAAATTAAGGCTGACATTTCTTTTTATCTCTAAGAATAAAAACACTACTAATGCTCAAAAACAGTATTAATGCTCACTCTATTTAAATTGTGAAAAAAATATTGTTAACATTTCATTTTCAAAAATTGATATTTAATTAATTTTTGTAAATGTAAAAAAAATTTAGTGGGTTGAATTGAGTTTCATAGTCTCCAACTAGATTGCTTGTTCTAGTAGGTGGTTTTGGGACTTAACCCTTTCAATGAGAACCATGGCCCTTGGATCTTACAATCAGAACTATGTTACTTATTAAGATGTCTAAAAGCATAAGCACATTAGGATAAAATAAACCCATAATTAAAGAATCATGTTAAAAATATGGTAAATTTTTTTAATAAGATATCAAATAATATTTGTCTGTAATTACATTTTTATTATTATTTAACCTTGTGGACAACCTATTTTATTCAAAATATAAAGCAGACATGGGATCATCAATTCAATAAGCAGGTCAACCTTTATCAAGTCTATTCGGATGTAAACGATAATGAATTAGCTCAGATCGATGAACTAAATAATCCATATATCTACCTATAATAGTGATGATGACTGTTTTCAAAAATTTACAATTTTATAAATAGTCAAATTAACAATTCTTAAAAGAAATCAAATAAAATTTAACCAGATTTACAAAAATAAAAAACACATTATCTTGATCAATGATCAATTAATGTGTTGAGATAAAAAAAAAATAGTTTATCTATTTCATTTTACTCATTTTTTACGGAGTCAATCAAGCATTTTTTTGTTTCTGTTCATCTAACCATTCAATTTTTTACTACATTTTCTGATATTCATCTCTATTCTCTTTCTTTAAGCTTTTTCCTCATCCCGACAATGCATGAAAACAAGAAAACATAGTATGATATTGTGAGTTTGTAAGTGGGGCTTGAATAGTTTATTTTTTATTTTTTTTTTGGACCACGAGTTATTATTATTTATTGTTAATGATTTAATTATAATATCCGAACCATGAAATCAGCCACTGAGACCTACATTTAGAATCTTTTTTATTTCTGACCCATCACCAGCACCGGTTAAATTTGTATTTGTTTTCATGTAAGTCCCAATTAAAAAGGTATCTTTAAAAAAAAAATACTTGTTTCCATTTTGTCAAAAGTACAAGTGTTTTATTTTAAATAATGTTTTTTTTTCTTTTTACATTTATACCAAACAAACAAAAAAAATGAAGTAAGATTTTTTCTTTCATTTCCCCCCTTAAAATGCAGCATCAATGAACGGGTATATATATAAAAAAAAAAAAAAACGATATTAATTTGTTTGTAAAATAATATTATATAAAAATGTTAGCATCCCGAAAACTGTGTGCTGAAAAGGTAAAGTTATCAAAAAAAAATTTGAGACTATTTTTTATATAATAATAATAAATAAATTTGCAATCGACTGATTTGGTGCTGGCGATGGGTCGGAAATAAAAAATATTCTAAATAAAAATACAATGCTAAATTGTAATTTAAAAATTATTAAACGTTAAAAAAAATTAAAAACGTTATTACAGTTTAGCATTATATTTTTAAAAAGGAATAAGTATAAACGGAGAAAATATAAATATATTAAATTTTATAATAATTATTCTAAAGTCATGTAACAATAGTTTGTAATTGATTGGTAATATAATTTTTTCTTTACACACGTAAACATGTTAGCAAATTTTATAAAAAGAAGTCAAACACACACGTTTACAATAAGAATAAAAAAAGACACTATACCATTATCTTATTTTGACTTATTTAATATGTAATGAAACTATTGGTTCCAAAAACTAATGATTCTTGCATACCCCTGCCACTCGCCGCTTCGCTGTCACTGTCAGCTTTTTCTCTCTAAAGTGACCCTTCCACTCTTCCAAGGGTCACCCTGCCACCTCAGCACTTTCCATTCCATCTTTTATTCTGTCATTGCCAAATTTTACATGTGAAAATAAAAATGTGAAACTCATATTTTTTATATTTATTTTAATTTCAAATATTAATCTTAATTCATCTTTATTTCACGCTATTAAATAGTGAGTTTAATTACTATTTACTTGTTCTTACCATTGTTTAATTATAAACGGTTAACATGTAATAAATTTGTTTGTTTTTTCCAGGTATAGAAATTTTGAGAGTGATAAAAAGACTATTCAAAATAAATGAGAGTGTAATCTATGTGACTCCATGGTCAAATCTTTGTTTATATAAGAAGTTTAAAGATAAAGATATTATATTTATCTCTTTATTTAAAGATAAAGATATTATTTTTATTATATATAAAATAACAAATTAATCTTAAAGATAAATATAATATCTTTATATTTTTACAATTATCATATAAAACTATTCTCTTAAGTATCTTCATGATATTGTTTCTTAGCTAGAAGACAGTTAGGATCTCGTTCAGTAGTAAGTAGATTGGCAATCGTTTGATTGACAAAATGATCGGACAGTACACAGCCCCTCAGCCTTGAGTGTGTAGTGCGAAAAGATTAAGATTAGTTTTGTCTAAGTGGTCGACTTTTGATTATTTATCTTCAACATTTGTTTGAATAACGATCGTCCGATCGGCAAAATGATCGGACAGCACACAGTCCCTCAGCCTTAAGCGCGTAGCGTGAAAATGATAAGTCTTGTTCTATTGAGGCGATTAGTCTTTCTTATTTTGTCTACAATGTCTAATCGATTGACAGTTGTCTAGTCAACGAGGCGGTCAAATGGTACACAACTCTTTTAGCCTTGAGCGTGAAGCGCGAAGATGCTGGATTAGCTTGTCTTTGGTCGGTTGATTTCAGTCCCTCGTTGACTTGTCATTGGTGTTTAGCTAATCGATCATTCAACTATTGCATGATCGACTTTCTACTAAGTAGGGCGTTCATGTATTGTTTGGGCTTCTCAAAAAGTTTCTTCTTGTATTCTATGGTACCATGTGTCGTACATTAGTTGGTCTCCTGCCTCATGCATGTGCACCACATACTTGACTTTTATAAAGTGCAATTCTGTCATCGACTAGATTCATCATATCTTTTGTAAATGTCATATTCCTATTCCCTTTTCATTCCTTTTCCTTTTCAAATTTTTGTTTAGATATGTTCCGAGTGCCCTGCATATTAGTTATAACAAATACCTATTTCAAAATAATATAAGTGTTAGAGGGGTTTTGTAATCTAAGTGTATTAATTTAACGAAAACTTTAAATGTTCTCGAAATGATTTTTGGTACGCATGCTTTCTCTATTTATAAACCATATTTTTCCGAGTCAATATACGTAAAGTCGTATTTTTTTTTTGAGTCAATATACGTAAAGTCGTATTTTTCTGAGTCGGTAAGCCATATTTTTTCGAGCCGATATACATAAAGTCATTTTTTTTAAAGTCGATATACGTAAAGTCATATTTTTTTGAATTGATATACGTAAAGCCGTATTTTTTTTCGAGTTGATATATGTAAAACTGTATTTTTCCGAGTTGATATATGTAAAGTCGTATTTTTTCTAAGTTGATATACGTAAAGCTGTATTTTTCCAAGTCAATATACATAAGTCGTATTTTTCCAAGTTGATATACGTAAAGCCGTATTTTTCTGAGTCGATATACGTAAAGTTGTATTTTTTCCGAGTCGATATACATAAAGCCATGTTTTTTCTAAGTTGATATACGTAAATGATATATGATGAATGTATGCAGAAATGGAACCTAAGTACGAGGTCGGCCCCCTCTACTCTACGAATGAACTAAGGATGCAAATACCTAGAAAATGGCTAAGTAAAGTGTTTTAGGACTTAGCTATAGTAGAATTTGAGGTTTTCGAAGTTCCATGAGTTCTCCGAGAACGGCTGGAAGTCTCCTTGGAGTTCAATTGAGGTATCCTCACCATGTTTCATTGATTCCAATTGTTGTTTCAAGGTGTTTTGTTCTGCTTTGACCTCGTCAACTCTCCTTTTGGCATCTTATGTTGCTTACTTCAAGGGTTGTGCCGCCCTATGAGTTCTTGCAAGGCAGATGGGGTGTTTTCCCTCACTTCTTTCGGGGGAGTATAATTCGGACTTGAGCTCGTCATTCTCCTTGATTTTTAGATATGTGATGTAGGAATCTACCTGACTCCATGGTTAGATCTTGTTTATATAAGAGGTTTAAAGATAAAGATATTATATTTATCTATTTATTTAGAGATAAAAATATTATCTTTATTATACATAAAATAACAAATTAAGATAATATCTTTATCTTTTTACAATTATTCTATAGGGCTATTCTCTTAATTATCTTTATGATATTATCTCTTAAATAGAGGGCGGTTAGGATCTCGATAGTAAATAGATCGGTAACCGTCCGATTGACAAAATGATCGGACAGTACACAGCCTTCAGCCTTGAGCGTGTAGCGTGAAAAGGCTAAGGCTAGTCTCGTCTAAGTGGTTGGCATTTGATTATTTATCTTCAGCATTTGTTTAAATAACGATTGTTCAATCAGCAAAATGATCGAACAACATAGTTTTCATTATTATTGATTTTCAAATTATTATGCACTTTTTTTCGATAATTATTAGACTAATTTGTTTAAATAAATTTTTACTTAAAAAATAATTTTTATTTATTTTATAAAATATTTAATTATTTAATAATTATTTATTTTAATTTTAAATAAACTGGCTAGGGTAGTGATTTTTTTTTTACCATATAAGTGAAGTTTGATAAGGAGTATTTAAATATTTTTGAAAAAGTTACATGAGAATACAATTGCTAAATAAAACATCCCTATGTTTATTGAGAATAATAACACTTCCGTTTTTTTTTCCCGTTTTTCTACCCACGGAAATAAAAAGGTAAGCCAAATACATTCTCTAAATGTTGTCTCACTATTTAACTTTATAGTAACTTTCAAGTAAGCATGTATTTTAAATTATAAGAGCAACTTCCAATAGGTATTTAATGGATTGTTTAAATTTAAGTAATATTATTATTTTTTATTATTATTGAAGCATAGTGGTGTTGATTAACAAATTTATATCAAATATATAATTATACCATAAACTTTTGCAATTAAGTCAAGCAATTATTCTAACAATTTGATATTGGAATTATTTTTTTTTTTAAAGTGTTTAAGTTTATCTAAAATTGCAAGATACACCAAAATGATATAAATAACTCATATAAGTAGTCATATAGTAGATGTTCTAAATATTAAATGAATACAGTATATTAAAGTAAATATATATTTTTATTTTATGTTAGATAAATTAAAAATTAATTTAATCAATTTAAATTTGATTTTAATGTTATAAATTTAAAAGCACACAATATCATTAAATAAACGTTTCTTAATTAAAAAAATAGTTCATAAATAGTTTTTAATTTAAAAAAAATCTGTATTTAATGAAATGATAAAAAAAAATTGTCTATTAATATTTATATATATTTTTTTAAACTTACAAGCTAATTTAGTTACAAAAGAAATCCCATGAAACAACCAAATTAATAAATATGTCAAAATAAAGGATTACAATTAATGTAATAGACATTTTTGGTCCGAAAATAATATGTTTCCATGCTGGCTATTGAATATTGATGCCTCATCTCCTTGGATGCGAATCTCGTGTTACCCACGTGTACTTGCCAGGCCAGGTTTCCTCACGTGATGTTTATTATAATTTCCATTGTTCCTGTTTAATTAAAATTAAGATCGTAATTTTCAGACTATTATAATGTGATACTAGTTGTGAATGTGATAACGTGTGATACACAATTACTATTTTAAAATTTTACATGACAAGTAAAGATAATGTTTTTTAAGTTGATCCTCCTAAACTAATCCTCGTTAATCAAGAGTCAATTCATATATACCTTCCATTTTAGGAAGATCCTCAAACAGAAACAGTTTCCGAAAATGATCAGATTGACCGTCCATTTTATTTTTCTAATGATAGTGAAAGATCCACTATGCTAACTCAAGTTTAATACAGTACTGTAATAAAAAGACGCTGGGTAGTTACACTGGTTACAGCTACAGCAACATCGCTTCTTCATTTTATATGACAAATCAAGTTTTTATATTCAAATTACTTAATGTGTCTCTGTCATTAATGTATACAAAAAAAAAAAATCTCAATCCCCACATATATGGATGCTTACTAATTTATTGAAGGAGAAATGACAACAGTACACCAAAGCCTTTGTGAAAATAAAATTATGATACCAAATGATCATTATTTATTGAACTTGGATATAAATAACAAATAATTGTATTACAGATAAATTAATGTATACATATCTTTTGGTTAGGTAATGCATACTCAAGTTTTCTAATGTTACAGCATACACAACTTTCTTTCTCCCTCAGCTATTCGGTCCATGCCATAATCCTCAGCCCTCATGCACCACTCACGCAAATAAGTCTACAACTGTATACCCAAAAACAACAAATCAACAATTTCTTAATGTAGTCCTTTGTAGTAGTTATAGACAATGTTTCAAGATATATATATGTGTGTGTGATTTTTCGGTGAAAAAATAAGTTTGACCCAAATTAAAATACTTTTTTTTAAAAATAATTTATAAGATGAATCAGTACAGAAAGAAAAATAAAAAAATAAAATGTTAAAGAGTTCAACTTTCTCGTATTAATAAATTAATAACATTAATTGATAAAAAAAATTATTGACTTTTTCAGATTTAAAATAAAATTAATATGCAATATTTCTAACTTTAAACCACACGTTCATCTAATCATATCTAGATTTGTCGCCATATTTACAGCTTTTACGTGATTAATGGTATCCAGATCTCATCCGGACTTTAATGAAACGGTTTCTGTTGAGAAGGCGACAATTGACTTTTCATTACGTGCTTATCCAAATGAGTAGGCACCTATTCCTCCTCGTTTTGTAGTGTTCCCACCAATATTTTATTTTATTCGCTTATCTTTCCGTTATCCTGGTGTTTAATTCTAACACTTCGTTCTGGGGATATCATTCAAATTAAAATCGCGGCTTGAAACTTGAGAGTACTCCAAATGGTAGTAGTAATTTCAATTTGCATGTAGGAGTATATTTTTGTTCTCTTATAAAACATACAACTATTAATTGTCGCAAAAACACAACTAATATGTAATTTTAAGACAAATTAATTATGATGGATCTTTAATAATGGTTTTTGATGATGAAATTGAGGTTATATGGAGCATTCGGTACCGATAAAATTAATACGAGATATTATCTCATTCTACATATAAAAACAATTAAGATTGAAAATGTTGTCAACATTTTGCTAACTTCTTAATGCTGTATTATTTTGCACTTTGAAGGGAACAAATTGATTCAAATGCTGTATTCAACACAAAATGTGATAATAAATCAAATTAGCCGCTCTATAACATCTGGTGGACTTCCTTTCCTTTACGTCCTTTCCGCGTCAAAATCTAGTCAGCATTATTCAGCAGGGGAGAATAATTCATGTTTCATGATCAGCAATACAATTTTTGACTTGTGCCACATTTGAGATAACATAATATATAATTATAGGATAATATATTTATACACCAATGTGAAACATAAAACACATATTTTTATATATTAAATGCATCTTAGTTTTTTCAATATATATAAAAATTATGTTATGATTGATATTAAAATAAAAAAAATACATTAAGATATATAAACTGTATCATAAATTTATAACAATAATAATTAAAATTTGATAAGGGTTGTTTTTAATACTTGACAAATTATTCTATTAAAGTTTATTTTAGATGTAGGATTAAAAGAAGATAAGCTGAAAATTAAGTATACAAATAAAAAATCGAAGATAATCTAAAGTAATTCAAAGACTTTTTATTTATTAATTTATAGTGATAATGAGTTGAAAGATGGTTATATTTTATGACACTATTAATAATCCAAGAAATAATTATAATTATCAATAAGTATCCGTTACATTGTTATTAGGTGGATGAATATATTCCTTATATGAATGAGCGGTGGTGTATCACTAATATATTTTACAATAAATACATATGAAAACAAGTTGATATTTCTTATATTAAGGACAAATCATTTGTTTATGTAAAGGGCAAAATGTAGTGTTTACTATTAGACGACATCTTTGTAAAAAATCAAATTATTTAAAATATAACATGCATGATCGTTAAGATGATAAGTTGAGAAAAAATATCCAATCAATATTTTTGAATAAGAAATATTACACACACATATATATAGTTAATTTTGTAGTTATAGTTATAGTTCAATTTTTATTTATAACAATAACAATAAAAAGAAAAGAAAAACACAAATAATTGTGGCAGCCCTACATCTATATATAGTCATGAAATCACATTTGGGCCGTGTGTTAAATAAAAAGGCCTGATTCCCTTCAAGTTCTTCACCATTCCGCCATCACGGCTACATACATACATACAACTTCAACAACACATGCATGTTACACATCGCATAATAACAAAGAAGATGTTAGGGGCATAATTAAAGGGAAAGAAAAAGAGTACTGTAAATACTAACAACATACACATGTAACATGCCCATAAAAAAACAAATTATCAGGATAGAAACAGATAAAGATTAGGAAAGAAGAAAAAGAAAGAGACCTCAATAATTATTAGTATTATTTTATTACCAAAAAATAAAAACAACACTTTTTTAATTTTACTTTGAATTATTTTTCAAATTCTGCGTATCCTTTCCCATTTCCATAATCCATAATCCATATATGCGCGTGTGTAGATTACAAATTACAACAAACTCAGCTCCGTCCCTCACATCACAATATTAAAAGCACGACTCACTATACGTTGTTGTTGAGACTTGAGAGAGAGAGAGAGAGAAACGCATCGCACTTTATCGTCGTTCGATCGATGGTGATGATGGTTACGGAGGGAAACGACAGCAGCTGCGGCAGCGGCAGCGGAGTGCAGCACCATAATAATACGACGACGTCGTCCTCGTCCTCGCCGGCGCAGTCCCGGCAACAGCGGCAGAAGCTGGAAGTGTACAATGAGATTCTTCGCCGCTTGAAGGATTCCGGCCACGAAGAAGCTATGCAACCTGGCTTCCACGATCAGCTTTGGGCTCACTTCAATCGCCTTCCTGCACGGTCCTTTCCTCGCTCGCATTACACTACTACGTTCATTAATCTTCTTACATTTATATACGTCTTTTCCTTTTCTAATTATATATAAATCTCGTTCACTTCATCGGTATCCTGTTTTACTTTCTTTTTATGAGTCTGTTTATTATATGTGAGGTTTCTGGCACTGGATTGATTTCGTTTGAAGCGTCAACATACATACGCAGTAGAGTAGAACTAACCATGTGTACAGAATATTGTCGATTTTAATGAATGTTTGGTCGATTAGGTCTGTGATTTTGGGTTTTGGACATAGATTTGATTGAGTTGAGGATATTCTGTAATGCAGGTACGCGCTGGATGTGAATGTGGAAAGGGCGGCAGATGTTCTTATGCACAAGAGATTGTTGCATTTGGCGCATGATCCTGCTAATAGGCCTTCAATTGAAGTTCGATTAGTTCAGGTGACTTAACCCTTCTTACTCTTCATGCTGTTAGTGTTAACTAACTCATCTCCCTCCTTGTTGCACTTTTCACTTTTTAGTGCTTTCACGCGGTGCTGCATTGTTCGTTTTCCTGTGCTTTTTTTTTTTTTTTTACTTCTCAATTGTCATTTGCAAGTGGGTCATTTTGTTCCCGGCGGAGGATAACTATATAAAATGTACATGTTGCAATTAGGCATCCTGTTTTAAAAAATATAATACATTATTAAAATCAGGCCTTTGGAGTTCATAGGTGGTGTTGGACACCCTGCCTGCATGTGACCAATTTTTTTATTTTTTGAAATCTTTCTGATCCATTAAAATAGTCTTCTATCTGTTTGGACTCTGGACTCTGGATGGAGCCATTTCTGTCACATGCAACTGTAAAACAAATACATGCACAGTCGCCAAAGCTATATACTTAACACTATTCGCTATCTTGCTGAACCACAACTGTTTATGATGTTATAGGAGTATGATATGTTCTCTCCATAATTCTTTGGGAAACCCCACTGAATTTTCCTGGAATAATTTAATGTATAAAATTGACGAAAGGAAATATTTGTTTAATTACATCCAATTGTTTTTCTGCTTTATATGTGGTCTAAAGCTAACTTGAATACTCGTACTGGTGAGAAGGTGAAATTTGATTGATGAAATAAATTACTGTGTGAATTTCAACATGCTTGTCTTCGTATAGCATTGTGGATGGTTCATTTCAGCCACTCTCTGTATACTAGCATGAGAAAAATTGTAAAGGTCTATTTGGTTAATGTATCATTAGAATGTTGGGGAATATTTTCTGTTAGCAAATTAACCTGCACTTGTCTGGTTGAATTGTCCTATATTTTTCAGGCCTATGAATTTGTTTCAAGATCTTTGTAGTCTTAGTTTACATATTTTGAGTGCTGTAATTCATATCCTTTACCTTATTCCATGTGGATCATATCATTTTGGTATTGGAATGTTCATGCAGGTTCATCCCATATCTGATGGAAACTCAGCTGACACTTTTGAATCAGATGATCCTGGGATAGAATCTGGTCAAAGTTCTTCAAAGTACTTAAGCAGACAGAGGTACTTTTCTCTTACTTGTTATACTGATGTCATAGATTTTGAGTAACTTATTGGGTGCCACTATCACAAAGCTCATGAAATGGCTCTGTATAAAACACTGCTAACTATTCTAGTTAATAAGAGTTGACGCTGGTATTCTTCCATTCTAATTTTTTTTTCTTCTTTCTCTTCTTCTTTTTAACATTTTAGTATACATCCACCTCCTGCTTTTGGTTCTTCTCCTAATCTTGAAGCTCTGGCTCTTGAAGCAAATGTTTCTGAAGACATAGAAGAGGAACAATCTGTACATGCCAATGTTCAATATTCACGGTGAAACTTCTGTTGCAAACTATTTTTAGAACTAGGCTTGGAAAATTTCTTTGAATGATGGCCTAGAATCTAAATTACTTTTGCTTTGCTTTTTATATGGGGGTGGATCTGTAGGTGTAACCCAGCTGGTCTTTGATACTTGAAGTTTCCATATTTTTGCTTTTTAATCATGTTATAACTTACTTTCTTGAGGTTGTTATTTGTATCCCAGTCTGATCTTATCACTTGCTTATTTCCTTGGGTTAATCATGTAAAATACAAATTTAAGAACTTATCAAGTATGCCTATCTAAACTTGTATGATGTTTGGACTTTGGATCCTTTATAACACTCAAATGGTTTATAAAGTTTCTATGAAATGCTTTGATTGAATTTTGATATTTATTTTGAAATGTTAAGCATCCATGTCACTAAATGATGCAGGCCCATGCATGAAATCACCATCTCAACAGATGACAAGCCCAAGCTTCTCAGTCAGGTATTTGATATCCTTCTAATTAAAATATAGAGAGAATATATTTGAATGTTGTGTGTTGTATTATGGTACAATAGAATCATGTATTATGGTATAACAAAATAATCATAAATACTTAGTGAACATGTCAATCGATTGGTCACTAGAAAATTGACAACTTAGTCATGATTTCCCCTGAAAGCCTGTCCAGGTGTAGGTAGTCCGCATCTTCATAGACATGTCTATTTCATTGAGTCTCTCTTTGAGACAGTGTCCACTTCATTACGCCTTTAATGCGGGTTGGAACTTACCCGACAAGGATTTTCGCTACCTTAGGACCGTTATAGTTATGACCACCGTTCAGTGGGGCTACAGTCATCGGCTTCCCTGTCACCAGGTCACCAACTTTGTTGACCTTTGGCACTGGGCAGGTGCCAGCATTCTCTCTTACAAATCTGTGTTTGGTTCATTCATGGAAGATCGAATTTGATGCAATGTGAAGGGCAACTTGATTGTCACAGATAAGCTATATATCTCGGATGTCTCTAAATTTTAGCTATTGGAGAAGTTGCCTAAGCCATGTAATATCACATGCAGCTGTTGTCTGAGCATGATATTTAGCTTTGACATTGAATCTAGCAACTATGTTCTGATTCTTGCTGCTCCATCATATCATATTCCTTCCAATAAGAAAACAAACCCAAAGTGGACCTTGTATTTGCTAGTGATCTTGCCCAATCAGCATTAGACAAACAAATGATTTTGGTATTGGCCTTATCTTCATATAGTATAGTTCACATCCTGGTGTACTTTTTATGTACTAAAGCATTCGTATGACAACATTCTAATGACTATCACAAGGGGCATTCAAAAATTGACTTAGCACACTATCTGCAAATGTGATGTTAGGTCTGATGATAGTGAGATAGTTGAGTCTGCCCACAAGACATTGATATCTTCTTGGGTCTTTCAATGGCTCCTCTGACCCAATAGAAGCTTGACATTGGATCCATAGGAGTATCACTGGGATTATTGGAGTAGTAACTAGTTCAGTAGGAGTTAGTTAGGACAGCTGTCTCTATGGCAGTTGTCAGTCATTTACTACCGGTTATTGCCTGCCAACTGACAATTGCCAGCCAGTTGCAGCAGCAATTATATAAACTTTAATTGCTTCTTGTGCAAGCTTGTGAATGAGAATGAGTTCATTATCTCTCTCAATTCCTCTTTCAAGTTCTCTCTAGAAAAGCGAAAGAGGTGAGAAGAGGAGGATTTGAGTTGTTGGAAGCCATGGATCTAGTTTAGGCTTTGATGTCTATCTGGTGCTAATGTGTGAGACATGTGCGTTGAAGAGAGGAAGCATGTGAGGGTGCATATAGTGGTTGTTCAAGAAGGGCTGACAACATGATGGTTGTTGAGGATGCCGAGTTAGGTCGTGTAGGCAGTACAGAAAAAGGAAATCAAGGGGAAAAAGGGGCGCAACGTGGATGTGGGTACTGTTCACTCATAAATGAGAATTGCTTGTGATAAAGAGGAGCAAGAAAAAAGACTTAAACTAACAAATACCATATAGATAGAATATATCTGAATGTAGTATGTTGTATGTCCACATATGCTTATTTATAATCATGTGGTAGGGTACAACAAAATTATAAATATGTAAGAATAAATTGAATCCCTAATTTCTAGTAATAGATATTTGATATTTCTAATCAAAATGTCATATATTAGTACTACATTATTTTTAAACAGGTAGCTGAAATTGGGAATGCATAATTCTCGGTTTGATAGCATTTGACTTGGATGGAATGGGCACTTAAGAATAACTTACACACAATCAATCACCTCTCTTAGATAAACTTAATTTGGAGTTACTTTCAACCCCACGTGATTAATGAAACATCTGAAAGTTCTGGTTCCTTCTGCAGTTAACTGCTTTGCTTGCTGAGATTGGACTGAACATCCAAGAAGCACATGCCTTTTCGACAACTGATGGTTACTCATTAGATGTGTTTGTTGTTGAAGGATGGCCAAATGAGGTATGCTGATAATACGTTGATATCAATTTTTTGGTATAGATATATAATATTAAGAAAAATAAGAAGTTTCTTTCAAAGATTGATGTCATTGATCACTATATTTATTTTGAAAAATATACATGTAGAATTCACATTCATATAAACCATGGTATAGCTACTGTATTTGAGTTCACAAGCACAGGCTCATCAACCATAAGGACCAAAACTGATTCTTTCATATTTTCAAAGGCATTAATTTGCACTTCTCTTGTATTGTGGAATACTTTATTATGTTACTTTTTGCCATCACTTCCATTCTGTTAATTAATGTTTAAATTATTAAAGGTTCACTCATCCAGCACTCTGCTTGACTATTTGGTATTTAAACAGGAAACAGAAAAGCTTAAAGAAGCTTTGGAAAGAGAAGTCTTGAAGAAGATTGAGGTAAATGGGGGCCTGACTGTGTATTCAGATCACAGTTAGAGTTAATTTGACTAATGTTCAGTAAGTAACTTTTATTTGAACACTGCTTTCAGAGACAGGTGAAGTCCAGTCCACAATCTGTATCTTCTGTTGATGAGCCACAGATGAAAAGTGAACTGGATCATTTGAAAATACCAAATGATGGGACAGATGTTTGGGAAATAGATCGTAAACATTTGAAATATGGAACTCAAATTGCATCTGGGTCATATGGTGAACTGTGAGTACATAGCTATTGAGAAATATGCATTCCTTTTATTAGTTCCTACTAGATGTTGTCACTATGTGCAGATATCACTTCAATTAACTGTTTTTTTTTTTAATTAAATCAGATTTAAAGGTGTATATTGTAGCCAGGAAGTAGCCATCAAAGTTCTCAAGGATGTAAATTCAGAATTGCAGAAAGAGTTCGCACAGGAAGTCTATATCATGAGGTTTGTTGTATTAAATTTGCATGTTGTAACAATATAAACTTTATCTACCTATGAGATAATAAATGTCAGAACTTAACTTTGATTTTTTATTTTTAACTGTTGACCACGTCAAAAGTCTACTTATTAAGATGATATATAACTTTATAGTTGGACCAAGTTGAATGTGGAATTAAAGTATATAATTTTTGTTGCAAGTATATAATTATCAATCTCGGATAGCGTCGTGTTATGGCTCACTCTGAAAATGCCATAGCAGGAAGTGGGATGACCCCTAATTTAAATGTTACAATACATACCAAATAGTATATACTACACATATAATTACTCAAAACAAAAAAATAATATGGTAGTTGTAGAAATTAGTTATTGTGATGGACATTGCACACGAGTAGTTTACAAATGCAGTAATGCACTTAACAGTTGCTTTCTGATCTAACTTGGTATTAGTCATCATATGTCAATCTTTTAATGTATTGGACTTATTGACTAATATTTTGGTCTTCTGAGACAGGAAAACATGCAAAACACAAATTGATTATAGTTTTATATTCTAAAAAAAATTATGTGTATAGCATATTAAACTCACTAGTGGAACTTGCAGAAAGGTTCGACACAAGAATGTTGTGCAATTCATAGGAGCATGTACCAAGCCCCCACGCTTATGTATAGTAACAGGTGAAATCCAATATAGAATAGATGTGATCTTAAAAACGTAGTAATTGTGAACCTTGTTGTAATGGTTGTTTCTTTTCAATTTTCAGAATTTATGTCCGGTGGAAGTGTGTATGACTACCTTCATAAGCAGAAGGGCTTTTTTAAATTTCCTACCCTGCTCAAAGTAGCAATTGATGTTTCTAAAGGAATGAACTACTTGCATCAACATAACATAATCCATAGAGACTTGAAGGCTGCTAACCTTTTGATGGATGAAAATTGTGTATGATGCTTCTTCTCCCTCCTCCCCCCAAGATAATATACGACATGTATGGCTAAATCAAGCGAATACTGTAAACTGGGCATACAGAACTGAAAGTAGTATATTTGTTTCCATTGCAGACTGTAAAGGTCGCTGATTTTGGGGTTGCTAGAGTTAAAGCTCAATCTGGCGTTATGACAGCAGAAACTGGAACATATCGATGGATGGCTCCTGAGGTATTTGATCTTCTCTTTACTGTCATCAAGTTGTTCAAATAGTTTCCATGAAGTTGATGACATTACTCATGAGTTTTGTCAGATTGACTGTAGCTAAGTATATTGCATTCACGTTATCCTAGGATTAGTTATACACCAAATTTTATGAGATTAGATTGTATTGATTCGTTTAGTATGAGAAAAATAATTACTGCAGCATTATATTTCAGAATAAAAATCAATGTTGATTTATTGGTAGAAAATGTTTAAAGTCTAAACATATAGAGCAAAATGATAGTATTAGCTCTTTTAATATCTGGGGAAATCTAGTGTGGTAATTCAATTGTTCATTGCTGTTTTTCTTACTGGAAATGTTTAAAGTTTAAATATGCTGCTTAGTAGTTTCATTTTCTTATTTAAATATTTTCTGGAGGCTAAGATAGATGGGAGATATAACTCATAGGGCGTGTTTGATTCACCAAACAATTTGTCCCGTGTTTGTTGACAGCACAAAATAAAAAGAATAGGACAACACACCTTATATTTTTTTGTTACTCAGTAAACTACACAACCTTTTGTTCTTGGTACAAAATGCTTAAAGACAGAAATACCCACTATTCCTCTCCCATTTTTCTTTCTTGCTTCCATTATATATTATTCATAATATAATAGTAATAATATGAATTATATTATTATTAATATTAAATAGGGTAATATAGTAAATTTCATATTATTTTGTTTGTGTTATACAATGTCCATCAAACACAGCACATACTAAAAAATTGTCCGGTAGCTTGTACATGTGTTGTTTGTTCTCTTTGTCCGTACATCAGCGTATCAAACGGACAGATATTGTCATCTTTTCTTACCATGATTCCTTTGTATTGAAGGTTATAGAACACAAGCCGTATGATCACAAGGCTGATGTGTTTAGTTTTGGAATTGTTTTATGGGAATTGCTCACTGGAAAGGTATTTCTTATTTGTAACACCTTATGACTCCTACAGTATTAGATTTCCTCTCATGTAAATTGCTGTATTTTTCTTGCCAGCTTCCATACGAATATTTAACCCCCTTACAGGCAGCTATAGGAGTGGTTCAAAAGGTAACCTTTTTTTACTTAAACTTCAGTGGTAGAATAAGCTACCAATTAATATCTTGTTGCTTCTGGAAATTTTGAGGGAAGCGGTTTAAATGGATTTCAGGGTTTACGACCCACCATCCCCAAGAACACTCATCCAAAGTTTGTTGAGCTTCTTGAGAGGTCTTGGCAGCAAGATCCAACATTGAGACCCGATTTCTCCGAAATTATCGAGATTCTCCAGCAGTTAGCAAAGGAGGTATAAAAGGTTATTTAATGTTTTAGTGTATGTGTCATTATTTTTCCTTGTGTCATTTTCTTTCATATGTTAGGGAAAATAGTTATTTTGTTGTTTGGTTTATAGACACTTGAACCGATACCTCTATAGATAAACACATACTAGAATATAAATATTAGAAATTAATGTGTCTCACTTTATTTTCTGAGAGAATATTGAATTTGATGACGTGTGCCCCGTGGTTAATACAACGAGTTTGTTATGTGAAGCAGGGTGGAGATGGAGAGGAGCGGCACAAGGATAAATCTGGAGGACTTCTGTCTGTACTCAGACGAGGACATCACTAAAAAAGTTCTTTGAATAGATGATGGTCATAGTTAGGATCAATCAGAATGGCCATTTCCCATTTCTTTCTAAATTGTCATGTACAGTTTTCTTCATATTTTCTTATTTGCTTTTATGATAGATTTGTAACGATTTAAGCATTTTTTAAATATGATCAATTGCCCATTTCTTCGTGTTTTAACTTTTACGACGACGCTGATTTATATCTGTAAAAAATGATGTTGAAAGGAAGAGGCCAGGATCTGCGTCTGCCATATAAGTCACATTATTGCTTAAGCATTCATAATTTACACTGGTAACAGGGTAGAATACTTGGGAATCATAAATCAGTTGTAGGTTCCAGGCTACCTGACCTATTGAGACATTATTTGCACTATTTGTGTAATTATCATTATTACTAAATCGTAAATACTAGTAATACTAAAAAAATTAAGATAAGTTTGGATCATAACGGAGTACAGTACTTGTGTAATTTGCTATCTTGACGAAAAGATTATTGTCGTTTCGCCGCGTCCAGACAGCGCTCGTTGTTGTGTTTCGACAAATATTTGGAAATCACGGCGCACGTGGCATAACTAATTGTCAGTGAAATTAGAAAGCCTTTCAACTATATATATAACTAGTTGCAAGTTGCGACCCCTCTTTTTCTCGTACCAATGATAAACATCCTCGTGTTTTATCTTTACACTTCATTTTTATTTTATTTTAGTTATGATAAATGTTGATAAAATTTATTATATTTAGAGTTTGTAATATAAAAACAAGTTAAAAATAAAATTCATTGTAAAATTTTAAATTTAATATAAAAATTATTTTTAATAACATCAACATAAACTCAAATTTACTCTTTAGATTACATTAGAAAGATGTATTACTGAGTGCATTAGTGTGTTACATACTTAATTTTCATCCGTGACTTGCCTACGGGCATACTTGACTTGAAAGTAGACAACTTGCTTGTTAGTTGGTTAGGTTCTTGCTGGGCACGTTGTCACTAACTAAACAAATAATAGTTTTGTTTTTGCTCTTTTGTAGAACAACAAATATTTGGTCTTGATACTTTTTTACTTTTTTTTTTGTATGAGCAGGAAAAGTAGCAAAAGAACTAAGCATTTAATAAAATCTCCACCTATAAGATATGATATTTCAAGAACCTTTATTCCAAGAAAATAGCTAACTAATTTTTTTTAATAATATAAAATAAAAAAAATTAACCAAATTTTTTTTACGAGAAGAAGTAATCTATAAGAACAGATTTAATAATAAATATGACAAATTTAATAAATTATTTTTTTAACAAACAAAACAATAAAAAAACAACCGAGGGGAAGATTTGTGCAACAAAAATTAAAAATTTTGTTAGATTCAATTTGGTGACAAAATAATTATCAGTTTTAAATATAAATTAAATAATTATCAGTTAATTTTTTTCAATGTTTATATTTTTTACTTATTCATATTATGCATTAATTATTAATTTTTTTCAATGTCAATATTTGTATTTTTTACTTATCTATGTTATGTATTAATTATCAATTTAATCTTTAGTCATAAATAAATATTTATATTATTTTTGTTCTATTTTTTTAATATTAATTGATTCATAAGTAAATATTATATTATTAAATAATTAATTTTTTTTTCTAAAACACACATTCAATTTTTTTTTTTTTCAAATGATAGTATCGCATATGACATTTGTAACAAATTTAGTTCATATGACATATATGTTCCAGCTTGACGAGGGTGTTAGAATATATATTATTTTTATATTATATTGATAATTATTATCTTTATATTATTTTGTTAGTTATTATTTATCTTTATTTTTATATAATGCAATCAATTACAAAGGGTTCCTTAATATAAATACAAGGGTTTCCTTAATATAAATAAATATGAGGTATGGTTTTTTAAAACAAAAATACATCATTCTAATAATTTTAAAATAAAATTTTATAAAGTGGGTCCATAACAGAACCTACAAAAATATCATAAGATCTTCATATAAAATCTACCATTAAAACAAATATTATGAGAGATTTATTTTTATCGGGGAAAGTCTTTAAAAGATTTTGATGTGTTTTGTATGGGCTATCGCCATGTGAGCATCAAAATCTCATTTTTTTACTTTAGTGTTAGATCTTATATGGAGATCCTATAATATTTTTTATAGGTCTCGTTATTTCATAATTAAAATTAAAAAAATATAATAAAAAAAAAATATAATATTTATTTATGACTAAAGATTAAATTGATAATTAATATATAAAAAAGTAAAAAAATACAAATATTGACATTGAAAAAAAATTAATAATTAATACATGACATATATAAGTAAAAAATACAAATTCTAGTTAGTTATAATGTAAAAAAAAAAAAAAAGAATCATTGTTGAATATGTTGTATTTGGTTTTTGAATATGTTGTTATTTTTTGTAAAAAAAATTGGTTAATTATTTTTATTTTATATTATTAAAAAATTTAGTTGGTTATTTTTTATTTTATATTATTAAAAAAGAATTTGTTAATTTTTTTTTTTAGAAGATTAGATATTACAAGGATGCTATGGAAGAACCAATCTTACATATAGAGACATGAAACTACTACATGTGGAAATCTTAAAAATTTAAAAATCTTAAAAACTAATATCTCTCTTAAAATTTTCCAATAAAAATACTCTTACGTGCATTGTGAAGATTCATAAAAAAATATTTCAACATCTCTTAGAAATCTTTACAAATGCTCTAACGAAGCCTGAAATGCATGGCTAGGACCAATGGGTTGTGTGCAAGTGTTCCAAATCGCGTGTGGTTGAATTGAAAGTAAGGTTCGAAATTCGAATCCAAGGAAATGAAATCCTTAATTTATGGCTTTAATGACAGCAGCGTTTGTAAGTCCTACGTACATATGCTATATGGCGCGCGATTGGCAAATGAAAGTACTTAACATGTTGTGTGGGTTTTGGGATTTTCTACTGTGATGTGGCCATGTGGGGAACATGTACTGTGTATATATTCATAACTTAAGGGGTCTTTATTCAAAGCTTTCATTTCATGTGTAGTAATATTTTCTCTCAAGTGCATATCACATGTGACATTTACATTTATTCGGGATTTTATTGTTTCGTTTCGCTTCGCCACGTCCATGGTTTCGTTGTTATTGAAAAATTGTAGCACATTCATCGGTGAGAGTAGCACCTCCCCAATATTTTTGCATTCTTTAAACTTTTGAGTTTTGTTTTGCTGTTCACTGTTCACCGTTTTCGCGTGTTGTCCTCTTTCCCACGTCTATACGTAGTTACACAATTAAATTAACTGTTTCTCTTTCTCCTCCTGTCCACAAACAAATGAAATTAAAATGAATTATTTGCTCAATAATTTAATAGTTGGCCTTATCTTTAGGAAGGCAACAGCCAAAATTACAACTACTATTGTCTATTGGTAGTAGATTAAGATCAGCCTAATAATTAATAATTAAAATAAAAATAAAAAGTGAAACATTAGCGGCGATAATAAGGGCAACACAGGACACCTGGTGGTTTGTGTCTGCAGTCTCCAGCATTAGCATTGACTTAAAAGTTTAATGTTGAAAAATCCGATATGGGGATGCATGCTGTCGCTGTCGATGTCCACACCGTTAATATTATTATAATACACTCCGTCTTACCGCAATATTAGATGCTAGCTGTAACTGCTAATGTTAACAATTATCCAGTGAATAAAATAAAATCTATATATTCATGTGGAGACTGATATCTCCATACTGCATACACATGTATAAGATTTTTAAAGTTAATTTTTTATTAATTAATTAATTTTTTTAATAATATAAAATATAAATTAATTAATTAAAATTATATTATTAAATAATTAATTTAATAAAATTTTAGAGTTAATAAGTTCATAATTGAATTTATAAAAATTATTATAAGATCTTCTTAAGATCTACCATTAAATAAAAAAATACATGAGAGACCAAAAATACCTTAAAATCTCTTCAAGATCTTTTTCATTAAAAATACTCTTAATTTATTCATTCATTTTCATTTTTACATTATACTTTATCATTTACATTAATTTTAAAATAATTTTATAAAAATTAATTAATAATAATAATATTATATTATTGTATATGGTTAACTGCTAAGTCATCACTATTTTTTTTTTTATATATTTTAATTAAATATACTGCATTCAAAGGATCGATATGTGTATAAAATGAAAAATATAAAATTGGTCTACTATAATTCTTATCAATTATTATATTACTCAATATTTTTTTATTAAATATTTTTAATTGAAAATCTGTCATCATAGAACTTTTCAATTTAATAATTGATGAGAGTTAAATCAGTTAATTGAATCTTTGACCATATATAAAATAATAATATTTTTTAGGGAATAAAATAATAATAGTTATTGTCGTAAGACTATTTTAAATACGTTTAAAAATAAAATAAATAAAAATATGATTTTGTTTATAACAAAATATAATCAAATTAGTTTATAAGATGATTCAATAGTATCATGTCATTCTTATTGAAGGGTTTGATCCACAAATTGCTTATAGATTGTTTCACTTTTTCAAGAGATTGATAACATAAATTAATTTTGGTGTGAATACGCATAAAATATTCATCCAATTGAAGAAAACCTTCGTGTTTAAAGAACAATGTTCAGGTACACACCTCTAAACCAATTTCTTTGTTGTTGTTTTGTTGTATTTTTTAAACATTAAATAGATATTTTTATTATAGAAAAACACAAACTCAAGACAAATTTAGTAGCACTAATTAAATTAATTATTTTTCTTTTAATTCTTCTAAATCAGTCAATTATTTGGAGTTAAGTTGTACTCAAACCAATTTAAAGCTTGCATGGTTTCTTGTTAACTTTAAACCGTGACTAGAAAAGTGTCAAATTTCCGACTTTGGTGGGCAATATTTAATTATTTATTTTACAACATAAAGGTAACAAATACAAACCATTAAGGCAAACAAATTAACGAACTACAGTTGTTTTTATAAATTATATATATATAATTTGGTACGCGTTATGTCATATTGTTCTGAGATTGAAAGAAGAATGTAATAAATTCGTGATGATATGATTTATTTAGAAGCAAAGCAAGAAAACCAAGAATGTGTCACCCTAGGCATGAGCGTTACCAACAGATACGCGGATGTTCCAGAAGGACCACCACATCATCTCAATTCTCAATAACAATAACAATAACAATAACAGCGTCGCTTCGTCCTCCTCCTATTCATTACCAACAACAACAACAACACAAACACTAAACCTAAACCTAAGACTCTGCAATCAATTATTATTATTATTCTAATCAAGAACATTCATCGTCATCGTCTCGCATTTGCATGTGCCGCGTCCATCCGCATTACACGCGTCCAACAGAGACTCTTTCAATATTTCTTCATTCATTCTCGCCCCCAACCCAACTAAAAGCATTCACGTTTTTTTTTTTTTTTTTTTTTTTTTAAATTTTCTGGTTCACCAAAGTCTCACTTTCTTTCTCTTTCTCACTTCCACTTTATTAGTTTATTATTATTACAATTTTAAATTTGAGATTGGTTGAGAATCGAAGCCAGCATTTAACCTGATCCTGATGCAATCTATCAGGAAGTCCTTCAAATCTTATGGTTCCAATCACACCAGACGTTCAAGGTTTTCCGGCGCCGGAAACACCACCGATTCCGACCACGAGCAGCTACCCATTCTCCACGACCAAGAAACCCACCGCAACAACACCGCCATGCCCGCCGGCGACTACGTCGTCAAGATCAACGATGACCCCTCTCAGTCTCAGGGCAACAGGATTTGGCGCGAGTCTAGCTACGAATTCTGGAACACCGACGGCGCCACCCCCGCTTCCGTAGCCGGCAGCAACGATAGCTTCGATTTCCGGCAGACGGAGGACCCGCCGTCGCAGCTGATCGGTCGGTTTCTCCACAAGCAGAAAGCCTCCGGCGAGATGCAGCTTGACATGGATTTGGAAATGGAGGAGCTACAAAACGAAGCCGACGACGGAAAGTTAACGCCGGTGGATGAATCTCCGGTGACTCACCGCGCCTCGAGGGAGCTGAAGGTCTCCTTCGACGAACCCCATTCCACTTTGAGTTTTCTCGAAGCGCAAAACGACGCCGTCCGAAGAAGGCACAGCAAGGACTATTCGTCCATCGCAGACTTCCAACGCCCTCCGCAGCCGCCGCAATACGAGCGTCGCTGCTCTCCCACTCCGTCGCCACCCTCCGCCGACGAGGTTGTTCGCTGCACCTCGAACGCTTCCTTCGAGAGAAACCTCTCCATGCAGAGAAAATCTGCGTTGTTGAAGGCCAAAACGAGGTCCAGGTTGATGGACCCGCCAGAAGATCCCGAAAGGAAATCGAGTCGGGTCCTCAGATCGGGTCAGATGATGTCCGGGTTTATAGGGAGGAAGAATGACGACGACGAAGACGATCCCTTTTTGGAAGAGGATCTTCCTGATGAGTTCAAGAAGACTCATTTCAGCTTTTGGATTCTTCTTGAGTGGGTTAGTTTGATTTTGATCATTGGGTTGTTGATAACCACCCTCTGTATTCCCATTCTGAGGTACAAGGATCTGTGGCAGCTTAGGTTGTGGAAATGGGAGGTTATGGTCCTTGTTTTGATCTGTGGCAGGTTGGTCTCTGATTGGGTTATTAGGATTGCCGTGTTCTGCATTGAAAGGAACTTCCTTTTGAGGAAGAGGGTCTTGTATTTTGTCTATGGTGTAAGGAAGGCTGTTCAGAATTGTGTTTGGTTGGGTCTTGTGTTGATTGCGTGGCACTTGTTGTTTGACAAGAGGGTCCAGAGAGAGACACACAGTGATTTCCTAGAGCATGTTACAAAGGTATTGGTTTGTTTCCTTGTGGGGACTCTTGTCTGGTTGTTGAAGACTCTTATGGTTAAGGTCTTGGCCTCTTCTTTCCACGTTAGTACCTACTTTGATAGGATTCAGGAATCGCTGTTTAATCAGTTTGTGATTGAGACGCTTTCGGGGCCGCCGGTGGTGGAGATTCAGAAGGCCGAGGAGGAGGAGGAGAGGCTTGCCGATGAGGTTCAGAAGCTGCAGAATGCTGGGGTTACCATACCCCCTGACCTCAGAGCAACTGCTTTTTCTAATATCAAGAGTGGGAGGTTGAAGAGTGGAATGCTGCCCAAAAGCCCCGGAGTTAAGAGTGCCAAGTTTTCACGGCCCCTTTCCAAGAAGTCCGATGATGTCAATGCCATCACTATGGATAACCTTCATAAGCTCAATCCCAATAATATCTCTGCCTGGAACATGAAAAGGTTGATGAACATGGTCCGCCATGGGGCTCTTTCTACCCTCGATGAACAGATACTTGATAACTCCATTGATGATGAGAATGCCACGCAGATTAGAAGTGAAAACGAGGCAAAAGCTGCAGCTAAGAAAATATTTCACAATGTTGCTAGGCGTGGCTGCAGGTTGTTGTTTGTTGCATACACTTTAATGTTTTTCCTTTTCTTCTTATCTTACTGCTTTCTGTTTTGCAGGTATATACACCCGGATGACTTGATGCGCTTTATGCGGGAAGATGAAGCTGCCAAAACCGTTAATCTTTTTGAAGGAGCGACTGATGCTGGCAGAATCAGCAAATCAGCCTTGAAGAATTGGGTGGTGAGAATTAACTAACATAACATGTGAAGCTTAATTTCAAGATTTGGATGGATACATTTTTTACTATAGTTACCAATGCATGCCCTTTTCCTATTGATCGTCCTACTTATTTACTTGATGGTTTTGTTACATTTTCAATATGGTTCTATGACATTATTCACTTCTTAGAACCTGTCTATGCCAGTTGTGCAAGTGGCACAACAGTCGCACAAGATTCATTGCATATAATTTAACTCTCCATTATCCTTTTTCTATTTCTGCTCATTTTCGAATTCGAATGTGTGCATGTTCTCACATGCTTTGGAGTATCTTTTTGTTATTATGAATAAATGAATAAATTTTGCTCAAAGGTCAGTCAATATTTCTATCCTCGACTGGTTTCAATTGATGTTTACATGTAACTGTATGTGCTTGCTTTTATAGCATTTACATGCTGGTTTCAATTGATGTTTACATGCAACTGTTTGTGTTTGCTTTTGCTTTTATAGTACATTAAGCAGTGTCTTGCATTTAACTTCCCAGGTCAATGCCTTCAGGGAAAGGAGAGCACTTGCTTTGACATTGAATGACACCAAAACGGCCGTGAACAAACTTCATCGAATGCTCAATTTTATAGTTGCAATTATTATACTGATTATTTGGCTCTTGATATTGGAACTTGCCACCACCAAGTTTCTTCTCTTTGTGAGCTCACAGGTTGTTGTGGTTGCATTTGTATTTGGAAACACCTGCAAGACCATATTTGAAGCAATTATTTTCTTATTTGTCATGCACCCATTTGACGTGGGAGATAGATGTGACATTGATGGGGTTCAGGTAATGCTAATGTTCATCCATCCACAAGTTTTAACAGATTCTGTTTTCTTGTAGACATGCATGGTCTAATTTCCCACCCTCACTCCCCATGTTTCAGTTGTTGGTAGAAGAAATGAACATATTGACAACCATATTTCTGAAATATGACAATCAAAAGGTCATCATCCCCAACAGTGTCCTTGCTACCAAGGCCATATATAACTATTACCGGAGTCCTGACATGGGAGATACTATCGAATTCTATATACATATATCTACACCAGTTGAGACGATTTCAGTTATTAAACACAGAATACAAAGGTATGCAAGTGCTGAGTAGTGTGTGTGTGTGTGTGTCTTGTTGTTGTATATCTTGTCTCTGATTGACTGAAACTACTAATGCAGTTACATTGAAAACAAGAAGGAGCACTGGTATCCTTCACCTTTAATGGTAATAAGGGATTATGATCAAGCAAACATGGTGAAAATGGCTGTGTGGCCAACTCAGAGAATGAACTTCCAAGACATGGGAGAAAGGTTTGTGAGGAGATCCCTTTTGCTTGAAGAGATGCTAAAGATTTTCAAGGAGCATGACATTAATTATCGTCTGTTGCCCCTGGACATTAACGTGATGGCCACGCCTACCTCTTCTGAACGGCTTCCACCTAGTTGGGCAACATTTCCAACAAGTTGAATTCAATATCCATCATCATCATCTTGTGTTTTAGCATATTGTAAAGAGAATGTCTTTTGTTTTTATAGATTAGTTTGATCGGTATACTGAGATAAGGAGTAGTAGTTTTGTTCAAATGATATCGCTACCTCGTTTATGCCATGTTCACTCTCAAATTTCTATATTTCTACCTTTTATCCCAACATTAGGGTCCTAATTAATTTCTAATCGCCTCTTCTTATGAATTCACATGTTTGGATTTAAATCGCTAATCGTTTCAAAATGACGGATGTTTAGGTTGTTTTACACATTTAGAAAAAAAAATATTTCAAGAAAAAAATATTTATTAGGGAATAATTTTATTAAAATATATTTATTTTATTTCTTAATTTCAATAAATATATTATTAAGTCTTTTAAGATAAAAATATTAATCATAAGGTAGAATTGGAATAGAAGCCTAAATGTCTTTTATTTTTTGTTTGAGAGCCTTGAATATAAAATTGAGAACATTAATTAATTTGAGATATTTTTTAAATGTTAACTCTATTTAATAAATGTGAAATATAATTGAAAATGAATGAAATGAACATTACAACACACTTTTTCATTTTACTTTAACCCAAATTTTTTTTGTCTTAATTTATTTTTATTTTGGAAAACTATGGAGTATGAATTCGCAGGAATCTATATATAAGGTAACCTTTCATGATTTGTGTTGAACACATTACCTTTTATTTTCTTTAATTTAATGTTTATCCAATAATATATCAACATGCATCATTCACTCCTCCGTACTCCTTCGTACCATGTAGCATTGCTATTTTATTTCACTTTATCAAATACATCCTACATTTACGACGTATGTTCAACGGTATTTTGATCAAAGATTTGTATCGTAGCTTTTAAATTGATGTCCATCAAAAAGTGTGAATAAACGTTTTAAACGGAAATCCAAACAATGATGTATCAATTTGAGTCGGAGAAAGTATTAATATATAATTTGGCGATTTAATTTTATAGCAAATAATTCTATCCTTATCTAAATTAACGAAAGATTATACTAAAAAAAAATTAACGAAAGATTATGCTGATTGATGGTCAAAATAGGTATGAAGCATAGAATCCACGGATATGCTATTCTTTACTACTAAGTACAATTGCGAAGATCCTTGACTTGTCAGTTAACATCATAATCACCCCCTCTGTTCTTTCATCTTTGCTCCTTTGACTGTCTTGCCAAAATTATTTTCCTGTTGTGTTGAATGATAAATGATAAATACACATTAATATTATTTAATATACAAAGTTGTTATCTTATTTTTACGATAGTTTTATCAAAACTCAGCATTTATTTTTTGTTACAGGAGATCAAACCCAGCTAGCAATCACAGTTTGTAAGTAAATGATAATATAAAAAAATTCATATGATTTATTTGTATTTATTTATTGTTTTTCAGAGAATAATGAATTTAATTTTTATGTACAATGTAATTTATAGGAAATACACAAGAGAATAACGTTTCGTTTCTTTGTTTGTTTGAGTTGGAGAGGAAATTGAACGATGATAATAAGGTTTTTGGAGGGAAGTGAGTGATTGTGATTTTGATGGGAAAGGCAAACCTGTCGAGTCTAGTTCACGAACTCCGTGAACGCATAGCAGCATCCTCTTCTTCCACTCCCAGTCCAAACGACGACGCTTTGGAGGTTCGGTTCCGCAGCGTTCTCCCGAATCTACTCCAAGCCTACGTGATCCCTTCTTGTACCGGGTCCGGCGGTAACGAGAGAGAAGTGATTGCTGTAGTGAAGCTTATCTCTCACACCGCCAGAAACTTTCCCGGAGTGTTCTACCATGGCAAGGCCTCCTCTATTCTCCCAATCCTCGCCCGCATTCTCCCTTTCCTCGCCGACCCTCTCTTCCGCTCTCGCCACGGCGTCTTCTTCGAAGCTCTCGCCTCTCTTCTCTCCTTGCTTCGCTCCGGTGCACGAGATGCTTACCGCCACTTCTTCCTCGACTCCATCTCTCTCATTCAAGATATTCTCTACGTCGCTTCACTCAATGTTAATGGACCATCCTCCAAAGTGACTCTCAACTGTTTCTGCAACTCCTTCTCTTCCCTTCCTTCCACCAGATGTGGTTTATTGATTGACCTCACTTCCCCAACCAGATGGCAACCCTTCGCAACTTCGATTTTGAAGCTTCTCAGTAAATCTCTAACTGAAGGAACGCTCTATGTTCAGGGTTTGATCCACGCCTCCTTTATTTCTGCCGCCTCTTCTCTTTTATGCTACGGGGATGCTGACCTGCATATGGTCTGTATTATTATTGCTTCGTTCATCAATTTCGGATTTTACTTTTTACTTGTCTGATTCTTTATTTGTATCTTTATGGAAGGCTTGCTTTGATTTTCTACATATCATTGGGACGGTCACAAACTATGATGTCATTCCTTATCACAATTTAATCCTCTCGATAACTACTATCTTGAATTTCGACAAGGATGGCCTTCCTGTTTTCAGGTTTCATTATCTTTTGCTTTTTTCTTCAAAAGATCAAATAATTTATATTCATATAATTGGGCTTTGTAGAGATCTGTTTCCAATTTCCATTAGATTCTTACATTTTGAGGCATTATATTTAGGGCTTGTTTTGGTAAACTTAACTTCCAGTTAAAAAAAATATGAAGAAAAAATGAAATGTGTTTCCTCATAAGTTAAAATTGGCTTCTACAATTTGGAGAAGCTCTATCATGTAGCTTCTCTCAAAGACATGGGACTTTTACAAATTAGTTATTGGAGAAACCAATTTTAACTTATGGAGAAGCAGATTTCATTTTTTCTTTATATTTTTTTCTCTTAGAAGTTCTTCTAGAAAAGTTTACCTAAACAGACCCTTAAACTTAATTGACCTTCAAGTATACAAGATTGTTTATTAACAAACATTAGGATGACACACACACCTGCAGAAACATGGCTTATGATTCATCGTTGGGTATTTGCCTGAATACACTTTACTCTAGCTGTCCAGAAGATATTGTCAAATTAACTGCTGCTGATTTAGTCAGTGTATTCCTTCAATCGACGTGGAGAACCAAAAGCCAGCAACTTAAGGTTAATATTGATACTTAATTTCCTTAGAGCAGCTTAGTTAAGTTAACTGGGAAGCTATTCATTGATTGGCAGTGAATGGTTCAAGAGGATCTAATAGTATTCCTTTTCAGGTTGCATTATGCAGTGCCTATGTTAGGATTGCTCAAGTTTGTCCCCCTCATATCTGGAAGCCTGAATATCTCATATCTGCACTTTACCATTCAAAACCATGTTTGCCTCTGATAGAGTGCTTCCAGGTAGCTCTGTCTACTCTTGGTCCACTTCTTGTTGGTGGAATCCGAGGAAACATTAAGGATTTAAACATTTTAGCATCTGAAGATAAGTCAATTGAAAGCACGAGGCTTGGCCAAAAGAGGCCCATTCAGGATATGGATAATTTAAGTATCAAGAGACAAAAATTGAATGAAGAAATTGTTGTTGCAAATGCCAGTTTTGAGGTGGAATGTAAAAGTAGTTGTTTAGTTACTTACCAAAGTGTAGAAGGTTATGCTAGCCATATGAATAAATCTCTTCTTTCATTTGTTGAATCATTAAATGCCCCTGCTGTCAGACCTGGTTCTTTGAGGCCAGATATTGCTTTATCTGCACTTAGCATGCTATGCATTGCCTTTTCTATTTATCCAGAGACCGATCTGTCTCTCAGAATCTTTGAGCAGATGCTTGCATGGCTTCCATGGATAGCTGATCAGGTAGGTAGGTTATGGTTTCAACTTCCTGTTGTATAATTTGTTTCTTTTTCAATAAATTAACTTGCTTCTGTTATAGGGAAAACAAGGAAACTCAATTACCATTGATATTTCCACATACCTGGAAGGGATTCACAGTGTATTGCTTGTGCAAAGTAAGCTTTGGACATTTCCTATATTGATAGTGTCAGTTAACTTTTTCTTTTTCCTTGGCATAAAAATGTTATATTTCTTTCTTGGTGATTACATCTACTCTGCTTATTTGTTTGATTGCAAATTATAAGGACTGTTTGCATTCTGACAACTCTCTTAATGGCCAGAATTGGATTCTTTGTATTTTAGAAGGTATAACTTTTTGATGAACTAGCAGTCCTTTTTAGCCTCACTCACTTAGTGCTACTCATGTCTTGAACAGAAAATCATAAGGATTTGGAAATAGAGTATCTTCTTGTTTCAAATTATTTATTGCATATGGTGTTCTTCTATTGTGTATGTAAATAATGAGAGTCTTATTAAATATATTATATGGATGAGTCTTCCGTTGCAAATCATGGTGGCTCTTTGCAAACATTTTTTTTTTTTATATATATATATATATATATCTTGTTGGTAGGTGATTCTAGGTTTCTGGTACAACTCTCTAATGTCCTTCTGTATATTTACTTATTTAGTGATAATGAAAATGATAAGCAAGCTAATATGGGGATTTTTTTTTTTGCCATATCCTTTAATTTAATTTACTTATACTTTAAGTTTGTGGTATCTGCTATTGCATGCTCCTGATTTGTATCACTTGTGCCTGATCTCAATCAGATGCCTCTCTCAAAGAACACAACCCGTTAGATGATGAGAATTACCATGTAGACCTTATACTTGTGCTTACACTTCCATGGACTCATATGCTTGTTGCTATAGATAGTAATTGTCCATGGAAAACAAAATGCCTTTCTCTTCGAGTAGTATCGAAGCTAGGCCCAAGCTTGAACAACAAAGTTGTTCGTGAAGTTCTAGATCTGGGTCTTCGTGATGAAGCTGAAGAAGTCAGAACTGAAGCTGCCATTTCTATTCCAGTGATAGTTTTGTGGTCTGGTCTTGATGTATCATCTCCTGTCTTTGAAATGATGGAGTAAGTAAACTGTGTGGATATAATCTCATACACAATTTCAATAACATGTCGGTTAGACTTGTCATTCAGTTAGTTTGAATATAGTTGTGTGATTAACATGAAGTTACTCATATATTAGTTTCAAAATCTGAATTGCAGGAGCTGATTGAAAGAATATATTCTTGCTTAAACAATTTTCTTTCCTTTGAAGTTTGAACTCTTGCTTCTATGTCCTAGGATGGATTTGTGTTTTGAATGCAACACACTTGAGATCCCACATCAACTATAGATATAACATAAGTAGAGCTTATAAAAGGTTTGGATAATCCTCACCTCACGAGTTAGCTTTTGGAGTTGAGTTAGGTCCAGCTCAAATTCAAGAATTTTCAATGGTTTTTTGCATTCCAAATTTTTTATAGTTGTCCCTTGTTTTCAAGCAAGTTTTTTATTTTTTATTTTCCCCATTGTATATTTGTTTTTTTAAATTTGGCTATTACATGGAAGTGCATCATTGACAGTTGTATCTCTTGAATAAAATGATGGAGAAACAAATCCTCTGGTAATCTGTTTATTTGCTTTTCCCTATCCAACATGCAGGTACTTAAAGATAGATAATGAGAAGGTTAAGAAATTTCTTCCCATATCTCTTGGTCTATTGTCATGTCTTTATGGATGTAGAAGATCTGTATCTGATTCACATATAAACGAATGCAAATTATTTGTAAATGTGAAAAATGCAAGAACATGTTGGACAGTAGATTGTTTACTGCAAGGTTTCTGCTGTTCAAAATGCAATAGCAATTTTATTTGCAATCTTGATGAGCAGCAAGCTCCAATCATTCATCGATCTGGTATGCATGGAGCAGATGCAGATTTTAGTTTGGACTGTACTTTCAATCAACTGCAATCTTTATTTTTTGAACTTCTATTTGATGAGTCATCAGAAGTTGTCCAAATTTCCTGTGTGAGGGTTATTCATCGGATCCTTGCACATGGAGCCTCTGATATTCTGCTCAAAACAAAAGTTGAGTGGATAAAATGTGTTGAGTTTCTTCTTACTAGCAGGAGCAAGGAATTGAGAGAAGCATTTTGCAGTCAGATTAGATTTTTCGTGGATGATCTTGTTTTGAGTTCAATTTTTGCTGGAGATGCTGACAAAAGCAAGGAACAAAAATTCCTGGATACAATTAAACATGCCATGACAGTAGCTGGTGGTCCACATATATTGGAGACTTTAATGGAATGTACAGCAGAAATAATGGTTGCTGTCAATATAGATAGCAAACTGTTCTTATGTTCTCTTATACTGTTGGTTGATCAACTTGATAGCTCACATATGACTGTGAGAATGAATGCATCCAGGTTAATACACAAATCTTGCTATTTTCATCTTAAAGGAGGTCTTGAGTTATTTCTTTCAAAAGATGTTCATATTTGTAATGAACTGTATGATTATCTCTCTGAGAGACTTGCCAGCCGCCCAGTCTTAGTGAGGGAGTTTGCAGAAGCTGTTTTTGGTGTTGAGACCAAAGAACTTGTCAAGAAAATGATTCCTTTTGTTCTCCCAAAGCTTGTGGTGTCCCAGCATTATGATAGTCAAGCAGTTGACACCTTATATGAGTTGGCCAAGTGTTTGAACACTGATATGGTGCCTCTGATAGTTAACTGGCTACCAAAAGTTCTTGCTTTTGCTCTTCATCAAACTGATGACCAACAGTTAGTTTCTGCTGTGCAGTTTTACCATGCACAGACTGGTTCTGACAAGCAGGAAATATTTGCGGCTGCTTTACCTGCTCTTCTAGATGAACTTGTATGCTTTACAGATGGTGGTGATTCAGAAGAGATAAGTGGAAGGTAATTTGTGTAGATTTCTGAAACTTGATTTTAATTTGGTTCCTGAGTGGAAAACTTTCAAACTGGATATTAATTTTTGGAATTCATGTGTTTTGTCTTGGAAACTATGTTGCTGTCACCTCAGATTTAGCTATATTTAAGGATTATATACATAGTTTGTTTTTATTTATTCACTCATCATTGATTAGTAGAAATTGGTTTGTTTTGCCGGCAATTGATTAGCAACTATATTAAATCTCACATTTATTTCTTTTATGGTACTTGTATAGCCTTCCATCATAAACCAAACAAGGGCTCATACTATAGTGCAGAGTTATATTGTTATAATAGAAATTAAAATATGGCAATTAATGTACGTAAGTTTTGCTTGTCCTTGACTCATTATTCTTTTGTATATTGACAGGTTAGCAAGAGTGCCTCAGATGATTAAAGGCATTGCTAAAGTTCTCACTGGTGCAGAAGATCTCCCAGGGTTTTTGAGGAATCATTTTGTTGGCCTTCTTAACAGTATAGACAGAAAAATGCTCCATGCTGATGATTTCATGCTTCGTAGACAAGCTCTTGACCGTATTGAGATGCTGATTAGAATGATGGGTTCTCATCTTAATACTTATGTGCCAAAATTGATGGTTCTTCTCATGCACGCTATAGATAAAGAACCACTGCAAAAGGAAGGTCTGTCTGTCTTGCATTTTTTCATAAAGCAATTGGCTAAAGTATCACCATCTAGCATGAAGCATATTATTTCTCAAGTTTTTGCTTCCCTTCTCCCCTTCCTGGAGAGAGACAAAGAAAATCCCTCAATACATTTGGATAAAGTGGTAACAATTTTAGAAGAACTAGTTCTTAAGAACAGGGTTATCCTAAAGCAGCATATATGTGAGTTCCCACCATTGCCCTGCATACCTGCTTTGGCAGAAGTGAACAAAGCAATTGAGGATGCTCGTGGGACAATGACTTTGAAGGATCAATTGCGAGTTGTAGTTGATGGTTTAAATCATGAGAACTTAAATGTGAGGTACATGGTAGTGTGTGAGCTTTGCAAGCTTCTGAATGCAAGATGGAAGGATGTTACTGCTCTTATCACTTCTGAAGCTGGTTCAGACTTGGATGTCTTGAGTTCTTTGATCACATCATTATTAAGAGGATGTGCAGAAGAATCGAGGACCACAGTTGGGCAGCGGTTGAAGTTAGTCTGTGCTGATTGTCTTGGAGCCCTTGGTGCTGTTGACCCTGCAAAAGTGAAAGGTTTTTCATGTCAACGTTTCAAAATTCAATGCTCTGATGATGACCTCATATTTGAGCTGATCCACAAACATCTAGCTCGGGCATTTAGATCTGCACCTGATACTGTTATTCAAGACTCTGCTGCATTGGCTATACAGGAGTTGCTAAAATTTGCTGGGTGTGAGGCATCACTGGATGAGAATGCTTCAACTACTACATCACAGGCACAAAAGGATGAAAATAATCGCAATGCTGTTTCATCTAAGATCAGGAGTAATAATGGTAGTAAAGGGATGAATAATAGGGGGCAGAAATTATGGGATCGGTTCTCTAATTATGTGAAAGAGATAATAGCCCCATGCTTAACATCTAGGTTTCAGCTTCCTAAAGTAGCTGATTCAGCATCTGCTGGCCCTATTTACCGCACTTCTATGTCCTTTAGAAGATGGATTTTCTTTTGGATAAGAAAACTGACTGCACATGCTACTGGATCTCGTGCAAGCATCTTTAATGCTTGTCGAGGTATTGTGCGCCATGATATGCAAACAGCCATATATTTACTTCCGTACTTAGTTCTCGATGCTGTTTGTCATGGTAGTCAGGAGGCACGTCAAGGCATAACAGAAGAAATCCTGTCTGTTCTTGATGCAGCTGCATCAGAGAACAGTGGTGCTTCAGTTCATGGATTCAGTGGTGGTCAAAGTGAAGTTTGTATTCAAGCTGTGTTTACTCTTCTTGATAACCTAGGACAATGGGTGGATGATGTTGAACAAGAACTTGCTCTTTCCATTTCTCAACCAACGGTTTCTAGGCAACAAAAGTCAAAGGGTCAAAGTTCAAATTCCTTGACAGATCAGGACCAACTCCTTGTACAGTGTAAATATGTTTCAGAGCTTCTATCTGCAATTCCAAAGGTGACTCTTGCTAGGGCATCCTTTAGGTGTCAGGCTTTTGCAAGGTCCTTGATGTACTTTGAGTCCTATGTGAGGGAAAAGTCAGGTGCTTTCAACCCTGCTGCCGAGAGGAGTGGCATATTTGAGGACCAAGATGTTTCACATCTCATGGAAATATATAGCTGTTTGGATGAGCCAGATGGACTATCTGGCTTGTCATGTTTAAGTAAATTGCTGAGGTTACAAGATCAGCTATTAATGAACAAAAAGGATGGGAATTGGGCTGATGTTTTAACTTCCTGTGAACAGGCATTGCAGATGGAACCTACCTCAGTTCAGAGGCATTCTGATGTCCTCAACTGTTTACTAAATATGTGCCACCTTCAGGCCATGGTCACTCATGTTGATGGTTTAATTTCTAGGATCCCTCAGTACAAGAAAGCATGGTGCATGCAAGGTGTGCAGGCATCCTGGAGGCTTGGTAGGTGGGATTTGATGGATGAGTACCTTGGTGGAGCTGAAGAAGACGGTTTAGTTTGTAGTAGCTCTGAAAGTAATGCTTCATTTGATTTGAATGTTGCAAAGATTCTCCAGGCAATGATGAAGAGGGACCACTTCTCAGTAGCAGAGAAAATTGCTTTATCCAAGCAGTCATTAATTGCTCCCCTAGCTGCTGCAGGAATGGATTCTTACATGCGAGCCTACCCATTTGTTGTAAAACTTCACTTTCTACGGGAGTTGGAGGATTTCCATTCTCTTCTGGGTGATGACTCTTTCTTAGAGAAATCGTTTGACTTAGATGATCAGGCTTTCTCTAAATTAGTGGACAACTGGGACAATCGACTCAGGTTTACGCAGTCGTCACTATGGGCTAGGGAGCCACTCTTGGCTTTCAGAAGACTGGTTTTTGGTGCAAGTGATCTTGGTGCTCAAGTTGGCAATTGCTGGCTTCAATATTCAAAACTATGTCGCCTGGCTGGTCATTATGAAACAGCCAATAGAGCAATTTTAGAAGCTCAGGTCTCTGGTGCACCTAATGTCCACATGGAGAAGGCAAAACTTCTCTGGAGCACCCGGCGGTCTGATGGTGCTATTGCAGTGTTGCAACAGTCTCTCTTGAACATGCCTGTTGAGGTTTTAGGCTCTGCAACAATATCATCTATTACTAGCCTTTCCCTTGTACCACTTAATCCACAGCCTATTGTTTGTGAAAGTCAGGCCATGAATGAGAATAGAGATATTGCAAAGACCCTTCTTCTGTACTCAAGGTGGACTCATTACACTGGGCAGAAACAGAAGGAAGATGTAATAAGTCTTTATACCAGGGTGAGGGAACTGCAACCCAAATGGGAGAAAGGGTACTTTTATATTGCTAAGTATTGTGATGAACTGCTTGGTGATGCCAGGAAACGCCAGGAGGAAAATTCTGAATCCAATCCTTCAACAACTGATGCTGTTGGCTCATCAAACTTGAATGTTGAGAAGCGTTGGTGGTCTGTTGTTCCCGAGGTACTGTTATACTATGCTAAAGGACTTCACAGGGGACACAAGAATTTATTTCAGGCACTTCCAAGGTTATTAACCCTGTGGTTTGATTTTGGAAGCATGTATCAAAGAAGCAGTTCACCAAACAAGGATTTAAGGAGTGCACATGCGAAGGTGGGTAGAGAAATTTTCTTCTCTCCTGTTTTCTTTGTGTTCAAATCATGAAAATTCTTCTTTTGCATTTGTAGTTTTGTACTATATGCTTTCTTGTCTTTTACTTTGGTAGGTAATGAGTATTATAAGAGGTTGTATGAAGGAATTACCACCATACCATTGGTTGACAGTGCTACCTCAATTGGTTTCAAGAATTCGCCACCAGAATGAAGAAATTGTTCGACTGGTCAAACTTATCATTACCTCTGTTCTCCACCAGTATCCACAACAGGGCCTATGGATTATGGCTGCAGTTTCAAAATCCACTGTTCCTTCAAGGCGGGAAGCAGCAGCAGAAATCATACAAGCTGCTCGTAAAGGTTTCACCCCAGGAAGTAAGGAGAACAGTTTATTTGTTCAATTTGCTACCCTGATTGATCATCTGATCAAGTTATGCTTCCATGCTGGCCAGTCAAGAGCAAAGACAATTAATCTCTCGACTGAATTTAGTTCTCTAAAGAGGATGATGCCCCTGGGAATTATAATGCCAATTCAACAATCTCTTACTGTTAATCTTCCAACATATGATGGGAATCTGGGTGATTCACGTATGTCTAATATCTTTTCTGCCACAGACCTTCCTACTATATCAGGCATTGCTGATGAGGCAGAAATTCTTTCGTCTCTTCAGCGGCCTAAGAAAGTATGTTAACGATTTTCTACCTTTCCTAATAACTTTTTGTCTGATTCTTGAGTAGGCAATTCACTTTTTTTATACACAGTGTGGTATAGCACTGTTTTTGGTTTCCACATAATTTCATTTGAGCGGGCATCATAACTCATTTAAGACCAAACTCTGGTATTGGTACTGCTTATTGAATTACTTTATTTACACAGTAATTTAATGGTTGTAGAGTGGAGACTTGGAGGGGGTATTCTTCTAACGCATGCATTTATCCTTAAGTTTTTCAAAATTCATGGAAGAATGGATATATACTACATGGATGGATTAGGATGATGCATGATCATAGTAATTACCTAACTTTCAGAAAAAAAGATAAGCTTTTCAGGGGTTGCATTCCAATTGTTGATCATGATGCCAAACAAGACTCTAAAATGAATGTGGCCTTGTATTACAAGTTCATTGCAAAGATCAACAGTGCTGATTTCCTACCCCTAGATCATTTTTTACATTAAACAATTTTTGTTTAAGATACTGGATAGGTCTAATCTAAAGAACTTGTTTGCCAACGAACCCACCAACTAAATAAATGCCACTACTGGCGTCTGTTGTATTGTATGCACCATCTTTTTAATAAATGCCTTTGATTTCAGATCATTCTATTAGGCAGTGATGGTCTTGAGCGTCCATTTCTTTGCAAACCGAAGGATGACCTCCGCAAAGATGCTCGCATGATGGAGTTCACTGCAATGATCAACCGATTGCTATCCAAATATCCTGAGAGTCGTCGAAGGAAGCTCTATATTCGAACATTTGCTGTGATTCCTCTGACAGAGGACTGTGGCATGATAGAGTGGGTGCCCCACACTCGTGGACTTAGACAAATTCTTCAAGACATATACATTAAATGTGGAAAATTTGATAGGCAGAAAACTAATCCTCAAATTAAACAAATTTATGATCAATGTCAAGGTAAAATGCCTGAGGACAAGATGCTAAAGAACAAAATCCTTCCAATGTTTCCTCCTGTTTTCCACAAATGGTTCCTGACAACATTTTCAGAGCCTGCTGCATGGTTCAGGGCCCGTGTTGCTTATGCTCACACAACTGCAGTTTGGTCCATGGTTGGGCATATTGTGGGGCTGGGTGACCGGCATGGTGAAAACATTCTTTTGGATTCTACCAGTGGTGATTGTGTTCACGTTGATTTCAGTTGCTTATTTGACAAAGGCTTGCAGTTAGAGAGGCCTGAGCTTGTTCCTTTTAGGCTAACTCAGGTAAGATAAGCGGTGAAGCACGTAATTGGAAAATATTTTGTAAATCAAGCACATACTATTTTAGTTTTTCCTCTGATGAACACAGATATCATTGGCAATGATTAGCATATGCCTTACTTCTCCAGGCTATTGCAGATCGTACATTTAAATTTTTGGAAAAAAAAATCATTACTACTTAGTAGTAAAGATTATGCTTTTGACACATTAAAACATTTGCTGTTGCTAATTATTTTTGTTTCTCATATGTATGAATGCTGGCATCTATGTTATGGATTGATTCTGCAACAAAACCTACAGAACATGATTGATGGCTTAGGTATCACTGGATATGAGGGTATCTTCTTAAGGGTTTGTGAAATTACACTTTCAGTACTGAGGACGCACAGGGAGACTCTCATGAGTGTGCTTGAAACTTTCATCCACGATCCTCTTGTGGAGTGGACAAAATCTCACAAGTCCAGTGGTGTAGAAGTGCAGAATCCACATGCACAGGTTTGGTATTCAGTTCTTTTTTTCATATTGTAAGCGAAACAAGTTTGGGCTCCGTCTTTGTTAGCGTCATCTGAAAAGTGGCGATAGTGTAGATTTAAATAATTTCAAAAAAGATCCAATTTATGTGCCTTTCTTATTTTGTATTTCTATAAGCAAATAATTGTTGCAATTAGTTGTTGTAATGTATTTCTGATAATTTTAAAATTAATTGTGGTAATTATTTTTTATGGATTTCATCAGAGAGCAATTAGTAATATTGAGGCAAGGTTACAAGGAGTGGTTGTTGGCGTTGGAGCTGCGCCGTCATTGCCTCTTGCTGTAGAAGGTCAAGCTCGTAGACTAATTGCTGAAGCAGTCTCTCACAAGAATCTTGGGAAGATGTATGTATGGTGGATGCCTTGGTTTTGAAGAATTGGATGGGTGGAGAAATTCTTCCCATATTACTTTAGACACAGGTATGATGTGAATAGTTTCATTTCGTTCCTCAGTTCAATTTTTGAATGTTGTTTGTGTGGATATATACATACAGAGCACCAATCTAGAAATTCAACCAGCAAGTGAAGGAAGGTATGAAGTAGCATTTGGGTGCTACTGAATGTACAGTACAGGCAGGACTTGAAGAGGCTGAACGAGAGCTTGACGCTTCATAGTTGAATCTATAATGTGTACATACTCTGCTTCACCCATAGAAGCATGCTTAGAGTTGAAAGTACAGGTGTTCTGGTATTTGTTTGTATATTCTTTAAGGTGATTGTGGATTGTGGAATGTGGATGCATTACTTTTTGTATATGAATTAACCTTTAAGCCCGGGAAACACAATATAAAGTTTTAGCGTCATCTCTTTCTTTTTCTTAGATTTGACTTGCCTTATTCGAGCCTAAGAGCACCTCCAACGCCGTTGCTCGGCTATCGGTGTTTAATTAAATTTACCATTGGACCAATTTACTTGGCGTTGCTTATACAAGCAACGTGGCTTGTATAAGCAATGTTGCTTAATCGATTCTCATCAAAGTTTTAGCGTAATCATGTGGCAAAATCATCAGAGAAGATAGAAAAGAAAAGAGGGAAAATAATAGACAAGGTTCAATCTTAGTTTGGAACTATCATTACTCTTGAAAAAAATAATAATAATACAGAATCAGTTAAGACATATAATGTATTAAAAAAAGAAATCACAATTCTATATAAAAAATCATCTTGACGGAGTAGATCTGTATCGACGGAGAGGTGCATGGTTTGATTTTCACTTGCAAACAGGAGGAGGAGATTTGCACTGTTGAAGAAATAGAAAACAAAGGAGTAACAAAGAAGAATACCAATTGATAGATGCAGAAATCGATCTTGACGGAGGAGTGATGGTTGTGCAGATTCACTTTGGAAAAAACAAAGGATGATGGAAGAGACTAATGGAAGCATTGCAAAATGGAAGCACCATGGAAATGGAAGGAAGAATGGCCTCTGCTTTAAAGTGAAGGAAAGATCATGAAAATGGATTCATTTCTTAGTTTTAGAAACCAGAAGAGTAAAGTTTTCTATAGTAGAAAACTCTTTCTAGAAAACATATATATATATATATATATATATATATATATATATATATATATATATATATATTTTAAAGTACTATTAGCTAAACAATTTTTTTTATTTGAAGTACTACTTTTTTGTTTTAAGTGGTATTGTTTTCTAATATAATTTAAAGTCTTTTGTAAAAAAAAATATATAATTTAAAGTCAAATTTCTTTATAATATAATTTAAAGTACTACATTTATTTGATTTTTTTTTTTGTTGAAGCTTTCAAATTTTATAAAAGTTACCGTTAATTTTTTTAATTTAAAATATTCCCATTTTAGAAAAAAAAAATACCGTTATTTGATATGATTTTTTTTTTAAAAAGTTTTCCAATTTTAAAAATGTTACCCATAACTTTTCAATTTAAAATATTATCATTTTAGAAAAAAAAAACCTTTGGATTGAAAATTTTCTATAAATTGATTCAAAGCTTTTAAAACAATTATTATTTTGCATTCTATAGTTTGTGTTGTTATTTTTAAATGGATAACAACTTGAGTAATAGAAAAGATATAATCAAATTTTCAATAGAAGATACATTTCTTATTATATTATGACTCAATGTGTTAAAGAATTCTATTGTATAAGCTAATCAAGAAGAATATACTTTCTAGTCAAGGGTAAGAGTTAATTATAACAACAATCACAAACAGTTGCAAGATAAGAAAACAATGCAACTAAAATCTCGGTGGGACTCGTATGAACAAGGATGTTCAAAAGTTTGAGGAGTGTTACAAACAAGTTGCACATCAAAAGAAAAATGAAAGTTTAGAGAATGATGTTAAATGTGAAGTATATGATTTTTTTTTCATGATAATAGTTATAAATTCATGTTTGAGTATGCAAGACGTAGAAAAAAAATTTAAAATGGAATCCAGAAAAATGTGTACAATTTCATGAAAAACAAATTCATGAGATTTCAAATATATTTGGTGAAACATATTCAAGAATAAGGATTTTTATTATTATTATATTATTTTTTATTTCTCTTTATATTTTTCGTTATTTATAATTTATTAACATAAATAAAATGAATTTGTACCATTTTTCAATTTGTACATATTTTTTTTTAATTTTAATTGTAAGTACTAATTATAATACAAAATATAAAATATTATGTTAAACATTCATTTAAGCAACCTTTTATGTTGGAGTGAATTTTCATAAAAAATGCTTAAGTTTATGTGGTATTATAAACCCCACAATATTGTGTTAAGCAACTCATTTAAATTCTTGTACATTGGAGAAGCTCTAAGTTGAGTTTTTAAAACTACAACAAACTCATTTCTTGTGATTATCGGTCTTCAACTCTGCAACCCCTCATTGCGTCTCCAAGCCTAACCACTTTGCCACCAACAAATTCACTCCATCAATACCTTTTTTCAATTGCAAACATCCATGTATCAATGGAACTTTACCTCTAACTTGTGTGGAATCAATTGAGAAGATGGAGTACACAGAGCCTCTCTATATATGGCTCCCTAATATTTCAATGTGTCATAATACACTTATATGAATATAGTATAGTCGCGACAATTTTGTACTTTGTAGTATGTACCCTTGTAGAAGCAGGTGAAAATGAAGGTAAGTTGCCAATCAAAGTGTCAAACTATGTAATCTGGTATAAGTCCCACATAGGCTAGAATATGAAGCAGTGAAATCTATATAAGCCTTGAGACCAGTTCATAGAACGCTGAGTTGGGTTGCGCCAGCTTGTGACCCATGTGGGGGGCGTCAGGATGATGGAACAACTTTCGAGCTTGTTGGGTTGGGCTTTAGCTGCAATCTGTTGGCTCGCCCACTCCAAGTTGGGAGTTGAGCCATGGGACTTGTGCGTAAGCACAGGTTTCTTGGTTCCTAGACTTTGAGGGCACAGCGTGAGGCTGGTCTCACAGAGCAGCGAACACCTCGATCTCTTAACAGTGGAGGGATAACGGGCCGCTGCACCTACAGCCCACAATGGCCCGGTGAGCTCACTTGCTTGGACCATCATCTTCTTTTATGTATAGAAAGTTGTGGAGTTGCGTGAAAAAATGATTATTGCTATTTGCTATGTCATCAATAAAATAAAATAATGTTTAGTAATAGTCTGTCATGGTATTTTTGTATTAAAGAAAATCTTGATATTTATTAACCATTCTTCATTTGGAATGGTTGAAAAGATTTTGAACTTTACTCGTGCAGGAAGCCATTTCCAATGGTCACATACGTTGCTTGAAGCGAATTTTGGTCACTCATTAGTCATTAGATGAGCAGCTGAGGATTTTATCTTTCTTGAATTGATGAAACACAGATACCATTGACATAATCACATATTAGCAGTCAATGCACGCATGCTTCTTGTTTCGTTTATTTCACAACACTTGACGTTTGCTCAAAGTATTTAACAATGGTAGAGTACAGAACACAATTGATGGCTTAGGCATTACACAACCAGTTATGGAGAGCTTTACCTTTGGCAATGAAGCAGCCATTGTTGTTCCTATCAACCTTCAACGGACTAGCCATTTTGAGCATCATCTTCTGAACCAACACTCTCACCGGCGACTCTCCTCTGACACTGCTATGCTTTCCCAACCCACAAACCACCGTAACTTCCGCAGGAATAAGTCCATCATTAAACCTCGTTCTCATCTCTTCCAACCAAAGCAACACAATCAAATAGGCCGAAGCCAAGTGAAATCCATGCAAATCCAACTTCACCTCCACAGAATCCCACACCATCACCTCCTCCAATATCCCACGACACCGCAACAACTCCCTCACCACCATCCCTTCCCCTCCTTCCAAATGCTCATTCAAGTCCTCAATCGACAACGCCAATTCACTCAACTCCCCCGTCATTCTCGTAATGGTAGGGCAACAATTGGAGACGGAATTATAAGTCCTAACGGAAAACGGAACATTTTCATCCCTCATCCTCCTCAGCCACGACGCCATTTCCACGTGGTCCCCGTGAATCCCGTACGTGGCAAGAACCATGTTGTAACAAACCGTGTCAACCACTAACCCACTCTTCTCCATCTCACCCAACACTCTATTCATATCGTCAAACAACCCCAACCTCCCGTATCCGTACACAATTGACTTGAACTCGAAGCCCGAAGGTTGAAGCCCAAGGCCAGGCCCAATATCCTCGGCCTCACGGGGTCTATCCATGGCACATAGGGCACTGACGATGTACTCGTAGGCCCTGCGTTTGACGTGAAGAGAAGAGGAAGTGCGGAGAAGGTTGTGGAGGTAAAGATAAGCAGCGTCAAAGCCGGTTTGGGAGTTGCGTTTGGAGTGGGAGTGGATGAGTTTGCCGTAGAAAAGAACCAGGTCGCGTTTGCGAGATTGTAGCCGGGAAGTGGCCTCGGAAATGAGGGCCTCGGATTGGGCATGGTGGCCCAGTTTGTGGAGGAGGGCGGCGAGTTCGGCGACGGTGGTGGGGTTCCAACTGAACCATGGGGCTTCGCTCATTCTTGTGTACAGCTAAGGAAGGAAAGAATTGAGTGAGTGAGTGAGGCCCAAATAGAAAAGTGTTGAGTTGGGGGGTACTTACGGGGAGGGCTAGGTGAGGGTAGGAGGTGGAGGGAGACAGGAGATGGGAGAGAGTGCTGAGAACAGCGGACTTGGGTGACCCTAATACGAATCTTCGAATCAGCTTGTCAGCGGTGGCGGAGGAGGTCGTTAGCTTCGTCAGGAATCGCTGCCCTTGTTTCGTTAGCGTTAGCGTCGTCGTCTCCATTATAATATGTTGCCCATTCCCTAATAACCCCACCCCCACTCCCATCATCATCCTCACAATCCACAAACAACTAGCTTGGAACCTCACTTATCTCTACCCTTGCTTTGCCTCCGAAATCTTTATGGATAAAATTATAATATCATTATTATTTTAACCAAATTAAACAAGTAAAAAAATCAAAATATTTATGATATTTTAATTAATTTGTTATTTATTTATTTATTAATATTGATACAGTATAAGCAAAAGGAAAAGGAGCAATTTACGTGAACATTCCATTCTATTAGTATAATCAACAAAGTAAGAAAAGAAGGACCCGGACCCGGTTGATCGCTGCTCTGTTCCTCGTCGATCCTTCTCGAGCAATAAATATAATCTCTCTCTGTTGTGTTTGCTCAGCTTCTTACCCACCCAATTCCAAAGGATGAACAAGAGGCCAATAAGCGCGGTCTACAAGGCTCTTCCCGATCTTTTCAATCGAGAACTCGGCCATCTACCCCCAAGAAATTTCGCTCTCCATCTTGGCGCCTCCGAGGTCCCACACTTCTCCTCATTCTTAATTTACTCATCTCATCTTTAAAGGCTCTTTCACTATTTTGTTTTTGCTATCTCATCAATCCATAGATATTCATAATAATAATTGTGACAGTCTCTTTGGTGTTTTTTTAGGATCTTGTCCTTCGACTTGAATTACTGAGGAAGCTGCAAAAGCACAGAGGGTGTGTGAACACTGTGAGCTTCAATGAAGATGGTGACATTCTGGTCTCCGGTTCTGATGATTGTAGGGTTATTCTCTGGGACTGGGAAACTGGTCGTATTAAACTCTCTTTCCATTCTGGTCATACTAACAATGTTTTCCAGGCCAAGATCATGCCTCACTCTCATGATCGAACCATTGTCACCTGTGCTGCTGATGGACAGGTCAGACATGCTCAATTTCTTTCTAATGGAGGAGTCGAAACTAAGTTCCTCGCCAAGCATCAAGGAAGGGCTCATAAGTTGGCTATTGAGCCTGGTAGCCCTCATATCTTTTATACCTGTGGTGAAGATGGATTAGTGCAACATGTCAGTTACTCACTCATTCTTTCTTTTATTTTTTGTTTATCCTTTACTTAATCATCTCTATATAACTAATAACTGTTTTCATTTTGGCAGTTTGATCTGAGAACTGGGGCTGCAACACAACTTTTTACATCCCAGCCAATCAAGGATAGACAGAGTTACATGCCAGCAATCCATCTTAATGCAATTGCAATTGATCCAAGGAATCCAAATCTCTTTGCGGTTGCTGGCTCTGATGAGTATACTCGACTTTATGATATTCGCAAGTACAAATGGGATGGATCAACTGATTTTGGTCAACCAACCGACTACTTTTGCCCTCCACACTTGATTGGTGATCAGCAAGTTGGAATAACAGGCTTGGCCTTTTCTGAACAAAGAGAGCTTCTTGTCTCTTACAATGATGAGTCCATTTACCTTTTCACCCAAGATATGGGTTTGGGACCAAACCCTGATCCCAGCTCCCCTAAATCTATCAACAGTGATGCAAGTGAAACTGGATTTGCTCATGGATCTGTGTCATCTCAATCCAACATGGATGCTGATGACAAAATCACCCCGCAAGTTTTTAAGGGACACAGGAATTGTGAGACAGTCAAGGGTGTTAACTTTTTTGGACCTAAATGTGAGTATGTGGTGAGTGGCTCAGACTGTGGTCGGATTTTCATATGGAAAAAGAAAGGTGGTCAGCTTATTCGTGTCATGGAAGCAGATAAGCATGTCGTCAACTGCATTGAGTCTCATCCTCATACAATGGTTCTTGCCAGCAGTGGTATTGAGCATGACATCAAGATATGGACTCCAAAGGCCCTTGAGAAAGCAACTTTGCCCAAAAATATTGAACAGGTATCAATTTGGCCTTCTTGAGTTAATTATTGCAAGTCAGAACTCAAAACATTGCACATAATCATATTTATTGCATGTGGATGGTGCCTTTTATGTGTAGGAAGCTAGTTATGTGTATAAATCTCTGACTGGGAGTTTCTTTAAAAACTTCATATATATAAAATTTATTATAATATATTATCATAAGAAGAACCCAAATACACGATCTGAAGATATTATCCAAAACTTTTTTGACCCTTATTCCTTCATCTGGCCCTGGTTGTCCCTCAATCTCAACCAGTGAAGAGCCAAAATGTCTGATGTTATATTGTCCTGTCTTATCCCACGCATTACTATTTAATGATGGATCTTCTGTGAATTGTCCATTGATCAGACTGTTAAAGAATTGCTCTTCGATTGTAGTCAGAATTGTGTGAATTGCTATTCGATTGTTACATTCGATGTAGATTGCATGCTGAATCGTTTTTGTTCCTGAATCACTCCGAATCCTATCCTGAATTAATGACTTGAATCACAGAAAAATTGCATATTGCTGTGCTCTAGAGTCTGCCTAAAATTAAGTTGGAGCATGCACAACTTTGTTAGGGACCATATATTAGAAAATATAAGAAAAGAAAAAATGACATTTCTTGATTGCAAAATGAACTGAAAATAGGAGAGATGACCCTCCTCCAAGGGTTTTCATTTCATGAAGAGAAAAACTCAATTCTCAAATGATACAAGATAGAATGCCTCTTCCCTTACACCCTCCTCCTATTTTTTTCCCTCTCAAATCTCCTCTAACTGACTAACCCTTCTACTAACTATCCAAGTTTTATGTCATTGAGGTTAAGGTTGTACTTTTCAATGCTTACTATCCAGTTCAGTGATTGCCATGGCAATATTCAATAATTTTGGCTGAGAGGAGGAATATGTGCTAGCAGAGTGATATATGAGGTGTGATTTATTAAAGGTTATGGTGGCGGTTAAGGGCTGAATATTTATGTTATAATGTGCTGGGAATAAGGGCTGAAATCCTAAGTAGGAACTATTAAAATGAGTGCTGTTAGAATATCTCTTGTGATTTTTTTTTTCCAAATTAGTTTTGTAGTTGGAGCTCATGATTTTAGTGTAAAACAATTTTTAAAGGAAAAATTATGTTTTTCTGAGTTCTGTCAGGGGAGTTTATTTGGGGATTCTTGGTATAGCAGTGTTTGTAATAATAGACTGAACTGAACCTTTTTGACCATGGTAACTGGGAGCCACTCCTGGCATCAGGACATTTAAAACCTTTTTAGAATAGAGTTTGAACACACAAATTGGCAGATTTAATTGAAAGAATTATGGAATCATTCTTGAATTTGTAGAACAGAACACTCTCACAGACCTAGGCCCTTTCAAAGAGTCTCCTCCTTCAGACAAACTTAACAATTTATTACACATCATGAATCAGATATCTGTCAAATATCTATTTAAGAAATACACACATAACTGCCTTACAGCATATCATATAACTGTCCTAGGGTTACTGACCGCCTCATAACTATCCCCTATCAGAAGATTCAGAACTAATAACTGTTTTTATTGAGAACCATTATGAACAGTACTTCAGGAACCACTGTGAATCAGTACTGGCTTAGTTGGTTGGAACATTTCCCATTTGGATGATATGGCAAGCTTGTATGCTGCCACATCATTATAAGTCTGTGATTTGTCTGGAAAATGAGTAAAACTGGTATAACTTATAAGTCAGAGGCCTGCCCAAGGGGAGTTGGGTGGATATTGTGAATGAATTTATTCACGTGATTTTATGAAAGAGCATGGCATACATTTTGAAACATTTATCTACCTAAGATTTTGGAACACTTCTACTAAAAGATTATTTTCATATGCGGGTCTAGGAAAGTTGTTGGAGTACATGATTTTAACTCCGATACTGGTCTGTTATTGTTAAATGATAAATCAGAGAAAAAGATTTATATTTTTGTTAGATGAACTGTTTAAGCAGCAGAGGAACTAATTTCTCTGCTGGTACTTCTTTGAAGAAGGTTCACGTGTTTGATCATATTCATTGGTTTACAATTGGTGGTGGCTATGATATGGATACGTCTGACAATGATGATGAGGATGATGACGACGACGATGCTGACGACGATGATGATGGTTGCGATGATGATTATAGCGATGATGATGATGATGATGAGAACAATGGTGTTGATGGTGATAATAATGATGACAATGACAATGACAATGATGATAATTTTGGTGGTGATTGTAATGATGCAAATTGATGAAATTTTGTGTCTGACAGAAACCGAAGGCTAAGGGCTGGATGTACCGGATAGCTTATCCTGAAGACCTGATGCAACTGTTTTCACTTCCAAGACAAAGGGTCAGGACAGAAAGCAATGTAGAAAACTCATCTACAGATCAAGACCTTCTACAATTGATATTGACATTCAATGCCAACAGTGACAGTTCTAACGAAGAAGAAGATGACAACGACGGAGATACAACCAGCCAAGATGACTAGTAAAGTGAGTTGAGAGTTACACCTTAGTCAAAACTGGCCCTTTTGAGAAAATGCTAGCAATTGTAAATACTTAGTAGCATATGATATGATAGGATTAACAATAACTTTTGACTGGATAATTGCATACTATGTCTAAATATTTTTTACATACAATTGTCCTAAGATTTATTTCTTGCCATTTTCTTAATGAGTTTCTGTTTATTCTGCTCACAGGTTTTTAGTTATTTTTATCTTGTGCTACATGTTTATTCTTTGTTCTGAATTATCTGTAGATGATGGGAATGATGAGTTACAACAGTAAACATTTTACCTCTTAAGTTGAGACGTTTAAGTTAATATAGGTATTTGAAAGTTATTTATCTTAATTTGAATGAGATATATGTATTTGAAAGTTATTCATCTTAATTTGAATGAGATTTATGAGAAAATTAATTGTACATTTGCGTAAAAATTGTTGCATGTTTAACTTTCCGATATATTGACATTTCTAGATGTGCACCTCTGTAATCTGTACACATGTTTTCTAAAAGGATAAATTGCATTTTCTTTCTCGATTATTGTGTAGTATGTGATATATTTTTTTTAATATTTATTTGTGTTAAATCATTTTCCTCATTTCTGCAAAAAAAATCTTGAGGACTTCCTCCAATCTAGCCATTCTTTTCCCTAGATTATCTACTAGGGTTCCGATTTCATGTACTTTTTGTCCAATGTATCTACTTGATCAGACATTTCTGTCATTGTAGAATTCTCCCGTTGGTTCAATAAAATGTTTTAAAATGATTTTGGAAAATATTTAACTAAAATGAACTCATCATGTAAATATTTGTTACATGGTCATTCAATTATAATTAATATTTGTGATAAACTTGTTAATAATTACTTTTAAAATTATACTTATAAAAAATTATAATTAATTGATAATATATGAATTTTTACATTATATATTTCTATATATTTAAACTGTTTAAAATACATGGCTTTTATATATTTGTATATATTTATATACACAGTTATAATTAATGAAAGATTGATTCAAATGATGAATGTGCAATTCTCTTCAAACAATAATTTCTACATCGAGTATGTGGATGTTTTATTGTAATTTTTTTTTTGGGTACATGGTACATAGGCGTTTTCTTAGAATATTTTTAAATATTCATTTTTATACACTATTAATGAAATACTTTTAGAATATTTTTTGAAGAATATCTTAAACATGTTATTTAAATTAAGTATTATAAAAATTAACAAATCTATATTTATATAAAATAAATTTTACTAATCTATAAATAGGTTCAAATACGTGACAAAATGACTTTATTTCTTATGTTTCAAAAGATACGTGTAATCATTTGGTGTTTCGAAAGACATGTATTATTATTGGATATTTCGTAATTGTTTGGTTCAGTTACAAAATAAATTAAAAAATGTAATTAATTAGTATCTTTAGGTATTTATCATGTTTACAAATTTAAATTAAAAAATTAAATCCATACAGAGATTAAAAAATCTATCTTAAGGAATTTCTTGAAAATTTGAAAAAAAGAGTAAAATTTTCATAAAATATAAAAAAATTAAGAGTAGTATCTGAAAATTTGAAAAAATATTAAAAATCAGATGAATGTCATAAATATTTGAAAAATAACTGAAAATTATAAAAAAAAATATGAAAAGACAAGAGTTATGTCTTGAAAATTTGAAAAATATATTAAAAAAAAAGAGATGAATGTCTTTAATATTTGAAAAATAATGAAAAATTTTAAAAATATCAAAAAATAAAAGTAATGTCTTGAAAACATGATAATTTTTTAAATATGAAAAAATAAAAATAATATCTTGAAAATTTAAAAAAATATTAAAAAACAAGTGAGATGTCTTGAATATTAGAAAAAAAAAATGAAAAATTTAAAGAAGAGTAATGTTTTGAAAACTTGAAAAAAAAACTTTTAAAAATATGAAAAAAATAAGAGTAATGTCTTGAAAATATAAAAACTCTAAACCCCAAATCTTAAATCATAAACATTAATCCCCAAATCCTAAACCCCACACAATAAACATAAAACCTTAAACCTAAACCTAAATCATAAACACAAAACACAAAACACTGAATCCTAAATCATGAATTCTAAAACCATGAAACATAAGCCCTCAGACCTTAAATCATAAACCATGAATCTTAAACCTTAACCCCATCAACCACAAAACCTAAACATCAACCACAAAACTTAAACATTAAATCATAAATAATAAATCCCAACCCAAAATCATAAATCACAAATTTGAAATCCTTAACACTACACCACAAATAATAAACCTAAAAAAAGAAACCATACATCATGAATCATAAAACCCTAAAACATTTAAGTTCAAAACAAATTATTTTGGATTTCACAAATTAAATCCTAAATAATTTACAATATCATAAACGAAACCCAAAATGATTTAAGATTTCACAAACAAAACCTAAATGATTTAGTGTGTCACAAACAAAACCCTAAATAATTTTGGATTTTACAAACAAAACCTTAAATAATTTAGGATTTCACAAACAAAGTCATGTATTATTTTGTGTTTCACAAACGAAATACTATATTATTTAAGGTTTTTCAAACAAAACTCTAACCTATTTAGGGTTTCATAAATGAAATCCTAAATGATTAAGAGATTCATAAATGAATTCCTAAACGATATAAGATTTCACAAACGAGACCCAAATGATTTAGGGTCTAAAAAAAACCATATATTAATTAAGGTTTCACAAACGAAACCCAGAATAATAAAGGTTTCACAAATGAAAACCAAAATAATTTATGATTTTATAAACAAACTCCTAAATGACTAAAGGTTTCATAAACAAAATCCTAAATTACTTAGGGTTTCACAAACGAAAGCCTAAATGATTTAGGATTTTACAAAAAAAATCATAACTAATTTGTGGTTTTACAATGGAAACCTTAAATGATTTAGGATTTCACAAAAAAAACTAAATGATTTATTATTTCACAAACGAAACCTTAAATGATTTTCGGTTAAAAAAAAGAAACTCTAAAATGATTTAGGATTTCACATGCGAAGCCTAATATTATTTAGGGCTACATAAATGACACCCTATATCATTTAAGATTTCACAAATGAAATCTTAAATGATTTAGGATTTCACAAACATAACTATACACAATTTAAGGTTTAAAAAATGAAATTTTAAATGATTTAGGGTTTCATAAATGAAACCCTAATTTTTTTTTAGGTATCACAAAAGAAACAATAAAAATTTAGCGTGTAATAAACGACACCGATTTCACAAATGAAACCCTAAATAATTTAGGATTTCCTCAATGAAACACTAAGTAAATTAGGGTTTCACACAAGAAGTAATAAATAATTTAAGGTTTAAAAAACAAAGGCTATTATATAGGATTTCGTAAACGAAACCTTATATTATTTAGGGTTTCACAAATGAAACTCTCAATTTTATATTATTTCACAAATAAAATCCTAAGTGATTTATGATTTTATAAATAAAACCCTTAATGATTTAGGGTTTTACAAAAGAAACTCTAATTGATTTAGGATTTTACAAACCAACCCTAAATGATTTACTATTTCACAAATGAAACACTAAATGATTTTGGGTTTCACTAATGAAATCCTAAATAATTTAGAGTTTCCTCAATAAAATCCTAAGTAATTTAGGATTTCACAAAAGAAATAATTAATATTTTAGGGTTTAAAAAACAAAGTCTTATATTATATAAAATTTCCCAATTAAAGACAAATGATTTAGAATTTTACAAATGAAACCCTAAATGATTTAGGGTTTCATAAACAAAACCCTAAATGATTTAGGGTTTCACAAACATAACTCAAAATTATATAGGGTTTCACAAACGAAACCCTAAAAGATTTAGAGTTTCACAAACAAAACCTTAAATGATTTAAGATTTCAGAAATGGAACCCTATATTATTTAAGGTTTTACAAACGAAATACTATATTATTTATGTTTCACAAATGAAACCCTAAACAAATGAAATCCTAAATGTTTTAGGGTTTTATAAATGAAATCTTAAATGATTTAAGGTTTCACAAATGAAACATTAAATATCTTAAGGTTTTACAAACAAACCCCTAAATGATTTATGGTTTAAAAAAGGCCTTATATTATTTAGCTTTTCCCAATTGAAGCCATAAATGATTTAAGGTTTCACAAACGAAAACATAAATGGTTTAGGTTTTACAAACGAAACCCTTTATGATTTAGGGTTTTACAATAAACACTCTAAATGATTTAGGGTTTCACAAACGAAACCCTAAATGATTTTTAATTCCACAAATAAAACCTAAAATGATTTAGGGTTTCACAAGCGAAACCCTATATCATTTCAGGTTACACAAATGAAATCATATATTATTTAGTGTTTTACAAATGAAACCTTATATTATTTTAAAGTTTCACAAATGAAACCCTAATTGATTTATAATTCCCTAAATGAAACCCCAAGTGATTTAGGGTTTCATAATAGAAACATTAAGTAATTTAGGGTTTAAAAACAAAGCCTTATATTTTTTAGGATTTCCCAGTTGAAGCTATAAATGGTTTAGGGCTTTTCAAACAAAACCCTAAAATATTTAGGGTTTCACTTACAAAACCTTAAAATATTTAAGAACTCTTCAATGAAATCTAAATGATTTACAAATTCACATAAGAAATAATAAATAATTTAGGGCTTAAAAAACAAAGCCTTATATTTTTTGGGGTTTCCCAATTGAAGAAATAAATTATTTATGATTCAATAATCAAAACCCTAAATGATTTAAAGTTTTATAAATGAAAACTTAAATGATTAAGGTTTTTACAAACAAAAACCCTAAATGATTTAAGGTTTTACAAATGAAATCTTAAATGATTTTGGACTCCACAAACAAAACACTACATTATTTAGGGTTTCATAAACAAAATCCTATATTATTTTTGGTTTAATAAATGCAACACTAAATATTTTAGGATTTCATTGTGAAACCCTAATTGATTTAAGATTTCACAAACAAAACTCTAAATGATTTAGGGTTTAAAAAATGCCTATTATATTTAGGTTTTTCCAATTAAAGCCATAAACAATTTAAGGTTTCACAAATGAAACCCTAAATGATATAAGATTTCACAATAGAATGCCTAAATCATTAAGGGTTTCACAAATGAATCTTAAATGATTTAAGGTTTTACAAATGAAACCCTAAATGGTTTAAGATTTGACAATCAGAACCCTATATTATTTAAGGTTTCATAAACAAAACCATAAATATTTTAAGGTTTCACAACTAAAACCCTAATTGATGTAGGATCACACAATTAGAACCTTATATTATTTAAGGTTTCACAAATGAAACCCTAAATATTTTAGGGTTTCACAAATGAAACCCTAAATATTTTAGGGTTTCACAAATAAAATCCTAATTGATTTAAGATCCCACAATCGAAACCCTATATTATTTAAGGTTTCAAAAATGAAATCCTAATTGATTTAAGGTTTTAGAAAAGAAACATAATGCAATTTAGCGTTTAAATACAAAGTCTTATATTTTTAAGGTTTCACAATTGAAGCTATTATTGATTTATGGTTTCCTCGATAAAACCTAAGTGATTTAGGGTTTCACAAAAGAAACAATAAATAATTTAAGATTCAAAAAACAAAGCCTTATATAAGAGTTTCTTGTTGACATGAAGAATGGAAAACTTATTCTTCTTGTTTTGTTTTTAGTTTTGCATGCCAAACATGTAATGGATGCGGCATTGTATTGATTGTTATAGATTAGACTTTGCTTAATACTTGCAATTGTGTGATATTTGTAAAATGTTTTAAACCTTTTCAAAACTTTTATCTAAGTATCTTAAAATGATTTTATATTCATGAGTATGCATTCTGAGCATTCATATTGATTACCATATCATGCAATCGATTAGGAGAGAGTACATCTAAATCAGATTTATACCTTTAGGATAATCGATTACATGATTTAACAATCGATTACCATGGAATATACATGTATCAGGTTATTCAATAATCATCGGGTTAATCGATGACATAGTTTAACAATCGATTACTGGCAAATGATTTTTCTCATAATTGGCTCTGTTCCAATTGTAATCGATTACCAGATTCTTATAATTGATTACAAGTGTTGACAACAACTCAGAATCATCTTTTGATGCATGAGATAATCGATTACTACTTTATACAATCGATTACTTCTGTTATAACGACCTTTCTTTATCAAATCTTTCTCATATCTTTTTAACACCTGTTCATATCTTTTTAACTCCCATCATATCTTTGATCCTTTCTATACTCTATATAAGAGAACCCTTTGTGATTGGTTTCTATAGAGATAAGCTTTTACAAAGATAAGTTTCTACATCTTTTCAACAACACAGAGTAACAAAACAGAAACTTTTCAAAAACACAATGCAATTATACTTTCTATCATATTTCTATTGTGTTTAAGCTTTATCTTCTTCTTCCTCTTTTGAGCTTCATTGGTAAAATCCTTTATGAAGAAGAATGTTCTTTACAACTACATCCACACATTAAGGTATATTTTTTCTATGTTCTTTTACTGCTAAATCTGCACATTTTCAGGTGCTTTTGTTCCTTATTCTTTTACCTTCTTTATTTGGTATTAACTAAATGGTGTTTTCAATTTCTCATAGTGGGTTTCTATAAGGTGTTATCTTTTCTATCTTGTGGGTTTCAAGATGAGAAAAGGGTTTTCGTTTTCTTGCTTGTAGGGTTCAAGTTAGAAGATGTTGTTGTGAAATGTCTGTGTGTGTATGGTGCTTGTAACTCAGAATTTCATAGTGGAAATCCTTGGTTGAGGATGAATTGGATGTAGACTGGTGGTATGGTTGAACTAGTATAAATCTTGTGTTATTTTTCTTTTCTCTACACTTTTTATCATTCAGATTTGTATAATATATTTTTTGTAATTGAATTGTTTATCATGAATTGAATAAAGATTGTTAATTTAATGCTTTACTCTGAATTTGGTTCTTCTTATACCTTTCGATATACAACCGTCAAATCCTAACTATTGGTATCCGAGCTGTGCAAACTCTAACATTTCCCAATTGAAGCCCAAAATGACTGAGGATTTTGCAAAGGAAACTCAAAATGATTTAAGTTTTCATAGATGAAACCCTAAATGATTTAAGGTATCACAAATAAAACCCTAAATTATTTAAGTTTTCATAAACAAAACCTTGAATGATTTAAGTTTTAATAAACGAAACCTTAAATAATTTTGGGTTTCATAATCGGAACCTTATATTATTTAGGGTTTCACAAATGAAACCCTAATTGATTTATGGTTTCCTAAATGAAACCTTAATTGATTTAGGGTTTTGCAAAAGAAACATTACATAATTTAGCATTTAAATACAAAGTCTTATATTTTTTAGGGTTTCCCAATTGAAGCTATTAATGATTTAGAGTTTACTTAATAAAACTTAAGTGCTTTAGTGTTTCACAAAAGAAAGAATAAATAATTTAGGATTTAAAAAACAAAGCCTTATAATATTTAGGGTTTCCCAATTGAAGACATAAATGATTTAGGATTTTAAAAACAAAACCCTAAATCATTTAGAGTTTCATAAATGAAGACCTAAATCATTCAAGGTTTCACATATAGAACCCTAAATGGTTTAAGGTTTCATAAATAATAACCTAAATGATATTAGGTTTCACAAATGAAACCCTAAATGCTTTATGTTTTCACAAAAAAAATCCTATATTATTCAGGTATCACAAACGAAACCCGAAAGGCCAAAATGTTTTATTATTTCACATATGAAACCCTAATTTATTTAAGTATTCCTAAAGGAAACCCTAAGTAATTTAGCATTTAAAAATAAAGACCTATATTTTTAGGGTTTCCTAATTGAAGTTATAAATGATTTAGGGTTTCTCAAACAAAACCCCAAAATATTTAGCGTTTCACATACGAAACCCTAAATGATTTAGGGTTTCCTCAATAAATCCTAAAAGATTTAGTGCTTCACAAAAGAAACCATCAATAATTTAAGGTTTCAAAAACAAAGCATTATATTATTTAGGGTTTCCTAATTGAAGCCGTAAACGATTTACGATTTCAAACGAAACTCGAAATGGTCTAAGGTTTCACAAACGAAACCATATTCTATTTAGGGTTTCACAAAGGAAACCCTATATCATTTAGGGTTTCACAAACGAAACCTTATATTATTTAGGGTTTCATAAAAGAAACCTTAAGCAATCTAGGGTTTAAAAACAATGTTTTATATTTTTTAGGGTTTTTCAATTGAAGCTAGAAATGATTTCGTGTTTCATAAACAAAACCCTAAAATATGTAGGTTTTCACATATGAAATCCTAAATCATTTAGGGTTTCCCTAATGATATCTAAATGATTTAGGGTTTCACAAAAGAAACAATAAATAATTTAATGTTTTAAAAACATAGCCTTATATTATTTAAGGTTTTCCCATTGAAGTCATAAATTATTTAAGATTTCACGAACAAAGCCATAAATGATTTAGGATTTCACAAACGAAACCTTAAATGATTTAGAGTTTCATAAACAAAACTCATAATGATTTAGGTTTTCACAAACAAAATCCTAAACGATTTTGGATTCCACAGACGAAATTTTATATTATTTTGGGTTTCACAAACAAACTTCTAAATGATTTAAGGTTTCACAAACGAAACCTTAAATAGTTTAGGGTTTTACAAACAAAACCCTAACTGATTTATGGTTCAAAAAACAAAGCCTTATATTATTTAAGTTTTTCCAATTAAAGTCATAAATGATTTATGGTTTCATAAATGAAACCTCAAAGTATTTAGGATTTCACATTTGAAACCCTAAATGATTTAAGTTTTTACAAACAAAACTTTAAATACTTTAAGGGTTTTACAATAAAACCCTAAATAATTTAGAATTTCATTCACAAGTTAAACCATTAATAAAAATTTAAAAATAAAATAATTCATAAATAAAACCCTTAATATGAGAAAAAAATAGAATAATTTCTTAAAAATTTGAAAAAAAATAAATTTTTTTATAAATATGAGAAAACAAGAGAAATGTCATGAAAATTTGAAAATATAACAAAAGAATTATAATGTCTTGAAAATTAAAAAAAAATGAAAATTTGAAAAATATGAATAAAAAAAAGAGTATTATCTTAAAATTATGAAAAAATAAATAAAATTTTTAATATTATGAAAAAACAAGAGTAATTTTGAAAATTTGTAAAAAAAAAAAAAACATGATAAATTTCTTGAAAATTTGATTAAAAAAATGAAAATTTTAAAAATATGAAAAAAATAAGAGGAATATCATGAAAATTTTGAAAAAAAATATGAAAAATATGAGGAATGTCTTGAAAAATAAAAAAAATGAATTTTAAAAAAAAAAGATTAATGTCTTGATTTGTTTTTTAAATTGAAATTTGAAAAATATTAAAAAAAGAAAACTATTTTGAAATTTTGAAAAAAAAATTAAAAATATGAAAACACAATAGAAATCTCTTGAAAATTTGAAAAAAAGAATGAAAAGATGAAAAAAAAAAAAAAGAAGATAAAGGTCTTGAAAATTTAAAAGCATTTGGTACAAAAAAATATATATAAAAAAAAACAAGAATAATATCTTAATTTTATTTTTTGAACATTGATGCATTGTTGTTTTAAAAAAAATGAAAAATTTCAAATTATAAAAACAACAAAAATAATATCTTAAAATTTTTAAAAATATTGGATGAAAAAAAATGGTTACTTATCACAGAGAAATACATATAAATATAAAAATACACATAAAAACATAAAGAGAAATGCATAACACAAAAATAATACAAGACATAAATATTATTATAAATTTAAATAACAGAATTAAAATTTTAATAATAATTTTTTTGATATTAAATTTTAATATATTTTTTTTTCAAAATTAAATAATCAAGAAAAAAAATTAATATTATATAAAAAGTAAAAACTATTTAAAAATTTTGTTAATAATTTATCTTAAGTTTATTATATATTAATTTTAATATATTTTCGGCAGAGTTATCCTACTAGTTTATTAACATGACAATATGTGATTAAAATTATATTGTGATTAAATTCATATTATTAATGAAAAACATGAATGGTAGAAAAAAAAATATACTAGTAAACTTTTATCGACTAAAATGAATCGTGACTCCACCTCCTCGCCACATGTGATATTTTATATATTTTGTGGTGTTACTGATACGATGTTTTGTGGTATTTATAATTTTATAATATAAAATAAGAGAATAAAGAGGTGAGGGATTGATTGTTGTTGTTGCCTGTTGGTGTAGTTTAAGTTTGTTCGGTCTGAGAAGACAACACGACACACGACACACAAAATTTAATCGTTGATGATGGAAACGTTGGCCACATCTTCTGCTGCTGCAACTCTTCCATCTTCCTCTTCTCCCTTTTCAAGAAGAACTTCCCTTTCTCCTCCCAAGTTTCTCCATTTTCGTTTACCCTCCTCCAAGCGTCTGTATTCTATTCACTCACCCCCCTTTTTTTTCTATTCTGCATCAGATTTCATCAATTTTATGATTTTTCTTTTCAGGTGATGATGCTCGCGATTCAGACTCCAACGACAATACCCTTCCGATTCTCAGTGATCGCAGCCTCTCCCTCTCCCCTCTCTCCAAAGTACGTCTTTTTTCCTTTCCCAAAATTTCAACTTCAATTGCATTCCCTGTAATGGACACCAAAAGATTGTTTTTGTTTTTCTAGTTTTTTTTTTTCGGTAAAAATAAATAACTTAAATTGTATTATTCCTTTTACCGAATTTATGCTTCAATTCGTTTCCATCCCTAACATAGCTGAATTTTCAAAGGGTCGATTATGTTTCGTGAAATGGGTGCAAAATAAAAATAAAAATTGTTGTCATGAATATATCCAATCGTGATAGTCCTTTCCCAAAATCTGAACTTGAACATATCGGTGTCTTGCAAGTTGCCTGAGATGTAATGGAGGAACAAGTTTTGTTTATTGTTTTTGGTCATGATTAGAATTTGGTGGGGTCAGGATGCTGCGATGGGGCTGGTGCTGAGTGCTGCGGTGGGTAGAGGATGGACCACAGGCTCAGGGATGGAAGGCCCCTCTGTTCCGGATAGCGAATCGGGAATGGGGAACATCTCCACATTCCCATGGTCTCTCTTCACAAAATCACCTAGGAGAAGGATGCTCGTGGCTTTCACTTGTACTATCTGTGCCCAGCGAACTACACGGGCTATTAATCCCCATGCTTACACTGATGGCACTGTTTTTGTGCAGGTAACTTCTCTTTTTTGTTTCATGGCTCAATCATTTTCTTGGACTGAACTGTTATGTATGTGTGGTGTGCTGCTAGACTAGTGGTAGAATGGCTTGCCACAGCCAGCTTCAAGCATTTTCAATGTCAAAGCCTTAAAACCAGATTCTGACCTTTTTTTTTTTTACAGTGTTGTGGATGCAATGCATATCATAAGCTCGTGGATCACTTGAACTTGTTTCAGGAGACAAATTGCTATTTGAATTCAAGTTTTAATTATAAAGGAGAAGGATGGGATGATCTGAAGTTCAGGTATATGGATGATGATGATGATGACAATGATGATACATTCCCCATTTCATGAGTGAATTGCCTGCACATGGATCATATACTTTCAGTTTAAATGTCTTGTATATTTTTAGGTTTTCATGCTTTATAGTAAAATATGCCATCGACTGGATTGCATTGTATAGTAACAATAATAAAGCTTTGAACACATTTGTATGATCATCGATTTGATAAGACGTTACATACTTAAAAGTTAAAACAGCTGTCATGCACTTCCTTGAACTTATGCTTGCAACACGATAAGCTTTCTTGAATGATATCTAAGGATGAAATAAGGTATACATCCTTACCTGCATGACCACCCTATCACTTCACTGTCTTGCTTTATGAAGTCATTTTTATTATACTGAGGTTTTCATTGATTATTCTCTTTTCTATTCATCCAACCTCATTTTAGGTGCATGCTTGCAAACTTAAAATAGTAAAATTAATCGTTGCATTATAGCCTACAGGGTTCAAATTCACATACTCCAAAAGTGGACCACCGTCCATTACATAAAAATATAAAAATTACAATGTCCATGACTAATGACCTCGCAGAGGAAACTTAGGGAAAAATATACTATACTAGCTAGAAATGTAAACAACACATGGCTAAGGCTTAAGGGGGTTTACAATTTACATACAATGGTTAACATTGCAAGGTTTGAATGGCTAAGAAGTAACTAACGAGGCCCTATGGATCATAATATGTGCCACATTTCCTCCGCAAAGAAATCTGTGCTTCTGCAGTTGGTTCACTTGATTATAATTTTTCAGAACCAACTTCATGTTCTATTGTTCTGTATTTTGCTATTTAGTGTTCTATATTTCAAGTTCCAAAGCATATGTCGACCATCTAGTACGCTTACAGTGCGATTCCTTCTGTTATCTTTCTAATTTATCGTCTGATATGCTATTAGTATGAACAATTTTGCCGAAGCAAAATGAAGCAATAAGAGATTGTGTTCATTGCTTGAGAGCGTAGTAGTCTCCACCTCAGACCAAAGTATCCGTGCAGTGGTTACTGCTAATTTTGCCACCCGCAATAGGAGGAGCAGCACGGATCATTAGACTCTGAAAAAATGCTACCATCTGAAATACAACGTGTGATGTTTTAAGTGAATGACCAAGGAACGCTGGCGGAACCAATTAACAAATAATGATGAAAAATTCAAACAGTCAGCAGATGAGCCAAGACTAACTACATCAATGATTATAATAAACCCAAATCTTGTTAATGCATTTTGGTATGTTAGGACATAGTGACTTCATGGAATATCATCTTACCAGTGCTAGTCCAAGGCACATTAGACTGAAGCCAGGATAATAAAACGGTGCTTCTTCTGACAGGAATAAGGCTGCATACGATGAGAAGCTTATTAGTTTTTTTTCTTCCCCACCCCAATTCAGTAGTACTTTTCGCTCTTAATCATAGTTATACCTGTCAGTGGACTGAAAATTAATGGAGCAATGATGTTGGCGAAGGAACTAATTGCTGAAAGACATCCTTGAACCATTCCCTAAATCAAAGACTGATCAGTTAGACAAAAAGCAAGAGAAAAGAGTTAACACTTTCTGTACATATAATAAATTTGAAGTTGTCACTCAAGGCTACAAAGTGACTTTCAACAACAGAATTATGTAGCAAGACTTTTCAATATTAGAATCTGAACTTTCTGAGAACATGCTTAAGCAAATGTGTTAAATGGAGAAAATACAAGTCCTTTTTTTTTTATTAGGGATACCTGTTCATTAGGTCCAACTTGCTTCGATGCAATGCTGCATAACTGTGCCAACCACATGACATATGTGAGAGATCAGAGTAGTATTTCAAAGTAATAAAACAAATACATTTTTGGTTGCGGGTGTCACAGATAAGCAAGAAACTTACACTTGGGCGCACAAAAACTGCAAACACAGAGCAACCTGCTAGAGCATAAGGGACCTGCATGATTTTCAACAGTCTTAGAGGCTTGTTAATTTCTAAAAGTGATAAGAAAATAGCAAAGTGTAAGAAGAAAATTACCCATCCTGACCATGCTATGCTGTAGACAATGACCTGCATAGCATCATATATTGTGAAGCGTCATTATTAGTTTCAGTGTGATACACTGTTAGGGTTATCAGAGAAATCTTGGGAAGAGAAAGACTTGAATTTACATTTATGCAGCTAATTAAGAGCCCTGTGGAGAGCAGCTTCTCCTCTCCTATTACAGGCACTAAAATGGGCATGAAAAGTAGCTGCAAGTAGAAAACCAATCAACCACAAGGCAATTAGAACAAGTAACATTCCCAATGGAATTTAATTAGGGAAAGTAAAAATATTGAATTGATTAAATTTAAAGAACACGTAGTATAATAGAAGACAGGCTAGATATGCTAGGACTCGAGGCTTACTTGTGCAACAGTGGCTCCAATCCCAGTAATCATAAACAAATCAGCAAACTGGTTCTTGTTGAATTGAAAACGTGCCTTTAAATAATAAAGCAATACGGCCATCATGCCACCATCTGCAAGACTATTGAAGAACGAAACAATGGCCGCTTGGGAGAATGTGGGACTGCAAAAATGTAAGATCAAAACCTCTACTCTATCAAAGAGATTTTGTCCAATCTATAAATAGCAATGGCTTACGTACGTACCTACACTTGAGCAAACAAATGAAATCCCCAAAGGAGGGAAGTTTCTTAAATGTTCCTGTTGATGAATCATGATCAGCCTCAGCACATGGTTTTAATAGTGGGTGTCTGATGGAAGCAGCAGGTACACTATCCTTAAGGAAGATTCTCATGTAGAGCAATGCAATCATTGACAAGACTGAAGCAACCTGGAATGTCAAAGCAGTGGATAGGAAACGAGCGAGTAATGTTCCACCAACAAATGACGCTGATCCAACACCAGCAAGTATTCCGAATGCCGATGTTCGTTTCCCATCAGGAACCTTGTCTGCCTAATTAATCATCAAAATGCCACTACATTAAATACATGTTATCATTTGCATGCCTAGCTAGCTAGTAGCTACAATATAATTTGATTCAGAACTGCGTACCACATATGCAAGAGCGAGGCAGTGGAAGGACCCTTCGCCTGCCATGGCAGCTAGAGTTTTCACAACATAGTAGGCGTAGAAGAATTGGGTATCCCTGCTATATGCCAATATCACTGCAAATATATCATACCATTAATAAATTCATTCATATTTAACCATCATAACCAGGTTAGAAATATAATATTATTAATTAAATTAAATCATTTTCTTAATTAAAAAAAAAGGAAGGACGAAAAGTGTATATGGATATTTATGTAGTGTTATAATATTATAATAATTAATTATATTATGTAATTAGATAAATATATTTAAATATAATTTAATTTTTATTTTTGAATAAATATTTCATTTTTATATAATAATTATTATTGTAAAAATAATGATATTTTATTACTTTTAATATAAATATCTTTAAATCAGTTATATTAATATTCTAGATATATTTATACTTTTTATTTTTTGACAAAATATTTAAATATAAATTATTTGTGGTTAGTATTTTTATTTTATCAATTATAATTTTAAAAGTTATGGATACTTACATTTATATTATTTTTTTTTTTAATAATTTAATTTTTTAATAATTCTTTATTTAAAGAATTAAAATTTATATCAACATTTAATTAACGTGTTAAATTTAATTATGAACATTATATAATAATATAATAGATTGATTTATTAAAATTTCAAATATATTAACAAATATTTTCCTTTTTTTATAATTTTTTTTGTATATTTTTTTAATTATCTTTTATATTTTGAATGACTAACATAATTTAATTTAATTTATTAGATTTTTAAAATATAATAATATATTTATCTAAATATTTTTAATTTATCAATTTTTATTATGAATTTATGAAAATTTTGATGATTAAATTTAATATAAATAATCTTAAATCTTAAACTTTTAATTTATTATTATTATTCTTATTACTGCTTTCTATTTATTTTTTTTATGGAATCAAATTTGACCCATGAGCCAAATCCTCGCTCCGTCCCTGGTTGTATATATCGGAAATGGGGTAAGGACTGTTTCGTTTTTTTTGGTCCGTAATATGGAAGCATCTTTAATGATTAGGCTTCCCACGAAAGGAATCACGCCCAAGTGAAGTATTCATCAATAGTTTGGAAAAAACAAAATACGCAAAAAAAAATTAAGAATACTATGTTTAATAGAAAAAAAAAAAAGATGATGAGTTAATTTTTATAAAATTAACTTAAAAATTATGATTAAATAAAGAGATAAAATTATTTTATACTGTTTGAATGGATAAATATTAAACTCTAATTAATAAGAATAATTTGTTGAAAAAGATAAATATAATAGTAATAGAAACAAAAGCAAAAGAAGAGACCTTGAGGAATGACAGAGAGTGTGAGAGGAAGTGTTAGTAACGCTTTCCTGCCATATCGGTCCGACAAGTTTCCTATTAATGGTGTCATCACCACTGACCCCACTCCAGCCATCTGCAACATCCATCAAACACAATTAGTGCAGCTCGCTTCCATTCCATGTTCATTCTTTTTTCTTTTTGCTTTTTCTTAATTTCATTTCATGTCGGTAACAATTATCTTTTTGACCAGACCTTCCACCACTATTAAGTGGAATATATAGTGCATGCACATGGATGTAACCAAAATTTGATCCCCAAAACTGTAAAAGTAAAGCACAGACTATATATTATATAATAATATGCTTTGCTTGGCTTAAGATATGGTCATGATATACCATTAATTTAATTTTGTTTTATGAAGTGACTTTCAAATTCAACCTAACTAAGTTTCTGATTTAGGGACAAAAAAGAAAATTTATATATATATCACGTCAAATGTTGAGATTTACCTAATTGGTAGGATTTCATATAGATTACGTACCGAAACTTGTAGTACGTCATATAAAATGGAGTAATCTCCCTTCCTTCTCAATTTTTCACAACCCCCAAAATAAATTATGTCCAACAACCAAGTCTATCTAGGTAGATGCTAAGAATAGGTAGTTACAGATTTATTGAGTCATTTCTAAAAACTAGTACGAGTAATTTTTATAATTAGGTACGTAGATTCTAATTTTTCTTTTATAAAAACTCGCATATCTTATTATGTAGTATTGTACAGAGTCAGAGTTATTTTAAAAAATGTTTAAATGGAGTAGTCTTATCGTATCCCAAAATGAAAAATGAGCGATAGGAAGAAAAAAAAAAGTAAGAGACGTAGTAAATAAATAATATGATAAAAAGAAAATGACAGGAGTAAAAGAAATTGATATATGGTTTTAACTATAAGCATGATGTGCGAAGTGTGAAGATGTAAAAAGAAAGAAGAATATATATACTGACAGCTTGTTGGAAACCAGAGAGGTAAATGGCAAGGGAGCACTGATCTTGAGCAGGGCAAAGTGCAGCCATGGTTACGTCGGTGATTGCTGGAAGAGTTATGACACCGCCTAATCCCGTCACAAACATTGTCACTAAAAGGTGTCCCAGTCCTCCTAATCCCTCCATTATTTTGAAGGTACTGATCCGGCTCACTCACTATATATATATTGTGAGTGGAGTCAGAGAGTGTGTGTGTGACCAAGAGAGAGAAACAAAACACGAGATTCCAAAGCAAAAGAACCCAAGAGACGTAGCTTCCAAGTTGCTCAATGAAACTTCATGGATTGTTGGATATACCGTATTGTTTTGTGCCTTTCCAATTTTGACTCCTTCGTCTAAACCTCACGTTTCCCCTCCTTTTTCAACACTACACACATGCCGTCACAATTCATAAACATACATACATCTCTTTTTTTCTTTTTGCCTTTCAAATAAATAAATAAATAATACTCGATCTTTTATTATGTCTTCTTATATACAGTAGTAGTTTAAACTTTTAAGTTTAAAATCAGGAAGAAGAGAAATTAATACAGCCATTAAAAAAAATAATGGAGGTGTAAATTTCTCTTGACCTATTTTACACACCCTACATATCTATACTGGGCAATTTGGCGGTGGTTAAGTATTAGGCTATATATGAGAAATGTGACATTTGCACTTTCGGATGGCCAAGAAATTTAAAATGTTAGATATGGAAAAGTTGTTGAGTGGTGTTCAAGTTTAATTACATGAATCAAAAGTAAAAAAAAAAAATGAACAATATTCATACAGGAGATTTATCCTCCAAATTATAAATATTATATTTCTCAACTTTTTACTTTCTTAATTCCCCACACAGTTAATGGATTGAGTGAACAGCTTAATTCGAAGCCAATAGACAGTGACAGAATGGTAAAGTGATTTGAGTGATCACTTGGAGTGAACGATACTACTCAAGCTTATTATTGAACTTAGTAGTTCACCAAGTTATCCAACAATAACATCCCGCAGAAACAGAAATATATAGTTCTTTCGACTTATAATCTTAATTTATTAATTGAAGTTTGGAGATGCATATATCTATAATGCGTAAATTAGTAGCTCAACCTAATGATTTGATGACAAAAACGTGAAATGACCTTTACAGTTTCCTACAAGAAATTAAATGGTTAATTATCTGCAAGGTACCCTGAAGCCGTGATGATATGTTAATTAGTGTTGAATATTGAATATTAATATAGTTTTAGTTAATGGGCAACGACTTTAAACTCAATTTAGTAACTACGAGTGAATGATTTCCAATTAAACATAAATGTTTGCCAATTATATTGAAGAAAACAATCTGGTAAGTCGAAAAAGAGAAAGCAAACTGTAGGATTATTTATTCAATATAATGTGTAAACAAAAGAGAAATATCACGCAAACTTTAGTTCTCTCTCTCTCTTCTTTTTCTTTTTTCATCTTTTTCTTTTACTAATTCATTAACTCTCTTTATAGACATACATTGGGAAAATAATATAGTACTACTTTGGAAAGGGGTTACATTTTGACTAGGTAAACCTGACACCATGTGTAATCTTTACATGGCATAATGCTAGTAGCCAGGCACAACAAATTAAAAATAATAAAGCCAGTATTAAAAATTGTATTGTTTTAAACTTTTAATTAATTATGCAAGAATTAGTTTAAAGGTAAAGAATTATGTATCTATTCTGAAAAGTGGTGATGAGTGAAAACAGAGTTACTAGATTTTTAATTCTCACTTTAACAAAGAAAGAAGCAAATACTTTTGTTTTTCGGCTGAAAGGGGAATACTTGAGCAGTTGAGCAGTGGGTGAAGTACCTAGGTCACTCAGGAGATTGTGGAAAATGGCCCAAACAATAGGACAAACTCAACTGACCCAATCCAATTGTATACAACGTTTATTCTCTTATTTTGACCAAAAAAGGGGGAAATACTACTGGGATAAATATGGATATTGGAATTTGGGTAGGTAATAAGAAAAATAAATAGCACTCATTGTTACTGTTTTCTAGGATTTGTGTCAAGTATTTCCTTTAAAATAGCAGAATATATGTTCTGTTTTAGTTAGTTGAATGAATATATTAGTCAATAAGTTGTTACTATAATTTAAGAGCTGATAAGTTTGTTTGTGTTGGTAGATCATGATTCTTGTTATCTTAGCAATATAACTACATGTTTTTTTTTCATGTAAAGGTTAAATCATGAATATATATCTACACACAAAAAAAAAATCATAAATCGTGTATCTTTCTTGATCTCTTTAATTAGAATAAATATTACTCTTTAACTCTTTTTTTTTTCTTCTTCATTTGCCTCTCTCTTGTTGTCAAATAATTGTTTGTTAAAATAGTCAATTGGCATCAAGAGTTGTCTATTCTTACAGGATTTATAACACGGAGTTTAAAACAAATTAATCTTTCGCAAGTTTCTCCTCCTGTATATGACTTTTGGAAATTAAAACTGAGAAAGGAAAACTACTTATAGAGGCATTAATTAGATCTTTGATAACTGAAGAAGAAGATTATGAAGTTCCATACTAACAACTTTAACAATACAAAATTTGTTCTAACACCTCGTTATTTTAACATTTAAACTAGTTTCTGCATTTTCCTCTTATTCAATTCAGTGATGTTTTTGAAAACAGTTTACATAAACAAAGGTGTCATTTTGGCGCATGAAATGAAGATATTAATTCCAGCTAGCAAGACAGAATTGAACTACCCCTATCTTATAAAATTGGTTAGACCATCGAAATTTCGTGGAATTCACGTGTATACATTATTAATATTTAGTTTAATCAACTTAAGTATTATTAATCTTTAAATCTTTTTAATGGTGTAACTTTTTAAAAATTATTTCTAATAAATTTTAAAAAAATAAACTTAAATCATTTTTTTTCAAGAAGAATCATTATAATTTTTTAATAATTTATTTTTACAAACTAGAAATATATAAAATATATTTTGGCGCAATAAAAAAAAATACACACATAACTAAATTATATTTATTTAAATGATAAAATATATTTAATCTCATAAATAAAAATATATATATAAATGAAATATATTTATTTACAACGGCTAGATTTTTATAACGGCTAATTTTTTTTTACAAATATTACATATTTAAAAAGAAAATAAAACAAAACATAATCAAAATAATTAATAAAAGTTACATAATTAAAAACTAATACACGATAATAATTATATAATTAAAACCTATGTAACTATCTAAAGTTCATATAATTAACATCCTGAATTAATAAAGATAAAATAGAGGTGTAACATATTGATAATTTGTGATATTGAAATTATTTTGTGTGTTGTGAAGAATTTGAAAAATTTGAATTTGTGGGAGGTTGAAAATTTGACATATAATTAAATCACGAATTTACATTGAATCGACTTTGATTTGAATTCATTGAATGAAAACAAATGAAAGAATTTGAGAATTTTTTAGAATGAAAATAAAAGAAATTTGAAAATTTCTAATTGCGTAAAAAAATTATTAAAATATTCTATTTATAAAAAATAAAAAAAGTTAAACGACTAGTAAATATTAGTTCAACGGCTAGTAGATCATTTAGTTTATTTAAAACTAATTATAACAACAACTTTCATATAATAATAATAAAAAAAAACATTAAACAACTAATAAATATTAGTTCAACTGTTAGTAGATATTTTAGTTTATTTAAAATTAATTGTAATAAAATTTTTCATAATAATATAAAAAAAATATTAAATGACTAGTAAATATTTTAGTTTATTTAAAATTATAATTATAACAACTTTAATAATAATAATAATAAAAAATTCAAAAAGGGTTTTAAAAAAAAATTATTAAAAAATAAAACATAATATGTTTTTATTTATTTATTTTTATAAGCAAGTTGCTTTGCAAATAACAAATATTTATTATTTTACAAAGGGGTATGCTTGACAAACATCATATTTCCTTCAAAATAATACTCGACAAACAACTCATTATAGATATTCTTAAAAGTCACCCATTATAGATGTTCTTAGAATCCAGGAATAGTTGATGAACCCATCCTCCTTTCCTTTCCATGCTGTTAAGTGTTAATCATAATTATATATATACGTACACCTCTAATTTCCTTTTCTTAAACCTAAAATTAAGAACTTTTCCTTTACTTTCCAATGTTTCCGAGTAGGGTACGTAAAATCACTAAAATATCAAAACTTGTTTCTCTATTCAGTATTTACCCACGCAGGCCATCTCGTAGGGTGACTTTGTTGTGACTCATGTCATGTCGCCAGCTAACCACTTTGCTTCACGTCTAGGGATCTTTTTTCAACAAATAAAATTATACCAACTTTTTAATTTAAAAATAATCTAATATTATTCTACATTTCTTCAAGGATGTGAATGTTGCACTGAGATCATCTTATAGAGAAGAAACTTTGACAAAATACTATAGTAAAAAGTAACTTTATTCATTTTTTGGTTAAATAATTTTTATATCTTTATAAAAAAAAAAATTTACTCTGTATCTTTATAAAATTTTTGTTATGTTTTTTTTCCTATAATATTTATTTATTTTCATTATCCTACTTATTAATTATATAATATCATCTCAACTGTTAATTAATGACTCAATATGTATCAACAATTAAGATGATGATACGATAAAATTCAAAATAAAATATATATATATATATATATATTACAAAGATACAACATAATTTTTTTTTATAGACTCAAAGTAAAAAATAAGTATTTTATTGAGATCCAAAACTTATTTAATCCTATATTTTTTTTTTATTAATTCTTCTAATACTTTTTAAATAAAAATAAATAGATTTAATATTTTCAAAAAAAAATAATATATATATATATATATATATTTTTTATTTTATTTTTTTATACCAGCAATATTGTTCTCAGACTTAAAGTATTTACACATCCACATGGCTGTAACCATTAAATAATACTCCACGCTAAAATAAAGCCTTAGGCCTTCTCTGGAATTATTCACAGCAAAATCTGATGTTGAAATTCAATTCCACATAACCAAATTAATTTGCCATCCGTTCTCTACCCTCTAGAATTAGGCTGCGGAGGGAAAAATCTAGAAAGTATACATACGGAATTCAACTAAGTTTTGTCAAACAGGGCGAGCCAATAAATACGATTAATGACAGCTACAACAAATGTATATAAAACGGAAACAAATAGTAATAATTAAAAAAAAGCCCTGATACCAAACCGCAGGTAGAGGAAAGATTCAAGCTAGAGAATGTATATAAAGTAGAATGTTTATTATATATGTGTGTATGGTTTTAATTAATTAACTTGAAACCATTTTCTGTGGCCATCTCCAGAGAGAGAGAGAGAGAATGTAGCCCTTGTAGTTGAAAAAATTCCATTCCATGCAAACGTGTCCTTTTCATTATAATTGGCCCATGTGAGCGGTTGGAGAAAACTTGGTTGATTTCAGTATGATTTATCATAAATAATGGCACCTCCCTCTATATTGACTACTCTGTTTATTAATTAAATTTAGTACAGCAATGCCAGATAAGTAGGCCAATATTTTTATCATTTTTTATTCATCCATCATCTCTCTCTCACTCTCTATATATACATACACAAGGTTGGCTCATGGCAGCTTCAACTTTCATAACTATATAGTGAACTGGAATTTAGAAGAATATATATGGAGTTAAAGGATGGCTCATTGAGGAGAGGATATGAGTTGTTGAAAGGTCAGAAGAAGCAAAAGAAGAAGAATAGAGCAAAGGGTGTGTTGGAAAAAAGCAATATTAATGCTCCAATAATAAAGGGAAATGGAGTAGTTTCATGCACAGAGGAAGTTGGAGGAGGGGTTGTGAGGATGAAGATTGTGGTGAGAAAGAGCGAGTTAAAGCAGCTGGTGGAAGTCATGAATATGAATGATATCAAGTCAACAATGTCTTCTTCTTCAGTGCTGGAACAACGATTGAATCTGTTACTGTGGAAGAAAAAGTATTTGTCCAGAGCCAATGGGAATAATAATCGCCAAAAGTGCTGGAGTCCTGTCCTACAAAGCATCCCTGAAGAAGACAAATTAGTTTAACTGTCTCTGGATTTTCATTGTTATATTATTCTAGTTTTTATTGGCTAATGTATAAACTCCAAGCAAAATAAAACAAGTCTAGGTTATGCAATATTATACCAAAAGGTCTTTACAGAGTGATTAAGTTGTAAATCATTTTTCTAACACAGACTTTAATGTAATTACATTATTATAAAAATAAAAATATATTTTTTATTACTATATTATTAAAAAAAAATATTTATCGACTTTGTCTATATTGAAATAAGAATATTTAGATTGCAACTTATTGGTATCAGTTTATATTGAGTACGAGTGGCACACCAACTGTGTTAATGGCTAGTTGCAAGTAGTAGAAGTTAGTTTCTTTTTACAAGTGTGGAATCTCATTTGTACATGCAGGAACTCACTTTATATGTGCAGAAATTCACTTTGCTTTTGTATATTGTTAGATGGTGTATGACAGAGAACGGAAGAGTAAAAAGGTTATTTGAGCTATGAGTTAGAAGAGAACTTAAATTCAAGTAATCACAGAGGTTTTCCTTTGTGTGTTGTGCACTATTTTTTTTTATCAACAAAAGAGAAGAGGTTTTCTGGCTATCAGAAAAAGAAAGAAAGAAATAAAGAGTTGCTGTTTTTTATTCTTGCGGTAAATATTATAACATCAACGTGGTTGATAAAAGATGAAAGAAAAACTCAAATTCAGTTCAATAGATTATGAGGTATAATTTCAGGAAGTCATTCAGAAAGTTAAAAAAAAAAAAAAGCATCATAAATTAAAAGATTGAGATGAGCCCACTTGTATGCTTCTGAATTAATTTGACTGTTTATTAAGAAGAAAAAGAAAAAGTATTTACAGTTTACAACAGAATGAATGAAGTAAATGCTAAACTCATCTACTGGTGAAACTGAGTTGAGTTGTGTTGTGTTGTGAGTGAAACTAATATTGATCTTGATCTTGATCTTGATCTTGATGATGAGTAAAGAAGGCAAGAAAAGTGTGGAAAAGGGTGGCAGTGTTGAGGCAGAAACAGCAGCAGTTTTGTTGTTGATAGGAGGGAATGAAATCATAGGTGGACATTGGCTGAAGATAAGCAATAGCAGCATGTTTGAGGAGGGAATTCTTTATGGGAATCTCATTCCACATGTTTGGTTCCAAATCCAAATCCAATCCTATGATGTCCCTCAGACTCGTGTACGAGTACGACATCCTCACCTTTCCCATCTTCTTTCTTTTTCTTTTCACACTCTCTGTTCCTGCAATCCTTCCATCTTATTGGAGAGAGATTTAACAAACAAATCTCCAATATTTACTCATTCAGTTTATGTGGATAACTGTCCTTGCTCTTATCTCACACTACTCTCTATTCTGTTTCTTATTAGGTTGTTAATTTTATTTTATTTTTGTTAGGGAATCCACGATATCATAAAAATATAATTCAAAATTTAAATAACTACTGCATTATAAAACTTAGAATCACCAAAATAAAAAGAGAAGGAGACAAAGATCTTCAATAGTGTTTGAAATTATTTTTAATAAAAATATTACAGAAAAGTTGTTGTTCTGATCTTCGGTGCAAAACAGAAACGTGTTTGGGTTTCTCATCCCTCTCTTTCTTATGTAACAAACAATGCATAAATTCTCTTTCTGATACACACTATACTGCTGCTGTTACTAATTTCCCCAGACAGGTAAAATGTATTATTATTCACTATTTTTTTCTTTTTTATTTAATACATTACTATGTTTTTCGTTTCACGCTTTTCAAATTTCTAAAATTTTATTTTATGTTCTCCTGAGATACTCATTGTTCTCTGTTTCATTCAATTGTGTGAGGCATTTTGTTGATTTACTTCTAACAAGCCTGCACAAATAACCATGAGGCATTTGGGAATGAATTTTGTGCTATCTTTATTGTGTTCCCAATATTGGGCTTTGCATAAGGGATAAGACTAGAGCTTAAATCACTATGACGCAATGATTTTTTGGTTGCTTCTATTTCTATATTAGTAGTTCAGACTTCAGATTCTGTTTTGAGAATGGAGGAACGGTTAGGAAAGGAAAGGAAGGAAGATAATTCAATTTTGTTCAAGCAAACAAAATTTGGAAAATAAAATGTGAGGAATTTAGTTTGTTGCACTTTTGTCATCTTCAGTTTATTTTCTTCTTCATACTTGTGCTAGTTTTAATTAGTTTAGCTTCAATTTTTTTTTTCAAAAGTTTTCTCATTTTTTAACAAAAATTAAAAGCAATTCCACGAGATTGGTCTTTTAAATAATTTTTAATTCTCCCCCTGTGGCAAACGTTGTGAGGGGGAAGAGCACATTATGTTGATTTCTGTGAAGCTATAATTAAGCTGACAAATCTCCATACTTGATGAAGTTGGAATGCAGAGTTACTGAGATTTATATAGCAAAAGTGAAGTGAAATGGGATCCAATGATGCTGAATATGTGGCATTGGGAGGAGAAGGTCTTCTCCAAAGTTAGAGGAGAAGATGAACAAGTTTTCATTGTACCTCTGATCTTTTTTATATTTTATGAGGTCTCAGGAGGACCTTTTGGTGTGGAAGACACTGTGAGAGCAGCTGGTCCATTGTTGGTTCTCATTGGTTTCTTGCTTTTCCCATTCATATGGAGTGTTCCAGAGGCACTCATAACTGCAGAAATGGGTACTATGTTCCCAGAGAATGGTGGATATGTGGTTTGGGTTTCATCTGCATTGGGTCCTAACTGGTTTCCAACTAGGTTGGATGAAATGGCTTAGTGGGGTCATTGACAATGCTTTAAATATGAAATTGTCTATTTTTTAAAAAATGTTGATTTTGTTTATTTAGAAAGTTAAGTTCATATAGTTCACATTGATATAGTTTGTATTAATTTCTGTTATTGTTTATTTGTTTGTGGATTTGACAATATTTTTTTGAAAAGTTGTTATTTTTTAATTTTGTAGAAGAAATTAAAAATATACTTATAAAATGTGTGTTCTGTTTTGTAGAATGATAAAAAAAAAGTCCATTACCACCACCGCCAATCACTCCCTCTTAATATGATACTCAACATATGTCAACTCAGAACTAAAACAAGAGGATTTATTATAACAACAAGAAGCTTCAATTGAACAACCAGAAGGATATCTATTTTATTTTGAATTTTTCAGATTAGGTGAATTAAGTTTAAAGGAATCAATAATTAAATTTAAAAGTATTATTATATCAAACTTATTTTGTGCATTAATATATAATTATATTCATTTGTGATTGAAAATGATTTTTGTTCTAAAAAAATAAACAAAATTTAAAAATCTATTCTATTTTTAAAAAAAAATTAATTTAACTTTTTTTTAAAAATACATTACCGATCCAATGACCCAACCCATTCATGATTGGATTGGGTTGGATTGGATTTGAAAATAAAACCACACAACCCAAAAATTGATTAAGTTGATCAAGAATTTATGCAAATCCAGCTCAACCCCAACCTGCGAACACCCCTATTATAAAGTGTCTGTTGGGGAAAACTGGAGCAATATTGATGTGTGTGCTTCCAACACTACTGATATTTGTTGTTTTAGCTCTTGCTTCTTTCAAGGTCTTCATTATAAGCTTCTCAGCTGTGATCATAGGGCTTCTATTAAGGCCTTCTTTGAAATATATGGAGCAGAAAAGATGGCTTAGATTCTCTGTTAATCCTGATCTTCCAGATATTTATGCTACCTAGACTTTGTATTTCGTAGTTGTTTTTATTGTAATTCTTTTGTAAGAATTGAATGCATGCCTTTTTCTTCTCCTGTCCCTAACGCACGTTTCCTGTTTCTCTGTTCAATTGTAGTATCTGATGCTCCTATGTCTATGTCATTAGATGAGTATTTTATTGTTTATGCACGGTGTAAGAAATTTTATATTATTATAACCAATCATTTAAAATTATTATTGTAAAAGTAATATATATAGTAGTTTGTAATTAGGTAACAGTATAAATTGCATACATTATTTACTCCATAAGATGAGCTTCAATTTTTTCTTATTGCAGATGTCATTGTCAGTTTTTCACTATGTAAAATATACAATTTGTGACTACTGTTCCATAGGGTAATTAATTTTCTCTCTGTCTTGGGTACTTTTTTTTTTTTTAATTTTGTTTTATTTTTCCCCGGTAAAGACCTGCCTGTTTTGTTAGACCTACTAGACCCTGAATCATAATTATCAGTATTTCTTTCTTTACAGATGAGCAAGAAAGATACAAACAAGTAGGATTTGTGGGCTTAACTCTGGAAATGGAAAGTATAGGTCCAATACAAGATTTGTTTTTTGTCTTTTTCTTTCCAAACACAACATTGTCGTGTGCTCAACTCAAGGGAAAGAAAGTGTTTCTAACTACAAATGAATATATTAAGAAGAAGGTTGTCTTCATGGAAAATGCAAGAACCTGTTGATGAAGGCTAGGCCGATGAATATGCCGAACATTGCACGTGGCAAAATCCAAATGGAAATATCAGAAACAATGAGATGAGTCATGATCGAGGATATATACCTTCACAACACAAGAATGTGGCAGTTCGGATGATTAAACAACAGATCGGACATACCAATGCTTCTTGTGCAAAGGAATCGCCGCTCTTGGCTTTTGTGTGAACCAAAGCAAACATGTTACTATGATGATAAAAGATATAACCAGAATAACGTTGTGAAACAACCCTACGGGAGAAAGCAGAATTGGTTGGTTGGCCATAGCAAAATTTATTTTCTTGTAGTGAGACAAGAATAATAAGAAGAAGAAAGTAAAGGAAGAAAACATGGGCAGCCAGAAAGTGTCACCATTAATTACGAGCAGCCCAAAGAAAAACTCAAACTCAAAAACACTCCATGAAATGTTTCTGCAGGAGAGTCCTCATTTCACCATCCCATCTTCTCCTTCAGGAAATGAAGAACTTCTCTCCACCATTTCTTACTGCACCTTTGTTTTCACCTTCACTGACCCTTCAGAATCTCCTGCACAAAGAGACGCGAAGAGGCTTCAACTCACAAGACTAGTCTCTATATTGAAGTCCTCGAAGAAGCCAGTGCATGAAAAAATTATGGGGCCTCTAGTGGCAATGATCTCAGCCAACCTCTTGAGGCCACTCCCTCCACCTTCCAACCCTTCTTCTTCTTCTTCTTCCACCACAGACTTGGCAGAAGAAGAAGACCCCATCTCTATATTTTCGCCCCAATGGTCCCATCTCCAAATAGTTTATGAGATACTTCTCAAGCTTGTTAACAGCACAGACCAAAAAGTACTGAGAGAGTGTATAGATCATTGTTTCCTCCGCAACCTCCTAGGACTTTTCCAGTCTGAGGATCCAAGGGAACGTGAGAGTTTGAAAAACGTGTACCACAAGGTATATTCCAAGTTCATTTCTGATCGGTCCTTCATGAGGAAATCGATGACAGAGGTACTCTTGAACTATGTGTTTGAGACAGAGAAGCATCCGGGCATTGCGGACTTGCTTGAGATATGGGGAACCATAATCAATGGGTTTACCGTGCCACTGAAGGAAGAGCACAAGCTGTTCCTCATGAGAGTGCTGATTCCTCTGCACAAGACGAAGGGGATGCAAGTGTACTATAGGCAATTGGCTTATTGCGTGTCACAGTTTGTGCAGAAGGAGCCTATGCTTGGAGGGGTTGTTGTTAGAGGGATTTTGAGGTACTGGCCTGTCACTAACTGTCAAAAAGAAATCTTGCTAATTGGGGAATTGGAAGATCTGGTCGACAATTTAGACCCTGACCAGTATCGTAAGTTGGCCTTGCCCTTGTGTACCCAGATAACAAAATGCATTAACAGTTGGAATTCCCAGGTATAATTCTCCATAATTTCACTTCACTCTACTGCAAGGTATTTTGTAAGAGTTAAAGCTCACAATTTTGGATTATAGGTAGCGGAGCGTGCACTGTATATGTGGAACAATGAGCAGTTCGTGAAAATGGCATTAATAGGAACGGTAGAAGTATTTACTGTGATTGTAGAAGGCATGGAAAAGAACCTGAAGTGGCATTGGAGCAAGAGCGTGAGGCAACTAACAGAAAGTGTGAAGGTGATGCTGGAAGAAATGGATCCAGATTTGTATTCGAAGGGTCTCATGGACATGGAAGCTAAAGAATCAATGGCAAATCAAGAAGATATCAAGAGAAAAAAAAGATGGGAAAGAATAGAATTGGAAGCTGCCAAGAATCAGTTTCTCAATCCACAACGTTATATACGTGTCTCCTACTAAACACTATTCTTATTAATGTATGCAAACTTGCACTGCCAATAATAATTTTAAAGTTGCTTAAGTGCCCATTGTTAAGGTTTTAAAAAATAGAAAATAATAATAAAAATATGTTGTTAAGGTTTTAAAAAATAGTTTTTGAAAACATTTTTAAAAAAGTGCTGAAAATTGAAAACAATAAAAGGTAGTTTCCAACATGTAATGTAATTATGAACAAAATGTTTTTTTTTTCTCCAAAGTTTCACATTTGTCTCACTAAGGTTGTTTTCCTATTGTTTATCAATTACATCGTTTTTGTCGTATTTATTTCATAGTTCTCATTGATAATTTCAACAATGTTTCAGATTGATAGGTCAATGCCCAAAAGTTTTTTAATTTTTAATCTAATTCGATATAAACTCTAGATTCCTGCCAGCAAAACTCTTTTTTTCTTTGATTTTGAAGATACAGCACCACCGTATTTGTTTGCACGTTTCCTTGTTCAAGGGGACATTGATGATTCTGCTGGTTCCTCCATTAGCAGCAGTAATCATGTCCTGGTATCACGGTGGGCGGTGGCCCTCTTTCCCCCATTAGACGTGGAGATCTTGCTCTATGTTTTAGAAGCTACAAGTATAATTTTTTTAAACAAAAAATATGAATAATAATAATAATAAAAAAGAAAACAGAACAAAAAAAAAAATCAAACCAAACATTTTTTAAATCTTGAAAATTTAAAAATGAAAATTATTTTCAGAAAATAAAAATAGAAAACATTTTTCTAAACCAAACGCCCCCTTAGTCGTAATAATGTCATACCACTAGAGATTTTTATTTATTTATTTTAATTATGAAAGTCACTGTAGATATTAGCTATTGTTAAGGAGTACCGACAGCATAAGAAAATAATGTCAAGAACAATTTTACCTCTGGGATGAAAGTTTATAAAAAAAAAAAAAAAAAAAGTCAATAAGCAACACAGGTTTAAACAATTATTGTCTCAACCAAAATTTAAATGATGCGCTGCCTAAGGCAACACATTTGAAATCGATTTTCAAGTTACAGCTTACAAATAATTTAACAACTAATACGCTGGAAACTATAACCCCCCCTCTCTCTCTCTGGTGGTACAAAACTGTGTAACCAAGACGGCCTATCAACTAAAAATATAGGAAAACTGTGACGACGAACACAAGGATCGAATAAATAACTGTTAAGGCAACAAAGAATCAAACATTTCTAAAGGCTGAAAGTCATTCCCCTGTACATTGAAGACTTGTGAAACTGCCTGCAATCATCAAGCTCAAACGAATTGTATAGGTACCGGTACCCTGTCTGAAAACTTGGACCGAGACTCAGCTCCTCTGCTCTTGACCCCAATATTGCTTGACAACTCACAAAATGACCAACAAGGTCAATGCAGATTACAATGCTCACACAAATTGAATCATACTTGATATTTTGAAAGCTTTTCTTTTACTGGAGGCTCCAAAGCTGACATACACTGGTCCCACGGTCCATTGCGCAGCATCTAAAGCATAAACATGGGATTATAGTTTCATTTCCATGAGGAAAGTATTACAACTATAACATAAAAATATCATTCCCTAGACAGTGAAGCAACACTAACCTGTTTATACCCATGCAAGACCTGGCAGACTTCATTGTGTAAATCTTCACTTCTTATTTCCTATAGACGTTAATAAAAGCAGTTATACATAAACCTTTAAAGCACTTTTTAACTTTTAAGATGGACAATGATGATGGCAAAACATACATGCCAACTTGCAATGGCTTTGCACATGTAAACAAGCGAGCTTAGTGCTCCAGAAGGATTAGCTTTAACCTGAAAATCAATGTAAAACATCAATTAGTTTACAAGTCTACATGTAAAAATTTACTGTGTGAATAGGAGCATACCATAGCACATAGACCTCTAAAAGCATCCTCTTTCTCAACATCATCTCGTATCCTGCCAAAGTTCATCAAAGATAACCAGCAATGAAACAGTGGACATCTAAAATTATGGTCAATTTGTAAAGTGAAGCTGTTGAGATATTGGTTTACTCTTCCTATATATGTTACTATGCATGAATTCCAAATATATAAATACAGCATTACAGGCACTACTATTGACTATTCTAAGCTCTCATAAGGTATTAATCTAAGATTTTATTATAAGACAGGACTTTGAGCTCTTAAGAGAGTGAATGCCTTGAACACAATCTGATGTTTTTGTGTGATCAAATACCATTTAGACTTCCAAGGAGATCTCAACTGCTAACATCTAAGGTAAAAATGTTAGTAATAAGATATTAAATGGGGATCCTTAATGTATGAATTTGACAGTTAAAAAAATTACCACAATACGTCTTGAATTGGGCCTAAGCTTTAACTAAACCCCAAAGGCAATTGCCTAAAACTTTATAACCTCTATTTTAGTCATATATCTATAATCAATGTGGGATCTCATCAGTGATTAACGGTTGCCATATATTGCACTGTTTTATGGAAAATCTGTTCCACGTGACCATATTTTCATTTCTTAAAAGCAAAGCAACATCATTATGCATCTCAAATGCTTTTTAGCCCGCTCAATCTGATCTTCTCAAATTCTTTTCAAAAGAAAACATCCATCTCCAATCTCAGCCACCACCATTGAAACTAAACAGATCCCACCCCCAAGGGAACAGCACTATAACCGATATCTCATCTTATGTTGAAGACACTTTGTTTTGAATTCCCCAAGCCCCTCCTAAACATATGGTGTATATAAAACATGAACTAAAACCATCTAAGATGAGAGGGAAAAACAAGAAATGAGCCACAAACTTCTATAATGATGAATAATTTATTCACAAAATTTATCATGCACCAAAAATTGCAAAAGCATCCTTTAATTTCAAAACATTTTCTCATAGCAGCAACTGAAGAGAACCAAAGATATTTGTTATGTGCTCGTTGGGGAAGACATAACTATAATAAAACACATAAGTGGTACAATAACTTACATTGACAAAGCAGTGCACCAAGATTGCATGAAATGCTCCATATGTGGTGATACAAGCTCTGGACAGACCCATGCAAGCCTCCCCAGTGTTATTGCACTATTTTCTATTAGTGACTTGTTGAGTCCCTATAAACAGCAAGACAATGATTATTCTCTGGACATGACCAAAGTTATAATTGAAGAATGTGACGTGAGAGTGACCTCTGCATGCTGAAGAATTAGGACCAGGCTTGAAATTACAGTTAAAACAATGGGAGAAATTTCTTGACGAACCTGAAATTCATAATTCACAATGATTATTTTATATAAATAAATAAATTGTGGAGATATACAGTTGGTTGGGTGGTTGGAGAAAAAGTGAAGGGAGAAGGGGGAGGGATAGGTCGCGGGTTCGAATCCCTCCCACTAACATTTGCCTATAAAATAAAACAATAAAAATAAATAAAATGTGACGTGGAATAGTTAATGTCAGAAGATATTCACACTAATAACAGAATATCAGCAACAAGCAAACCCACGAGGGAAAAAGAAACTCCAAACACAAACACACCAGACTAAGTGTAATGTTGCATATTATTATTTAGCAAAACTGCAAAGACCATGTCAACAGAATCTACTCCAATAGTTGGTCAGAGGTGGATTACAAATGAAATGCGCAAGGACATCCAAAGCCTTAATTTTAGACTGCTCCATTTCAACTTTGGAGTTGGTGAAATTAAGATTGAAAAACATGCGTTTGAAATTTAATGTGGAAGCCATCGAACAAAAGCTTTAATGAATCAGTAATATATAAAGCTGTAATATATTATTATCATATCCACAAAATTATCTGTCTAGAACCTACTCTAAGAATCTCAACTAGGAGTGTTTGTGGAACAGTTTTACCTGCCCCAAGTATAAAACATAATTTTACAGTTTCTTTCTAGCATATTTTTTTATAAGATTGGAGGGAAAGTGACACAATGACTATAGAAACTGAACAGAACATGGAATGGCAACCTAGAATTACAGTGCTGAAGCTTTAAGATGAAAGGCATGGTTGTCAACAGCATACCATCCAAAGACCCAATATAACTGCATCAAGCTTAAAACAAAAGATCAATATAGGCCAAAAACCTGAAACATACGATACATCCATCACCACAACAAAACAAGCACTGATAAGCATGCTTGAATGAAGATGAGTGCGCTCTATAATGGGCCAAGATTTGAATTGATTGGACCAGCCAGATGCACTTGGGCCAAGCATTGAGTATGGTAGTTAAGGGTTTCTAATTAAACAAAGGATTAAATACTTATGATTATTGTAATATTTTATAAAAAAATATTTAGACATTTAATATTTTTAAAATAAAAAATTAATAATTTGTAGACATTTTTTTTTAATTTTTGAAGTAGCTATACAGCTAATTTGAGCAGTCACTTTTTGTTACAGTAATTGATATGAGCTGAACATTGGTCTAGTTGAAGTTTATGTTTATAGCCATACAGAGCTATTCACAGAATTGTTTAATTTACAATTCAAATCTGGATTTGATAACCAAGGTTGTTACTTGTTAGTCACTTAGTTGTAGCCTGATTTCATTTCTGTCTCAGCCAGGCCTAGTTAGTCGCTGTTACTAATAACAGAATCAATCCAGCCTAACTCTGTAATGGAGTTCAATAGGGACAGTTGTCTTGGCTTGAGTTTGTAAATAGTAGAGAGCTATTATCAGAGTTCATTCAGTAATGAAAATATAAAGATTCACAGATCCACTCTGATCTAATCCTACTCTCCAATGTTGTTAAAATTGAGATTTTAGCTAGGATCGGAAGGGGGTTAAAAACTCAACTCAGACGGGGCCGTAGATCCCACGATCTCACACACAAGCTCGATATTCTACTGCATCACGCACTCCAGCGATCACGGTGTCAATTCAACACAAAGAGGGTGGCATGGCACATAGGATTGGACAATCCTACGATATGGATTGCGATTCTGATAACCTTGCTACTCATTTTCTCTTCCAATCAAAGATTATAATGTGGTATTTAGAGCTTGAATTTGACCTTAACTATTGCCTCACCATTCAATCCTTTCCAAATTTCTCGAGTGATCCTCACCCTCCAACTTCATCTGTTCAAAAATCATTCCCACTTTCCGTTTGATTGGATGAGAAAAAGTTTCTCATTTGAAACAGCAAGTTGAAGCTGATATCAAGGGACGTTATCTTCATCACTTTGTGGTCAATCAAGAGATTCAAAACCAGTTTCTCATTAAAGATGAGCGAGACAGTGGCAAAATCAGTGATGACTACCGTCATTGTGAGCAGCAAGACTGGCTGATCTTTCTGTGACTTCTCTACCACATATACATCATTTCAGCTTTTGAAACTGAAATAATCACAGTATTCATCACTGTCTAATACAGCTTTTGAAACTGAAATTATCCCAATTCTTAATGATGACAGTATCCATCAATGCCAATTAGTTTCTAGTTTCCATACATTTCTATCATTTTATCAGAACATTAAAAGTTGCATACCTTAACTGCTAATTCTCCAATTGCCCAGCATGCATTATTTGCTACTGAAATAGCCTCCTTTACCTTAGAAATCTCCTGTAAACCAGACACAGTATAAGAATAGCATGACCAAATAAATGCAACCTTTATTAAGTTTATAATCAGGCACACACATACCAGTTGCTTGGCTGCAGCCTCAAGAAATTCAGACAAACGAGGGTGCAAATGAACCGGGCACACCTAGCCAAATTACCATTGTTAGAATCCCATCAACTAAGATACAGTCCAGAGAACAATCCCTGCTCCCCTACAAAAGATGTAAAAATAACATGTTTGGGTAGACCCAAACTTATTTCCACAGTCCTCACCCACACCAACCCCAAATAAATAATTTTTGCTTTCAAAAAGTGGATTTACTTTCAAAAGACATCAGGGGCAAGGAACGACTTATAGCTACATGGGATTGGGTATAACGTATGCACTATGCAGGTATACATGCAACTTACTCGTGCAAGGTCTCCAAGTAAGGCAAAGGCACTTTGTCTAACATCGGAAGCATCATCCACACAACAATGCAAAAGTAGGTCCCTCAAAGAACACTGTGCAACCTGCCAAATAGTGTATATCAAGATAATCTCAAGAAATCATACAATTTCTGGTTTAATTAATCTCAAGCAGATATCAAGATGTCAAATAACAAAGGGAAGTTCAGAAGATGCAGAATTGCTGTCCATTTCAAGTTTTATGAATACATAAAGGAATTGAAGTTTGGAGACAAGGTAATAATAAATGGGAAAATCTGCCTTTTAGGGATAGCATTAGCTGCAATCATTTTTTAAAACTAAAGAAACTAAAATAAAAAAGCCAAATTAAGGACTTTTCTGACATTAAAAAAATTTAGAACAGCTTTAGTCATGATTGATTTTAGAAAGAATTCACTGACCTCTTACAAGGTATGAAAAATTAGTTTATCAATGATTTCCACTAAAGAAATAGGTCTTGTAGAGAAAAGGATAATATCATGTTGGAACCTAAGAGAAACAATCTAGGGTTGATGCCTCCAATCTTGAGGATGAAACCACCAACATGAATTCACAAATATGCCTACTACTGAAGCAAACATTATGGTCATATTGAATACTTCCGTCCCCAAAAAAATCAACTCTTTAATTTTAGAAAACTGAACATGATGTGGACAAATATGCACTAATATAAGAATAGATCTTTCCAATGTTGACAAGCATATCCCTGAATACAAGCAGGCATATTTTACACGAAACTAGAAGTAAAAAGGTGGGATAACAGCCAACCACAAGACTATTACAGAATTAAAATTTACAGAAACAATTCAACAAATACCACCTTCCAAAAAAAAAAAAACAAGTATTTTGTAAATGAAACACAAATATTTCAGGATAATAACCTCTGAAAAGATGACAAATAATTTGCCAAAACAATTAGTTTGGTACTCATATAAAAAGTACAAGTTTTGGATGAATACCAGACTCTCTATTCCACTGCCAAGACCCTCTGCTAGTCCAGAAAGCAAATCAAGAGAGCATACAATGAACTCCTTGTCATACTGAACCCCTGTGGCGGCGGCAGGATCAGTCTGAAATAGAATGACACTCAACTTGTTGGAAGATAAATAAAATCTCAAAATCACCCCCTATTGGTAAGTGGTAATATAGTTGTCTGTTGGGCAAATCATAAATAATGCTAATATAGTGGTGAAGGAAATGAACCTTTAAGATTCAAATAGAATATGCGGACATTAATTTGATAGACAGGTAGTAATAAACACAAGCACATACGAAGCATAACAACACTTGATATTTTTTAGGTTTTTATGTATTTCAGATATCAATTTACATATATAACATGACAAGTAGCACTTGAGGGGTCAATAAAAGATAAATATACAGAAGAGATAACAGTACATTCTAGCAGTATTCATTTTGATTAGTTAACACTGTTAGAATATCATGTAATATTAACATCATATCCTAGAAAAATTTAGAGTATCTTGAAATTAGAGTTTTCTAAGAGGATATAGTGCAAACTAAATTTTAAAAGATCATTGAGTAAAGTAGCCAGAACCTTAGCAAATTGTTGGGTCTGGATTATATTTATGCACCTCCTAAATACAGGCTCAGCAAATTGAGTGAAACCAGTACCCAGAGCCTGTATCAAATGGAACACCATCAGGAGCAAGAAAATAGATATGATGATACAGTTACAGTCCATACAAAAATTTCAAATTATATACTCGTTGCCCCAAATTCCATGCATATATTAACATGAGAATCAGAATGATAACCTAACTACCAACTGCTAGCAAAAGCCTATGAATTTACATGTAATACATGAATTGAATCTTTTAGTAGGAAAAGAATTGATTGCCATGTTTAACAGAAACCATGTCATTTTGATGACACTAGAACTTCATGTGGCAGAGAAGGACGAGGCATGAAAAAAAAGCTACAAGCAAAATAACCTAGCCTTCAGAATTAAATATGACCTAGTCTACTTAGCAACATAAATAGAATACCTAGGCTCTATCAAATTCACATGACTCTTTAACAAGTTTTAAAAAAGGATGCATTCCAGCTAATATCAAATGAAATAGAATTTTCTAGTTGCTAAGACAGGTGGCTTCTGCATTGTGACAATACAGTCAAGAGGAAAATACTGCACATGGCCAACACAACAGTTTTTTAAAATTCAACTAAATACTGTGAAATTATTCAATGACACATAAGAAGTGAGAATCTATTGATCAAAGAAAAACATAGAGGTTACAAGTCTGCCAGCACACTCATTCAACGTTCAAACATGCATATTTATAATAAATTTAATGTTGAAAATAGAATTAATATTATGATTCTATTCATAATTGCAGTTTATAGGAACATAATCTCTGATTTAGAGAAACAAAATATCCTTTATTTATGTACCATTAATGTAATTAACTTATATAAACATGCACCCCACTGTGTACTCTTAACACAATTTACACTCAATTATCCCTCTGTTTCTCCTATTTTAACATGGTATCTAGAGTCTAACAGTGGGATAAAAGAAAATTGTGCCCCACCGGGGACCTACTGTCCCCAGTGGACCTTTTTGTGTCGCCCTTTTTTCGCTGACCAGTTTCCTTTTTTCCAGCGACCCTTTTCTTCTTTCACACCTTTTCCAACAATCTTTTCAATTTACCAGAGACTTTTCAATGTCCTTCCGACATGTTTTTCGGTCACCACATTCTGCTCACCGTCCTTTTCTAGCATGTCTTCCCGGTCACCACCTTTTGATCACTGTTCATTTTCCAGCAAAGAACTTCCCGGTTGCCCATCCTACCGCTGTCCTTTTTCAGTGTGCTTCTTGATGACTTTTATGTGCTATGCTGGTTGCATGTTTGTGCCATGGTTATCTTTGCCAATGGCTATTTAGGACAATTTTCTCTCTTGAAGTTTAAATAATTTTGGATTTCACTATTAGTTTGAAGCTTCCAAATGTTGGTTTTAAGTAAGTTGGAACTTGCTTTCTTAGGCTGATGTATATTCCAGCTCTCTCTTTCTAACAATATTCCCTGATTTCACCAAGATCCCTGAGTTGTCAACAGACACTTTTTTCAGTGGAACTTAAATGATTTTATATTTTATTTTTATTAGTTGGAAAATTTTATTGTAACAAGCTGAAAGCTTAGTCAGCATCAGCTTGAGGGGGAATGTTGAAAATCATAATTAATACTCTGATTCTATTCATAATTGCAGTTTATAGGAACATAATCTCTGATTTAGAGGAAACAAAATATTCTCTATTTATGTACCATTAATGTAATTAACCTATATAAACATGCACCCCGCTGTGTACTCTTAACACACGGTCTACACTCAATTATCCCTCTATTTCTCCTATTTTTAACACTTTATCAACAGTAAACAACAACATAAATGAGAAACATTGCTTAACATATGTGTTGGAAAAACAAATATGCATACATGTGCTATAGATGTAAAGCATTCCAGGAGTGGAAAAAGATCTTTGTCTGAATTTGAAAGTTGCTGCCACTTCTCAATTAATGGTGGCATGAGAATGTCAAGATAAACAGGCTGCAAAACAACGAGAGATACATTAGGTAAAGAAATGTCTTCTGTAACAAGGATATTGATAATAAACTTGGGAAAAAAAGAAAAAAATTAGTTTGAGAAAAAAGAATGATTATTCTACCATGCAATGGATTACTACTAAAAAATAGCATACCTGATTCAGCTCTCCTCCAACAGCTTCAGCTAGAGTTCCAATAGCATCATATACAATTCTGAGGTTTCGCCTCTAAAGTTTAGAACAAAAGACTACAATTAAAGATGTCTGAGCATACATGTAATGATAAAAAAAAGTAGCACTATATCATCACAATAGAGGTCATCCAAACACAATTCATTTTACAAGAAACAAATTTATTATGCAATAACTATTAACTATTAAGGTAAGGAAATCACCTGATATTTCCCAAATGCAGTCATCAGATGCTTCAGTATGATTTCCAAACGTGGTGCCAACTCTTCAGCAGCCTCCTATCATACAAGTTTAGTAAACCAAATTTGGGATTTATACAAATATAAATGAATCAAGTAACTAAATCAATTCATTAAGGGTAAATGAACAAATATTGTAGTCAGAACCTCTTCCAGTGTTGCAAAAGCTGAACAAGCAGCCTCTTGTACCCGTTTATTATCATCCAAAATTCTTCGTAGAAGACCCATAAGAACATTATCAAATTGTTCATAGCCTTTAGGATGCCCAATACCCTAAGACACACAAATTCAAAGAAGTTGAACCTTGAAACAACAATTATACAACAAGTTCTCTTTACTTAACTATGAATTACTAAACTTAGATATCAGCGGTGTTATATATAATATTTGCTCCAGGTTTTGTCATTTTCCAATAATCTGGACAACATAAATATTCCAATAGATCAAGAACCTTTAAGACTGATGCAAGATTTGGAAACTATCTACGAACTCCTCATATAAAGTGATTTTGATCAATCAACTATTTAATTATATAACTAATTATCATGCTGATCATCCATGCCAAATTTTATAAGCACAATATGCATGAGGGCCGAGGCAAGCCTTCAACCCATTGATGATTTATGTGAAATATTCACCCTATGAAGTTTTTTGTTGTACAAGATTATTTTTTATGCATATGCATTCTTAAGTTATATTATAAGGAGGAGTGCTAGTGAAACTCTCTCGAACGCTCTTTCAAAGACTCTCCTTGTGATTAGTTGAAAGTTATTGAAAATCACCAATTTTTGTTGAAATCAGTTAAATCAATAAACAGAATCGTTAAATGGTATGTGAGATTCACCAAAATTAATGATTTCCAATAAATTTCAACCACAAGGAAAGTCTCTAAAAGAGAATGCATGAGAGAGTGCTGCTAGCACTCCTCATCTTATAATTTATCACATCTATAAGGTCAAACTTGAATGCTAAATAAACAAATATAAAAGTGATGGAGCATATTAAAATAATTAGTTGAAATAATATCAGGAATAGAGAATATAACATATTGAAAATATATACTAAATATTAATAAGATATGTTATTAAATATAATAATTAGGTCTTAATAAAAAAAAATTAGGAATTTGGAAGTAATTGAGATTTAATATTGCCATAACTTTGCAGAGATCAAAATCTTCAAATATACATAGAAGTTATAGAACTGTAAAAGCATCAGTGGAAAAAAAAATCCTAGCTGTGCAATAGCAGATATTCATACCTGAATAATAAATTTGCTAAATCGTGATAGTGTCCAGCATGAAATACTTCGTATCAGTGGAAACTTATCATCAAGAAGAGGGATAAGAAATGCCACAATCTATAAATGCAGAACAATGAATTGTTTAATATTCTGAATTGGTAAGAAGCAAGGGCCACATAAAGTAGATCATAAAACTAGACTCAGTAAAATAAGAATGACAGTAACAGAGTAACTAAGAGATTAACAAAATGTTGTCAAAGAAACATTTTCCTTCTTTAAATATGAACAATGTTGTCAAGATCGAGATCCTACTTAAGATCAGGAGGGTGGTGCAAGATGGTAAAAAACGTAGTATTGTAACAAGGTTTATAAGATCCTACCTAAATGTAAAAGTATACTAATATATACACGCACATACAAAATAGGAGAAAAGACCTATAGTTAACAACATTAAAGCAAACTTAAAACTGAAGTTTCATAACCATAACATCCAAAAAAACACATAATTAGTCACATAAATAACAACCAACCCCTGCCCCCACTATCCAAAAAAACTCATAATCAGCAAGACAGCAAAAGAGAGGGTCGAGACTCAAAAGAGATGGGGAAGGAGGCCTCAAGAGAGCAAAGGCAGATGTGCAAGAAAGATAGCATAGATGAACAAAGAGATGCTGTGACCTGCAATGGGCTTGGGCACAGATGTGAAAGGCTTGATCAGTTGATCGAGAGATGTAGTATGTTATGGGAAGCAAAAGTCACAATTTGGGGCAGAAATATGGGTTTGTGTTAATCGGGTTCTGCAACCTTACCCAAAAATCTCTAATTTCAGGATCGACAAACTCAAACAATCTCACTACGATCCTACCTACTTGCGATTTCAGGTGCGATCCAGATCGGAAAAGCAGAAGGATTGTAAGATCATGCAATCTAGATCACAATTTTAACATGTAGCATGAATTTCAAATTACAACTCATCCAGAAAGAATCATTAGTATGTAACAGTGATTGAATAACTGAACATAAGCAAGAATAGATCAGTACAAAAAGTGGGGGGGAGCAACATTGCAAAAAAAGTGATTTACAAAGCATGATGATTCTAGAAGTTATTGGGTTGTAGGTGTAAAGGGGAGTGAATACATAGAAAATATACTTTGAAGAACATTCATTTGTGTAATATGACTATGATCAATGATGTCTGTAAAACTTAGAACACTAACCCTAATTTTGATCCTAACTATAATAAGGAAAAAATAATGAGATATTAGGAAATGTGGAAACTGAGAAAATTAAAGAAACTAGTCATAACTCATAAGTGATAAATATTCTAGGATCCAATTAGATATTATTGGATACTCTAAATAATTCTACAATACAATATTGATAATTATGAGATATTCCAACACTCACACACATAAACTGTTATAAAATCATTCAAGCATACTTTAATCAAATTATAAAACAAATTAAACTATTTTTCCCACAATCAAGCCATTTGCTTTTGGATTAAATTCATCAGAACCAAAGAACAGAAAATACCTCCAACAGATGCGGATAAAGACCATTGATGCAACCTTCGCCAATAGCACCAAGAGCCAAGACGGCAGCTTCTCTTTCTTTCCAAGCATCATCCCCACCAGCAGACAACTTAGCCTGCACACATTCTCAAAAAATTTAGTATATCCTCAAAAAAAAGAAAGGCTTGCAGAGAAATTATGGTCATGATATAGTTTTCATAGATGTCTTACATATATACACCTATGTTAGATCCACTGTCATTATGCATGGTCAGCCTTTAATTAATAAATAGAGTACCATTTCAACTTGTACTCATCTTATAGCCACTATGATAATTAAAACGGAACTTCATCACAAAATGACCACAAAAAGCTTAAGTTAAATCACCTCAACAATAGGCATAAGAGTCGGAAGGATCTCATCTCCAAACACATTTGAAAGAATATCAAGAGCAGCTGCACTGCATTTCCGTAAATTCCATGTGTTGACAACATCATCATCCTGTAAATATGAAAAATAAAATTTGACTTAAAATTAGCAAAGCACTTTTTTATCATTTCATCTTTCAAAAGCTACTCAAACCCTATTAGATAAGGGCAGGAAGATTAATCAAATAATTAGAATAAGCAATCAATAGAGCAAGTACAACATACGTCATCTTCTACTTCATCTGATCCATGAAACCTTGATACATGAAATCGAGGTTTAAGATCCTATGGTGCCAAACACACAAAATTAGAAATATGATGGTCTCAAATTAAGGAAAACACAGTAAGTGAACTAAAAAACAATCAGACCTGATCTCGATCAGGTTCAGAACCGTCTTCCTGGAAAAACATTGCACAAACAAATGAAGTCATATAAACAAGAAGTAATTGAAATCCACCTATAAATACTAATACTAATCAATCCAAAAGACAACCTCAGCTTCAATAACTGATTCATCATCGTCTGCATAAGCCATGTTTGACAACAATACCTACATTGATGCAAAAAATGAACTTCAAATTCCAAATCTTACATGGTAAAACAATTATAGAAGAATATGTGCATAATTTGATTTACTGGAATAAGGCGGGGCAAGAATTCTCTCAAGTTTTCAGGTGGCAGTTGAGCATCACAATAAGCAGACCTGCAATAGAAATTATCAAAAAAGAGAAAGATGCCAAATAGCAAAAGCTCCAAGGATTTAAGAAAGACAGTTTTAGTACAGTTATAAATTTTAAATACACTTAAGAAGAAATACAGCATCACTATGCAATAGAAACATCAAACTCCTATTTGCATCAGCATGATGATTTTAGAAACAGCAAAATGATTATGCTTATACCATCCTAGTAACCAACAACAAACAAAATGAACCCCATTTATAAATCTCAGACAGAAGTATAAAATGAATATACATAGCTGGACAATAGTGTGGCTTGGAACTTGGGTGTAAGAATAATTCATCAGGCTGGCTATACCAGAGCAAATTTGGGGACAAAAGTGATTTGAAACAAGTACTTGATCAAGTTTTTAAAAAAAAATCAACTTGACCCGATGGTCTAAAATTCTAAAAATTATACACCCTAAGGAGAGATATTATTTGAATTGGAATATATTACAACCACCTGAAACCCCCTCCCTCCTTAACAAAAAAAGAAGTGACACTAAAAAAAAATACACATGACTAAGTTTAGTATTTTCCTTGTGATACATAACAATATCTAGAAGCTACATGATGAACTCCGGCTACTAGTTTTAACATTAAGAAAATAACATCCCACACAAATAGTACCAAAATTCACAGGCTTCAAGGGCTACTTCATCATCTGTATCCTTGTTGACTTGTAACATGTACTCAATCAAATTCCGTAAATGAGGCTGCAGTGTGTTAACACAATTACAATAGATAAGAAAGAGAAGATAGAAATAACATTAATTTTTAAGAAAGGAAATAGGCAAGAGACTTGGTCCTTTCTGGGTTAAGTAGTTGGAAAACTAGAAATGCATATAAGATATAATAAATGCAAGATAAGTATATAAAGCAATGCAATGTATTTTGATTTTACTGTTTCCAAATGAATTTTATTTACCCGAATAAGTAAACACCTAGATATGTGATGAAATGACTAAAGTAGATCAACCACCTCAATGTGCAACATTCCAAAAACAATAAGCATATTCAATTAACTTAAAAAACTCCAATGAACCAGAACAACATGCGCACCTCCAAGAAAGACGGACGGACTTCAATTAGCTGAACAAATGCTGCACAAACCTGGTCATCAAAAGCAACTTGGATGTTTTCAATTGATTCCAACATTAACGAGAAATTGCAATAACTCAATTGAGCAAAAAGCAGCAAATCAAATTCCTCGTTGCAAAATATAAGTAATTAAAAGATAGAATACACAGCGAGCAGAGAGCAGGGTCAAAAGACCAAAGCCTTCAACTACTAGCAATTCAAACCAGCAAAAATAAGCTTTGATTTGGAAAAGGAGCATTAAGTAACTCAGCAATAAAGCAATATTGGAAAACATTTCATTTGAGTTATACATCAAATACATGCACATAAAGCATTAAGAACTCACCAACTTCCGCACTTCAGCAACAGGGTCATTAGCGAGAATAAATAGACCTTGAAGATATTGATCCATGGAGACATATAAGGCCTGTACAAAACCATTGAGACTATTACTATTAATTCCAAAGTTCAATAATACTTAAATAACCAGAGAACTGAGATGATAGAGTCTCGTAATACACTTACGGAAGGCATTAACATAATGTATTGATTTACAGAACTCAGTGATAGCTTTCTCAATGAAGCATGAGGAGATTGGAAAAACTGAAACAAAAATAAAAGAAAAGGAAAAATAAGCAGTTGAGGATACAGTTATAAGAAATGAAAGAAAACAATTATAAAAAGAAAATGCTGATATGTTACCCGAAATAATCTGGGAAGAAAGATGTTAATAGGGCGTTCTGCTAACCCTGGTACATCAGAGTCAAGATATTGGGGAATATCCTCACAAATCTGCATGCCCAGTAAAACATGAAATATTAAAAAGGTGTTACTGGAAAAGAAATATTAAGCATCAGTTGCTGAGACTGATGTTTCCAGCCTGTTAAAAGAATAGTACATATAAATTCTTCATCCGTACAACTATAAATTCCCACATATAAGATTAAATCTTATCTGAATCATCATTAGTTTCTCTTTTATCTCATTTTTCCATCAAATCTTTCCTATCTTCATTCTTTATAATCACAGAAATAAAAGCAATAATAAAAACAGGGAATATTAATGAAACAGGAAATAGTACAAGAAACACATCAATTTTGTGTTAAAAAACATAGCATCTTTATGTGTGTATGTTAAGATATGTTATTGTAATGTATCAACATGAACAAGAATCATATTCTTCCTATCTTGGGGGGCACAAAATAAGTGCCACCATTTCTTTATTTTCAGTTGTCACTTGTCACTTCTTCCACTTTTTTTCTCATTTATGATACTGTTGTAACCAGGTGTACATAGAGAAAATAGAGAGGAGAAATAGACACATAATTTAACATGGTTCAAGCTACAACAATAGGAATAAGTCTACAGGAAAAATAAAAAGAAAATTTACTAACATCACTAGCATTGCAAGGAATAGTCACCCAATGCTAAAGCCCTAAGAGGGAGGGGATTTTGAAGATGTCGACCATTCTACTACCAAACAGTACATGAGTTGCAGCGCTATTCTCAATCCAACAGTCAATGAACCAACCATTCGATCACTCTATGGGAAAAATCCAAATCACTGCATTTGGTATGTTGTGTGGGTCCATGTTGATGTGTAATTTGCTTTGATTTCAATAATTTTGTTGTCATCATGTAATCCCCCTTAGTCCTTACCTTTTTCTATTCTTTCATTCTAATAAAAAATCTTCTTTATCAAATAACAATAAACTTCTCTTCTTTCCCTACAAGGATTCTGACTTCTGAGTAGCACCAATCCATATATATAATGAAAGTACTTTCATTTTCTTTAAAGATTCTAATTTAGCCAGAACTACAATTTAAGAACATTATTGACTCTAAAATGGAAAACATACCTTGGATAACGCATCCATCGCACCTTCCATGTGATTTAGATCATTACTATCGAAGCAATTTACAAGGGCTTGCAACAATTCAGGCCACCCAACAACTCCTCCTATTTGAACAACAACACTAATAATAGTTCCTGCCGTAGACCTTATGTGCTTATCAACTGCACCAAGACAAGGCAACAACTCTGATTTCACATACTGTTGGTATGCAGGCTGCAAAGATGTGAAAGTGCTTCTGAGGTTATTCTTCAGATATAACCCAGCAGCCTGGCGAACCTCCACTGATTTTCCCTGTTCAATAGAAATCACCACAGCAGCATTATTATCAATGCAAACATCACTTGAACCATAACCGCCACAACTGATACAGTTTTGCAAATAAATAAACAAACAAAAGTCTAAAAATGCCATTCCAGGCAAAGCCATCCAAGATAAACTTATTTCCATGGACCACTAGAATAATTCAAAACAAGTCGGACTGGTAATGGACTTGATCCCTTAACCAAGGTCTCAGGTTTGAAACCTATGGATGGAAAAAATGTGGTTGGGAGGGGACCCAAGTAAGGAGTGGCAGACAAGTTTCCAATGGATCGTATTTGTACCAATAACATGCTACCAAAAAAAAAAAACAGTGAAAGCTATATGATGCGATTTTCCTAAAACTTGACACGAAACCAAACATACTATAACCAATATCAAAACAAGTAGGGAAAACTAAGAGCAAAACATGAGAGTTGAAGTGTATATCATTAACCGGTTGGTGCAAATTGATGAAGTGACAGTAACAAACAAACAAACAAAAAAAAACAGAGAATAATAAAACATAGTCGCTCTCTCGCCGGAGGAGCATCACCTTCATAGAGTTCAGTTCAGTAGATTTCATTCAGAAGAATCAAATCAAGCACAAATACACTAGGACAAAAGTTCCGCATCACGCAGACTTGAGTCAAACCAAAAAAACGAAGGCGATCCTGACTCTTATAGATAGATGCAAAGAAAGCAGAGATTAAAAGTGGCGTTTGGATTGAGCAAAAGATAGTGGCAGAAGAGTGAAGTGGAAATTGGCGAATGAATAATACCTCGGCACGGGAGAAGATGAAGGCGAGGTAATTGTTGAAGTCAGGGAGGTGCGAGTAGCGCTGAAGTTGCTGCCAAATCTGAGCCTTATCGGCGGAAGAAGAATGCGAAATCTCCTGCTCAAGGAGGCCGCAGATCTCCTTGAACCCTTGCTCCTGAGGCTGCCACGATGGAGTCGCCGCCGCTGCCGCCGCTGCCATCGTCAGAATTGGGTTTTTGCGGTGAGAAAGGGGGGGTTTGGAATATGTGAGAAAGAGAGAGAGAGACAGAAAAAACGACAGCGGCTTTTAAATGAAACGCAAAAGGTTGAATCAAGTTCCGCTCTCGAGCACACTCGCAAAACAATACAAATAACTTTTTGTTCTGCCAGCAAAGAAACAACCCTCTCTCACTCACTGTTCACTGTTCACACTTCACAACATCAATTATCAATTATCCATCAAAACCCCACTCACTGTTCGGCGCTTGCGTTGCTTTTAGGTTAGGCCTTTTGTTTCCTTGGGCCATAAAAGGAAAATAAATTAAGTCAGGAAAATAATACTAATTCAAAAATCATATTCTTCTTGTCATCATCGTTTTTCACTTATGGTAACACGGAACCATTTCATTTCTGGGACCGTACCATTATATTTTTACTCAATGTTTAGTAAGTAAATATAATTAGCATTAATGTTAAGAAAATATTATTTCGACACCTTCATTTTTGTTACACCTTCTCAACATTCATTTTTTATTAATATTTTTTGTTGTGGGACCTACAAAGTATTTATAAAAAAATAATTTAAAATTCCAAATAGTAATGTAGATGGGAGGTGAGCTAATATGCAATAATAGAAATATTAGATAACTTTTAATGTTAATGTGTGTTAGTGAAGCTTGGTAAAAAAAGAATAAATCAACCCCTTGGGGTTGGGACAGTGATTCACTCCACGATCAGTTACACTAGTTGCTGTGTTGGGGGAAGCAATGAATCAAACCAAATACACACTAATGATGTTTTGTGTCCTTAAACAAGGAGTTATGGAGGCTGATAATTTAATTCGTCACTGATTTAAACTTTCACTGCTCTTCCGTCAAAACATACAGCTTAGGACGTAGGTCTCGTCTCTTATGTTTGAGGAAATAAAAATCAAAATTTATTTATTTGCTAGTCCCCCCATCTAGCTATCTACCTTTTGGCTATACAAGATAATTAACTGTTATGTCATACTTTTAACATTAATTATTGCATAATGAAAAAATCACTTTTTTAAAAAAAAAATCTAGACTACATGAATACTCCACTACAACTACAAGCAATCATTTTCAGGTTGAAAATATCAATATGGCAGGATTACTTTTTTTTTCACCAAAGTATTTCGTATTGAAACCTTTTATTTTTAAAGAAGAATGACATATAAACAACCTTAACTAATCATACGTGAATTGTGATTAGAAAAAAAAAGTTTTTTAATTAATAAATGTGGCCTAAAAAGAATAATAAGTAATAATACTAAGAAAGAGCTTCATTAGGTTTGGCATATACACCATATTATTGAGAAGATCCACACATCTATTAGCCTCTTTAAAATTTGATTAACACTAATGAACATCCTATCCTTTTTTGTAACATTCTCTGAATGTCTCTGACGAATTTGAATGTTGGAATGTAATATAATAATGACCCTATGAAGCTTCATGACCCTAATAATAAGATGTAAAACTTGCTACAAGAGAGAGCATCTTGAAACTCATGGACAAGACCATCCACCACATGAAGTAACATCACTGGACACCTATCTAGTATCTACATTAAGTTTAAGCTAGTTCTTGTTGGAGGCATCAAGGCAATGATGATGAGAGCTTCATTCCTACACGATTGAGACAATACTTTAGACGAGGACATAAAATCATTGGTGATCATATTCACATAACTCAAAATGTGATGTATGGAATCTCCAATTTCGATTGTGAAATAAAGGAATTTCTATCTTTCAATAACATCCAGATAGTAACACCAAAAAATAAATCTCCAAGAAACAGAACCTTGACCCCACATTTTCAGAACCCATATTAGAAAAAATTAAGTCACGCGTTAACTAAGATAGTGTAAAAAAGATGAAAAAGTTAGTAAATTTTGGCATTTCATGGCATCAATTTATTTTTTTAGCTCTACATCTTTAACCTTATTATGACAAGAGTTTTTTTTTTAGCACATGCTTAGTGCAGGTTTACTTCTCTGGTTAAGAAGTTCCTTTAAGACAAGCAATTTTGTAAAAAGATCTCTTATTTTTGTTTTTATTTTTATTTTTATTTGGTAGAATTGCATTAAAACATAAACATATCCCTAATTACTACGGCTTCTACCTCAAAATGGATTAAATACTTGTAAACATGTAATCTAGCATGCAATTTATCAATGAGTAGCATCAGAATATTGCTTGTTTACTTTTTTTTGGTGGAAAAAATAATCGGATGCTTACTTTAGAGTAATGAATTAGAAAAGGACCAATATTATAATTATAAGTTACCTAAAACCCCAATGCATCTCTTAGACAGCTATATCTGTCCTGATCCACATTTTCAAGAAAAATAAATAAAGTTTGGTTTTATTATTAACTTTTTGGCCAGATGTAGAAGGCATATCCTTAATCACATCCACATGATGCTCAAAACCTCTCCCACCATCATTTTAGCATCAGCATAAAATAAAAAAGATCTTTGGTTCATTTCGGCCCATAGATATCGGAATCCAATTACCTGTATTCCCCTTAGCCAACATGCCAACATGCAAATATTTCAATACAAAGGTGAGAGATTTGTCAAAAAGAAAAGGTGAGAGAGAATCGCCTTGCAAATACCTCTACAAATTAAGATAATAGAACGAACCGTCCACGTATGAGTTATGACGATAGAGACCAAATCGGTAACATTTACACAAATAAGAACCAATTCAATAAATTTTGACTTATAAGGACCAAATTGAAAATTTGTAACGCTTACAGAGACAAAAGTGGCTATACTTGTCACCGGTTACTGGTCAAATATCAAAGCCTGAAGATCTAGACATGTACGCTTTTAGTAATTGACTGACTGAAGTGTAATTCCCTGCGTTTATGTCCATTTTTGCTTTAGTTTCTTGGTTCCAAAGGTTACTGGTTTGGTATTGCACCTTTCAGGTTTGTCTTTCACACTTCAATCAATGCATTATTTCAATGTAAACCAGAAAAAAAAAAAAAAAACAATAATAATAATGATGATACAGTCAGGTGTAAATGGCACTTTTAGAAAGCTTCCCAGAAATACAGTTGATCGAACAAGAATGAGTAGTAGTGATGATAGCACTGATTCTACACCTTGCATACTTGACCGTACGTTCTAAAGCCATGTATCCTTTATACGACTATTTAATTACCAAGAGAAGCATCATGCCAAATGGCAAGTATTCTTCTCTGCCAATTCAAAGTCTAATAACCACTATCGTAATTGCACTATATAGCGCTTCGTCCAGCACGTTGAGAGTGAGTAAGCTTTGCCAAATGCGTGTTCTTAGAATTTGGCCTTAATCCGAGTTCCATTCCCATTTAAGCACCATATACAAACAGCAGCATGAATTCCAAACTAATAAGCAAGCACGCAGGACTTCACTGACTAAAATTTGAAGCAATTGTGGGAATCAATGGTCTCTGCTTTCCATCTGATTGCTCAGTAGTATTGGTTTTCTGTTCACAACTGTTGCATTTGGCACAGACCCCAGATGACATTAAAGCCACACAACTGATTCACTTTTCAGTTTATGGTTTTCATCAAAAGGAAAATTCCTTATTATATCACCAGAGGTGGTAGACTCCTGAGAATCAATCAAGTAGAACAAATAAGCTAAAGATCAGTTAGTACTACATATACAATCCTTGTTAAACCTATGACACCCTCACTAATACAATCGGATTATTAAGTAACCATTTTATTGATTACTACAAGGTATGGGTTTTTTAAGCAATAACATAAGCACATAGATTGTAGATAAATGGAGTTAATCTTTTGGTCATTAAGTCTAATAACAATCCTTATTTCTTAAAAGAGAAATGCTAGTAACACACTCTTTAGTATACTATTCCTCAATTAGTATACCTGGATACAAAGACTCTGGTTGACAGACGATAAACTATTAATGGAAATGGTAATTTCAGTACCTAATATATAGAATCGGGGATGACCATGCCAAATAATTGAATCTTATGCTTATCATTCTGACAGCATCATTTTTGCTTTTCCGCAGCCTGTACAGAGAAATAAGTCAAGAAAACAGGATGGATATCAGTGACCGGTGTCATAAATAGTATTAGGAGGCACAGGAACACAGATTCCTTAGAGATTACAGAGAAGAACAGTTTATTTTTTCACCCCTAACAGATTCCTTAGAGAATTACTCATTTTAAGTTGTTACACTCCTTTCCACTTATCAGGGTCCAACAGAGAAGCTTAAAAAAATTAAACCGTGAAAAGGGCTCAAGCAAAGGACAAACCTTTTGCAGTAGTTTCTTCAGAACCGAATCCTCAAAAGCTTGATACCCAGCACCAACCAGATTACTCATCCTGGTTGTTTCAGCAGATTTCGGAACACTCAAAGAATCAGCCACAGTGGCTGGTTTAAGAGGCAAAACAAGCAACGGATTAGCAAGATGACCAATCACACTCCCGGTAGCAGCAACCTGGATAATAAAGACACAATTACAAATTATTAAACCACAAATAATTGAACGAATCAACACAATTGAAATAAGCTCTGTTTTTAAAACAAGGTTTTAAATTACAGAGAGAAACTTACAGCTCCATCTTTAGTGGCCATAACAACGAGTGCAGAACCTTTCTTTTTACTCCCTTTGATGACAACATCTTCCACTTCACCAAACTCGGAGAACAACTCCCTCAACTCATCAGCAGAATAATCCTCACCCGCCTTCTCCCACGAAACCTTCAGAACCTTCACTTGATCTACTCCACCTCCCCCACCGCCACTCTCCTTCTCCGGCGGCGGTGGCGGATGAGCCTCCTTCTTCCCGTGCATAGCACGAATCCTCTCAATCTCCTGCTTGAGCTGGCGCGCAATCCTGGCCTCCTCTTCGCGGTCCTTGGCAGCGGGGTCGGGGGCGTTGGCGTCGCGCTCACGACGCTCGAGATCGGAGACCATCTTGCGGCGCTTACCGTCGCGCTGCGAGTTGCGGAGCTCGCGGTCGCGCTTGACGCGCAAGAGGTCGTCGAACAACTTGCGGGCCTTGTCGTCCCTAAGGATGTCGTATGAGGTGCGGAGCTGTTGGAAGTTGACGGCGGCGTTGGGGTCGTCGGGCCTCTTGTCGGGGTGCAGTTCGAGAGCCTTCCATCTGTAGGCCTTGTTGATTTCCTTGTCTGTTAGCTTCGCGCCTTCTTCGCCGGACGGTAACCCTAGAACCGCGTAGTGATCAATCTCTGCCTCCATCGATGCGTGACTCGAAACTCAAAACCCTAACCCTAAGCAAGGACAATGCTATGCGCGCTCAATTCAATCTGTTCAAATGAATCGCAACGCGCCAATCCTCGCCGGAATCAGGGAGCACATGAATTGGGATTTTTAGGCGTTGGAATTGGAACAGAGAGAGCCAGAGAGGGGTTTTGGGAGAGAATAGGGAGGACGACGACGACGTTTAATATCATGCGGATGTTGCGCTATCTTGTATTTTTTCTTGTCTATGTAGAAATATTGTGATGTTTGCATATCATGTGTATATATATAACTTATACCTCCTCCAGAAAAAAACAATATATAAAAGAAATATGATATTTTGGTGGACACATTTATTTTTCTTTTTTATCTCTATAATAACTAAATCAATAATTATTATAACTATTTATAACCTTTTTAAAAAATTACTTACAACTTTTATAGACTATTTTATTAATTTTATTTGAAATAAAAATATAAAAAGAGTCACCAAGCATCTCCCCGCTGGTATAATATAAAAAAAATAATATAAGATGTTGCTAATATTTATTTTTTTACGTAAATGTGTTGTTAATCAATGCCCGTTAGTAGTATTTATTCGGTGAAACAATTATGAAAAAAAAACATCATCACATCATTAGGATATGTGTTTGATTTGGATTTAGAATTTCAGTATATTATTTTTTGAGTGATACTATTCCGCCTGAAGAATACTTTGCACAAACTAACTTTGAATGATTGGAATTTTTTAAAAACAATTATTATTTAAAAAAAAAGAAGCAAAACAATAAAATATTGTGTGTTTGCACAAAAACTGATTTCGTAATTTTCAACATTTTCTTCTTTTTTTTTAATATAGGAAAGTAAATGAAATTAGAAAAAAAACATTTTTCCTTTTTTTTTTTTAGAATGTGAAAAGAAAACAAATAAAAAAATATATGTACATATATATTTTTTTAACAATGGAAATATATATATCATCATCTCATTCAATTGGAATCCACTCAAATATAGTCCCTTGTGTGATAACAAAGCAAAACGACATACGGGTTTGAACACCATTAGATTAGGTTAAATGAACTGATTTATAAAATAAAAAAGTAAAATATATATAAAAAAAATTATAACTAATAATCGGAGATGTTAAAATACAAATGAATAATAAATTAAATAATTTTTAATAATATTAAAATGAAGTCAATTATTAATCAATTAGTTTGCATGACCAACTTATATTAAAAAAAATTAAAAATATTTATTATATACAAATTTTTAATTTATAAAATTTTATTTAATTAATTTTTAATATTATTAAAAATTATTTAATTTATTCTTCATTTATACTTTAACATCTCCGATTATTAGTTATAATTTTTTTTTATATATTTCATTTTTTATTTTATAAATCAGTTCATTTATTTTACTTTTATTCAAAATACTAAATTCTTGTTGAGAACACAATAAATAAATATATGATAATAAATAAATTTTATGTGAAATATTTATATATATAAATGTTTCATAATAATAATTAATTAAATCATTGACTTAATGGTTATGCTAACATTTAAACACTAAAAAGAGAATTCTAACTTTGTCAAAATTCAATTAATATTCTATTTAAATTAATTACTTAAATCAATGGGTAAATTAAAAATAAAAAAGATAATTATGTCATTAGTAAAAGAATCATCTAAGTCAACCATGAGGATGAAAATTACAATTAAGCCTAAATTTAAATACAACTCGTGTTGATTTTGTAAAATTGTTGAATTTTATATATAATTAATTAATATATGAGGAATTTAGATTTTTTTTATTATTTAATTTTGATAAAAATAAATTATACAATTTTTTTTGCTAAGAAATTACTTTTATTACACAAAAATAATGTAAATATATGAAAATTTACACACAAGTGAAATGTTAATATTGTGTTATACAGTAACAATTAATTTTCATAAATTAAATATATTTTAAAAATTAACGAAACCAATAACCATATGAAGGGTAATAACCCTACAACTATATATTAAATGGGTTATTGCTAAGAGATTTGTAATTACTTTCAAAATAAATAACTCATCATTACACTATAAAATCGTTAATTATCATTTCTACTAATAATAACTCTTAGCACCTTGCAAGACATTATTATTATTATTTTTATATATAGCATTAAAATACATTATTACTAACTTATAAATAAAGGTACCACTTAATTTTATATTGTTTTCATTCTTTTTGTTGGATTCACTTGAAACATGTCAATCAACTCATAACTCTTGCAATTGAGACATTTAGGATTAACTTTGGACATCATGACATAAATCAAATAACAAAGTCATCTTACTATAATCATTACTTACCTTTCAGACTTAATACCTTAAGAAATAAGCTGTCACCATTAATTATAGTAAGATGACCTTGTTGTTTGATTTAAGTTTGAAAGGTAAGTAATGGTTTATTCTACGAGATAACTATGATGACAATTGTGGAGTCATTGAAGTTGTAATTTTAAAGGCATTTGGTGAAACACTAAAACTTGAACCTGATGGTGCTAGTTTCAACTCCAAATCAAGGCCCACATGTTTTTCATACTCATTCATCCCAATCTCAGCAAAGCTTATTTTTCTTACTCCCTTTAGTGTTGCTTCAACCTTTTGATTCATTAAATACACAAAATAAAGAAAAAAAAAGTAAATATATCATCTATACAAAGACATGTGGAGTAATAAAAGACACGTGAAATGATAAAAGAGGTAAGATGGTTGAAGTAAGGAGTGAGAAGTGAGAGGTGAGAGGTTATGGATTTAATTCCATTTCACTAAAAGAAAATAACATTAATAATTAATATTTGTCGATAAAAATTAATATACAAAAATATGTTATGACCAAATATATCATGTATACGAAGATATGTTATCATAAAACCTTGATCAGTGTTTGTAATACTAGAAAAAACAAATTATGACACAATTTTCAATGACATTTCTTAAAAGAAAGTAAAATCATATGACACATATATGAATGATAGAATAAATGAGTTCACCTTAAAATTAATAACTCTTTGTAATTTATTGTTTTCAATTTTGAAATTTATAAAAATCGAAACCAGTTTTAGTTTTGATTTTCAAATTTCAATTTATTCTTGTTTTTTATTTTTAAAAAATTGTTGTAAATTGAAGACAAATAGATTCATAAAAAGAAAACATAAAGACGAATAATAATGGTGGACGACGACAATGACAATAATGATGACAGTAAAATAATGGTTATGATTACAACGATTGTTAAATGATAATGACAAAGACAATGATGATGATAATGGCGACCGTGGTAATAGCAGCCATAGTGATGCTGGTAGTGATAGTGACGATAACGATGGAAACGATAATAAGGTAGTGACGACAGCAACAATGACATGATGATGGCAATAATAAGGTGAGAATAATGATGAAAATTATATTTTTTAAAATTAAAAATCAAATTTACAAATTTTTTTATTATTTTAAAATTAAGTTAAAAATTGTCACTTCCTCAAAAACGTTTTATTTTGAAATTACATTTTAAAATTATAAATTGAATATTTTATTTTAAAATTATAAATCGAAAACTGACAATTGACCATGATCTAAATGTCTCAGTTTTAAGATTAGGGACTAAAAAATAGATATTTAAAAAAAAATTGAGAATCAAAATTGCATTTTAATTTCATTATATAAACAATTTTGGAAATAGTTTGTAAATCTCATTTTGTTTTCCCATTTTATAAATACAGCTGTTTAAGTGCCAAAGTTTTTAATTCTATTTAACTTATGCTATAAAAAATATGAAACGTTTCCTTCCAAAGTAAAATTAAATAAAATCTTATGTGGTGTAATCGAATCATATCAAATCAAGAATACTTTGAAACACAAAACAAAACATCAATTCCTGTCTTTTATTTGATCCGCGAATTAAATACCAACAAAGAAAGGTGACAGAAAAATTCCATCTTGTGTGGGACAGCAACAGCATCATTGAGTCAGCCAAAATTAGGGAATAAAGCTGACCACGTGGAACTTTCCAAATAGCCAGCCAGAGAGAGAGAGAGAGAGATATCATCAATGACTCCTACCTCAGTAAGATAGTCCAACAACAACTGGAATTACCAAGCACGATGGACATAAAGGCTGCTATACCCAAAAACATTGGTTTGGAGTTTGGGCCTACAACGATAGCGACAAATGCAAATATTGACAGACTATATAATACTTGTTTGAAACTCATGCAGATAAATAAACACATCAAGGAAGTGTCCAAAAGACAACTATCCTGATTATGAATTATCCTAAACAATCAAATTACAAGATAAATAAAATAAATTATGAAACAAGCAACATACATTGGGAAGGCAATCTGTCTCCACAAATTCCATCCAACAGCAGGGATTATGGAATATGAACATCAATCCCACAATGCAATTGACGCCAGCCATCCCAAACTAACATCACCACTCATAATTTCCCCCACCAAAAGAAAAAAAATGGCTCAGGAATATCATATCATAACATCTATGGGGTCTACTTTCCGACTAACTGACCGACTCAAAATATGAGGCACTCAAACAGAGACTCAATCCTTTTATTATATTTATGCTGCATAGAAGAAATGTGGATTTTGGGGGGGGAAAGCAAATAAACAAATAAATTGCCGATGACAGTAGGCACTGGTTGAGCAGGAGACCAGGGTAATATGAACTTGCTGCCTTGCTTGCTTAATCATTCATCAATTACCAGCATCTCGGCTGTAAAACTGGTCAAGAGTCTTAGCTGGTATACGATGAAGCAGTTCACGAGGGAAAATCCGGAGTAAAGTCCACGCAAGATCTAGTGACTGGAATATATTGCGGGTGTCATAAGCTCCCTGTGCAACAAACTTTCTTTCAAACTTCTCCAAAAATTCCAGATACAGCTGTTAATGGAAGGGGGGAAAATAGTTTCGTTAATACCACTTCAAGGGCAATTTCACTTTAAGAAACAAAATATACTTATTAAGATAGAAAGTTATTAGAGACCAGGTCCTCAGATGAAAGTGCTTCTTCTCCAACCACAGCTTTCATTGCCTGGACATCCTTTCCAATAGCATAATTTGCATAGAGCTGGAAAGAAAGAAAGAAAAATAACATGAGTGAGATGGTTTGTGAACAGCAAAATAACTATGTGATGAACAAAACAAGATCAGAGACCTGGTTGGACACATCAGAATGATCCTTTCTAGTCATTCCCTCACCAATAGCACTCTGCAGAAGTGATCAATGATGCTCCATTAGAGTGTCAACCACTTGCTTTAATTAGGAAACAGAAAATATTTATCACTTTAAAGCACCTTGATATCAAACAAACAAGATTAGCCTTACCTTCATCAATCGAGATAGCGATGGGAGGACATTGATTGGTGGGTATATCTGCTCCGTTAAAAAGAATTAGAATGTTTAGTTTTGGCCTCAATATTATATCCACATAGTTAATCAACATTAAATGCAAGAAATTAACCACCAGGAAAAATCTCCAACAATCTAACTGGTGACACATATTTTTCATAGCATTCCACCTTGATGTATCAAAGGGAAAATAAAAGCTAAACAATTCAAACTTATATTCAAAGCCATGAAATGATGGGAAAATTAAAAGTTGGGACTTGGGAGAAATCGACAAACTTCTCACAGGAAAACTAATTTAATAACAAACCAGCAATTGACTGTTCTTATAGTAATATGACATCAAATGTTAGGATGCATTCTGCGCAAAATTCTCTCTTGTAATTGAATCCAAATTGGTGTACAATGTTCATTACAGCTGAAAGCTTCAACATAACCCACCTGTCTATTATACAGCTGCCTGTCTATGTATATCTGCCCCTCAGTGATATATCCTGTTAGATCAGGAGTTGGGTGCGTAATATCTGTACAGAAGTTTAAAATATAATCATTCAGTATTAAGAAAGCATTATGCAAGATAGCTGATGAACTTGTATATTTCATTACCATCATTGGGCATGGTTAGAATTGGAATTTGTGTAATAGAGCCTTTACGCCCCTCAATTCTTCCAGCACGTTCATAAATTGTTGCAAGATCAGTATACATATATCCAGGATAACCACGTCTTCCCGGCACTTCTTCTCGGGCAGCAGATACCTATGGGATCAAGTGTCATGCAAATCCTTTGAGAATTATTTTCAGTTATTTCCCATACTCCAAGAATAAGCCAAAGGCAAAAAAGAATGTCAATTTTTAATTATCATTAAAGCCTATAAAAGGTTTCAAGTCTTGTATCTTTTTGTTACTTTTTTTTTTCCAAACTAATAACAGTTGAAGGTGGTAAATTACCTCACGAAGAGCATCAGCATAAGAACTCATGTCCGTGAGTATCACAAGAACGTGCTTGCCACATTCATAAGCCAAATATTCAGCAGTAGTAAGAGCAATACGAGGAGTGATAATACGCTCAATTGTAGGATCATTTGCCTGGAGTAAATCACATATTCACATTAACAAGAGAACATTTTAAGTATTAGCTCCTTCATGCAAGTCAGGAAATAAAAAAGCCTCATTTGAATTTTGCTTTTAATGAGGGGGGAAAAAGGTCATTTCAATGCATCACACTATCACCTTGAGTTCCACATATACAATATGATAGTTGATTTTAAAAATTTTGAAGGTAATAGATTTTTTTATCAGAATAAACCACCTTACTAAACTATCATTTAAATCTTTACCAGCTTGTACATCCTACAAAATTTTACTCTTTTTTTCACTTGAATTTAAAGAATTTTACTATCTTTTTAGTTTTTAGTCCCTAAACTTTTTTCAATTTCTGCTTTTAGTCCCTAATCTAAATTTTGACTGGCTAGCCACATTTTTTTTTATAAACTGTGTTTCTCAATCATTCATCAACTAGCTTGATGTCATCAACTGGTCTGAACAAATGAGAGATTTAAAACACAGTTTACCAAAAAGAAAAAAATACATGTGACTACTCATTAGACTTCTTCATCAAGTTGTTGTTACATTATCAGTTAACGCTGTTACTTGATGGTAAACCCAATTTTAAATATCAACTTAGTCCATAAACTCCATATTAATGTGCCAAAAATTAGTTATGCACTGATCATGGACATACTAACACTACATACATATTTACCAATTAAGATGTTAGATTTAAATACAATGACCAAAATGCAAGAATTTTTTAAACAAAAAATTATTCTGAGTAAGTTCCAAGCATGTATTACAAGAGACTATCAATATAAGGGTTATTATTTTGTTTTAACTTGTAAACTACTCAAGCATAGTAACTGAAAGGAAATTGGGGTGATGAAAAAGAAATACCAAATTGGTGGAATAAAATAACACTTTCATACATATTTTAATTTTTAAAGAATTACCAAATTAAGGAAAAGAGTCACTCTCTCCATTGATCCATTCTCCTCAAAGTCACGTTTGAAAAACTGTGCAGTTTCCATGTTAACTCCCATAGCTGCAAACACAATAGCAAAATTGTCCTCTTCTCCACCCTGCATAACATGGTATTAGTGAAAAATCACTTTCACCTTACATAAAGTACAGAAATAAAGAGTTTAACTAAATGATTAAGTAAAAATAAATCTGAAGGCAATAAGAAGCAATAGATTTGTAAGAAATAAAATAAGTGAGATCATTTCAAATTAATCATGTCGGCTTATTCATAACAGATGTTCAAAACAGTGAAAGTGATTAATAAGTCAACAGGAATTATTGGAGTTAAAGCATCAGTGGAAAGGTTTTAGTCATAGGGAATAGTTTAATAATATTTCTTTTTCTATCCATAGTAGTAGTAAGGAATATCTGGATGGAAAACAAATCATTATAAATTCCCAAAAGTCATAGTTCAAGATTCAAGAACATGCAGTATATTTGACGAAAGGCACCATAGGTAATTAGCTATACCTCAAGAAGATTATCAGACTTCTCTAGTCGCTTGACTAAACCAGCCTGACGACATATCTGTGCAGCAATTTCGTTATGAGGGAGACCAGCTGCTGAGAATAGAGGGATCTTTTGACCTCTAGCAATAGAATTCATGACATCAATTGTAGATATTCCTGTCTGTATCATCTCCTCGGGATAGGTTCTCTCACTAGGATTGATGGAACTTCCTGAAATATTGAAAAGATATTAGTGGGGGGAAAATCACACATCAACATACAATTGTAGAGCACTTGAAAGGAAGTTAAATACCAGAAATATCCAGGTAAGCCTCAGGTAAAATTGGTGGACCATTATCAATTGGTTTTCCAGAACCATTAAATATGCGTCCAAGCATGTCCATTGAGACAGGAGTTTTCAACACCTGTGGACAAACAAAATGAGAGGAATAGAGGAAGTCAAAAGGTGGAATAAACTGATTCCAATACGATAAAAGTATCATGTAAAGAAATTCAAAGAAAAAAATTTAAAGGAAGAATTTTAGTTTCAATAATCAATAATCAATACTCATGAAATTCAACAAGCTCATGAGATAGTTATAATTGGATTTGTCTTATGTATCCACCGTGATAATTTAGAAGAAAGCACATTAAGAAAACAGTCAATGATCAGCTAAATTATGTGTTTTCTACTAGAAAAATAGTTCCTACAAGATTGAAATTTCAATGCTACTGAGACGAGTCATCAGGCAGCAGATAATGTTGGCAAAAAGCAATAAAATGTGCATGCATCATTGTACATGAACTCTTCCATATAGAGAACAGTAATAACTGAGTTTGTACCTCTCCAGTAAATTGCACAGTTGTAAATTTATTGTCGATCCCAGATGTACCTTCAAATACCTGGTCAATAGTTAAAAAAATGGTGAATAAAGTATAACCTTTAAACCATTGATAATGGTACTGGCAGAATAGCTAAACTAAACAGTGACAACCAAAAATTGCTATTGAAGTTAATGCAGCTACATCCCCACTTGGTGGGAGATTCCTACACCAGGCCATGAGCCATCCTTTTAAAGTCACTGCAACTACATTAGTAAAGCAGACAATAGTGAAGGCATTTCTTACTGCTCACAAAGTAAACAACGGGAGAATTTTATAATGTTTTGGTTATGCGTAAAAAATAAGCACATAAATCTTCAAGTCATCAACTCAAAGACAAGAGGCAAGAAAAGAAGAAGATTATGCATGCAATAGGCTCTAACCTGAACAACAGCCTTTTGGCCATCAACCTCTAGAACTTGTCCACGCCGAGTAGTTCCATCTCCTAAACGAATATTAACGATCTCTTGAAATTTGGGTCCCTGATGCAGTTTATTAGTATAAAATATAAACTTTAGTTACAGCAGAAATAAGGACATTTACATTGAGAAAATCAAAATACAAGAAAATTCAATAACAATATCAGCAAGCACACCCTCATTACCTTAACTTTGTCAAGAATGACCAATGGTCCAGCAACTCCAGATACAGTTCTGTATTCTGCAACATTAGTATGCAAACAAATAATTTAGGGGAGAAACTGAATAACAATGGAATAAAAACCACAAGTATCAACCCAGTAGTATATTAGTCTTGATTGCAAACTCTCTTTCCAGCATAAACGACAAGCATTAAATATCCTTTCTTCATTTATGAATGACTGGTATATACACACCCACAGGCCACAGGGAATCCAATCACAGTAGAAAAATAATTAAGAGAGGCAAACCAACAAGACACATACCCATTCCAATCTCCAAGGTACCCTCCTCCATATCGGGACTCTGCTCAGCTACACCCATCTTGGAACTTCAAACAAGCAGACAAAAGAAGAGTAGTACAAAAGTCAATTCATGCAAACACAAATGAGAAGCAATACTAAAAACGCATTGCCTCATCAATAATAATCAATAATTAAGACAGAGCAAACACCAAATACACTATCCAAAACAAAGTCAATACAGAAATCATCACAGTTAAAAAAAAAAACAAAAAAAAATATTAAAAACTACTGTTAAACTAGTCCTTGAAAGATTAGTGAGATACCACCAAAACAGTCTAATGATTTTTATCACTAAATCAATGCTTTAAATATACTCAGTTCCTCGAATATATATAATTAAAAGCTAACCTAATTTTTAGAAAAAAACAATTTAGAGGTTCGTTCAATTAAACAAAAACAACAACACTCGATCCAAAATGCACTTCATTAGCGCGTTAAAAATGGATTGATCCGAACCAATCGCCGCTGAAATAAGCGGCTGAACTAGGTAGGAACAAATAAAATAAAATTAAACAAAGCTTGACAGATAACAATAGCAGCAGTAATATTCAAAATTAAAGGCACTGTAGATATTATATTCCAGTAGGTAAGTGATCGAACTGTGAGGTAGTTTTTTCATGTTTAGATTACTGAAAAAAACCTTTGAAGTAGAGAAATGAAAAACTGATAGTAAGATTTGGACGAAACAATGAGATCGAGAAACGCAGAATTGGAATATGATAGTAAGATCGAAGCAAAAAGGAGTGAGGAAATAAATGGATCGGAAGAGAGAAAACGCACCAGCGAGAACGGTCACGATTTTCGTGATCTGAAGCGGAAGAGAGACGTGGGTGAGGGAGGGACTGTGGATCTATTGGACCAAATTGTTTTAACAGAACATCAAATAATTAAATTCCAATCTCTCTCTTTCTTTTTTATTATTTCGAATAATAAATGAGTAAAATCTCTTTCGAATTTCAACCTTGGTTTGAAGAGTAACTGTATATTTCTCGGGTCAGGTGGGAAGATGATGACCCACAACTCCATGTTGCCGGGGTGTTGTCTTTCAAGGATGACACGTTGCAGCTAGTTTTGTCATTTTCCGCATTTAATTGATGGGGAAATCACAGTAATAATTATTACATGCAAGGTTTGAACGTACCGGAGTAATATGCATTATACATAAGAAACAATTTATTTAATGGGGGTGATACGTGATTAATCTTCATTCTGTAATTACATATAGCAAACAAGATTAGTATTAACCTAAAAAAATAAAATAATTATTACATAACTAATTGTGGTCTCCACTAATTTTTATATGAGAGTACATGGTTTAATTTTTTTTTAAATAAATTAAAATTAAAATTTTAGTTACTTGTCACATAATAGTTAGTTAATAGCAGTACTATATAATAATTTATTTTCTAATGCATTTTTCGTTATTAAGTAAAATTTATTAAAAATGAAATAAAAATGTGTAAATTTCATATTTTATTTATAATAACTTAATTTAATGCACCATATTCATTATTTTTATATTTTTTAATCAAATTTAATAATAAAAATGTGTTGAATGAAGTGTTAATGACACTTCTTATATTGCAGTCATTTATAAATAAATAAATAAGGAAAATTAACGTGAAAAATAAAATGTTAGTTTTGGGTCGATCTTCAAGGCCCAAACTCATTGCCTTGGAACTAGACACATGGAGAAGTCTTACAAGGACTAGCAATCCAACCCCTCACAGGAAGGAACCATCTAGATAATAGAACAAAAAGATGCAAAACATAATAATAATTAGCTTTAACGAGATATGAAAAACTCTGATACAAGTTCAAATGCAACCTACACACACACAATAATATTGCAATTCATTTAAATGTTTTAATGGGGAAAATATAAGAACAATATTACAATTCATTCACCTTATTTTATTTATTAATTAAATAATAAATAATAGAATCGAAATTTAATTCCATTTCATTTTATATCAATCTATATTTCTCTTCGTTTACCATCATGTATTAATAATACCTGTATCTCTTTTAAACTCCATTTATTTTCATACAACTGTATTCAACTCACTTCATCCTCTTCAAAACTTAAAACCAACTTAAAAATCGAATTAAAACACTTCAATGGATATATACAAATTGAACCCTCCATTTCTGTCACACACACTAACACTGCATTCATTAAGTTAAGTTAAATAGTTGACGGTTGAGTTCTTATACTTAAACACAGATGGCTAAACAAATGATGATATTAGTGTTATTAAATAATCTTAATTGATGAAACTATAACAATCAATTGAATTCAACGATAGAGACATTATTATACTGCAAGCAAGTGTTCGTAGTAGTAGTATTCAACAATGTGGCGTAGAAGAAAGATATATCGTAGCTTGTAAGATGATGATGAGGATGATTTTTCAAAGTTTTGCATCAACGGTGGTGAAGCAACGAGAGTGTCCCGTCACTGGAACAAAACAAAAAATGTGGCTGTTGCTGGTGCCGTTCAAAGTTATTATTTCAAACCCTTGGCCTTAGTCACTCCAAGCCTCACATTCTTCTTTTTTTCTATTTTATTTTTGTTTCTCTAAACTCTAAAAAAATAATAGTAGTAATAACATCATCAACATGGCAGCAGCCACTCTCTCCGTCCGGCCCGACCGCCTCTCGCCCGGTTCAGCGTTTCCCAGACCGCCGGTTCGGCCTCCGATGCGAAAACCAATCGCGGCCGAGTCGTGGCGCGCCGCGCCACCTCGGATAGTGTGGCGGCGCAGGACGGTGGCGCCGGTCCAGGCGAGTTCGCGCGCCGATGACTCGGTGCCGTTCGAGATGTCGGTGGAGAACGCGCTGAAGCTGCTGGGCGTGTCGGAGGGCGCTTCCTTCGACGACATACTCCGCGCCAAAAACGCAATCGTCGCTAATTGCAAAGATGACCAAGATGCCATTGCGCAGGTTAATTTACTTCTCTATCTTCAATTTCCAACAATAATCAAATTCAGCTTGCACTTGCTTTTGAGAAGGTGGAAAATAAAATTAGGACAAAACATTCCTTATGTGCTATCTCCAATTAGAATTGAAGTTTCACTTTAGGAATCTATGCTCAAAGTTAATGTTACTAACATTTATTGTGCGAGTTAACAAGTGAATTTCCAACTTTAATAAGAAGAAAGCAACACCAAATGCACTTAAATAAAGAACTATATCTAAGTTCTGACTAGCGGCCATAATTTTGCTTTAAGATACACTGATAATAATAAAAAATTAAAGAGATTCTATAAATTAGCTTATAAATCAACTAATTTTCTCCTATAAATGCTTATTAAGAAGTTTATATGGTTGTCTGTTTTCAGTTACTAGTTAACTCTTTCTGGAATTCTGGATAAAGTGGACTCGTGTATTGATACAATTAGTGGGTGTTTTATAGGTTGAAGCTGCATATGACATGTTGCTTATGCAGAGCCTAACTCAGCGTCGGGCAGGGAAAGTAGTGAACAGTAATGTTCGTTATGCTGATGTCAAACGTGTTAAGTCCCCAGCTGGCGGGGGATCAATGCCTCAATGGTTGAAGAATTCACCTGTATCTATTGAGTCACCTTCCACTAGTGATTTGGGTTTACAAGCTGGAGTGTATGGTGCATTGATGGGTTTAACTTATCTAAATGGGGCTTCTGCACCCGCCGCAGGTTATGCCGGGGCTGATGTTCCTGGACTCCTCTTGGCTGGTAGCTTTGGAGCTTCCCTGTACTTCATGACCAAAAAGAATGTTAAGTTAGGTAAGGAGTGTTATCATGCATAATATATTGTGCACTCTACAATTAGTTCATTGCTATTGAAAATGAATTTTGTTTCATGAATGGTGATATTCATGTTGGCTTGTATGATGGAAAGAAAGTGAGAATTGGGAAGGGCATAATGAATGGGAGAACTAGAGAAAAGGGGAAAGATGATGAGATTTATTACCCTTCTTGTTTTCCTTTGTTGATACTTAATATTTTGATGACAGATATGAAAATAAGCAAGTGATATGAATCAACCTCAACTTTTGGATTCTCTGAAAAGAATTGTCTCGTGTGATTCATCTAACTGTTCCCAACTAGTGTGGTTGTTGTTATTGTGGTTGTCTATTATGACTAAAAAAAATTCTAGATTGTTTTCTGAGGTAATGCAAGATCTATCTGCATAGTGAGATATTGCATGAGCCATTCATGATAACATTTTGCTTGAATTTTTCGCTTGCATTGTTGTTAGACACGAAGTGCACAATTAGTGGCTGCATTGTTAACTAGTTCATCAGACTATGTCAGAACATTGTGGCCAACCTGTTGACTTCATTTCTTATGTTCTCCCAGACTCCCTATATTAAAAGTTTGGTTATGGGTTTATAGAAAAGACTTGTAAATCTAATGCTGCTGATTTGGATACTACTGCTCGTGTCTCTGGAATGAGAGCTTAATTTATCTAACATGAAGATGATGTCTATGTAAATGGCTGTCTGGAAGGAATAAGAAATATCAAATAAAGTATGGCACTGCACTGCAGTTGAAAAAGTTGACCTACTTAACAAATGGCACTTCTAGCTATGGGTGGTTAAGATCTTTTTCACTTGTCAGACCTTTTGCCTCTTTCTTAAACTAAGCTTTATTCTTTTGGATTAGTAAAAATCAAGTTCCATTCCTTTCTCATTTTCCTCCTTTTTGTATCTTGCTTATATTTTGCAGGGAAGGCCACTGTCATAACCATAGGAGGGCTTGTAGCCGGTGCCGTTGTAGGGTCAGCTGTAGAGAACTGGTTGCAGGTAGATATAGTCCCATTCCTGGGCATACACTCCCCTGCTGCGGTTGTTAGTGAAATCATTATTGTATCTCAATTCTTGGTTTCTCTGTACCTAAGGTAAACAGGAAAACATGGTGATTTTACATTAATTGTGACTCTTGTAATTATTCATTTGCATGCAGCATGATCATACCTAAGGTAGACAGGGAAGGCTACTGTTATAACTTATAACCATAGGACTCGTAGCTGGCCCTGGCCCCCTGTGGTTGTGTCAGCTGGAGAGAACTGTTATACCATTTCTGGGCATACACTCTCCTGCTTCTGTTTTTAGTGAAATCATAATTCTCTCTCTTTTCTCGGTTTTCTCTGTACCTACGGTAGACAGGATGAGGAAAATATGGTGATCTTATATGAAAAATGTGAAACTTGTAACTATTCATTTGCATGCAGCATGATCATACCCAAGCCTTTTTTTTAGGATGTGAAACCATTGCATATTGTACAAAACTTTGAATAGAATGTAGTTGGTTCATCTGGAAAATTAGAAGCGTGAAACTTACATTGGAAAGGTGCAGATTTATGTTGACAGTTGGTGAAACAATTGCGCATATTGCAATCTCAATACAATCTTGCTTTATTTAATAGGCCAAAGGAAAAGAACACTTGGGAGTTTTGATTCCTTTTTAATCCTTAAAAAAGGTGTTTTTAACCCTTCACTTTCTTATTTGGTTTCCAAATTTGCAACACACTGCCTCACGTGGAAGCAATTTTCTTGGTCCAAAGGGCAAATATCCTGTTTAGATCTGTGTTCATCTTTACATGTCATGGGTCCTCTCACATGATCGATGCTGTGCTGTGAATGCTTGCATGTTCATGATGGATATGAAACCATGTCACCTTGGAGCTGGTACATTTTGGCGTTTTGTTCCAAAGCTTTATGATAATGCATCTGTCTTGTGTTTTACCGGTGGGTCATAAGCACTTGCCTTTTGTTAGTACTTGTACACCTCTCACGCAAAGACTGCACCTCACCCTTTTCAGCAAGCCACACACAACTTGTGTTTAGATAAATAAAAATCAAAGAAATCCAAAAGGCATGAATTATACGCATATGCACACACAAACTTTAAGTATTTTTTTTGTTTGTTTGTAATGCCAAAATCTGAGTCTGGGAAATCATTTGTAAAGAAATGCAACCTCACTGATTCAGGCAAGAAAGAAAGTCCATTAGTTTCTTGAAAAAAGCCTAAGAAAAGAAAGAAAGCACGAAGAACGCTCATATATCAGTAGAGTGATGAATTAGAGTATGTTCGGATATTACTCACATTGCTTGTTCGTCCGAAAGTATAAAACTTTCGATCGGTGCCAATTAGACAGATTTCCAGACGCCTCCTTAGTCCTGTTACATTGAGATATGAATTTGTAATAAACATGGTAAGTAAATGGCTGGCAACTTCATCCATGTTAATGTTACACGAGACATTGATGTAAATATATGTAATAAAATGAATATGGTCAGTTCTTAAAATATGATAAAAAAAAATAGTTTTTAAAATATGCAAATAAATATAAAATTATTTTATTTTCATTTAGCCTCCGTTGGATATATATGAAAGAAAACTAATTTAAATTTCAAAAGATGAATTGAAATAAAAATGAAAGGAAAAAAATATTAAAATCTTGTTTCTACAAGTTAAATGATTAATTTAACAAAAAGAAAAAAGAGACAACAGAGAGAGAAGTCAAGGATGAAATTTAAAACTGGCCCCATGCCAAGACCAAGAGAATGCAGAACCGTGTAAGAGTTCCCTCACTCAGCCTTATTTAAATTAATTATTATACAGATATCATAACTCATAAGTATTAGTGTGTTACCCACTTGATCATATTTCCTAATTTATCTTTCCTTTTACCTGCTAAACACAGAAAACTTTAGAAACATTCTGAATTGACAATCAACATAGGAATAGTAATACATTAGTGCACTCCGTCACCTAACATCTTAAAAATTGATGTCTCAGCGAGCTGCTTCGACACAACAACATAGCATAACACAACACAACACAATAATAACATAATTACTTACATAAAGCAGCACCCCAAACCCATAATAAATATCCTCCTCCTCCTAACACTATTGTCCGTTTTGGCCGCTGATGCAATTTTCAACATTGCAGCCACCACCACCCTCTATATATGTAATGTTCCCAACCTTGTCACTATTTTCACTACATGTTACAAGACCGTTGTACATTTTTTGTGATGCTTTGGAGAACTCTGTCAATGATTCAAAGACTAGAGAAAACCCAGATTGCAATCCATTTAAAGTGATCCTCTGTGTTTCTTGCATGCTACTATGGTGCTTCTCCTTCTCCACCTCCACTTTTCTTCTCAGTGTCTCCAAATGATCACTCTTCTCCATCATCATGCACTCCTCCTCCTCTTGATGATCATCATTTCCCACCTCTGATTCGCGGTCCACAGCAACATGCAACTCGAGCATCTTCATCTCCACTTTATGTGATGTTGAAGAATATCTTCTCTCCAAATCTCTTGTTAACCTATCTACCCTCCTTTTCTGCTGTTGCTCTTTGTTTTGCTGAAGCCACAAAGCTCTAACCTCCTTCACAACACTTTTCAATGCTACTGTTACCATTTTATCAGGTAACTTCTGCAGCAAAGTTAACCAATCGTTGCACATCACAAGCAGCGTCGGCCCATTGACTTGGTACGGCATTGCAACATTTTTGTTTCTCGAGTAAAACTCTACTTCTGGGACTATGAACTTGCTCAGCCATCCATGGAGAGCTTCAACATAGGCTTTTTGTGCTGCAGTGTACTCTTTGAAGCAGTCGCGCCAATTTTGAAGCTGAGCTTCAAGCTGAAGAGTTGCAAAGCCATGAGATTGATTGCAGAACTTGTCGTATGTGGCGCATGTGAAGTACTTGACTTCAGATAGAATCTTCTTCTGGGTTTCATGGGACTCCAACATGATTTTCCATGACTGAGTCAGGCTGCATTAGGAAAATTAGAAACATGAGAAATCAATGAAACTTAGAAATTATTGTTTGTTTAGTTTCCAGTTGTAATGTTATCCCACCCTTTTAACAGTTCAACAATTTGAGGTTGTAATTCTTCGTCTCTCATTTTCTCAATTCTCTTTGAGATTGACTCTGCTCGTCGAATTGCAACCAAGATCCCAGCATACAGATCTTTCACTTCAGCTTTAGTTTTGTCTGTGCTTAGTAGATCATCTCCTCTGACATTCTTATTTCTCAAATGCGCACATTTTTTTTCATAATTTTTCCGTGTGCTATCTCCAGCCTAAGGTAAGGAAAATTTTCAAATCATAAACGCAGGATGAGACAAGGAGCAATGCTTGAAAATTACAAAAACTGATTAGAATGAGATTACAAAAGAAAGGAGTTTAAAAATTCTCAAGGAAGTTAATTTCATTCATCTTCTTAACAAACAGGATAATATAACTAATGGGTGATGCCAAACACTACTACAAGTTAAATAAATGCCCCCCCTAGATTTATATGTAGATAGATGCAAGGTGTGAAAAAAGTAAGCAATGGGATATGGATCAGAGTTATTTTGATCCATTGCAGAATAAATGTTGAACAAGTTCATCACATGAATTGAAATAAAAGGAATTAAATAAAAATAACCTACCTTAACCTCCTCAAACAGTTTCTTTTCCCATGCATATAACCTTCCTAAGGTTAACAAATGACTTCCCGAATCCATTCCTCCATAATCATCAAATAGATCATTCTTATATTCCACCCAAGTTGAAGAATTTTTCACATTTGGAACCATAAGACTCTTGCATGATGATTGCTTAGATGAAATGGACTTCCATGCTATTGCATGAATGAGTTTAGTCGAACTTTCTGCATTGAGATCAGATGGTTCAAATTCTCAAGGGTTGAAACTTGAAACAGAAGCATATGAACCCATGCAGAGATAATCAAATCCATATGAAGGAGCATGAAATATATATCACAGGATGGGACATGCATAATATCGATTTTCAAAGAATGCAAAAATAACACTAAGAGCATGTATGATTAAATGTTCAGAGCGAAATCATTTTTATTTAATTTATCTTCTAGAGCCCTCTCATTAAGCTTTCAGTTACAATAAGCTATTTTGAACCTAAAATATACCAATTCAATGTTCAAACACACACCAAGTACTCAAACATAATAGCACTTCCTTTGAGGATTCAAATAAACCTAGAAATTATACCAGTCATTCAAATAAATAGTTACTGTGACATTTAAGATTGTATGAGCTATGTAAGAAATGCGGCTGTCAGTAAAATAAAAATGCCTTTACAAGTGTCAACCGTTGATTTGAGAACCTATAGTAGACCATATCATACATTATTACAGTATCTAATTAGAAACTCAAGTGCCTATTGTATTGTCACATGGATCAACACGTAGAGTGTCAGAAGATGACCTATGCAGTGATTAAGATATGAGAAAATTCAAATAACATTCACATGATGAACAAAGATGTCCAACAGTCAAGATTGAAGTATATAGGAAAATATCCAAAGTAGGACGAAGAAAAGGACAGTCCTTAATGGAAATAGAAACAAGTTAACGGAGACATGATAATCATACCTTACACATGCCGAATGTTGAGGCTAATAATATGAGGCAGAACCAAACAATGTACAAGTTTTCATGAACCAAATACATCACATAGTAATTATTATTTCTGCTCACAGACATGAATTTGATATTTGCAAAATAATAATAATAATAATAGCTAAAAAACTTTCCAAGTTTACAACTTGAAGATAGGGACCCACCTTTTATTTCATCCAAACTAGAATGAAGGGGGATTCTATTAGCTTCCAGCATTCTGGTTACCTCTTTACCAGAATCATAAGCCCTGAGAAAATGGTCCTCAATGTCTTTCAAAGCTTCAAGCAACTCTCTCCCTTCTGGTGGAGTATCAAGAACTGCAAGCCCTCTTTGCTCCCCTTGGTTTTCAGAGGCCACATCTACCACCTTCACTGTTTCAGCACCACTCAACACTTGCTCAACAGCACCTTCTTTATTATTATTATTATTATTGTTATTATTCTTACTATTATTATCATTACTACGCTCTTCAACACTCACCACTTTGTGCTGAACCTCTTCTCTCTCCACTTCTTCCTCTAACTCAGGAATCCCCTCCTCCTCTCTCACTGCCCTCAAATCATCATCTGAGTTCCTGTGGTAGCCACTCATAACATCACTCCTCAAACTGTCAAAAGGGTAGAAAAAGTCCCATCCAAAATCTCTCTGAGGGGATGGCATTGAAGGTGGCATAGGCATAGACATTGACATGGACACAGGCATAGACATAGACATGGACATAGGCATAGTCACAGGCATGCAATAGTAGCCACATGGCTGTTCATGTTGCTCTTCTTCTCCCTTACCTTCATCTTCTCCTCCTACCCTTTTTTCTCCACTCTCTTCTTCCTCAGAAGACTCTGAGGTTGTTGAAGAGATGCATGAGTCACAAGCAATGGCTTCATGCTTGGTTTCTGAGGGTGTCTGCTGGAGGAACATGGGGTTGGTTATGACATTCTCAGTGGGTGGAGAAGGAGAAGAAGAAGGGCATGGGGGAGGGAAAGTTATGAGGAAAGGTGATGAAGGTGAAGAGTGGCGTGCAACAAAGAGCTTAATGGCCGCAGCTACTGCATTGAGAGAGTGAAAATACTTACAATGAGCCTCAGCAAGTGCATATCTTTTCTCCACAGCTTGCTTTAACAGACGCTTTCTCTCTCTACAAATTGCCACCACTTCCTCTTCTTCCTCTAGTTTGGAGGCAACACATCCCATTTCTCTCTCCCACAGTCACACACACACACACACTAATGTGTAATGTAGTGTAGTGAGTGTTCCTTATCTTAGCAAGGGTTGGATGCTTTTAGAAGATGGAGTAGAAAAGGCTCTTACTTGCTGCTCTTTTCTCTGACAAAAAAGGAGGGAGCTTTCCCAGGTAGAGAGAATCAACTTTCAACTGGGTTTTAAAAGAAACAAACAAGTTTTCAAAAAATAGCCTTTTTCCTAAGTTTTGGAGTAAAACCATTCCTCTTTTTGAGACAAAAATGCAGCAGATAATGTTGAAGAAGAAGAAGCTTTCTTTAGAAACAAAAAAAAACAACCCAACAAAGATTTCACCTCCCTCGGTCTCACTACCTAAGTAGACAGCTACAACAGGAAAGAGATACTTAGATTTTAAAAATAGAGTCATTAACTTAGTATTAGTACCTTAATGGAAATATCATCCCTAAATTTAGTACTACTACTGAATAAATTACTACAAGACTAGAGGAGAGAGAGTAAAGAAAGAAGGTAGGGGCTCGAGAAAGAAAGAGAAGAAAGGGTTATTTCTAGTGTTTGGCAATTTGCACTTGATGGGTTTTGAGTACGGTAATGGTGAAGCATTCCTCCTTGCTTGTTAAAAAGAGTAGTAGTAGAGCCTAGAGAGATTAAAAATAATGAAAAAAACAAAAAGAAAAAGCATAGCAGAGAAGAGTGAGTGAGTGGTGTGGTGACTAGTGAGAAAAAAGAGGAGTGAGAGAGTGAGAGACAATAAAAACCGTTCCACTCAACCAGAGGATGGTTTTGTTTTGTCAGTAAACGGTGTCTTTCTTGGTTGTGTTTTGTTTTTTCAAACTCTAGTCTTTGTCTTGTAGTACTAATCCCTCTTATAATGAGAGAATAATTGTGTTTATGCCATTAATAAAACGTCATTTAGTTAAAAATGTAAAATAAAAAGAAGTTTTTAAAAATTAATATTATTGTTTGGAAATGATAAGAAGATGGTCAACAAGACCAAGCTAGTTGTAAATTGTAATTGGGATTCAATGTGGGGTTTAACAGAGCAGATAGGTGTCAGAAGTGTGATAGTGGTATTTTACTTTAATGACGAATTTATCCCTCGGGATGGGACCCACTGTAATGTACCGAATGCATTGCCACTAGATTTTCGCAGTGGTGACTCAAACCCAACACATTTCTCCTTTCTCATTTCTGTACTCCAACCGTGATTCACAACCTCAAGTTTAATATGTCACACACTACACTAACCTAAAACGGTGCGTCTAACCGTCAATATCGTTATTATTATTATCATTATTTTATCAGATGGTGCTTTTTAATACTAGCAATTGACAAAATTATTCATGATGTGAACAATTTTACATTATTAATTTTTTTCAATAACTATGTTTTCTTGCTGTGCAGTATGCACATATAATTTTTTTTTTTTAAATAGTGGAAATGTGATATTTTTCATCTAAAAAATCAAGTTAAACATTAAAACTTTTTATTTTATTTTTAATTTGCCGGAAACGGACTGGTCCATTTATATTGCGATCCGGCCCGACCAATTTATGTAGCGATTGCGAGCCTATGCATGCAGGGTTAAATGGACGGATCTGACTCTAGTTTTTACAGTTTAATATTTATTAATGTTATAATAGCAATTTAATTTAATCTAATCTGTCAAATATTTACCTCAGTGCTATTGTCAACAATGTCTGACTAGTTGTATGATGATAGTACAGTTTGAGACGATTCAAAAATAACTATTTGAGTGTAAGAAACATACATTTAAATGAAAAAGAAAAAGAAAAATATTAAGAATAATTTATATAATCTCTTTTGCAATAACTTGTAGTTGGGTGTCAATAATTTTATGAAAGAATAACAAACATATATGATTGAGCATGGATTTGCTTTAAAGATGGTTGATGAATGGTAAGAATATATATATCACAAGAGTTTGTTTTGTTAGCCTTGATTCATAAGAAGCATACCAAAAAAATAATTAGGCCCCGTCAATTTTTCATGACTCATATGTAGCAACATGAAGCAACACAAAATCACGTCCTTGCGTTGGCCACCATGTATCTCTTTTGCAAACCCAAACCACCACAGCCCCACAACACAACACAACTCAATAATTACAAGTTTACAAACTATCAACCGTGCATATGCATGGCACCCAAAACAAGATCCAACACCTTAACACGGTTAATTTTTAAATTATAAATAAATACATTTTTTTAACTCAATTTAAAAACAAAATAAGAAGAATTTCATGTATTTACTGAAGTTAAATAGAAATGATCCTGGATGAATATCATCACAAATTGAAATTGATGTTAAATGTTTTGGCCTATATGAAATTAGTTTTTACACATGTCTCCGCTAGGCTTTCAAAAGAAAAATACGGTGAGCATGCCATGGAGTACTGTTTCATTTCATTATTTCAAATCCATAATGTATGATCGCAACTCATGTCTTACATGGAGAATCTAATAGGCCCCACCTTCGAGTTCGACCCAAAAAGGAAAGTAAAAATAAAAACTTATTCTTTTCTTGCTCCTGTGTTCTTTTTTTGCATGTCTTGCTATTTTGTAGAAAATAAACAAACAGATTAACCAAAAGTTAAAGAAGAAAAGAAACAAACAGAAGAAACTTTCCAGTAAATCAAGAGAACAATTTCCCACAACAAGATAAGCCCTGTTCCAAGTGTTTTATTTATTTATTATTTTAAACTTAAAAAGTTACTTTTAATATTTCCGTGTCTATTTTTTTCAGGGATATTTAATTTTTGTTTGTCACTAAATTCCGTGTCCACTTATATTTATGTTCACCCTTCAACGGTGATTTAAATTTGTCATTCAGTCGGAATATTTTTTTCTATATTGTAAGAAAATTGATCTTCCACTTATTTTTTTATCCCCTTACTTTTTATTACATGATTCATCACATCTAACACTTACTCATTTATCTGTTACTCTCTCTCTCTCTCTCTTTCAACCACATCCACTCCATTTTGCGTAATACGCTGATCAAATCTCTAAAAAGATATTTCCAAACACAAATGTTTTTGTTTTCTACTCTTTCAAAATAATTTCTTTGGACATCAATTATTTCTTAAAAATTAATTTCATTAAATATAAAAGATCCGAACAAGTTACAATTATTTCATATATTGGAGGGAGAAGACGTGCGCATCTATGTGAGATTGATTGGTTATGTTCAATAATGTGACAATGAATACACCTTTAACATTACATCATGCATTTACATAGTCATTTTCCTCTCCACCCTACAACGCCTGAATGCATTGATTGCATTATCTGGCTAAGAAGAACATCCTCAGCAATACAGTAACAGTTCCCACATCACAATTTGTAAGACCAAAGTTACCAACATAAACAGGGAAATGGCAAAAAAAAAAAAGGATAAACTGGTGCCGAGGCAACTCTTATAATGGTGTCATCAGAAGAAGATCTCTTCTGTTTTTTGGGTTTTGAGGGGAAGGGAAAACAAAAAAGAAAAAGACCTAAACATGAGTATTAGTATCCTAGTAAGTTACAGTTCACATTCAAAGAATTGAAGTGCTGCTCCTCTCATTGCTATTTTGAAGATAACTGGTATTCACACAAGAAAATGATACAGCAAAGAAAAAGATAAAAGATACAACTTTGATCAGGTACCACCAATCTCTGTTGGTGTGGTACAAGGTGCCAGTGTGTTATGAGGCAGGTTAATACCACCCCCTCTAACAGAAATACCAGGAAACTTCACAGTGCTTGCCCTGCTCACGAGATTTGAGTCAAGATACACAACAACCACAGTGGTATCATCATGGAAATGACGACGAACTCCACGATCAATTTTCTTTAAATCCGAATATCTCATTTCTCTCTTCTTTGCGGCTTCTTGAAGTGCAGCTTTTACCAGCCTCCTAGCGCTTCCCTGAAAGAAGGATAGAAGATGAAACATCAATCCACTGACAGAGTTCTCCAAGAACAATAATGGGAATACAATAAAACCACAATAATTTCTTAAAGTTTTGAGTCTAATCCATAATTGTATCCACTTTAATCTTTCTGTTAATGACATAACACAATCTAGAACAGTAGAAGATAAGTATCTTACACTGCGGGGACTGTTTTGAACTATATCAACTGCTTCTTGATTGCTAAGGTGCTCCCAGAGTCCATCAGATGCAAATATAATAAACTGATCATTTGGTTGCAAATGATGCACTGATATCGATGGTTCTGAACTTAGTATTGGCATTGTGAATGATCCACGAAGACGAAACTTAGCATATAGTGGTTCTCTATTGAACTCAGCCTTTTTCAAATATACATCACCAATAGATCTAGAAACCTGAAACAAAAAAACTGATTTTAAAATTTATGATGCAACTCAATTGAGAAAGAAAAAGAAGGTTCTAAGTCAAGTTTTGTTTGGTAAGATAATAATAATCATTGAAATAAACAAGTTGAGGCATCTCTAGTACAGCCAGTCATGACAAATGACAAAGCTCGAGGATTATCAGAATGTAACCCATTCACCCAGGATCTATAAACCGATTCTTATGTTGTGGTGCTAAGACAACTTCAACCACTATTCACTGCAAATGATAGTTTTCTGGTTATATAAGTAATAATGAATACTGTGGTATTAATAATATTTAGTAACATAAAACTCTAGTGAAGTTGAGGAAAATAAGCCCTTTCCACCCCCCACCCCCACCCAGGACTGTTTTACTAATGCTCAGCATAGCTCTGTATTTCTGAAGTAATTCTTCACATCCTGAAAACACACTATATATCCTGAAAATTTAACTTCCAAGTTCCAACCTTGGAAAATCTTACAAATTTAAAATGATATTAAGAGGTGTGAAGTGTTTATAGAAAAGATAAAAAACAATCTCTAGCAACTAGAAAAGCAATATTATGAGTTACAAGTGACTTACTTGAATAAGACCCTTCACACGCCACACATTATGCTTTAAAACCACAACATTTGGGTCATCAGGATGTGAAGCATGCAGCTCCTGTCTTACAGACTCTATCGATGCATTGTGCTCTGCTGATAATTGCATGGCTAAAACCTCACCAGTTGCCTTGACTGCTCTTCCCAAAACTGCCCGGGAATCCCCAAGGTTTGCTATATAAAGGGTTCCATTACAAATAACACCAACAAGACAGCATGACCCAACAGCAGCAATTTGTGGTGACAGAGAGAACTGTCTGGCAACCACTGAAATAAACCCCTCTTCTGTTGCTTGGAGTGCTTTGCGAATTACATCTACCGACATTGATTGTTGCTCAGAAGTAAATCCTGAAGAAAGAATATGTTTAATCAATATTCAGTAATCATGTGCAGAAAAATGGTTCAAAACACAAGTAAATCCATGAATGACAGACATGCAACAAAACAGGAACTGAAAACCACAATTTTCTTAGTCTCAATTATGTATACATCTGAAAGTTTTTATAGCCTTAATTCATTGTATAGCTGATAGAATGACAAACAAAAAATAGTGGGATGGAAACCATCCACTATCACCACTTCTGGCAGACTGGCACCACAAGAATGAAACCGCACCAGCTATGCTCTAACAACTTATCTGGTAAATAAAAGAAGAAAGAGAGAGTCTCTTATTGTTATTGGCATGTACTTGTTTCACAAGGCGGAAAACCTTGTCTCTGGATTATTAAAGCAAGCAACAGAATCCAAACTATTATATTCCCTGATCTTTCTAGCTAAACAATGACAGGGTAAAAAGTAAAAATGAACTAAATGACTGTTTTTCTTCTTTTATGTATTGACTGCAAGAGGCTTGGAACTGGAAGGCAGAGAAAAATACAGCAAGGCAAGGAGTAAAACCTATTCCAAATTTCCAATAAAGAAAAGATTGAAAAATTCACTCATTTTGTCGTCAACTTACTCTTGAGATGGTGAAATAGGTGATCATTGATAAACCGCGATGTCTCAGGCCCTCCATGGCCATCATAGATACCGATGAAGGTACCATAAGGGCCAGATTCATTGGAGCTCAAACAGCCTGATTCAATCTGGCTCTGATCTTCCAACAAGTTATTGGCTTGGATTACAGCCATTGAAAAATCACCATTCAAGTGTTGTCCCGAGTCCTTGTACCACAATAGTCCATCCTGTCTACCTCCAGCATCTGAACCTGCACGCGTAAATCCATCCGAACCCGGCCGAAAGCAGGCCCTCAATAAGTTCATCAACCCCGATAACATCCCTCATTTCACCAAACAACCGTCAAGGATTTCAACATTTATCAACTACCCCAAAAACGACTTCACCCCCCAGAATTTTCATACACTATGGATAATAGATAATAGTCCTGCACTCCTCACTAGTCACCGCTGCGAAGAAGATGATCCACCACAAACTACAACAACATCAACAAACAACTACAGTTAAATCGATTGTAGTTCAACACCAACAAACAAACAAACACAACCTGGACCCTGTATTGTATGACCTAGAAAAAGTGCAAAACAAACTGCTTTTCACAGGTTTCTAAGGAATGAATGAATAGCACCCACAAACAGAAATCAACACCCCCAATGAAAAAATCCATCTTTTTGGTTTCCTTATAACGCAACAAAAACTATGACCAAACACAGCAGCCGCTAAAGATGAAAATTTCAACAAAGAAGAAGAAAACTTTTTTTTTTTTAATTTCCCCCAAAGGTCAAAACCCACTTTTTTTTTTCTGAGAAAACTTTTTGGTCAGCTGATTGGAAATCCCTTGTTCACATTTACATTGAAAACCAAAACCCCAAGTTACACCAATCTCCGTAAAATCAAAAAACGCCAACAAGCTAGCTTTTTCATCAAGCACAATCATATGATGTACGGCAACAAGTCAAAGTAAGATAAAAAAAATCATGGCAAGAGATCTCACCCAACAAAATTTGACTATCGATTAGAAGCTATTGGGGTGCCCCAGATGAAGAAGACAATGATCCGTAGTGAAGAAAGTGTGTGAAATCAATAGATCTGCGGATCCATCAAATAAACATAAAGAAACAGAAATGTTTTTTTTTTTTTAGCTAAATGGTATGCAGATGGTGAAGGTGTTTGATGAAGAAAAAGGAGAGAGGTGCTTGAAAAGGAGAATTGAAAATTTAAGAGTTCAGTGTGAAAGATTGGACAAAGTGTGAAACCCCTTTTTCTTCTTTTGTTCTGAACTCAGCGGAGAAGCCCCATAAAAAGACTAACAATGAAGAGCTTGGAGCCAGCAAAGCACAGGTCCAGCTATGGGCTCCACACCACTACGAAGAACTTTTTAGAGAGAGAAAGAGAGCAAGAGAGAGAGAGAGGGTCAATGAAATGAAGCATGTCATTTTTTTATTTTATTTTTTATAAATAAGCATGTCATATTTTTGACGGTCATATTTTTGACAGTTTATATTGTAAACATTTTCCGAGGAATAGGTTGGGGGTTCATGCATAATGGAGTAATGAGTTCACAACAAAAAAATTCTCAAACCATAAAAAAAAAAATCTCAAATTCACAAAAATCTTTGGTACTAATGGAATATATTTTATTTTATTTTCTCATCATATTATTCATACGGAATCATATAATTTATTGATTTTAATTAATTGAATATTTTGTGAGTCTCAATTTTTAATCACCTTTATTTTATTTTATTTTATATGACTTGAATCCGATAAAAAAAATTTGAATTTATTATTATTCAAATTAAATTGATATACTTTATTTAATTTAAGCTTTAAATGACTTTTTTTTATAATAAAACTTAATGGATTTGGTGTCATGGACTAGTACTAGTATATGATTTATCCTGCTCTACTATTCTTCGGTAGAATAGTTAAAAATTGGATTTTGCACCACTTTTCTTTTTCTTCTTTTTCCACTTCTTCAATTATTTTGCAATGATTAATTGGGGAATGGGACTTTATATGGTTTTAGTTGAACGAAAAAATGGCAGGTAAAAATAAAAGGTGGACTTGGTAACTAGCTGATTGTTAGGGTAACAAATATGATTTGGGCTATGTTGATTATACTGTATTCTTTAATAAATAAGTTAGGAAAAATATCTTGCCACAATCTTTAATCTCCTTATACTTGACTTATCTTTAATGTAAGTCAAACTAGTTTGGTGTATAGAAAAAATAGAAGAAAAAAAAAAAAAGAAAAAAGAGGGGAGAGGAAGATGGTGAATTGAACAGAGTTTTAAGGCGTGAGATTGAGAATATGAGACACGGAAGATAAATTTATGTCACCTAGAGGAATATCTTTTGGGTAGTTTTAATTATGTTGTTATTATATTATATGCATATGACCCGTATTGTTGTATTCTTATTTTTATATAGTTTATACTTGTTTGTACGAGTGTATTGCTTTTACTTCTACCTTTCAATACAAATGAGATGAGAGGAAATAGAAAATAATAATTAAAAAAAAAATGATTTCAACGTGTAAAGTAATAATTATAATCCTTAATTTATATGATTTTTAAATTAATTTTATTAAAGTCAATTGATTTATAATAAATAATAAATAGAGTATTATGATTTATTTTTTAATTAATATAAATATTTTTTATATAATCTATTTATTTATTTTTAATATTTCCTTACTTATTTAAACAAGAAAGATAAACTTATACATATCCTTTCAAATAGTATATTTGTTCACTATATTTATCTTATTTTATTTGTTTTTTTATCCATTTTACTCTTGATGAAACAATTTAAGAATTAATATGTCTATTTACATGTTTGGGTTGCTTTGTTTGTATTTCAAATCATTTTATTAACTCATATACATATTTATGAAAGTTAGATTATCTTTAAAAAAAAAAGTTAAACCATTTTTTTAAATGGTGAAATTTCTTACAACTGATATTATTGCAAGAGCCATTTATCATTTAAATTATACTATAAAAATGACTGTCACTTTCCTCCTAAAAATCAATACCAGCCTCTTTGAATAAAAGTGTCTTAGCGCTCAAAAGCAGTTTGTTTTCAAAATACATGCATTCATCTTACTTGGATATGTCACCGTCTTCCAGTCTAGATAAATATAAATTTGACAATCAATTCAAAAATTGAGAGCAAACAAAAGAGAAAAATGAGGGTCATCTTTTGTAGTTGAAATTCCAAGAAACATTTATTTCATTCCTACCAAATAAAATAATAATCTGTAAAAGAGTGAATCAAAGTAACTAAGTAATACTTATAAAATTATATTCTAAACGTAATACTTATAAAAAAAAAAAGTAAAAGATAAAAATATTCTTAATCATATAAATATATGGTTTGGACAAAAATTAAAATATGCACACACAAAAAAAAAAAAAATGATCGTAAGTAAAAAAAAAGTGACATGTCTTATATTTTGTATTTTGTCCAACTCAACTCTAAAAGTTTTGTCTTTTGTTTTCTACCCTCACAAAAAAAAATATAGTTATTTTGTAATGAATAAAAATAATAGTTGTTATTTCGTAGTAATAACCTAATAATAACTTAGCCACAAGTAATACTCACATCCAAGGCAGTTGGATTTAGAGCATAAATAACATACTAGAAAACTCTATGAGACATTTTAAGCTTACATCTAATCAATCCTAAAAATTAACTATTATTACCTCGTCCTAAATTTTGGCATTATTTTTTTTTTTTTATATAAATGTGAGATTCAATAATATGCATATAATTTTTTTTTGTTAAAAATAATAAATATTACAACACCTGATAAATAAGAAATGGTCAATTTTACATATTTATTTAACCATATAAAAAATAGTGTTATAATGTCTCTCACGCGACATATGAATTGGCATACACCTACATCTTTGTCTTAACAATAATATTTATCATAATCACAATTATATTTTATTTATTTTCCAAATACACGTGATTCCCTTGTCTTTCTCCCGTAAGAGGTATTTGTTTTGCAAAATAATATTAGGTAACGTTTGGTTATAATTATATTTTACAAAAAATTATAATAAAAAAATAGCAAAAATGGTAAAAAAAAAAAAAAACTTTGGTGTTTCCTGTATAAATATTTTAAAAAACAGAGAATAAAATGATAATTTTATAATTTAAAAGTAAAAACAGAAAATAAAATTATAATCAAAGGACCCATTTATATTTTCATAAACATAAAGGTAAAAATGTTTATTGTTAAAATTAAGGTTACCAGACAAAATTCTTGATATATTTTATTATCATTGTATTCTCATCATCTCGTGTATATTCAGTTTTTTTTATTTTCATGCTAATAGGGTGACAAAATACATTGCCATAGAAATGTAAGAAATTATATCATTTAGTTTTCTACTTATATTTATTTTTATTATTTAAAAAATTAAAAACATTCTTAAAAATGTTAAAAGTTAAAATGATTATGTGAAACAAAAGGCTAATAGTAATAATAATAGCAGAATCCTGAGCGTCTCTCAGCTCCAGGAATGCCAATTTCTACGGGTGAAATTTTCTCACCTTTCTGATTATTCATGCTCTTTGAAATCTTTCTCCTCAGGATTTAGATCCTCTGTTATGAACAAATTATGCCAATTTTATCATTCAATTACATTAAAAAAAATTACGAGAGATAGAATGTAAAAGAAGAGTTACGAAAAAAAAATCAAAGCTACCCAGCTAACGAACTATATGGATTAACAAGAAGTCAAAAAACTATATTTATACTTTGCGGAATTCTTTGATTATTCGACCGTGTACATATTAGGATGACTGTCCTTTCTTTTACTTTTTGTTAATAATAATATACTAATAAGAATAATTGATTTCTTACCGTGGTTAGGTCACTATTTTTTTAGTGAATCTTGTTTATTCATTAATTAAGTATATCTTTTGTATATATAATTAAATTTGACTCGTAAAGATAATTAAAAAAAGAGTAAAATATATAAAACAAAATAGTTAAAGTAATCCTCAATTATTTAGGGGGCTATGATTCAGGGAGCAGTCTCTCTCTTGTTTTTAGGTGAAAGAAATAAGAAGGCAAACAGCAACAGTTTCCTAATAAAGTTAAATCAGGACGGAGAAACGGTGGTAACAAAGTCAGCACAAGATATTATTAGATGTAAAAGAAATTTGTGAATAATATATTAATTGTTTCGAAATCTTTGACTTTGTTTTTCAAAAGCTTTGACAATAATACCTTCATGTATGTATATAAATATAAATACTACGAAGAACAACACAGCTACCAGTCCTAACAGTGTGATCTGTTTTTCTTATATATGCGTTTGAAAAAGTCTTTTTCTTTTAAGTTAAATGTTTAAGTAGTTTTTTTACATCATTCAGATATTTTTTTTAAGACATCCAAATATTTTCTCAAGAAACGCAATAATTAACCTAATGTAAAACTTCCACAATTTATATTTGTTAAATATTTGTAATTTCTGACAATAATTGATAAACAAAAACCGCAAGCGCACTGAAATATTTATATAAAAATATATTAAAGAAAACCAGCTCAGTTTTGAAACAAGATACTTGTAATTAAATTGTCTTTGACCATATATAGATGGAACTTTGTATATATTGTCGTGGCATGCATGTGTGCAGTAGGTCGGAGAGTATAGGAAATTGAATGAAGTTCATTAATTAATTCATGAACTTGGTCATATATAGAGTCTCCAGTGGCATGAAGTATCTGCTATTTAAACTTGGATCATGATAGGGAATATAATGAGTATAGAGAGAGAGATAGCGTGTGTCCACTGTAATTACTAATTACTAATTAGTCTAGCCACGCGATGAGGACATAACCCATCACTTAATTATTCAAGTGAAAATAAATACAAAATCCTCTCGTGTCCAAATTTCGTGGAACTTATAACTTATAAGTGATAGGTCCTTCATCAACGAGGATCACATGTAATATCTATCTCATACAAAGCTGACAATAGGCACTAAAAAATTCTCAAATGGTTTCGATTTTCAGTTGTGGTTACCCACATCGAACATTATATTATAGATTTTGTTAAGTACTTATGGCATATGGGGAAAAGTTTGATAAGGGCTTGAACAATGACATCTATACATTAAAAATATTTAGCATGATTTTTATTCAATATAACGGTAGTATAAACAGCCACAGTTCTGATAATAACAACATAGATAATGATATTAACATTAATTAAAGGGTAATAATAACAATATATTTTTAACAATTTTGACAATGATAATGATAATAAATAAAATAAAAATAATGGTAAGTGATGAACAACCACAATTATTATGGAATTATGGAAGTAAATTTGTAAGTGAAACATATAATTTTAGCATTTCATTTAAATTTAAGGATTAAAATTGGTTATTTTGTTTCTTAACTAAAAAAATAATTCCTATATAGGATAGAATATATTTTTTTCTTTCTAATTTTTACAGTTTTTTGTTTTTTATTCTTGTATTGTTTTAAATCTAGTTTTAGTCTCAAGACTTTCATTTTATAACAAGTTTTAATGATTTTTATCCATATTCTGTTAAATGTTTTTTTATATTTTAATTAACTTTTTGTCACATATATATTTTTAATAATTTTTTTTTAATTTTTCCAATTATTTTAATTTAAAAAAAATTAAAAAGAAAAAAATATTCATGTGTATTAACAATTTTAAAAAGTTAATTTATAAAAAAACATAATTAATCCACATGTATATTTTTTATTATTATTTTAAAAAATAATATTTTTTAATTATTTTTTCCAATTAAAAAATAGGAAAAAAATAAATATTATTTTAAAATTATAAAAAATATACACATGATAAAAAAAATTAATTAAAATATAAAAAATAAATATTTAATGAAGTATGGATTAAAATGACTAAAACCATCATGAAATAAAAATATTATTTGCCCTTCTTATATATGATATATCCCTTGTATCTCTGTTATACGTTTGTGTGTGTAAGTGTGGACCGTTTCCCTTTTAAGAATGAGAATTAGTGTTTATTCTCATAATTATTTCAAAACAATAGGTGATTAAAGTTGTGGATAAAAAACCAAAGAGAAACTAAAATTGCAATATCTTTTTTTTAAGCTGTTGGAGAACAAAATATTTCTACATGTCATTCTTTAAAAATACGAAAGTACTATTTTGAATATAATTATATTGCTCTTAGAATTAAAAATGTTTATGAAAAATAACTTAATTAAATATATTTCTTGGAACTATATGTTTTGTTTTTATCTATTATCACTATATTTAGAACTTGAACACTAAAATAATAATAATAAAAAATTATCGGCACCAAAATCAAATATTCAGTTAAACGACAAACAAAGAAGACAGGAAAAACCACACAAAAAAACACTGAAATTGATGATGAAAGATGAACTACAGTCCTTCTTCCATTGTTACGGTTGTTTGGGTGAAGTGACTAGGTGAGAAAGGGATCACAAAAAGTATTAATCAAATAAACGAATATTTGTTGACCTATGTATTGCACATCATACTTAAATTAAAATTGAACCCTTGTTTACCAAAATTATTTTAAGAACGTCCGATAACTAATCAGGCTATGAAGAATTTGACGTATGAGAAAGATATTATCATTTAGGTCATATTTTAAAAAGATTTGCAAGCGGATTTCCCGCGAGTTTCTTAATCATTAATACTTTTAGAATTATTACTAAATCTACATTAGTAGATAAAAATATTATAGTTTTAATTATGATGCACCAATAATGTAATTTTATAGTTTTATACTGTTCACCAATAATTAATAACTATCAATTTATCATTATTCAGTTTATTTTATTTTATTTTTAAAAAAAATCACAATTATAACATTTCATTAATAATTAAACACCCAATGTAAAATACATTTTTGATATGAGATGAGTGATTTTATATTTAATTAATAAATAGTGCAAAACCGAGACACCAGTATAAATTTATGAACAATTAACTTACAATCTGATTGAAACATGCAAATGGTAAATTTTGAGTGATGATATACCATTATTCTACATATTTAGTATATTACTACTAAATTAAAAATATTATAAACGAAAATATATAAAGATTCATATATTCCGACGAGTACTGAATCAAAATGATTCACACCAAATTACGTATATAGTCCAACAACTCTATGTTTGTTATTACAGGTATGGCTACCTACCGTGATGTGCACAATTATATATATTTTAAAATGAATTAATTAATGTTACACTAAACTGCACGTCCCTTCCAAGTTCCAACAAGCTTCCTTTTTTCGCTTTCAATTGATTAAACAAAACAAGGTCACAGGAATTGAGTAGCAATCTATATTATCAGTCACAATTCAAAAGATGCAGCAAGCAAAATAAGCCTTCCCCAGAAAATGTATATATGTTCAAATACATATAATATATTTTTTTCTCATTAATAAATTAAATATTATTATGCTATATTAGTTTGTCAGCATTGTGATGGCATGGTGCATGGATGGATAGCAGAAGGGTGACAGTGAAAGGAAGAGAAAAAATGGCAGAAGCAGCGGCAGCAACATATATGCCCCTTTACCTAACATATACAATTAAATGTTGCCACAGTGACAACCCAATCTCATAACTCTCTGATTGGATAGATATACTTGTCATTTTGTTGCATTTGCATTTCGATAATAATAATAAGGCTTGCAATATTGCAATTTGCAACAAGTAGATAAACTTAATTGTGCTGAAATTAAAAAGAAGAAGAAAAAATGTGATGGTGATGGTGGTGGTGGGGTAATGCTAGTGCAGAAATCCAGCATTATTGGCACTGGATTGAGTTGAGTGTTGAGCCCCCTGAAGTGCGCCACGTGAACAGAATAAGACATCCCTTTTATTTCATTTGTTCCCTTCTCCTCTTCACTCCATCATCTCTTTGGGTTAGTGCACATCAAAACAATAAATCCAAAGGGAAATTGCTAGTAATTGGGAATTTTTGCCTATATAGTCTTTTTTAGTTCACAAGTGGATTCATTCGTTTTATTGGACTATTATATTTATGACTTATGAGTACGTTCGTCCTCACGTGAGAAGACTCTATAGCTAGGTGTAACAGCTATGTTTATTATATATGATTAAGCAAGTTGGAAGTTGGAACTTTGATTTCTCTTCTTCTTTCTTACTGTGATTTATGAATGAGTGGGTTCGCAAAGGTACGTGCGACTAATAATTTGGCAGCTAATGTACAAAAATAATCAATTAGTTATTTCCTTTACTCCCTAGCTAGGGTCTGTGTACAATCTGGAAAGTGATGAATTTGTACCTTAATTTTCTAAGCAAAAGGATGATGAGGTGAATATATAGCGGAAGTCGATCGAAACATGGAAAGTTCACCGACAAAAGTAAGAAGAATGGGAATGGACAAATTAATTAATGTGGATCATGTTCTTTCAACTCAAATATTATAAATAGTCATGTCTCGGTTGAGGAACCAATGTACCTAGTCTAGGTTAAGCCTTGCTGCATTCATGAAAAATGGTCCACAGCATACCAAGGACTACGTCGCTTTTTGTTTTAGGATACAAAACAATTATTAATTAATAAGATTTAGAATATCAACAAATTATAGTACAGTTTTTAAAATATCATTCGTGGCCATACACTCTTGCATGTAAGAGTCTGCGCCCTCTCTCATCGATGAAAATAATAATTAAATAATGAAACTTATACAAACAAACACACACACACACTCATAATTCTACCGAGGAAGGTACAGAACGCATCGCTGTCCCCGTCTACAGTACTGAGGCTACGTACAACTCCAGTCCAAAGATTATCATCATTTGTATTTTGTACCATAAAAATAATTTCGCTATTCTGAAAGATTCAATTTATCTAAACTTTTAATACTTGTTTGTGGTATGCATTTTGAATATATTTCGAGTCGTGTTTCAGAATTTCAAAGTCCACAAAATGTTATATTCCAATAACTTGCAAATTTGTTAATTCTGGAATAAGTTCCCAGGTATATATCACTCTGAACCATCGAGATATAATACGTACGTACTTGGTAAAGAAAATTAAATGGATGGATTAATTTTAAAAATCAGGAATTAGATTAGACACAGTTTTGTTAAAAAAAATCACAATATTATAAATACTTGGCTAGCTACAAACAAACGCGTAGATAATTGAGTCAATTCAAGACTGTTCACTAGTTTTCTAGCAACTCCCAATTGGCATGAGAAAGAATTAGGGTTTCTTAATATTGAATATAATTTAAAGAATAATGTACGTATAGTATAGATCTGCACCAGTTAAAGCCTGTCTCGTAAATAAAAACAACATGGATTCCCTAGCTAGATGAACAATGTGAACCCATAATCGAGGTTCGCATATTCCCTTAATAGAGGTCAATTTATAAGCTTAATTCGCCTTGTTTCTTTCTAGATAGATAGTTACAACTGAATTTGAAAACTCTAAGTCTAGCTCTCAATCGAAACAGTGAATCAGCCGGCAGTGTTGATATCCACATGCAAAATTCAATTTTGTATTATTATTAAAGACTTTATATGGGTACAATTATTCTTATAACTTATACTACTGAGTTTGAATCCATGAAAGAATCTGCTATAATGTGATGTTGTATTCAATAAATAATGTAAGATTTGTTAGTTTTAGTACATCACTGATCATGAAAGCTATATTTTGGAGCCATTTCATGTGATTTTGAAGGAAATTAATTAATCAGCGGCGGGTATATATTGTAATTTGTAGCAATATTAGGTGACTAGTCGTCATTTGTGGATACTGCAAATTAAAAGTTGAAGGTCTAAATCTGACCATAAACTTGTCAAATTGCATGACGTAGATAATGACATGACACGAAAACGACGATCGTCTATATGAAGAATGTGACTACAATATTGGTCAAATTTGAAATCGGTGGATTTTTTAGAATCTCCAAAGGTTGCTTTTGATTGATTGATCAAATTTTGAATATGCACTGCATGTTTCTATATATGGATATGGATTCGGCAATATTCTATATTAATTAATTATTGCAAGTCTTGGGATCAGGTGTTACCTGTGCGGGAGATGAAACTGATAACAATCATTAATTATTAACTCAAGTTCATGACAACAATTCATATTAAAGAAAACAAAGACGATTAATTATATACTAAATTGAAGTACTTGAACGGTATTTTCTACTCTAACGTGGGGATGCTTCATCTAACCTTGCCCTTGGACTCTAGTCATGACTCATAAGTCATTAATAACCACCACTTTTATTATTATTTTTTTCATTTTCTTTCATCCGTAGAGTATGGTAGAGAGTAATAAAAATTTTACAATATTTACGTATCATTTTTCATTGCTATCTATTATAGATTACATATAAAAAATGAATGAGTGGATTAATTAATATTTATTGTACACCGTATCTTGGCTTGTTCAATGCATATATTTATTTTTAATAAGTAAATTTTATAATAGATATAAATATTTTTAAACATACAATTAAAATTCATAATAAAAAAATATTTTAAAATTATAAAATGTATTTAAATATTTTATAGTTATGCTAGATAATTTATATTATGATATAATCTTATTTTAACTATTGATAATTTCTTTTAAAAAAATATTGAAATTCAAATTAGGAATACGGATGAAAAACAATATATTGAAAGAAATGAAGATTTGAGAAAATAAAGTATATGGATAGAGTTAAAAGGAAAGTAATTTTAAATAACTGAGAAATGTTGTGTTTGATTTCATGTTTTTTTATGTGATATTTTACATTTCAAATGTGATTTTTAGAAGTTCATAGCTATAGCTTTCACATTTTAAACTTTTTTATTTTTATTTTTTAACGCATTTTCAAAACATATTGAAAGTTTTTTTTTTTTTAAATAGTTGTTAAATCAAATTAAAATTACAAGTAAAATCAGGAAGTACATATGATAGAAACAAAAATAATAGTATTAATTGCTCAACATATAAGATTATGATAAGACAAGTGACTCATGATAATGGTAACAATATCATGATATGGGTAGTTGTTCAATAAAATATGGTATAATTGTTTTCATTGAATAATAGCAGCTTTATAAAAAAAAAATTGTTTAAAATAAGGATTCAAATTTATAAAGGACTACAAATTTGAATATGAAAAAGCTGATAAAAAAACTTAATTGTCTCTTAAATTAAAATACAAATCTTGATATTAAATTTCAATTTTGATCAAATCTAACAAAAAAAATCTATCTTGATCACGGCCCCAATGTTAATTGTTTAGGGCCATAGCAGCATCGAAAAGTAAAACTGAATTGCTATTCTCACCTGTTTTTTCTATTTCACCCACATGCTTTATTTTTTATTACCAAAATACCCTTTCAATGGAAATACATGTTTGTATTCGAATTTCGAAGTATACTACAAAAACGGGGGAAGGAAGGAGGGGTAATTTTCTCTTTCCATTTTTTTCTTGAAAAATTCGGTAGTGAAAAATAGCAATTTAGGAAGTGAGAATAAGAATTCGCAAAGTAAAATAGTATGGGTTTACAAAACAAATGCTAGAACTATGGGTATAAGTACAGTTTGAGGTTGTCGTGTCTCTCCCTTTTCTTTTCTCTGTGCTCAACAAACAGCGACCTCAGTTACCGTTTGTTTGATTCGCTGAGGCGATGGCGTTTTGGCACCGAATCCGAAACCACAATATGAAGACCCTGAGCATCCAATTCAAACGATGTTATGTTCACCCTCCGCATGCATCCACCCCCAAACCCTTCCCTCTGGACATTCCACATCCCAACTCGGTGTTTCACGGAAGACCCGCAAGTGTTTTCAATTCCGCGAGGTTCTTCGCTGCACCTGTTCAGGTAATTTTTCAAACTTTTATTGCCTTTGCTCTGTATTTTAAATTGGGTTGCTTAGTAATGAGATAATTTTGGTTTAGATCAGGGTGTGATGTTGTGGGGTTGGCCTTGGTGGCACTCTTTTTTGAATTTGATGATACTTTGTGGGATTTTTTCAGTTTCAGGTAAAGTACAAGAATGAGGAGGAGGATTCAAGCGAGCGACGGTTGAATGAGAAAATCAAAGCTCCATATGTAAGGCTTGTGGTGGGTGATGGTAAGGCTGGTTTGGTTGTTTAGCTTTCTAATGTTCTATTTTTGTTTGGAGGCATTGCATATGTCTATTAACTTACTATTCCCTTATGTGATTAAACTATGAAATGCTATTGTGGAATAATTGCTAGAACTAAAAGCTGTCAAGCTGTTTTTGTGGTAATCATACTACACTTGCACATCATCATCAGATAATTGTTTTCTTCTGCTTAAGCCACTGGGGCCTTGCTTAGGCTTAAGCAACTTGCAGCTACTCAAAGAAACACATGCAAACTTTAACTATATTAGTATTAATTAAATCATGGAGCTTTGAATTTCATATTAAATGTATGTGTTCATGCAGCACATTCAATAGTACCAAGGTTTGAAGCACTGGAACGTGCCAAGACGCTTAAACTTGATTTAGTTGAGGTAAATGAATTTTCTTAACTCTTTTATATGATTTTTCTTAATACTTATTTAAAGAAATACCTGCAAAATACAGATGCTGAGTTTGATTACATAATTTCAAGTAAATTCACCATTTACTGAAGATTTTATTTATTTATTTATTTTGTATTCTTGGATTTTTTTAAGTCATTCTGTTTGATGGGTCTTGATTTAATCCTTCTAAGTTAAGTTCTAACCTTAAGTTGGGACAAAAACAAAGAGTGTGTGTCTAACATTTGTAGTGATAATCTCCATCATCATGAACAACATATCCTTAATATTTGGGATATTTTGTGACTAGTGATAACCTATCTACCGATGTATCACATTTCTAAAACCCTAAAGCATTAAAATTTTATTTGGAATGTGTGTGAAGAAGGTTGGGATGTTGGGTTAAGCACATTAGGGTGCTTCCCATATCTTGTGACATCTATTAGATGAGGATTTGGTCATGTTACAGGTTGATAAAAGTGCTAAGCCACCTGTCTGTAAAATTATGGACTTCCACAAGGAAATGTATAAGCGGCAAGCAATTGAAAAGGAACGTGTTAAAAGCAAGGTACAATATGCTATGGAAGTTGCTTGTGAAATTTACTTAATTGCTTTTTGGTTGAAATTAATGATAAAATTTTTGTCCTACTCATTTTAATTTTCTGACAAATGCAGGCTGAGATGACACTACGAAAGGATGTTAAGGAAGTGCGATTTTCTGAAAAGATTGTTAGTTTTCTTTCCGTGTCCTTTCTTTTATTTTTCCATGTCCTTTAAATATTTTAGAATTCTTTCTTTTATTTTTCTCGAGTCATTAAACATAAATTGTGAGTTGGAAACCCTTGTTTGTTTTGGCATTGGAACATCAATTTTCACATTTTCCAATTAAAATCAGACGTCTCAATATAAATCTATGACAGATTAATTTGAATACACATCTCAATTATGTTTAATGGTTCAAGAATCAAAATTAATTCTATCAGAATCAATTTTACCCAATTTTAAAACAAACCCTAGCCAGGTCATTATATGTTTTGGACCAACCTTTTTGGTATTGATGTTTCACTTGGAATTGAACTAGGATGTAAGTTTTATCACCTGAAGCATACCTTCATGGTTTATAGGCTGTAGCTGAATGTTGTTACTTTCAGCTCCACTGTGCTTGCTTTTTATGAGCTAGCCTATGGCTTTTAGCACCTGACAAACAAGTGACCTGGTGAAGGCAATTAACCATTCAAGATTCAATTTGTGGGGAGAAATGTTTAACCTGCAAGATATTATACTGTCTTTATATTATATATTGTGGTCAAATATGGTGTCTGTATTCTGAGTGTCATGTTTAACTTCCTAATCCTGGAAAAGGAAAATTTGGTGGATTGAAATTTCTGCTGTTGATATTTTCAGGAAACAAAAGACCTGAAGAACAAAGCAGATGCAATAAAAAAGTTAATGGAGAAGGGTTATCGGGTGAAGGTAAGAGCAACATTTAACTATTTAAGTATGCAGCTTCCAGCAGCATCTATGGGTTACTGTGTGTCATCTATATAGTTGGTGAATCATATGTCAGAATTATGATTGTTTTTTTGTCTATTTAAAACAGTGCAAGGTATCAGGCAAGGAAAATCAGGACTTGAGAGTATTATTTTCTCCTCTTCTTGCTCTGGTATGATATTCTTAATTTATTCTGGGATTTTTCCGTCCGAACTATATCTTAAGATTTTTTTTCTTTTCTCCTATTTCTCTATAAACCCTTCGTTCTACATTAAAAAAATTATTTGCAGATGGAAGATGTCTGTATTGTGGAAAGTGGACCACATATGGCAAAAAAAGATGCATTTATGATTGTCAGACACATTAAGTATGGGCTATCTAAGAAAGGTGGGAAAAAATTTCCAAATGCAACAAACGTTAAGGCTCAGGAGGGTGATATGGAGACACCAGCTGCCAATTCTAGTGATTCCATCGAATACGAGAGCCATGCAGAATCTGGATTTGAAATGGAGGAGGTGCTTTCTGATGGTAACAAGTTTTCTAAAAGTTCCCAGCCTGTATTTAGCAACAATGTGAACATGACTGCCTCTTCTAACAATCAAACAAATGCTGCTCCAGAAGCATCTCCTGTGACTGAAAATAGGTATAGGAGGCCGAATCATCATGGTGAGAATAATGTCCAATCTAATGCACGAGTGCCTCCTGCTGCGACTGAGAATAGGTACAACAAAGGAGTAGAGCCAAGAAGCAGATTCCAACAAACATCAAATAATACAGGTATGAACTATCAAGGTCCAGGAACAAGAGATGCATTCAGGTCGCCACCGCCACCGAATTGGAATCGAACAAGGCAAGCAGCTCTGGGAAATGTTAATGCTAATCCCAGAATAGAAAATAACAGGCAAGATTTTACTCCTTCTGAATCAAGAAGACACTCAATGCCTTCCCATGAGAACATCCACAATCATCCTCCTAATACCCCCCCAAGATCTTCTTCTAGATATGGAAATTTTAGTGGCCCAAATGAGGGTATCCCCAGGCATCATCATGGTGCTCCCAATAATGTCCAAAGATCTTCTTCTAGTTATGGCATGTTTAGTACTCCAAATGGCCCCGAGACACACGGTGTAAAAGTAGTGATGCATAGGAATAGAGAAGGGAATCAGTAAATTTGAGAAATAACAACAGTCAGCAAATTAAGGAAATGGCTGCAATGACACATTATCATATACTCTTTAGAAAACATGAAGCAATGGGCTTGCAGCTGTATTTATTTACCTATGGAAAGGTCTATTTATTTAGCTGAGAGTTTTGGTGGGGATTTTCCATCATCTATTGTTGTTGGTAGTTTTAGCATGGAATTGAACCAAACAATTTTGATTTTGTTTGATTGTGGACGGGGATTTTTTTTAATTACCCATTGACCACTGGAAATTTTGATGCATGCTGTATCTGTTCTGCTCCCTCCTCATTGTTTTTAATAATCATACATTGTCATGTATGATAATAATTATTTGATGTTATATTTATGGTAATTTTTAATTTTAACTAATTAATAATGTAAAAATCTTTATATTGACCGTATATGAAAATTAAACTTAATAATTTCTCAACATTATTTTTTTCAATTTACAAAATTAGTGATTTTGATAAATTAATAAGATGATCAATTTTAGATTTTTTTTTATATAATCTTTAATTCCATCAATATAAAAAATTAACAAATCTCTAAAATTACAAACATAATCAACACATGAGTGAAATATAAAACCTGTTCTTATTGAGGCCTTTTTTTTTAGGTTTATTGGAAATAAAATGTTTGTAAATTAAAGTCTTTCAAAATACACATCGACAACCCCATTCCAAGAAGCGAGGCCCAAAGGCGGAGGCTAACGTGGGGAAGCTATTTGATATTACTAAGTACTACCTAGTTTTAAAATCAATGGTCAAGCTTTTCTCCCTGTGTTTCCTAATTTATCCTTCCATTCTTCGTGGGAGACCGCGCCACCAATGGAGGGGTGGCAACTCAGTGCCGGAGAAAAAGATGAGAAGATCCGCTTTTGCCGCCCTGAGACACTGGTTCTCAGCAGCGATGTTCATCTTACAGTAGAGCTTTCTTGTTCTTGTAGAAATGCAGATCTGATTTCTTGAACAAAGGAAAGAAAAAGAGAAAATACAAAACACTATAAAATCTTGACCATTAATTTGAAAACAAACTAATGGTGAATAAATTTGGAATACGAAATACCATAAAAAAAAGGGATTGTATGGTATGAGTAGTAGAAAGGGTTGTGTTGACAGTAATTCCACTGTTGGGCTTTAGAAAAATGGGAGCCCATTCTTTAATTAATGGCTCAAAACAAAACCCATTAGTTATTAGTTAATTAATGATGTGTACTATGCAGTATAAGTGTAAGACTGAAGAGAAAATCCACCCCCATCCATATTCAAAGTCTTGATTTGAAAAGAGAGAAATGAGAGAAGATTTTGAGTTTTATAATGGGAATTGGTAACGCGCAGCAGCAGCAGCTATTGAAAACTGTTGTTTCTCTGCTTCGAAGCTCAGTTTTCGGTTTCGACCAGTCAAACCCTAACGCTCCGAACTTGCAAGGGCTTCGCCCAATAAGGTATTTTATTATTTATTTTACGAATTACGATTATTCAGTTATGCACTGTAGCATCAACCAATCCCAATGATTCCACATGGTTAATTAATCAAATTATTTTTGCAGATATTGATTGACCAAAATAAGCTCTGCTGTTCTAAATCACATTGTTAGAGTTCAATATGGATTTTGATGAGTATGACTATTTAGAGAAAACAGTTGAAAATCCTGAAGTTAAGAAGGATAAACATAGGGCTAATGGTGGGGACAAAACTCTGAAATCCGAAGAGAGAAGGCATAATGGGAGTTCTAAGCATAAGGATAAGGATGATGGTGTTGATCTCCATTCCAAGCATTCAAAATTCGGAGATGACTCCAGGCTGAGAGAAAGAGGTTCATCTCGTCATGCTTCAAAGTCCAGAGATGGAGACAGGGAGAAGGATCAGCACAGAAGCTCCGGGGGCGGTGGTGGTAGGGATAGGAAGAGGGACCATGAGGACAACAAGGATAGGAAGAGAGACAAGGACAGAGACCATGAGGACAACAAGGATAGGAAGAGAGACAGAGATCGCGATCGTGACCAAGAAAGGGACAGAAGGGACCGTGGGAGTGAGCCAGAGCGGGAACGCCGAAGTAGAAGTAGATCTGATAGGCAGCATCAAACTGATTTGCTTGACAAAGACAGAGAGACAAGTCGTGACAGGGACTTTAGAGATAGAGAAAGAAGCCGGGATAAGGATTTCAGAGACAGAGAAAGGGTGGTGAGGGAACGGGAAAGAGAAATCAGGTATTCTTTCATATTCAACTTTTAGCTGCTTTGCCAAATTATACCAATTTCGGTGGTGAAGTTATTTAGTTACCCTAGATTTTTGTTTATTATTGACTTGCTGCATCCATTGTGAACAAGGATGATCTATATAATGATTCAACCTTCATATTCTAGTATTGTCCTTTAGCAGAGCATTGGATACGAAACAGACGCATAAAGGCTATTTACTTGAAAGCCACTTATTAAATGATTAAAATTCCTTTGGCTTTCAGCCTAAAGTTCTCTATTATAGATAGATCTTCTCCCATGAAACTCCTTTTAGATTCTTTATCTTTGTCATATTTATTGTCAAAATGTGATTCCTAAATTTCTCGTCTGTAACTGAGTTAAAAATAAAGTCTTGGTCAAAATGGGACATGGACAATTTGTAGGGAGACTGTTTGATATCAGTCTGGGAGAAGTTATTTTGTTATTCTGCACTTTCAAATGTCTTGCAAAGTAGTTAATATTGAAATAGGAACTTTTTCTGCCACCCATTCTCATCTGATGGCAATTGATTATTTTCTTTATGTTATGTCATATATGACCATTTAATTTATCCATTGTCTTCTGTTTTTAATCTATCAAATTCCCATGTACTCTTTGAGATACAACATGATCAGTAACTGATTGCTAGGACACATGACGCTCTTCTTTAATAGCTTAAGTTTTTTGGGTAAATTGTTAATTTGATGACGGATTAGAATTTACCTGACTTCATGATCTGGAATTTGATTCTAATGGTCATTGATTCATTGTCTTAGTGCAGTCACATTACAAGGTGTCGTGGCCATGAAATTTATCCATGTTTCTAGTTTAAGTGATTTTCATGTTTGGGAATGGTATACAGTATACAAGTTATTTCTGGGCCCTAGATTAATCATAATTTTTCCAGATTTTCTTGCTTGTGGACAAATCCTTTGTCATTTTTTTCCTTTCTTCTTTTTCTGCTAAGTGCTAAATCTAGTTTCTTTTATCATATTCACCATTCTTATTGTCAATGATAGTTATGCTTACTGTAATAGCTTAGTTGAGTCATCAATTAGATTTAGTAAAGTGAATTTAACGGGCACAAGGACAATTGCCGAGACTTGAGACTTTGGTATTTGGGTGAGATCTGATTTGATTTTGAAAATGTGTAGAACCCATTTTATGCACATTAAGTTATGCAAATGCAGATATATTCTCATGTGTATGTGTAAGTGCAATTCTGTTAAAGCTTAGATGACCAGAAATGTGTTGTCCTCTTAGCTATCAAAGTTTAATTACCTACTCTTTATTTATTATAAATTGCATTGATTCTTTGTCTTGCCTTACATGACATCATCATTATTTGCATTGATGCTCATGAGTTTATGCCTTTGTTTGTGAACAACGTTCTCTTGCCTCTCGTCTCTATTTTTAGGATCTTTGTGTGTTTGTTTTACTGTTTGTATTGATTGTAATATTTAAACTGAATTTGAGAATAGTGGTTCTTGAGTTTCATGTAGTTAGTTGTGTGTTTAACAGTGCTATAGCTTCTGAATATTGAGTGTTAGATTCTGGGAACTTGCAGTATGGTAGAATGATCATCAATGATCTTTCTGGCAACTGGGCCATGCACTGGAACCTCAGGTCATGGGTTTCAAAAGTTTCTCCCTCTTGGAGTGTATTTGAAAGCATGCATTGCAACCATTCATTACTTGAATGGTTGTTGTAGGCTTGTAGCAGTGGCAATGCCATGCTATTTATAATCCTTCCCTCATCAACTTGGTTGCTTAATTGCATTTATTCTGTTGCAGAAATGCCGATGATGGAGTAATGGGCTATGCTTAAGAGAAGCAATTCATCTTCTGATGCCTGTGGGCAAAAACAATGTTCATTTGGCTACATGTTGGTCACAGTTTCTGTTACTGCATGTAATAGATTGGTGTTAGTTGTGATTAATTGAAGAAATATTAGATTTTAGAAAGTTCTCCAATTCATGGCTTTTCAGTTTTCTTATATCTATTAGTTCATGGGTTTTTTGAGTGAATGAAGTCCACTAAAAAAATTGGTCTAGTCTAAACAACAGATGAAGTCCCTAAAACTGGTTTTAAATCTACTAACAGATGAAGTCTATCAATGTCTGTTGTTTATGTCCAGACCTGGGTGCTCCATTGCAACATTAATTTTTTGTTCACATCATTGGTACATTGCTTTGATCAATGTGATTAAAGCCTTCAATTTTGATATCATTGGTTTCTAGTGATTTACCAATTTCATGGATAGGATGGTTTTTTTGTGCACTGTGCTGTCCTGTTGCGGCCAATTCTTTCCTTCAATTTAATCACATCACTAGCAACGTCTTATATAAAACTAGTTTTATGCATTAAAAAGGTTTCATTCTCTTTATGCTTATGGTTCTCTTACTCAGTATATATAAGCTTTTAACAGGTTTCAACTTAATGCAATTAGGTCCCTCACTCTCTCGTACTGCCATCAATCCAAGTTGGTGATGCTGTTTCAATATAAGATTTTGTTTTATTTATAGAAGGTACAAAATCTTGTGTTAATAGCAATTGGATGACATTCATTCCCTTTAATTACCATTTCCATCAATCCACGGGTTTGATTCTTTTTTAAGTTCAAGAAGCAAAGTCATGAATTCAAACCTATTGTACCTGGTGATTTCATGTTAACTCAATTCAGTTCCCTGCAGGCCTATGTCACGTGGATTTGGGCTTTATACATGTAAAGACAATTTGCTGCCATGTTGCGAATTTAAGGAACATGAAAATTTTGTGTTGGGAAAATATGGTTTATGCAATAGCTTGTTACATAGATGTTATTGTTATTTTCAAATCTGAACTGCCATAAAGAGGTTGCATGTATTCCAACAACTTGGGCTATAATTTTTTGTTTTGTTATGTTGTAGACGTCATAAAGAGAAAAAGGAAGAAGCAACAGAACCTGAGGCTGATCCTGAAAGAGATCAAAGAACTGTGTTTGCTTATCAGGTATTCCAAATGCACCTGGAATGCAATCACACGATCTGTTTGATAATATTTATTAACTGCCAGATCTAATTGTCATTTTTTTTTTCCACAGATTTCTTTGAAAGCAGATGAAAGAGATGCATACGAGTTCTTCTCAAGGGCTGGCAAGGTCATAATATTCCATTCACTTTGCTATCATAAAAAATTCAAAATTGCTTTCCTGTTACTGTAGCTGGCTTTAGTTATGTATTTTAATAATGAAAGTGAACTCTGACATTATTAATGGAAAATGATTTGTTTCCTTTTAACTTTTTGAATGTAATAGATCCTTGTCTCTTCTTGCTTAATGATAGTGTATATAAATTTAAACTTATTATTCATATCATTTGCTGTGTGCTTGTGTCCCCCTCCTTTTTTTTTCCTTTTTATTCTGCTTGCGAAAAAACAGCTGTTCTTCAACCTATGTTTTTTTTTACATCTCTAGTTTACTATTTTTAGGTGCGAGATGTTCGCTTGATTATGGACCGCAATTCAAGACGTTCTAAGGGTGTTGGGTAAGCATCACATAACTGTCATAAGAACTAAATTAACTTTGTTTCTGATCTTAATTATGTATGAAAAAAGTAGCATGAAAAAGGCTGTTGGGAGCTGAGTTAGCTGTTATATAAATAAATGTAAAGTTATATTTTGAAACTTAGTACTTAATTTTGATTTGTATGAGTTTGTACAACTTGAGTTCCTTGTAACTTAATTGATATTTAATTCGGTGAACACTAACTTAGGTAGATGGTGTAAACCTCATCTTTATTTGCTTTGTATAAACTGTACTGCTTTCTTTTTGCAGGTATATTGAGTTTTATGATGTCATGTCTGTCCCCATGGCAATAGCACTTTCGGGTCAACCTCTTCTTGGTCAACCAGTGATGGTAAAGCCATCAGAAGCGGAAAAGAATTTGGTTCAGTCCACAACATCTGTTGCTAGTGGACTCACTGGACTTGTAGGCCCTTATTCTGGGGGAGCAAGAAAGCTGTATGTTGGCAATCTGCATATCAGTATTACTGAAGCTGATATTCGTGGGGTGAGCACTTCATGTTTCTTTTGTCCTTGGATAATTTATTGATTTGTGTTCGATTCTCTAGAACTGGTTGACTGAAAGGGGTCCTCATCATATGATGCAATGCTAGACTAGAATGAGATTGGACAAACTTATCCGCTCCTTTTCTTTTGTCTGTGCCTCTTCTTTTTCTCATGTTATATTTCTTTCTGATTACTTGACAGTCAGTATTTTGCTTTTCCTTGTCAGTTTGATAATAGTAATTTTTATTTCCAACATTGTTTCCAATTGATTGTATTATTCGTTTTTACTCCTTTGCTAAATTGTGTAGGTGTTTGAAGCATTTGGTCAGGTTGAGCTAGTCCAGCTGCCTCTTGATGAAATGGGGCACTGCAAAGGTTTTGGCTTTGTGCAGGTGAATTTAATAACTGCTAGTTACTTATTTGTCTTAGTTAATTGTATTGAGTTTTGTACTTTTTCAGTTATACATATAGTCTGTTATAGCTGTATATATTATTGAGCAATTGCTATTCTATTTGGAAAGTTTAATAAATTTAAACTGAGGGAGAACTTCTATTTGGATCCAATGGAGTAATAATCTACTCATGATGAAGTTGCTACTGGTTTCTGAGGCTATTCTACTACATGGCTTTATCATAATGCTCTTTGCAAGTTGCAGTTGCTTCCAGCTATGTAAGTTAATTAAATTAATTGTTTACTGTAGTTTGCACGCCTTGAGGATGCAAGAAATGCTCAGAGCTTGAATGGTCAATTAGAGATCGGTGGTAGGACAATCAAGGTACTGTTGATTTGTTCATGGACCTGAGTTTGGTTGACCTTCACTTTTTACTAAAATTAGGCTTGATCTTGTGATATATCTAACTGGATGAATAATCTTGATCAGTCACACATGGATAAATGCCTTATTCGTTCCTCTTTCCAGAGTGTCAGCATGACTCATATGGACTGCTGATTCTCTACAATCCCCTTTATTCCAAAACAGAGATTTTCAGATAACTATGAATGTCTTTGGGGTTGTATATCTATTATCTACATGTGCTTTTCATTTGAGCTTGACTTTATTTCTCTCTATGTAAAACTGTAAGTTGCATTTTATGAGGATTAGCTACTGAGTGGATATTCTGGTAATGATCTTATGCATGGATGATCTCAATTGGATGACCTTATTGCCTCTACTTTTTGTTTTATGAATTAGGTGTCGGCTGTTACTGATCAATCTGGAATGCAAGAAGTTGGAGGAAATACTGGTGATTTTGATGATGATGAAGGAGGTGGCTTGGTAAGTAATCTATTTCTGAAGAAAACTAGATATGGCCTTTAATTTTTTCTTCTTCTAATTTACACATCTCCCTGATGAAAGCCTACATGGAACTCCACTAAGCATTGTAAGTTGCAATGGCCACATTTTGTACCCGAATAATCATATTCCATTACTGTAGTTGAACTTGGACACTATTCTACTGTTGGAGTAATCTATTCTTTATTCAGTATTTCAGTTATATATTAGAGGCTAAATGAGTATTGCGTCTGAGGATTATTATTCATTTATGTGATCAACTAATATCTAACTAGTGCTAGCTAAATACTTTACATATTTTGGACCTGAAAGATTGGCTGTTTAAGTTCTGAATATTAGAAAATTGAATTATTTTCGTATTAGCATTTTTTAATCTTACTAATTTAACAAAATTCAATTGTCAAAGGGTTTGCTATTAGTCATTTACTAGGTTTGAATTTAGACCCTGTTTGCTTCCTCAAATTATATTGGTGCTGTTTTTTTTTTTATATATGTGAAAGAGGTCTCCTCTCCCCTTCTCTTTTGACAAATACAAAATTACAATCATCTTGATATTCAATAAACCATGGACAATGTGATTTATTATCTTCACCCAAATATTCCTTTCTGTTTGAAAATTGGTATTAACTTGTACTTTAAAAAGTTGATATCAATAGAATTTAACTTGTACTGATTTTAATACAAACCACTGTCTTAACTGACCTTTATGATTTCAGTCCCTGAATGCATGTTCTCGAGCATTACTCATGCAGAAGTTGGATCGTAGTGGCACTGCATCAAGGTTTGTCCCCTGCCATTTTGGCTTTTCACACGTCAAGACCAATCCATAATCATTAGCTCACTTCTTGTGCATTTGTTGACAGTATGGTTGGTTCCCTTGGTAATTCTGTGGTCAGCAACACAGGTCTTAATCTACCAGCAACAGGAAACATACTGGCAGCTGCGCCTGTGGGTTCTCCACTGGTTTCACCCCTTTCTTCTGTCCCTGCAGTAGCTGGATTGCCAGGTGGAGGCCTCCAAATTCCCACGGCTACTATTCCTTCTATTGATACAATCGGTGTTCCCAGTGAATGCTTAATGTTGAGGAATATGTTTGATCCCAAAGATGAGGTGGCTAAACTACACGTTTAATTTTTAATTTTTTCTTTTTGTTTCATACTTTTCTTTTGTCTAATGATATTACCGGCATGATTTGCTGCAGACTGAACCAGATTTTGATTTGGATATTAAAGAAGATGTTGAAGCAGAAAGCTCTAAGTATGGGACATTAAGACACATATACGTTGATAAGTGAGTAAACTAGTAATCCTTTTATGTTCCTCTTTGATTTCTGAGACTATAAGTTTGTGGCATTTATTTATTATTTCTATGATTATCAGGAAGAGTGCTGGTTTTGTCTACTTACGATTTGAAGATACCCAATCTGCAATTGGTGCACAGCGGGCCTTGCATGGAAGATGGTTTGCTGGGAAGATGATCACTGCAAGCTTCATGGTACTACATTTTATTGATTTTATTTCCCCTTGTTCTTATTTTTTAGATATCCACAAAATTGATGAACAAACATCTTTCCTAAAATCCTGTATATGCTGGCAGGTGCCTCAATCATATGAGGATAAATTCCCAGACAGCAGATAAATTCACGGTTGTTGTGCGGGATGAGGAATCTCGTAGCAGAAATAATCATATCCTTAGAATTATATGAAAAAGATTTAACTATGCACATTTGGTCTTCGATAAAGTTAAGAGGTGCTTATTTGTAAAAGGTGCAGCCAATACTCAATATTTGCATAATGTTTTCGGGGTTGTTGGTTTGATTTAAGCGTCATTCATATTACAGTATTATTACTGTTGTGACTTGGCAGTGTTATCGATTGGAACAAGGTTTATTTTATGTAATACTACTTTGGCTGATGCTAATCAGAGTTTTGATGTATGATGCTCCGCACTTTTTTTTAGATCTGTTTGCAATACGGTTGATTTTAAATTCAAGAAAATTTTAATTATATAGACTTAAAATTTAATTCAAAATGTTCTTATTAAAAAATTATATGTATAACTAATTCAAAAATCCTTTTAAAAAAATAATTAGTGTCATTTTTTAATATAGTATAGAATATATTAAAAGATCGAACTGTTCGGAGTATATTTTAATTAAATATATTTAAAGTGTCACATGTTTTCTTAAAGAATATGTAATCACCAGACTGTTTTTGAATAATAAGTATTATAAAATTGTTAGTTGAAGTATATTTTTTTTCTTCAGTGAAACACCCTAGAGAGGAAGGAGATCATTTCTCATGATCCCTTTTCTTTCTACGCGTTCAGCCTCGCAATAGTTTGCCGCGGTGGTTCTGTTAATACTTCCTTAATTCTCCCTCGACGTCGTGGGAGGTGGTTAGGACGCGCCGGTACCGGTGATGGCGCCGATGAACCATGGGAATAATGAGAGTGGTTCTTTTCAGCTGTGGATTAAACTTCTCCTGTTGAAAATAAAATGGAGAGATATGAAAATGGCTTATTAACAACCTGATCTGCTACTGGTATCAAAATGCTCATTACTGGTAATATGTGTAAACAGTTGATTTCATTTCATAGTTTCATTGATAAATCCTTTTGCCTTTACGAAAAAATAAGAGATTTTTTTACTATATAAGGACAAAATCACTACAGACACAAAACCACTGCCTGATCAATCAAGTACATATCCATTACAATCAATTCAAGATAACACACTCACCCCTCTCTTCTTATCTCAAACAGTAGACCCCCAATCCAAACTCAACCGAGCCGAGTTCCAAAACCCACAGAGACATCAAGGTAGTAATGGAAACACAAGTGGTTCAAGATATTGTGATTGTGAGAGCTGGAATTGCTGGCCTTGCAACATCCTCGGGACTTCACAGGTTTCATTTCTTTTTTGCTCAAAAGTCAAAGTATTTATCCATATGATATGATTAATGTAATTAAACTAACTATTTAATATTTTGATGGTTGGCAGGTTGGGTATCCGAAGTTTGGTATTAGAATCTTCAGATACTTTGAGGGTCGTTGGATATGCTCTGACAATATGGGAAAATGCATGGAAGGCCTTGGATGTTGTTGGTGTTGGAGACTTTCTCCGCCACCAACATGCCCAACTCGATGGGTATGCACTATGCACTAGGGTTGTTCAAATAATTGTTTTGAACTAAACTGTGAAAACTGCACTGAAATCAAACTATAAAAAAAAAAACTGAACTATTTTTAAAGTTCAATTTTATAAAACCAAACGCATGATGGAATTTTAAAGTTCAGTGTACGTGAACTGAACTGGAAGAGAGGGGCTGATGGAATTTTCAATTATTAGAGAGAAACCTTATAATTCATGGTGATCCATACACGTTGTGCATATGGGCATGTATAACTCATGTACAACCTATAACAAAAATCCAAACATAGATTCATATACATTCTTATGGAACGGGAAGAGATGTAATTTACAGTAACGAAAAAAGAGGATTTGATTATGATAATTTCAACTATTACAGTAATAAAAACTAGTGTATGGTAGAAGCAGATATCTTATGTAGCTGCCACCAAAGGTCAGTCCAGAATGGACAGGCACTACGTTTGCCATGGATAATCACTGAATCTAATAGTCCAGTTCAATTTTTAAGTATAGAAACAGTTTACTAAACTTTTAAAATAGTTCAGTTTAGTTTGGGATCGAAAGAAAATAGTCCAGTTTAGTTTATTAGAATTATTTTTCAGTTCAATTTAATTCAATTTAGTTTTGTCTCTTGAACTGAACTATGAACAGCCCTAACTACAGCCACGTCTTTTTTAACTTTCTCTTTTATTTAGGATGTTTTTGTTTTTGGCTAACCATCTTAATTATCAACGAAACTAAACTAGTGAAATTGAAGTTCAGGATTGTCACTACTTCATTGATTACAGGGCAGCAAACATCAGCTATGCGTTTCAAAGAACCAGGAAATCAGCAGTAAGTACACTCTGAATAAAATTCACTCTAATCATGCAATAATTGAATTAGTGTGTGTACATGCTTCTTTTTTGGGGGATAATTATTCTTATTCAGTTTGTATAGTCTGTAGATAATTCTTGCTATGTTGGGTGTTTTTGTGTGATGCAGAACAGACCGTGAGGTTCGTTTTGTTAAAAGGAGTTTACTGCTGGATGTCCTTGCCAAAGAGCTTCCAAGTGGGACCATCAGATACTTGTCAAAGGTTGTTGCTATTGAGGAATCTGGCTTCTATAAGATACTCCATCTTTCTGATGGGACAACCATCAAAACCAAGGTAAAACAATGTGTGTGAGTGTGACATGAGAAAGATCTTTCATTTCATATATAAGAAGCAAAACTACTTCTACTGAGTCCAAGTTAGTAAACTTGAATTGATACACTGAATGATGTTTGCAATTGAAAAAAGGTATTAATTGGGTGTGATGGAGTGAACTCCGTGGTGGCAAAGTGGCTAGGCTTCAAGAAGGCCTCTTTTACAGGTAGATATGCAATCAGGGGCTGTGCAGAGGTTGAGAGCAATCACGGGTTAGAACCCTGGTTCACGCAGTTCTTTGGAAAAGGTTTTAGAGCTGGTGTTATTCCCTTTGATGGGAATACTGTTTACTGGTTTTTCACTTCGACACCCACCACCCAAGGTGATTTTTCATAAACACAAGTTTTTTTATAGTGGAAACTTCAATTTTGAAAAATAGTATTTAACAGTATATGCTTACCTTTGTGACATTTACTTGTCTTGCAGACAAAGAGCTACACAAGAACCCTGCCAAACTTAGAGAATGTGTTAAACAAGCTCGAGAAAATGCCAAGTGATGTTAGATACTACATAGAAAAAACTGAACTTGATGCCTTTATGTTATCTCCATCTCCATTGAGATATAGACACCCTTAGGAGCTGATGTTTGGGAATATTAGTAAAGGCAATGTTTGTGTTGCTGGAGATGCTCTCCACCCTATGACTCCTGATCTTGGCCAGGGAGGGTGCTGTGCCTTAGAGGATGGAGTTGTTTTAGCCAGATGCCTAGCTGAGGCATTCTCCAAAGAGAAGGATGAAGAAGAAGAGGACTAATTCAAAAGGATTGAGCAAAGCTTGAAGAAATATGCAAAGGAGAGAAGATGGAGAAGCGTTGATGTCATGGCTACAGCTTATATGCTCGGTTCTATTCAGCAAGCTGAGTCCAAATTGGTTACCTTTTTAAGGGACAGTTTTGGCTCCATTCTTAGCTAGCCAATTGTTCAAGAAGTCAGGTTATGATTGTGGAAAACTAAATAACTCTTGGTGACATAGTTATCTTGTAACATGCTCAGTCCATCAGTGTTTCCATTCTCCTTACAATTTGACTGTACTTCATGTCCTTGTTATACTTTTAATGTCAGTTTTATTATTTTCCTCATTGTTATTTGATTTTGATTGGTAAGGGTGCATAACTAAGAATATTATTGTCCAGATTCCATCACAATTGATCAATGGTGCTCTATAATATATAGACACGGTTATAAGTTATAACCCAGAAAAGACAACCAATTTAAGGCTTATAACAATCCAATAGCCTCGGCCTCAACAGGGAACAAAAAAAAATAAAAAAATAGAAGCAGCAAAACAGAGGGATTTGGCTATAATGAATTCACCACCTCTATCATTCCTTATACAAATGCCAATACCAACAGAGCCTCTCATTCATTCAAACCCGTTTGTTTTGGGCCGACACTAAAACCTAGTTCCTAGCTAAACCATAAACCATGTCAATAACATTACGTACGAGTCAGATGCAACATTAAGAGAAAACAGTACAGCTGCATTGCATAAGATTTCATTAACACAATATGTTATTTAAAAAATGTGTGTAATATTAAATATTATTTTTTTAAAAAAATTTGAATATGTCTTTTGGCTCAAAAAGTGACATGCTTTTCAAAAAGTAATCTACCAATGTAATATTAATGTTTTAAAATACTTTTGATAATGTTTTGAACATATAAAAAAAATGTTGTATATACATTAAAATAATTATAAAATGTTATTGTAATATTAATATTTTGATAGATTACTAATATAATTAATATTTTGAAATATATAATCATCAAAATTTTGTATGAAATTTGTTTCATATGGGCATTTATTTATTTGAAGAACTTTAATTTTTGTGATTGATCCCTCCGCTATCTATTTTTATTTGGGTCCATCCGTGCATGTTGAATGTGATTAACGAGTTACAATTTAAAATATCCTTTTTATTAAATTTTCACTATTAGATATCAAGGAGTAGAAAAAAATAAAATGACGATTTTTTCATAAGTTAATTTACATAAACTCTTTCATCTTCGAATAACTTAATCTAAAAGATGAGATAATTTTTACAAAATTAATTTGTACCCAAGTTATTTTGAACTTACGAAAAAAAAATCATTTTATTTTTTCTTCACTCACCCACGAATCCGAAATGCTTTGGGATAAGCTTATTGTCGGTCGGTTATTTGATCTCATCAGTCATCAGTGATCCAGTTGGTAATAGGGTATCCAAAATTAAAGGGTTTATGAGGTTTGGATACATAGCTGTTTCTATTATGCTATGAGAGATGGGTCCTTTTTGCATATTCTATTGTAAGGTGTATTTTGCTTGCTTGGACACCACTTGTGCTTATAAACTAAGTTTCATTAATAAATCCTTTTTGCCTTTCCAAAAAAAAAACAAAAAACAGAGAGAATAGTAGTATACTATAAGGATTTCCTTGATTGAGATAATAATGGAAACACAAGTGGTTGTGATTGTGGGAGCTGGAGTTGCTGGCCTTGCAACATCCTTAGGACTTCACAGGTTTCACTTCTGTCTCTCTCAAACCATATGATATGATTATTATTAATGAATGTAATTAACTTAAGCTAGTAGAATTTGGTATTTTGATGTGTCTGACAGGTTGGGTATCCGAAGTTTGGTATTAGAATCTTCAGATACTTTGAGGGCCGCTGGATTTGCTCTGACAGTATGGGAAAATGCATGGAAGGCCTTGGATGCTGTTGGTGTTGGAGACTTCCTCCGCCACCAACATGCCCAACTCAATGGGTATGCACTCTTTTGTTTAGGATCTTTTTGGCTAACCATCTTAATTATCAACAAAACTAAACTGGTGAAATTGGAGTTCAGGATTGTCACTACTTCATTGATTACGGGGCAGCAAACATCAGCTATGCGTTTCAGAGAATCAGGAAATCAGCAGTAAGTACACTCTATGAATAAAATTCACCCTAATCTTGCAATAATTGAATTGGTGTGTGTACACTGTACATGCTTCTTTTTTGGGGGATTCAGTTTGTTGGGTGATGCAGAACAGACCGTGAAATTCGTTGTGTTAAAAGGAGTTTACTGCTGGAAGTCCTTGCCAAAGAGCTTCCAAGTGGGACCATCAGATACTTGTCAAAGGTCGTTGCTATTGAGGAATCTGGTTTCTATAAGATACTCCATCTTGTTGATGGGACAACCATCAAAACCAAGGTAAAACAACATGTGTGAGTGTGACATGAGAAAGATCTTTCATTTCATATATAAGAAACAAAACAACTTCTAGTTAGTAAACTTGAATTGATACATTGATTGATGTTTGCAATTGAAAAAGGTATTGATCGGGTGTGATGGAGTGAAATCCGTAGTGGCAAAGTGGCTAGGCTTCAAGAAGGCCTCTTTTACAGGGAGATATGCAATCAGGGGCTGCACAGAGTTCGATAGCGATCATGGGTTTGAGCCCAGCTTGGTGCAGTTCTTTGGCAAAGGTTTTAGAGCTGGTACTATTCCTTGTGATCACAAGGCTGTGTACTGGTTTTTCACTTGGACACCCAACAGTAAAGGTGATTTTTCATATATAAAACTTCTTGACTGTGGAAACTTCAATTGCAAAAATAGCCTATAATCATCACATGACATTTAACAGTATCTGTATATGCTTTTCTTGTCTTGTCTTGCAGACAAAGAGCTAAACAAGAACCCTGCTAAACTGAAAGAGTATGTGTTAAAAAAGCTTGAGAAAATGCCAAGTGATGTTAGATACTACATAGAAAAAACCGAACTCGATGGCTTTCTATCATCTCCATTGAAATATAGACATCCCTGGGAGTTGTTGTTGGGGAACATTAGTAAAGGCAATGTTTGTGTTGCTGGAGATGCTTTCCACCCCATGACTCCTGACGTTGGCCAGGGAGGGTGCTGTGCCTTAGAAGATGGGGTTGTTCTAGCCAGGTGCCTAGCTGAGGCATTCTCCAAAGAGAAGGATGAACAAGAAGAAGAAGAAGAAGAAGAAGAAGAAGAAGAGAATTCCCAATTCAAAAGGATTGAGGAAAGCCTGAAGAAATATGCAAATGAGAGAAGATGGAGAAGCATTGATGTCATTGCTACATCGTATATGGTGGGTTCTATTCAGGAGTCTGATTCCAAATTGGTTACCTTTTTGAGGGATTACATTTTGGCTCCATTCTTAACTAGTCAATATTTCAAGAAGTCAGGTTATGATTGTGGAAAACTGAATAGCTCTTAGTTGTTATCTTCTAAGATTCTCAATTCATCAGTGTTGTGTTGCCTTTCATCTTGTCATGTGAATGAACTTCAAGTTCTTGTTATACTTTTCATGTCACCAGGGAAGGAACTAGGAATAGCCTCTAGGGGGCAAAATTTCATTCAACCGAACAAAAAAAGAAGAAAAAAATAATATATATATTAAAAGTTTAAGATGGAAGATTACAAATATTAAATATTAAATTTGATTATAAAAAATTTCATAAATTTATAATAAAATTGATAATTTAAAATATTTAGATAAATATCTTATTATTATATTTCAAAAATCTAATAAATTTAATTTAATTATGTTACTTACTAAATGTTAGTCCCTAAATCATAAAAAATAATGTTTTGTTATGCATTAAAAATATGATAGATAACGAGTGTTTAAATTCATATATATTTAATTTAAAATATACATAAAAATATTACAACCAAATATCAATACACCAAAAATATAAAAGATAGTTGAAAAAAAAAATATAAAAAGAAGTTATAGAAAAGAGAGAATATTTATTAATATGTTTAAAATTTTAATCCATAAATCTGTTATATAAATTATATAATTTTCATAATTAAGATTAACAGGTTAAAAATATTTATTGAAGGTTAAAAATGGAGTATAAATAATTTTTTTTTTTTTGCAAGGAGTATAAATAATGTAATAATGTAAACGAATAGTGCATTATTAAAACATGTAATAAATAAGGAGTTTTATTAAAGTATTGAGATTAATAAATAAGCCGCAATTGCAAACATTACTAAATGCCTCTATTTTCATCCAACAAAAATATTAATTATAAATTAGTTTTTTTTTTTGGTGAAAAAATTATAAATTAGTTGAAATGACTTAAGAAACGTAATCTTATTATATTCATGGACTAAATATAAGGAAACTGACAATGAATTCAAATAAAATTTGCAAAAACAGAGCTGCTAAATCCTTTTCAAAATTTTAAGAATAACAAAAAATAACCTGTAAATTATTTTTTGAATAAAAAAAAAGGGGAATGGGAGTGAGGTGAAGGTCATCCCAAGTGTTACTCATGAGTCACACACTAATATTTTTCTTGTCAACCAAGAATACCCCAACTAAAGTAATTCTATTTTGTGAATTGAATATATAAAATGTGATATTGTGATGTGACATACTCCATGACGACATCCGATGAATGATGATAATGCTCGGATTCGGAGGATTTAACATTAAGGTCACATCTTACGTATGTCTTTCATCATCCTTAACAGTACTTAAGTACTTAGCTGGATCACTCAATCCATAATATTCCAAACAAAATAGAGAGAATAATGGAAAGAGAAGTAGTTGAAGAAGATATTGTGATTGTGGGAGCTGGAATTGCTGGCCTTACAACATCCTTAGGACTTCACAGGTTTCACTTCTTTCTCTCTTAATCTTTATCCATATGATATTAATGATAGTAATTTGATGGTGGCAGGTTGGGTATCCCAAGTTTGGTTTTAGAATGTTCAGATAGTTTGAGGGTCAGTGGCTTTGCTCTGTCAATATGGGAAAATGCTTGGAAGGCATTGGATGCTGTTGCTGTTGGAGACTTCCTCCGTCACCAACATACCCAACTCAATGGGTATTTAAATTCAAATTATTTAGGATGCTTTTGGCTAACCATCTTAATTATCAATGCACTAAACTAGTGAAATTGGATAAGTGCAGGATTGTCACTACTTCATTGGTTACAGGGCAACAAACATCAGTTATACCTTTCAGAGAAACAGGGGATCAGCAGTAAGTGCTGCACTCTATGCCTTGGCTTGTTTCTGAGTTTATAATTATATAGTCTGTTGATAAATCTTGCTATGATGGCTATTTCTGTGTGATTCTGTAGAGACCATGAAATTCGTTGTGTTAAAAGGCAGTTATTGTTGGAAGCACTTGCCAAAGAACTTCCAAGTGGGACCATCAGATACTTGTCAAAGGTTGTTGCTATTGAGGAATCTGGTTTCTATAAGATACTCCATCTTGTTGATGGGACAACCATCAAAACCAAGGTAAAACAATATGCGTGAGTGTGACATCAGAAAGATCTTTCATTTCATATATAAGAAGCAAAACAACTTCTAGTTTGTAAACTTGAATTGATACATTGTTTGATGTTTGCAATTGAAAAAGGTACTGATTGGGTGTGATGGAGTGAACTCTATAGTGGCAAAGTGGCTAGGGTTCAAAAATGCCTCTTTTACAGGAAGATATGCAATCAGGGGCTGTGCAAAGGTTGAGAGCAATCACAGGTTAGAACCCCGGTTCATGCAGTTCTTTGGCAAAGGTTTTAGAGCTGGTGTTATTCCTTGTGATGGCAAGGCTGTTTACTGGTTTTTCACTTGGACACCCACCACCCAAGGTTAATTTTGATTGTGGAAACTTCAATTTCAAACAATAGCATTCATTCACTATGCCTGTTATCTTATAGTAATTTTTGTGGCATTTACTTGTCTTGCAGAGAAAGAGCTAGAAGAGAACCCTGCCAAGCTGAAAGAATATGTGTTAAACAAGCTTGAGAAAATGGCAAGTGATGTTAGATACTACATAGAAAAAACTGACCTTGATGCCTTCATGTTATCTCCATTGAGATATAGACACCCTTGGGAGCTGATGTTTGGGAATATTAGTAAAGGCAATGTTTGTGTTGCTGGAGATGCTTTGCACCCTATGACTCCTGATCTTGGCCAGGGAGGGTGCTGTGCCTTAGAGGATGGGGTTGTTTTAGCGAGGTGCTTAGCTGAGGCATTCTCCAAAGAGAAGGATGAAGAGGAAGAAAAAGAGAATTACCAATTCAAAAGGATTGAGGAAAGCTTTAAGAAATATGCAAATGAGAGAAGATGGAGAAGCATTGATGTCACTGCTACAGCTTGCATGGTTGGTTCTATTCAGCAAGCTGAGTCCAAATTAGTTACCTTTTTAAGGGACAACGTTTTGGCTCCATTCTTAGCTACCCAATTGTTCAACAAGTCAAGTTATGATTGTGGAAATCTAAATAACTCTTAGTGACTCAGCTATCTTGTAACATCAGTGTAGTGTTGCTTTTCATCTTGCCATGTGAATCAACTTCAATTCCTTAAAACTGAAAAACGACAAGGCTTATCTCAACATAGTAAGGAATTTCAAAACTCAAAATGAAAACTGTAATACTTTTAAATCATTAATGAAGTAAAGAATATCATTAGAACAAAATAAAAAGTGTCATACCGAACCTTTTATATAAAGAATATTTACATTTTTTTTATTTACTAGATTTGAATGCAAAATTTTGTTTAAGGATATCAAACTTATTTTCACTTGATTGAAAATAAATATATAGATTAAAAATAATTGTTTTCTTATAAATATGATACAAGTATTTGTCTATATGAACTGCAACACCAATAAAAACCTTAGGTCATTATTTGATATGATTGCATAACCATCTTGTTGTTTAAATTATATTATAATTTAAATTCGATCATAATAAATAAATATTTATCACATCACATAACTTCCTTTTTCTTTCTATTTCTGTAATTCTCTTACTCGTCTTACATTACAGTAAGGAAGATGAATGCTACAGTCATCCTTAAATACAGTCTCACCTATTGGGTTATGTACGTCATACACGATAAATAAGTATAAATAAATGAAACCGATCGATAACCAAATAGAAAAAATATTTGAGTCTTAACATTCCTTCGCCAAAAAAATATATGAGAATAGGCAAATATATCTATTCTCTTGCATTACACTTATTAGTTATGAATACCTTAAAATTTGGCCTCGGGCGTCTTTAAAAAATTATATACACCTAATATGATCATACATTATTGTCGGTTATTTGATGATGACGAATCCTGTGGCGGTGATATCTTTGAGTAGTGCACGTACATACATTCTCTCTCTATATAAACGCGCGTTTGATTATGATGATCTTCAAGAAATGAAGCTAGCTATAGCTGGTGAGTTTGAAAGGTATCGAAGGCTGGGTAGCTAGCTAGTACTAAAAAGATTGATGATCTTAATTTCCACGTAAAGGAAAAAAGAAGAAAGTAATATATATTAATGGATGAGCAGGAGGTAGTGATTGTGGGAGCTGGAATTGCTGGCCTCGCAACATCCTTGGCACTTCACAGGTTGGGTGTCCGAAGTTTGGTGTTAGAATATTCAGATACATTGAGAGTCACTGGCTTTGCTTTAGCAACATGGACAAACGCATGGAAAGCCTTGGATGCTCTTGGTGTTGGACCCATTCTTCGTCACCAGCATCTCCAGCTAAAAGAGTAAATTAACTTTCTTTTTTTTTTTCTCTTCAAATTTCTTAATCGATCCCTGCCATGGGCCCCGTTGCCATGCCTATCTATACTTTAGTCTTAATAATATATATATAGTAAGAAGCTGAAACTAAAGTAGATGATATTGGAGTGCATGCAGGAATGTGACTACATCTTTGATTATGGGGCAACGAACATCAAGCGTGTCTTTGGAAGGCGCACGAAAACAGTAAGTGTACACGTATATTTATTTATATAAAAATAGACAACTGTCGTGTCAAAAGCTGATTTTAAGATTCTTAATGATAATTAGTGGAGACTGTGAAGTTCGTTGTGTTAAAAGGCAGTTAATGTTGGAAGCAATTGCTAACGAGCTTCCAAGTGGCACCATCAGGTTCTTGTCAAAGGTTGTTTCCATTCAGGAATCTGGTGGCTTCTCTGAGATTAAGATACTTCATCTTGCCGATGGAACAACCATCAAAACCAAGATGAAATTAATGAACAAATATTCTTTCTTAACAACTTCAATTACAACTTAATTGATTGATGTTTGCAAAAACTGAAAAAGGTATTGATTGGGTGTGATGGAATAAACTCTGTGGTGGCAAAGTGGCTGGGCTTCAAGGAGGCCTCTTCTACGGGAAGATACGTAATAAGGGGTTACAAAAAGATGATGGCCAATCATGGGCTTGAGCCCAAATTCATGCACTACTTTGGGAAAGGCTTTAGATCTGGTCTAATGCCCTGTGATGACAACACTGTTTATTGGTTTTTAACTTGGACTCCCACCACTGAAGGTGAAATTCTAATTTACTTGCATAGATTTTAACATTTGTACTTAATTAATTATGATGTTGCAGAGAAGGAGGTGGCAAAGAACCCATCCAAAATGAAGCAATTAGTGCTGAGCAAGGTTGAGAAAATGCCAAGTGATATTAAAACCTTTATAGAGAAAACAGACCCAAAGGACATATTAGCATCTCCATTGAGATACAGGCATCAGTGGGAGCTGATGTTTGGGAACATTAGCAGAGGCAATGCTTGTGTTGTTGGAGATGCATTTCACCCCATGGCCCCTGATCTAGGGCAAGGTGGGTGTTGTGCCTTGGAGGATGGGATTGTTTTAGCCAAGTATCTAGCTGAGGCTTTCTCCAAAAAAACTGGGGGCAAACATGTTAAGGAGCAATACAAAATAATTGAGGCTAGCCTGAGGAAATATGCAAAAGAGAGACGATGGAGAAACATTGATGTTAGTGTTACATCTTATGTTCTGGGGTTTGTTCTGCAGGGTGATTTTAAATTGGTTGCACATTTTAGGGACAAAGTTTTCCCTCATTTCCTAGCTGAGCTGCTTATGAAGAAGTCAGATTTTGATTGTGGAAAACTTAACTAACCCTGCCCTCTAATTAATACTACTAAGTACTGATATCAATTTTAATGCATTGCTGTGGTAAACTTCGTGGTCTATAGTATATTGTACTAGTGCAGAAAAGCGTGAGATCGAATAAAGATTTGTTTCCCCACTATAATTTGATCTTGTTTAACAGAATGCAAATGCAAACCCGTGCGTGACTTGACCTAAATCAATTTATACCTTACGTTAGTCAATCTGGAAAGAATAATACTCCACAATCTGTAACTTGCACGACCTAAATTAGCATTTTCATGACTCTGCTTCGGAACCAAACGTGCTATGTCATTATTCCTTTTTGTCACTGGGAGGAAACAAATCGACCAATATTACTTTTGTTATTTTCCGACTTTTGGGCCAAATCAAAATCCCATGACCGAAGACATTCGATTTCAATTATTCTAAATTATTTTAAATATTTTTAAAAATATTAAAATCTAATAAATGTATTTTAAAAGTTACCAAAAATAATATTTCTATTTATTTATAATATTTTTAAGAATATGATTATTGAAAATGAAATATCATATTTTGGAAAAAAAATCTCTTTTAGTTTGATCTTTAGGTTAGGTAATCTAATTATTTGCGAATTTTTAAATAAGCTTCCAAACTATTATTTTTCCTAATAGAATTTTTTTTTTTATCATGTTGGGATGTATCGGATTAGGATTATTTGAGATTTTAAAATACTTTTTTTTTTAAATATCTTGGGATATTCAATCAAGATTGTTAAATGATAAAAAAAAAATCTGATGGTATTTAATCAAGATTTTTATTAGAGAACAATGAAAATTCGATTGAGATTTTGAATATCTTAAAAAAAGTCTTATGCTTGATTCCTAGATACCATATTGGATTATAACCATGCTTAGTCATAACCATCTTAAGGATTATAACCATGCTCGAATCATAAACATGCTAGGGATCATATATTATGCTCGGATCATAACCATGCTAAGAATTATAATCATGATAAGGATTATAACATGCTTAGGTCATAAATCAAACTCGGATTATATAAATCATGCTAGGATTGTATACTTAAATGCTTGAATTATATACTTATGCTTTAGTCATATATTTATTGATTGGACTATACACTTATGCTAGGATCATTATACTTAAATGCTAGGACTATATACTTATACTTTGGTTAAATATTTACTCAGATTATATGCTTAAATTATGTTTGCATAATGTACTTGAAATCATCTTCGACTGTAAAATTTTGTTAGGACCTTGCATCTGAAATGCTTACTCATGAAAAGTCAAAACCCATGAAGTGGAAAGACCAACCAACAAGCGACACATGGCACCACAAAATATGAAAAGAAACTCATTGAGGAAGATATTCATGCGACGACCAATTGACTAAACACCGACAACAAGCAAACGACAGACTAAAATCAACTGGCTAAAGGCAAGTCAATCTAGCCTCTTCGTGTTTCACGCTCAACTGCTTAAGGTTAGAGGATCTGTGTACAATCTAATCATTTTTGTCAACTGAACGATTGTCAATTTATCAAAAGCCAATCCCTTCAAAGAAATAAACTTAGCCTATTTGCGCTTCACGCTCATAGTCAGAGGAACTGTGTACTATCCGATCATTTTTGTCGACCTGAACAACCATCAATTTACCAAAAGCCAATAGCCTCAAAGGAATAAAGTTAGCCTTTTCATGCTTCGTGCTCAAGGCTAGAGGAATTATGTATCGTCCGATCATCCCGACGATTGGACGATTAAAGATTTATCAAATGCCGAATAATTATGAAAAGATAAATATATTATCTTTATCTTAGGAAGCGAGAGAGTAATTATAAATGTGAAAAAATAAATATATTATCTTTATCTTTTAAATTAATGTATTGTTTTATGTATGATAAAAATCATATTTTATTTCTAAGATAAATGATAAATATATGATCATTTTCTATATAAATGAGGCTTGGCCTTGGAGTTAGTTATATTTGGACTTTCATGCATGGACTAATCTTTCTTCCAGACACCTTTGAAATTCAAGACCAGATCAAATTTTTCCTTCTCATCACATATTCCTTATATTTCATTATCTCTCATTTGGAAGTCGTTGCATAATCTCCCATCCATTCTCTCAACATTTTTTTCTACTTCAAGGTAAGACTTTCTATATAATTGATGCCTTCTAATAAACTTTCTTTTAATAAAATTTTTGTTCTATTTAACTATGTTTTTTAATGTCTTTTTTTTTTTTTAATTATTTGATTTAAGTATTTAACCTAAACCAGGAAAGAAACATTACTTAAGCCAAGAAATGTGAGGGTTTTGATCTAGTCTTGAAAACTAACGGTCCTGATGGGGTTAGCAGATAGCTGGATATGGAAGCAGAAGCTACCCTTGTGAAATTATGAAATTACCCTTATGCGTGCAACAAATACTCGTTCCTCTGTTTTGAGTCTTTCGCATATTCTTCTTCCTCGTCGTCTTCAAACCTCTTCTTCTTTCTTGCTCGCAAGGTACCTTTCAAATCCCGCTCTCGTGTTGTTACAGGAACTTTCGATTTTCTTTTCTTTTCAATTTTCGCTAATTTCGGTCTTTCTTTTACCCTGTTATTTTTGTTTTCTGAAACGATTAACCTCGTGCGGCGCCGATGCAACCTTAATATTTAGCTCATTCGTTTGTTCCCTATTCCGTTTTCCTTTTTATCTTCTCATTTTCGATCAATTTATCTGCGTGCCTTTTGTTTTTTTTTATAATGTCTGAGCTACCTTAGGGTATGTTAATCTGCGTTCTGCCGTTAATTTTGATTTGGGTTTTGGATAATGTTGATTACGATGATGTCTGATTTAGCTGAAATGGTTTATTGATGATGTCGCGTGCGTGCAAATTTGAATTCGCAAACTGGATTGCAATTGGCAGCAGAACCGTGTTTTTGTTTGATTCCGCGGTGTGATTTCAGATCCAGAGTGGGATAACTTTTGTTCGTTGTTGAAAGTCGGTGGCAATCTGGTTTTGTTTATTTTTCTACTTTTCATTTTTGCGTCATGTCACATTTTTGTCTTACCCAAAATTTTCTGTTAACCATTTTGTTCAAATGTGTTTTAAAATGTTTACATTTATTTATTGTTATTTAGTTGAAGGATAGATTTTGCCCCATGTCTACTGAGTAAATAAAAAAGCTATGGAAGAGGTGGGACTATTGTTTTTGGATAGAACTTGTCTTTGATAAGCTTGTTTATTGGTTATTTTGCTGGATAGAATGGCAGTCTACTGACATTTATATCCTATGGTTTTAGATGGGAGTTCATCGGCATGAAGCGCCTTCTGAAGACAACGAGCCTGCTGAAAATGCTTGTGCTAGTAGTTCTTTGAACCAAGGTGCTCTTTTCAGTGAGTCTGCCAACAGCAATCCAAGCGTAAATACTGAAAGTAGTGAAGTGAATGAACAGGGCAACATTTCTTACAAGAAAAGTACTACACCGCATATCTATAGACAAGATGTTGTGAAAAATAATATCAGTGGCATGATTGGGATTGTGACCGAAGTTGCCGGTGATTCAGATTCGGATTCAGATAGCAGCATCACTGATGATGAAAATGATAGTGAGGATGAGGATGGTGATGATGAGGAAGGCGATGACAGTAATAATGCTAGTAGAAATTCTGAAAGTAATAGTGCTTCTGTGCATTCTAAAACCGATGTTCTTCTGGCTGACCAGCTGCGTGTACTGTGGATGGACGAATCTGAATTGACTCAAAATTTCAGTGACGTTGAAGTTGTTGATCGTGGATTTTTACATGGGGATTTTGTTGCTGCTGCTGCAGACCCTACTGGGCAACTGGGTGTCGTGGTTGATGTCAATATATGTGTGGATCTGTTGGCCCATGATGGATCTATAATAAAAGATGTCTCGTCAAAAAATTTAAAGCGTATTAGGGATTTCACTGTTGGTGATTATGTGGTACTTGGTCATTGGCTAGGCAGAATTGATGATGTTCTAGATAATGTAACTGTCTTATTTGATGATGGTTCAGTTTGTAAAGTCTCAAAAGCAGATCCTTTGAATCTGAAACCAATTTCTAAGAATATTCTTGAAGATGGGCATTTTCCTTATTACCCAGGGCAACGGGTAAGGGCTAGCTCCTCATCAGTTTTCAAGAATTCAAGATGGCTGTCTGGCTTGTGGAAAGCTAATAGGTTAGAAGGTACGGTCACTAAAGTTACAGTTGGATCGGTGTTTGTTTATTGGATATCATCTGCAGGTTATGGGCCATATTCTTCTACTGCACCAGCAGAGGAGCAGAGTCCAAAAAATTTAAAATTGTTGTACTGTTTTGCTCATGCAAATTGGCAATTGGGTGACTGGTGTCTCTTACCCTCATCTGTACTGTCATCCTCAGCTTCCATGGACAAAGGCATATCAAAATTGGAACTTAATGATTCTGCTAACAATGAATTAGATTCTAATCAGGCAGGAAGTGGATGTGATTCAGAAGAAGCTACAGTTGAGGAAACAAATGGGAATAAGGATACTATGGACCTTGATCCAGCTGATGTTTTGGAAGGGAATGATGGAAATGATAAAAGTAATGCTTCACGTGATTCTAGCTCATGCAGCAGTTCTATCTCTGTGTCAAAGGAACCTGTCCATGAAGCTTGGCCTCTTCACCGCAAGAAAATTAGGAAGGTTGTCATCAGGAAAGATAAAAGGGCCCGAAAGAAAGAGGAAAGCTTTGAGAAAGCTCTTTTGATTGCCAATACAAGGACAAAAGTTGATATTTCATGGCAGGATGGAACAATAGAGCGTGAACTAACTTCTACAGGTTTAATTCCTATAGATAATCCTGGTGATCATGAATTTTTTTCAGAACAATATGTGGTAGAGAAGACCTCTGATGATGGTGAGGATATTTCTGAAGCTAGGCGAGTTGGGGTTGTGAAAGGTGTTAATGCCAAGGAGCGGACAGCTTGTGTGAGGTGGTTAAAAAAAGTTGCCAGAGCAGAAGATCCTCGAGAGTTTGACAAGGAGGAAGTTGTAAGTGTGTATGAGCTAGACGGCCATCCAGATTATGATTACTGCTATGGGGATGTGGTTGTTCGTCTGTCACCTGTGTCTGTCTGTGTAGAAACAGCTGTTGGAGAGTCTACTGAGAAATCAACACAGAAAACTGAAGAGAGTGGGATTAAAATTGATATAAATATCCAAACTGGTGAAACTGGCGTGCAATTTTCTGACCTTTCTTGGGTTGGAAATATAACTGGCCTTAAGAATGGTGATATTGAAGTTACTTGGGCTGATGGGATGGTATCAACGGTATGCTCATTTTGTATATTCATTTGCTCATTTTTATGCTATTTCTTTCTATTCTCTCTCTGTCTTTATACACACAAACGCACACAGATATACACACATACACATATATATACTGCATCTTATTTCAGAACAATGAAAACCGAAGAACTGCTTTAATTTTTTAGGAATGCAACATTTTAGGTCTCTTAAATATCTTAGTGACTAAAATATACTTTATACAATATACTTACAGTCATGGAAGGTTCCTTTCTGTTGCTCTGAAGAGTAATGCAGGAGGACTTTTTTGAAACTTGGGTAATTAGATTAGGATTTTGCTTTGGGATATTTAATGAGTCAAATATCTTAAATTTGCCAAAACATTTTGCAGAAGAATGAACAAATATTAGGGAAAAGGGTTAAAAAGAAGAATCTACATACCTTAGTTTGTAGTATCTACTTCACTAACATAGAGGGAACATTCAAAGCGGAGGATAGTAACTTAAAAGTTTAGGGCCTCCGTTTCTAATCTACCAATGTAATATAGCTTAATGAGTCCCCAAGATATCCAGGACCAAATACAATCTATGAGCAGAAAGTACAAAAAATACCCAAAATCCCTGAAACAAACACCTAATAAGGATGTCTTTGGGCAAACAACTCACTTAGGGTCTGTTTGTCTAAGTTTTTTTTAAATAAAATAAACAGTTTTTTGCTTTTTGGATGTGTTTGTCTAAACTGTTTTTTTAGTGTTTTTCTTAAAAAAACAGTTTTATTTTTTTAAGAAGCAAATCCTATATGCTTCTTAAAAAACACTTTTTTAAATCACTTCATGTCAATATATGGTTCAGTTTTTAAGCACTTCATGTATGAATGTATGATGATACAATTTTTCCATTTTAGCTGTCAATAATTCACTTTATTTCCAGGTTGGACCCCAAGCAATATATGTGGTTGGTCGAGACGATGATGATGAATCAATTGCTGCTGGCAGTGAAATAAGCGATGCTGCAAGCTGGGAAACTGTTAACGATGATGAAATGGAAGTCCTTGAGGATTCCAGAGAGGTTTGTTTCTTTTTCCACCTGTACTGTGATACTCACCAAGTTTCAACTTGTTTATCTATGAGAGGAAGCCTAAAGAAAAAAACTTCTATTTGGTATCCTTATCTAAAGTTGATTCTATTCATTTGATAAGTGATCTGAGATATGGGAATTGTATTTTCTCAATCTTGCTAAATTTGGCTGTTTTCATAGCCTTGCTCTTCATTTAATAAGTTGACACTCAGCAGCAATGCATCCATCTAATTGTATGTGGCTGTTTAATATTTCAATTTAAGTGATTGTGAAAATGATCATAATCTCATTTCAGAAGGTCTTGAAAGTTTTGTGATAGACATCCTATTGGCCAACTAAAAATGTAGTTATTAGCCCATTTATTTAATTATGTAATATTATGGCATGCAGGATACAGAGAGGGAAAATTCAAGCAGTGTTACTTCTGAGGCAGAAGAAAGTGGGGAGAATGATTTTGGTAGGGCTGCAGCTCTCTCTGTTCCCCTAGCAGCATTTCGATTTGTCACTAGACTTGCCAGTGGAATATTCTCTAGGGGCCCAAGGAACTTGGATCCTATTCCCTTGGAGATTAAAGCTGAATATGAACTTCCATCACCAGTTGTTAATGATGAGTCTACTTCACATAAACATATTGCCATTGATGGTGATGATTCAGGCAATAAGAATGAAAGTTGTGAGGAGGTTGTTTCCGAAGCAACTGAAACTCTGGAAGCATGTGTGTCACTCTGTAGCTTGAGAAATGAAGATGCTCCTGCAACTGCAAGTTGTGATAATGACAGTTTGAAACATTTTGACATAACTAAAGATCCATCGGACCACTATTTTATTGGTGCAAATGGACAGGTATTGCTTCTGCCCTATTTCTAATATAAGGGTAGGGAAAAGAAAGAATGAATAAGTACTTCATGTTTATTGTATACTGGAGGCTGCTAATATACTCCTATTTAAAATTGATCTATTTTAGAAAATACTAATTTTCTATTTTTTTCTTTCCTCTCCACCTCTTCCTCTTTCTCTCTCCTAACCATGGAGGGGAGCAAAGGTTGGGAAATAAAGGGAAAGAAAAAGAGCTTAGAAGAGGAGAGGGAAGTTGAGAAAAATAGTTTTTAAATAAATAAATTTTAAACTGCAGTATATATTAATGTCTTTAGACTTAAGATGTTAAAAGAAAAGGAGTTTGGTTTTGTTCAAACAAAAGGGTGTAGGTTGCTAATATAGCCTTTCTTAAAATCAACTAATGAAGTGGGTGTACCTTTGATAAATATTTATTGACCAAGACACATGTGCATGCACTGGCCTGAATATTCACACGATGTATTGAAGTATCAAACATGTTATACTGCAATCACTAGATTATTTCCAATCCACTTGCAGAGTAACAACCGGAAATGGTTTAAGAAAGTGCAACAAGATTGGAGCATACTGCAGAATAACCTTCCTGGTTAGTGATTCATTTGATGCCATCTAAGTTTTGTAGTAGTGAGTTATACACCCATTTCAGTAAGTGTAAACGTTTGAAACATTTTGACAGAGGAAATCTATGTACGGGTTTATGAAGATAGAATGGATCTGTTGAGAGCAGTTATTGTAGGGCCATATGGAACCCCTTACCAAGATGGACTATTTTTCTTTGATTTTCACCTTCCGCCAGAATACCCTGATGTTCCTCCGGTAAGGAAATTTTATCTTGAAGTTGTCTTGCGGTCCAATTTTATAATTGCCCCCACCAAAAAAATGGGAAGATAGTTAAATGTTAATCACATGCTCCATTTTGTATAAATTTGGTCTAAATGGATAAATATCTTATGCCTTTTCTGTGTTCTTTGTCTGGGTCTCAAATGATGCAGTCAGCATACTATCATTCTGGTGGTTGGCGGATTAACCCTAATTTGTATGAGGAAGGGAAGGTTTGCCTTAGCCTTCTAAATACATGGACAGGCAGAGGCAATGAAGTATGGGATCCAAAATCTTCTAGCATCCTTCAAGTCCTAGTTTCACTGCAAGGCTTAGTACTCAACTCTAAGCCTTATTTCAATGAAGCTGGGTATGATAAGCAGGTTGGAACAGCCGAAGGAGAGAAAAATTCATTGTCATACAATGAGAATACCTTCTTACTCAACTGCAAGACTATGATGTATCTTATGAGGAGAACCCCCAAGGTGATTATGAATGAGGTTTATAAGATATTTTATTCATCCCATCCATTTGATTGAACTCTGTTCATATTTTATCATGATTAGTTAAAGCACTATTGGCATTGTGTGTACTTTTCAGTAGACTGGGGGTGTATACGGTTCATGTCATCATTATAGAAAATTTAAACTCTTAAAAGGTTGATAACAGGGTTAGCAAAGAAGCAGAATGATACTTTGGAGAAGTTGCATGTTCTAATTATCTTATTTTGGTGGTTGTTTTTTTGCTAATTTCCTTTGAGAGCTTTGAAAAAAAAAAGTATTATTTCAATGAATGTATGAATTTGTTTTAGTAATTGCAATGTTTGCATATTTCTTTGGCATTAGTTCATGTGTACTCTAAGGAGTTGTTAAGGCTGCTGTTGTTTCTTTTGAGTTGTGCATAGTATATTTGACTGTTATCTTACTGATGAATGCTCTAGGATTATGAAGTGCTCATCAAAGAACATTTTAGGAGGCGGGGTCATAACATCCTTAAGGCTTGTGATGCATATATGAAAGGTTACTTGATTGGCTCTCTGACTAGAGATGCCTCTGTAAGTGAAAAGAGCAGTCAGAATTCAACCTCTGTGGGTTTCAAGTTGATGTTAGCCAAGATAGTGCCAAAGCTTTTCTTGTCATTAAGTGAGGTTGAAGCTGATTGCGAGGAATTTAAGCATCTGCAAGATTTGTAGTGAAGTTATATGGTGATACATACATCATTTCCTTAAAAGCCAACTTGGTCTGCTGACTCTACCAATTTAAAACATTTGAAGGTACCAACAAAATTGTCAATGTTTTGATTTATAGAATCTGTACCCTTTTTGACTTCTCTTGTTTAAAAGATCAATTCACTTGTAGGAGCTTGAAGGAACAGAATTGGTGGGATTTATTTACATACATGGAGGCAGAGCGAGCAGGCAGCTCACCTGAAGGGAGGGAGGCAATGTTTCATAATTTTTTATTTCTTTTATATCTGGGAATTGACCAAGCCAACCCAATGGCTTCGTGTGATGATCCTGGTAGCCAATTTCACTTTAGTGTGAGATAAGGCTTTTGTTGTTGTTTGTATATCTGGCTGGGGACAGGATTGGATTCAAAGGGTTTGCATTGGTTGATTTACCTTACCTTGTGTTTCTTAAGAATTCAATATTGAATATAATTCAACAATCACTTCCTGTCCCCCTTCTCTTATACTATATTGAATATATTTGTGCATTCACATTTTTGCTTTGTTAGTAACTTTTTTTTTTGCCTTTGATGCTTTACCATGTCTTGTTGGCCTATATTAAATAACTATGCGTTGCTTTTGATGGATTTACGCGGTTGCTTCTTGTTTCTTTTTCAGCAGCGTTTTTTCTTATTGTTTCTTCCTGGGCGTTGAAATATCCGAATGCTTTTATTCAGTCTTTTATTTTCTAAACATTATAATTTTGTAATCGAAAATTTATATTTAGAGATCAAATGAAAAACTTGTAATATTTCGAGAGACTAAGGTAGCATTTGGCGAGTAATGGATCGATTTGTGCGTTCCTATTCTCTTTGGTTTTACTCTTTTTAATTGAACTAAAATGCATAAGTTTTTGGTTTCATGTGTTGTGCTGTTCTGTTCTGTTCTATTTTTTAAGCACACCTACAATTGAATAAAATTCACATTTTTACTACCGCATGTTTTATTGTGTCCCATTCAACATGTTCATCAAGTAAAAAAACTAATACCCGCATGTCTTATTGTGTCCCATTCAACATGTTCATCAAACACTACTTAAATTGATAAGGTAAAATAGTACTTAACGGATAAAATAAACAATAAATGAATTATATGGGAAAAATTACAATAAATAGATTGCAACTTTTTTTAAAATGAAGAATCAGATAGAAAAGTCAGAATATTTAGAAGAATCACAAATCATATTTAAGTAGGATAATTATATAATGCATTTTTTTACATCACCTTGATGTTCAAACGCTTGGTTTGGTGGTCACAGCTTCTTTTTTATATGTATATGGTGGTCATCGTGATCCATTTTTTTTTTTTTTTCAGAATATCGTACCTACCTTTATAACTTATTTGAAAATATTTTTGGTAGTTAGCTTTAAAAACAATTTGTTGCCCATCCACCAAGTATAATTGACTTATGAGTCATGACAACTTATTTATAAATCCGTAATAAATTCATCAGCCCAGACCACAAACATAATCTTGTGTTCAGCTGTAAACTGAATAACCCTCCAAAAAAAAATATCTTCAAATGTACCAACCCCCCTCTTTTTGGTTAAAATATTACTTAGGCTCATGCAACTTGCAAGCAATGACTTGGGAAACTAGCTAATTTAATATTTGAACCTACAAAATAGAAGACCATAAATCAACAAATAGATGCCGCAGCGAGACACAAGACCAAACATTGTTTGATATATTCTATGACCATGATGAATCGCCGGCTGAGAGACAAAGTGCAATAATAATAATTATGAAGCCTTATTGAAGTTTCTAATTATAAAAACTAGCATTTGCATTTGCATAGCGTATCTTGGGTGTGAAGTTAACAATCATTCGGCCAGCTATGCCCTTCCAACTTTCAAGGTGTAAAACTTCAATTCTATTTTGGGTCCATTAGATTAGGCCCTTTTCTATTTAATTATGGCAGCTCCCATTTATTTTGAATGCTAAATCATGACCTATCAAACTTCCAAATGTTGATAAAATTACAAGATCATTTAGACCCCCACATTTGAACTACTTCTTCAAACATAAGCTACTCTGGCAAGGAGGACATGGGGGTTACAAGTTTTCTAAAAAATTGCACCTTTTTGGTGGCAATTCTTTCTAGTTTTCTCTTGAATTGTGTCATGGCTAGTGTTTACACTGTTGGTGACCAAGAAGAATGGAGCAGCCAAACAAATTACGCTTCATGGGCAGACAGATACAATTTTAGCCGCGGCGATGTTCTTGGTATTTCACTCAATCTCATCTTTGATTATTGTGTTTCATTCTTGGTTTTTTGTTTGTTTTCATCAATACAAAACACTCCCTATAATTTTGGTATAGTTTTCAAGTACGTGAAAGGGCAACATAATGTGTATGAAGTGACAGAAGACACATTCCGATGGTGTAATGCAAGTAGTGGAGTGTTGGCCAAGTACGAGAGTGGAGAAGATCAAGTGCCACTCAATGAGGTCAAGAGATATTGGTTCATTTGCAACATAGCAGGGCACTGCCTTGGGGGCATGAGGTTTGGAATTGAAGTGAAAGATGTTAGTAACAATAATAATAATGTTACTAATTCCACAAATGGTGTATTTCACCCACCTATTCAACCAACTCCCTCGGATAATTCTTGTACCAGTTACCATGTATCTCAAACATGGAGAGTGATTCAGAATTTTATTCTTTTAGGATTGTTATTGTTCAACAATTATTTTTTATAAATTGTCAGCTACTTATATAATTAGGTCGGTGGATTTGATTATTGATTTCTGTATATTGCTTTCATATGTACAATTTTACAATTCATTAAGTACGAAAAAGGGGGTCTTCGATCTTCTAGAATGACAGATATAAAAATGAAAATAATACACTCCTACCATGTGTTTGGTGTGAAGGTCAAGCAAACAATTTAATATGATGGTTACAGGAGTTTTGTTGTGTGTGAACAAAAAAGAATATATAATATACCCCAACATTACAAGTGGTCTATACAGGTTGCCATATTTACACGAAATCTTTCAATACACATACTACAATAGAAAATCCCTTTTAAGAGTAGTAATATGGTAACATGAAATGATGAAACTCTTATCTTTTACTTATTCTTTTTTCTCATTTTATATATATATATACTCAAACTAGTTCAATTCTAGTTATCCCTCCCAATAATAAAACTTAGATTTCAAAAGTTATCTTAGCAACAAAATATGCTTTTACAATTTTAACTAATTATCTCAATTCGTTAATGGTAAATTATATTGTTTATCACAATGTTGGTACATTGTGTCCAAATTTATAATTAAAAATTAATTTATGGTTAAAAATTATAAAAAATCTTGCTAACAAAATAATTTTTTTGAGTTATAAAAACTAAAGAATTTAAACATAAATATAGTTTGGACATAAAATTTCAAAAATTAAAAATAAATACATGAAAAATTAATTTCTTCAAATAATTTTTTTTTTTTTACATAAAGCAGTTCTTCTTTTGTTTCTTTTGTTGGGATAAAGTAATCCAAATTCAATTCTAAGTAAAATTTCATTTATTAATTATAACTTAAAAAAATGATTTTTAAATAATTTTATAAAAGTCTTCAAAATAGATAGTTATGATGGAGGTAAAATAGCTTTATACCGGTAGTGTATAAATCTTTTTCTCTTATTAATATTTAAAAAATTGAGATTTCAATATAAAATTTTACTAAAAATTAGAGAATTTTTAAGTGATAATAAATTACAAAAATAGAAAACAAATGGTGGAATTGAAAAATAAAAGATTAAACTATAACATTTGTATTGTTTTATTTTTCCATCATTCTTTTCAATCTAATGGGATATTGAAGATTGATAATAATATCAAATTTGAAATAATTTAAGAAAATATACTATATCTACGAGTAAGCGTAAATTATATTATCTGGCTTTAGAATATTACATAACTATCTTAGTCAATAATATTATCTGGCTTGAGAATGCACCAACAATTCTCTTCCATGTTTTGGATTCTAAATGTAATGCTTATAATTTCAATGTAATGTTTTGCTTTTTTTTTTTTGTTTTCTTTTGATAAGGTATATTGTATCTTTTATATCAATGAAAAAGATGGCGTGATACTTATAAATTTTATACACGAGTGTTACATTTTTTATTTTATTTTTCTAATATATTTCCTTTTATTTTCCTACGTACAAATCTTGCCTCTTTTATTTTATATTTTTCACATGTTAGAAGTAATTTTTAAATATTAAATAATTTTTTTTAAAAAAAAATTATTTTTAAAATAATTAAAAAAATTAAACAAAAAAGCATTTTGAACTTTATTTTTATCTTCCTTTTAAATTATTTTTATTTAAAATTCATTTTTATATTAAAGCTAATAAAAATAACTTTAAAAAAAAGTAAATATTGTTTGACTGGTTTCATTTTTTTAATATCAATTTTTTTTTTAAGTTTAGATACTTAAAAAAAAGTCAAATCCCTGCACCTACTAAGGGTACTAAGATTGATAAAAATAAATAAATAATAATAATAATTCACATATTTACTTCAATTTTTATAAAACATCTCTGACTCAAAGGTTTTCTAACTTTTTATAATTGAAGAAAGATTTCTGGCAATCCGTCCTCCACCACCCACCACAACCATCCAGTACAAGGCAACTCAAACAAACAGAATCCATGTCACAATTGAATCAACATGAAAAAATGAGCAAATACTATTATGTGAATTATGGGGAAACAAAAGTCCCCAATGTTACTATGAATAATTCTAACAAACTAAACATGTATATGGCTCAATTTGCTTATAATTTTAACAGACAAAATAAATTTCAACAAGAAATATACTTTTCTTTTTAGAAAATAAATTCTAACAAACTAAACATGTATGTGGCTCAATTTGCTTATAATTTTTTATTATTATTTTGACAATTCCAATTTCAAATAAATCCTTTTTTTTTTAAGTAAAAAAAAAACATTGCAAGTCTAACAATCCAAATAATTCTATTAAAAATAAGAATAAATCAAGACTATGAAGGTGTTGAGTTTAGATTTTCCCGGGTTCAACCCGGATCACTATAGATTATGGGTGAGCCAGATTGTAAATGGGTCTAGTCCATTTTGAAGCTACTAAAAAATTACAAAAAAAAGAAAAAGTTATTTTCTTTCCATGTTTGCTTTTTCATATGATTACACCGTTGTGAATTGTAAAATCACCACATGCCAAAGTATTATTATCAACCTTTATTATATAATGTTTAATAACAAAGTTTGTGAGAGATCATGGTCAAAGGTTAACTATGAAACTGGTTAGGATAGACACCTATCTGATGGTTGTGGAGTTGATGTTGATCCCTAGCCACACCATTTTCAGACGTTGATGTCATCTCATGAGTACTCCACCCTTTATAACGGTTCCGTGTAAGCTCCAGCAGTGAGTCTCTTACATCTTCAGCCTCAACCATCTCACTGTCCCTCTTCTGCAGAAATAAATAGAATAATTAATCATTTGGGAGTCTAAAAAATAATAATAATCAATTCAATGTATCTTACTTCGACTTTAAAAACATTTGAGACGAGGCCCTTGTGGCTGGTTACAGTGGCATGCACTACATCCATGGCAATAGTGTTCAAGGCCTCCATGAGTTTGACAAAGCCACCAGGCCTGTGCTCACTGAACACCTTAACGAAATACTCATTCCCATCTATGAGAGCCACTTCCACTTGCGGCTCCATCTGCTGCTGCTGCTGGTTGTCAATCATCACGGTAGTAGTAGTACCATCTTCCTGCTGCTGTTTTTGTTGTTTTGAGACAGATGTTCCAACATGCAACCCAGTTTGTGCCGCCGCGGAGCTTGGCCCAACAAGTTCACCACCTCCATTATTCATCATGATGCAGTTGCTTTCAGTGTCTGCATTCTCCTCAAGCTCATCTTGGAGCTCCTTCACTTGCTTCTGCAAATCCTTCACATACTCAATGGCATCTCCAAGAATTGATGCCCTATCCAGCTTAGAGATCCTCGGAACCAAAGAACGAAGGTTATATAGCCTGTCATTGAGTTTCTTCCTTCTCTTCCTCTCAGCCATAAGGTTCTTGGACTGGTTCCCTTTCCCATTCCTCCTCCTATACTTTCCATCTTCCTCTTCTTCGTTCTGGTCACTGCAATCTGACATTGAATCTGATCTACCAGCACCATGTTTCAGCAACTCCTTCTCCTCCTCATGATCTTTTGCAGCTGCCTCCACGAATTGTGAATCTGTAGTCATTAGGAGGCTTTTCTGATGATACGTGACATCATGCTCCTCCTGATGATCTTCTTGCTGCTTGTCGTGATGAAGGAAGGAACCTGCTGCTTCTGCAGCTTGGTATTGATCTTCTGAGAAAGCATCGCTCTTCATTCTGTTGTAGTTGTTGAACTGCTGCATGAAGTTCAGCGGTGAACTGCACAGATCAATGCGGTGCTGCTCCATACTCATCACATGTTCTGAAGGGTACTGGAAGCTCTGATTGTTCCTGCAGTTGTTGTTCCCTTCATTGTTTTCATCCCCTATTATAAGTGGGTCTGATTGCATGTTGAAGCTCATTGAGTGGTTCACGGCTTCAATGCACTGGTTTGTCACAAAATCTATCAGTTGATGATCTTCACTCACCTGTTACAAATATATATGTAAAGAAAGTTGTAACTTTAAATATGTTTATTCATCATAAATAAATATACAGCTACAAGAACATATATATGTATATGACGTCATTACTTGTTTAGTTACAAACAGCTCAACTAGTCCACCTGGCACCGAAATCAAAACCTGGGTCCCAATTGTTTCCTGCAAATTAAATTAGTACTAGGAATTAGATGAAAAAAATGTGAAATTATTTTTGCATGTATCTCGTATATGAAGAATTTAACGTGGAGAAAAATTGACTTACTTCCAAAATATTAGGATCCATGCTATTGGAATAGTTGACCCAGTTGGGTTGGTTTGTTAATAGGGTCTGTGCATGAATCCTGTTAATTGTGGCAGCATATATAGTAGGTGAGATAATAAAGGGAAGGGGAATAATATCATATAAGAAAATATACATACCCAGAATTATCAATGGGTATGGAAGTGGAAAGTTGGGAAAGAAGATCACAGGGCTTTGTTCTTGGGTGTGGATAAGTAGTATCCCTGCATGAAGAGACAGGGAAAAGATGATCTTCCCCACCATTTTGATTGCTTTGAATATCAGTGCCAGCACAACAGCATCCCAACCACTCAAGAAACCTAGAGCAAGCAACCATCACATTTTAATTAACAAAATTAACTAGAGACACAGAAATTAAAAGAAGAAGAATGATTAATTAGTTAATAATTATGTATAACCTTTGGTCTTCACTCAATTTCCAGTAGATACAATAGTCCCATCCATTCAAACCCACAAGGGGTCTCAGTCTCTCTACTAAGTTTTGCATGATGATGTTCATCTCACCTGCAATTAGTAATAATTGGTAAAGTGCCAAATATTGATGCTGAGAACCGCTAGCTAGCCGACACAAACCAGATCCCAAACCAATCCAGAGTAGTTTGTCAGATATATATATCAATCTGATCATATATGTCTTAGGTCTTATATATTTTTGTACATCCTATAGTACGTGTTATATGATAATGGAATGTGTATATATATAATGCATATCTAGCTAGTAAGAATGTGAGACTTGAGAAGAGTTAATCTTAGTCATACAATATGGTTAAGATTTGTTCATGTGACGCTAGCTATTGTCTCTTACTTGATACGCTTATATATATCCCTTGCACTTTAGAAACACCCACATGCATATCCACGCAAATACCCCCAAAAAAAGAAAACTTATGAGATATATAGACCTGGGTGATGATAGTGGAGCTTCCTCTTTGAGCTCAAAGAAGCAAAGTGGCTATGCTTACTTCCTTTGACAAAAAGCAAGAGCAAAATTGAAGAACAAACACACCAGAAGCAGAAGAAACAAAAACCAGTATCCATACAAACTTAGTTGATAGCAACAGTTAACTGCACCATCATCCCAAAAGTTCGAGTCATCATATCCACCTTATGTCGAAAGTCCCATCTCAGCAAACTCAATGCCCTGCAGAAGAAATTAAGGAAGATGCATGCAAACAATATCGGTTCCTTCCTTCTTTTATTTCATAACAATATCTTTTTTATATATATATATATATATATATATATATATAATGGAGCGTGTATGTGGCTGTTACTATGGTAGGTGAAGTGCAGAGGGTGAATGAGAGAGAGATTTGCAAATTGTAGTGAAATAAATAATTATTTTGCCTTGTGTTCTGTTAAGGAAGAGAAACAAGAAATGAGGAAAGAAAGGTGAATTGAAAGATATAAGATGAGTTGGTGATGATGGCAGGAGCATATTGCATGATCCAAGATGGCGTACAAAACCTTAACTACCTTGCTAAAGTTTTTCATTCGTTTGGGATTAGTATATTCTCTCTAACTTCAACTACTCCACTAATATTATTAACCATAAAAGGAAACTCCTTATTACATGATGTCTATACTATATATATATATATATATATAAAAGGTTACAAATAAAATAAGGAATTTATGCACTTATAATATGCTGCACGATGCATGTAAGTTTAGTTGCATTCAGATATATATCGCTGTAACAAAAGTTGTTTAGATTTTTTTTTGTTTTTCAGCGAAAATTAAATTATTAGAAAAATAGATATTTAGTAAAATAATTTTATTTTTGTTGAGATAAGTATATTTATTCTAGCAAAAAATTTGTTATTATATGAAAAATATTTTTTATATTAACCAGATTGATTGTCGTTATTAAAAATAATAACAATATTTAATTGTCACTTACATTTTAATAATATATAATATATTAAAATAAAAATATACTTTAATTAATTAATAAAAAAAATATAAATATTTTAGTTAGAAAAAAATAAAATGTTACAATTTAATATACAAGTATGTTTATGTTTTTGGTGTAACGATAGTATCCACGGCCAACAGTGGTTAATAGTCTACGAATAATGTAAATCTTTTGGTTTTAAAGATTTAGTATATTTGGAAACAAAATATATCATACATGATATACATAGAACACATATTATATATTTTCTTATGTATTTATTTTACTAATTCAACTTCTTACCAAATACTTTTAAACCATTTTATAGAGAATAAATAAATAAATTATTTTGAGTATATAACATATTTAATATCTTTAAAAGTAGCTTATGACATTTAAGACGAGCTAAATAATTCTTATGTTCTTATTTTTATCTTTTAAAACAAAATTTTGATTCTTAATCGATTTTTTTTAAATAAATTCTAAGCAAACACTTCTAGGATAACTTATTTAAAAAAAAAACTGATTTAATTGTCAATTTTGTTAAGTTTAATGTTAAAATAATAAATTAAATATTATAAATAGTACCATGATTAAAATAAATATATTATAGGCTAAAATATAACTTAGAGGACTAAATGCATCTATCATAAAATAGAGACTAAAATTGAAATTTTGACAAAATAGGAACTAAGACCAAAATTATTTTTTAACCGGTATTGTATTAATAAAATTTATTAAAAAAAACGTAGAATCTCATGCAGTGATAGTTAAATTCGATGGAGAGAATTCGTTTTCGATTTTATATTCCTTTACTTGACTACTTATATTGATTGATATAATAAATTGCATGTGTTACGCATACGCACCAAAGACACGAAACCTTGTACGTAATATAAATAAAGGTCATAGTGATTTCTGGAACAAGAAAAGTTAGAATACAATACAAGCAAACTTCAAGGAAAGTGATATATATAATAATATTATGAAAATTAATAGAGACTTGACTGTAGACTTGGATGATTTTACGTATGCAATGTCAATGGGAATGGTCCCAACATCTTTTCTTTTGACCATAAGGAATTCCAATTAGGGCATCTGGATCCATGGACACGTACGTATTCTTCTGTCTCTTTCTGCGCCAAAAGGTTGTAAAAGTCCTTCAAGGTTGCAAATTTGTAATCACTCAAGGACCAAAGTCGTCGCGTGGAAATAAAGAAACTTATTTGCATTAATTAATCTACTGTACTTGTTTACGGGAAATACCGAAATACATGAATCCCATTAACTATTAATTAATTACTTGTTTCTGATCACATACTTACTGTTTAAATCTGTTTTTTTCTCGATCCTTTTTGTCATGATTTAACGTGCCATACAATCTTAGGTCTAAGAATTAAGATTCTTAAAATTTAATATTTGGCTGTGGGAAGGTGAAACTGAGTTGAGTAAAGTTTTGGATTTAATGAAAAAAAAAAAAACATAGTTAAGAAGAAATGTTCTACTAAATTAGTCAGATCTTTTTAATAAAGATTAATCATCAATAAATAAATTCAGTAAATAAGTCACTCCCTCACAAATGCACTCTCTCCTTATAAAATCGCATAAGTGTACCTTAGGTATTTCTTTCATTACTCATATTATTTTTGGATTTGTAACTTTGTAACCAATTTAAGCATTACAATCCTTGCGATTACTCCCGCCACTTTATTTGTACTCATGAATATTATATTTCCCAAACACTATAGGCAACGTCAACAAAATATTGAATAACAATTAATACTTATTTAATTCGAAATTTATTCACTATCCAGTATCAACACTTAGTTTAAAATTGTGTTCTTTTCATAAATTTTTCAAACTAAACTTCTACTTCAAAATACTCAGTTTGGTTTCAGAAAAGGTTGATATATGTTTTTCGATAAAATTCAATTTTAGTTTCTACGAAAGAATTTTGTTTGTTTTTCATTCATACATGTTTGTAATGTGTTTATTTTTTGTTTGAAACTTGATTTGAATAGTAAAACTCATGTGTTTGATACATTTTTCTTTCAACACCTTTTAATTTATTTTGCATTTTCATTTCGCTTATTAAGCCTCTCAAGTTACTTATTTCATATCTATGTTTTAAATTTTAAATTTTTTATTCTTATTTTTTAATTTTAATATCTATACATTAAACATCATTTTTGTAATGATATATCTTCAATAATTATTATTATATTAAAAAGGAAAATAAAATAAAATAAAATTTTCATTATTATATTTCATATTAAGTGGGCTAAATATTACTAATAAAATCACCCATTATAAATTGTTTCCTGTTAATTGCATTAATATGTAAATTAATATGTAATTAAGAGTTATAATATTTATAGAAGATAATGTAATTAGAAAAAGGTAAGAAACTAGTTTCGACACATTATATATTTTAATTTTACAATTACAAAAATTAAAAATATAGAGATGAAATAAATAACGTGAGAGATGTAATAAATAAATTGAGAGTATAAAAAATAAAACAGAGATATTAAAAAAGATATATCAAATATATAATTCGACTATTCGAATAAAGTTTTAAACCAAAAAGTAACACAATATAAATAATGCATGGATGAAAAAAAAAATTGTTAGGATTAAAACTGAAATTTTCAATTTATAAGGAAAGAAAAACATATATTAGTCTTCTAAAAATATTTTAAGTTTTCTGTTTTTAAAGAATATTTTTATTTTGAATATTATTTAGTTTTGATAACATGTTTTCGTTGTTTTTTCCTTTTTTTTTTTTTTTTTTGAAGTTTAGACTTAGGAGCCACATATAAGGAAAGGAAAGAACATAAAACATAAATTGATGCTAACGTGTCATGTGTATAATTGAAAATGGTGATATCGATGGTAATAAACTACTTCCTCATGCAAATTAATTCTTATTGTTGCATTTCTCTTTAAAAATTGACACCTCTTAATTATTAGAAGTAACAATCAAGCCACGATGGGTTGGTGGTTTTAATGTTTGATGACTATTCTAAAAAAAGAGGCACACAAAGTTCATACATGAAAGTGACAACTTATATAGTGGATGTTTAATTCTAAAGATATGATTGTGCATGGACGGCAGGACTCTACTGAGTCTGAGTGAGTGGTTATAGAATTTTGCTAGCTAGCTTTGTGTAAATAATTTTAATTTTTTTTTGGCTGAAGGTGTGTAAATAATTTTAATATAGTCATATATATGTTCATTATTTGAGTTGCGTTTCGTATTATATTAGTGTTGTAGCAATGTGTTGAAATAAAAGATATATATATTTGAACAGAATAATCAATCTCATTAATTATCGACTTCGACACTACTTTGAGTCTTTGACACCCAATTTATGTTAAAAAAAAAAAAAAAAAAAAAGTTTTGATTCCTTGTAATGAGTTATCTTTGTGGTTCGCCATTGAATGCACTTTAATTACCCATATATGCCTTTCTCCATTGGCTCATGTGCTACACAAGTCAAGACAGGCATCGATCGCTAACTCTTAAGTCTCTAACTACCCATTCAAGCTTTCCTCAACCCAGCATCACTTCCTCGAATCCACTGCCATGCTTTTCTTTCTCTCCCTTTCTTTCCATTCTCTAGATTTAGCTCACTGCATGATTTAATAGTTGTTATAAACCCATTGTTCAATTCTTATAAATAATAACAAATATTTTATCTCCTCTTATTTACTGATTATTACTACTGACCAAATGAAAAAAAAGGAATCGGATATCTTTCCTTCTACCAAATGGAGCATTAACTCTTCTATGCCGGGGGTCCCAAGAAGCATGTTATTAATTAGGAAGAAAACTCTTAGGATAGACACAAAACCAACACATCATATTTAATGGTTGATCGATTATCCTACTTAAAAAAAAGAAAACCACACCAGCCATTGAGTAATTTTCTTAATGAAATTTATAAATTATTTTTTATATAAAAATAAATAAATAAATAAATATGAAGCAGAAAGTAGCTAGCCTCTCAAATGTTAAAAAGAAAAACATATTATGATCACTTGCAAAAATAATGAAAAAGGAGAAGGATATTCGAAGCTGCTGGTTTCGTATATACCGCCACAAGAGGATTGGAAAGAATTCTGCCATTCTCATTTTTCTTGATTGGAATTTGGAAAGAAGGATGAAGAAATGTATGCGCGTGCGTCACAATATCGGTCGCCAAGCATAATGTTAATTGTTACAACCGGCCTCATTTTCGGAACCTTTATTGTCTGAATTTTTATTTTTATCTTTTTTAGATTTTCAATAAATTGTTTATATTGTAATACAAAATTATTTTTATATATTCATATTTTTGTTTTTGAATCAACTATTCACATTTTTAATAAATATTAAAATTCAATTCAAAAGTAGAAATAAAAATAATAAATTAAAATAAATAAGTGATAAAAATGTTTTTAAAAATATTCTCATTATAAAATTATAAAAAAAGTTTAATATTCATGGATTATTGGTGAATCATAACTCACCATTTAAATAAATTTTAAAATAATTTATAAAAATCAATTTGTTTATCATAAAATTAAAAATTGTGATTAATTGACGGTTGACGGTATAAGTGTATTACCATTTTTCTCTTATAAAAATTAGTAAAAATATTTTTATTTAAAATAACTATTCTAATTTGTGTGTATATGAGAGAGTTTTGGAAATAAAAAATTGTAATTTAATTTTAAAAAATTTGTATATAATTTTTTGAGTTGTATATGTATGATTATTATTTATATATAGGTGTAAATACAACTTATGTCTTTTAATTTTAAAAACTTAGAAGTTTTGGTCAAATTCTTATTTTTGCTTATATTTATTTTTTATTTTTTACATTTTAAGTAATTAAATTGTTTTTTTAAAGATACCTATTAATATGCTATCATAGGGTTCAATGGGACAAATAAACAAAATATAAAAAAATGAGAATGGAACAAAAATTACAATTTTTTAAAATAAGAAGAAAATTAAATGATCATGTTTTAAAAAATAGAGAATAAAATTATGAATTGAATAAAAGAAGGGATTACAGTTGTAGCTAGGTTTTATGTTAGTAGCAATTTTTGTTTTTATTTGATTTCATAGTTGTCTCAGTGGTATGTTAGAAATATAAAAATAAAATATAGCGACGAATTTCAAAGTTGTTAGCCAAGTCCAAGTAGGTAAGTTATGAGTTAGGTAGTTCACTTATCGTGAAAAGTGGTCCCTAATACGATGTACCATTTTGAGTGAATTAATTGTTTTTAGGCCGCTGTGTCAAACAAAAATAAATTGTTTTGTTTTTTTTGGCTTGCGTCTGTCTGTCTGCCATGGAGGAACCTTCAGGCTGCAGCACATGCACAGGGACTCTTTGCATGCACTGTCCCTGCCTGCTGTTACGATCTCACATTCGTCAGAGAAGGAAATTACTGTTACTGTGTTAGTTGTGACCGATTTCTAGAACTGCGTTTCTGCCCAATTTTCGATACTCACACATACTCCTCCACTTGCGTTAATGCACTGTTTCTCTCAGTTCTTTTTTTTTTACCGTGCATGAGAAACTTTCATACTTAATTTTTGCTACATGCCTATCGACCAGGTGAATCAGATCTAAAGTCAAATTGTATAAGTGTTAGCTCCATCTAGAACAATAATTAACTACGATTTAATTATCTTTTTTATCCCATATACTTACAACAACTTCCCCTTATAAGTGTTTGGTCCTTATACTTATAATTTTTTAACCTTTTTACTCATCGTTGTCTAAGTGTTCACCTAATGTTGTTACATCCAAATCCTTTAAAGTTTTTTTATTTTTATTTTACAAAAACATAGTATTATCTATCAATTTTTAACGGACACTGAATTGAAACGTCAGTCCATTAAATAACGTAATAATATATGATAAAATAGGCTAACCGCAACTTAGTTTTTAATTAACCGAATGTGTCAATAACTAGGAGCTGGAACAGCATGTGAGTTCCAGGGTTGTTGTTGGCTTAATTCACATATAACAACAAATTGTTGAGTTTCGGGACTGTTATAAGAAAAATTACAATAACTCGCACAAACGAAACTATTCATTATTCAACCAATTGAAGGAAACGTGTTCACACGTACGAAAGCGGCAAGAAGTAATTGAGGCACGTGAGTTTCTAGAAGTTTGACAATATTTGCATTTGGCTGCCGTGCCAGCATTCAAAAGTGGTTTATGATTTCTTTGTATCCGTCCTATTTCTGGTTCTCATTATTTTAATATTTCCATGCTCCGCTGGTCAAAGTGTTTCAAAAACTTGTCACCCTCTCGCATGGTCAAAAAACAAACGCTTCCTCCCTCAACCATCAACATTTTTCCATTCACTCTTTGCTTCTTTGCTTTGCTTGCTCAAATCAACAATAATAATAATAATACTAATCAACAAATCCCGCAGCACTGTTTGATTTGGAATTCGGGTTGCACCACACCACCTACTCCTCCTTCTACTTTCCAACACCGCTGTCTCTGTCTTTCTAGGTTCCTGTTTTTTCAATCCCTTATCTCATTCATTCTCATGCTCATTTTTTTCCTTATTCCCTCTTCCTTCCTTTCATGGGTGTCTCTTTCTGCTGTACGTTATGTTCTTTCGCTTTAGTTACCCTTCTTTGCTTTTGCGCACGCGCAGAGATTCATAGATCAACTTCATCTCCTGCAAATGCTATTTTTTTTTTTTGTGTGTGTGCGTGTTCACGTTTTTTGTTAGATTTTTATATTAAAAAAAAATTGTGTATGTTTTGATGAGAAATATACATGCATTAAAAAAAAAAAAAAACCTCTGAAAACATATACGAGTGGAGGGGTGTGATGATTAAGGTGGTTCTTGTTCACTTCTGATTATTGTCTTTTTTTGTTCCTTGTTGTGTACATACAGAAAAACAAAACCCTGTCTCGTACAATTCTTCTTTGGAAGGGCGATATGACATGTTGATTTTCTTAGGCTTTTATTTCATGACTCTTTTTTATTTTATTTCTCACCTGTACATGAGTGAGAATTCTGTGTTTTATTATTTCTCTATTTGTAAAGATTTTCAGATGAGATATATGAATTTGAATTTGATGTTTAATATGAGTTTGTTGACTGAATGGATGCAACAGTCACAGTTGAGTTGGTTGGCAGCAAAGGTGAGGCAGGGGAGAGTCGGAAAGAGATGGCTACTAAGCAGGGAAAAATTATGGAAAACTGTGTATATGCTCCAAATCCCTACCATGAATGCACCGAGACTTGCGTCCAAAGGATCAAGGAAGCCAAACCTGCCAAGCCATCTAAAACTAAAAAGGGTACTACTGCTCGCTTCTTCTTCCTGCTGTTTCCTCATTTTTTTCCCTGGATTTCAATTAGATATTAATTGCACAAGTTTTTGATTTTGGCTTATGTAATTCTTTCCCCCCCTTAAATCACTTATTTACTGCTATCAAGTTTGAGGTGTAGCTGTTAACTTGGGATGATGTCCCCTTTACACACCAAATATAGAACAGCATCTGTCAAGGTTTTAAATTGCAGTTGTGGTCTTGGTCTGCTTGTGATCTTTGACTTTGCAGCCAATTGTGGCCACAGCTCTGTGCTTGTGATGTAGTTGTAGTTAGCAAAAAAACCTTGAGGACGTGGCTAAAATTGCAATTGCTTCCCATTTTTTCTAACCTTGTTCCCTGTGTTCAGTTTCCCATGAATTCACACATTCAATAACTTGAAACTGTCAGATCAGACAGAGGACTCATCTTTTATTTCAATAAATCAGACTTAAAACATGCATTCAAAGTTTGAGTCTTCCAATCTTCATCCAATGGTTAAAAGTGAGATGACTGTTTGAATGTGTGAATAATTGACTACACTTAATCCGATTCCATCAAACTGTAACTACTTACTGCTATATGCTTATGTTCTGTTTGTGTCTGTTTTCCATGAGCACTTTGTTTTAAATTGTTAATGTTTAGACGGCAATGTGAAAGCAGTGCATAGAAATTAAACTTTTAAGTCTAAGAATTTAATTTAAATGCACTAATAGTGTAATTTTTTTTATAGTCATCTAGTTATAAATTAAGCTATAAGTCCAATACTTCAAATTTAACCAATATATATGTCCTAACACTTGTAAGATCTGTCTTTTTTCTTTTTGTTTTTTAGTTTTCAAAGATTATCGCAGAAGTGTCACAGATGGCGAACTTGGCAAAAATATGAAAGAAGAAAAACGCAGGCCCTCAGGTTGCCCTAAAGCGTCTAATCCTTACCATGTCTGTGATGAATATTGCCAGAAGGCTGGTGCAGGTTTCCCTCCATTTTATATCTGCTATTTAAGGATATCTGTTAATTAATAAAGTGTCTTGAACTGAATTTCTCCTCTCACAGAATTTTAAAGCTAGATTTCTTCATTTATCTGATTTAATCTACTGTAAAAAAAAAAAATCACTCTCTGGTTTCACTTCAATACTGAGTGTCAGTGACTTTTCCAATTTAAACATACCATGTTAAGTGACCTTTTTGATTCAAATGAAATTAGTATGGGATTTATCTAGAGTTTAGTCTAGAAACAGATTGATTTGGTGACTAAAATAAAGGGTCTCATTTGATAGAACTCAGTTTTCAACAGCTTGTACAAATCAAATAAACTGCATGGACATCTTGATTTTGTCTGACCATTTCATGATTAGCGGATTAATTTTCTTTGACAAAACATTTTACTGTCCATCGGCTAAAGCTGCACTATCTGTGCAATTGGTTTGCCAAGTTCACAAATATATATTTAATGTCATTCATATTATAAGGATAATATAATATGACGACATTGACTATATACTATAGTATGAATGGATCATATGCTTCAGGCCATCACATTATTGATTCATATATAAATAATGGTGGTCTGAAGCATAAACTTTGAATGGTAGTTAATAAAGCCGCTAGCAGCCTACCAAGGCTTGCCTGCTAATTTGTTTGACTAGTCAAAATATGTTCCTTTGAGGTAATAAACAGATCATCGGTATACCTGAGATGTTTCACTATCAATATGTTTCTTACCAGTATTCTCTTAAATTTCAGGTACCATGCCTTTGAACTTTGACAGGAGAAAGAAGGTTGGTACTAAGCCAGAACTCCCAGTTCTTGACAGTGTTCCACCCTCAAAAATTGGGGCTATTTATCTCTCTGATGCTTCATCGCCATTATCAAATTATTCTGATAAGACAAAGGAGGATTCAAAAAGCAATGAGCTAATACCAGTTTCTGGAGAAATACATGTCCTAGATGTCATGGTAGTGACCTCTCTTTTCTCGTATTCATTCTCTTGTCTCTTATTTTGGTCAAACCTGACATTTTCTTCAGTCAATTCTTTTATAATTATGGCCCAATACAAGCAAACCCAATAAGCATAAAGTTGACTTGTCTCTTGTCCTTGTTTCTTTGAAAGCCTACCAATCACAAGGTCCAATCAAAGCACAATGGGGACAAAAATACTTCACCAAAAGTTGTTCCAATCACCTCTGTTGATGACAATGGAGGTCTTACTAAACCAGATGGTGGGTCCATGAATTTTTGTTTCTCTGGTCTCCATGATAATGAAGACAGTGATGGAGAGGAGACTGAGTCTGTGGTTTCTGAGTCGCGTGTCCCGGTTGGAAAATACCATGTGAAGGAAAGCTTTGCTCCCATCCTGAGATCCATCTATGAAAAGTATGGGGACATAGGAGCAAGCTGCCATTTGGAATCAGTTGTTATGAGGTCATATTATGTTGAGTGTGTGTGCTTTGTGGTCCAAGAGCTACAATCGACCCCAATAATGCAATTGACAAAGTCTAAAATCAAGGAATTGATGGCTATTCTTAAGGATGTAGAATCTGCTCAGCTTCGCGTGGCCTGGTTGCGCAGCATAGTTGATGAAATTGCTGAGAACATTGAATTCATTGATGAGCACAGTGTGGCGGAGATGGCAAAGGCTAACTATGATCGTGAAGTGGAATCATTGAACAAAGAGCTAGAATCAAATATGCAGAGTTTAGCTGAGAAAGAACAAGAGGTAACTGATGTCAAAACAAGAATTGAAGAGATCAGAGAGCGTTTAAGCGAGCTTGAGGTGAAGTCTTGTGATTTGGACAAGAACATGTTCTCACTCAAGTCCAAGGTTGATAATTTAGACAGCAAATTCTTGCTAAATGAACTAGTGTAATGAAACTGTTTAGCAAAAATTGTCTTTGAATTTCGTCCTCATAATTATGGTTTTAGAATGTTTTACTTGAATAAACGCATGGGGTATATTTTTAAGCTAGGCAATGGTATGAATACAAATTGCGCATGCACATTTTTAAGTTGTACTTCGATTTATTATTATTATTATTATTATTTTTTTTATATCCCAACAACTTTGGGTTTGATTATCCGGGATATTATTTGCCTGTAAGTGTAAACTATATACTTTTTTGATTTGTTTCATATTGTCGGTATTTGACACGGCTTTGTAGGGTGAAAATGAGAAAAAGGGCTTTTGTTTTTCTTCTTTTTTCTTTTGGACCGGATGTTTAAAAATCTTTTCAAATTGGAAAGCTATACTATACACGTGTTTATTTTTTTATTTGTGAATGAATGAATAACAGCGTAACTACTTAACTAGAAAAGTTATTATTATTGTTCGCAGTTGAAAAATAATATCTGAATTTGAGACGTGACTTTCCACGTCTTCTCAGAAGCTACCTATCCAGTATTCACTATGGTTTTCACGTTTTTTTGTCATTTTGGACGTGGAATTTTATGGTCAAAAGGTATGTTCAAACTTCAACGTTCAAACAAACACACCGGTAAGCAGAGGATAATTGGCCTCATGTTAGTTTTCATGTTTGGGACAAAGCTTAAATGTTGTTTGAAAACTTTTCAGCCTGTTTAGAAATCTCAGCTTAATTTTATTTTTTTTTGTTTTTACTGCACTTCTTAGTTTAAATTTAGAAAAAAAAAAGTTGTTTTTATGACATGATTATTTTTTAACAATATTTTTTTTTCTTTTTAAGCTGTTTTTATACTTCTTTACTATATAAAAGTTTTTTTTTTGTTTCATTTAAATAAAATTAGTTCTCTTCAAATCAATTATTATAATTGATTGTTGAAATAACGTAATTTTTCCAGGGTGGGGTTCGATTGGATTCAGGGTATCTCTTTTTCCACATCTTCTTTTTCTCTTCGCACTTCCTTTCAGTATTTTTTGTATATATTTTTTTTCATAAATATATTTTCTCCAGAATAGATCTTTATGCATCAGGTGAGGGAGATCAATGTAGGGGGTGCAGTACGGTACGAGAGGGAGAGGAGGATGTTTTAAGAATATAAAAAACCAAAAAAAAAATAGTAATTGTTGAAAATTGAATTCAAGACTATCTGATCCATTACCAATAGGTGGGCCTCGGATTTATTGGATTGTGGGTTAGGCTGCAAGTGGCTGAAATACTTTTCGGCCTTAACAAATCTTAAATTTTTGCTTCATTTTTTATGAGTATTTTGGTTTTTTTTTTTATCTCTAAATAATGTAATCTTTCATTTTTGTCTCTAAATAAGTGTATATATTTGATGTTCTTAAATAATTAAGAAGATCAAATATATAAGTTGCACAAAAAAAAAAAAGATCAAATATATAAGTAAATCATTTTATTATATAGATAAGAATGAAAATTTAGACTGATTATCAAATCAAAATTATTAAAAAAGAGTGGGAGAAAATGATCGAAAATGTAAAATATTATTCGAGAGTCAAATCAAGAATTTCTTTTTTCATTCTTTTAGCAAAAACTCTAATCACAGTTCAGCGTCCCCCAGAAGCAGAGATGATCAAACGGTAGAGCGCTGCATTATTACAGAATAATAACACAAACCCTAATCCCCCACCCCAAAAAAAAAATCAGATACCAAACCAATCACTTCGCTGCGAGATTCGATTAATCTATAAATTCTCAAATCCGAATCCGAATCCGATTCCCAGTTCGGCCTCTTGTTTAGAAATCGCCTTGTGTTGTTACAGGTTCGTTTGAATCTTCTCGTTCGTTAAGTGTTTTACTGCTAGCGGAACATTAACTGTAATCTATGTTATTTCAATTTTCGAAATAGAGTTTGATTGATTATTAGGGTTTTGACACGAACATTTTTGTTGGCTATGCGGCAACGCAACAGGTAATTCTCCAGGGGACAATTTCTCTGCACGACAACATGTCTGAGGAACGAGCAGTGCATCCCGATTGCCGGAATGCTAGTAACCCTTATCATGAATGTAGTGATTACTGTTTTAGAGTAATAGCTGAAGCCAAAATTAGGTCACAACAACAGCAATCAGGTTAGCTTTTTCGTTTGCAATCTTTCTATTCAGAATTCAGGCAATTTTTTTTTTTTTTAATGTAGTTTTCTCTACTAGTTGGATAGTTTCTCTATTGATTTGATTATGTCTTTATGTTTACAAATAACTTCTTCTGTTGCCCGTTGTTAATCCGTAAATGGTCACTGTGCTAAGTAAGTTGATAACTCTTCCATATTTAATAATAAGATTACAGAACTTTTAGTTAATTATGCTGTATTTTTGGGTTATATGCTGCTAAGTTTATCGGTCTATATTTAAGTACTGTTTTCTATATCTATCAGAAGTTGGACAAGCTAGTGGTGGAAGCAACTCTAAGCAAGCCATCCTGGATGAATCCTATGTGAATGAGGAAATACATGATGACGGACCTGATCTTGAAGAAAACTCTGATAGTGATCCTGACCAGTCTGCGGTGCAGGAAGCAGAGCAAGTGGAGGTTGACTACACAAAACTTTCTTCGAGACAGAAAAAGTGGATGGAGTTGAGAGCCAAGATGGTAAACTGATGAGAAGTCCATTGTTTTTAACTATTTATTTATTTGAAGAAAACCTAAGACGGATTCTTTGTTTCCCTGGCAGCAAGAAGCAAAAAAGCGTAATCAAATTGAAATAGCTGCTGAGAAAAAGAGGACGGAAGCTCCAACCGAATCTAGGGGCATTTCTAAACAGAAGTGGCTCGAGGATAGGAAGAAGAAGATTGGAAAACTTCTCGATGCAAATGGATTGGATATGACAAAGGCATATATGCTTGACACACAGGATGCAGCAGAAGAAAAGTACAAGAAATGGGAGAAGGATCCTGCTCCATTCGGGTGGGATGGTATGTTTTGTTCCTATCCAAGAAATGTTGTTGTGCAATCAGTATGTTACTTTTGTCGCTGGCATGGTTATTCATTTTATGGCATGTGTATACATACATATAATTGTACTCTTCGCTTGATGTATAAGCTTCAATGCAGTTCCAAAAAAATCCAGATTTTCAAACCTGTGTTTTAAAGCCTATGTCTTGGTTGTTGCTAACAGAAGAGTTCCTTTAAAAAATGCTCCTAGATGAACTATTGATGTTTGCTGGATTGTTACCTCTTTGTAATTACACTGATTTTTTAGAAATGATCTATTGCTCAAATCCTTGTGATAAAAGGCTTGATTGTTGTTGTTATTCTACTGTTAAAAATGTTCATTAAGTACTTTTAATACACAGAAAAGCACATCAAAATATTTGGCTAGACTGTTTTTTCACTGTATACTGCTCCTACATTTAACTTTGGAGATTCACATTTTTGTTATTTGAAATCTAAGGAGAGTTTTATCTTATGAGAAATAGATGCCTTCTTATTGCTGTGTGTAATTGATTGCATTATTAGTGATTGAAGCTAATATTATTTTATTTTACCAGTCTTTAATCAGAAGACATTATACAATGCATACAAAAAGCGGACCAAGAATGTTGAAGTCGATGTAGAAGAATATAATAGAATGAAAGAAGCTGATCCAGAGTTCTACCGTGATGCTTCAAGTCTCCAGTATGGAAAGGTGTTCTACCAAAACATTAACACCTCTTTACAATATTTGCACTCCATTAATTATTTTTGTGACGAGCTGTCTTTCCTTTCATTATAGGCACCAAAAATCTCAGAGGAGAAGATTGACAAGATGGTACAGGAGCTAACGAATAGGGACGAGAAGCGCAAGGCATTTAGCAGGAGAAGACGCTTTCATGAAGAGAAAGATATTGACTCAATCAATGACCGTAATGAGCATTTCAACAAGAAGATTGAGCGAGCCTTTGGTAAATACACGCTGGAGATTAAAAATAATCTTGAGCGAGGAACTGCATTGCCTGACTGAGGTACTTGCTTATGTAGTGATGTGTTATTATTTAACACTGTTCTTCTGATACTGATAAGTTTCGGTGGTGGATTGCACTTTTGATCATGTAATACTATTACAGTGTAATATTTTGCAATGCACATATGGAGCATTGCGGAGTCATTCTAAACTTCAAATATTACATGCTTGCTTGGGAATTGGGATATGGGTTCTTCTTAGTGGCACTCTTTCCAACGAAGAGAAAGATACCTCAAATAATAATGTAAAATTAATTAGAATTTACAAGTGCATCAAAATTAACCTCCACTTACTATGAATCTCTTCTAGTAGTTGTTTGATTATTATTATTAATTAATTATTTAATTATTATTAACATAATTATTCTTAATTTAATTATTCAACTATATAGTAACAGAGTACTATTTTAATTTTATTATTTAATTTTTATATAATTTAATTACTTAACTTAATATTTTTTACTTTCAATAATAATGATAAGAAATAAGAGAGTGAGAATAAATTATAAAAAAAAATGTGATATGAAAAGAGAGAAATATAAATTTGAAGCATAAAATAATTAGAATTATAATATTACTACGCAATTAATGTCGTGTGCAATAGCAAAACTGTGCAGGCCATTTACAACCAAACGCGGATTGGTGCATACACCTTGGGAAATACTGAAATTGAAATATGAGAAGGAAACGGAGAAAAAGCACAGGTATAAAAACAATGTGATGTGTATTAATTATTATACGGAGGATCCGCGAGAAATTACAAAAGAAAGAAAAAAAAAACTTAATATTACTACCTAAGCTTTTCTGTAACAGGACGATGTGTATTCTATGTTTTTCTGTTTTTTTCTTTTCTAATTTCATGATGGCTCGTTTTCTTTATTTAATCATCAATATTAGTTGTTAGTAAAACTAAAATGATAGTGGGAGATTCGAATCTTAGTTTTTTTAGCTCGAGTATGAATGGAGGCTCGTAATGTGTTGTTAACCTTTAAAAGTAAAAAGAATCCAACAAAACTAGTCTAGGGGCATCAGGTATAATATAAGTTGATTTATGTTTAATTAATGTTTCAAATACTACAAACACATGATGCTGTTATTAACCTGGCAGTCTTTATATGCACACTGCCATCAGCACACTGCATAGTACATACACCAAAAAAAGAACAGACTCGCTCGCCCCAGAACACACAAAGAACCATGTCTGTTTATAGCTTTGAAGTTGGCAAACCTGCAATTAGAAAGAGAACGTCTAAGTTCAATTAGAATAAACTTCTTATAATAAGAAAACAAAGTAAAAAGGTAAAATGAATTATTGTTTTCTTCTATAGAAGTTTTTTTATACTAGCTCAAGTGTACAAAAATGTTATTACCCAGGGCTTTTGCATTAACAATGCTTGGGCTTGCAGCTGGTGGTTGAGCATTCTCATTGAGGAATGGTTCCACCTTATTGGCATCAAACCAAACTGGGTACCCTTTAATCTTCCCCTGCACATTTCATAATTAAGGAGTGTGTATAATCAGTTTTACAACACACTTAGAAATTCATTGACCACAGAAATAAAGTCCAACATGGAGAGACATTATATATACCAGCACATTTAGAGCTGCTAGTGTAGCCATTCCCTCACGAGTCCACTGCAAGTACATTTACATTAAATAATTGAAAGTTAGTCAACCATAAATGACTATTTTAATACTGAAAATTCTTTAGCATAATATATATTAATTACCTTGGAGGCAGATGCAATGTGGGGTACCACAATGGCATTCTTCAATTCTGCAAGCCCGGGTTTCATGTAGGGCTCTTCCTAATAAATATTCCAATTTCACAGAGACTTAAAAGGTGGTTTTGTTATACCGAATCCAATTATTGATTGAGTGACAAAACAAGGGTCAGTTACCTCAAACACATCAAGGCCTACTCGAAACAATGGGTTCTGTTTTAAATGCTCCACAAGTGCAGCTTCATCAATAACAGGCCCTCTACTGCAATTTATAAGAATTGCTTCCTGTAATAGGGGACATCATCATTAACAAAAAAACTATTTGCATCACTTGATTTATTGTACATAGTTTAGAGCAAAACCATGTTGCTTAAATTCTTACCTTCTTCATCTTAGCTAGTCTTTCCTTGTTGACTAGATGATAAGTGGTTTTATCCAAGATAGGATGAAGACTAATCTACAAAGCACACATGAAAAACCAATGTTATTTGGAATAGTCAAATGCAACGTGTTACAATTGTACATTAAATTTCCAGAATCAAATTCTTACTATATCTGCCTCCTGGAGGACCTCATCCATGCTCGTTGCCCTTTTCCAAGTCACTGGGGTTTCACCACTTGCTTTCAAGAATGCAGCATAAGCTGCAATAGGTACAAAAAAGAACCATTAGTTCACACTTCACAGTAATTTGGTGTATACATAGGACTTGGTTGGAACATGTTACATGCCTGTGACAAACTTTTCTAGTCGTGTGGCCTGGTAGAGATCATAGTAAATTAGGTTCATCTTGAACCCTTCAACCTGATAGTGACACAGTGGAAAACAATTTTTTTGTTATCGACAGAGCAAAACCATTATATGGATTATATTATTGAGCATCACATTCAACTTGAATTCACTAACATCAGCAAACTATCTAAGGCACTTTCTTGCAAGATTCTAAGTTAAAAGTTTTTGCAAAGCACCCTTGCCAACTTTAAATATGATGATCATATGAAAACATACAACAAATTCACCTCAATCAAATGAACCTGAAATGGGAGAGAATCAATGCGAGACTGCAACATATTGGAAACTTACCATCATTCTTGCATAAGCGGATCCAATACGACCAGCTCCAATTACACCAACAGTTTGTCCCTTGAGCAAGTTTCCAACAAATCTGCCACAGAAACAAAGCAAAAGCAGTTTATTCCAGTCTTCTGAACGAGTGTTACTTGCAATTCAGTGTTATAACATTACTCTTCACAGCATGAAAAAAGAAGGAATGTTTAAGAAAATAATTTTCATACAGATGAGGTAGCCATCCATCATATAATCCTGCCCTCATGAACTCATCTGCCTCAACTATCCTTCTAGCAGCTGCCAAAGACAGTGAAGCTGCCAACTCTGCTGTTGTCTCAGTGAGCACTCCCTACAAAATAAGTAATGAAACTAATGTTAAAATAAACACAACCTCCTCAAGGTATCACTTTCTCTTATAAAAATACACAACATATATAAGATCCTATTTGGATAAAGTTTTCTTTTCCATGAAAGCTTTAAGGAAAAGAAAATATAAAGACAAAATGAGTTGGGCTTTTTTCATAAACTAAAATCAACTTATGCACTTCATCTTTTGGATAAGTTAAATTAGAGAACTTCTATAAAAATCCGAACTGAGAAAAACTCAATTTATTTTTTTACATTCTTATTTTCTTCTCCTATAATACTTATAAAAAAAGGAGTGGTTTGTTTTAGGCTCAGTTCAGCACCACACATGAACGCATGTACTAGTAATCTTTTCAGCACCAAGTCTAACCATTCATATACTATTAGAACAAAAATATTCTTCGATTCATAGATGCTAACTTAACACTTCACAAAAATAAAAATAACACACATTTGAGATGTAATGTAACAGTAACATCAATGAGAGAGGAGAAAAGAGATCGATAGCTTACAGGAGTATTTCCTACAGCAACACCATACTTGTTTGCAGCATCAACATTGACATTGTTATAACCAACAGCCATGTTACTGAAAGCTTTGCCTCCCGCTTTGCTCAAGGCCGAGAACAACTCTTCTCCCCAGTCTTCAGTCAACTGCAATAGGAACTCCAAGTCCATCACATACCCACAAAACCAAAAGCAAGAAAAAAACATACCACACTAAAATCAAAAATGATAATTTAAAAAAAAAAAAAACCAATATGAGATAAGTTTGCAATATGATTGATGCTCTAATTTCTCGATCACTATCTTGTAGTTATTGTTACCATTACCTGTCCAATGACTCCATCGCACTTATCACCAATCAAAGCAATAATGTCTTCAACTGACAGAATCGTTTTCTTCTCGGTACATATCTGAGTAGCACGTGAGAGACAAATAATGAATCATTTTTTTCTCATCATATACTAAAATATCATCATATGCTGTCTCAAAAGAAGAAAGATAGAAAGTATGATTACTTCAAGGCGAACATCATTTTGAATGAGAAGATTGATCCAACGAGTTCCAGGCATTGGTTTGGTGCTAACAACTCTGTATTTCCCACTTGGGTTCCATACCTCAATGGACACTGGCTTGGCCATGAAGGTAACAATGTTGTGAAGTGGCTATGGATAGTTTTAGTTCAAGTTGAGGTTATAATTTCAGTTGGTCTTTGCTTATAATATTAGAGATAGATAGATGATCCAGTGTGGAATACATAACCATGCTAACTTGTTTCTGACCAATAAAATTGGTGCATGGACAAGACTTTGACTTTATATTCATTGTTAATGTGAAGTTGGCTTTGGCCCCTTTCAGATAACGTGACCACATTAGGATGTGGGGAAGAGAAATAGGAGTGTCTTTGGGCCTCTTGTTGGGAATCGGATAATGTCCATTCTATTTCTCCAAAGACTATAATACCCCTTCAGTGTGTGGCTGATAATGAATAAATATTCTTCTCTATCCTTTGCTTGAACCTTTTCTCATGAAAAAACTTTATATTATTTAATGTCATATAAGTACCATTTAATTATAATTAATAATTTCATATAAAAAAGTTACAGTAAAAAAAAAAAAAGGCATAATATCATATAAGATTTTGTTCGGTCAAGTTTCACCACAAAGATTAGTACATAATAGATAGGAGTATGGTTGAACAACATTGATACAAAATAGTAGCATTTACGACAACTCAATCGATGATGCATCTTGCAATTCTAACTTGGAAAACAAATGTGTCCTTATCAACCAACTCAAGGTTACAAGCATCCCCTGGCTTCAATTGACATTCACTCATAAATTCAGGCCAACCATGACTTAATTTGCAGTAGCTATGCTTTGGATAATGGTCTAGCCTCACAAGCCATGATTCATTCCCAACTCGCAGGATCACCTTAGCTACATTCTCCATTTCATGATTTCTCACGAATTTCATTGGCATAATCTGCTTACCACATAAATTAAAATAAAAATGAATTTATTTAGTTATGTTATGGCAAAGATGTAAAACATGAGTCAATTGATCTTTACCATATTGCTTCTATTCGATTTGATAAGGAGGGTGAGGTGATTCTCTGACATTTCGTTGTTGCATCTACGAATTTCAGAATCTAAGAGAACATAAAACAAAAAGTAAAATACCAAACATGTCGACAAAAATATAATTTTAAAAGTTACCTGGAAACTTAGAAGGACTAGATTCTTCTCGGTCACGGAAAATAACAACTCTAAATGAAATCTTTGTTTTCTTAATTTGCTCAAAAACACATACATTCCCTATTTTCAAGTTATTATCCTTTACAAATTCCATCCAACCAGTACTAAGCATTATTCGTTTCCTGGTACTATTTTTAGGATAGAACTTCACGTGCCAACTTTTCTCCTCAGAGATCCAAAGAGAAACATGGTCATCACCCTCCTTTTGTTGCTCTTCTGTTATGAAATCTCCTGGCATCAACTGTTTTAATTTTATTTTTTTTAAATAGCACAAAAGCAGCAATTAGACAAAATTTATTTGATAATAATACATTATTATGTAAACCAATATTATAGCAAAACTTGTCACAATTTCAAATGCATTTGTTTAAGAGGGTGGTACCAGCACACTATTTTGAATGCATGTTTGTTCCATTTCACGAATAAACAATGGATTATCAGAGCGGAAAGCCTTGGCTCTCTCTAAAGCTGTGCCACTTTCAGTATCTTCTAACAACTCTTCACTTTCTATAGCCTTAGATTTGGAACACATTGCCCGTCTTCTTCCACCTGTTAACAAATCAACGTGACACGAAAACCACAAGGTAACAAATAACAATACCTTAATGACTTTGAAACGAAAACAAAAAAAACATATCAAACATGTCCACAATTAAAAAAAAAGAGAAAAATATAGTAAGTAATGGATAGTAAACACTAAACAGAAAAAACATTATTACTTGAGTTCTTTTTGGGAATTCCATCACTGTCCCCTTCATCAAAACTATTTTCAAGCCCTGTTTTTTTGCTACCATTTGCCCCATCCTCATAAGCTTGTCAATAAAAAGAAGTAACGATTAAAAATGCAACATGCATATTAAAATACCAAGGTAAATATATTTTTAAAATTACCTGAAATCTTGGATGGACTTGATTCTTCTTGGTCACGAAAAATAACAACTCTAAATGAAAGTCCAGGCTTCTCAATTTTCTCAAAAACACATACATTCCCTATTTTCAAGTTATTATCCTTAACAAAACCTCCCCAACCAGCACCTAGTATCATTTGATTACTGATACGATTCGGATAGAAGTTGACATGCCAACTTTTCTCCTCAGAACTCCAAAAAGTAACACTCTTAAAGTTCTTTTGTTGGTCTTCTGATATGAAATTAATTGGCATGGCCTGTTTCAATAATTTTGTTTGCACGAAATTAGCAATTAGAGAATTAGTTACTATTTAAACATAGATAACAAAGTTTCAACATAACTTTAGTTACAAATCCATATTTCCCATTGGCAAAACTTGTGACAATTTAAAATGCATAATATATAATCTGTTGATTTTGGGAGAAGGGGTACCATAAATCTGTGTTTAATGTATGATGGTTGTACTTCACGAATGAAGAGGGGATTATCACTATCAGAGCGGAAAGCATGGGCTCTCTGGATAGCACTGTTCCCATAACTTTGAATAGCCTCAGACATATTGGCATGCATGATTCCTCTTTCACCTGTGACACAAGGTAACAATACCAATACCTTAATGACTTTGAAACGAAAACAACAGAAGAGAAGGAAAAACAAATCCCACACCCATACCTCTTTTTTTGGCCTTTGTCGCCTTATATTGAACACTCCTAGTTTCAACATCTTCTTGGGTGGGATAACTTGCAGGTTCCTTTCTTGGGTTGGTTTTCACCTTCTTGGTAGAGCGAGAAACTGGTAATGGGGATCTTTCCCTCTTACTCTGCCGCAAAACATTACCATTCTCTGAATTCTTTTTTGGAAGCCCTGTTTCTTTACTTCGGTTTGCTCCATCTTCACAAGCTTTCCAAGAAAAAGAAAAAAGTAACGATAAAAAAAAAAATGCAATTTGCATACGGAAATATTGAAATAACAACGTAAATATGATATTGAAGTTACTTGATTCTTCTTCATCACGGTAAATATGAACTTTAAATAAAATCTCTGGTGACTTAATTTGCTCAAACACACATGCATCCCCTGTTTTCAAGTTATTTTCAGTTACAAATTTCTGCCAGCCAGAAGTAAGTGATATTTGTCCATTGCAACGATTCTGACAAAACTTGGCATCCCAACTTCTATCCTCAGATGTCTGAAGAGTAACGCTGTCTTCCTCCTTTAGTTGGAGTTCTGTTATAAATTTCGATTTCAATGTTTTTCCAAACATGACCTATTTTAATTTATTTTTTTTTGGCAGGCACAAAATCAACAATTAGTATTTAGTAAGTAACCAAGATAAAGATAACAAGATTTTGATGTAACTTGGTTCTACTTATAAGTAACAACGAGAAGGGGTACCAGCGATTTTCGAATGTATGATGGTGTCATTTCACGAACGAAGAAGGGATTATCAGAGTGGAAATGATCATTGGCTCTCTGTAAAGCACTGTTCCCTTCACTTTTTATAGTCTTAGACTTATTGGCATGCATGATCCCTCTTCTACCTGTGACACAAAAATCACAAGGTGACAAAACAAAACCTTCAACTTTGGAACATAAACGAAACAGAGAAAAAAGAAAACCCACACTCCCACCTCTGTTGTTAGTCCTTCGAGATTTAACACGTTGGTTGGTTTTCACCTTCTTAGTAGAACTAGAAGGAGAAAATGGTAAGGGAGAGTTTGAAACATTTGGTTCCATTAAAGGGTACTCCACTTCCAAGCCACTTTGATCAAATATTAGAACCCGGAACCGTGACTGTCCCAAGTGTTTGAACACCAAAAGATGGTTCTGATCCAAAGAACAACATTCAGCAAATTTCTTCCAATCATCGATCAACCAAACATCAGCGTCAAGTTTTTTCCAATTCACTTTCCATTCAGCACCGTTAGGAAGCAGAAGGAGCAGCGGGTTTGATATTCCTTCCCAACATTTGTTCACAAAACTTCGAGGAATCCTCTGTCACAAAATCATAAAGTCCTTGAAAAATGATGCATGAATACGATCATAAAGATGAACCAAGACATGCACGTTTTCATAATATTTAGATTTAGATGAGAGAGTTGGGAAAGAATGATTACCAGCTCTCCATTGCGAAGCGTGTCTTCCTCGATTTTTTTCAGAAAGTTGATATGTCTGCCACGAGAAGACATTGTTCAACTATGAACCAGTGAGTGTTTCAGCTTATTCAACCATAATTATATATATAGTAATCCAAAAGAGTTACTAAGTGAATGAATATTTTAGTCTTAAAATGTTTTTTTGTTAACTAAGTTTGTAATACTAAACTTTTTTCGACTAAAATGTTTTTTTTTTAACTTAAGTTTTGATCCTAAACTTTTTTTTAATTTTGTGTTTTAGTTTCTAAATAAAAGTGTTTGAAGTGTCAAGATTCCAAAATATTTTTCTAAGATAAACTCTTTTGAATTTTGTGTTTTAGTTTTTAAATAAAAGTTTGAAGTGTCAAAAACTCAAAATTACAAAAAAAAAAAATTTAAGATATTTAGTACTAAATTTTTTAAAATTTAGTTTTTACTTCAAACAAAAGTTTGAAGTCCTTTTTTTTTAATTTAATGGGGGTTTTAGGAATTAAAAATTATTTAAAATAAATTAAGGATAAAAGATATAAATGAAAAAAAATTGAGAAATTTTGACCGATCAATTTTTTATGTGAGGATTTAAAACCTTTAAAAGAAAAAATAATTGAAAATATTGACCGGTCAAACTTTTCTTTTGTTTATAAATAAAAATCCAAAAAAGTTTAGAGATTAAGAATATAATTTTTTTTTTACTTCTTAATTTATATAAAAGTAAATCCCTCGTAACTTAAATATAATCAAATTTAATTTGACTATAACATTTAATGACACAGAAATTCCTATGAATTGGAATTTGTATCAAGAATAAAAATGAGTCACGAATAGAATAACATTAATTAAAGAGTATTCATAGGATAACATCAGGAAAAGCATTTTCGATTGGTGAAATTTATGCAATCCATTTATCTCTTTTTTTTTTTTAATGAGTCATTTGTCTTATATTAATTAGTCCCAAAATGTCATAAAATAGTTGATTAACTGATATATATTTTTTTTATAGAATGATAAAAAAAAATTATTCATAAATAATTTATTTTTTTTTGTAATAAAGAGTTTAAAAGTCCTTATAAAATATTATTATTAAAAAATTTTAAAAATCTCAAAACCTACGTCATCTATTAACATAAACAATAATTATTCACATAAACAATTGTCACATAAATAATTATCACATAGATGATGATTAAAAAAAAAAAATGATAAATGGTATAACATATAAGTATCTCTATTAGCTATTAACTTTAAAAATGCTTCAAATAGAATAAAAATAGTTAAATTTACTTATACTTTACTTGAGTACATAATATATTTTTTGTGGCTTATATTTAAATCCAAAAAATATATTATCTAATCTAAAATCTAAAAATAATATTAAGATTTTTATAAAAAAATCAAAATTTCCATAATAAAAAGTGTAAAAACAGTTAAAAAATGCAATTAATAAAAAATTATCATAAGGTACAAATCTTTATATTATATAAAACAACTTTTTTTATTTTTTCAGAAAGAAAAATTGAAGGTTAATTTTTTTTTCATAAACATGATTATTTTTTTAAAACAGGTTAATGTTGCTTTTCTCAAGAAATAGCTTCTTCTAGCTAGGCAGGCTTTTTGGGTTTTTCCACATTTGAGAAGTTTGGGATGATCAACGAGATCCCCACCCAAATCCGTTCTGCTGTACTGTATCGTATGCCGTCTGTCCCGTCTGAATGTAAGCATGCTATTTTTCTACTAAATAAATAATTAACTTCTACACACTATTCTATACCAATTTTGAAAATATTTTACTAATGTATTTGTTAACTAATCGGTGAATCTTTATAAATTATTAAATAAATCTGACTACCACTATATGATTTTTTTTATATATAATATAATATGCGTACTCTATACGATGTATATACAATTCTTATTAATATGCGAACTCTATACAATGTATTACACGGAGTTAGGATACTCTTATTACTCTGCATTTACTTTTTCTTCCATTTCATAACACTGCCAGATTTAACAACAGCGACAACAAAAAAAAACAACAGATTTGAAAACAAATATGTTTCACCTCCACGTCCAAAACAAAAAGATAGTAAAATCCACAAAACAAGATGGCACAAAATGAGTTATCAAGCACAGCACACAAGGAAGATGCTAGAAGCAAGTACAGTACAGCACAGCTACTGAGTTGATGAATGAGTCTCGTAACTCACTAACTTGATACACAAATTTCTTCTTATCAGTCAGCTAGAAGTGACAGCTATCTTCAGCCTTTTTACATTTTTCAAACCAACCTCGCAGGCCATGATCTCTCTCCAATTTGCAGGGTTACACTCACATCATTAACATTATCAATGCCAAGATTTTTTATCTGCTCACCACATAAAATCAAGTTTTTTTAATTAGTTATTATGTCAAAAAAGATGTTTACATGTATAAAAAAAAAAAACTAATTAAAACATTAGTCTATAATTAATCCAACCATGTCACACGATGGATTCGGATTGATAGAGAGGGTCAAGCGATTCGCTGGCAGTGACACTTCGTTGTTCTTTCCAGGAATTTCAGAATCTAAGAACCAAAAAATAGAAGCAAAAAGCAAAATAAACATAAAAATGGAGAAACATGCACACAATAGATAAATAAAAATACAAATATAGGATGTATTGGTAATAAACGGACCATCAAAGACATTTTTTCCCATGTACTTTTTTGGAATTCCATCATTGCCCCTCTGAGCAATAGTGTCTTGAAGCCCTCTTTGGTAATTTCGGTTTGTTCCATCCTCATAAGCTTTGTCAAGACAGAAAAAAACATAAAAGTAGCGATGAAAAATTGCAATTTGCATGTTAAAATAGCATGGTAAATATTAATTTTGAAATTACCTGGAAAGATGGAAGAACTTGATTCTTGTCCATCACGGAAAATATGAACTCTAAATGAAAATTCCTGTAACTTAATTTGCTCAAAAACACATGCATCCTTTATTTTCAAGTTATTTTCCTTGGCAAATTCCTTCCAACCATGACTAAGTGTTATTTGTCGATTGGAACGATTCAGATAAACTTTCACAAACCAAGTTTTATCATCGAGCGTCCGAAGAGTAACGCTGTCACCCACTTTTAGTTGTTGTACTACTGTTGCAAAATCGCGTGGCATGGCCTGTTTTAATGGCACGAAATTACCAATTAGAGAATAAATTTATGGTATTAACAAAGATAACAATTTTTTCTTGCTGGTGTTAACTCATCAAAATTATAGCAAAACTTTTCAACATTACCAGCGTATGTCTTTTAATGTATGATCGTCTCATTTCACAAAGGAACGTGGAATTATCAGATTGAGAACAGAAATCCTCAGCTCTCTCTACAGCACTTGACCCCTCATTTTGATTAGTCTTAGACTTTGAGCATCTCCTATTCTTTCTTCTAACTGTTAATTAACAAACCTTAAACTTAGGCACGAAAACGAAAAAAGGAAAGAAAGAAATCTCACACACACTCCCACCTCTATTAGTCCTTCGAGATTGAGCACGTTTAGTTTCAACATCTTGGTTGGGATAACCAGAACAAGAAGGTTCCTTTCTTGGGTTGATTTTCACCTTCTTAGTAGAACTAGAAGGAGAAAATGGTAAGGGAGATTTTGCCCTCTTACTCCGGCGCAAAAAATTACCATCTATCAAAGGATATCCCATTTCTAAGCCACTTTGATCAAACATCACAACCTCAAACTGTGACTTCCCCACATATTTGAACACCAAAAGATGGTCATGGTCCAAAGAATAAGCTTCTGCAAATTTCTTCCAATCCTCGATCAACCAAACATCAGCATCAATTTTTTTCCATTTCACACACTGTTTATCACCGTTGGGAAGCATAAGGTATACAGGGTTCGATATTCCTTCCCAACATTTGTTAACAAAACTACGAGGAATCCTCTGTTCACATATTATATGACATGCATTCAATTAACATAATCATAAGTGAAAAGGAAAATAACCATCATGAAGATTTTAAAAGAATGCATGAATATATGATCATGAAGATGAATAAAGATTACACAAGCCATGCATTCATCTACTAAAAATGAGTAGACTTTGTAAACATGCAAGACTGTTTTACCAATTTATTCATATATAGTACACAGAACAGAACAGAAGACATGCATGCATGCACATTTTTCATGAATGAGAGAGGGGAAGGGGAAGAAGAATGGTTACCAGCTCCCCGTTTCGTAGTGTATCCTCCTCAATCTTCTTGAAAAAGTGGCTATTTCCATGAGAAGAAGACATTGTTTAACCTGAACTCAAAGGTAAAGAGTTTCAGCTCAAATTAAACGACCGATCTTATATTTATACTCCTCTTTGCTTCGAGACATTATGGGCATTCCAGTGTCTTGTAAATTGTAATTAGTCCTTTCTTTTGGGCCTTTGGCCCATCTTAATTATCGGATGTAAATACTTGTTCCAATACAATTTCAACGGGATAAAAACAATAATTTTGAAACCGATTTCCAAATATATTCATCTCTCAACCTATCAAATACTAATATCAGGTAGTTGCAATTGCAAATCAATAATCACTTTTAACAATAAAAAAAAAACTTTGGAAGCAGCTATAATATGTTAACGTTTGCATGGTGTATTCGTCTCACTATACTAACAGTAATCTTGATTGTTAGAATTTTTTTTGTTTAAATAAATAGATGGTATCGATTGTTCTTCTAAGAGAAAAGATAAGACAAAATTGAAAGTTGGATAAGTTAATCTCTTATTTATAAATTCAATTAAGAGGGAGTTTGTTTAGTCTTAAAATTAAGTGTTTATAAAAAAAAATGATTAATTTATAAGTGATTTTTATAAAAATAGAAAAATGTTTTGTGTTTGGTTACAAGTATAAAAAGCACTTTTTTAATTAACAGTGATTATTAATTTGTTTGTGTTGAAAAATTGTAAAAGTGTTTTTTTATTTAAAATTACATAAATGATCATTATAAGCACTTACAATAGCATGTTTGTTTAAAAAAATAAAAAAATATTTTTTATAAGCTGTATCTTATACATTTCACCATATGCTAGCACACATGCTGCCAAATCTCCATTCATGCAATCACACACATGCTACATAATTTATTTGTTGTACAAGCTCCTTTCAATAAGAGTTTCATTTATTTACTTAAAAGCAACTGCATTACAATTCAAATCAAGCCTGAACCTCATTCAATTACATAATTCTACCACAGACAAACAAATTCCTCTCAACAAGAGTTTCATTCCTTTACCCAAAAGCAATTGTATTACAATCCAAATCATGCATCAACCTTATTGTAGACATTAATCCTTCGTATACATCTCGTAGGATTCTACCATAGACATTTTGCAGGCAAAGCTCTCCCGAGATTCTACCAAAGACATTTTGTAGAAGAACAATTCGCATAGAGAAGATGAAGCTTTAGGATGTTTTGTTCTCGACCACATCCATGACCTTAGCATTGTGATATCAAAGTTACTTGGTTGGCATGTCTGACTTGCATTAAAAATACATTGTCATTTCTTTGTAGCCTAGAGTCCATATACAGATATACCTGCAAACAATAACACTATCTACATCCACTTCCCGCAAGATTTCTTCCCCTCCAAACAATCAAAATGTTGGCAAAAATGTAATATGACAGAATAAGTTAATGGTAATGGTTGGCACTTATCAATCTAATCATAACATTTTTGCCACAAGTTATGGCAAAGCTGCAGGATATAAACACATGATTTGCCTACTTAGGCTCCAAAAAAGAAGCCTAGTAATTGATTCTATCATTTCACAAAATAACCACACAATTACTACTGATACAAATAAGGAAATTATTGAGAACAAATTAGAAAAATTACATAGAAAGAAAATTATGAAAGTTATATAGAGGAAGCAGATTAGGAAATTACCAAAAGAAAATCAGGTAAATTAGGTAGACCAAGTTAGGAAAAAGAGAGCAAATTAAGGGAAACCCTGGAAAGCAAATTAGGGAAATTATGAAATATCAAATTAAGGAAACTACATAGACCAAATTAGGGAAACTATATAGAATAAATTAGGGAAATTACTCAAATTCGAGAATAAATTCACCTGAAGGGGAGATCTGGAGTCTTTTATGAAATTTGGAAGCATAGAGCGTTTGAAACCCTGAAAGCGTAGAATGTCTGAACCCTAGAAGCATGGTTAAAGCGAGGTGCAAGAAGCGGAGGAGCCTTTCATGTAGAGGAAGGATGAACGATGGAACATCTCCTGTGTGCTATGTGGTCGCAACTAGGTCGCACGGAAGATTCAGAAAACGAGAACATGAACAGTTGTGTGCAAACTGATCTTTAAAACAAGAGTATTTTTATCCTAAAATTTCATTAAACTCAGTTTTGTGTTTTGTGATTTTCGCTTCTACACCAACTTATTTTTAATTTATGCTTATTTTAAAAATTTACCCAACATATAAAATAGTGTAATAATTATTTATTTTATTTAAATAAGTGTTTATTTCTCAGTATAAACTTAAACAAACTCACCCTAAATCTCTTTGAAATAATTTTTCTCCTAAACCTCCTTCCACTATTGACACTGCACAATACCATTTTATTGTAGTGTCAACCTATAACATCTATGCTCATAATTTTTTATTGTAGACATTAATCCTTCGTATACATGTAACTCTTTGATAATCGAGACTCATAATTATAAACACTCATTTATTTAAAGAAAATTAATAACCTTTTATCTACAAAACCCATTGTTCCAACAATAAAGTTTCTTAAAACATGCACACTTCTTTGTTCATTGTGCTAATTAATTATGGGAGCAGCTCTCCTTTGCCTTCTAAAATTTTCTTTCATTTATTATTTTAATTTTTCCCCCAGCAAATAGAGCATATTCATAAAATTCATGTGGTTCAACAAAAAAATAAACGCAGAATGAAGATGAAAATATTTTTACAAAATAATTTGTGCTTTAATAGTCTTTTTACTTGAAAATCAAACATGCATTTACACATTATTTGTGAAATTCATTTTCACTTTTTCATTATACATCTTCATTGATGTATAGAGAGAACAACCTTATGACTTTATCATTCTTTATATTTTTTTTGTTTTCTGAACTTTGATTTCATGGCTCTTCTATACTGAATAGATCATATTATAATTCAGGGAATAATTATTCATTTTTATTGGTGATTTCAACTGTTGTTTCATTTCTTTTAATTGTTTCCTTAACTGGGGATTAATTATTTGTTTATAAATCCAAAACCAAAATCCATGAGTGTGTTTTAAAAAAAAATGGTTGTTTATGTATGCTCACATTATTTGTTTAACATGTTATTATATATTTAAGTGGAGAAAAATATTTTAAAGGTGAGAATAGTTGTTTAAATAATAAAATATAAATATTAAAAACATAAATCTTATTATTATTATAATTATTATATAAAAATTATTTAAAATGATCGTTCTGATTCGTTATTTATAATTATATGTTTTAAATTTATTTTTTTATTAATTGAGGTATCTTATATTAAAAAAAGTTTTAGAGAGATAATAATTTATATTCTTCTCATATTTTAAAATTTTAATTATCTTCAATAGATCTAGTTTCTTAAAATGAGTAATTCTGCTTCATATTACTAGTAATTAGTTATTGCATTTTCTGGTAGGAATTTCCGATAAGATAAGAACAAACATCGTTATAATTTATCCTAATTAGTTTCATATTAGTGGTTGTTGAAGCTCTATTCTTCAAAGTTCAAACACTTGTAGTGAAAGTTTATTATCAACAACCACCGGTAACAACTATGGACTTTAAAAGTGATTCTTTTCTGCAACTCAGGTACAGTATCATTCTCATGTAAATGTAAATGTAAACAAGTGCCAACCAGCCAGATGGATGGATTAAGTAGGGATTTTGAAAACATGAACATTAAAACGTGCGTGTTTTGTGCAAACCAGTTCAAAGATACAAACGTCTCCTTTTTGCAATTCATTATCCCTTGCAAACGAGCACCAACCGCCAGAGAGCATGTTACGATTTGGCAACTTCACATTCCATGATTTCTCCCCAATTTCCAGCCTCACGTTCTTCCTCTTCCCAATATAGCTTTCCATATCTGGTACATGCTGCATACATAATCTTATCTCTATGAATATGAATACGAATATGTAATTAATGTTTCATCTTTAAACTACTCTACCTACCAACATGTATTGCTCCAGATGATATGCTTTTATTGAAACCGTGAAAAATGGATTGCATGAGATGAATTTTCTTGTTAATTCCTGAGCTCTACCTTCCTTTGGCCAATTCATTGATAAACTTCCTTCATGACCACCTGTGATTGTGATGTCAATGCAGAACAAAGAAAGAAAGAAAACAACTAGTGTAGTGTCGGCCTTTCGGAGCTAAGCTAGCTAGCACATTAACAATTCTCTATTTTGGCTGTTTCAACAATAGCTTTTATTATAAGTTTACACAAACTCATCATTTTGATTACACCTACATAATAATATTCAAAATGCTACCTATTTCATATTGGTATCAACATTTAAACAACATCTCTAAAATACGTATCAATGAAATCCATACCTATCATTTTTATAGCATTCTGGCCAGGACCATCATCCAAATCTTGAACTGATTCATTATCATCATCACTGTGGACAAGGTTGTCATCATTTTCTACAGCATTCTGGTCAGGGCCATCATCCAGAACTTGAACTGATTTATCGTTACTGTGGACAAGGTCAAGGTTGTTGTCATTTTCTTCAGCATTCTTGTGAGGCCCTTCCTCTAAAACTTGAACTGATTCATGGTTATTTTGTTGACCAGAAGAAGGGTAGTGAATTTCTAGTGCACTACTCTGGTGATATATGAGTACAGGAATCTGAGAAGTTCCTTCATAGTTGAAGAAAACCAAATGGCCATGATCTAGGGAATAATGTTCAACAAACTCCTTCCAACCCTTTTGAAACCAAAGCTCACCATTCTGTTTAGTCCAATATACCTCCCATTGAGTTCCATCTGGAGGCTTCATAAACACCGGATTTGGCAAGCCCTCTCCATATATTTTTGTAAACTTGTTGGGGATTTGCTGTGAACAACTCCTTGGCTAGTAGTTATTATTGAGTAAACAAATGCTGAATGTTATTAGTATTATATAAGAATAAGAATACTTACAAGGGTTTGACGATTTGATTTAAGAATAGCCTTGAAGAAACGTATAGGAAGGATAATAGCATTTGCATTAGCATCCTCCCCGCTACGATGAGAAGCCATGGAACTGAAGCTGAAGCTGAAGCTGGTCTCACACTCACACTCACTTGCTAGAGTGAATACTACAGTAATTCTTATAATGATGATTAAGCTACCAAAAGTGTACAGTATTTGCATTAGCCTGCAGTCTGCACCCTACCCCTCCTAGCTTAAGCTATTGGTAATTGGTAAGGCTACGCAATGCAATTGTCATGTCATGATTTCCCATCGGGGGAATAGTATACAGTAATAATATTTTCTGTTCTTTCATTATATTTAATCATTTATGCATGTTTTGTAGCTCTTAATTTTGATGGTTCATTTGAAGAGTTTGTTCACGGTAGTAGAAGCTGCCCTTAATCTAAGAAAATGTTCCACGATTCTTTTCTCAAACCAAAAGTGATTAGAGATTAATGTTCAAGTAGAGAGAAAATATAATTAATCATTTCCTCTTTCAAGAAAATATTTCATACATATATGGCTTTATTCTATCGATTCGACTAAATTAACAAGAAAAAAAAAATGGGCCATTAGACTTGCTAGACTAGCTTTTGTAAATGGTCATATTGCCTATCCCTACCACAACACAAATTAACTTCAATATATGTGAGAATGAAAAAAAAATTAAAACAGAGACTATAAACTCAAGAACATAAATCTTGAACTCTAATAATCTACAATGATTATAATTCAATGTTAGACCTTACATACCCATCCACCTTCTTCCAACTGAGACTGTGTTATCAATACAGTGAAGAAAACATTGTTTGAGACAAAATTCTTGGCTACTTTCTTGACTGTGAGTAACTTGGGTGTATTCAAGGACGAAATAGCCTTCTCACCTGTGAAATGCAAATCGATTAAAGAGATGCTGCCTTGTATGGCATCTTGATCTTGATAATAAACGTTTACTAGTTTCAACTAGGATTTTACTATTCCTTTAGTAAAAGAATACTAATGAATTTGGACCCTCTTGATAATGTTAACATGCTATACTATCATTAACTTCATACCTTTTGATAGGTGCTTCACAGTCGCATATGCATCAAACCTTGGCATATTGGAGTTTCTTTCCACATTCCGATGATTGCCCATTGACATTTTCTTTGTGAAGAGACCAATTGTGAAGTTGGTCTAGCTTTCAAGAACTCAACAGATTCATCATCATCATCATCAGGGTCAAGAATGAGTACACCAATAAGGGATGTTCCATGGTACTTAAACAAGACAAAAATGGCCGTGATCCATGGAATAATTTTGAACAAACTCTTTCCAACCTTTTTCGAACCAAACCTCACCATTCTCTTTTGTCCACTGCACTTCCCATTTATTACCAAAACGCTCAAAATATTAGTCTCATTTATGTGTATAAAGTTCATGTACCAACACAGAAAAGATTAAAATTTAGGATTCTGTTCCTCAATGATACAGTACTATTGATAGATATATATTGACGAATAATGTTCCTTTAAGGGTTGCTATTTGCTAACATGCTTTACAGGTATTATTATTTAAAAATCTATCATGGAAAACATAATGGATCCTAAAGGACTTCTCAAGAGTCTCAATGTTTGGTTGTGTTTTTTCAGAGATTTTCGTTTTAGTGTTTTTTCTTTAAATTTGACACTTTTGAACAAAAACACATCCACTATTACATTTTACTAGATTTTTGAAGCCAAAAACAACATTATGAAACGTTTTAGTAGTGTACATGCTTTGACGTGGTAATTTTGGCAGAAACTCCTTGAATTTTTGTTCCTTTGGTTTTGATTATATATGATTAATTGGTTTTTTTTATGCTCCGAGCTTCAATACTAGTAACTGTTATTCAACAGACATGTCACATGCAACTAAAATCTGGACTTTCTCAGACAATCTCATTGACCACAGATTCTTTCTACAAACAAACATTTCAAAATGAACAATAACCAAAGGTCACTTAATGGAATGTGATATTTCTTCGCATTCTCTACAGAGGAGAAACTAAGTGTGGTTTTTGAAAACATGAACTTTAAAAACTGGATCCTCCCTATTAATCAGTTCAAACACACAAACGTCTCCTGGTTGCAGTTCACTTTCACGTGTAAACAAGTTCCAGCCAGAAGACAACGTGCGATACGAGAAAGAGTCAACGTTGTAAATAATAGTAGTGAGCAACAATAATACATTCCATGATCTTTCCCCAATCTGCAGCTTCACATACTTACTCTTGTTCTCAATAATGCCTTTCAAATCTGGTATAGGCTGCATAATATAATTGCTAGCTAGAGTTAGAACTTAGAATAGAGTACTTGAGGATTAAATCTATTAAAAACTCGACCACTAAATTAATATGTCTATGTTTCATGTTGTTTAACCTTACCAGCTGGATTCCTGCCACGTGAACAGGCTTTATGAAAACTGTGAAAAAAGGATTGTTTGAGATGAAATTTCTTGCTACTTCCTGTGCTCTACTTTGCGTTGGCCAATTCAACGATGAAGTTGTACTTTGAGTAGGCTTCTCACTCTCACCTGTGGAATGCAAAACAAACAGTTAGCCTCGCCCAGTTAATATAATTAAAGAATGAAGTAACTAACAATGAATCCTTACTTACCTCTCATTTGTTTGTCAAGGTTGTCAATTCGATCATAGTCTATTTCCAGAGCAGTTTGGTCGTCAAGTATAAGAACATCAATATGGGAAGTTCCTCCATATTTAAAGAAAACAAAATGGCCTTGATCTAGGGAGTAATGCTCAACAAATTCTTTCCACCCTTTTTCAAACCAAATCTCACCACTATGTTTCGCCCAATAAACTTCCCATTCAGTGCCATCCGGAGGCTTCATAAACACTGGATTTGGCAGCCCACCTCCATATCTCATTGTAAACTTGTTTGGTATTTTCTGCAAATTAAACAACTTGTTATGGTTAGCTCAATCTAATATCAATAGCAAATATGACATATATATAAATAGGAATAGGAATACTTACAAGCCTTTGAAGATTAGTTTTAAGAACAGTCTTGCAGAAACGGATTGGTGGGATTATAGCATTCCCTTCGTGACTATGAGCAGCCATGGATGGATGCAGTTTGAACTTTGAAGTGGAGATCGATCGATGTTGTCCCATACCCGTCCCCTCTTAAGTAAGCAAGCGAAGCTATTCATTTATGATCATAACCATGCCTCATGCCTCCTACTCAACACAACCCTCCCAAGTAAAGGTCTTTTCATTTTCTAAATATGGTAGCACCCCCTGTCACCTTGCCTATATGGGAGAAAGAGACAGCTTCCTTAGAGGACTATCAAATTAATGTGATTTCATGCCACCCACGTAAAGGGAGAAACTTGTGTGTGACTATTTTTCTTCACCGATATTCAAGAATAAGACTTTTTATTCTTCAATGTGGGTGAAATTAAAATACATACCCTTTATTGTTAGATTTTACTTAATGGTAGCAGAAAGATAACTCACAGAAAAAGCATAAAATTCCTTAATTTATTGAGCTAAGAGTCAGAGACAACTTGCATAACTATTTTAAGGAATAAAAAACATTGGGTATGTGTACGGTAATATTAACATTATTATTGGAACAGCTAATACTACAAGACAGGCAGGGTCAAGCAAAATACCTTTTTGCAAAAACAGTAATAAACATCGGATGCCTACGAAAATCACAAGTTATACATGCATATCTGCTGGCCCATCCACCAGCCCTATTTAATATTTAATATGAAAACAGAGAAAAGAGACAAGTCTAAATGTGATAGATAATAGTATGATGTAATAGGAAGAAAGAAAAAAGTTAATGGAGTGTTTGATATATTGAGGTATGTATATATCACATTCATTTGCATACTACAGTGTACCTATTTTGGCATTTCTGTATGCACCACCAGCTATCGATGTCTGCTTTAACCTTAATCATACAAGAGAACATTGCAGATGCCTAGTGCACAACAAAAACCAACTGTATCAAATTACCAACTCTTGAGAGAGCATTAAACAAAGTTAGCCATAACTCATAACTATTATGATTTTAAAGTAAATAGAAAAATACACAAGCACTTGACTACAGAGTCAACGATGCCATACTTTTGGTCAGTCAACATTCATAAGAAAAAAAGGTTCATGTATTTACTACTGACTGTGAAATCAAAACAGTAACATAAAACTCTGTACATATCCACTATTCAACTTTTAACAAGAGCATCGGTATTCAGTATTTACTACTAACTGTGAAATTAAAACAATGACTTAAAACTCTGTACACATCACAATTCAACTTTTAAGAAGAGCATCAGTGTTCTTGCAACGTCTAAGGTGAAGCAGTAAAATAGTGGTACACCCGAAGCATTGTTAGATACGTTAATAAAAAAATCAATGAATGAGAATGAAGACATGATACCTGTAACTATTTGGCATTTAACTATTAGTACATTGTGCCTATTTGAACTCTTTAGACTAAAATTTAAAATAGGCTTGTTTATTTGAGGAATTCTGTCATTCTGAGATCAAAGATCAAGATTTATTGCACTACATGAGTAGTAGTAGATGTTGAAATGGATGTGTTGCTGTAATTGTTCATTTACCCTGTTGCTTCATGGTAATATGAAACACTCCTTATTAATAAATAACAACATGCAGAAGGAGAATAGGAAGAGGTGGTAGGGTTCCGACATTGACGGCAGTGGGGAAAGAGAAGGGTAAATTTGTTCTCTACATATTAACGTGGGGTTGCAGGAAGTAATTGCCTTGTGTTTTTTTTTTCATCGCTTGGGTTTGTTTATTCGGGTCGAAACTTCCTACACTACCAATTTATAAATTTACTAATTAAGGGGAAGGTAATGAATTAGGATTCTTTAAGATCTTAATGATTTTTTTTTTTTATAAAAATGTCTTGGGTATTAATCAAAATTGTTAAATAATAAAAAATAATCCGATGGTATTCAATAGAGATTTTATGAACTTTTTTTTTTAATTGGATTTTATGGACTTTTTAGTTGATCATATAAATACTAAACCTAGCAAACAATTCCATCCAACTAGACTTTTTTTTCAGACATAATCTTCCACCCATATGTGTTTTAAGGTGAGAATGATCCTAATTCTGATGTGTTCATACTCAAATCGTACGAATCAACTTACAAGCTTATGTAGTCCACTATCTCATTCTCCCTTAGGTTTATAAATTCCCAATGAATGAAAAATTTCATAAGAGGAGTAGATCTGAGCCTAAATGAAGTTTTAACTCAATCAAAACAAACAATCAACAATCAAGTTAAAAGACTTTTCTAAATTATTGTAATTAATTTTGAAAAAATACTATAAAAAGTAATATTTGAGATGCTATAAAAAGAAATCCCAAATTTATTTATATATATCTGGAAGAATATGTTTATTTTGTATATTCTTCAAGTTAGACAAATGATTAATAACAATTTGTAACTTTGATTTAAAATTCATGTATGATATTAGCAAGTGAGAGAGTTCAATTTATGATATTTTTGATTAGTTTGTATTCACTAATATTTTCAAACACACTCTTGTTGGCTTGTGTGTAGTAATTTTGAATATTTTTTTATAGAAATCCATAAACTTTTTTCAAATCTTATAAATCCTATATTCTAAATCCATTAAATTTAAACTACAAAATCCTAATAACAAAAGTCTTTTTAAAAAAATCTTAAAAAGTTTTAGTTTCTTAAGAAATCTTAAAAACTTTTTTATATTAAAAAAATCTTTTAAAATCCTAATCTAATACACCTAGTACCTAGTGTTATGTGTAAAAAGAATAAAATAAAATACAAAGATTAATTGTTAAAAAACAATTTAAGGTGTAAAGTTTAAAGAGGTTAAATAGTCTAAAATATGAGTGTGGAAAGAAAGAGAGAGTATTGGGTGCGCGATAGATCAAAGAGAGGAGAGGATGGAAGTTGAAGGTTCATCGAAGAAGATGATAGCGACGCAGGAGGAGATGGTGGAAGCGAGGGTTCCGATAGCGTACAGGGACCAGTGCGCCCACTTGCTGATCCCTCTGAACAAGTGCAGGCAGGCCGAGTTGTACCTTCCCTGGAAGTGCGAGAACGAACGCCACTCCTACGAAAAGTGCGAGTACGAGCTCGTCATGGAGAGGATGCTCCAGATGAAGAAGATCCGCGAGCACCAACAACAATCCAACGTCGAACAACCCCTTGTCCTCCTTCCCAAACCCGCCACCAATGCCTGATCTGTCACTGTAAGCAAGCCCCTTTCTCTCTCTCTCTCTCTCTTCTCCTCACCACTAATCGCCCGTTAGGGTTCCCCGATTCAGGATTCTCAATTCTTCAATTAGGGTACTAACTCATTCAATTAGGATATTGCTTGTTGCTAGTAACATAATCACGCTATTCAAGACCCATGCTTGTAGTTAGGGGTGGCAAGATGGACGGGATAGTTGAATTTTTATAACATTTTGCCTCACCCTAGTGCTATGGATAGCTGAATTTAGCATAATACTAGTTATATGCTTTGTAGTGTAGGTTTCATTTCCTTCTTCATTTTTTTATGCTGTGTTCATCTTCTTAAATGTCTTTTGGTTCACGTACTTTTAACTTCTTACAGGAACCTTTGCTTGGGACAGATGTTATTTCATGCTTTGCTATTGTGTGGATCAAACTTACCTTGGAATGTTTGTCCAAAGACTACTTCAGACTTTTTATACTTTATTTCTGGTTGTTTTTGCTGTCATGGACCCATGTTTCTCCTTGGAAGAAATAAAATTCCCTGTTAAGGGAAATATTAACTCATTCATTTCATACACATCTTCTCCATTACTTATAATAAACAAATTTTAGATATTTAGTTGCCAGAATCCAGATCTGATTCTAAAACACCTTGGCTAGCAATCAAACGATGTAATTAGGCACTTGAATGAGGTTTAAACTAACACTGTCTACTGTCTACTGTCTACACCAGTTTTGAGATGGTGTAAGAGCTAAGGATTTAACAGAATTTTGAAACGAAAATGATTTTCTAGCAATAGAAAGGTTATATTATTTATACCTAGTGGGATATGGTAGTAGAAAGGTTGTATTATTATATGAAGTAATCATACAACTTCATGAAACCTATTTCAATGATGATGATGTTTAGGAAAAGAAATGAATTCATTCTTAATTTTGCATTTCTGAACCGCTGGTTGAGGTCTGTTACTACCAATTTGTTGGTCTCTGACCGATGAATTTTCCTGTGGTCTATGAATAACTGCAATCAGTTCATTTCAGTGCTGTATTGACCAATATGTTTGATCATATTATAAGTGGTGGGGTTTTGGGATGCAGGGAGTTTTATGGTTTCTGGATTTTGGATTTTTCATCCTCTTATGCTTGGAGTTTAGCTTTATATACGAGGCTGCTCTTTCGAAAAAGTTAATTTGATTGTTACTTTTCTACCTTGAGTAGTTCAATTGGTCCTGATGACCAGGGGAAAAAAAAAAAGAGAAATTAGTTTATGAATGCCCGTAATGTGCTTATCTACCCTTTTGTAGCCATAATTTGCAAGCAGTAGATGGAATTGCAGTTAATTGGTTTTACACCGGAACAAATTTTATTTGAATTTTTTACGTGTTCATGTCTGCGAAAATTTGGGTTTACAAGTATTGAAAGGGTTTTATCTATTTAAGCTGTGTTTGGTTCAAAGTTGGTTTTGACGTAATCATAGTTTTTTTCAAAGCTTTGTGAGTGTAGTTTTTGAATTGAAGTCATTTTGAGTGCATTGAAAAATATGAGCTGAGAATAAAAGCTGGTTGGCTTCGAAATGATGTGGATACAAACATACACTTATGTTCATAGAGAAACGAAGGAAGCTTTTTGTAACTTCAGATTATTCATTTTTTATACACGATGATGGGAAATGGTTAAATGGAAAATGTTATGGAAGTTCTAAATTGGAGTGTTGAAAGCACGGTTTTCAATATGGGAAACAGTTATTTTAACCTCAACAAGGGTCGACCGGATAATCCAGAACATTTTTTATATGTGAAGGGACCACAAAAAATACCTCTAGCAAAAGTAATAGTATACTTTAAATAAAACAACAATTCTTTTCAACTCATTTTTAAAATATTGTATATAAATACTAATTTGCTCAAAATTAATTTTAGGCTTAATTGTATTTTTGGTGTTTTTTAGTTTTAAAAAATTGCCATTTTGATCATCTTAATTTTTAATTATAATATTTGATCTCTAGTTTAAAAAATAAGCAATTTTGATCTCTTAATTGATTATTAATTAATAATTTGTCATTGATATAATTATTAAGTTAATTAAAAATTACTAATTAATTAAAAATAATTTTTTCACATGAAGAAAAAATATTTTAAAAAAAAACATTTCTAACAATAAAAGAATCCTTAATTACCAATCATTAAAATATAATTTTTAATATTAAAAAATTATATTTAAAAAAACTTTTTAATTCCTTTTAATAATTAATATTTTTTAATAAATTTATAATTAATTCAATAATTTTATTAATTATAATTATTAATTAATAATCAAATAAATGAACAAAATTGTCAATCTTTTAAATTAAAAAGACTAAATATTATAATTAAAAATTAGAGAATTAAAATTACAATTTAACCTTAATTTTACTATCATCATAAAACAAACGGATTCTAATTTCCAACGCATTACTCCACGGACCTAAGCTTCCTTCCCGTATAAAAATAAAATAAAATATATATATATATATATATATATATATATATATATATATAAATAATTTGGATTCTTTCTTTTAACAATGATGGTTGAAGTGTACCTGATCTTTTGTGCTCAATAGAGTAAAGGATTTTCTCCTATGACATTTTTATTGGATGAGATCTTGATCCTTATTTTTTTTTATAAAATCAATGGTTAGATTATTCACAGCACATTCTCATGTTTTCTTTTTCTAACATGAGAGGACACTGATCCAAGCTCCGCTCAATAGGTACAGACTTGAAGGAGGCATGAAACCTTCACACGGTTGGGCTAGGACTAGGATCTTGGGCTTAGAGCAGATACAGAATAAAAACTAAATAATTGGAATGTGTTGACAATTAAAATAAAAATATCCTTATTATATTTTTGTTCACTTGTCCCTTATAGTAACCAGTAGCCAGAATAAGTGGAATATATGGAAGGTAAACATGAGTAAAAGTGAATAGAATATTAGGACTTTCAAAACATGTCAAGGGAATGAACAATGATTGAAGTAAAGGTACCTACCACCTTGACTTTTCATTCTCAAGGCATTGAATTTGAACTAAGTTAAAAACAAAAGTTTGAATTTATTATTCTATGTCTATGTGCTTTCGATTAAGCAAAAACAACTGCTATGATCGAGAGAAAGAGAGAGACCTTCATCAAATATCCAACTTTAACATATTGTGTGGTGGCGGCTTCAAAACAAACTCTAGAGTCTACATATCTGATTGCAACATAATTGAACTTGAGTAATCTAAGAGGGTGTTTTTTTTAGTTTAACGATAATACACGGAAATAGTAAATACCGTCGGATTATAATTTACCGTTTATATAATATTTAAAATAATATTATAAAAATCAATAAATTTAACATATATAAATAGTTGTAATGATCGAATAACAACCGTATAAAGTGTACTATCTTTAAATTATTTTTTTATATGTTTAATGGTTTTAGTTTTTATATGATTGTTTCATTATAAAAAAAGAAAAAGACTACTTAGTAATAAAATTGTGTTTCTTAAAAAAAGGTTTATGCCACCACTTCCCCTGACCTGAGTTTGTCTTTCCTTAGTGACAGTTAGCTATATGCGGAAAATAATTGACTCACACAAAATAATTGATTCACACAGCAAGGGTCACACGTGATCGCGATGTTAGCTAACTAGCGAAAAATAGAAATAATGATCACCTTGTTTTTGAATTTCAGCTTTCAAGAGATATTATTAAATGTTTATATTTTCTTTTAATAAATGGAACTTATTGATTAATTGATTATTATTCTTTGTAAATAGATTAATTGATGAATAACATAGTTTTTAAAATTGATGAATTCGATATATAATATAAATATAAATTTTGAAAAGTGAAGTTATATATATATTGATACATCAGTTTAATATTTTTGACATATCATTAAATTTATCTAATTGTTATGTGATTCTTTGTTTTTACTCTTTCACTCATAATTTTTTTTTTTCTTAATGTTTCCTTACAAGTCCATTCACCTCTTTTCAAGAAAGAATTCTCATCTCTCATTAATTTAATGAGATAACGTCTATCTTAAATTTTGATTGCTCTAAAACTCTCTCATCACACTTAATGCATAACATATTTGCTATTACTTTTCCATTTCATAATATATATCTTAAATTGTTGATCTAAACATCTCCTCTTTGATGTCTTCCTCTTTCCCTCTCTTTTTTGTTTACCTTAATTAATAACTTGAAAATTAGAAAAAAATGATTTTTTTAAAATATGAAAAAAAATAGTAATGTGTTGAAAATTTGAAAAAAAAAATGAAAAATATGAAAACACAAAAGTATTGTCTTGAAAAGTTGAAAACAAATAATTTTTTAAAATTATTAAAAAAAGTATAATTTCCAAGTTAATACTCTTGATTTTTCATATATTTAAAATTTCGATATTTCCATTTTTTTCATCCAATTTTTTCACTTTTCTAAGACATTACTCTTGTTTTTTTCATATATTTAAATTTTTCATTTTTTTAATTTTATTTGCATTCAGTGCGCTTAAATTTTTAAGATATTTCTATTATTTTTAATATTTAGGATTTAAGGTTTCATTGTTTAGGATTTTATGCTTTATTGTTTCAGTTCATTATTTTAAGCTTTAAAAGTTTAAGGTTTAGTATTTTTTCATGGTTGAGGGTTGTCTATATGTTTTGATTTAAGATTTTATGAATTATGGTTTTATGATTTCATGTTTAAGGTTTTAGGGTTTAGAGTTTTAAGGTTTATGGTTTATGCTATAAGATTTTATGTTTTAGTGTTGCATGACTTATGTTTCATAAATTAAAACCTTCAATATTAAGGGTTTCATTAACGAAACCTTCATGAAACCCTAAATATTTAGGGTTTCACGAAACCTTAAATATTTATGATTTCATAAATACAACACAAAATACTTAGCATTTAATAGATGAAACACTAAATTGACAAATTAAATATTTAGGATTACATAAATAAAATCATAAATTGAAATCCTAAATATTTAGAATTTCATAAATAAAACCATAAATCAAAGACTAAATATTTTAGGTTTCTTAGATGAAAACCTACTTATTTATCATTTCATAAATAAAATCTTAAATTGAGATCCTAATTATATGATTTCATAAATGAAACCATAAATCGAAACCCTAAATATTTATGAAAGCCTAAATATTTAAGCTATCATAAATGAAACCTTAATTATTTACGATTTCATTAATGAAACCCTAAATAAAACATAATATCAAAATCCTAAATTTTACCATAAATATTTATGGTTTAAAAAATAGTTCTAAATCAAAACACTAAATATATTGGGTTTCATAATTGAAACAATAAATCAAAACCTATAATATTTAAGGTTTCGTTAATGAAACCATAAATTGAAACACTAAATATTTAAGGTTTCATAAAATAAAATTCTAAATTCAAACCTTAAATATTTAAGATTTCATATATGAAATCCTAAAATGAAACCCTAAACCCTAAATCCTAAATTGAAACCATACATATTTAAAGTTTCATAAATTAAAAACCTAATTATTTATGATTTCATAAATTTTCACCATAAATATTTGGGATTTTATGAGTGGAATCTTGAATATTTAGGGTCTCCTAAATGAAACCCTAAATGGAAACCTTAATTATTAGGATTCAATAATGAAACACTAAATTTCACCATAAATATATCAATTTTCATAAATAAAACTTTCAATTGAACAACTAAATATTTAGATTATAATTGAAACAATAAATATTTAAGGTTTCATAAATGCAATCTTATTTATTTAAGGTTTCATTAATGATACCACATATTTCACTCTAAATTGAAACCTAAATATTTAGGGTTTCAATAATAAAACTTTAAATATTTAGGGTTTCAATAATGAAACCCTAAGTTAAACCCTAAATATTAGGGTTTCGCAAATAAAACTCTAAATATTTGAGGTTTCATAAATGAAATCATAAATCAAAATCCTAAATAATTATGTTTTCATTTATGAAACCCTAAATTGAAACACCAAATCCAAAAATAATAATAAAAATATTTAGGGTTTCATAAATAAAACAATAAACTCAAAATCTAAATATTTAGGATTTCATAAATCAAACCTTAAATTTCACTATAAATATTTAGGGTTTTTATAAGTGAAACCTTAAATATGTAGGGTCTCATAAATGAAACCCTAAATGGATACCCAAAATATTTAATATTTCATAATTAAAATAATAAATTGAAACCTAAATATTTACGGTTTCATAAATGAAATCTTATTTATCCAAGGTTTCATTAATGAAATCCCCAATTAAAACCTAAATATTTAGGGTTTCAATACTAAAACTTTAAATATTTAGGGTTTCATTAATGAAACCATAAATTAAACCATATATATTTAAGGTTTAATAAATAAATCCCTAAATATTTGAGGTTTCATAAATAAAACCTTAAATACTTAAAGTTTTATAAATGAAATAATAAATCAAAATTGTAAGTAATTAATTTTTCATTTATAAAATCTTAATTGAAACCCCAAATCAAAAAGCATTATTGAAACCCTAAATAATTAGACTTTTATAAGTGAAAACAAAAATTGTTGGTGTCTCATAAATGAAACCTTAAATGCAAAATCTATATATTTAGAATTTCATAAATAAAACCCTAAATTTCATTGTAAATATTTAAGGTTTTATAAGTGAACCATAAATATTTAAGCTCTCATGAATGAAATCCTAAATAGAAACCATATGTATTTAGGGATTCATAAATAAAACCCTAAATTTCACCATAACTATTGAAGGTTTAATAAATAAAACCTTAAATTGAAACCTAAATATTTAGGGTTTCTTAATTGAAACAATAAATCAAAACCCCAAACATAAAAGATTTCTTAAATGAAATCATATTTATTTAGGGTTTCAATAATGAAACTTTAAATAAATAGAATTTCATTGATGAAACCATATCTATTTAGTGTTTCATAAATAAAACTCTAAATATTTGATGTTTCATAAATGAAATCCTAAGTACTAAGGATTTGTTAAACAAAACCATAAATCAAAATCCTAAATAATTATGTTTTGATTTATAAAACCCTAAATAGAAACCTTAAATCCAAAAGCATTAATGAAACCATAAATATTTAGGGTTTTCAAAATAAAACCATAAACTCAAAATCCAAATATTAAGGATTTCATAAATGAAACCCTAAATATCATCATAAATATTGAGGGTTTTATAAGTGAAACCTTAAATATTGAGGGTATCATCAATAAAACCCTAAATTAAAAGTTAAATATTTAGAATTTAAATAATAAAACTTTAAATATTTAGGGTTTCATTAATGAAACCCTGAATTTAACACTATTTACTTAAGGTTTCATATGAAACACTAATTTTTTTAAGATTCATAAATGAAACCCTCCGTACTTAGGGTTTGATAAATGAAACCATAAATCAAAACCCTAACTAATTAATTTTTCTTTTATAAAACCCTAAATTGAAACTTCAAATCTAAAAACATTAATGAAACCTTAAATATTTACGGTTTCATAAATAAATTACGAAACTCAACATTTAGAATTTCATAAATAAAACCCTAAATTTCACCATATATATTTAAGGTTTTATAAGTGAAACATTAAATATTTATCGTCTCATAAATGAAACCCTAAATGAAAACCTTATATATTTAGGGTTTTATAAATAAACCCCTAAATTTCACATTGAATATTTAGCATTTCATAAATCAAACCTTAAATTGAAATCATAAGTATTTAGGGTTTCATAATTAAAACAATAAATCAAAATCCAAAATATTTAGGATTTCATAAATAAAATTTTATTTATTTAGGGGTTGATTTCATTAATAAAACCTTAAATAAAGAGCTATATACTTAGCTTTTTAATAATAAAACTTTAAATATTTACAGTTATATTAATAATGTCCTAAATAAATAAGATTTCATTAATGAAACACAAAATATTTCAGGTTTCGATTTATTATTTCAATTATGAAACCCTATTTACTTAAGGTTTATAAATGAAACCATCAATAAAAATCCTAAATAAAAATGTTTTCATTTATGAAACCCTAAATTGAAACCTTAAATCCAAAAGCATTAATGAAACCCAAATATTTAGATTTTCATAAAAATAATAAACTCAAAATCTAAATATGTAGGATTTCATAATTGAAATCCTAAATTTCATCATAAATATTTAGGGTTTTATAAGTAAAACCTTAATTATTTAGGGTCACGTAAATGAAACTCAAAATGGAAACCCTTAATATTAAAGGCTTCATAAATAAAACTTTAAATTTCACCATAAATATTTAGGGTTTCAAAATTAAAACAATAAATCAAACCTTAAATATTAGGGTTTTATAATTGAAATCTTATTTATTTAAGGTTTCATTAATAAAACTCTAAATTAAAACCTAAATATTTAAGGTTTTAATAATAAAACTTTAAATATATAGCGTATTATTAATGAAACCCTATATATTTAGGGTTTCATAAATAAAAATCTAAATAATTGAGGTTTCAAAAATTAAACCTTAAGTACTTAGGGTTTGATAAACGAAACCATAAATCAAAACCTTAAATAAATATGTTTTCATCTATGAACCCTAAATTGAAACCCCAAATCCAAAAACATTCATGAAATCCTAAATATTTAGGGTTTCATAAATAAAACACTAATTTTCATCCTAAATATTTATAGTTTCAAAATTAAAACAACAAATTAAAACCCTAAATATTTAGGGTTTCATAAATAAAATATTAACTTTCATCCTAAATATTTAAAGTTTCAAAATTAAAACAACAAATTGAAACCCTAAATATTTAGGGTTTCATAAATGAAATCTTATTTATTTAGAGTTTCATTAATGAAACCATAAATAAAACCTTATACATTCAGGGTTTCATAAATGAAACTTTAAATATTTTAGGTTTCATAAATGAAATCATGTGTACTTAGGGTTTGATAAACAAAACCATAAATCAAAATCCTAAATAATTGTGTTTTCATTTATGAAGCCTTTAAATTGAAACCCTAAATACTAAAACATTAATGAAACCCTAAATAGGTTTTCATAAATAAAACCATAAACTAAAAATCTAAATATTAAGGATTTTTCATAAATGAAATCCTAAATTTCACCATAAATAATTACGATTTTATAAATGAAACCTTAAATTTAGGTGAAACCTAAAATACTTAGGGTATCGTTAATAAAACTGAAAATTGAAACCCTAAATGTTTATAGTTTAAAAAATTAAACCCTAAATTTCACTTTAAATATTTTGTGTTTCATAAATAAAACTTTAAATTGAAACATTAAATATTTAGGGTTTTATAATTGAAACAATAAATCAAAACCTTCAATGTTTAAAGTTTCATTTCATTAATAAAACCTTAAATTAAAAGCTAGATATTTAGGCTTCCAATAATAAAACTTTAAATTTTTAGGGTTTCATTAATAAAACCTTAAATTTAACCCTATTTAGTTAAGGTTTCATAAATGAACCCCTAAATTTTTTAGGTTTCATATATGAAACCCTTAGTAATTAGGGTTTGATAAATAAAACTATAAATCAAAAACCTAAATAATTAAATTTTCATTTATGAAACCCTAAATTAAAACCTCAAATCCAACAACATTAATGAAACCCTAAATATTTAAGGTTTCATAAATAAACTCATAAACTCAAAATCTAAATATTTAGGATTTGATAAAAGAAACCCTAAATTTCACAATAAATATTTAGGACTTAATAAGTGAAACCTTAAATATTTAGGGTCTCATAAATGAAACCAGAATTATTTATGGTTTTATAAATAATACTATAATTTGCACCCTAAATATTAAGAATTTCATCAATAAAACCTTAAATTTAAATCATATATATTTAGGATTTGATATATGAAAAAATAAATTGGTACCCTAAATAATTATAATTTTAATAATGAAATCATATATTTCACCATAAATTGAACCCTAAATATTTACGGTTTCATTAACAAAACTCTAAATTAAACCTTAAATATTTGGGGTTTCATAAATAAAATTCTAAATTAAAACCTTAAATATTTGAAATTTCATCAATGAAACCATAAATTAAAATCCTAAATAAATATGTTTTCATCTATGAAACCCTAAATTTCATCTAAATTGAAACACTAAATCCTAAACTATTAATCAAACCCTAAAATGAAGCCTTAAATTCAAAACCTAAATTTTTAGGATTTCAATGAAACTCTAAATTTCTCCTTAAATAATTAAGGTTTTAAAAATGAAATCATAAATCAAAACTTTAAATAACTATGTTTTTATTGATAAAACCTTAAATTCGAACCTCATATCGAAAATCATTAATGAAAACATAAATATTTAGAGTTTCTTAAATAAAACCATAACCTCAAAATCTAAATATTTAAGATTTTTTAAGTGAAACCTTAAATATTTAGGTTGTCATTAATGAAACCCTAAATGTTTAAGATTTCATAAATAAAATCCTAAATTTTACCCTAAATATTTAAGATTTTATAAACAAAATCTTAAATTTAAATCCAAAATATTTGAGGTTTTATAAATAAAACCATAAATACCTAGGATTTGACAATGAAACCACAAATCAAAATCCTAAATATATATGTTTTCATTTATGAAATCCTAAATCCTAAAGCATTATTAAATCCATAAATAATTAAAGTTTCATAAATAAAAACATAAATTCAAAATTTAAATATTTTGGGTCTGATAAATAAAATTCTAAATAATTAAAGTTTCATAAATAAAGTCATAATTCAAAATCCTAAATATTTAGGATTTCATAAATAAAACCTAAGTTTTCATATATTACAAATTTAAGTTAATATTTAAAAAAAATACTTTTTTATACTATTGTTTTTCATATTTAAAAAAAAACTATTTTTTATAATTTTCAAGACATTCATCTTTTTTTTTATATATTTTTAATATTTTCAACACATTGCTTTTATTTTTCAAATTTTCTTTATATTTCTCTTGTTTTTTCACATCTTTTAACATTTTTCATTTTTTTTCAAATATTAAAGACACTTCTATTTTTTTTATATTTTTTAAATAGTTTACATTTTTTCAAATTTTCAAGAAATTTCTGGTGTTTTCATATTGTTCAAATTTTCATTTTTTTTTTTCCAAATTTTCAAGACAATTCTTCTGTTTTCCATTTTTAAAATTTTAATTTTTAAAATATTTTCAAAAAATTACTCATTTTTAATTAAATTTTTCAAAACAACATTCTTGTTTTTTCATATTTTCCAAATTCTCAAAATAGTCATCTTATTTTTCATGTTTTTTAAATTTTCTTGTATTATAATATTTTTAAAATTACATTTTTTTTAAATAAATTCAAGACATTTCTTTTGATTTTTATAAAAAAAAAATCATTTTTTTATATTTTCAATATTTTAAAGATATTAAACTTGTTTTTTCATATTTTAAATTTTTTTTTGAAATTTTTTAAGTCTTTACTCTTGTTTTTTTTTTTTTCTATTTGAAAAAAAATTAAGGTATTACATTTGTTTTTTTTTTTATATATTTTCAAGACTTTATTTTTTATTTTTAAAAAAAATTCAAGACATTTCTCTTTTTTCATATTTTTAAAAAAAAATCATTTTTTTCAAAATTTACTAGACATTTATCTTGTTTTTTTTATATATATTTTTCTTGTTTTTCAAATATACAAGACAGTAGTCTTATTTTTCATATTTTTGTTATATAGAAAACATTACTTGTGTTTTTCAAAAAAAAATGAAAAATCAACACATTACTCTTGATTTTTTTTTTTTATATTTTTCCAATTTTTATTGTTTTCATATTTTCATTTGTTGTAATTTTCAATACATTAAAAAAATTCATTTTTTATAATGTGTTCTTTTTTTTTAATATTCTCGTGATTGTTAGAACCAAGACATTTGATGATATCTAACTCCTAATACCTTAATAAGTTTTAATGATAACAAATGTGATAATATTTGATCAACTAATGATTTTAGACTAAGTGATTTCAGGAAATAAAGTGAGAACAAACAATGGTATAATCAATCTAGACAGCAAGTAAAATCACTATGAGAAAAAGTCTTGAATACGAGCTGAGAGAAAAAGAGAATATCTTGGGAAGTATAATCTCAAGGGGGAGATTCATACTTATAACCAAAAGTGGTTTATAATACTTGTAGTCAGTAGTGACATAAAAAATACTAGTAGCCAAAATGGTAATGAAAAATACTTGTTTTGTAATTAGTTGATTATAGTGGAGCCCTTTAACATTTGTTCAAGGAGAATTAGACGTAGCTCATGTTGAGTGAACCAGTATAAAAACAAGCTATCATTTGTTGTTTTGTGATTACATATATTCATCTTGCCCACTGTGCTTTTTTAAAAGACTTTCAAAGTTTTGTCTTGCAAAGATATATTTGCTGATTTAAACTAACATATATCCAAGAAGACAACTTGTGAACTAATAGTATTTACAAAAAAGTTTGAACTTACTATTCAACCCCCCTTCTAGTGTGTTCTTGTGTATTTCAATTATATTACTCTTTTTTCACATTTTTTTAATTTTCCATTTTTATAACATTTTTAAAAATTTTATTCTTATCAAATTAAAGTCAATACACTTTGTTTTCCATATTTTTAAAATTTTCAATTTTTTTTCAATATTATCAAATTTATACTAGGTCACGTGTTCGAATATCTCCACTAACATGATTTTACTATCATTTTGAGCACATTTTTTTCCACGAATCTTTGAACCTATTATCTTGAGATTTTTCTTGAAAGTTTAAATGGATTGCTTGGACTAATAAAGGTGTTGTTCTATCTCTAAAACCCTCTTTATTCAATCCAATTATAGGTTCCATTAATATAAGTTTGCCATAACCTTTGCTAGCTGGAAAGGGAAGCTTATAAGTTATAAGCTAGGAGCTGAAAAATTGAAGGTAGTTAGAAGCTTATACATAGATTGAAGAAGATAAGTAGGTTTTGAATAATATTAAGGATAAATTTGAAAGGCTAAAATATTTTAGGTACATCTTTTTTTAAGCCCTAATAAAAAAAATGATTTGGATCCTAAATATATCCAATATATTTGTTTTTTGTCATTGACATCTTACTTTAGCCTCTAATTAAATTAAATTTTTTTAAATAATATTATAACTATAGATAAAATTAATGTTAATACTAAATTTAACCAATTTCTTAATAATCATAAATTACTCAACAATATCTAATAAATTAAACAGAGCGAATAAAGATAAACAAAATGATTAATTTTTGTTTAAGGACAATTTCTAATATGCGTTAGTCATATAGGTCCCCACAATGTATGTAACTTTTTTCAGCCTTTGGATACATCTATTACATAATGGATTGACAAGATTCTTTGATCTCAATCACATAAAATTTCTTTTTTTTAATAAAATTATATTATTTTGTTTATATTTTTGAAACTATCCTTTTTTTTTTCTCTCCCTTACTTCTTAGGTAACAGAAATATAATAATCACAATAAAAAAAATCATAATATAAAATAATTTGTAATTAAACAATGTTGTCACTCGTGACTTCCTCATGACCATGGTTTCCTCCGATGTTCGTAACATTGAACCATGTTTTCCTTTGTCACTTTGGTGACTACAACAACTCAAACAATGTGATGTTAAAATTAAAACAGACACAAAGAGGTTGTTGTCAATGAGTTTCTTGGCAGAAGTCATCCTCACTACCAGGTCTTTAAAATGATGTCGTCATTGTCATCAAATTTTAGGAAGATGCTACGAAGGAATGTTTTATAAAAATTGGATCCTCTACGATTGAGACCAATTTATCACATTTAATTTGTGTTTTTTATTTTTCCTAAGCTTACATCTCACGGTTGGAAATTCTTTCGCATAATGTGGTATTTATTCAACTAACGCATCCTACAAATCATCTTGTTTAAGACTGTAAATACACACAATATTACATAAAAAAAAAAAAAAACTTACATTACATAGTTTACATATAACTTAATTGTAATTTTGGTCCCCTAATTTTAAATTGACAATTATAGTCCCTTTAATTTTAAAAATTAATAATTTTGGTTCCATTATCAATTATTAACTAATAATTGTGATTAATAGAGTTATTAAGTTAATTAAAAAATAAAATAATAAAAAACTACAATAACTTTTTACAAAAAGAAAAAATCATTTAAAAAATTGTTAATTATGAATCATTAAAAATAATATTTTAAAAAATCAATTTTAATCTCCTTGAATAATTAATAATTCTTAGTTAATTTATAATTAACTTAATAACTATATTAATCATAATTATTAATTAATAATCGGTAATGAACTGAAACTATCAATTTATAAAATTAGAGGACAACAAGTTCAAATTTAAAACTAAGGACCAAAATCATGAATTTAGAAATCTAGGAGATCAAAATTACAATTTAGCCTTTAAATAAAGAATCACATTTAAAGTTAGCACATTAATTATAAAATATAATTTTTTTTACAATAAAATAATATATTTTAAAATAGCTTTTAATTATTTTTAATTTAAGTATTTTGTACCATTATACGTGTCAAACAGAGTATTAGTATTAGACTTAGACTCCAATAAAAATTTGTCTCAAGAACTAAAAACTCTGAAATTTCAAGAACATTTTTTTTTAATCATTTTATTACTTTGAAGGATTAACTTAATAAGGTCTCAATTTTTTAAGAATAAAATTGGTCATTTGTTCCGTAAATCTTCTACAAGTCAAATTCGATTTAACAAGTAGGGTCGGTGAAGTGGATCATATGCATGCATAGCAATTAGCACAATTCATTCACTAGTATTTATCGATGCTCTGAACTCTGAAGTCTGATATAAACGTTCGTGTATGTTAATTGGACTAATTTTTTTATGGAAATTAGACTATATATTGTTATTTAGTGGAATAATGTAGTGCATTTTAAAAAAGGGCGAAACACAGTAGAGTATAGTAAGTGGGATTTGACGTCAAGCTAGGGAGAGCGATCGACGTATATCATTTAATTCCTTAGTGTGAATGCACATATCAGAGTGAGAGATGACTTGCATGCAAATGCAATAATTATAATTAGCAAGTAAAAAATATTAGCTATAGTATCGATATATATTGTTAATTAATAGTATGATAATGAGGGAATAACATACGACAATAGGGATGCACGAGGAAGTCAATACAAATCACTTTATCAGGCAAAAGTAAAACTATTGGGCAATACGTACACATTCTCCTTTTTTATAATTAAAATAGTTAGCACGTCCAATTCTATCTAGGGAATATATGATGACTAATGGAGATAGGACCCATTTTCACTATCCCCATCTTCATGTTTGAGTTGTTGGTTTTATTTTATTTAATCCTTGAAGATAGGGAATTAGGTGGACTAAACTTAATTTGCGAGGGAAAGGTTTTATTTTGTTTTCATATAGGTTAGTCTCCCTTGGTCTTATATATATGCACGTAACTGAATGTAGAAACTTCTAAAGTCTAATATATAAATTCATCATCACCTAATCATGATAACCCCTTCCCTTCGTGGTATAGATTTCATTTCGTACGTACGTGCTATAATATGTTTTTATTCAATTAAGAAGACTTGCTAATCCGTTTAGATATCACCAACAGTGAATTTTTTAATGAGAATTCTGATTCTTTCTTCAAATATGAAAATTCTAGTAAATTTCTGGCAAATCTTTCACTAATACTTTTCGTCTTTTTGTTTTCCTTTAAACTAATATCATCTAGAGAAATGGTCATTTTCATATAAGAAAAATAAACATCTCCTTTCGTATGGCATTAATATTTTAATATTATCTATATTTTGAAATTAAATTTTATTTTACTAAGCCCACCTTTTCTCCTTAAATTTTAGGAAAACGACTCTCCCCTCTTGCTTTTTTGAAGTCATATGGTGAGGCGTTTGTTTTCTTTTTGTCCAAATAACAAATAAACCATTGGTGTGGCTGCCTATATGTTTACCAATTTATAAAGTAAAATATTGAATACATTTTTTAAAATTTTCTAAATTATCAAATTATTAACAAACCTTTTTCAAACCCATACTTCCATTCCATGTACGAGCTTTCTGGGGGAAACATCTAATCACCTTTCTATTTCCCCCTTGGATATATCCTCATTAGGTATTACTTATTAGGATTTCATTTCGTGTCCCATTCAAAAAAAAAAAAAATTCACGTATAGTGGGATCCTTCCAGAAAGCAATTTTATAGTTACACAATAATTATGACTTAATAACATCTAATGGTCTTGTCAAAAATAAAAAAAATAACAACTAATGGTTTTACAATAAAATATCAGACATTTAATATGTATTTGAGGAATCAGCCTCCTGGTTGGATCTCAATCAAATTAAACTTGAAGCTTATTTTCTTAAAAAAAATCCTTACTAAATTCTATAAACTATAACTGCAAAAGCTATCAAAATATAAAACATTCACAAATATTTTTTTTAACACAATGCATCACACTACATGCAAAGTCAAGATACTAAGATGCATTTAAAGAATTGATATTTTTTAATAGATATTTTAATTTTCAAACTGAAAATTGAACTCTTAATTACATACTTAAGGGATGATATTATATATTAATCATAACACATTATATATATTAGTAAGCATATTGTATTGTTATTCAATAAATAAAAGTGATGGATTAAAAAACATTATTTAGTCGCCATGCTTAAGTCATGAATGATTTTGAACTTATTGATTAATAAATATTAACTATAATACTAATATTTCGAATCCAGTTTAAAATACTTGTAGAAAAAGACAATCTTACTCTTACTATATATGTAGCCTGGGTTAAAATCAGTCTCACGTTCAGATAGCTAGCGTGAGAATATTTTGTCACAAATAATAATAAACATTGTTAGTACGTAGTTAGTAATATATGGAATTGGTCGATTTCATGTGAGCTTTATTGCATAATATATTTTAATGTGAAACTGATCCTGGCCGGTGCTTCGTATTGTCCGAGAATGAATATAAGTGACAAGATGAACTTGACACATTTGTTGATTTATATATAATTTCACGTGTTTTGTAATCTTGAGGTATTCTCTTCATTCTTATGCGGTTTGTTTTACATCGCCGAATATACCTTGTAATTAAGGTCAAATGTTCAATGATTAGGTTTTTCTTCGGGGTGAAACGATTTCCATCATACTGATACGTACCAGGGAGGCATGATGATTGGAGCTACGTGAATTCTGAATGTACTGCAGTATAATTTGTTTGACTTGTTGCAACTAAAAGATGTGTAGTAAAAAAAAAAAAAAGTATATTTGAATGAAGATGCAGCCAAGACCGTGATAATTTGTAATTTTAACAATACAACTTATAACCATGCCATGACATATGTACTCCAAAAATATATGTAATACCATGTAATCATTTTCAAAATATTATTTTATGATAAATTCATTCTACTAGGTAGGAGAACTATTAATATATAACTGTGTACACAGTGTATATGGAAATCAGACAAACGTATATTTTACTCATCAATAATGGAGTTCAAATTTGAAGTCTTTTGTCGCATGTATTGGTCCCTTTTTTCTTTATCTCACACTTTGTCAAAACAAGTGGGCAAAAGTATGGGGTCAAAATAATTTGTCTTTTGCCTAATTCATAAACCACACAGTCTCTAGACCCATCCTTTGATTGGTTAGTCATAATTAGTTGTTAAACAATGTTTTTTAGAGCCAAAAAGGTGGAGAATTCATACCATGCCATGATTTAAGTGTTCCTTTCAGGGATTTAGTGAAATGGAAAATGAATGTGTTTTGTTAATTAGGTGTCCTTGAATCAAGGAATGTGGAAAGAATATGAAAGAACGTGGGGTTTGTTTTGTATAAATGGATTCACCATCCCTTTTTTGACAAAATGGTTTCTATGCCAAAGAATGTCAAACCGCATTTTGGGTGTAGCAGGTTGTGCATTGTACACAACCGTGGTAAGAAGAACACGTGCGTTGCCTAGCCTTTTTGGATTATAAAAACGATTGACTAACTTATACCATGGCTCGAACAAGAGGAGGGATGAGTGGGTTAAAATAAGGTAATTAGGTAGAAAAATTGGGCGAGAGACGCGACGCAAGTAAGGGGCAAAGTTTGAAAAAAATGCACACTCAGAGAAATTAAAGAGCCATCCAAATGGAATATAGAATTACCCCTTTTGATAATTATTGCCGAGTATTCTACACTTTTCATTGGACAATGTAAGAGAAGTTGTTTTATCTTAGCAATTCATACTTTAGTAGGACAAACAATATTTAAGTCCATTTTCTTGAATTAAAACAAGGCTTTATACTAAGCTTGTTTAATCGGTTTTTTTTCAATTCACTTATCCATTTTCTTTAGGTAAATACAGGTACCAGAAGATTTAATCAACTTTTCATATAATTATAATTTTTTTCAATAATAAATTAATTGATTTTTATAAAACATTTTATATGGATAATAATGAATGTATATTCATTAAACTTAATTTTTATTTGTTTTATTAAGTTGATTGATTTAGGTGTTGGTGTTTGAAAGAAAGATGAGAGGAGAGTTAGCACATATGACGAGGCACATTACCGTTTGGCTGGTCACGCCAAAGGTACCGGCGGCCTCGAAGCCACCCCAGTCTCGGCTCTGTTGTTTTTCACTCAATACTCACAGTGTTAATCTAAAGGGTGAGAGTGAGACCGAGTTTGTTTGAAAAACAAAAACAAAAGAAATGAATGAATGAATGTTGGTCACTCACTCACTCACTCACTGGATCAGTATTGAGTACTGTAGGCTCTCTGCAAGAAAAGAAAATAAAAACAAAGTTGCAATTCATGCACCCTATCCTATCAGATGCGAACAGTGGCGATGGTCGCATTAAATTTAATGTTGTTTGGACTGTTTCATAACCCATCATTCCATTTGGGCAGGAATTTGCAGCATTCCTTTCCTTCTGCCATTTCCATCATTATCACACTGACACACTTCAGACAGAGCATAAGAGAGAGAGTGTTGTTAATTTTAATTCTCTTCTCTCCATTCCTTTTGCCCTTTAAATTTGCTAATACCATTACCATTACAACTCTGCACTTTCTGTCATCTTTTAGAACAATTCCTTCTGATTAGCTGAGAATACCATTTTGTTTCTTTCCTCTCGTCAGCTGCCTCAGTACCCTAAATTAATATCCCATTTATTATTCATATCCGTACCACTATTCCCATTTCTTTTTCAACTATGCTTTCCCTTTTTTCTACCTCAATTGCCTATACTACTATTCTCTCTATTCATATCACTACATTTTTTTGTAATAAATATTTCTAACATATTCTTTTATATATATATATATATATTTTTTTTTTTTATTGATAGAAATTTCTTGAAGATTAACAAATTGAATGTAATTTAATATTTTTTTTAATTTGATAACTTTCAATCAATTTTATTCATTTCACGCTAAGGTATTGATAGAAATGTATTGTTAACCCACTTTCTTTTTTATTAATAAGAATTGAACATAACATAATGATAGAGTTCCCCATACACATGTACCACTACTTAATAGAGTTGTAACTTTTTTTTATAAAATGACTACAATTTTAACTTTAAGAATATGAAATTAATTGATGTTTTCACTTTCTTTAGACAATGTTTTCACTTGTCAGTACTTCATAAAAAATACTTCATCCAGATTTAATATAAGAAAAAAATGTTTTACGCTAAATAAAAAAGATGATTAACAACATTTGATTGCATCAATCTTAATAAAATAAATAAATTACTATTTTTTAAGATTATCATTCATTAAAATTTAATATCAAGAATAAAAGAATAAATTATTGGAATTAAAGCTCTTATTAAATGAAAGATGTTTTAGATAAAGTCGTATTAAACAAAGTAAAATTAGTTAAAATTTACTTATTAAATTATAACACAGTGACTTTTTTTTCTTATATTTGAAGTCAAAATGAATAAATTTATTAAAATTAAAAAATAAAATAAAAATATTTTAGTAAATTGTTTCCTAATAAACATTACATTATTTTTCTGAAATACTTATTTATCGTAATTCTTGTAAAACAAAATTAAAATATAAGTCATTTTGAGACAAAAATAATATATTATATAAGAAAGATTGAACTTCTTGCAGCGAAAAAAATACTATAGGAAGTGTAGTGTTAATTTCATACCTTCTTTTGTTTTATTTTTTACATCAATATTTTTATCATATAATAAAAATTGTGTGATAAAATATAACCCTGTATTTCCAGCAGTATTTTTTTTTTGCCGCAACTAAATCTCATATATTCTTATATAGGAAAACGTATATTTGCATAAAAAAAAATAGGAACGCGTGTAAAACTAAATCATAATTTTAATATTCTTTTTATTTTATTTTATCGTAGGCTGTTTTTAGAAAGAAAGAAAAAACGTATTTTTGTTTGAACCAAAGAAAATTATGATTTAGTTTTATGCGCATGTGTTATTTTATTCACATGGTTGGATATCAAACCTAGCTACAAGGAATCCGGTTACTTGATACTTATCCATTACCACATTCATATAACTTCTACATATTTTTTTTTTTTTTGGGGTAAAAGCTTTTCCTGTTTCGCATATTTTTACTCCTTTTTTTTTAACGATAAAAATCTTTTTTTTTAGGGAAACGATAAAAATCTTAACCCAGCATATTGTTATCCCCTTATTATTATTATTAAACATTTTCAATTTATAGTTTATTTCTCACCTTTTTTTGCACAACATTTATTTTGTCTCACTTATTTATTTCCAGATTCTCGTTGTTTTCCCGTGCTAAGTCCGAATTGGGTACTGGTTTTTATTTAACAACAACAACAACAACAACAACAACAGGAAGAGATTGATGATATTGATACCAAAAAACAAATACAATACCCTCCCACCATGTTGTCATCCCTACATCACTCACACCCTCACCCGCCCGACACACCATTGTCATCACTCATTCATTCATCACTGATATTCTTACATAATACTCTTATGATTTATATATTAGTTATCAGAGCTCTATATAACATTCAACAAACAAAATAACTTAATATAATTTTGAAAAAATATTAGGTGTGGTTTCTTAATTCAGTACTTTTTTTAATTAAAATTAAAATCTTACATCAATAACCAACGTCAACTTTTTATGTTGATTTCTATTACATGAGTTACGGATGAGGTGAGATTTTGATCAGAGAATTAAAAATTATATCTAAATTTTGTTTTATGAAATTATATCACTGTTATATGACTTTCACACTGATTAGGGTGAATTTATGATATTTGTTAATTTAAGGAGTTGAACTAACGAACTCTTTCATTCCTTTCACCATTTATCACTGAATCATTCTTATATTTTCTATAGAACAACATTATAACTTTTATGATAATAGTGTATGTACATTAAGTAACTTATTGATTAGATGATAAAATGTGTCATTTTTTATAATTCTACTTTATTTAATTAGGATATCTATTAATCCAAAGTGTTGACTGCATTTATATCGAAGAAATAATATATTTAACGGGAGGTGTCCTGATGGATTTGAAATGTGTACAAAATTCTTAAAGACAATCAGAGTTTATGATTAAGTGAATTAGTATACCTTAATCTATGCATAAAAAAAATAACAATATCTATTCAATTAAGAGTTGTAAATTCATTATTTAGAATATTATCGAAAATAAGCATATACTAGTAATAAAGATAGTTGATTGATTGATTTTGATGGCACATCCCAGCTGTATAGATTGACAATAGTTCAGAGTTGAAATTCCACATACGGAATTCATCAGGTTGACGTAAAGATCCTTCCAACGATCCCAGCCATTGATTTCTCACGGGGTAACTTCGAGGTGCCATTTTATGTCAAACTTGTTGGGATGGGAAATTTCGTACCCAAGTGTGCTTGCTGCTTTGGCTTTTGTTGTAATTATTTGCATGTTATGTTCCCTTTGATTTTTGTTTCTTGTTCGGCTCATGTTTATAATCACTTGCTAAATCCTAATCCCTTTGCATGTGTGTTTGACTTGGCTTTTCTAATTTGTTTTCCTTGACAAGAAAGGTATTCCCCTATGACCTTAACCGAAATGTCTAGTCAGGAATTCATTGAGCATTTTCTGTTTTTCGTCTCTTTTAGGACAAACAGATGTGATACATTATTCTCATAATTTTTTTGTCATGCATATTGTTATTTTATTTTTTTAAAGAAAACTAGCTCGCTAGTACTAAGTAGTCACACAGCTTAAAAAGCATGGCTTTTTCATGCACTGTCACATGATTTTGCTTTGATTTGTTGACAGAATAGATAATACCTTGACATGTATATATATATTTTTTAAAATAAATTGTGAAATACTACTATATTTCTATTTAGGATGAAAAATACGAATTAGGAGAAAAGAGATTAACAAAGATGTAGAAGCTTGTGGTGCTGCATGTATATCTATATATAGCTAGTTTGAAATTTGAAATGAGATGGATAAATACTGAAGTTGACTATAGTGAAGTTGACTATTTCACAGAAAAAAAAAAATGCATGAGGAAATATTGAGGGTGGAAAATAGAATATGTAAGAAAGAAAGTGTTATTGTTTGTAATTGTACAACTTCCCATGCACGTCCAGATGGCACCACATACACCGTATTACTTGGCACACAGGCAACCTTACCCAAGTTTAGATTAGAGCGGGAAAGAGTGTGGGACCCACGTAAAGGGGTAAAAGCGTCATTGTAACAAGGGCAGATCTGTCATGTATATTGTTTGTTCTACTACAATAATGATCAATATCGCTCGCTCACACACATTATTTATTCATAAGAAGGAAAATCAGAAAAGTATTTTCATGGGGTCTTACACAGTGATCATGACGACGTTGGCGTATGTAGCAGTGGTCATATTCAAATGAATAAGTCTTTGTGGAGAGAGAAGGAAAGAAAAAGTGGTGTGTGTGTGAGAGAGAGAAACAAAGGTCAAAGCGAGGCAGTTGAGTAATTGTAACACCGTGGATAGTACCACACTACCCATTATATTGGCAATTGCATAGGTGTAATCATTTCGTGGAAGGAAGCTCAGTGCAAACAAGATCAGAAGCCTCCTCGTGATTTTTATCTGAGATAAAGTGTTTTCGCCTGTTTTCTGCTTTTTCGGGATTTCAGTTTTTGTGTAGTTTCTGTTCCCTTCTTTTTCTTTTATTTATTACAGTAGTATTTGGTTTCTCGTTGGCAACTCAAACAAAGGTAGTACAGCAACCACCATATAGTATCAGGTATTATCAGTGTGTGACTCCTACTAAGGAATTTGCAGAGCCCCTACACATATCTTCTTCGTCTTTTCCCTTTCTCTCGTGAGATTCATTCCTCTTCTCTCTCCCTTTTGCTCCCTCTGCCTCTGCTTAGTTTCTGTTTGCGTGGGGAGCAAAAAGGTCTTGCTTCTCTCTCTCTCTCTCTCTCTCTCTCTCTGATATATATACATAAGAGTAGTATATATACCTACAAGATACGAGAGGTGGAAAAAGGAACTACTATAGTTCTTGAGGGGAAGGCGTTTATATGTGCCCTTTTGGTGTTGAGAAAGAAACCAAAGAAAAGTGAACGACTTTTTTACTATACCAAGGGTTTGGATATATATTTGGTTATCAGAGAAAATGGGTAGTTGTGGAAGAGAAGGATCAGTGAGGCAATATATAAGATCGAAAGTTCCTCGTTTAAGGTGGACTCCTGAGCTGCATCGTTGCTTTGTTCATGCTATCGATAGCCTTGGTGGCCATCATAGTAAGTACTGTTCTCGTTTTGGATTTATGGATGGATCCGTTCTCACTATGAAAAATTTCTGATAATTTTATTTTATTTTTTTGGTTATTTTTTCAGAGGCTACTCCGAAGCTTGTTCTTCAGTTGATGGATGTTAAAGGGCTCACAATCTCACACGTCAAGAGCCATCTTCAGGTTAGGAACATAGAATAAAATGTTTGATATTGGGTGTTGGTTGTTTATTAATATTGGGTTTCTCTCTTTATCCAAACCAGATGTACAGAAGCATGAGGGGTGACTTGGGCAGACAAGGTACTGAACCTTCTTTACTGCAAAAAGCACATGAACAAGGAGAGAGTATTATTATTCTTTTTATAAGTCCCTGATGATCGATCATGATAATGGCTCCTCAATGCTTTCTTCTTCTGCTTATAGTAAATCCTATTTGTCTGTCATGTATATCCATGTCTTACGTGGGAAATTTCGACCATGCTTGTGCATTGAATGCTGAATCTTGTTGTTTCTTCTCTTGGTACTTACTTGAACTTCAAAAACAAAGCCTATGAACTCTCACTTATGCACAAGTTTGGGAAATCGCCGACTGAGTTCCACATTTATTAGTCTTTTTCTATGCCAAATTAGTGTAGCAAGAATAAGAAGCTAATGTCCTTTTAAATCTTCCTCTAATGGCATTTTGATGAAATCCACAACTTTTTGTGTTGAAAATATAGCGCATTAAATAATTAATTGCTTTTTCACCAAAAAAAATAAATTAATTGCTTCATAAAAAGAAATAAAAATTATATAAGTTAATTTATTATTATTTTTTTTTGACAATGTGGTATTTGTCATCAGGTAGGACAGGGTCCCAACATAGGAACCAATCTTTAGAGGAGCATGATGATGGATGTGTTGATGAAGTGAATGATGTTGGTGTTGAGTACTCATGTTCGAAACCCATGGGAAGAGAATCTGATTCCTTCTTCGGCCACAGTAATCTCCCTCCAAAAAGGTCAGCCATCCTATATATGTAGCTTTATTTTTCTCTCTTGAAATAATAATTTCAGACTTTTCAAACGTAAAAAAAAAGTGGTGTGTGTGTGTGGGAGTGAAGCAAAAGGGATTGGTATTTGGCTTTGCTTTTTTCTTTTTTATTTTCTGAGGCTAACTTTAACTTTTTTGGTTTGGATTCTGCATGTATGTCCTCAGAGCAAGAATCGAGACGAGGAGGAGGAGTTGGATCTCAGAGAGCCTGCATTGCAGCCAAAGATTATGTGATGCAGTTTCAACTCCGTACAGTTTTTATGATTATCTGCAGAAGAAGCCCATGGCTGAGCAAAAGGAGTTATGTGAAGAAGCTTCACAACCACAACCACAACCACATTCCCCTCTGCTGCCAGATTTTCCCAACTTCACTTCATTCAAATCTCCTAACCAACAATCTCATTTTCTCCAGGTGCTTAAGCTTTACACAACCTTTCTAATTCTTGCTACTACTAGCTTTTTTGCTGGCCTCAATTATTATGTTGCTTATGAGTTATGATATGATTCACTTTTAGTGCTTTTGCTTAATTATAAGTTGATAATGCACATAATAATAGTAGTTTGTATTAAGTGTAAAACTCTTAATATATAGCACAAGAATACTACTATACTATAAAGAATGTATGTAGGTAAGTTTTGTCCTTAAGTTTATTTAATTCTCTGTGCCAAGCCATGGCAATTGGCAAGACCAAGATGAGGAATCCATAGGTTCCAAACACTCCACTTTTGTTCAGTAAGATCTTACGTTTCGCCTGTCAATTATGCACACCTTTTGGGATCCCGTTGTGTGTTAAATGGGAAACCATTGGTTAATTTCTCAGCTGCCTGTGCCTTTTACTTTTCTTTCTCTCTCTCTTTTTTTTTTTTTTTAATTATTAACTTATTCTATGGTTCAAACTAGAAACTCTTTTGTAGAGCTCGTGTTATTATTATCAAATATTAAATATCTTGCCTAGAAATATTATCTTTTTAACTTGTTTTGGAAAGCTTGGTTGCAGCGATGTTAAAGGATCTGCTATAATAGTGTTTACGCTTTGCTTGCAGCTGTTATTTTTATATTTATTCCGTTGTTGTTCTCAGTCACACGAAGTTGGTTTTTTGAAAACCACGCTTGAGTTTGTGTATGCGAAATGAAGTGGCTAAAATAAGAAAACGTGAAGTGTGGAATATTGGTACGTTACTTTATGTAACATTTAATCGCCTTATGGAGTGGTTAGATTGGTTTTGGTCCCCTTGTACGACTTGAAGAGCATTTTAGTGGGAATTGGGGTGAGGGGGCTTCTGATTGTCCAAAATTTATCATGGGCCGAAAGGGTCATCATAGCTTCTAATTTATATTCATTCTGAGTTTTTTCACATTCAGTGGTCCTCCCAAATTATTGAAATTCTGACTTTTTATATGGAAATTTATCCCATGCCCTTTATTGCATCCTATACGGATTTTTCTTTTCTCTTGAAGCTAGAGGTCCTACTACTACTAGGACTTAACCTCAACTTCTTCCCACACCATAAAATCCAAAACATATAATTGCTGTTTAAAAAAAAGAAAAGGACACCCATGTAATTAATTTATAGTAAAAAAAAAAGTTAATGTGGATTTGAAATGTAGTCACCAAATGAGGGATAATATTGGTTTGTTATGTGGTGTTTGTTTTGTAGGTTAGTAAATTAAATGAAGGGAAGAGAAATTGTTCACAGGCTATTAATGCAGAAGTAGAAGATGAATTGTCATTGTCGCTCACATTGCCAAATCCTTCACCACAGAGAAGTAATGGTTCTTCAGGGAGTGAGATCAGTGAAGCAATCTCATCATGCCCTGGCCCTGGGTTTGGCAACAACTACAAGGACTGCTCTAGTTCATCCACTCACACTGTCAGAGAAAGATCAATTAATTTGGACCTATCTTTAGCCCTATGTGGCAATTGATTTCTATGCTCTTTTGTAAAATCAATCTACTATAGGTATAATATCGATCCACTGTAGTCTGTAGCTCTCTTTTCATTCTCTTCTTGACTTGCAGTTTTGGTTATTTTCTTCTTTCTACTTTCTACTACTACCCTGTACCTTTCCAATCACCATGTCAATTAATTCTAATCTATTTTTAGTATTCTCTTACTTTTCTATGAGATGAGATCTATCAAATCCACAATTTGGTGGTGAGAGGCTCGTGAGAAGGGAGCTACCTATTTTAACGCAAACTAAATCTATGGTTTTGATTTGCTCACGAATAATGTAATTTTCTTAAGGGGAAATATATTTCTTAAAGTATGTTCTTTGACAATGTTCAAGGGATAATTAAAGTATGTGAGTCATTAATAGTGTTGATAGCGTTCCTGATTTATAGTATGTTGACTATGTTCAAATCATACTTTTCAGACTATTCATTAAATCTTGGTCTATACATTACCAAAAGTGGTGCTTAAAATATAACCTAATTTTGATTGTTATTAGTTTCGTACATTTTACATCTTTTAGTTCAAAATATCCAAAATAATCGAATTAAAGATATGAATGAATCTTATTTCATTTGTTAGCAAATATAAAGTTATATATCGGTGACATGAAGATCTGAATGGTCATGATATGTTACTTTCGATGATCATGAAACTGTTTAACTAATTTTTGTGATTATTTCATTTCCCCCTCTAAGTTAACATGATCTAAAATAAATACTATTTAATTTAATTATATATCGTTGAAGCGTGTTTTATATTTATTTTTTTCCTTTATAAACAACTAAATAGCCCACTGGTAAATCTCCCCGTGCAACCACACAGGTCCATTACGTGTTGTCTGCTAAAGGTATGTTTTTGTACCTTTTTTGTTCTACTCTTCAAGTTCAAATAATACAATGTATTGATTGCTAAACAGTTAATTCTGTATCCTCTATTACAAATGGAGTGGGTGGTCCAACGTTGAGATTGGATAACTTCTAATCTAATATAATACTTATATTAAAAACAGATCAAGTTTATATATATATAGACTTTAAAAGTAGCTTAACAAAAGAGAATTCGGTCTTTGACCTAAAGTAAATTTTAGGCCCCAGATAATTAAGTCACCCATAAAATTTTACACTTCTAGTTTTTTTTTAAAATTTTTTATTGAAATTATAAAGGTAAGGTTAGCAAGACTTGACTGACCTGATATAATTTCACTCTTAATGGCAGAGTTTGAACAATTTTTTTGGAGGAGTAAAAACTCTAGTAACTATTTTTTTTTCCCGAAAAAAGGGGCTACTTTCTTAAGGGGATGTTCGCTTGCAGTGAAGATGAGCAGAAAATCAGTGAAAAAAAAATAGTAAAATGACATAAGTATCATAGTTTTATACTCTACTTTAATTTAAAATTTTCATTCCATTTAATTTTCATCTCATTTTTTTTTTCATCCAACCAAAAGAAACTAAAGAAATGTTCTAACATTTAAGAAAGTAGCATGAAAATAGAAATACTTTAATATTTATTTGTGGAGAAAAGGTCTACTTATAATATGTCAGACATACATTAAATATTTGTGCTCTATCTCTATAATTATACTGTTGTTTTGAAGATTAAGTGGTGTGGATCTGACATTTAGACGTCAGGTCAAAGTCTTCGAAATAAAATGCATGCAGCTAGCTAGCTAGCAAAATATTGTGTAATTGGTTGGGAGTTGCGATGCGATCTAAATTCTTAAAACCGTGTCCCATTTGGAAAGTTTATGCAGCGTTCGAAACGAACAGTATATGTTCATTCTTTTTTAATCTTTATATTTGTTAAATTAAAAAATAGTATTAAATATTTTTATATGCTAAATACATTTTTAATGTAGTGTCTTCTTTATAAATACTAGATAGTGGAATCAAAGTTGTAGAAAAAAACTCTCTTTTGATTCTTAATCTGCCTATATATATATATATGCAATGTCCATGCTTTATCTTCTTTTTGAATGAACAAAATGCTTCACGATGATATTTTCATCGTGATCTCTGATGCCTGTGATAAATTAATAATGATGAAATTATCTGATCATAAGCTTTGTCTTGAATCTTGAAAGGTTAATTTGATGCAACAGTTACCTGTATCGATCATCGCAGACATGTTCCTGTTCCTCCTCTCCCTCGTATTGTATAGTGTGGTGGCTTGTGAATTGCATCATTAATTCGTTAGCTAAGGGTGTTGGCGTTTTTGACCAAAAGTAGGAAGCTAGAACTGGAAGAGGCCATTATGCTACTAAGTACAGTACTTCTTTGCTTCTTTGGTTTGGGAAAAAAGGGTGAAGATCGATCGAACTTCATAAATGAAAAGAAGAAGCTACAGACTATACAGTAGTAGTATTTGCTTTGGAAACTGACAAGTTGCTAGCTAGAGCTGTGCCGGATCTAACGTTTATATACAGTACTCACTTTATAGAGTTACCATGATTCATTTCATTGGACATCCCCTTGCATTGTACTACTAGTATTGATGATATGCTACTTACACTAGACTTGGTTGTTAGGTTTCTACTTTTCATTTAATGGCGGTTTAATAGCGTTAACATTTTCATCATTTTGTTTATGGAAGTACGTAAAATATATCAAATCAGTAGTTCATTGATGTAAATGTCTGCCACGACAAACTTTTGAGGCTGGTTGGCGCAGCTTCAAGTAAATCTTTTAAGTATTACAGAAAATATTTGGATGTACTAATAGTTACTCCTAGTTTAGAAAAAGTGCGGATCCTCTAGACTAAAATTAATGATACAATATTTAGTAAAATAATTACATTATTATTGATTAGTATAACCCTTAAACTATACTTGATCACACTATATACAGTACATTCTTTATAATACACATTTATTCCATCTCATTTACTTGATAATTCCTTAACTTTCCTATGATAATGCCCAACACCTGTTATTATTGGTTGGATTTTCTTTCCCATGATTCGCACTTAGGGGAATTGTCGTACAAGATTTTATTTGTGGTTGGCAATAGCACGTTTGGTGGTTTTAGCTCTCAAAGATGATAGGGAGCATTTCTTTACTTGAATTATAGGTATTTTTTTTTTTCCCGAGAGCTTCGGGAATGGCAAGTTTGCAGTGTCATGTTTTGCTTGTCCATTTACTTCAATGAGTTCAGATCCTCCAAAGGTAAATAGGAAAAGAGAAAAAATAATAAGGTAAATGAAAGGGAAAAAAATGTGTATTATAGAATGGATTTGGTGTCGTTTAGTGATAGCTTAAGCGTTATCCAAACAAAAAAATATAAGGGCCTCTGATACAAAGTGCATAAAGTTCAACATGTACGACACGTATTCAAAGTGGGTTATTTTTTCTTATTTCTAGCTGTTTCTTTCAAATTTCAATTTCCATTTGCAGGATCATAAGAAATCCAATAGATATTTTCAGGATAAGCAACCTGACAAAGCAACATTGTCTATGCACGCAACCAGTGTTCATGTTGTTACAGACCCTTCCTTAGTATTAGAAGAAGTCAAGGCTTTGATGCATAGTCGAGGCTTTGTACTAACAAGGTTCCTTGGGAGGACAGAGACAGCAACTATTATGGACCCATTGGGTACTCCGGAAAGGGGTAGCAACTCAACGAGCACAGAGAGCTGCAACACCAGTGCCAATCAATTCAATGCTCAGACTCAAGTGTATGCATAAATGTGAATACCAACAGATATGAATTGTTGAGGGCAAGAAGTACAACATCTTTACCTCTGGAGACCTGAGATCCACTACTGAATCTTCCACGACATGATTGACTGCAGATGCCACTACACCAAAGCATTTATTACGGTCCAGCAAACTAAATGCTTTAGAATCATTTGAATTTCCCTTTGCAAACGTGGTCTCTTCAATTCCTCTTCGGTTGAACCCAACAGCAAACTACAAGGGCAATTATAATTGTCTTCATGTAAGATTTCATACTGACAAGCATCAATTCAAACATGTGACATTTACGAAAATCTCTAATGTAAGCATCTACTAGTAATTCATTATGAAATTCTTGTCTGAAACTTATTTGGAACTATATTTGTTTAAGAAATCAATTCATTTACAAATCATACTGTGTCAAATTTCATCATTTCTAAATCCAACCACTGATGATATTACTTTGCATAATTTATTTCAAATACGTTGTTTTCAATTCCAAAGTTGAGAAAGTTTCAAAGAATGCATGAGTCTTGGTTAACAATGAAAATAAAATCTCAGCTCTGACTTCAATTGCCATTGACACATGTTGAAACCAGTAAGGATGTGAAGAAGCTACAGGCAGATAAATATTAATATTGAAAATTTGATTAAAATCTGGATTCTTCTTTCTTTAGCAATGAGAATGATGGGGGAGGGGGTCATGTATCTCAGGTCATGAAAATGGCAAACAATGTTTATGAAAAGCACGGCTGAGTTGCAACTAAAAGGTAATATTGTATTGGACCTTTAGAGGCTGTTCAAGTTTGTCCTGTTTATCAGCCACAAACTTTTTAACTAGCATTGATACCACTTCTTGTAGTTCTTTTTCATTCAAACTGCAGGTAGCTTGGATAGGGAAAAAACGATGGCACCAACTGCAGCAGAAAATATGTCCACTGTAAGATAAAAAAGAAAAAGAAAAAAGAAGTAAAATACTGAAATCAGAGAGAAGGGCTTTTCTGGTATACATCCACAAACCTAAAAGCTTAAGCTATGGTTTGAGGTACTCAATAATGATTGTTAAGACTTGGAAGTTAAAAAACAGAAACAAACAACTTTTTATCGGAGGTAACAGACTAACAAAAAGGAAAAACAAAATGAACGCATTTAGAATAATTTGCAAAGCAAAGAATTACAGCATTCTTTAAGTTGAAGTTATACTTCTAATCTAACATATTTATAGGATTTTCTAGATTTTATATATAGTTTTTTCTGAATCACACCCCCTCCAAATTGGGCTCTAGCTCTGCCAACATGAGCAAAGACAAAAAAAATAAAAAATGAACGAGACTTCTCATCAATAGAATGAAAAATCAGTGAAGAAACCTGATAGGATATGGATCTAATTGGGCCCAATAAGGCTCTAACGGTTAACCTCTGTCAGCCTACACCTACATTGGAGGAAACTAACATGTATACAGAAAAATAAAAGGGAAAATTAGTGAGAGAAAAGAGAAAACAAATCTCAGATCTGTCGACCTCCTAAGAGGGACCATGATCATGTTAGTATTGACAGTAGGTATACAGTTCCACAGGACCTGTGAGTGCAAGCCACACAAGTATACTTACCATCACAAATATGAAATAAAAAAGCAAGTGGACATGGATTTGATGACAGAATTTCCTAGTTCCAAAAGTCTCAAGTTAATTATGGTTGTCCTGGATTGTTTGTCAAAAGCTGTGACACTTGACATGGAATAAGCAACACAATATTATATCACCTCAGCCTAGGGGCATGTCTAAAGGTTACAGGTCAAATACATTCCACCAAGCCGTGGCTAGGCATTAAACCTCTATTAACCCAGCCTCGTAAAGGTGCCTAAGCTAGCAAAAGAAGTTTCAACCTTCAAGATTACTTAACACAACCATAAAACATCAAGTAATTTCCTCTTCATCAAGCAATAGAAAACATGTGAAAACCGGAACAAATGAATAAAGAATGCACTATTAAAGAATAGCACACACTAAAACTCATGCTGGGAAATTCTAAGTAGGCAAGAAAGTTGCTTAGGATGGTTGAGTTGAAGCTCGAAATACTTTTCCCCCCTCATTTCTCCATGTATATAATAATGTATAAACCAAAATAGACAGCTCAACAGCAGGAAATCTTTTTAGGGAGAATTCCAGGAAAGCCAGAGAGTAGGATCTAGAGGGAATGGGGGAGCAAAAACTGGAAAATCAGATCACGTAATAGTTGAATGATTTACAAGTTCTACAACTTCATTAACCACTTCCTATTAATCAGTTCCCTCTTGGACCAACATCCTCTGGCTTGAATTTTCAACAGAATAAGTAGTTTAGACTGGACCGAGCTCATTGACATACTAAACATTTTTTAACTAACGACCTAAGTATGAGCTAATTCACTTACACTGGCGAAGTTACAGTCCCAGACTCGAAAGCTTGAATGATATTTGAGACAATATTAAGAGTGTGAGGCTGTGTTTTACTGGGAAAGGTGAGAAGAAGCAACCCATTCCTGGTGAGCTTAACCAAAGAAAGACCACCTACTCCATCTTTGTCTGTCTCCGCTTTAACGGGACTTGAAAGTTTACCTGACATCAGAATCTATGATACATTGTATCTCCCAAAACTGAAAAAAAAAAGTGAAGTAAATAAAGTAAATACCATCTCCTCCAGAGTTAGAGTTAGCAGTAGCAGACTCGTTGTTGTCTAAACATTCCTCAGCAGTAGTAGTAGTATCTTGTGTGCATATCTTCCTTTTCTTAGAACTAGTATCTTCTTCATCTTCTTTAGGGTCATAATCACCCGACCCAATGAACTGTAAGAAATAATGAAAGTAATTAAACTATGAGGTTTTGATGCAAAGATAGGAAAAGTAATATTGACCTTGTGAAGGATGGAGATTGCTTCTTTAGTAGCGCTTTTCTCCCGCTCTGGAAAGAGAAAATAAGAAATGAAAATGAAATGGAAGTGGGAGGTGAAGAATGAAAAGCATAGAAGTGAGTGAAGTCTGAACTGATAGTACAAGTGATGAGAAAGCCAGAATGGGAGTTATGGAGAAGACAAGAGGGAGCCTTGTAATCAAACCGAGGCAGATTGATAACGCTCGAGTGCTGCTCCCACGGACTCATCCCCTTCTCTTCATCTTCATCTTCTCTTGCCGCCATTCTCTCTCTTCTCTTCCAAAACCCTTTTCAAAAAACGTAAGCAAGCGAAAATGAATCCACTCGTGTTTTGTTCCTCTTAATTGAAAATCTCCATCATCAATCTTATGTTTTCATTTTTCTTTATTTAAAATTTTTCTATTAATTCTATTTAAGATAAAATATATATTTTTTTTATAATACTCAATTGTTTCATTTGACTGTTACCATAAATATGTTTTTTATTTTTTCTTTTGTTTTTTTATCTCTTCGTCTATATAAATATAAAACCATTCAAATTAAACTTTAAACTTTAATGATTACAAATAAAAATATCCATACTTCGATATCCAAAGTTTTATATTTTACTTTTTATTTTTTCTATTAATAATTGAGATTTTAGGAGATGCTAACAACTGAGACATGAGAAAATTAAGACCCGCAAACAAACAATGCATTATGCAATATGCATGGCTAATTAGAAGAAGAAAAAAATATATGTAGTCCTTGATAGATTAATACACTATGTAATTTCAAAATAAACACTTGAAATGAGTAATCGTTTTTTGAAGGCTGTTTTTGCTGAAGGTACAACTGAATGGGGGATCTTGAAGAATAGCTGTTTGGTTAAGCCGAAATCATATTAATTCCTCATGCTCAAATTATAACTTAGAAAGAATAGGGTGCAAAAAATTATTAACATGACATCCAACTTCCAAGTTTCAAAGAATAAATAGTCAGTACAAATTTTTAACACCCAACTTTGTGGAGTAATTAAACTGAATTTCAGCATAAGATATAATAGATTAATCATTTGCCTATGTTTCGAGTTTAAAGACTTCTGGGTCAGTCATATGTTAGACATATAAAACCCACCCACATGCCTTCAACAAATAGTTTAGACTTCTTTCTAATCCAAACACTCTTGCACAAGCCGCTTCTTACAATCAGTAATCAATTATTCATACATCGCCAAGTTCAAATGCAAAATCTTTCAAATCGCTCCACTCAGGAAAGTGTTTCATCAAGTCACTGGGGTGAAGCTTCCTCCTTCTTTTCCGACAGAAGCCTTTAAAAGAAATAGCATGCAAACTTTATCAGAAAACTGACATTCACAGCTCCATTGAGTTAAAATAAATCTTTCAATGCATAAAAAACAAGATCAAATTAAGACATGGTGGAAAGCAGCAGCCCCCGTGGGGGGATGAATTTAGATAAACAATTACATAGAGAGAGAGAAATGTCAATAGCACACTCTTTCTAAGATAATCTATATCATTATATAAATTTTATGTTAATGCACTAAAATACATGGGCTCCCTATTTATTTAGTAAGACCTGCATGCATAATAGTGTGTATGTGTGTCAAAGAGAGCATTATTAACAATGAGTCAGTCAATAACAGTGATAAATCATAATAAATCAAGTGTATGTTGGAGCATTGCCATTTTAATACTGTGACTATAAGTATTGCCAATTAACTAGCTAGGCCTTGTAACTTGAAGAAACCTTTTCAAATACCAAATCCAAAGAGCGCCCTGGTGATAGTCAATTATAAATAAAGGTGGAAGTGGGTAAAATTAATAATTCATAGAACAATTCATAACAAAAGTATCATATCGTACAGTTAAAATAGACCTTATAAGTTATGAAACATTAACATCACAGAGAGTAACATCAACTAGAACTGGTTAAAATCATAGCAGTTAAGTTTTGCATGCATGCAAGCTTCTTACCCCTGTGACCTTGCCCATCGGGAGAAATGATAGAGTTGAACAGTTTCATTTGAGGCATGACAAGCAAAAAGTAGATAGTTGCGTGGCTGTACCATCCATGCGAATCTCATGAACAATAATGAATAGACACACATTGCTGAAGCATTAACAACAAACAAGAGATGCAATAAGCAACAGACCATATGCCAAGAAAAAATTCAACATTTTATAGGAACAAGGATGATAAACCTCCTGTCATGTTGCCAGAGATCATTTCTGGAGGTTTGTTCAAGTCAGCCAATCCCTTTTAATAAAAAAAATTCACATTAGTCTAGAAGTCAAAGGTTAAGATCAACAGGCATTATGAATAACTAGTCAAGTAAATAAATGCTGGAGTTTTTCAACAATATAAACAGATGATCATATGAGTGAAACTCACAGCAGCCACGAATCCCCAGTTGGCAACAGGTCCCCAAAAGTGAGTTGTTTTGGGACCAATTGGACTGTTCCAGAATGCTTTGAAGGAGGCCATATAATACCAGTGCTACTTCTGATTTGCCATTAGAAAAGTGTAAGATAATTTCAACAGAGCAGTAATACAATACCCATGTATGAAAAATGCAGGTATTTAATTTTAAAACCCAAATAGTGACAATGTATGATCAGATTCAGAAAGCAAAATGGTTCACACTTAGCAGAAAAACACTCATGACCATGTATCTTATAGCTATTTCACACACAAGACTGGGAAAGAAAAAATAAAGCTCAGTAATCATCCACTCAATCTGGGAGACGTTTGTGTTTAAGTCTAACATAGTTCCATAAGTCCTCTGAATCTTCTATCGATGGTTATCAAAATACTCAAGCCTGTTTGAATAAACTTATGTATAAGCACTTATTGGGAGAAGTAAATAAGATAAAATGAAACAAAGTACCTATCCGAACAGGGCCTTAATCTAGTAATACCAAAAAACATAGTTGATAATTTGATCAACTTTAGATATTGGTAGTAAACCCTTCCTAGAGGCAGCCCTTATCTGATTTTTTTTTAACTAAACGATGACCACTGAGAGGCATGCAAAGATTCCATCAAAATGATTAATCTCTTCAAAGGGCAAAAAGCCCACATATGGATATGACTATGAAGATCTCATCAAATATACATCCACCATCCCTGATTATACAATATCTTCGCTTCTCCTTTCATTTATTTACTTTTTCATAAATGAAAGAAAAAATCTATTTTTTTTTACTGTGCAATGCCTATTTGCCTAAACATTCCGTAAAGACAGCATCACGACACTGTCCCAATCCCTTCCATTAAAAAAAAAAGTAAATAAATAAAATAGCAGTAGTTATCGGTGACTAGATTCCAGCAATTACCGGACAAGAAAATTGATGCAAACAGACAATGAAGAATTTATAATTAAAAAAAGGGATTGAATTAGGTCAAATGATTACACGTAGTTTACAGATTATGGGTGAGAAATTGTGCGCAAGAATGAATGAGTAAAGAGAACTGGTAAGTGCAAAAAAACCTTGAAGTTTAGAGAGAAAGAGAACGCTTCCGTTGATTTCGGAAGAGAATGGCAGTGGCTGAGAGGAAGTCAAATCTGAAGGAAGAACAGCACGGCAGTCTTTAATGTTTTTCTTGGAAAACAGTGACGTCTTGAAACGGCATCCTCTTTTGCGTTTCATCTCTTAAACAAATAGAGTAAGTAAGTAAACACGTGTTGCTAGACTGCTATTACAATTTACAAGACAACAATTTTACGACACTTTTTAGTTATTCTAGTCTATATTTATTTTTGACAAATGCTAACTATACCGTCCATTTTTTTTTTTTTTGTGCTGCACATTATATACAACTGTTTAATCACAAACTTACGGTATATGATAATGATAATTTGTTGAGTTTTATAATAAGAGTATAAAAACCAACCATATGTGTATAGAAATAATATTAATTATTGAGAAATTTATTCCAGCCAAGTATTAGAACTAATGTTTATTTATTTATTAAGCGAATGTTTGAATAATGAACAACTGAAAATAAAAAGCATGGAATGTGGGAGAAGCAACACAAGAGTCAAGGCTGAAGCCTGAAGGGGAACAGGAACAGCGTCATCATCTCATTCAGACACACACACAGATGAGCCAGCAAGTGTTACGGCCTCTAAGACAATGGGCATGGTTCCACGGGCACCACCACCACCACCGCCACTACCGCAGTTGCGTCACCGTTCCCTTTCTCAGTCCTCATCTTCCACCACCGCACCCCACAAAAACAGCACCAACCACTCACCGTCGTTTATCGTTTGCCACTGTCGCTGCTTCGTCTCGTCCAAAACTTCGAACAACGAAGTCTCCAACACCCACTCCCGAGTCGGATCTGGAGGAGGAAGAAAAGAGCCGCAACCAATTGAAGCGAGAAGCAAGGCGCGCTGTGAAGTGGGGCATGGACTTAGCTTCCTTCTCCGCCCCTCAAATCAAACGCATCCTTAGGTTCACTTTCCTTTTCTTTTTCTTCATTCCTCAACAACCCCCTCTCATTTCTTTTGGGTTGCAGGGTTGCTTCCTCGGACCATCTTCTTGTCTTCGAAGCTCTTATGTTGGTTAAGGTGCTCTTTTTATTTTATTTTATTTTTCATTCCCTTTTCTATCTTCCTCCCATTTGATTTTATGATGAAAGTAATGCTACCGGAATATTTTTTTTTAATTTTATTTACGCTGACGGTGGTGGATGAGTCTGTTGAAGATAAAGTGTTTGTTGTTTTGCCACAGAGACTGGGACCTGATGTCCGTGAAGGTAGGCGGAGGCAGTTCAGTTATATTGGTAATTAATTACCCTCAGACCGCTTTTTTTCAAAAAAATAGCATCAATGTTTTGTGTTACACATTTGGGTTGAATGCATTATGCTACATTTATGGAGAAATTAATACACATCTTCATGTTCTCACCAATCTCTATGTGACACGTATTTGAAAATTTTCAATTTATGAGAAAGAATTAATAACACTGGATTACATGCTATGTGCAGATTTATTGAGACCATGTGATCCTGGATCATATAATAATTTCTCGCAATTAGAAGGATTAGTTAGTTAATGTGTTTTAAACAAACATTCAAACATGATTGAGCTTCATGTCATATTGTTGTAGATCTCAGATGTGTTTTACCATTCTTTCCAATTTGTTTTGCATTAACTGTGAGTCTATATATGCTTCTATCTTGGCTTCCTGTGATAAGGTATTATTATGTTGCTATCAGTTAGTATAGACAATTGCACAATTATCAATGGATATACATGTGGTAAGTTGATATGATGTCATGCACAATCTGCAATGCAGATTCATGTTCTTCATACGTAAATTGTCTCAGGAAAATTGCTACGGGAAGTGGATCCCGAGTTAATGGAACGATTAATTAAAGCAACGAAAAATTCTGATCAGAAGGAGCTGCAAGCTTTAACTGGCTTAGGGTCTGATGACCCTGAACCTGAAGAGGATGATGACTTGGTAGAATCTGAATCCGGGCAGGATGAGGAGGTATGCAATTGTACTTGAATTCTATACTGACTAGACATGACTCTACTAAGTTGAATGCTACACCGTTGTCTTCTCATTCTCTCACATTAGGGGGTGTTGCTTGCTAAATCTGCTGTGTGTTCTATTTGACTTAATTATTATGACCTTGAGGTGTATTCTTATTTTTGGAGCATATCAGGAATCTAATTGGCATGATAATCAAGTAGCAAGGTGGTTTGATGGTTTGATCAGTAAGGACATTGAAATCACCAATGAAATTTATTCAGTTCAGGGAGTTGAATTTGATCGTCAGGTAATATTTTGGCTCTGTGCTTTAAGAATCAGATCAATTGCCTGTGACTCATATTATCATAACACCACATTATTTCAAATCAACCCTACATTCAGGGGCAGAACCATGTAAAAACTTGATTATATTTCTATGATGTCTTTACATATCATAACTATCTTTAACAGGAGTTGCGAAATCTTGTACGTAGAGTGCACACTACTCAAGAAAAGAAGGCTGATAATGAAGAAGAGGAGAAAAAAATAGAGACAGCAACAAATGGGGCTAAGAAGGCTCTCACCCGTTTCCTTCGTGGTCTTTCAAAGAGAATTCCTAATGAAAACTAATACATAAAACATCAATTAACCAATCTTATTTCGAGGTGTCATTTCTCGGCTTGGTGAGTCATGGTGAGTCATACACTTGACTAATGAATAAAACTCTTCATTTTTTTGTTTGTTAAGATTAGACCATTAAATTATAGTGTTGTGCTCTGAAAACATTAGTATTAGGTTTATACTTTGATATTTTGAGCATTTATTCATAAATTGTTCTACCTAACAGCTTACTTTTCTTGTCCACCTGATTTGTTTCTATTGCTCAAAGATTTCGGAATTCATGGAGTCATTAAACATTAGAAAAAAAAATGTGCGAATTGGACAAAAAAAAATAATTTATAAATAAATTAAATTCGGTAAATGTATAATTAGTAATAAACATTATCGTATCAAACATGGATAAATTAACAAGATTTTCTACATTGACTAGGAAATTAAAATACAGTATTAAAATTAGGATAAATTATTAATAAAATGTTAAATTTTAAAATTAACCAACTTCAATTAGGATAGATTAAGATAATAGTAATTTAAAATCTAGCTATAAAGAAGAAAAATATTGTTAATTTTATACAAATGATCAAGATTTTAAAGTAAAATTAAGGCTAAACTTAGATAGAGTATTTACAAGAAATGAAAAAAATATAAATAAAACTAAAAAGAAAGGCTAAATTTAGTATAGGTCATGTGATTTAATGAATTGTGAAGATGAAAGTAATTCTTAAAAATGTTCTTATTCAAGAATGAGAACTTAAATTTATCAAAGTTTAAATTTTAAAAGTATTATTTTTCTAGTAGGAAATTCTTTTAAAAAAATGTGATGTGTAATGTTTGTCCTTTTACAAATTTGTCCTTTTTTCATTTTTGTATCTTTCCATTCCCTCTTATTTATCTACTAACATTTTATTCAATTTAACCGTGGTCTGTCAATCTTAATTCTGCCCGTTTCAATTTCGTTAGTAAACAATTTTTTTTCTTCCTCTCATTTTGTTCATTTTGATTTCGTAATTTTTTCGTATATGATTTTTTTTTTTACTGACCAGCACTGCTGGACTGAATCTGAAAAGCATGACTAACAATATTTTCTTACAAACTAAAAAGTAAAAACGAAATCTTTTACTTAATATAGCTTTGTCCAATAGATATTTATTAAAATATAAAGACACATTGTTAATATCTCGCATGAAAACACAATTGCCCATAAAATTTGATTTGTCAAAGTAAATATAGAACCCAAAAAAGTAACAACTTCCTCAGAAAAATCCAACTATCACCAACATTAGTTAACTTATACATGTACATCAACAAAATTTGTCAAAAACTTGTGTCGTCTGGTATTTCCTCTGACAAACTCAAGGCATTTGAATGCACATAAATATGCAGAATCTCACCTATACTTGGGGCTTGCTCTATCATTTAGGTCTAAAAGCTTGCAAAAATGAAGCTGCCATATACTCGTTATGATGACATCTTATTTTGGATTTGCCTATGAACATGAATAAGAAACTCTACATAGGAGAAGCCACCTGCGCTCTTGTCTTCTATCATATATGAGAAGAATAACATTCCTGGTGGATGGTAAATAAGATAGGTTAAGTTCAAAAAACAAGAACAATGTACCCATCATAACAATTGTCTAAAGATTTCTTTCTTCTATTTGAATACTTCCTATAGCCTAAACTAGTTTAGCATACCCAGTTACCAACAACTAAGCTTAGTAATCAATGCAGCATCTGCTTAGGATTTCCTGACAAAAATATTCTGTTGAGAAATTTAGCAGACAAGTTGTAAACTAAGTCAAAACATGATTGATCGACTAACCATATTGCTTTTGAACTTGAAGCTAATATTTCTAATTGCTAAAAACAATGTTTAATTATAAAAAAATGTGTTTTGGTCATGTGAGGCAAGTAATCACTACAACATAGCATAAAGTAAATCTGCAAAGAAACTAGAATCATAGCAAAGGGAGAGCCTAAATCCATTCAACAGATTCTACTGCTGACAAGTAACAGCATATATACTGCCTACATTACAACTTTACAAGTACTGCTCCATGCCTCCATGATATAACAACCCAAAAAAGCTTCACACATACAAAGAAATCATGAAACGAAAAAATAGAACCATTGAGCATGTATAAAAATCAGGAAGAATGCTTGGGGTCAAATATTATGAAAGATAGTTAAATAAAATGCTCGATTTTGAAATTACCAAAAAAAAATAATGTTTGGTATTTTTTTAAATAAAAAAAAGGTTGCTCGTTTGGTGTGAATAATGCCGTGGACATCCTAAAGTTCTGAACACTAAGTACCAGGAAGCAAATGTTTTCCAAGAACAGTGAACTTTTTCAGAAAACGGGAAAAAAATGAAACATTGTTAATAGGATTTGGGAATGAAGCAACGATTTCATGTTCTAAATTAACTTTGATCTGCTATGCTAGAACTTAAAAATCCAGCCAGCATTAAGCAGCCAGGTTTATGCAATCATTCTAATGCACTGACCTGATGGATCTCCTTTCCTGCAGAGCTTTAACCTGCCAGAGTTAAAAAGATTATTTCAAATTTACATTCCATTTAGCATCAAATCACGTGAAATATTATTTTACCAGGTCTCAAACATGCTATAATTGTCAAAACTCAAAACAATTAACTTACCGGAGGTAGCAACATCTTTGCCGCCGTATCTCATTTACAACTTCATTTAACTTCTTTGATAGTGGATTGTCATACTGCTGCAATACAAACTGATAAAACATAATTGTTAACTTTGCATGCCAGTTCTAAACCATAAAGCACTAGAAAAGCAGTAAAGCAACATGATTAAAATAACTGTTTCTTTCATCACCCTAAAAAGTGTCACGTGACTAAAATACACCAGGCTATGATTTAAGGATGGTAGAAAATTCCCTTGAAGACAACCATAGTTAGGGGTAGAATTTGACAGAAAATGTGCTGTTAGACAGACAATGGCAACAGGAGAGAGACAAGACAGCATGGAAATTACCAGAGTAGGAACTTTGTCAATTGTAGGAACACCAAACAGTTTCTGCACACTGTCTGGATTCGCAGAGTCTCCAACATATATCAAACAATCATGACCATTCTCAAGAAGATATATTCCATCATCACTGATGTGTTCACTAGAAAGAGGAAGAAAGGGAGGAATAACAGACTCTTCATCTTCCTGCAATTTATAAAAAAACTATTAGTGTCTCAAGAAGTAATATACACATGAAGTCAGGTTTAAAAGGCACTGGTGTAAAACATAATATAATGACTAAGTCAAAAAACTAACCATGTAACCCTTTTCATCACCTAGCTTACCATGCTCACAAAATTTCATATCAATCAAATAGCATGTACCACATGCTTATTTCTAAAAATAGGCATTCATTATCATTTCAAAATTTGATACATTATCAAGTTCTGATTTAGTACTTGCTAATATGCCATTCAATCAAATGTGTTTCATACAGAACATCATATATTTTTCATAATCATATACTTTGGCACAACTAATCAATATACCTTGGAGTCAAGATCATGGATAGCCATCATCCTAGGATACACAAGAGGTATTGCTAATGGAGCAGAGATAGAGGACACATAGTTTATCCAAAATGACCGTTCATCTATTTTTCCCTCTGTTCGCAACCCTGTACTCTTAGTTAATGCTGAAAAGTAAATGAATAATAAATTAGCACCCACTTGAATAGGCCTTCTTAAGGAGACCATATCATCAAAGTTTTGAATCATTGATCAAGATTGGCCATTGACAAATCAAGCAAAAGTATATCAGCTTTTAACAGTCATCCTCTTTTCACTAAAACAACACCCTATTTCAAAACAGAAGGACCAGCGTAAGGAAAATAATGCAAAGTCAATTACCATTTTAAGGGGAAACACATGAAAATATATCCACAGTATTATCCAATAAAATGCAGTATTATCCAATTTTGATCACTAGTTAGTGTCATATCAATGTAAGAGTTAAAAATAAAAACATAAAAATATAAAGAACAGGAAAATTGGTTAAAGATGATCTGTTTGATATGCAAGGTAGAATGCAACAGATGAAGACACTATGACAAATGATATCTTTAGTTTCACAGCATGGTTCATCAGAAAATTGTTGCAATGCATGAAAATTCAGACATACCAAGTGTGTACAGGGGTAAAAGCTTTAGTGCCTCCGGAAGAATAAGTTGTCCAGATGAGGACACTGTAGCACAAAATTTACGGTATGAAAATAGTGCATTGATGCAAAGGTTTGTCACTTGTTCCCGAACAAGTGGGAGTGGCTTTGATGGAATCTCACTAGAAGCTACAGGAAAAAAAAAAAAAAAGTGTTAAAATTCCTCCACCCAAAAATTGTACTTGTAAACATGATCTAAAATATGAACAGGATGACACCACCTTGGAAACATTTACAATATATAAAGTCAACAAAGTTCAATATAGAGATGTTAACGGTCAATATCTGGCAATCACAGTTGTCAAAAAATTGAACAATTACAATGGCAATGCATATCGAGGATAAATGATATATATACCTTGCTTCAAGAAACAGCAAAATTGAGTATCCAAGTCAGCTGCGCGGAACAGATTACTGAGCATACTAGTGACAGGCAGAGACAAGGTTACAACACGTATTCTTCTTTGGCCATATAGAGTTGTGTAAAGAAGGGCACACTGAATAATGACATAAAGAATATATAATCAGAACAGAATGAGTAGAATATTTTCATTCACAGTGACCAAGTTTTCAAGAGTGATATAAGATGGACAGATGATCATAAAACCCTTGGAATATAATAGAGCAATAAACCTCCCAAGTCCCAAATACCTGAAAAGCACATTCTGATCCATCCTGTAACTTATCATCATGTTTCAAAGTTACCATGAAAGTTTTGTCGCAGTCAATCTGCACAAAAGAAAAATTAGGCCACAAGTAGAGGATGCAAAAGTATTTTTAAGGAATTCTAGTTTTGGTCAACATATGAAGAAATGATATGGTACCACTTGTAACTTTGCAAGTATATAAACACCACAGACAGCACATCAAATCTTGTTTATATCTATTTCTAGGAAACCCTCCCCAACTCTTTTCTCTTTTAATTGTTTCCTAACAAGCTGATTGATCGCATCCGGTCAAATAAGCCAAAACAGTAAAATGTAGCATGCAAATAAAATGACAAAGTTTGCTCACAATTTCACCCACAACTTGAAGAAAAAAAGTACAGAAAATTCAAGCCTACAGCACTTCAGTTCTTTAATATGTAACAGCTATCAATAAAACTAGTTTCATCAGTGATGATGACTTTCCAAATTCTAAGAACAACCAACTTCATTAAACAGAGACATTCAAGCCAACTCCCTCAGCTCTCAATTTTGTACAACCTTGTTTGTAACAGGAAAATGTGAGGTAGGTGGAATTTTCAGGGACCGGTATTTGACAGGGAAATAGAAATGGAAGAAGCTAACTCCAGTGATCACAATGGCAGCAGGCAAGTTTCAGGCAGAGATTTGAGAGAGAAATTAACAGAATATTTTTTATTGATGATATCTATGATGCTACATTATATCTATATGCCAAGCCATATAAACAAGAAAAGTAATGAAAGGAAGAAAAAATAAAGAATTGGAGGCCACTACATCGAATCAAAAATAGATGTTCTGAACAACACAACAAAGTCTAGTTGGTGACAATATTGATTGCATCTACCCCGTATACAGCAAGCTTGAGCGGTTATGAAACACAACCCAAATTCTAATAGTCTTATTCCAAAGAGGATTAATCCTAGGAGTTTAATCATTTTTAATTATATTTGAATTATGATTTGGCATACGTCAGTTACATTATACAATCTAAAATCCAACAGATCTCAAAATCATTTAATCATCAATGTGTTCATGCACTACACAGATAAAACTATGCTTAAGGTTGCCTATACACATGCATATAGTTATATCCAGAATCTAGAAAAACATACATACCCCAGGTAGGTCAACATCAGTTGGGATGCGTTTACAGAAGTTCCCAAAGTATTCCTGCACTTGGATACCCTGACAAAAGAACAAGAATGAAAATTGTGGAGCCTATATTTTGTATGACAAGGTGGCAAAGAAAGTGAAACAAACAGAATACCTGACTGCACCTCACACGCATTACAGCCTCAAAACCTTGTGGTCTAGTGATGTTCCATCTAAGATCATTGTAAAGTTTTGCTGTATCAGAAAGAGCTGAGAAGGGGTAATAGTAATGGACCTGGAAAAAAAGTGAGGAGTTACTTTAATATGTAAAACACATAATTGACAAAAAAAAAAAAAAAAAAAAAAGGTATGAATGTAATCAGTGTTATAGATGAAAATACAATATTAGTTATTACATTAATATTATCACTTTTAAATAGTTTCTTCTGATATGAACTTTTTGACTTTGTGAATAATCATAGAAACCTTAACAAAGATGGTACCATTGCAAAACCCTTGATTATAGTATTTTCAGAAACAACAACTGCTACTCATATATGATTTTCAATTACTTCCCCCCCTTCCATCTCCTTCATTAAAAATTTCCAGCAAGTAGTCAAAATCCTCTCCAGCATTTTCAAAAAGATAGATTTATACAAGTAGACTAGTAGAGAAGATTAAAAATAACATTTATTTATTCATCCTTACAGCAAAGATCTGATCAGAAAAAAAAGTGATCAGAGCTTCAATTCAATTCATATAGAATAAAAACCAATGAAGGCTAATACTTCAATGGTGGAGCCATAAAAATTCATGTTTACCTGTCCACCAGTAGTCCGTGGGATAACAGATATGGAAGCAATGTCTACATAAGTCTGAGTAGTCACAAACACATCAACACAAACCTGCAGCATAACAAAATAGTTATACTTAACTGATCCATATCAAGCTGACCATCAAACAAGCTCACAAGAAAAATAACCAGTAACTTCAACCACACATAAAAGCAATGCCAGAATCACAAGCAAAAGTACTCAAGATCAACCTGATACTCAGCAAATTCAACTGCTAGTTCCTTGAATGCTTTATCTGCTGGTTGAAGTAATTTATGGGCTTCCTGAAATTACAAGAATGGGATTTCATTGAAGAATAAGCAAAAACTATCATCACCAGGTAGGTAGAACAAATAAGACAATATCAGATGTATCATCTATAACATATTATGCAGATGAATATTTTACATTTTTTTTCTAATTAATATAAATCAAATGTCAAATATTACATCTATGAAAGTTGGTATTCTTTCCATTTTCATTACTAGATACAATGGGACTTGCAAATATTTGGAATTAATCTAATCCCAAGTCACCATCTATCAAGCTTCAGCTTATAACAAGTAAATGGTATAAATAAAAAATTGATATATTTCTATTAAAAATAAAATAATCAACAATTCAACAACCAAATTGAGACAAATACCTTTTCACCTGCAGAGATGTTTGTTCTACCTTCAGCCTCTCGTGCAGAAAGTGCACCAATACCTATAGATGGCAAGACTGGAGACAACAGACCAAAATCATGAAAAACACCAAACATACTCAATGATGAACCAGACAGCAAAACACAGATATGGTCTAGCAGAAAAGAAGGGAATAAAGAAATGGATTATAAGATAAAAATAATATAATGACAAGAAACTGAACAAAAGATCAAAGGAAAGATCCAAACAAGCATACAAATGATTCAAATGAAGCATACAGACAAGAATAATTCCAACATTACTAGAGTAATAATATTGTATAAAGAGGTGTAAAAAAAATTAATGGCATGAACAATTAATGGCAGGACCTACTATTTATTTACTTTTGAAAGGAAAAGAAAGCTTTTAGTTAATGTCAATTGTGTTGTTTACTATTGACTTCTTTCATGCTGCATCAACACATTAAAACTTTTATTTCTTCAAATTTTGTCATTAAACTGTTTTTGAAAGTTTTTTTTTTTTGAGATATTCTTTCATTTTAACCTTAATGTGTAATTCAGAATATTTGTAACTTTCTAATTTAGATGCTGACTTTTACTAAAGTTATATCCCAAAAAGAGAAAAAGAATTGGTCACATAAATGTAGTAGATGCAAAGCAAGAAAATTAACATAACATGAATTTATATATCATCCCATCAATGTTGATAGCAAAAATTATGTAACAGAAAGATCAATTATTTAACAAATATATAAGCTGAGAAACTCACCTGACTGGAAAACCAACAGCTTTCCTCCAGTGTCCTTCATTGCAAGGAAGGCCGCCTAAAAGCAAAAAACAACAATAAAAGCATGAACATATTATCATATAACATTTTGATTAGTCTGGGATTGAGGAATGTGTCAAACTTAGTCAGAAGACAGTAAAAATGATGGCAAATTGCTTCAGCCTTATTCTAAGACTCAACCACCATGAGTTTGCGGGGGATGTAAGTGTGTATTGTATTAAGGTGCAGTTCTTAACTGCAACCTGAGTAGCTAGGCTGTTAGTTTAACCTTGGTTAGTTAGGCAGTTAGCTTTGCCAGCAGTTGTGTAGTTAGGCGGTTAGGCTTTGCCAGCTGTTCTTATAACAGCTATGCTTATAAATATTAAGCTGTAACCTTCAGTCACATTTGACCAATAATAAATCTCTCTTTTTCTGAGTTTTCTCTGATTTCTACACCTATAGACTCAAAACGGAACCCAAGCAAAAAAACTAAATACAATTAAATAACAAAACCCTTCATCTTCCATGCATCCCACAAAAAGACACCCTTCATACTGTACAAACTCACAGAAAACCAATATAGAATTTAGGAAGAAGTGTTTGTTATTTCAGTTGTGTGCAAAGGTATTACAATTCTGCTTATATGGTACTGTTAGATTAGTATGTTTTCCCTATACTTGTAATGAAAGGTTCTAGACTACTCTAGAACCTTCATCTTTTTGCTATAACTTTTTGTTATATACATATATAAAGAAATAGCCTAGCTAAGGGACTTTTGAGAACTCAGCTTTTCACCAAACATTGTGTCCTAAAATTTCAACTGGTACCTAACTAATTCTAACTGTCTAACTAGATAGGGTGACAGCTGATATAGTAAGTTAGTAACGGCTGTCTTAATCTAGGTTAACTACAGTTTGAGTAATTTACGTACTCTCACACATACAACGAGGAAATTTGAGGGTAGGTGTAAATAGAAATGCAACAAGCTAAGACTTCAGCTATGTTCCTTTATTATCCTTCCTTTCTTTTGGGGATTAAATATAAAATTAAAGGGCTTCCAAGGAGTTTGGAAGTATGAAGGTAGAGAAAATCTAACAAACAAGAAATTATATTAACATAAAAAATAAATGTTGATCCCATCTCAGCAAACAACAAATAAAGATAAGTACAACTTTAAAAGCAAAATATAATACCTTGATAGCTGCACCAAAGGCTGATTCAGAGGTTCTATTATTTTGGAACATGGTGGGAATGCTTTCCAGAAGTAATTCTAAGTGTTGACGGCACTAAATACGAAAGAAGCAAACAAATTAAGTGAAGAACCGTACTAAACAGAGAAAGATAAAACAGTCTATACAATCTCCAAAGATAATTTATCTACCAAAATTCTGCAAGCATGGAAATATTTGCAACTAACCTCAGATAGTGGAACAATTACGTCAGTTTGCAAGGGAGTATAAACGTCTTGGACATCAGGAACAATGAGCATCAGTGGCTACAAATTTTAAATTTCAAAATCAGCCTGAGAATCAATTACTAAAAACTGTAAAATGCAAAGAGCTAGTTATCTAAACTAATTACTCAGTTGCTTAGAACTGTAAATAGCAATTTATCTAACGAGTTTCGAAGGAATATTCAGTCACAAGTTAAAAACATCAATATAAACAAATAATAATAGATAACCAATGCTTCCACTACTCAGAAACAAAAATCAAAAATGATTGCTCGGTTTCCTAGAAGGCAATTAACTGTGGTATATAAATCCTCACTATCATTCACCCTCTAAAGGCAGAAAAAGTCAAATTAAAGCAACGTACTGGCATTTATAACAAATTTTCCGGTCTTCATTTTCACACAAATAATATATATTTTTCTAAAAAAAGAAAACATGAACTTACAGCTAAATCCTCCTGTTAAAATAGGAGAAATAGAGGGATAATTGAGTGTAAACCATGTGTGTTAGAGTACACAACGGGGTGCATGTTTATATAGGTTAATTACATTAATGATACATAAATAGAGGATATTTTGTTTCCTCTAAATCAAAGATTATGTTCCTATAAACTGCAATTATGAATAGAATCAGAATATTAATTCTGATTTTCAACACTTCCAAAACAAAAAATCAGACTATGTTTATTTGTGTACTTATGTGCTACCTGCTGCAATGCACGTTTCATGTTGTAGAAATGAATTGTTGAGTCAAAAGTTGCAATTCCAACTGATGTGCGAGGACCCTCCTGTAGCAATAAGACCAAAAAATTTAATCATAAAGCATATGTGAAACAAAATGAGATATTTCTAAGAATCAATGGTCACAACGCACAGAAAAAATCCAAAGCTTCCTAATAGAAATTCAGTCAGATACTGCCCACAAACAGAACATAGATTTGCCAAAAGGAGTGGGAAAAAAAACTACAAACCCAAAAACAAGATATATTTTACAAAAATAATTATAATTTCCAAGTCTCCTATTGTTGGTGAAAAAAGGTTGAATTCATTAATGTGTATATCTGCTAACTGCTAAGTAATTGTGGGAGATTAATACAATCACAATGTGCTATCTCTTAAGGCCACTAATATAGTATGACTCATTGAATGAGAAAGGATGAAACAAAGATCTGATACGCACACAAACTTCTCCCTTTTAAGCCCTCCACTCTCTCATTGAGTTAGTACCAAAGAAGAATTTAATTTCAGCTCTATAGTATGTGTTTGGTTTTGCATCCCCGAACCTCGTCTATGTGCAAATCCACATCAAAAACTATGAAATGACGCAGAAGCAAGTAATCTACACATCAAGACTGATGCACGTCAATTCCATCTAACGGGGAACCAACCACATTGATAGTATATATACTGTTGCAGAACATGCATGGTGCACAGAAAGAAATCACAAGTATAATTAAAAAAGACGAAAATAAATAAGGAAAAAAATTAAGTTAACTCATTCCTGGTTTCCAGGAATAACATCATTCTCAACAAAACAGAGGGGGTGTTTGTTTCAAAGTATATCATTGCATTCCCAGGAATCACATTCTCAGGAATGACATACCAAGGAATATTATTCCCATGAACATGTTTGGTAGGCATTAGTGATTGCAGACAAAAAAAAATATTTAATTAAAAAAATAGAAAAAGAAAAAAAATGTGAAATAATATAGTGGGGAGAGGTAGTTAATGAAGAAAGAAACCTCTATTCCCATGTGAATCAAGATACCCACCCCTTATTCAGAGAATGTGAAGCAAGGTAAACATGAAGATTTTGTATTCTTGGGAATCAAGTATTCCTGGGAGTGTTTTTTTTTTAAAACTTGTACCAAACACAGGTATATGATATTCCAGAGCTCACACTCCCGGGAATCCTTTACAATACCTCAAAACTAACGCCTCCATAGTCTTAGAATTTGCTCTTATGGCCTAACCCAACCCCACAAAACCATCTTGTAAGGTGACTAGGTGAGGACTTCCCAAGCCTTATAAGCCCAAAAGCACTACTTAGGTCATAACTCTAGTCCATGTGATATCTCAACTATCTACAAGCCAATGTCTCAGTGGCTGCACACTACGACGCTTCACTTAGCCTTACTGGTCAGTCCCTCCATATGTAGCCCTTTTCCGAGACACTGGCAACTAACTAGGCAATAATTAAGGCGAGCCATGGGTGACCACAATTAAGGTTGCTTTCCAACACATAGGTATTAGGAGTATCTTTACTCTCCAGTTTTAGTATAGCCTTACCTATGTATAGTCAGTCTAACCCCTGCTAGTTAGGTGGTTAGAACCATAGTTAGGAGCTTGAGTTAGTTTTCTATATCTCTATAAATAAGAAACTCTCACATTGTAATATTTGTCTTTTCTGTTATTCAATAAAATACAAAACAGAATTTACCAATCACATTTCAGTTTTCTATTAATAGGAATCCTCATTCACATTTAATTGGAGGCAGGAATTGTAATTCCTGCGCTAGATGCTAAATGTGCTCTTTGGAGTTTAATTAGCTTGAACTCTCTGTAAACAGATTTAAAAATGGATGTACAAGCTTCCAGGATTAACTGTGTGTTACCATAACATCATCATAAATTCACAATTAACATGGCCAAAAGACAAAAAAACTAACATATGATACAATAATACATCACTAAATTGACAGTTACGCTAAAATAATTAAGTGTAAGGACTAATATAGTGGGAAATTGATTTCTAATAATTCATTAATTTTATTTCATTATTTGTTTTGGAGGCAGGTGGAGAAAGGAGGGGAGAATCTAAAAGGTCTTATCTGTATAAATTTAAGTACTAATCTAAACAGAGTATAATGATGCAATGAGTTTCAGTCCAATTAAATAAAAGAAAATTTGGAAAATTTTCACGCATCAATCCATCATACAAACTGTCATTTATAAATGATTGATAAATGATAAGTTGTATACAGTTAGAACTCACAGGAAGGTCTTTGTCTTTAATAACTCGACTTATGGCACTGCAAGCTGCAGCTGTGGCACCAGTTTGAACAGCATTCATGGATACATCAATGAGAAAGAAGTACACAGCAGGCATTGGCTCACGAACCTACAGGAAATAGTGAATCGCACACCAGTCATCATCACAGGCACCGGGTTTTAAACATGAAGGACAAGATATCATCTCAATTTCAACAAATATTGCACATTCAAACTATTTAAATTTAACAATTTTCAAATGATAAACAATCAATAAAAGAAATACACACTCAAAATCTATCTACATATAGCCTTATATATTTTACAAATAAACTAACCATGAATTCTTTTGTAGCAACAAACTCAACCGTTCCTCTACACAACTCAGGCCTTTCATCAGCATCTCTACGCCGGCCATCTGGACCTAAATTGCAGTGGTAGTCCCGTGGAGTTTCATCACTAAATCCTGTAACAGACATATTAACAACAAAATGACAAAAAGAAAAATATTGAATAATCCTATCATAAAGAAGCTAAAAAAATGAGAAAAATAATGAGGCCGTATAAGTGAATCAGTGAATTCTTTAAAAAAATCCTAAAAGCTTGATCAGAGCTACTTTTCATCTTAATAGCACATTGTAGGATCACATGCAACACAAGGCTTTTTACCCTGATATGTGTGTCATAACTCATGTACTTAATCAGAATCTGTTCTTATATGTTCTTCTGCATCTATGAAATTGGTCAGCCTTTTTATGAATGACGGATCTTAAGTCCTTCGAATAAAAATTGGTGACTAGTTTTAGTGGTTTAGGTATAATTGAAGAAGATAATTTTTTATTGTAACAAACAATATATGCTAGTATTTGATGACATTTCATTGACACAACAGCTGATTTGGAATAAGGTTAGGCAATTGGCTTCTAAGTGGAGTGAGGCACAAGATTTTTTAAAGGGTTTTCCTTAACAGATATAAAGAAGAATTAGGCAGCTTCGTTCCATTGATGTTTTCTCTTTCTCTTTTGTTGCAATATATTTCTTCTTTTTTTTCCTAGGATGACCCTCATCATCCCATTTCTTGCACTTTTTTTCTATGTCTTGAAGAATTTATTTTATCAAAAAGAATTATGACAGTTTACAAACGAAACAGTAATCACACTTAGAGTGTGTTTGGGTAAGGAACTTAATTAAGCACTTACTAAATAAGTGTTTATCATGCCAGCATTTATATTTAATTTGTTTCTATTACTAAAGAGAAAATAGGGTTAAACTTTTTTATATTTGTAAAGCTATTTTCATAAGTTTTTCAAAACATTTACACAAGTGTTTATGTCATAAGTTAAGCCTATATAAGTTGTATATAAATTCTTCCAAATGCATCCTTAAAAATAAGCATTAAATATAAGTATATAACTAGTGCATCAAAAGCATAAACTTGTGATACAAATAACAATTATCAATCAACACTGAATCACTATTAACTTCACCAGACAATGACAAAATAAAGCTTCCCAATTCTCCTCTCTCCGTTCCAAGGGGAAGCAATGTCAAAATTATATCTCCATGTCATTGGCAACTTCCATATTATAACAGTAGGATGAGCAATTATATAGCAAATATAATAAGTACTAACCACACAGGTTGCAGATGAAACGCCTTCCTTGATCAATGAATTTCATGAAGGGATTTATGTAAGCCTTGCAACGTGAGCAACGGACAGGACCACTCTCCCCAAAATCAACAACCTATAATAGTAGTAGGTATTCACCCAAAAGATTTATTTAAAAAAATCTACACAAATTCTTCATTGGAGGAAATATGTTAGAAATAACAAAGAGTGAACTTAATGAATATTATAATATAGTTTACATTCAGTACTACAGCTGTACAAAAACAGATTTAAAGACAGTACTTATGGGCTTAATAATAGTCACTGATATTATTAGTATAAAAGTTGAAAAACCTTATCAAAAGAGGAGAAATATTTTTTCAACATTCCCTAAGGAAATACTAGCAAATATGATAAGGAAACAGTTAGTTACATTATGAACAAAGAAATCCAAAGGCTGCTAGTTCATGAATTCTTAAAATAGATGCAATTTTTCCCCAAACAGATGTGTCACAAGTAGCTAGCAGGCCATCAAACATTTGAGAAAGATAAAGCAAAGTCCTAACTTCTTTAAAGAATAAACACAAATACAGAAAACATCTACGATTAGCACTTATAAAAAAATAAAGCAAGATGCAGAAACTTCAAAGAAAGAAATCATCATCAGTACTTGAATGGGCTCCTCAGATGGGTGTGGAAGGGCCAAAGGTTGGACTAACATAGCCATCTGCATTCCTGATGTTGTCAAAAGATCAGCAGTGAAAGGGATCTGTTTCATTCAACAAAAGAACAAAGCAAATGAAAGAAAATCAATACAAAATGACAGAAATCTCTACATTTTCAAATTTAAGTAACCAACTCCAAAAAATTATTGCTGGACTAAAGTTCACTTCAAATAAAAGAATTTTCTATAGAAAGAGAAGAACACAGAGCAATAGAATGTGGCATCTTCTTAAGAAGAAAAAAACTCTTCAAAAGCCAAATCATAAAAAATACATCAGAAGAACAAAGCCTTTTAAGCAACCACAATATAGAAGCCACAAATACAACTCTATAAAATCAAGTGATAAAAAAAGAGGGTGTCTCAGTGCATGAGGCTCCCACCTAGTAGGGTCTAGGGAAAGTAGGTGTACACATCCTAATCCCCACAAGTGGAGAGACTATTTCCAAGATTTGAACCTGTGACATCCAGGTCACGAGGCAGCAATCTCACCACTGAACCAAAACTCATCCTCTACAAACAATACAGGCGAGAAGCCAAGAAATCCTGACATTTTCTCATGACCTCAGTTAAAACTAAAAAAAACATTGCAGATGTTAGATATGACCTGATTGATTGTGCACTTCATGTAACGTGGACTGCAATTCCCTGTATCTCTTACAATGTATTCACTTGTAGCAGGCTGGACAAAATTTTTAAAAAAATAATATTAATGCAATGTAAATGACTTTCCAGAAAGCATCAGCTAAGAAACTACATTTTTTTTCTTTTGAAAAGGAGTAATATAAAAGGAAAAGGATAATAATGGAGAAAAGGAAACTCAATATACCAAGAACCAAGAACAAGCAAGCATATTTAGCAAGCCTCAATGTCAACATAAAGCCATTTCTCTCTTTCTCTTGTTTATTTTTTTAAAAGAAAGAAAAACATTTATCTATAATTTTCAGATGACTACCGGAGGAATGGTTGCCTGATTGCCTTGACGAGTTTCATGCAAGATCACTGAAGAACCTGGAGTAGGTCTTGGAATTTGATTGGGATCAATTTTGGAAGGCCCTGCCATAGGGGCTCCAGTTTGACCAACAGCAGGTGATATAGTAGTAGTCATAGATTGATTTGGCAGTGGTGGTTGTATGCCAAACATCCGAGGGGCCTGTGAAGGACCAGGAACTGGAGGAGGTGGTGCTACCTACATAATTCCCAATAATCAGAATCCAGACCATTTTTCAAAAGATTGATAAATGCATATAGAGCATATTACAACACAATTTGGGTACTAGATATGGTAAGGTATTAGAGAACACTTAATAGAACATGCTGAAAATAATACATATGAAATGTCTACCACTGTCAAATGCCTATTCATTTGTCTAAATATCCACAATAACAAAACACTAATTCTAAAACACCATATGATAGTTTGTTAAAGTTTTATATTTTCAGACACTGATATACAAACCCGTGTGCACAGATTAGAAGAGACGTGTCACACAACAGAAAGAGCATATAATATTGTGTCTGTGCTTTCAACCAAGACCTGATGCAACAGCAGATAAGTCTTATGATGATAAGTGCTTACTTTAACCATTCACAAGCACTGAACTTGCTGAAAATTGAAAAGAAACAAAAAAAAAAAATAGGTATGATTAAAGAAATGAGTGGCATAAAGAGCTTCAAAAGGTTCCTTCTTTTTTTATTTCCGTCATATTATGTGCAAGCAAGAGTGCAAGACACATTAATATTTAATAGTTAGCTCTAACTGATTAAAGGCAAATACAACGGCTTGAAAGCAGAGCTTGTGCCATTGCATTACATGAAGAGATGTATTTTTTTTACCTTCTTCGTCCTTAGGGTGATTGGTTAATAAACAAGTTGTATGGGGATTAATCATCAATAGCTGTAATAAGAAAATATCTTGTCCTGTGTTTTTTACCTTTCTGCTTTAACTTCTTTTGAAAAAAAAAAATCACATTGATGCAATTTTACAAGGTACTGAAGACCGAATTTAATAACCCATAACTAAAATGGTCATTGCTTAGAATTAGGAGCAGAATCTTGTAAATATAAACTGATCCTATAATGTGATCAATGTGCACTTTCTGGGTGTATTGAATATCCAATGCCAGTTCTTAAGCTATTCCAAGACTCTTTGCAACACAAAGATTCTGATAAAAATTCTACTTGTAAAATTTTGCCACTTTTGAAACCAACTAATATATTGTGGCTAAAATTTGGATAAAAAACATTCAAATACAATAAAGTTCAGATGTAAAGAAGTGCTACCTGCTGGGACTGCATCTGCCAAGAAGGTGCTCCAAAAGGTGAACTTGGAGGCTGCATTATTCCTTGAGGTGCCATGGGATATGGGGGCTGGGGCTGAACAACAGAGCCTGGAGGAGCTCTCATAGTTGGTGGAGGTCCAACTTGAGGTTGTGGCATACTGCCAAGCGGAAAGCGTTGGGGACCTGGCCCAGCAGAAAATACAGGTGGCCCATTGCTCATCAAATTACCAGATGCACTTGGAGGTGGTATGCCTGGGGGAGTACTCATTGGTGGCGAAGTAAAAGGACTTGGACTTGGACCAGGACCAGGACCAGGACCTGGACGAGCACCAAAAGTTGGTGGAGGTGGCGCAAGTGAATGGATTGATGGAGAACCACCAGGAGGAGGAGTCCCAGAAATTGGCGGGGTAACACTTCCCATGGATGTTGGAAAAGAATTGGGAGGGGGTCTTGACACAAAGGATGGAGGTTGACCAGGAGGTGGCCCAGTAGGCCTTCCAGTGACAGCATTTGGTGGTATTGTAGAAAATGGCGGTCCAGTAGGCGGCCCTGCAGACCTCACCATTGTTCCAGGTGGTGGACCGGGTCGTGCAAATGAAGGCGAGGAACCAGGGATCTGCGGCGAAGGGGCCGAGGAAGAAAAAGGTGGTGGTTGACCAAAGGGTGGAGGTCTAGAAACAGGATTTGAGGTCATAGGAGGCCGATTAAGATTCAAATTCTGGATATTATCAGCTAGTGAATCAGGAGTACCCCTAATGTTAGGGATGTAATTAGGGGGAGGTGGCTGGTGTGTGTTACTGCCGGGTCTAGGTGCCCCTGGAGGCACAGGAGCAGCCATTACTGAAACGAATCAAATCAAATCAAATCCAAGGTCAATTTCTAATAATCTTCCTTCAGCTTCACCAGATTATCTAACTAGTGCCTTAAAAATGAAGATCCAAATCTACAGGAAACACAGATTCAAAAATCATCACAATAATCCAGAAAATTGAGAAGAATTATAACGAGCAGAATAACAAAGGAGCGCGCAATCTAGGAATCAATCCGGCAGATTAAAATGATCGAATCGGAAAGCAAATTGCGATCAAGAAGGGAACACGGAAAAACCTGGTGCGAGATCGGCCGAATCTGCAAAATTGGGACCGGAAAGAGCTTGGATCGGAGAAGGGGGGTTTAGAGAGTGGTTAAATGTTGCGTGAAAAATAGTTATTATATCACTGCCTATTTTATTTGTTTCTTCGGTCATGTGTGTGTAACTGTTTAAGGGCCGTTTGGTTCGGGTTATTTCCAATTGTCAAACCTGCGCAATGTTTTTATCGCCTACTGGTCCAAATAGGTTTTTTTTTTCCTAAATATTCAGTATATTTCTGTCCAAAAAAAAATAATTCAGTATAATATATTATTAAATTATTGAATTAGTTTAACGATTATACACTCGCGTTATATTATTGAACCACCGTCTAAAATTTTTTTTTTTATGATTGGTTTGGACAAACAGTCCTAAAATTAAGATTAATTATTAATAATTTGTGAAATTACAAAACTATCCTCCATCAAATGAGGAGCAGCAAAGGCAGGAGTTGACATATATGACTCTAGTTAATTGAGAAATCATGTTTCGCAAATCTATCGGCTAATTTATTAGCCTCACGTTTAATGAAAGACACCTCTCATTGATTAAATAGTTCTCAAAGTTTATTGATTTCAACTAGGATTTCATGAAATTATAATACTAGTTGAATCTCAAAGTTCACAAACTTAAAAGCTTCCACACAGTCAGTTTCCACTATTACAGTGTAAATCAATTCCACCCCAATCTCATACAATCCATAAAATATAACCCACAATTCAACTTCTAATGGTGAGCACAATCTTAGTCTTTGTGAAAAAATCCCAAAGAATTTCCATTTCTTCCACATAACAACCCCACACACACGCGTTAATTATTTTATACACATGCATAATTTTTTTATTGAATTATATTTTGGAATTAATTTTAGGATGTCTAATTTAATAGAAGATTTTATTGTTTTAAAAATTTTGTAATTAAATAATTATTTTTCCTTTGAAAAAAATAGTATTCTTTTAACTTGAAAAAAAAAATAGGAGGAAAGGATAATACCCTGATCCAACGTATGGAAAACTTTCACTAAAAATATACATTTATTAATTATATTTATCTTATCCTCATTTTTTTTTATAAATACATTTATCTTATCTTAACCAGATGAATTTGAATTTGTCATAAACCTAACAAAACAAGCTATTTTCTTTTGCCACAATCAAAATATGTTACTTCATTAATCCTTTTTTTTTTTACAATATATTAAAAAAAACAATTACCTATTGTTAAAGATTGTTTGTTTTTTTTAATTATGTAATTAATACAAAATATCTATGAATTTTATCAATAATTAATATCTATCTCTCATCTGACTAACCACCACCATTGGTAAGGTTTTCTCTCTTGCTGAAAGCGTAGAGACTCATCTTCTTCAGACACATTAAATATATACCATGTTTACATTTTTCTTTCAACATAATTTATTTAATACCACATCTAATCAAAATTCAAACCCTACCCCTCTTGCTGAAAAAACATAAGCCGCACCTACATGTGCTAATAGTTTACCAACACTTTGTTGGTATAAGATCGTTTTTTAATTATCCATCACATTAATTAATTTCTTCTAAAGTATCCTATTTAGTTAATAATTTTTTAGTCCATAAATATTTCCTCTAAAAAAAAGTAAAAATTAATAAGATAAATTTGTTACCTCTCTCTTATTAATGAGATGAGTAGCAATTTAGGTGAAAAAAATTAAGTAGAAACATAAAGGTGATTGATTTAAAATAAAAATAAGAATAATTTATAAAAATATTTATGATTAAAGTGTTTGGTAATCAAATAATTAGTATTGCAAGGTCCTTATGCTTTCATGTGGAGAAACCATTCATTTAGTGGAACAATAATATTTTCTTAGACTATGAGCCGTCGAAAGATAATATCATGAAAATAATCAAGATAATAGTTTTATAGGATAATTATAAAAAGATAAAAATATTATATTTATCTTTGAAATTAATTTGTTATTTTGTATATAATAAAAATAATATTTACCGTTAATCAATCATAATTTATTATTGTAATGATTTTTTAAATAATTTTATAAAAGTCAACTAATTTACTATAAATGAAAGATTGTAATTGATTGATAGTATAATATATTTTTATATTAACAAGAGTATGATATTTTTCAAATAATAAAATGATAGTAAATTGAAATAAAAGATTTTAATTAAAATACAGTATAAAAGTGTAAATCTCATTTTATTTTATAGTTAATTTTACTATTTTCCAACTCTCCTTTACGGTAAACAAATGAGATTAAGCATAATTTTAATATGTAATATCTTTTATAGTAATCTCCCCTTATGAGGTTTTTGCATCCAGCACCTTGTTTCATTGTTTCCAAATTGACAATGAAACAATGATCCACCCCTCCCCCACCACCTTATTTTATTTCCTTATTTCTTTATCACCAAAGTCTCTGCCTTGTGCTCAATGCCTCCATGACCCGTGGGTTATTCCTTATTTATAAGCACATAATCGATTATGTCCATTGAATTCAAGGTAAAAATATATTTTTAGTATTTGAAATATTAAACATTTTCGTTTATAATCTCTAATGTTTTAATTGACCTGTTTTTGTACCTAAATTATTTTTCCATTTTATTTTGTATCCTTCCATTAATTAGTTTTGTTAGTGAGTGATTTAATTCTGAAAGATATTACGTGTTTTATTAATTATTTGACATGTAATATTAAAAAAAATTATATTTTTTTTCTTGATGCCACATGTCAGATGATTAGCGAGACACATAACATCTATAATATCAATAACAAAGTTCATTAATAAAAGGACCAAAAATTAAATAAAAAAATACTTTAAAAATTAATATCGATCAAATGAAACATTAAAAATTATAAATAAAAATATTCAATTTTAAATAAAAATATATATTTTACCCTCAAATTTATAATAAAAAAAACCAAAAGAGTATATATAACTGATTATGTCTTTTATTTTTATTTTTTATTTTTTATCATCATCATCATCATCATTATTGTGCAACAACTTTTTTCAAGTTTGGAGTAAAATTGGAGTTTCATAATTGTTTTTTTTTTTTTTATTACTCACTAACATTTTAATTTAAATATTTAATCTATTTTTAATTCTCTCTTATTCCAAACAACTTTAATTTTCACTCTCTTTTATACTGTTTCTTCTCTTTTTATTATTCATATTTTTATTCATTTATTCATCTTTAACCAACGCAATCTAAACAAAAGCAGTAGTAGCAACTTATGGACTCATAACAGAAACAAACTCATGGACTCATAAATGGCTATTGGCTACCTACTGTTTAAATGTGAAAGGAAACTCTCATTGTAGACATTGACGGACGCAGGTATTGGTGAGGTGGGCAGCTACCCTGAATTAAAAAAAATAATTTTAAATATGTTAAATTTACAATTTTAGACCTCCTTAATTTATATGTTATATTCAACGGTGGATCAATTTAATGATCAGGTACATTTGTATTTCTTCAACTTTTAAAATTTATTATTAAAATATTTAAATAAGTTTTAGATCCTTTAAAAATACTATTTTTTAAATTGAATCATTGAAATTTGTTTGATGTCCTTTTCGATAGATGAGAATTGAATTAAGACGCAGGAGTGTTGTGTCGTTTTCGTTGGAAAGTGACAAAAAAAATAAGGGCACAGTTTTGTGAAGGTGAAATTCCATGTGCGCAGGCTAACACCTCTTATTTTTTGAAAGAAAATGAAAACATCTCATTTTTTTTCCTTTAATGATTATATACAATTAATTTTAATGATTAAGTGACTGTATGCCAATATGCCACACATTTGTGTGTATATATATATATGTATTTTTTTTTTTATCACAACATGACGTAATTTTTTCTCTTTTCAGTTTTCAATCTTCTCACCGATCACCATGTTGCTTAGCATTGTAGAGGTTGGTACAGGATTTGGATCCTGCGGTGTAAATTTCACCACAGAGAATCCAGTATCATATGTTACTACAATTTTTTATTTATAGTTAAATAAAATATTAATAAGAAAATAAAATATAAAAATTATTTTACTACAGAGGATCCAATATCATATATTATCAATTTTTTATTATTTATAATTAAATAAAATATAAAAATTCCTTTGTGTGATTATCAATTGCAGTCCCTGCAGTAAAATTCAACCTGCGGGATCCTTATCCGTTTATATAACATTTTTTTAGAGTGTAGCCGTACCATTCCTTTTTTTCTAAAAGTTAAAAACTGTAACAAAATGAAATTTACTCCAGTCACAGTCGTGCTTGGATTCTCTACTGGCATACTGTCTCTACACAGAAATGCTAACCATTGGATTAACATCTGATGGTGATAAAAGTTAGGAATATAAAAATAACATTCTTGTAATTGGTTACGAAGAGTGTATATTTTGCTGCAGCGCTGCAGAGAATCCGAACTCGTCACAGTCGGTGAAATGGGCACACCTCATACTCTACGCGAGAATGCGTTCCGCGTTCGTAACAGATTTTACCTCGAATCTCGAGCTTTCTCAACTCACTCTACTCACACTTCCTAACTTTACTTCCATTTCCACTCCCGTTCATTCATTCCACATCCATTCATCTCTGCACGACTCAAATTTGAATTTCTCATTTCTCTTTTCTCATTCCTCTCCCCGAACCATGACCTCTCACGCGCCGCCAGAGGACGACGATGCACCGCCTCGCCGCCGGTGATTCGTCTGCCGACATGCTTCGGGAGGCCAAAGTCATCCACATCCGGCGCGCCGTCGCCGCCACGTTCTTCTTCGCCACCGTTTCTCTCTCTTGCCTGGTCCTCCTCGGAGACGTGGATTCGCACCGATTCCTCTCCAGCTTCCATTCATCTTATCATCTCTCCGGTTTTCCTAGCATTTTTCCGTCGGTGTACAACGATCCCGTTGCGGTGAGTTCCGTTCTCTTCTCTCGCCTTTTGCAACATTTTCATTTCGTTTACTGCTACTGTTAGAGCTAATTCAGTTAGTTCGCCGTTTTCGTATGATTAATTAGTGCATTGTCTTTTCTATTGACTAGATGTTATATATTATACATAATTAGTGCGTTGTTACTTGTTTTATCTATTTGCATTTTTATATACACATTAACTAATGTATAGCATTTTTGCACGTTTCGGATGTAATTTTCCACATCTTAAATACGAGTTTAAGAAGCTAACAGTTATAGAAGGTGATTTAATTATTTTCAACGAGTTTCGAAACACGCCTGTAGTTGCTCTAGCTTGAACGTGTTTGTTAGCCTCTTAGACTCTTCGTATGCTTTTACTGTGTTATCTAACCGATTGAAATGCAATTGAAGCTCTGATTTCTTTTGAGAATTTGAATACTCAGTACAATATTGTTTTAGGGAGCGTATTTTATGCATAAAATCAAGAGACAAATTTGAGGAATTAGTATTGTAGGATCAATTACAGTGATTTTCAACCGAAATTATGTGTTATAAGTTCCTGGACTTTGCAAGTGAGGACTTGGGATAGTAAGATTGTATGAATTGACACTGTTTAGATAGATCTTTTCGTATGCATTACTCGAGTAAGATGGAGGATAAATAATTGCTATTGTTTTTCTTTTTGGAATTTCTGCATGTTGAATACTTGTAGGTTGAATAGTCCGAAGAGGAAGATGAACTACTTAATTAAGGACAAAAATTGATCTATCACCTGATATGTATGATTAGGCAAATGGATAATCTCATTCGTTCCAGTTCGCTAAGCACTATTTTAAGTATTCACATATCACAAGTGTTGCTCACACTTTTGCATGTACACGGTATTGGTATCTAAAAATAAATGAGGATTGCTGCAAATTTTTTATTTTTTTTTAAACTGAGCAAAGTAGGTGTATTAACTACTAATTTACAGTAGTTTATTAGAAACACTTATAGTAGCCAGTGATTTCCCAATATGAAATTACTCTAGCCTTTGTGGATATGAATTGTTGGTCATTACAAATTACAAAAATATAGATAGGTTGTCCTCTATTAGCACTTAGCAGTGACGGTGTTTTCATACTTAAGTTATTCTCTGGTCTTGTGAATAAACGTGAATATTTATAAACACTAAATCCATTTGTTTTATTCAGCTTCATAAACATGATCATAACCTTCATGAAAGTATTATCATTTTACCATGATATTATCTTGATGCTAATCGGCAGCCCCACTCAGAAGTATTATTTTTTTTCACTGCTGTAGTGTTGTGGTGTATTTCTGCAATTTGTCTGAAGAGGTGATCATATTCATTATTATTTTTGAATTGACTCTCCTGCAGACTAGCAATGAATATCCACTTGAAACGATCCTGAATGATGCTGCCATGAAAGACAGAACTGTAATCTTGACCACATTAAATGAAGCATGGGCAGCTCCTAATTCAGTCATTGACCTTTTCCTTGAGAGCTTTAGAATAGGAGATCGAACCCGTACTCTTTTAAATCATTTGGTAATCATTGCATTGGACCAAGAGGCATTTGCACGCTGTCAGGTTATACATACCCATTGCTTTTCTCTTGTTAGTGAAGAAGCTGACTTTAATGAAGAAGCGTATTTTATGACTCCTCGCTACTTGATGATGATGTGGAGAAGGATTGATTTCCTACGTACTGTTCTTGAGTTGGGGTACAATTTTGTGTTCACGGTAAGTTCCTATTAATGAACTAATTTATTGGCATTTCACAAGAAAATAATGTATTGATTGTGGCAATGCATATGGGATTTATCTTTTTGGCAAAAGTATGGGATATATTGGATTTTTGTTTGAGTTTAATTTTGATACACTTATACTGTAACTAAATTAGAAACTATCTTAGATAAATAATGTTGTGGCAGGATTTAGAATTACTCTTTTTTGGTATATTTTGATAAGGAAAATAAAAATTTTATAGTGTTCAATGTAAAGTTCTAACCAAATCTTGGGGGAAATATTATTCCTTAGTTATGGTCATAGACAACTGAAAACCCCTTCTCGTTTGAGGTTTTGTGCAATTTATGAAAATATTTCATTTGCTATTTTTTTAATAAATATTTTTTTATTGATAATTATAAATAATAATTTTTATTGAAACAGGAAATGAAATCAGTATGTTTTTTTCAAACCAAACAATTTTTTTTCTCATTTCTACTCATCGAAGTATAGAGGTGGTAAACACTGACTGTATATTGAAGCTAAACTTTTGCCTCTAACTTTCTTTTCTGAATTTCATTTGAACTGATGCAACAATAATACCAAACTTTTGTACATGTCCACTAAATTTACCAAATCATTTTCACAAATGATAGAAACAACCATATCAGTGCATAGTTTCATTGCAGCTAAGTTTAGGTTATGCATTTTATTGTATCTTCCTACACTGTGTTTTCTTTTCAGAAAAGGGGAAAATATAAAAAGGAGAAGACTTGAAAAAGAAAAAAAAAATCCATAGAAGATACTAGATAAATTTCTGAAGTGTCTAAATTAGATTCTTACTTTGTGGTTCATACTCCAGGATGCTGATATCATGTGGTTTAGGGACCCATTTCCACAGCTTCACCTTGATGCAGATTTCCAGATAGCGTGTGATCATTTCACAGGTAGCTTTGATGATGTACAGAACATACCCAACGGAGGGTTCAACTATGTAAAATCTAATAATAGGTCAATAGAGTTTTACAAATTCTGGCACTCTTCACGAGAAACCTATCCTGGACACCATGATCAAGATGTCCTTAACTTCATCAAGGTTCATCCTTTCATTACTGATATTGGACTGAAGATGAGGTTTTTGGATACAACTAATTTTGGTGGGCTTTGTGAACCAAGTAGGGATTTAAACCAAGTTTGTACGATGCATGCAAATTGTTGCTTGGGTATGGATAGCAAGCTTCACGATCTTAGAATTATGCTTCAGGATTGGAAACATTATTTATCCTTGCCTCCAAGTTTGAAGAGGTTGTCAGTTGTTTCCTGGAGGGTTCCTCAGAAATGCAGGTTGGCCATATACTCAAGTCTTGGTATTTATAATTTAACCTCGTTTTTGCTTACCATTCTGAAACTACTCTTTATGACTTATCATTTTTTGTGCTAAATGGGGTGAAATTTCTCCTCAGCATTGAGTCTCTCCTGCATCCTGGTTCACCAGAAAAGAGCGTTGAAGAATAAAGTATTCGTTGCATGTGCTACATTTCTCTGACCCAAATGTGGAAGTTCATCGACGCTCTTGGATGAAAGGTTAGGTAAAGGTTTGAATAGGAAAATCAATTTTGCTAAACCAACATTTGATGAAAGATTCCTTCCATGAAAAAGTACACTTAGGCAATGTAAGATGTAAACATACTGTTCAATTCGTTGATTTTTTTTTTTTGTGTTTCCTAGTGCAATTTTTCTGTGATTTTCATAATTTTGTGCAACATTATGTAATATGTTCTATTGGAACTATTTTCCGATCCTCAAAAGTCAACACCCACCTTGTCTTCCTCTCTTCCCTCAACACTATTTTGTGTTTTGACCAAATTGAATGCTTTTAAATCCTGTAGCTCCTCGGAGGGATGGTATGCAGACAGGGTCCAACATGAATGTGGTCAAGGAAATCAACGAGCTAAAAATGTTTTCCGGAGAAATTTGTAAGGATGAAGTTCGTATTTTTTGGTTTTCACGGGTATTTTCCTTCGGAATGAAGTTCGTATTTTGAATTCAGATATCTTATGCAATATTCTTCTTTTTGCTGACTGAAATGGGCGGAACGCCCAAACCCAACAAACTAAACAGGATTTCCTATGGCTGAAGCATCAGCCCTTAACAAAGGCAAAACAGGATTACACCGAAAACCACCCAAGACCTACCTTCATTCCATATGAGTCCACCACAAGAAGCAATACCCATTGACGAAGATCACGCCCAATCACAGTTTATGGTCATAACAATCCCTGCTATGGGCGTCCATCTTAATTTGTCTTTAAACTTTCTGCCGCGAAGTCCATAATAAAAAATGGTGCGCAGAATGCCCAGCTGATTTCATTCTTTTAAGCCTGATAAGCAACTCCTCTGTCTCTCTACATCATATCATTTATCTTCATTTTTATTTTTATTTTCTTACTTCTCTTACTATATCTACTAATTGTAAAAAAAAGTTATATAATGTTTTTGTATCAGAAAACTTCTCTCCTTAAGGTTGAATTTACACATATTTTGAATATGAATTGTTTTTATCTCAAATCGTGTCCACTTCTGAATAGGTAGAGATTCAGAGGGATGTGTGATGTGTCCAATCCGAAGCATGAGTTAGTGGTACGTCGGTGAGACACTTGAAGTTACCATTGGATGGATCCAGAGTTATGCACACTTCTTTAACTTTTGTTCTTTCTTTAGTTCTCTACATTTACTATTTATTTTACCTTGTATTTCTCTCTCTTTTTTCTTCTGTTACTCCTAGTTATAATTGCATGAGTAGTTTTTTTCTTTAAATTTTTTAAATATACTGCCATGCTTTCTTTCTGTTGGTCAACAACAAACCCAATCTTCACTACTCGTGAATCCCCCTTCTGAATTCCAGTTAAATCCCTTATCACATTCCAACCTAGTCATAAAATAAATTAAATTTTGTAGAGAGAATGATTAAATATATTAAAAAAATACTTTAATTTTTTTTTTTTTATCACAGTGATGTATTTATTCCTGTATTATAGTAGTAAATTAGAATATACTCCATTCCGAGTTAGACAATTTCAATAATCTTCTGTTTATTTTACACACGCAAATAGCAAAAACCTCTTCATCTGAAATTAACATTTTTACATAAGAACTTCATCTTATTCTATTTATTTTCTTTATTTTTAAATTGAATTTAATAATGAAAGAATTTATTAATAGCTAAAAATAACCTTATAATATAATTCATTCATTATCAATTCAAAATGTAATTCACATACTCAAAGAATTTCATGTTTCATACAATTTATTTATCAAAAGAATAATTATAAAAAATAAATATTTATACTATTAAATATTACATACTACTAAAATAGTTTATAAATGAATGAATTATTAATAATGTATAATATGTAATATAAGTATTTCACAACGAAGAGTAATGTATAACACAACATGTCTAAAAAATTGAGTACATGGGCTGATCGGACACACCAGTTTTTATGTGTGGCATTTGACTACCACATAACTCACAGGTTGACCTAATCAACGATTGATAAATAGGAAGACTACATTACAATTTTGAATCCCCTAATTTTTTTTTATGATTATTTTTATAAATTGACAATTTTTTTTCCTTCTAATCAATTATTAACTAATTAAAATTAGTAGAATTATTAAGTTAATTATAAATTTTAATTATTAATTATTAAAAATGATTTTATAATTTTATTATTTAGTAATATTAAAATTGATTGACAATAGTAGTTAACAATTTTTTCATGTTAAAAATATTTTAATTTTATTATTAATAATTTTTAATTAATTTATATTTAATTTAATAAATTTATTAATTATAATTATTATTTAATAATTGATCAATGAATCCAAATTGTTAATTTATAAAATTAGAAAACCAAAATCATGAATTAAAAAAATTAGAAAGACCAAAATTCTATTTTAGAAAAAAAAAATGCCAACTATTCTATTTTGTAGTGCATGTTTGAAACAGTGTCGTGTGACTACGTTCAAAATGACGTCAAAACCATTAAAACGGTGCATAAGCTAAAATAATAAAATAATATAAGCTAGTTTACAATAAACATATTTACAAGATGCTTAGATATATGGTATACTAAAGTTTGAAGACTAATAGAAAAAAGAGTTGAATTTGTTTTATACATACTCAAACACGTTATATTGGGATTCCGAAGTACTTCAAATATCTGAAATATGGATCCGAGAAAGTTCAATTAGAATAGGTGAGATTGGCTTCGTGGCAAATAACAGATAGTAAAACAAAGCTTGCCGACAAAAATACAACATAAAAGGATAGAAGACTAAGATTCACAGTAATTACAAAATTTTGGGTACCGTATTTGTCCACCTCGGTCATCTGTCTAAATGCTTGCTATCAACAAGAACACCATGTTCCCAAATTTCAGTGTACCTGTTCATATACGAGTTGCACACGCAAGTCAATTTGTTGACAAAAGCAATCATACTGGCATGGTATGTGCAAAATTATTTTCACGCACATCAAGTGCAAAATAACAAGTTCGTGATATTGCATTGCAAGACTCGCCTCTAAAAAGTATAGATTTTTATACTTAAACCAATTATAGAATTCAACTCCTTAGTAGGACTTCTACATGTTTTCTCCACATACCTGGATTAAAAAGAAAAATTATATCTTTTTCTAAAATAGGTGCTAGTGCTACCCTCACTTTTGCCTAATGCACTCATCCAATACAACAATTAGTTTATTTTCCAGTTGACTTCTTATCATCGAATATTCAGATCCAAATAAAGACCTCAATTATACAAAATATATATTTTTATCAATAAAAAATATTAAAAAGGCAAATACTTAACTTAATATATGACAAAAAAGGGGCTTAATTGATTAATGCTTTTAATATTTTATTTATTAAGACCTTTCGTTATCACATTGAAGTTGATGTCCATTCAACATTTCTCTTTCCTTTCTAGTCTAAACATCATATCTGACCGAAAGCAAACCTAATTAGTATTAGCATATATATGTTGTTTCCTAAAAAAAAGCATATATATGTTGTTTGAGGAAGAAACATAATCAGCATGCCAATAAAATTAAAAAGCATACGTTAACGATAGAATTGGTAGGACTACCCAAGCTTTTTTACAATTGAGAAAGAGAGAGACTAACAAGACTACACCAACCTTGTTCCATTTGCATTAATACAAAGAAACTGGCCATGTCGCCATCCATCTTTGAAATTGCCAAAGAAGGCATCACCGGACTTTGTGTAGAACCGTCCCTCACCATTAGCCTTTCCCTTCCAAAAGTTTGCAAACCACCGATCACCAGTGTGAAAATAAAACCAACCCTGCATAATCAATATCCACAATTACCATCCATTTCACTGATAAAATTTTGTCTAATGCTCTGTCAAAGATTATTGTGTAATCCATTATATCATGCGCGATACTTCACTTTCCAAATTTATATCAACCATATGATTGCATAATCAACAAGCCACAATTTCCATCCAATTTCAAAAAATGGTGTACAAGATCAATGCAGCCATTACTAATAATTGGATAGATACACAAACCAAAATCAATTTCTTTTAGTATAGGATGTATAATTATTGCGAAAATTTACACCAGCATTAAGAGATTCTAACCCAGCCTATATAAACAGACTACACAGGCACATACACAAGTAATACGTTCGTTTTGGTAATGGTCGATAGAAGAATCAAGTAATTTATGTATAAATATATCATATAGATAATAAAAAAAATAACAAAACAAAATTACTTTTTGTCTTATCTTTAGCTGTGACAATCATCACTAAAAAAAAAAACTTCAAAAAGGGTACAAACCTTGCCGTGTATGACATCGTCCCTCCATGATCCTTGAAACATATCTCCGTTATTGAAATAGAATGTACCTGGACCTGATCTCTTACCATAGCGCCATAAACCATCATATATACTTCCATCTCTCAGAACAAGACGCCCCTGGTTGTAAAATTTCATTTAACATAGTTGTTATCTTCAGCATGTAGCTGTGTAGGCAAAATGAGAAAAAAAACAGACTTCCTGAATCTGGCCTGCTTGTTACTAAAGATTTTTAAGAATTTACCTTCCCTTCAGGTAGACCTCCTTGGCATCGTCCCTTGTATCTTCCTCCCCTATATTGCATTTCCACAACCGGACTCCACTTTTTTGACAAATCACGTTCTGCCTCCTGCACAATAAATATTAAGTTAAACCTAAAATCCCTATCACTTGAGATTGCAATAAACTATTAAGGGTTAATAGTGTTTAAGTCTCTGCAAAAATTTCAAATTATAGTCTTTATCTTTGTCTCTTAAAACATTGGGTTTAGTCCCTCTACTTTTTGAAATACTCAAACTTTGTTAGCTTAGCTTAGGGACTAAAGTGCAAGTATTTTAAAAAATAAAGAGATGAAAACTATTTGATATAAAAGTCAGGGACAAGACTAAAACACCATTAACAAAATTATTAAAGTACCACATGCAAATATAATTAATGAAGCAATGATAGTTTATACCTATTGAAAAATAAATTTTCATAAATCTCATTGAAACAAAGTACATATTAGTTTATTCATTAAAGAATACTTTGACCTCATAAAAAGTTTGGATTTGCCTTGCGCTAGATAAACACCGAGGTATTACAGTCCTGAGTCCTGGGGGTTATTTCTTTGGAAGGCTATGTTGTCACGCAAAATAGGAAATTCAGTTCTATGACACAACTTAAGACATTTCCCTCAAATATTACTAGTAACAGAATATTCCTCAGATTTTCTTTCAGTAATATATGCATGAACATCATTATTACCAACATAGATGCAGCACGAACAGATAGAACTCTGTCTTTCTTTGATTTATTAGCATCCTTTCCTTTCAAAAGTGAAGATGCAAATTCCATGACTGCTTCCAAACTTGCATCAGTCGCTGCACTCCAAGGAGAAATACCTCCATTTAATGTTTGTGTTTTCACATCGTTGTCAGTATCTGGCTCAAGCTGTTTTGTCAGAAATGAGATTTCCAAACAGTCTTTCAACTCTTCTGAATGCCGCACACCAACAGGAAGGTGGAAGATGCCGAGGTTATCAACAATGGGTGTAGCATCAGCTGCTTTTTCTTGGGCCCACTCCTTTGCCACCTCAAATCCAGGACCTAGATTCCAGTTCTCAAGTTGCTCCCTTTGAAAAGCAGAGTCACCTAATGCAACTTTTGAAATTGAACAAGACAACAGAGAAAGAAATTACTTAACAACTGTTAAGTGCACCTGACACAGAGTAATTGAATTTTCCATGTCTCAAAATTACCTCCTTCAGAAAGAGAGTCATAAAGGATATTATAGTTAGACATGGTGTCAGATAAATCTTCATTTTTTCCAGAATCCCTATTATAAGAAAAAATGAAAACAAGTGAAACAGCAGGATGAATTTTCCTTTAAAAAAAGAACAAGCGAGAAAGTAAAATAGAGTGAAAACCTTGAAATAGGCAACTTCGAGCTGTTGTTGCTCATTGCTGGCTTCAACTCTTCATAATATTTGTTAAGATTGTTATCTATGTCGTCAGAAGCAGTCCTATTTGTCCTCTCATCAATGTCATCAGAACTCATCACTTCTTGAGGAAATACTTCAGTCTGTTTCCCAGTCCCAGGGCCAACTTGTTGCTGATTATGTCTTCCCCAAAAGCTAAAAATAAGGGGAAAATGCATGGCAAGTCTGGACAGTATACCACCATTTTGGGAAGACCGTTGCACATTTAAACAGCTAATTATATGACAAGAGAAACCTATCAGAAACGGTCTAGAGAATAAGGAAACAGTATACGGATAAAAGGAAATTATTAGTAATTCAGGACTGTTTGCACTTTAAAATTGAGCTAACCAATAAGTCTCTTATGTCAATACATGACTTTAATTTCCGAAAATCAATGCAAATCATAGTTTGAAAAAAATGTTTAGGACATGTACAATACTGAGAAACTGTAGGTGCCCTCGGTAATTAGTGAGTAATAATCCTCATTATTCCAAAATGGAAATGGAACATTATGTTTTGTCTTGATAAAATTCTTCTTTATCCACAAAAAAACACTTAAAAATAAAACTTACCCAAGTGTAAGAACTGTTGTTATGAGTAGGTTGGGCTTAATGGTAGGGTCATGTATTGTTGATATTATAATATCCCTTGGGTATTCTGTTGTTTGACGGAAAGTACACAGAAAGATTGCTACATCACTATCGTTGATGGGTTTTGAACACGCAAGAGTGCATATAACTATGCTATTTGGATCCTGAACAAAATAGTGATTATTATAAGTTTATACAGTAGAGGAAAAGGAACCAGAAGAGTGACAGCTAAATGTTTAAAGTAAATATTAAAACAAAAAAGCACTACACTGAACAAATGGCAGAGGAGTCAATCATTCTGAAAAAGGATGTAGCATTTAATAACAAAATTCAATGTATTTTGAAAATTGTGTGATATGTCAACATAGAAAAAACACCTAGCATGCATGAATATGGAAAATGAGCGTTACCTTCAAACGAGCACCCAGGAAAGGACTATCAAATATAGACTGCAAAATTGAAGCTTTGATGTTATATGCAGCTCCAAATCCAATCCCTGCTTCTTTATAGGATTCCAATATCTGTACACAATAACATCAGTTTTACACATGAATGGGGTGAAAGGAAATGGAAACGTGGAAATTGGAATAAACAAAAAAGTGCACATTGAAATACAAGTTTGGCCCTGTCCAAAGAACAATATGAAGTATAAACAAGGCTAAAAAGTAACTTTTGAGGAAAAAAGATCTGAAACTATCAGGGTAAAAATCATAGAAACCTACTTTATTAATTTCTGAAGAGCTGGCCTCTTTCATGCCATCATTCAATCTATCTATAAATTTTCTGTGCATCTCCTGCAAAACTTTCAATCAGTAATCAACTAACTGTAGAATGGTTTTATCCAAACTAATAGCCAGAAGTATACTAGAAAATGAAACTTACAGATTTTAGAACAGAAACAGCCTTAATAGCCAGCAAAACTGCATCATTAGCAGTCTTCATTCCCTCATCTAGAGTCAACAAGTCTTTCTCGAGCAGTGCATCGATATCAATTTCTGTATCATAAATCAACAGACATGAGCAAAATTTTATGTTTTTTGTAGGCATTTCTGTGATTGAATTAAAAGTAAATCATACTTGATTACTTTCCAAAAGAGTAGAGACAACTATCAATTAGTTAAAAAAGTGTGTATGTTATAGACAGCATAAAAGGGGACATAAGTGGTACTATTTCTATTTTTCAGAGTAACAATTGTAACAACTGTCAATAACAGAACGGCTAGGAGTTAGTTAGGAAAAGGTTGCTTAGTTACAGGTGGTGCATGGAATAAATAGGGGGAAGGAAAGAACTAAAGAAGTTTCAGGGGGAGAAAACTTAGTGTCAGGATGAGAGGCCTCTCAAAGAACCTAAGTGGGAGAGATCCTTTGTACTTATTGATCAGTTCTTGCCAACAAAACAAGATTATCAATTTTATTTTGAGAATAGTACTCAATCTTTCTTTTACGATTGGTACCAGTTTAACAGAGACAATAGGCCAGCTTGTGTGACATATTCCTCTTTGGACATACATTAGACATAGCACAGAAAGAAAATGATGGACTTTTAATGACATCTTTTAAGATATTAGGACTACAATAACTAAATGTTCTTTCCAGAAAAAGAAAAGCTTCCTTTTATTAAATTCTAATTGGCAAAAACCAATGAGACAGATAAGAAGTCTGTCAGAATCAAATTTTAACAAGCAAACATAAGAAATATAGCTCACCAATAAGTAGATTTGTGTTTTCCTTAAGTTTCTGCATCAAGGCTTTCACCTGAGTATTTATGGCACAAATAAATGTATCAAACAGACTAAATAATCTAAAAATGATTTAACTGCAAAACATTAATATTAGTCAAGGAATCACAGGCAATCAAAAAGCGGAAAATAAATAAGATGCCCAAAGCCCACAGAAATATTCATCATGTTGGAGGTGGAAAGGTTTAAAAAAACATGGAAGAATGTTTTGCAGTTGTGATTTCTTACATCATTACAGTAATCAAGTATATAATTCAAAGCGTCAAAGATACCTCATCTTGTCGTCTTAGCCCTTCAAATCTGAATGGCTTCAAAACTATAGCAACTGTTAATCCATTCCTGGACCTTACAGTTTCAAAAATATCTGCTGCAACAGTGTGGTACAAGCCATATCCTGCACTGGCCACCTAAAAAAGAGGGGGAAGGCGGGACAACGGCCACACACCATCAGACTACTTTAACAAATTCTAGCTAGAATCATGCATCTTGTGATTTGATTTTGCAATTTGTATAAAATATTTAACCATGCAAGGAAAATAACATGAAGTCATGCCAGTCAATTAATATCTAAAACAACACATAATGACAGAATATCATTTGATCAAATAAATATATTAGTTCTATGGTGATTAATAAATGAATAATGAATTTAAGTATCTCAGCTGACTTATGCATGCTTCACAAAATCATCAGCTGAAAGGGATAATATCATAATAATGCAAACCAGACCACTTGTAAACCCATGGATGAAAATGAAATACAAGAGTTTGAAGGTAAGGAATGTGCAAACAAGGACAATAGTCTTTGAACATGACTTCAAAAATACTGGAGCTTTGACAAATCTTGGGTGAGATTCTGCAAAAGATGGCCCAAAATATTAGTATCTTCTACCATAAAGAACAACAAGGGAAATGTATGAATATTTGAATTGATATTCATGCACAAAACAAGGCACTTTCCCCCATTTTTTCTTTTCATTAAAATTTAAGCTTCATTTTTGGTAGTGAATTACATATTATAATAAAGAATTGAGTAAATTATGCTGAAATCCCCTAAAAAATTCAGTGTGCAATATGAAAAAATCTCAAGGAGTGTCATATAATTTACTCTAAAGAATTAATCAAAAAGAACGTAATTGCAATTTAACATTTTTCTATCAAATTAGATATCACAAAAATGCACCAGTACATGTTTCTATATATTAAACTAGACAAAGTATAAATATAGGATAAAAAATAATCACAGTAATATTAAATCAAATGAAAACCTTCTTCAACTGATTTTTGCTGTAATTGCACCTCTTCTGATTCTTTCATAAGGATATTCCTGCAGAAAGATTGCTATCTTAAAACAAATTCAAAATGCAAAAACGAAAAATTAAAATAAAAATCAATTCCAGAAATAATTTAATAAACTAAAATCAAGTCATTTCTTGTACACTATGAACGGTGTTCTATTTATTATCTCGCACAACAAGGCCATAAACAGCAGTTGTCCAGTCTGTCTTACTATTGTTTGTCAAAGAGTGTGTTTGGGAACATAGAAGCATCACTAAACACACTTTCCAAAGCAAGAAACTACTAGTTAGAAGCAAGATTTTGTATCATTCAGGTTGACAGTTAGTTTGCTTGGTTTTAAGTTTTAACTTAACTGGTAAACAAACACACAGTAATACTATACAACTTCAATCATATAAAGTAAAGTTTCCACTCCCAAAATCAGTAAAAGCGGTGATAGAACAATAACAAACTGTCAGACAACTTCTCATCACACAGTGCCTGGTAGAAAATCATCGTAATCTTATATGATCCGACAGTAACAACACCACACTGATTTACAATTCTTTACCACAGTAGAAAGTAGAAACCTAACTATCCACAAATAATTTGTACAAAACGCAATGGTTCTACATGATTTTTCGCTTTCCCAAACAAGCCTCTCGATGTAGATCGTTACGGTTTATTGCTTATTCAACCCTACCGTAAACTCTAGTCCTCACCAAAAATCGATCCAAAAGCATCCGATACTCGAATGTGTTCAAGCAAAACAACGTATTCTCATAAATCACAAGAGTTTCAAATTTAAAATTCAGATATTAAAAAACAAACCGCGAAAACGATGAAAAGAAACTAAACAACTACCAAAACCGCAGCGACGGTGATTGAAACGGCGAATTCAGGCAGAAATCAAAAACAGCGTCCTTCCTAGAGCCAATGCCAATGACTTCGACGAAATCAGAGTTCGTTTCTCCGCTTTCGATTCCGCCATAACCGTTCGACGAGGAAGCATTCTCCGAGCACATCCTGATCCGAACAAACGGTTTTGACTTGGGACTCCAGCAGAGGCCATAATCGCGTCGACGAAGACGAAGAGAGCATCGGCACCAAAGTTGATTCGAAGAAAATGGGAATGTGGAAGCATTAGAAACTGCTTTGAAGCTCGGGAAAGCTGTAAGCTCCATTTATAATAGGGGCGCGCGTTGTACAAGAGATAAGGCTTCCATTAGTGAACGCTGCTATCTCCCGCGATGTGGACTGTGAATTGTCAATATAACCAAAGCAGCAAGAATCTGTAATTCGGAGGAGAAAAAACGTGGTTTAAGCCTTTAAGGGATAGAAAGTGTTTATCGGCAAAAATAAAATAAAGAATATTAAATGTGATATACTTACAACTAGAACAATACTCGCATCAATTTATACAATATCATCTCTGTTTATTGTATTAAATTTGATTTTGAATCATTTAAGATTTGATAGAGTTGTTTATAAACAATGATTGCTTATAAATTGATTAATTTTTATACTTAGATATAAAAGGAAAAAATGAGATATGTGTAAGTTAAACAATTTGTTAATAATTTTTTTATTAAAAATAAAATTAATAAACTTATTTAAGATGAAGTGACTAAAATTAATTAATAGAAATACTTTAAGATATTCGTGTTTTTCCTTCGTTATTCTCTCGGTTTTTTAACACTTATTATTTTTTTCAAAATACAATTTTATGTTTAAACTGTTACTTTTTCTTTATTTTTTATGTTGCCAATCATGTTTGAAAATATATCTTAGTATAAATTATTATTAGTTGCTTTAGTTTATAATTAAATTTTATACCTAAATCAATTTCAAATTCTCTCATGTGTAAAATCAAATTGATTAAAAATTATCTAAGATTAATTTTAAACTTAGAATCAATTTTTTAATGTTAAATCAATTTTTCAATCCTAAATCAATCACACACTCAATATTTTACAGTAATTTTGTAGTCTAGTTAGAGATATGAAACATAAAAAAATCACAATTTAAGTAATGAACAGAAACCATGCAGAGAAGGCTATTTTGGCCAAGCTTTTGGTCATTTCTCTTTAGTCTTTTAACTCCTTATCGGCGCGGTAAATTTAATTGGTCAAGCGTGGCAATTGGTTCTTGTGGCTGTTCTGTGGTCTTTATGGAAATGCAAAAATGATATTCTGTGCATTTGAAATAATCTGGAATCTGTCAGGTTTAAGTCATGGTGCTGGATGCGTGGAAAGAATATTATTTATTTGAATGGATTAATGCTCCAAACTTGTGTTTACAAAAATTGTGAGGGTTGAGAATGTTTGCTTGTTGGTTCAATTGCTAGACTCAGATAGCTAGCTACCTGTGTTTGCCTTATAGCACATTGACTGGTGGCAGGTTTGTGGGGAATATAAACTTAGGATCCATAGCATGTGGAAGGAATACATGTAATGTGGTATCACTTTGCATTACTAATTTTCTTATATGCAATCAATTCGTATGATGTCTGAGGCTATTATTTTTTTTCAATGAAATTCAATTTTCATTTAGAATTATCATTTTTTATGTGAAATTTAATTTTATTGTTATTTTAATATTAAAATTTTTGATATAGATGTTAATTCATGTTGTTATTTTTTAATTTTACTAACATAGTTATTGGTTAGTGTAAAAATATTTATTATATTATTATGTTTGTGTAACATTTGATAGAGTTTATACATGTAATTTTATAATTTAAGTTAAAATTTTGAATTAATTTTATATATTTTTTAAATTTATGTGCATATATTTAAATTATGACAATAAATTTAAATTTAAATTTTTTTTAAGTTTATAAAAATCATACAAATCTAATCGAATCAAACCGTAAAAAAGTATAATTTGGTTTGGCTCAGATTATATTTGATTTGGATGATTTTTGTTTAAAAATCAAAAGCAAACCGCATCACAAACATACTAGTGGGTACAGCTTACGTATGAATTTATATTACTATATATTAGTATATGTATATGTGCGCATAGCAGTGCCACTCCTTGTGTAACTGCTAACTTCCTTTATTAATATATTTATTATTTGCCTATAAAAAAGAATTCCTTGTCGGTACATTTAATTTCTCAAGCGGTGCATTTAATTCCTGGCTATGATTCAGTCAAAACAGCAACACGTAGCTTCTCAAATCTTCTAGCCAAATTCCCTTTTCTTAATAATAAAGATATTTCTGCATAGTGAAAAAAAAAACATATAAATATAATAAATGAGATAAAAATACATATAAATATGAAAGATATACTCTTTTCTTAAATTTGTAACGCCCACTTCCATTTATTTATGAATAGTAAGGTAACTAGTACTTTGTCGTTCATGATCCAAAATAATTTCTTCTACCTACTACATGCATCCACCTGATCGATTATACATAGAGAGAAAGAAACTTAGAACGCAAAATCACAAGCAATTAAACAGAAAGAACCATTCTCTGATCCCTCGATCCTAGCTAACGAGAGTATGATGGAGTCGTCCTTTGGTGTTGAAGGCGAATCTGAAATGCTTAAGGCTATTTTTCTACCTTATATAATACCCAGCCATCTCCTTTCCTTAGTAGACATAGCCAGGATTTTCGCTATGCATGGTGATGTGAATGTGACCATAATCACCACACCACCAAACGCCGCCACCGTTCAAAGCTCCATCGACCGTGATTCTAGCCGCGGTCACTCCATTCGAACCCATGTTGTTGAGTTCCCACAACAACCCATTCTTCTCCAAGAGAAATTCCAACAACTGTTCCGTGACATGAAACCCGATTTCGTAGTCCCCGACATGTTCTTCCCTTGGGGTGTGGATGCCGCAGCAGAACTTGGGATCCCGAGCCTCATTTACATCGGTGGAGCTTACTTTACCCACTGTGCAATGGACTCTGTCGAACGGTTTGCACCTCACACCAAGGTGGATTCCGACGATGAGAGCTTTTTGGTTCCCGGGTTGCCCCACAAGTTTGAGATGACACGTTCGCAGATACCGGATTGGTTTAAAGCACCAAATGACTTCACTCATCTAATGAAGAAGGTGAAGAATCGGAGAAAATGAGCTATGGATCGCCCCTCAAAAGCTTTTACGAGTTCGAAGGACCTTACGTGGAGCATTACAAGACAACCAGGGGAGTCAAGAGTTGGAGCTTGGGACCGGTTTCGTCATGGGTGAACCAAGACGTTGCGGAAAAGATTGGAAGGGGTAGGGGATATGCCAAACAAGAATCACAAGAAGAAGCTTGGCTTACGTGGCTTGATTCTAAGAGGACTCTGTTATCTATGTGTGTTTTGGGAGTGCAGTTAAGTTCCCAGCCACACAACTTGTTGAAATAGCGCATGCCCTTGAAGACTGTGGCCATGATTTCATTTGGGTGGTTAGAAAAATTGATGAAGGTCAAGCTAGGTGTTTTGTGGAGGAATTTGAAAAGAGCGTGCAGGCAAGCAAGAAAGGCTATCTAATATGGGGTTGGGCACCACAACTTCTCATACTGGAGCATCCTGCTATTGAAACTGTAGTGACTCATTGTGGGATGAACACCATTATTGAAAGTGTGGAAGCAGGCTTGCCGTTTGTGACTTGGCCTGTTTTTGCAGAGCAGTTTTTCAATGAGAAGTTGGTGGTAGATGTGTTGGGAATTGGAGTGCCGGTTGGAGTAAAAGAATGGAGAAACTTTGATGACTTTGGGAGTGAGGTGGTGAAGAAGAAGGACATAGGAAAGGCCATTGCTTTGTTGATGGGTGGTGAAGAGTCTATTGAAATTAGAAGGAGAGTTAAAGCGCTCAGTGATGCTGCTGGGAAGAAAGCAATTCAAGTTGGTGGCTCTTCTCACAATAACTTGAAAGATCTTATTCAGGGACTCAAGTCACTCAAACTTCAACAGGTCAATGGCAAACTGAAGACAGTGCCTTAGAACTTAGAAGAACCAGTCAGTCTTGCGATTCAAGTAGGGCTTAACTTTATTTATTTATTTATTTATTTTTTATCTCAAATTATTGTTGTGTGTCGTTTGAAATTAGCATTTTAGAAATTCAAGTAATTAAAATTTTAAATATTTAAATTATTAAAAATTAAATTTTTTTTATTTTATAAATGAAATTGAATTTTCATTTCAATTTTTTTTTTTGAAAAGTTTTAAATTTATTATTTTTTATTCAAGAGGAGCACATTTCAATTTTTTTTAATACATCATCTAAAATAATTTATTTTAAAAAAATTGAATTACCCTCTCAAATTCAAATTGAATTATTCTCTCCAAATACTCATTCAACCACTATGCTTTTTTATTTCGTAAATAACATTTTAGTGTTTTCAATTTGAAAAAATTATATTTTTTCAGTTCTTCAAATTACTGGAAAAAATTTGAGAAATTATATTTTTTTATTTGTCTGCCATGGTATATGTTAGGGGTAGTTTTCATCCGGAATGATGATTAATACGGGGAGACCTCGAGGGCATACAAATTTTGTTGTTACTATTAAAAGCAGAAAAAAATGATATTTTTATTAGATTTAAATATAAACAAACTCAATTAATTTTGTCTTATTTAATGCCATCATTTCTAAAACACTACTTAGAATTCTATTTTCAATAGTTTATTATTAATAAATGTTTAAAATTATTCTGTGTTCTCATGCCTTTAAGTGTTTTTTTTAAGTTTAATTGGATTTTTTTTTTCTTACAAGTTTGTAATTTTTTAATTTTTGTCCTCCTTTTTTTTGTGATATTTGGTCCACGTTAAATTTGTACAATCTTAATACATCTATTAAAAAAGTGTGACAGTTACAAACTGACATTAACTTTTAACTTTCAACAAACTTTTTTCAAGTAGAATTATTAAAATTTTGAAAATTAAATGTTATAAAAAATTTTGAAAATTAATAATATAATTAAATCTTATTTTTATTGATTTAGAGTGGAAATTACAAAATAATATCTAAACATGATAATCATATTTGTATTTTCATTTTTTTGCATTTTCTATCCCTCCACATTTTGACCATTTTAATTAGGCACCATAAACCCATTCCCTCTTGCCATGCCAAGTACTAATTTCAAGAAGAACAGGTGTATCGTAAAGGGGGTGTATTTTGAAAACTAATTTCAAGGTAAAGATACTAATTATAGAAAAAAAAAATATTTATAATGGCATAATAAGGAGGTGCATAAGTAATACGGGGTGGGGGATATAGTAATTGTCCAAAAGAAGTTGAATTTTTTTCCTTCATCACATTAAGGTAATTTTTGTGGGTATCTTTCAGTTATGAGCCTCACTCAGACGGTTTAGAATCGGAGAATCTGAACGGAATGATTGGAAGAGAACAGAAAACGTGCAGTGCAGCTTCTCTTCCTTCGTTTGGTTCCAAATTGAATAGGATGGGAGGAACGGATATCACACGCAACCTATCCAGAATAGCTATCCACCGAATTCAAGTTGAAAAGGATAAAGAATGGTGTTCTTTTACAGAACTAATCCTATTTATTTTAAATTTCATTTTCCATACATTATATATATGTCTTTTTAAATATATCTATTTTTTTTTTCTACCAAAAAATCTATAAACATAATAGTCATTGTGACACTATATATTAAGAGAAAAAAGTTTGTATGAAAATGACTTCTCAAATAGGAAATGCAAGAATAAAAAGCTAAGCCTTCGTGTATGTGAGAGACCACTTTTGGAAGAAGTATAATTCCTAGTCTGGTAGAGCTTTATCAGTTGCGGGAAGGGAGATCCTTATTAAATCTGTGGCGCAGGCGATTCCTAATTACTCTACGAGTATTTATCTTTTCCCTGAATCGTTGGTGAATGAGTTACAGAAATCATTAAAATTTAGAGTTTGTTTGAGAGGTTTTTTAGTTTTTGTTTTTAAAATTAATTTTTAAAAAGAGAAAATTTATTTAGTATTTAAAAATTACTATTAGAAAAAATAAATTTAGAATATGTGAGACTTATACGTGGAAAGATATAAGACTTATGTGAAAAAGATAAGATAAAAAATGTGGGACTTGTATGTAAAATTAAAATATGTAGGAATTTATGAAAATAAAAAATAAAAAAGTAAAATACACAAAAATTATTTTGGTTTTTTAATTTTAAAAATTAAAATAGAAAACAGTTTTTAAAAATTGATTAACCAAACAAATTTTATAATTTTTAAAAATTTAAAAACTATTTTTAAAAACTAAAATCAAACTTGCCTTTCTTTTTTAAAGATAAAAAATTACTCAAATTACATGTGTCGACCATTCTTTTTGCCTCTTATCTTCGGAAGATGTAGCACGACTCTTTTTTTTTAGAGTAATCCCCAATATGACATTAAAAAGTTAAACAATGCTTACTCTACAATGTTGGAGGCTAGGCAACTGCGAAAAAGGAAACGAATATGAAAAAAAAAAAATGGTTATCTCAATGCTAATTGACGTATTCAATAATAATAAATAAATAAAAACATGCTGATTGATATATAGATAAATAAAATGATTAAAATAAAAAATATAATACATAATAGTATAACATAAAAAAATGAAATAAAAACAAATAGAAACATTAAGTAAAAATGAGTAAAAAGATTGTGTACTTTACAACACAAAATAATTTTATATTATTATCCATTACAGACTACTACATCAAATAATTTTATTGAATTTTTAATAATCATTTTAGAAATTAACGTGGAGACGGCATAGATGAATGCTCCCCCACTAAGATACAATTATTAAAGACAACACTGTTACACGAATTTCTTAATTAATGGAGTATGTTGTATTATAGTATGAACAATGCTTAATTTTCTACTAATATAAAGTGGTGGAGCTTAAACGGCGTGGATACCGACTTTTTTCTTGGAATCCGATGAAGTTACTACAATACAAGTTATTAATTAGAGACAATGCATATACAGTTATTATATGTCACCGGCCGAGGCCGGTATTTTTTATATTTCATTAAAAAATTATCATTCTTCAGTTTTTCAGGAAAACACACACTTTCTAATAGTTTTATTCAGACACAAATTTAATAATCTCCCATAATCGTGTCGTAAAAAAAAACACACATTTTCTTTATATATTATGACATAGGTATCCTGAACTTTCATTCAAGAATTAATTTAAATTGAGATTAATCAACAAAGGAATATTAATTTCCTAAATTAATTAAAATAATAGTTAGTTTTCAATTAATTAACATTAAACAAAATGTGATATTTTTATATTATCACTAAATTAGTTATCCATCAATTATATTACTTTTAAAATTGAAATTTAAACATTTTAAAATTTAATTTAAATTTTATTATTTTAAGTTTCATAAAATTACTCCACTACTCATAATACACGAAATACGGAGATAGTAGCATATGTATTATTCAGAAAAAAAGGCATATGTTTTTTTTTAATAAAAAAAAAGAAGCATATGTATAGATGGCGTAATTTACTGTTGAAAACAAAATCATGTTATATCGCAGTATTAATAAATTAAAGAAAAAATATGTTTTTATTTATAAAATATTAAATATTTTTATTTTTAATATTTTATTTGATTAGTATTGATATTTAAAATATTAATACATGATACATTAATTTTTTTTTTTTAAATAATATCACATATGTTATTATTCCAGGAACACATGACATTAAAAAATAAATATTTAAAAAAAATGACAAATATTTTATTATTTAGGTTACACGTGACATCAATTTATAATTTATTAATAAAAAGATTGAAAAGTAAAAAAAAAAAAACTTTAGAAATTAATTAAATAAAATATTAAATCCTTTAATAACTAAAAACATATTTTTCACATAAATTATTCAAAAGTGTTACACATGGGCAATAAAATATGAGTAGTGGGTTTTGTTGGCACTCAATGACGCTGTTATTAAAATTGGCTTGCTTCCGTCATTTGGATTTAGAACCAGATTCGTTGCATTTAGTAAGAGTGAAAAAGGTTATAAGTTTGATTTTTATAAAAACAAAATAAAATTCATGTAAACCGTATGTTATAATACAGCGATGACATAAAATTATTTCATGAGTGAATTCATCATCACTAAATTCTAAGTAAAAATTAATTTAAACATTCAATATTTCATTATAATTTTATTTTTTCTTTAATTTTTTTTCTCGTTTTTTACACCTCCGAATTAATGTATGACAAATTGACAATCATTATCAATATACTATATTTAAACATTATACACCTCCGATTATATATACACTTCAGCGTATAACATACATCGATCGGCGAAGAATAATTTTTCTAGATTATGATGGAGTCCTTTGGTGGTGGTGAAGGTGAATCTGAAACGCTAAAGGCAATTTTTCTCCCCTTTATATCACCGAGCCATCTAGTTCCAGTTGTGGACATAGGCAGAATCTTTGCGATGTATGGTGTGGATGTGACCATAATCACCACACCAGCAAACGCCGCCGTTTTCCAAAGCTCCATCGACCGTGATTCTAGCCGTGGTCGCTCCATTCGAACCCACGTTGTCAAGTTCCCAGAAATCCCTGGCTTGCCACCAGGAATGGAGTCCTACAACGCTTCTACTCCAGTGGACATGGTCTCGAAAATCAGCCAGGCACTGTCTTCTCTCGAAGGAGAATTCCGACAACTCTTCCACCACATGAAACCCGACTTCATAGTCTCCGACATGTTCTATACTTGGAGTGTCGATGCCGCTGCTGAAGTGGGAGTTCCGAGGCTCATTTATGTCGGCGGAACCTACTTTGCTCATTGCGCAATGGACTCTCTTGAGCGATTTGAACCTCAAGCCAAGGTAGTTTCCGATGATGAGAGCTTTTTGATTCCCGGGTTGCCCCACAAGATCGAGATGACACGTTCGCAGATACCAGAGCGGTTTAAGAAAACCAACGACATGGCTTATTTAATGAAGAGGGTTAAAGAGTCAGAGAAAAGGAGCTACGGATCACTGTTTAAAAGCTATTATGCCTTCGAGGGCGCGTACGAGGATTATTATAGGAAAATCATGGGGACCAAGAGCTGGAACGTGGGACCGATTTCTTCATGGGTGAACCAAGATGCTTCGGACAAGGCTTCAAGGGGACACGGCAAAGAAGAACAAGGATCACAAGGTTGCCTTGCATGGCTTGATTCTAAGAAAAAAGAGTCTGTTCTCTATGTGTGTTTTGGAAGCATGAACAACTTCCCTACCACACAACTTGTGGAAATAGCTCATGCCCTTGAAGACTGTGGCTATGATTTCATCTGGGTGGTTAAGAAGATTGATGAAGGTCAAGCTAGGAGCTTTGTGGAGGAATTTGAGAAGAGGGTGCAAGCAAGTAACAAGGGCTATCTAATATGGGGTTGGGCTCCACAACTTCTCATACTGGAGCATCCTGCTATTGGAGCTGTGGTGACTCATTGTGGGATGAACACTGTTATTGAAAGTGTGGATGCGGGCTTGCCACTTGTGACTTGGCCACTTTTTGCAGAGCAGTTTTTCAATGAAAGGTTGCTGGTGGATGTGCTCAAAATTGGAGTACCAATCGGAGCCAAAAAATGGAAAAATTGGAATGAGTTTGGGGATGAGATAGTGAAGAGGGAGGACATAGGAAAAGCAATTGCTTTGTTGATGAGTGGTGGAAAAGAGACTGTAGAAATGAGGAAGAGAGTGAAAGCGCTCAGTGATGCTTCAAAGAAAGCAATCCAGGTTGGTGGTTCTTCTCATAACAGTTTGAAAGATTTAATTGAGAAACTCAAGTCACTCAAGCTTCAAAAGGTCAACGCCAAATTGGACACAGTGTCTCGGGAGATATGAACTATTGGATTATGGAAGAAATGACCTCTCTGTGTAGTTTTCAAATAATTTATATTCAATTGCATGAATAAAGAAAGATACTTATGAAGCTTCCAGTATTTCCTTTGCTGTTGCTTTCCATGACAAATTTGCATGGGTCTTTATCAGGAGGGTTTAAAATCTGGACCATCGATCCGATTGGACTGGTTCAACGCGAATAAGTGGTTGGTTCTAGTTGAATCACATGTGCAATCAGTCATGTAATCAATCTGGTTGGTTTAATTGATTAGATTAGTTGACCTGATCGGTTGGATCAATTGACCCTACTAATCGAACTGGTTCATTGCACATGAAAATATTATACTTTAATTAAAAAATATAAAATCAATTAAGATAGAATCAATCAAACATGAAAAATAAAATTAGTGTTAGTTAATCACTAGAGTACAATATTTAATTGATTATATTATTATAAATAATATATATATATATATATATATAATATAATATTTATTTATATTTGAATATTAAATATTATAATAGTGTAATATATTAAGCATATAAGTAAACATAAATACATAGTATTTTTTATTTTTATTATAATTTTATTATCCATATTTATTATTATTAAATGTGAATGAATAATTTTTATATAATTTTTTATTTAAAACATTTTTATATCAATGAATTTAAATTTAAATAATGAATTTATAAAATTATATTAATTTGTGATGTATTCTTTTTAATTTTTTCTAGTAAGGAACGGGTTATGCAGTTTAACTAATGACCTACCAATTCAATTGTCGGTTTGATTTTTAAAATCCTAATTTAAACAAAAAAAATTGTAGGTTGTTTCTTCATTAAAAAAAACAAAAAAACATTTTTTTAAATTTTTTTTTTACTTATATAAATAATTAGATTAATATGTTTTTCTATGAACACAACATGTATTAATACAATACAAATCTACAACAACATGTGTAAACTAATTAAAAAAACAAAAATAATAAATAAATTTTATTAGTATTATAATTGCGTGTAAATATATAATAGTATTTTAAGTTTTGAACTAACAATTTGAATTTTTTTTTTTTTCAATAACTTATAACAAAGAAGTTGAATAATAAATAAATTCAATAAAATAATATAAAATTAGTATATTATATACATACTTTTATGTTGTTTTGTGCCTTTACCTATATCACGATTACATATTTACTGATTCACGCTTATATGTTTATAAAATTTAGTCAAAAATATAATGAAACAGCAGTAACAATTGAGTAACATTATCAAGCAACGAGTAACAAGCAACAATAGCACTAAGAGTAATTTTTTTTTATTAAAAACAAATATAATGGTAGTACAATATTTAAAGTAAAACAAAAAAAGATTATCAAATTTTTTAATATATAAGATAATATTATAAAATTTTATCTATTGAGTAAAAAATTATAAAAATATAATCTATTATTTAAAATATAAAAATAAATAAAAAGAATTTATAAGATAAAATTATTATTAATATTTAAAATATATTTTTTTAACTATATCATTGGTACTAAGTCTTCACCCACTTTGTACTAATCATATTTAAAATCTTTACTATTTAAATTATATAAAATTAATATTATATTTTTTTTAACATTAATAATATCTATTATTAAATTTTATTTATAAAAATATAATTTTATATTTTTATATATATATTAAAATCAATTCACCCCCCCCTACATGTGCTTTCGTCCCTGGGTCTTGTAATATACACAAGGAATCAAGGATAGAATAATTTTTTTTCTGCCACGGTATTCCCCCCGTTCACCAACCAGACGATGGAATAGAAATATCTGTCTTGGATACCTTGACAGTATTTTTGGGGATTCATTTAATTTCCAGAGTCAAAGACTCAGTTAAATTACATATGGATTATTGGACTAAAATATAAATAAAAAAAATAACTAATTTTTTCATTATTAATTGTATTATCTTTAAGATATCGTTTATTTGCCTATCAAGAAAAAGATATTGTTTATTTTATTGCAGTTTTATTTTTAACCATCATTTTTATGTTGTGTTATGCAATTAAATGTGAAGAATATTTTAGCAATTGTATCATTTGTTTTATTTAAACTATCAAAATTAAATGATCTTAATTATAGGAAAGATAATTATTATTTTTTCTTATATTTCAATTGGAATGAGTATTAATTATTAGTATGTTAGCATGCATCTTCTGTGGAGGTGGCAATAAGAAGAAAGGCCTGCATATTGGAAGAAATTCCCACATATTCCTTTGAAGTACGGCATGTTTTTCGTATTCTTCTTAATCATAAATTATTTCCTATGAGGGTAAAAACAATTTTTTAATATTTTGTAAGGATTAAAATAAAAATACTTTTTTCTTGTAAAAAAAAATGAGAAGACTTTTTTATTTTATTTTATTAAGATGCATAAAAATACGCTGCCTGTGATGTTTAAATCATTTATTATATACCTATCTTCTATTGCTACACATAAAATAAAAAAATAAAAAAAAACTAGCCGGTTTGATTTTAGTTTTTAAAAATTGTTTTCCATTTTAGTTAAAAAAATTAAAACAATTTTTGTGTGTTTTGTTTATCTATTTTCTCTTTTTATAAAGACTCATATAATTTATTTTCTCTTTTCATAAAATCTCACATTTTATGTTAATAATCTTACGCATAAGTTCCACATATTTCATTTTATATTTCTTACATAAGTTTCATTTTTTCCACACACATGTTTCATATCTTCTTAAATTTCCACATATTTCATTTTATCTTTTTTACATAAGTTTCATTTTTTTCACACACATGTTTTATATCTTTTAAATTTATTTTATCCCGTAATAATTTTTAAATAGCAAACGAATTTTCTCTTTTTAAAAATTATTTTAAAAAATCATTTTTAAAAATAAAACTAAAATATCATTCAAACATATCTTACATTTTTATTGAGTCTAACTGTTGATGCCACTTGCAACCAAATCAAATGAACTTTTTTATTAACCACTTGTTCACACACGGCCGAAAGGGGCTACGAAAAGAGATAATATGAATTATGTTTAAATAAATAGAATAAATTATAAATTTTAATATTTGTTTACATGATGTTGGTTGAAATTTTTTTTACAATTTATTTTAATATCCCTTTACGTGATTTAGTTAAAACTTATTGAAAAATATAACTTAAATGGAAAAAGAAGGATAAGTGAAATTCTTTAATTTATTATTTATTTTAAAAAAAATATTAATTAGAGAGTAAAGAAAAAAAAATATCTATCCTAAATAATTATAACCCATCTCACATTTCAGGATAAGAAAATTAAGGTTTAATTAATCTCTTAAATTGTTTATCTTTTTTAGTTTTTAAAAATAAAATTTATTTTTTTAGTTTCTAAAATTTTTTAAATGGTTTTTGCACTCCTTCAAATGATAAATATTTTTTTAGTATTTTCTTTCAAAATTGTTAAAGAATATTGATTTGGTAATTTGTAATCGTTTTTTGTTTTTTATTGTTAAAATTTGATTAAAAAAAAGGTCACAAATTAGATAATCAATATTTTTTTTTTACACAACTAATAATATACGAGAAAAGATACAAAAAAAAAACATTTTATATATTTGAAGATTAAAAAAATAATTTTTAATTTAAGGAAGTAGTGCTCCCGCGGTGTAGCTCATTTGAAAAACCATTGCTCCACGGTGCAGCTCTTTTGAAAATGGTGCACCTACCACTCCCACTCCCACCGTACGTTACGTACCTCATGAGTCTGGTTTTGAAATGTGCCGCATTGTAGATTCGTAGGTGTACAGATTTTCCAATGATCGAGCTCCACGCTGCGTTATTTTTTAGAGTTATTAAATTTTGAAAGATGTGGCATTAAACCCAAGAAGGGGAGACTAACGAACTAATTTACTTTCCTTCAAACTCACCACTTTCCAGAGGACTAATGACTCAAGACTTTATTTTCTTTGCAGGTTTGATAAACAGCTTTGGCTCCGACAACGAATCATCAGATGGCGACGGTGGTCATCCCTTTCCTACTCCACTTCCACGACCATCCTTTCGTGATATGTTCATGGGAGATAGACTCATTTCGACACCTAGGCCTAGGGTGGACCTAATCCAACAGTAATTGACAAGAATTGAATATGAAGACAGTAATCCCCTCAAACCAATGGTTCATATCTCTGACAAGGTGTTCGATGGACTATGTGCTCCTTGGCAAGATGCATTAGTGGTGAAGCTTTTGAGCAAAAGTATAGGCTACTCTTTGATGTGGGATAAGCTACATAGACTATGGAAGCTAGTTGTGGGCTTTGAAATTATGGACATTGGCAATGGTTATTTCATGGTGAAGTTTGACAACGCAGGTGATCGCCAAAAGGTTATGGATAAAGGGCCCTGGATGTTATTTGGTCATTACCTTACAGTGCAACGTTGATCTCCTGAGTTTATCTCTCCATCTGCGAAGATTGAAAAAACGTTGGTGTGGATTCGCTTTTCGGGTCTCAACCTTATTTACTATGATGAAAGCATTTTGCTTGCACTAGCAGCGGCCATTGGGAAACCAGTTAAGGTGGACTCCAATACCAAAGACATAAGGCGAGGTAGGTTTGCACGAGTTTGCATTGAAATCGATCTTACTAAACCGAGTGGAGTATGAAGGTCTCCATCGTATATGCTCCACATGTGGTTGTTACGACCATGTTACAAGGAAGTGCACTAAGAAGCAACTAGAATCTCCGTTGGAAACCCCACTATCAACCTCGCAAGGAACAGTGCCGCCAATTACTCCGGCAACCACCGCAACAACAGTAGATACATATCCAATTATTGAAATTAATGTCCCCATTAATTTAGGAGAGCAAGTGGAAACTGCAACAAAAATAACAGATGCCAATCATGATCCTGTTCATGGTGATTGGCTTGTTGTGCAACAAATGAAGAAACAGAATAACAATAATTCAAATTCAAAAAAGAAAGAGAATATGATGGCTCGGGATTTTATTCTTAAAAAGGATAAGAATCCTAATATTCGTGGCAAGAAAGAGAAAGTGGAAAATTTAAAAAGCAATCATGCAAATCAATCTAGCCACGTGGCCCCACCTGCTTATAAAAGATCACGTTCAGATTTTTCTACCCCTATTGCACAATTAATTCAAAATGCTGCAAAGATCAACATGAATTCACATGAGACAAATAAAAAGGTACTACTTCCAGCTCATACTACTTCACCGGACCCCACATCAACGTCATCATCATCCATGTTCAATATTCATGCGAATAATCATGTAAATCAAAATGGAGTTAACACCATGGTACCTGGTGTGCATGCTGATGCTATTGCATCGAACCTTAATATTGATGTGGTTATGGTTGAAGATTCTCAAGGTAAGAAGGTGGCCAATGTGGCTCAAGAGTTAGTCCCTATAAGCCAAGCCATGCCAACGTAGGGCCATGGCTCAGGTTCCCCTCCTCTTTTCATTATGTTGTCATAAATTGTTTACAAGATATATCAATCATATCATGGAACATAAGAGGAGTGGTTGGCCGTTGTACGAAACGGCACGTCAAACATATGATTAAAACCCATAAACCTTCCATTTTCTTCATCTACAAAACTCATGTTCAATTTCATAGGGTTGAAATTTTTTGGAAGTCATTGGGGTATGAGAAGGTATTTATTTAAGAGGCTAGAGGACATGCAGGAGGTATTTGGGTCTTGTCAGAAAGGCTGGATGTCAACTTTACTCTTCTACACTCCACGAATCAATGTATTACCTTCAAAGCTAGAGAAGGCGAATAGTAGGTGGAACTGCTCTGCATACCGTATGCCTCCCCTATTCCTACGGTGAGGGCTATTCTTTGGGACCACTTGATCGAGATTGGTAATGACATGGAAGGACCGTGGCTAGTCATTGGCGATTGGAATGAGATTACTCAACCATCGGAGGTCACAGGGGGAGCCTTCCACCAAGCTAGGGCCAATGTTCTTTACAACGTTCTCACCCAGTGTGGCCTTATTGATATGGAAATCACAGGGAGCTTCTTCACGTGGCGCAAGAATATTCAAGCAAGGGGGTTCATACAAAAAAAACTCGATAGGTGCGTAGCTAACACTGACTAGTGTCTTGCCTACCCTAATGCGTTGTTGGAAACTCTTCTCCCCCACAACTCGGACCACAATCCTCTCCTTCTTTCTTGTCGAAAAGCTGACTCTCGCATAAACCCTTCCTTTCATTTTCAAGCAGCTTGGCTTTCCCACTCGGAGTATGCAAATATTGTGACACAAGCATGGGGTCAAACTACCGAAGACACTTTCCATAAGCTTAATAAGGTTCGTGACGAGCTCTATCACCTTTAACAAAGAGGTCTTTGGGAATATTTTTCAGGACAAAAAGAAGTTGGAAGTTCGTATCAAAGGAGTCCACCGAGAACTAGAGACTCGGGCTATTTCCGACTTGATTCAATTCGAGAAAGCCTTGCAGGACGAGTACAACCAAATCCTTTTTTGCGAAGAAATGTTATGGTTCCAGAAGTCCCGTGAGAATTGGGTAAGATTTGGCAATAAGAATACCAAATTCTTTCATACTCAAACGGTTATCAGAAGATGCAAGAATAACATTTCTAGCCTATTTATCGATAATATTTGGTGCACTGATGCATCCCTTATTAAGAAGGAAGCTCAATCGTTCTACCAAGGTCTCTTCCAATCTATTGCTAGATGTCTTCCCAATTGCTTACAGCTAGTGCATGTTCCTCGATTAAAGGATCATGTCTCCCTCGGCCTAGCCGCTACCGTCACGTTACAGGAAGTGAAGGATGCCCTTTTTAGCATGAACCCTTACAAAGCCCCTGGGCCAGACGGATTTCAACCTATATTTTTCAGAACCTTTTGACCACATATCAAGGATGATATTACATGCATGGTAGCTGAGATCTTTGCCACAATTGTTGTCCCATCCCAAATGACTAACACTTTGATAGTTCTCATTCCTAAGTCGGAGAATCCCACGTCCATTAGGGACTTCAGACCGATCAGTGTTTGTAATGTTCTATTCAAATTGATCTCCAAGGTCCTAGTGAATCGCCTTCGGCCACACCTAGATTCTATCATTGGTCCCCTTCAAAGTAGTTTCATCCCCAAGAGGGGAACTTGTGATAATGTCATCATCGCCCAAGAGATTGTTCATAGTATGCATAAGAAGACTGGAAAGACTGGATATGTTATGTTCAAGATTGATTTTGAAAAAGCCTATGATAGGGTTGATTGGAGCTTCTTAAGATTGACTCTGAATGAATTTGGGTTTCTGGACCGCATAATAGATTTGGTTATGAATTGCACTACTGATCAGTGCATCTTCATGCACATTCTTCTACTGTTATTCTTAGGCATTTCCTTAGTTTATTTCAGTAGTTTCACCATTTTAGTGTGTTTTCATATTTAAGTCTGTTTCTAACTTTATTTAATTTTCGTATTTTATTTTCAGCATTAGCAGCTTTCAATGGAAAATTCATAATTGGAGCTACAAGAATTGGATTGAGGCGTTCTAATATTAGTTGGAAAGATAAGAGAAAGAGCTACAACTTTCATGTTGGAGTCAGAAGCTGATTCGGATTGTAGAAGGCTTGAATAATTCGTTGAAGTTGCAGACGTTAAGAAATAATTTGTTTTGGGTCAATTTTATGGGTCTGGTTTGTATTTTCCGACCTGGTTCGGATTATTAGTGAAACTCTTATTCTATTAAAACGCTAGGGCCATCTGCTGTGCATATATTCATTGTTCACACAACACTATTCACTCACTCATTATTCACGAAATTTCTTGGAGAGTTTTGAGCAATTGTAATGGAGAACTAATTTCCGAAGAATCAATCTACTGCAATCGGATTCCACTTTGAGGTTCTTTTATAAATTCCATGTCAATCTATTTCCTTTGATTTATTCCAATAATCTCAATTATTTGCTTAATTTGATTGTTGTTATAGGATATAAATCTTAAATTCGATTGGTTGTTTGATCTTGAATCAATTTCACGTTAACGTAGCTTTTACATTATCGCGTTTGATCAGATTGCGTTTGCTTAATTCGCAATAGTTTTTAATCTGTTTGCTTAATTCGGAATTCAAGATCATATGCCGTATAATTTCTATTGCGCTTGTCAGTGGTTATTATAGTCGAATAGGATCAGACCCGTTTAGGGAATTGGAATTTATAGGGATCAATGATAAGTCGGAAGTCGATACAGTAGGTTGATTCACTTTAGCTTATTCGATAATCACAATTTATTTAATTCATTTTTCTTGAAATCGTAATCTAAACCCCCCATTAATCGTTACTGCATTGATTAATAATAATACAAGAATCCTTGAGAACGATACTCGAGTTGTCGTTACCGTAACTACATTTTCAAAATCACTCGTTTTTTATCCGTGCGCGACAGCGGATCAAAAATTGGCGTCGTTGTCGGGGATTCTTGTTGTTATTAATCGATATTAGAGTCATAGGTTTAATTTTTTTTTTTCTATTTTTAATTAATTTTTTACTGTTTTCATAGTGTCGAAAAAAAAAATCCAAAAAAAAATTCTCAAAATTCTAATTTCACTTCATTAGATTAATTTTGGTGTTTTTATATTTTTTTGAATTTATTTTAATCATTTTCCTTCATTCTGTTTGTTTTTGTATTTTGACAATTGTTGTTGCATTGCTGCATTAGTCTTGGCTATTAGGTCTTCTTGTTCTGATCTTTTTGATTGTGATCCTGAGGTAGAAAGAACTTTGCACACACGACGTAGAAGCAGTCCAGGCTAGCAATAGTTCACCACCCGTAATTAATTCTGACACTGATTTCGATTACTTGCATAACTTGTTTGATTCAGATTCTGAAATTGTTTTTGATATGGCTGACCAAAGAACTTTAAGGCAGTTAGCTGCCCCTGATGTGAATTACAATGGTTTATGCATTGAGTATCCTGAAGCTGTTGCACCTTTTGAATTAAAATCTGGTTTGATACACTTTTTGCCAAGGTTTAATGGTCTTGCAGGTGAGAATCCGCATAAGCATCTGAAAGAATTCCAGGTTGTGTGTTCTACACCTTTGAAGCCTGAAGGAATCACCAAAGACCATATCAAGTCGAGAGTCTTTCCGTTTTCACTACGAGTCTTTGCCAAGGATTGGTTATACGATCTTGAACCAAATTCTATCACAACTTGGAATGATTTGAAAAAAGTCTTCCTAGAGAGATACTTTCCTGCCTCCCAGAGCTGCATCAATCGGAAAGGATATATGTGGTATTAGACAAGGTAATGAGACATTGGCTGAGTATTGGGAAAGATTCAAACAGGTTGGTATCTAGTTGTCCTCGGCATCGATTACGAGCAATTACTTATCCAATACTTTTATGAAGGATTGCTACCTATGGATAGAAACATCCTTGATGCTGCTAGTGGTGGAGCACTTGTTGATAAGACTCCAGTAGATGCCAAAAGCTTAATTCAGAACATGTCACTCAACTCCCAACAGTTCACAACCAGAAATAATTCTGCGGTCCAAACGAAGAGTGTGAACGAAATTCAGGTTTCCTCCAACAAAGCTTTAGAAACCAAAATTGACGAGCTCACCTCCTTAGTGAAACAGTTGGCAGTAGGTAAACCTCAATTGGCAACCTTGTGTGGTATTTGTACTTCCGCCGAACACCCGACCGACACATGTCCTATTTTGCAAGATGAGTCGATTACCAAGTTACCCCAAGCTTATGCAACAGCCCTTTACGGAAACAATCAAAACAGGTACAACAACACTCTTGACTGTCCCACCAACAAATACCATCCCAATTGGAGGAACCATCCCAACCTTCGATATGGAAACCAACAGCCCACACAAAGAATAAACTAGTGTTACCCCTTCCGCAACCACAGAACACTCCACCAGCTACCACTTCTATATCTTCTAGACCTTCATTAGAGGACCTGGTCAAGCAACTAGCTGTTAACAATCTTCAGTTTCAACAAAGAACAGAATCTAGCATTCAAACCTTGTAGACACAGATTGGACAGCTTGCCACCTCAATGAATGCCATGCAAGCCTAAGGATCGAACCAACTTCTTGCCCAAACAGTTGTGAATCCAAAAGGTCCTAATGTTGATGTGAGTGCAATTTCCTTGCGATCCGGAAGGTTACAAAACCAGCCCCAGAAAAAAATAAAAAAATTATTGAGGCAACATCTGAACCTTCTACACCTTCTTCAGTTGTGGTAAAAACTGAAAAAAATAAAGAAAAAGAGTATGTTCCACCAATCCCCTTCCCACATAGAGTTCTGAAAAATAAAAGGATTGAGGAGGAAGACAAAGAGAGAGAGATCTTGGATGTTTTCAGAAAAGTTGCGGTAAACATTCCGCTTCTTGATGTAATTAAGCAGGTTCCAAAGTATGCAAAGTTTCTGAAGGATTTGTGTACAAATAAGAGAAGGATGAAGGGAAGTGAAAGAGTCAACTTGGGAAGAAATATTTCTGCTTTTATTCAGCCCAAGCCTTCATGTGAAAAAGTTACCAGGCAGCAAAATGTTTCACCCTCATTCGGGTCTTGCCGCAAAAGTGCAAGGACCCGGGAACTTTTGCTATTCCTTGTACCATCGGGGATAGTAAATTCGAGAATTGCATGCTTGATTTAGGAGCGAGCATTAATGTTATGCCTACTTCATTTATAATAACCTTTGTCTTGGTCCTTTGCAAAGCATACTGAGTTTAATCATTCAATCGGCGAACAGGAGCAATGCTCGCCCCATGGAGTAGTGGAAGATGTCCTTGTTCAAGTTAACGATTTGATTTTTCCTGCAGATTTCTACATTCTGGACATGGAAGGAGAAACTAAGTCAAGCGGAGCTCCCATCATTTTAGGCAGACCATTCATGAAAACGGAAAAAACAAAAATTGATGTTGACGATGGAACCATGTCCATGGAATTTGGTGACATTGTCGCGAAATTTAACATTTTCGATGCCATGAAACATCCCTTGGAAGAGCATTCTGTTTTTCATATTGAATTGATCTCTGAATTGGTTGATGACACTTGTTCTGAATTATTTTCACTTGATTTTCCATCTTTATCGGGTTTTGATGATGTTTTCTCATGTGCTGATTGTACTAACACTAACCTTTGTGTTGTATGTGCTGAGATTGATTCTGTCTTGCAGGGTAACATGTTTCCTACAGGTGAAGTTGTTGTCGATGAAGTTGTTTATGCCGCTAATGCGCTTGACATCCCGGTTGCCCCAAACATTCCATCCATTGAGCAGCCCTTGTCCTTAGAGTTGAAACAACTCCCTGAAAACCTGAAATATGCTTATTTGGAGAGTAATGAAAAACTCCCTGTTATAATTTCTTCTAACCTTGATTTTGATCAAGAAAATAAGCTTTTGTAGGTTTTGAAGAAGCACAAGAAGGCGATTGGGTGGACATTAGTCGACATCCTGTATTAGTCCTTCCATGTGTATGCACAGGATTTTGCTTGAGGATGGTGCGAAACAAGAAGGGCAGCCCCAAAGGAGGCTTAATCCTTTGATCCTCGATGTGGTGAAGAAAGAGGTAACCAAACTCTTGCAAGCAGGTTTCTACTAGCCCACTGTTTTTAAAGATGCTTATGAGACTTACCGCACTTGTAAAGAGTGCCAGATAGCAGGTACAACCATCACTCGTAAGAGTGAAATGCCTCAGCAACCTATGCTTTTTTGTGAAGTATTTGATGTACGGGGAATCGACTTCATGGGTCCTTTTCCTGTATCATTTGATTTTCTCTACATTTTATTTGTTGTTGATTACCTTTCAAAGTGGGTAGAAGCTATCCCCACTAGGACTAATGATTTAAGAGTTGTTGCAGATTTTGTCAAGTCCAATATCTTTTGCAGGTTTGGAATACCCCAAGCCATCATAAGTGACCAAGGCATTCACTTCTGTAACCGCACCATGGAAGCTTTGCTCTGAAAGTATGGAGTTGTGCACAGAGTCTCTATTGCATATCACTCACAAACTAATGGGCAAGCTGAGATCTCAAACAAGGAGATCAAACAGGTTTTAGAGAAAATGGTGCAACCAAACAGGAAGGATTGGAGCCACCGTCTAGAAGACGCACTTTGGGCTCAAAGAATAGCTTTCAAGACACCCATAGGGATGTCTCCTTATCGACTTGTTTTCGGTAAGGCATGTCACCTTCTTGTAGAGATAGAACACTGTGCTTATTGGGCGGTGAAAAGTTATAACTTGGAAATGCAACAAGCAGGTATTGAAAGAAAACTCCAATTACAACAGCTTGAAGAGTTTAGGCTAGAAGCTTATGAAAGCTCTAGGATTTATAAAGGGAAAACCAAACACTTCCATGATAAAATGATTTCTAGGAAGGAATTCTCTGTGGGCCAACAGGTCTTACTGTTTAACTCCCGCCTTAAGCTTATGGCTGGGAAACTTTGATCCAAATGGATTGGCCCTTTTGTTATTACTAATGTTCTCCCTTATGGTGCAATAGAAATTAAAAGTGCAGTCTACTGACAAAGTTTTCAAGGTTAATGGGTAGCGCTGAAGCTATTCCATGAAAGTTCAATGCTCGAAGATGCAACCATAGAAGAGCTTTCTTTGAAAGCGCCCAACTACACTGCAACTTGATCAGGGGGCACCCTTTCCTTTCTCTCACTCTTACTTTATAATTGAGTTCTTTTCATTGAGGACAATGTATGTCTTAAGTGTGGGGGAGGGAACCATTTGTTTTTGTTTTTGTTTGTTTTTGCTTTAAAAAAAAATGGAAAATGCATGTTTTTTCGTTGATTATCTTGCTACAATTGTGAGTATTCTCTCTGTTCTTTGTCAAAAGACTTGTGGTGTGATGTGATTGATTCTTTTTGCACATTCTTAGTTTGTATGTTTGACTAAACCCTAAATTGTACATCACTAATGGAAGATCACTAACCCTTGTGAGATTTTGAGCCTAATAATGGATAACATAAAAAATCCATCTCTTTCTTTCTTGTGTGATTTCACTCATGTTTGTTAGTCTCTAGAACTTGAATTAACTCTTGTTGAAGCTTTTTGTTTACTTGTGCACACTGAAATGATAAAGGCATCTTGTTTTGGTTATGAATTGCACTACTATTACGTCCTTGTCCTTAAAATGGAATAATGAGATATTGCCCTCTTTCTCGCTGAGACATGGTCTTCGTCAGGGAGACCCAATGTCACCTTATCTCTTTCTGCTATGCATGGAAAAGCTAGCACTTCTCATTCAGGAGAAAGTGAGTAGTGGGGATTGGCAACCAGTTACGATCTCCAGAGGTGGTCCTAAGATATCACATTTATTTTTTGCCGATGATTGCCTGTTGTTCACTAAGGCGTCAGCAAATCAAGTGCAGTTGGTCCAAGATGTTATCCGTCTATTTTGTCTTGCTTCTGGCTTGAAAGTCAATAGTAAAAAATCTAAGTTCTTCGTTTCTAAGAATGTTCCACGTAACAAAATCCAGCAATTCACCACTATATTAGAGTTCCAACACACTCATAATCCAGGCAGATACTTGGGGTTCCCTCTCTTGGTAGGTAGGACCACTAAGGCAGATTTTGCCTCCCTCACAGATCGTGTCAATAGCCGCATTGCAGGTTGGAAGGGCCAACTCCTTAGCCGTGTTGGCAGAGTAACTTTGGCTATGTCAGTTATATCTGCTATCTTCTCCTACTCTATGCAAAACCTATGGATCCCGGAGGGAATTTGCAATAAAATTGACTCTAGGTTAAGGTGCTTCATCTGGGGAGGGAATCACAATCATTGGGTAGATTGGTCTACGATCTCTAAAACTTGTGCCAAAGGAGGTTTGGGCCTTCGTCGATGTCGCCAAGCTAACATTTCCCTACTTGGAAAGCATGTGTGGGATCTTTTGCACTGCAAGGATAAGTTATGGGTTCGCTTAATATATGCGAAATATATTGGCCAAAAGAATATTCTTCACCTTAAGAATTCCATAAATAGCTCGTATGTTTGGTCCTCTATCATGAAAGCCTTATCTCATCTCAAACAAGGTTTCACGTTTAGGATTGGAGACGGGGATTGCTCCTTTTGATTTGATCCTTGGTTAAAGGAGGGACCATTGTATGGCATGGTAGATGAGGTCCATGAAAAGGACATGCAATTACGCGTTAAGGATGTCTATTTTAATGGCTATTGGCACTTTGACGTCCTTACTACAACCTTGTCCCAAGACATTCGGAACACCCTTCCGTACTTGTTTCTTAATCCTTCTATGCCGGATATTATTAGGTGGAGTGCATCTAGCTCAGGAAGGTATGATACAAAGTCCACCTATGCGTGGTTGAGCCGAGAGCCTGCTTTTCATCTTACCTGTATGGAGTTCTGGTCGTGGGTGTGGAAGTCCAGGCTACCTGAGAATGTTAAACACTTTATTTGGCTCACCTATAGAGGGAGTCTTCCTACTAACTCTTTCCGCTTCATGCGGCGTATTACTACTTATTCTTCTTGTTGTAGGTGTGGAGATGTCAATGAAACATGGATTCACATCCTTTGCGATTGTCCCTATGCATGTAAGGTGTGGCAATACATCCGGTTGCAGTATGGTCTTGATTTCTTCATTGATGATCTTTGCATCTTGGCTCGAAGTAACATTCAAAGAAATTTTCAGCTCTTATTCGGCATCACTTGCTGGATGATTTGGCGTGAGCGAGGAATGAGGTGGTTTTTAACCATATAGTTTGGCCAGACTGGTATATGCATAACCAGATAAGTTCTCTTCTACATCTAGCCAAAGGGACAAGCTCGACCAGTTCGACCAACTCATCCTCAACAGATAGGATACTGGTTAATTGGGAACCTCCTCCGCAAAACTACATCAAGATCAATACGGACAGTAGTTCCTTTGGTAATCCTGGCTTGTCAGGTTTTGGTGGCGTTCTACGAGATTTTGCAGGCAATTGGATCACGGGTTATATGGGCAATTGTGGTTTTACTTCAAACACTACCGCTGAGCTGTGTGCTATTTTCCATGGCATTAAACTTGCCCACACAAAAGGTTTCTCTAATGTTATTTGTGAGACGGATTCTATCACTTCTTTGAAATTCATCATTGAGGGGGCTCGACGTTGTTCATCTTCATGCAGGTGTGGTTTCGGCCATTCGTGATTACATACAACTACCTTGAAATATTAGTTTTAAGCATACGCTTAGACAAAGAAATAATGTGGCAGATATTCTTGCTAAGTCAGGAGTCAAATCCTCCTCCCCGTTTATTTTATTAAATTCTTGTCCAACTTCAGCTTCGAATTACTTAGTTGCTGATGCCTCAGACACTCTCTTTTGTAGGTCTTAGTGCCATTTTTTAAATTTCTTTATTCATCAAATTTTTTTTTGAAAGATGTATTGAATTAGGATTGTTTAAGATTTTAATGACTTTTTTTTTTTTATAAAAATGTATGGGATATTCAATCAGAATTGTTAAATAATAAAAAACAAATGGTATTCAATTAAGATTATCAATATTTTTTTTTAGAGAACAATGAAATCTTGTGGTATTTGAGATTTTGAATAACTTAAAAAAAGTCATCTGTTATTCAAAATCATAGAAATTTTATGAACTTTTTTTTTAATTAGATTTTGATAGATTTTATGAACTTTTTAGTTGATCATATAAATACCAAACCCAACAAACAACCCCACTAAGTACGAGAGACTTTTCTTTCTCATCACATACTTTTTATTTCATTCTCCATGTTTTTAAGGTAATGATTTAATCTCTCACCTACATCTATTTCAATGTAAGACTTTTCATATGATCCTGATACTGATGTGTTCATATCCAAATCATGTAGTTCACTATCTCATTTTCCTTTTTAGGTTCATAAATTCCTAATGAAATGAAAATCTTCATAGGAGAAGTAGATCTAAGCTTTGGGAAAGTTTTAACTCAGCTAGGACAAACAATCAAGTTAAAATACATTTTTAAACTATTGCAATTAATTTTGAAAAAATATACAACTTAATAGAAAAAACAGAAAGCAATGTTTGGGATGTTATAAAAAGAAATCCCAAATTTATTCACATGTAACTGATAAAGAATGTTTATTTTGTATATTGTTCAAGTTAAGCAAATGATTAATGTTTTGATCATTATGTCTTTTTTTTTTTACTAATGTTTTGTTATTATTGTTCGTTATTACTTTATGAAAATTTGTGACTTTGATTTATAATTCATTATTGGCATGTGAGAGGGTTCATCTCATGATGGCTTGTAATTAGTTTATATTTGATAATATTTTCAAGCATACTCTTGTTGGCTTGTGTTTAATAATTTTAAATGTTTTTTTTTTTTTAGAAATCAATAAAGTCTTTTCAAATCTTATAAATCCATGAAATCCTTTTAAATTCTATATTTTAAATCCAAATTACAAAATCCTAATCACAAAAGTCTTTTTAAAAAAATATTAATAGTTTTTAGTTTCTTGCAAAATTTTAAAAATCTTTTAAGACTTTTTTATTAAAAAAAAATATTTTAAAATCTTAATTCAATATATCCTTTTATTATAAAAAATTTGTACGATTAACGATTACGTTAATAGCTGTGTACAATTATCTTGATTTATCACTCACTTCCACTTATTGGAATTGGTGTGCTTAACCTTTACATATGTTTTTAGTTTTTGGTTTTAGTAATTTAAATTTAAATTTATTTTTTTATTCTTTTAAATATGATAAATGTTATTGATGATTTTTTTTTTCAAAATATATAAATGGAATAAAATGCTCCTACATCGTCAACAGTATAAAGTTATTTTACATCATTGATTAATTAAAATCCATTGTTACAATGACTTTTAAAATAATTTTATAAAAATCAACTATTTTATCATTAATGGATGGTTGTAATTGATTGACGGTATAATGAAGAACAAAAATTACCACAATTGTAAAATCCATATGCCTTGATAATTTGAACAAAATAAACAAAAATAACATTTATCATATTTAAAAGATTAAAAATAAAAAATTTCATATTTAAAGATTAAAAAAAAAATTTGATTTTAAGTACTCAAAAAAATAAACATCAAATTTAATGGACTAAAAATATACTCCTTTAATTCCATTTATAAGCAAAAAAAACAACTTTTTTTTTTCCTTTTTACAAGCAAAAATTGATTTTTTAAACTTGTTGACGTATGTTTTGCTCAAAATACTATTCTTTTGTAGAGCAATGAGAGGAAAAAATAATTTTAAAAAGATAAAATTTAATATATTTAACTATTTTTTTAATATGTGTATAAGATTTTTTTAGTTGTGAATGAAATATATATATATATATATATATATATATATATATATATATATATATTAGAATTAAAAATATATTCAAGTGATAGGAAACATTTAATTGTTAAAAATTATTATTATATACAATAATGAGTAAAAAGTTGCCAGGTGGGATATCCTAGTGCACAGCGCACACGCTAGTGGGAGGGATAAAAAGTAATATAAAATTTACAAAATAAATATTGACATTTAAAGAATTATAAAATTATATTTATCATATTGTTTCAAAAAAATAATTTTACATTATTAGAAAAAAATATAAAATATAAAATACTATAAATTCTAGTATTTAATTTCATTGTACATGAAACATAATAATTAAAAAATACTATGAATTTAAAGGTGTTATATAAAGTTTATTAACTTTTATAAAATAATTTTTGAAACTCATACAAAATGGAGAGTCGTGATTAGAGGTTGGTATATAAAATAGAATTCGTAGACACGTTCGTTTAGTCGGCATATTCACGAATGATTTACTTTTTAAAAATTCATATAATTATAGAAAAATTTAAATTTAGCCCCAACTCATCGATTTCCCAAACTTAATCTGTCAGTTCACATGTTGATTTTTGACTCTTGGAAAGCTTGTAATGTTAAGACTTCATATTTAATCTAGAAGGTTTGAATATTTGATCTTGTTAAAAATGTTGGTATATTTTAGTTTGCTAGATTTTAACTTTACCAAAGAACAACATTATCCCATAGTTTGATAATTTTTTCATTGCTTTATTTTGACTTTTATAAATTACTACTTGTTCGCAGTCCAACCCGTGTATTAGCGGATTTCATGGATAGAATAAAAAATACTATTTATTTTCAATGACACACACCACTTATCCAACCATATAAAACACGGATTTTATGAATAAAACCTATTGAATTGATCCGTATATCCTCTCTTAACTGTAGTTACTTGTTTAACCGTATTTAAATTCAAATACTATTTATATTTATTTATTTGTATTTAAGATAATATATTAAAACGACTTCTTTTATTGCACCAAAAAATCTGACTTTTTTTTTTCATTGAAAATCAAGTGGCATTTATATAGTAGATAATGTGTCTTCCCTCGATAACCTAATTTTCAATGAAAAAAATAAAAGAAATCAATTTAATATATTATTTGAAGTACAAATATCTATAATAAATATATAAATAGTAGTTGAATTTAAACGTTCAAATAATCACAGTTATTAATAAAATATTTTACAGTAACACATCTAAATTCATAATATTTTCTAATTATTACATTTTATGAAAATTTATAAAGTATTTTAAAATTTAGAATTTTTTACAATAACATAAAATAAATTTTTTGAGACAATATAATAATTTAATTTTATAATTATTTTAAATGTCAATATTTAATTTTGTAAATTTTATATAATTTTTTATGCTCTTACTAGCCACCTACCTTGAGGCACATTTCAAAAACATTTCAAAATCATTGCTCCCAGTCTCCCACGGAGCATACCTCGCAATAACCATTTATTTATTTTGATTATTAATGGCGTTAATTGTTGTTGCACTCCTACCAAGGCAGGGGTGGAAAACGGGCCACCCTGGCTAAAATTGGGGGTGGATTGGATCCACCATAAACGGGACGGGGCAGGGATGATTGACTAGGGTAAACCTATTCGTCATTAGGTGGATTAGCATTGGCCTATAAACTTTTAATTTAAAAAATAAAATAAAATATATATATATATATATATATATATATATATATTATATTTTAAATTATTATAATAACAAGATAAATTAGATAATAAATATAAAGTAATATTTTTGTTAAAAAATTATGTGAATTTTTATATTTATTTCATTTTAATTAATTTTTTTATAATAAAGAATATTAATTAGTTTATTTTTTTGATTTTTTATTGTGTTATTATTTAATTTATTATTCATGTGTGATGATTTGTTTATTATAGGTTGACACTTTTAATTAAATAATTAAAAATCATATATATGAAGAAAAAAAAGTAAACTCAATCACATAAACTTATGTTTTAAATTAGAATACCAAATTACAAATTAGTCTTAGAGCAATAATATTTTTATATCCAGTTTTTTCTTACACTCTACCAACACCTCTTATTTTTTTTTATTTTTTTCTTCATATACCATCATATCACCTATCATATCTATATTTTTTTTTCTTTTTTTTATTAGGTGTCAACTAACATTTAAAATGTAAAAATATCTTTATTCTTAGTCTTAAATTACAAATATTAAAAAATAAAAATAAAAATAGACGGGTTAACGAGTTAGGACACTCCCTTCTCCCATTTTTTTTTTTGACAAACTAGCGAATTGACCTACAAATCACAACTCATTTTTTATTCGAACAATAACATATCACAGTACCCGTGTCCCTCGTTATTACTATTTACTACCATTCCGTACCTACCTGCTGCAACTCTGCGCAAGTGCATATAAAAAAAAACTTTATAGAGAAGGCAGTCAATCGTGAGTTATATAATCATTCCAAATCAGAATCAAATCTGAATCATAAGTGCGGTTTAATTAATTAATCACATGTTTTCAATCAACTTCTTCATAAGCACTCTTAAAAAAAATCTTATAACCTAAAATTCGTTCAAACATAAACTAAAAATTTGATTACAGAAAAGCGATCACGAGAAAATAAACTAATTTGTATAAACTAATTTTAACTTAAAGGAGATATTTATTTTATTTTTTTATCCTATAAATACTTATGAAATAAAATATTCAAAAAAAAATTGTGAAATTTTTTATTCAAACATACTTTTATTTTTCTTAAAGTTTCAATTTTGCTATTTGCACCCCTCTTTCAATAAATACTATCATAAAAATATATAAAAAATGCTTAATTATAATTTTTGTCTTACTATTTTTTTTAATTTGTAATTTTACATTCTTTAGTTTCCAATTCACAATTTTGATTTTCTATTTTTGAAATCAAATACTTTTGATCCAACTGCTAATTTAAAGGCGTTAATTATTAAGTTTAACGTTGACTTTTTTTTACTTTATTATTAATTATTTAATTAAAATTAATTACTTTAACTTTTTTACTAATGACACAATTATCTTTTTTTATTTCTAAGTTATTCTTTGATCTAATTAGTTAAATTAAATAAAAAATTATGTGAATTCTGAGAAAGTTAAGATTTAAACATACACCTCTTCAATAATTATTGTGAAACATTTATATATATAAATCTTTCACATAAATTTTATTTACTATCATATATTTATATATTTATGATTTAAATAAGTTTCCATCCCTGTAATTTTTTTTTTTTTTACTTTGAGTCCTTATGATATATGTTGAGGTGGTATTACGTCATCACTTAACTAACAATTGAGGTGATGTTATGTCATCGGTAGGGACAAAAACCTAAAAAAAAAATATTATAAGAATAAAAAATATAACAATAATTTTAATGGGATCCAAAGTAAAAAAAATTAAAATTATAGGGATCTAAAACTTATTTAAATTTAAATTTATTTATTGTTTTTTGTATTCTCAACAAAAATTTAATAATTTGAATAAAAATAAAATGAATGGAGTGATTTAAAAAATAAAAAGTGAAATATATAAAAAAAATTATAACTAATAATAGGACATGTTAAAAAATAAATGAATAATAATTTAAATAACTTTTAATAATATTAAATATTAATAAAATAAACTTTTATAAATTTTAAATTTGTATATAATAAATATTTCTAATTTTTATCAATATAGGCCGAGTCTTAGGGTCAACTAGTGACCTATTGATTCAAACAATGACCCAGTTTCTTGACCAGTTCTATCACCGGTCCGATTTTTAAAACTATGACAAAGGGACTATGAAAGAAATGTCGAGATATCAAAGTTATTTAAATTATTCTTCATTTATTTTTTAACATCTCCTATTATTAGTTGTAAATTATTTTTTTTATAAATTTCACTTTTATTCAAATTATTAAATTTTTGTTGAAAATACAATAAATAATAAATAATAAATAAATATACGATAATAAATAAAATTTACGTGATATATATATATATATATATAAATAAATGTTTGATAAGTATTATTGATAAGAATATTGATTTAGTGATTATTTTGGCATTTAAAACTAAAGAGGTATAGATTTGAATCTTAACTTTTTCAAAATTCAGCAACTTTTTATTTAAATTAACTAAAACTGCAATTAAACCTAAAAAAAAATAGAGATACACTTAATAAAAGAGGGGTATAACAAGAAATATTGGCAAAAAAAATTATCAAATTCAAACATTTTAAATAATTTAGAGACGAAATTAAAAAATTTAAAAAATAAATTGAACCATTATTTTTAATTTAAAAATTAAAATATATATTAAAAAAATAAAATGATAAATATAACCATATAGGTCCACATTTGTACACTTTATTTTAAATCAAAACTTTAATTTCAATTTAGTTTTATTCTATTTCGTTATACTCTACCAAACCCACCACTATAAATTCTGTCGCATGAAAAATATGCTATTCTATGATCTTTAAACGTGTCCTCTATTTATCTATAATTGTTTCTCAAGTTTTGGAGGATGTGTCAATGCAGCAAAAATAGTAATACAAAACAACAATATTTTATCATTTTAAATAACGAGATTAAAATCATAATAACATGTTTTTATTAGATTTTTGTGTTTATTTCAAAATTATATAGTTAACATGAAAAGATTTATTAAAAAACTACAATTAAAATTATGTTGATAATTTTTTCAATAGCAATTATATAATAATATTTTTTAGTATATTGTTTACAATTTAAAATACATATCTTATATGATATTATTATTTAATTTGACTACTATGTTAAATCACTAAGTTGATTTTTTTTTATCATTAAAGAATTTATAATCTTCACGCATTTTGTTTAATTAACTGAGTTAGATTCCGTTTAACAATACAATATAAAATCAAATAGACATTAATTAATAATACATAATATAGATTTGTAATATGATGTAAGAAAATATGAACAAATCATAAAAAAATAATATAATAATTCTATCTTAAATTTATTATATATTTATAATTAATAATTTAAAAGTATTGTCATACACGGATTATTAGACTAGCATATAGAAAAAAAGTAAGACACTAACTACTTCGTTTCTTTATTATCAGCTATAAAAACATAATATTTTTCTTCTTTTTATAAACAAAATTTAATTTTTTAAACTCATTTAATGATATATTGTTTAATATATATTTTTTTAATTTTCAATAAAAAAAATTATCCATGTGTGAGAGTATAATTAATATATCTTAAAAAAATAAAAAAAATAAAGAAAATAACATAAAAAGGAAAAAAAAAAAAAAGGAAAACGTAACATGAAAAAGACACATATGTTAAAAGAAAAACTAAAAAAGAAAAAAATGAGTATAGTAATTAATAAAAGAAAACTTATTTTCTTACGTAGAATAAATATATAATAAAATAAAGGAAATAAAAACAAAGAAAAAAGTAGTAGAAGAGAAAGAAAAAAAAAAAATAGAAAGAGAAGGAAAACTGAGATTGAGAAAGGAAGGAAAAAAAGAAGATAGAAACATATGTAAAAATTTAAAAATAGCAAGTGTGTCTTACATGAAAATATATCATCTATGTACGGGAGAGTTTTTTATTAAAAAACCTATCCACGTTTTTCGCACGCTACCAAAAGCCATTTTTCCTATTTCTTTGATACGATCTTTCTTCTCTTATTTTATTGTTAGTTAAGATCACCTTTCATATCAAACTTAAAGCGACAACTACAACTACAATACGCTAACTACTAACTAATCTATTTTACGAGCATTTCTCTCTCTATAAATAAGAAAGCATAACCATGCATTTAACCAATACAAAATGACGCTGAAAGCTATTTTTCTTCCTTTTTTATCAACTAGCCACCTAATTCCCGTAGTGGACATTGCGAGGGTCTTCGCCATGCATGGCGTGGATGTCACTATAATTACCACACTAGCAAACGCCGCCGTTTTCCAAAGCTCCATCGACCGCGATTCTAGTCGCGGTCGTTCCATTCGAACCCACGTTGTTAAGTTTCCACAGGTACCAGGTTTGCCAGAAGGAATGGAGACCATGAACGCCGACACTCCTCAACACTTTCAGAGCAAAATCGGGGAGGGACTATCCATTCTCAAAGGGGAATTGGAACAACTGTTCCGTGATATGAAACCTGATTTCATTGTCACGGACATGTTCTACCCTTGGACTGCTGATGCCGCCGCTGAGTTGGGAATTCCGAGGTTGGTTTATAACGGTGCAAGTTACTTTGCCCACTGTGCAATGAACTGCATTGAGGAGTTTGCACCCCATGCTAACGTGGATTCGGATACCCAGAGCTTTGTGCTATCTGGGTTGCCCCACGAGTTGGAGATGACGCGTTCTCAGTTACCGGATTGGCTCAGAGCACCAACTGGCTACACTTATTTCAAGAAGATGATAAAAGAATCCGAGAAAAAGAGCTACGGATCGCTGTTCAAAAGCTTTCATGAGTTCGAGGCTCCTTACGAGGAGCATTACAAGACTGTCATGGGTACCAAGAGTTGGAGCATTGGGCCCGTTTCGTTATGGGTGAACCAAGATGATTCGGATAAGGCTGCCAGGGGAGGATCACATGCCAAAGAAGAAGAAAAGCTACTAATTACGTGGCTTGATTCTAAGAAAGAGGATTCTGTTCTCTACGTGAGCTTTGGGAGCATGAACAAGTTCCCCACCGCACAACTTGTTGAAATAGCACATGCACTTGAAGTTTCTGGCCATGATTTCATCTGGGTGCTTAGGAAAACCGAAGATGATCATGATAATGATGAAGCTAATATGTTTTTTCTGGAGGAATTTGAGAAGAGGGTGCAAGCAAGCAACAACGGCTATTTAATATGGGGTTGGGCACCGCAACTTGTTATACTGGACCATCCTGCCACTGGAGCTGTGGTGACTCACTGTGGGATGAACACTGTGTTTGAAAGTGTCATCGCAGGTTTGCCAATGGTGACTTGGCCTATTTTTTCGGAGCAGTTTTTCAATGAGAAGTTGCTGGTAGATGTGATAAGAATTGGAGTGTCAGTTGGTGCAAAAAAATGGAGAAACTTGAATGATTTTGGGAGTGAGGTAGTGGAGAGAGAGGACATAGGAAAGGCTATTGCTTTATTGATGGGTGGAGGGGAAGAGTCTGCAGAAATGAGGAAGAGAGTCAAATCTCTCAGCGACGCTGCAAAGAAAGCAATCCAGCTTGGTGGCTCTTCTCACAATAATTTGAAAAATCTAATTGAGGATCTCAACTCATTCAAACTTCAAAAGGTTAATCACAAAGCGGAGGTAATGGGATAGGGAGAACTGTAACACCTATACCTATAGAGACGTACGGATGCAGACCCTCGTGAGTTATGGAATGGTAACAAAATCAAGTTTGTTTGTTGTTATTGTTGTTTTTTTTTTTAATGTAATATGTACGGGGCTAGCTATAGAATTATCAGCTACCAAGAATAAAGAAATAAAATTGGATGGTATCTTTTAGTTTTCACTAATTTTAAGTTTAGTTTATCCCTCTTTCTCTTCATCTTCCAGCTAAAAAGATTCATGTCTGTGCCAACGGCCTTGTTATTTAGGCTTTATTTATTCCTGCATCCCATACAACTTGAATAAACGAAGAATGACTGGTTTATTTAAAATTATAACAAGTGAATATTATATAATTAATTATTTTATATTTTATTTTAAATAAAATTAATTTAGATAAATATATTAAAAATATATATAATTAATTATTTTATTAAAATAAATAATTTTTTTAAAAATAAACTAGTACAATAAATTTTCAACGTATGCACTGGGGCTACCCGTAACATGGTCCCACCACCGGAGAACCTGAAATGATAGCCTTCGAAGTACACCAGTTCTGGTTCTTCTTCTCGACAGTGATCTCCATGTGCCGAACGTACGTGACCCACACGGCATCGTGGCTCGCCGACTAACGCATGTGCATGCAGTACCCATACGATTATGGATTAAAATAGGCGTTCCGCACCCGTAGATATCGCAGATAAAATTTGAAATAGTTACTTAACAGATGCCTTTAATCCTGTTACTAAGGATTTCTTGCATTTAAATGTACAGGACATATAAATAAAACTCTAATTAATTAAAGATATTTTAGAGATCATTAATGATAAAGAATTAATTAAACTTTGTTTATATTCTAATTCAATTAACATGTTATTTTTTTTCTTATATTTCAGTCCGGAATTAATATATCCTAAAACATATATGTAATGGACAATTGTTATATGTATTAAGGATTAAAATCATAATTAATCTATTATTTTATTGATTAGTTTTTGAGATATTTGTAGTTATGAAATAATTTAATTGATTACTGTAACAATTTTTGTATTGAGTTGGTCAGACTTTTATATATATATATATATATATATATATATATATATATATATTTATTTATTTATTTATGATGTAAAAGCCTATGTTATACTCATGTATACTCTCATAAATTTAAGTAAGGAGAGATTATAATTTTTTTTAAAAAATTGAAAATAAAATTAAAAAAATATATATTTAATATAAAATTTATTAAAAAAAAATAAATATAAAATTTATTAATTTTTTTAAAAATTAAAAATAAAATCTGTCAATCATATTATATCATCTACTAATAAAAAAAAAGTTATTAACTTAAAAATTTATTTTTTTATTTTATACATATACATAAGCCCCCCCCCCCCCCCCCAAAATCCGTCCCTGCTTATATTCTTACGACTGGAGGGCACAGTTGGTCTTTTGAGTTCGCGGATAGGCACTACCCATGTTCGCTCGCACCCGTTGCCATTCCTACGATGCTGAAATCTGGTTGTATGTCCTCGCATGGGTTGTACTCTACCAGGGTCCAGAGATGCCTTGCACGGGTCGGGGGAAAAGTGAGTGGCGGAGAAATGAGTGTGTTTGGGTTTATGGGGTGCAGGAACAAAAAGAGTGTAAAAAAAGAATAAGAGTGCAATAAGTTAAAAAGAGGTGGAAGAAGAAAAAAGAGGAATGCAAGAAATAATTATTGTAGAGAAATAACTAAGAGGCAGCCATCGCAGCCCCTTATCCCTCATCGCCCAGTTGACCAATTCTATTTTGGCATTTACTTTCTGCAGCCCCCAATTTTCACTAACTTGGTGGTGCAGAAAGTAAAATCCTTCTATTTTTCTCCCTTCTATAAACCATTAATCCCTAACCCCCTATTTCCCACTGCTCAAACCAACCCCTCTATAATTAGTGATCTTATGGGCTCCACAACCACATGCATGTTGAGTCGCCGAGCATTGCTCAAATGCACCATGGCATTGAATGAACTCTCAATTACAAGATTTTGGTTGTGGTGTTTGCGATCTTGTCAATTATTGGTAATTGTGGTGGTTGAATTTATCAATGTGGTGAGACGATGATTGGTGGCGATTTGGTAAAGCCATTCTTTTTTTAAGATTTTTTTATTTGATTATTATTCCCATTTTATCCCTAATACATAAAAAAAACATTTTGTGTAGCAAATAAGCTATTGGTATGTCAGAATTAATTTCACACTTTGTTTAGGCGAAATTCATATTTTAAAAATATATTTTTTGACAAAAGTATTTAGGTGAGATGGGTTATGAGACTCACCAAAATTAGAGTAGAATCAAGATGACACATTTCAAGATTCAAATATTGCTTACAAAAGTATTTGCATATTATTCATCAAGAAACTCCTCATATTGGTAAGATTTTGGGATGAGTCTACCGAACTGATCCTTTTTTATATATTTAAAATATCTTTAATCTAACATTTTAATTAGAGTTGTTAAAAACTTAAAATGAGTTGGATCCAACAGATTGGGCCCAAAAGGAATTTGATCAATGTAGCCCGGTTTCATGGGCTAGGTTGAGCTCAATAATTATAGGCCAAAATTCAAATTGACCTATTTATTTTTGTCCATTATTATTTTTTAAAAAAAAATTATACAAATTTAGACAAAACCTATAAAAAAATTAGGCCAGACCATACTATTTTTTCACGCATTGGCTGACGGACAAGGCCGTGTCTGGCTGCCATTTTATCAGCTCTAATCTTGATTTAAATTCACGAGTTTCTCTCGAATTTCGTATTATTAATTTATATGTCCGTAAATATGGGTTTCGAGTTTCGACCAACAAACCCATTAAGTCTCTATATATAAGCCCAACCTATTACCCGACAACACATGGATTGGGTCCATTTCTATATATTGTTATTTATATGAGTTTGTATATATAATAATGATAGGAATAGATAGATAGATGGTTCCTCTAGCTAGGGCCTCTATTCATCCCCAAAGTAAGAAACTAGCTAAGTGTCAAAAAGAATTATCCCCATTAATGTTTAGCTCCTACAACAACATTTTGACCCGGAATAACAAAACAAAACAAAACAGTATATATATTTGACCTTTTTCAATGCATAGCCATGTACGTGAGGAATGCGTTTGGATTGTAGTTATAGTAAGAGGACATGAGAGAAACTATAAGAAAAGACAAGGCTGGCTAGTTTTGTGAAGAGAAGAAAATGCCGCCGCCGCAGTTCAAATGTTGTGTGCGTGCGTGCGTGCGTGCGTGCGTGATGAATTGAAGGAGACCTTCGTCTTCGTGTAGCAGCATGAAAACTATATATGAGTTGTCACTAAAAAGTCTCACCATAGTCCTTGTCTCCAAATGCTTTTTATTGAAAAATACATACATACGGGTTTCAATTCACATCCTTACTTGCAATGTTGTGTTGTGTCAATTATTTATATGTACATGTTGCTGCTACTTGGCGTTTAATAATATCTCCCTATATATATATATATGTTGCTGACCTAGGAGTAGAATGAATAAGCGTTTGTTGTTTGAATGTGAATATATTTTTAAACTAAAAGATATTTTAAAATAGTGGACGGGTTTTGTTTTAATTAAAAAACTAGCAGTAGTTATTTTGTTTGACTGTGTTTGTATCCTGCGCTTCAATATTCTTAAAGACTAAGCAGAGAGCAGTACTGTTATGGATGCAGGCTCTTATCCTTTTATATTACACACCATAATTCTTTAAGTTTTCTCACTTGGTTTCTTCTACTTTGGATCTTTGTCTAAAAGAATGCCAACAAAATAGAAACCAACAAAGAAAACGATGATTGGGACTTCATTACATAAAAAAATATTTATTTTATTTGTTTTGGGGGTCCCTTCTCATTGATTAACCAAAAAATAAACACAGATTGATTGATGTTAATTAAGATTAATTAATGTATAGCCATATATATCAGCAACACCACAACTTCACCAACTTCCATATCCACATAAGGATTATAAATCTAGAAATTAGGTGTATGAACCGAAGCTTTGTTAGCCTGTTTATATGCTTGTCACTGGTTTGACTACATAAGGAATAAAATATTATTATTATTATTACTTTTAAAAAGTGTAAGGTTGAAGTGTATTTTACTCTAACAATTATATTTCTACACTTTGTTTTTTTCTATATTCCACCAACAATTCTTATTCTTTTTATCTTTTTTTATTCTTTACTCTCCCATGTTAATTTATTTGCGTATATTAAGGAGGGAAAGGAGTTCGGATTTTAGCATTTCAACTAATCTAAAAGCATCTATAATGTATGCTTGCTTATATTAATTATTTATATGAGTTTTGTAGATCTTATAATTTTATGTAAATTTAAAACTCTATTAAAAAATTTACTGGTAAGGTTACTTAGAAAAGTATTTAATTTAATTTTATGGTATTATAGTAATTAAAAAAATATTATTTATGATAATAATTTTTAAACAATCTTAAATAAGCACCTTCATATCATTTGTCTTAATAATAAAAAAAATATTAAACAATATTACTTAGAGTTAAGAAATTCATTTAATATTACACCTTAAGTTATTCTTAACACTATAATTTACTGTTTGTTAGTTTGTAAAACTTGAGTTTCTATTAATTAGTTTTATGATGTTTTTTTATTCATAAAATAAAAAGCACATGAATAGTAGTATTGTTTAGAAACTTGTCAAGGGATTTTTTTAAAAATGAAATTTAATATTAGGTGAGTAAACTCATTTAATATGTAAATTTTAGGGGATAGATCCGACTAGATATTTCATAGCCAATATCTAACAATAATCTCTCCCTAATTAAAAAGAATAAAAATCTACTATACTATTATACGGTAATTAAAATTAAGATAAGGCGGCTACAATATGAAGTAGCAGAAAAAAAGTTAGACGACATGCTTAAAGTTGTAGTAGTCCCGGTATAAACTTGACCCTTTTATGACTCACAAAATTTGACTTTATGATCTCTAGTAAATATCAATGCCAAAAATAATACTCGATTTAAATAAAGAAAAGACAGCAAGGCATAGAAATGGAATAAAACTGTCTTGAACAAAATGATTATGAAAAAAAAAAACTTGATAATATTAATAATAACTATCCCTGTCAAAAGACCTCATAATTCCCGAAAAGCACACATTTCACTTTATTCTATTCTATTCCATGGTAATATCTCAGAAAAAAAGGTGTATGATGCAGTTGACAGTGATTTTGTTTCCACAGGATCCACGGTCTAGAATTCAGCAAGTAAGTAAAGTTCACTCACTCACTCACTCTGATCCTAAAAAAATTCCTTTGTGATTTGTTTATCCATAGTGGTTGGATTAGGTCCTGTCTTGGGTCTTCTGATTGTGATTTTCCCCACTTTATAAAAAAATGACCAAAATACCCCCTGATGTGACTTTTGGGAAGGACCAGCCAGAGCCAGCCACTGCATGCAATGCAACAACAGTTACAGAAGGGAAGGAGGAGGACCTCATCCCAAGTCAGCCAAACACAGCACATAGAGTTTCAGAATCCTTTTTTGCCCTTTCCATGTCAGTGACCCTAAACGGTAACAGTACAGTACACTCTGCCTCCGCTGAATTTCAGACAAACAGTGTCATTCACCCCCTCATCGAATCACTCATCAGGTGTTTTGTTTTCCACTTTACAAAACAAAACAACTAACTATATATATATATATATATATATCAATCCAACAAAAACAAACCAACATCCTTACATTTACATATTCCTTTCTTACTTACCAATTACCATTTACTTGTTAAGTGTTACTAGTAACTGATAGTATTTCTTAATTACTTTCCATATATCTTTCTTTTACCAAGGCTTCTATTTATTACTATTATTTATTATTATTCTCTGTTTATTAATTGGTTTTACGGTTTCATGGTAATTCATTGATTGTCCTTTTATTTCCCTTTTGAATTTTGTGTGAGGTCCAGTGGGGTTGGGTGATGAGTGAAAGTTTGTCTGGGAGTGAGTAAGAAGATACGAAATAAGAGATAGAAAGAAAGAGAGAGAGAGAGAGAGAAGAGTGGTGTAGCTGTTTCATGCTGCTTTCACTCATCCTATGTCGTTATGTGGCTGAGGATTGGGTCCACCGACCCGTAGGCCTTACCCTCTCTCTCTCATATTAATTTTTTTCCATATCGTAAATATTTCATTTATTATGACAAGAGAAAAGTGAGCGAAATCTGGAAAAGCTTTTGAAGAGGAAAAAAAAAAAAGAGAGAGAAGGAAATGGTATGTGTATATGTGTTGGTGTATCTGCATGACACCAAATCAGTAGTGAAGAAACTGAGTAATATGAGTGCCAGCTCAAATCTCTCATTTATAACAAGCCAGACTCAGGAGGAAAATCACATCAAAGAGTATTCATGGAGGGGTTGAATATTTGCTCTTGCTATTAATTTCTTCTTCTTTTTCTTCTATATATATATCTGTCTGTTCTGTCTCTCTCTAGATTATTCTCCTGCTTAATTATGAGTCTTTTTCTGAGATTGGTTGGGGATGTGAATTGAGGAGGACTCAATTTGCATGTGGGTTTTCCAGAATTCTGATTCAGTTGTGGGGTTCTAGGAGAAAAAGAAACACTCTCTCAGTCACAGCAGAAGAAGAAGGTTATATAATCGTTATATACTGTAAGACTTTTTTCTATAAGAGATTGATATGGCGGCATCATCTTCCTCAGCGTCGCTCTTTGGATTTAGAGAAGAGGATCCCAACCAGATGAAACAGCAGCATTCCCTGACACCATCCTCATCAACAACTCCAGCTGCACCACCACCCCAGAAGAAAAAGAGAAACCAACCTGGAACACCATGCAAGTATCTCAATTTTATTTTATTTTTATCAGAAATTAAGATCTAATCTCTAAATCGTTTCCTATATCAATGACAATTTTTTTTTTCCTTCCATAGATTTTATCAATTTTATTTTGGGCTAGCTATACCCTTTTTGTCATTTGGTATATGTGAATTGATTTTCAAGGGAACCCTAATCTAAAGACAAATGCAATTAAAATGGTCTGAAACTAAATGGGTATGCATGTCTGTTGTCTTGAAGTTAGCTTTCTCCAATTGATGTCCAGGTTTTGTTATAATTGATAATTAGTTGTTAATTAATTTGTTATTTATTCCATGGTAATGAACAAACAGATCCAGATGCGGAGGTGATAGCACTATCCCCCAAGACCCTAATGGCAACAAACAGGTTTATATGTGAGGTGTGCAACAAAGGGTTCCAAAGGGAGCAAAACCTACAGCTACACAGAAGAGGACACAACCTGCCTTGGAAGCTTAAGCAGAAGACAACAAAAGAGCCAAAGAGAAAGGTTTATCTGTGTCCTGAGCCCACATGCGTCCACCATGACCCTTCAAGGGCTCTTGGAGACCTCACTGGGATTAAGAAACACTACTCTCGCAAACATGGTGAGAAGAAGTGGAAGTGTGACAAGTGCTCCAAGAAGTATGCTGTTCAATCCGATTGGAAAGCCCACTCTAAGACTTGTGGCACCAGAGAATATAGATGTGACTGTGGCACCCTCTTCTCCAGGTAGGTGTAACACCAACATTAGTACAATAACATAACATGCAATTCATCAATTATAACTATATTATTCTATTGCTATTGTTGGTTTAGTTGTTACCCTTTTTCCAAAACATCACTTATTTTACTTATTAGCCTAACACAGGCAGAAGTGGCCATAAGTGTTTGGTTTGTATTTGGCATGTTTGGGGTTGGCTTAAGGGCTAATATTAGATTCTTCATGTTCGAGGTAGCGAGAGTGGAGACATATACATAGTGAGGAAAAGGGCTGAGATGCTTTATTTTATCTTATGAGTTTGGTTTCCTTGCAATTTGATTGATTAAGATTCTGTCGTTCGGTTTGGTTGGTTTCTTCTCTCTCGTATGGTTTCCTTTGTCATCTTTCCTTTCTAATTAATGGTACGGTGGCCAACCAAGTGAAATGGAAGGAAACATCCCCCCACGTGAATCTTTTCTCTGGAAACTGCCTTGGTCATAGGGCTTTCAGAACAAACACACGGAAGAACAGCACCCTCTCTCTCTCTCTCATCAAAAGGCATAAAGCTATTAGAAAAATAACTCTTGCTTTCCAATTTTACCTCGGAAACAACGCTGTTTTTTCGCTAAATATATATATATATATATATATATTTTTTTTTTTTCTTTTCTATTCACGTGTTGCTACGCCATGAAGAGAGGAGAGAGAGTGTGTGTGTAAGTGTGTTTGTGTACTGTGTGATATGTTGTTACCAGCTTTGTTTTCTTCTGGGTTGGCTAGATGTGCTCAGTACTGTGCTCTTGCAGGTTCTCCTTTTCATGATAATGTTATGGCCTAATCAAGTATCCAACTCCTTCTCTCTCTGTTTTTATGTATGTAGAGATATAGTACTATTTTTCTTTTCCTTCCACATGATTTGAAGTTTAATTTGGTGGGAGCTAGTGGTCGCGCTGAATTCAGATCAGAGATCTGCAGTACCTTATTAAATGTTAATGATTAACACAAAGTGGGCACATCCTTGTTGACAATTTTCGTAGCATTTTCGGGTCAAACTAAGTCCACTTTCAGCACAATCCCACAATCATGTTGGTTCTTGATTCTTCGCTTTTTTTTTTTTTTTCTCTATCTATCTCAAAAACATTGAATACATATTCTGAGCTTCCATTTATTGAACACCCAGACCCTGAAAGTCCTTGTTGACGACACTGCGCACTTCTTAATTGATTGATAATTGGTTAGTCTTTTTTATCGAGTGCTCGTGAAATTATTCCACCTACCTGTTGTGTACCCTTTTGGAAATTTTTAGTTATCTTCTCATTCCCATCTAGAGTTATCACATTATTATTTTTTCTAATTACTCGTTTCATAAATACACGCAAATGTTTGTCCTCGGGTCAGTTAAGGCGTTTATTTTTATATTTGGAAGTTAACATTTTTTTAGGTGGCTTTGTGATTAAGATTTTTACTGTCTTTTACTTGGAAAAAACAAGTCCTAATTCTAGTAATCTATGTATACTTAAGATACGTACGTAACAGCTTTAAATTAATATCATTGTTTTAGTGTTTCTGAAGTGAATAGTCTGTTCTGCAACTTTTTATTTTTAAAGTTTAAGTTAAGCTTATAAATCTTCTATGAATAACTGTTAAGTTAATTGTGCTTTCTGAGTGACATTTTATTTTTATTTTCTAAAAAAATTATGCAGGCGAATAACTGTTAAGTAAGTTAATTGTGAGTTTCAACAAGTATATAAAAATAAATTATATGCCACTCATGATATTTCTTCTTCTTCTTATTATATTTTAGTCCTCTGAAGATTAATTTTAGTTCACTCAGTCATATTATATTGTCTCATAAGTCAATTTCAATTTACGCAAACGAATTAATATAATTTAATTATGTCTCTTGATCATAATTATAGTAATTTAAACCATGTAACAGTTTCTTCGTTGATAAGTAGCATTGTTACACTTGCAAGTGAATTAATAGTTAAAATTTTCTCTAAATATAACCTTTAAAATTATTATTATTATGAAACTAGTTTTCCAATTAATTGACTAATTATGAATTTGGTATTTGATGAGTGCAGGCGAGACAGTTTCATCACCCACAGGGCCTTCTGCGATGCACTGGCTCAAGAGAGTGCAAGAGCGCCACCACCGAGCCTCAGCGGTGGCGGCGGAGGCATTGGCAGCCACCTGTACGGAAGCACCTCGAACATGGCCTTAAACCTATCTCAGGTCGGTTCTCAGATATCAAACATGCAGCAAGACCCCAACGCCCAACCCAGCGAGCTCCTCCGCCTCGGCGCCACCGCCGGCGCAGGTCGAACCACCGGGCAGTTCGAACACATGCTCGGTTCAGCCTTCCGAGCCAACTCCAACCAACAACCCTTCTTCATCTCCGAACCCAACCAAGGCTACCACCCCGACCAGCCACAACCACAAGGGTTGGTCGAAAACAAACCCTTCCAACATGGCTTAATGCACCTGTCTGATCACCACCTTAACAACAATTCACCCTTCAACCTTCCCTTTCTCTCCAACAACACAACCAACAACGCTTCGTACTCTGAAGTACACTTCAACAACAATGCCAACGGAGGAGTGAACAACAGCAACAGCAACGAGGGCACTAACTTCTTCACAACTTCAAGTGCACCTTCTCTATTCAGCAACAGTGCCAATGCCAATGCCAATGCTAATGCTTTATCTCACATGTCTGCAACTGCACTGCTTCAGAAAGCCGCACAAATGGGTGCAACTTCGAGCAACAGCACCGCTTCTTTGTTGAAAAGCTTCGGAAGCGCGTCCTCCAGCAGCGCCGGCGGGGGCTCGAAATCTGAACAGCACAACAGGCCACCAACACTGGTGAATGCTGCAAACTATGTTTTCGGAGTGAATAGTAATAATCACGTGAACGAACAGAGTAACAGTAGTAACCTCCAGGATCTTATGAACTCGTTCGCTGTTGGTGGAAGCTCTTCCATTTTCGAAGGTGCAGCGGCGGCAGGGTTTGAAGCATATCATCATCATCATCATCATCATCATCATCATGATAATAGGGACCCAGCAAAGGTGCACGCAATGAGTGGAAGCAGCAGCACCACCATTGGAGGAGGCTCTGATAGGCTCACTCGCGATTTTCTCGGGGTTGGTCAGATAGTGAGAGGAATGAGTACTGGAACTGGAGGAGTTGCGCAGCAGAGAGAACAACAGCAACATGGCTTCAACTTGAGTTCTTTGGAGGCAGAAAGAAATAGCAATAATGCTGCTGCGCCGTCATCAGGGCAAGCTTTTGGAGGTGGTGGAGGGAATTTTCAGTGACGATGAGAAAAATTCATGATGCCAACAAAGTACACAGGTACGTCAGCTATTAATGTTAGTGACATGTTACTATTATTGAATGATTATTCTTCTTATGATTAAAGAATGGCTTTTTTCCTTTATCGATGTGATTAGCTAGGGTTTGCTTCTTCTTTTTTAATTAATGATTTTAATATGAGTTTTATGTTCCTACATTCAGTTTGCTTTTCATCTCACTTTCAACGCATCATTGTCACGTATTTATCATGCTCAATTCTCTTTTCTTCTACCTAAATACGTCTTAAAATGGGGTGTGGTTTTTTTAATTTTAGCATTTATAATTAATATACACTTCATTTTAGGGTGCTGACAAAAACACACACTTTATTTTAAGGGTTTTATGAATGAAAAAATTGAGAGGGAAAGGTAATAAATAATGTGGTAGAAAGTAAAAATGAAAGTGAAATAGAAATAGAAATAGAAGAGATAGGAAGTATATTAAGTATTAATCTTTTTTTTATTTTATTATTGGTCTTGGTCCATGATAGAAAGATGCTATTACTTTTTGAAAAAAAATGAAATCAGTGTGTTCAGAAAAAAGAGTGTGTGCTCTGACAAGTTGTCTTGCATGGGGCGGACAGCGACGTTCTGCAGTACTTTGTTTCTTCTCTTGTCTTCTCGTTTTCATTTTCTTTCATTTTTGGATATATTTTGAGTTGGCAGAGTCACGAGTGCCAAACTGGTGGAGAGTGACTGAACCAATACAATACCTGCTCTTATCAACATGTCCTTCCACGTCATATATATTATTATAATAACATGATACTATCTATTTTTTTATTTGATTTTTTTTAAACGCTTGCAGAGAATGTTTGATATGGACGAATTACGAAGACTTTTTTTTATATATATAACTTTGTGATTTGTGATATAGAATAAATGTCTTATTGCTATCAAATGATGATAATTTTGTGATGCATTAGTTTTTTTTTATTAATTTTATGATAATGATTAATTACTATTGCATCATATGTTGGAATATAAATTAATTGTTTTTTTTATTTTTTATCAGCGAGACTGTTTCATGTGTTGATAAAAAAATAAATAAATTCCAAGTATGGTTTGTAAAACATGCATATGTAATGAAGCTAGATAACTTACTTTTAAAGTAAATTACTACTTTTTATATATATATATATATATATATATATATATATATTCATTTTGGAACGAGAGGAATATTAAGTCCTACGACTATACATTCAGAATCAAAATTAAAAGTTTGACAAAATTCATATATAATCTTTTAAAAAAAATGTCCTCTCATTAATTTGATAGGTTTCAAATATAGTATTTTAATTTATTATTCATTAGTTTAAGAATATGTTGTTGTTAGAGCTTAGAGTATATAAGTCTACTCTATTTGTATGGCTATATATAGGCCAACCCGAACTAGGTGGTGCTCTACTTTAGCTATAGCTAGCAAATTTCTGATTCATTTTTCAGTTTCAGCAACAATAAAACTTACAATAATTTATGGGTTTTTTTTTGCAGGGATTTCAACTCCATCATTCCATTGAAACTTGACTGTCCAGCTCATCTAATTAAGGCTTTTATAAGTGCAGCAGTAGGGAAGCATATGTGGAAGTTTCTGCAATTAACTAATATAGCGCAAGCATATTAGGGTTCTTCATCTCCGTTAAAAAAAAACAGCTTTTTCTTTACCTTACCTTTCTATAAGTTTATTCGGATTATAATTAAACCAACTAGCTTCAAGATTTTTATGGTTTAATTTAATAGATTTTGTTATTGAACAATGCATTACTTATATTTAAAATTTGACTGCCAGAGATGACTTTGTTCATATATACTTTGGCATTTTGTGCATAAATGTGCTTGGACATCTTCAGAGCGTGATGGTCCCGTTATGTCACATGCTTCCTAGAATTTGTTTTTAAAATCAAGTAGTTTATCGAATTGTGGTACACTGGTTTAAATGTAGTATATATGGAATATGTTTGAGATTAAATAATATACTAAAAAACAGCAAATTAAAAGTATAGAGATTCAGATAAATTTGTCAAACTAACACACCTAGCCTAATAAAAATAGTTGATTTAAGTACAACTCGGGATGGTTTAGATGAAAAGGTATGTGATTTGTTTATTATCGGATTACAAATTCAAAAAGGTTGATCTCAATAATTTAAAAAATATATTATTAATATGAAATTATATGTCTCTTAAATCTTTTAATTTAATTTTAAGTTTCTTGACAGCATGCATTTAGTTTTAAGAAAATCTATAAATCCTATCCAGCTCAACTAGAACTCAGTTAATTGATTTGGACATGTTCTCTTGAAACTCGATCGACATGCCACTCTGCATGAATAATATTTATCATGTTAATATATTATTAGTACTTCAACATCCAACCTTTTTAGACACACACACACACACATGCAGATAATGAGTGAAGCATATACAGAAGCTTACAACACATATTAAAAATAACAGGAGATAAATGATCTTATATCTTGCTTATACGTTTACCATTTGCATTGACTTTTGTAGAAAAAAAAAACAATTTGGCATTGACTTCCTTTAGGCTAAAAAATGTCTTTTCTCGAATAGACAAAGTTATAATCAATGTTAGTAATACGCAGAGGTTCTTAACCTTGGGTCATTTATTTGATCCATCTACATCTAGTAGTATATTCTGTCTGAATATTGTCTACCTACGATAAGTGACTAGTCGTCTTATAAGTTTTGATAAAAAAAAAAAAAAAATCATTTTGAGTCATGTCATGAATCTGCCTTTAGTGGTTATAATTTGAAATAAAAAATGTATACAATGTGTTCGTTAAAACACTTTTGTGACATTCTTAAAGTAATAATACTACTTGGGATGACTATCAAAAACAACTTGGTCTTGTCTTTGCTAGTTTTTTTTGCTTTCGGGGTGCAAGCACACAGTCGTTTTACGTCAGGTGGCATTATTAATTCTACGTATACTTATCGCCTGCAAATATATTTTTATTGAATACAACCCCCTTCTGTTTCTTCAATAATACGTTAGTGAAATTTTTAAAAAAATACTTGATCTTTTTTGTTTTGGTCGAATTTAAATGTATATGTTTTTTTTATAATAATCTTGGTAAAAAAAAATTATATCCCTGTTCTGTTTTACGTAAAAACCCCGTGAATAATGACACAAACAATGAGATTGAGACTGAAAGACGAAGTTGGTTGACTGTAATAGCCTAACAGGGGATAATTCATTGTGGGATGATAGTTGGTGAAAATAATAAGAGATTAATTGTTATATACCAATTAAATTTAAATAGTATATACCTTTTAAAAGGATATGACTTTTTATTTAATTATTATTAAAATAGTAATGTAAATGAATTTGTTTCAACATACTTATTATTCTCAGCGGAAATAAACTATAGTTCTAAAAAATTATAATATTTATAAAATTAAAAATTATTTTTATTATCTATATGCAATTGACCTAACTCAAACCAACTTGTTTATGGTTAGGTTGATTTTGTTTGAGTTTGTCAATTAAATCGCATAAATTCAATCTAATATGTAATTTTTTTTTTTTTTATCTTAAATGGTGGGTATTGCCAAACCCAACTTAACATCCATGAACACCCATCAATTCTAAACCGGGACAGAATCACTAAAATCAGATTTTCTTTGGCATTTGCTATTTACACCCCCCTTTTCTAAGCACACCTCTTGAATCCATTTTAGATTTTTATTCTAGAATTACCCTTATCTTACCTCCTATATTTGTTAGATGTTATTTTCATTTTATCTTTATCTTTCCTTAAATCATATTTTTGAATCTTATCTAAAATCTTATTTCCTAATTTTGAACTCTATTTAAAATCTTATTTCCTAATTTTAAATCCTATCTAAAATCTTATTTTAAAATTTGAATCCTATCTAAAATTTTATCTTCATTATTCTTTTAAACCTCTAGTTTTGCATCCATCTTTATCTCATGTTATTTATATAATACTGTGTTTTTCATTAATATTGCATCTTTCTTAACTAACACTAAGTTTCAAGGTATATACATTGGTCATTAATTTCTTATACATAGATTTTGATTTGATGGTAGTTTCTCTTCTTCTTTAAATGTTTTCAAACAAACATTTTTTTTTTCTATAACATCAATAGTTGTATGTTGTAGCATCTCTTAAGGGAATTGATTTTGATTGTGGCTTCCTTTCTTTATCCTCCTAATAGTTCTACTAGGTCAATAGATTGGGGGTTGTGATTGACTTAGTGCATTGAGAATACACTGACAAGTCTTTTCAAAGAGAGATATGTATATATTATTCCGGAAACACGTTTCCAATATGCATATATTATTCTGGAAACACGTTTCCGGTATGTATATGCAATTAGTTATTATATATGTATATGTTATTCTGGAAACATGATTCCGGTATATATATATATATATATATATATATATATATATATATTATTCTGGAAATATGTTTCCGGTATGTATATGTTATTTTGAGTTTTTGATTACGATATGTATTACATTCATGTGTATATAAATGTTATTCTGGAAACACTTTTTCAATATGTATATACTATTACATTTTCATATATAAATGTTATTTCGGAAACACGTTTCCGGTGTGTATATGTTATATGTATAACATGTTATTCTTGTATATATGTTATAGAAAAAACACATTTTTGATATTTATGTCATTCTGAAAACATGTATAATATGCTTTGTTTTACCTTCTTTTATTTTTCTTTTTATGTAACCATAAATTATTTTGTTAGTAAGATATTCGAAGAATTAATTGATGGAGAGAAAAATGTTGATTGTAGTGACACATTTAGCATAACAGAGGTAATGATATGATCATGATCATGATTAGTTAATCTCTATTAAATTATAACCATATCCATATTTTTATATGAAAATTTAAATTATATTTATATTTTCAGATTTTTTCTTCCCGGGACACTATGTTGAATTGGGCTCAGAATGTTGCAGCAAAGAATGGATTTGTCCTTATTATATTTAGGTCTGAAACAAGTAAAGGACATAGTAATGGAAAGACATTTGTAATTTTAACTTGTGAAAGAAGTGGAAAATATCGAAGACCATCAAAGAATGCATCATCAAATAGGGTGACTGACACAAAAAAATGTGAGTGTCCCTTCAAACTAAGGGGAACAACTTTAAAAAGGGCTGGAGGATGGATTCTTGAGATAATGTGTGATTTTCACAACCATGACTTAGCGAAAACATTAGTAGGACATTCATATGTTGGTCGGCTAAGTGGTGAAGAGAAGTCTCTAGTTTATGATATGACAAAGAACATGGTGAAGCCAAGAAACATACTACTTACATTGAAAGATTATAATGTGCATAGTGTCACTACTATCAAGCACATTTATAATGCTCGACAAGCCCATCGGTTCTCTAAAAAAGGTTCTAGGATAGAAATGCAACATTTGCTAAAATTGTTGGAACATAATAAGTATGTGTACTGGTTTAAAAAGGTGGATGACTCTGATGTTATTAAAGATATATTTTGGTCACATCCAGATTCTGTTAAACTTTTTGCTATTTTCCATATTGTTTTGCTCATTGATAATACTTATTAAACTAATAGACACCAATTACCACTACTTGAGATTTAGGGATGTCAAAACGAGCCTTGACCCGTCGGGCCGGCTCGCCAGCCCACAAAAAATGGCAGGGCAAGGTGGGAGTGTCAGCCCGCCGAGCCAGCCCGCAGCCCGCCAAAATAGAAATATCTAGAAACCAAAAACTCAAAAAATAGAAATGCTCTTCTCCTCCCTCGCTCCTCCCTCGCGTTCTCCTTTCCTCCATAGACCTCACCACCAAGCCGCTGGAACCCCATCGAGACGTCGTCGGGACCTTGTCGGAACCCATCGAGACCTCGCCGAGACGACAGTACTTGATCCGCTTCTCCTTCTTCTCCCTCGCGCGATCGGGATCTGCTTCTCCCTCTTCTCCTTCGTGCGATCGCGATTTGCTTCTCCCTCTTCTCCCTCACGCAATCGCGATCTGCTTCTCCCTCACGACGCCGCCACAACGACCTCACCTCTAGGACGCCTAGTCTTCATCGGGATCTGCCTCGACCTCGCCGGGACTCGCCGTGCCTTGCTAGGACTTGCCGCGCCTCGCCAAAACCCATCTCGACCTCGTCGCGACTTCTTCATCCTGATCTGTGATCTACTTCTTGCGATCCCTTTCCCACGCCGATCTCCCTCTTTATTGTTGGTCTTCTCCTCGCCGGCTCACTGCCACGAATATTTTGGTATGCTCTATCTCTAATTATATCATTTTAGTATGCTTTGATTATATCATTTTGGCCAACTTTTGTGAAGGAAACGATTTGAAAGGAAATGAGGAGATGCTTACTTTAGTTTACTTGGTGATTTTGATTTTGATTTTGAAATTTTGATTTTGCTATGTTCTACCTCTTTGTCTCTGTCTTTGATTATATATTTTGGTCGGCTTTTGCAAAGGAAAACTATCTAAAAGAAGGAGATGTTTGCTTTAGTTTACTTGGTAATTTTGATTTTGAAATTTTGTTGTGTATGATCTACCTATGTTGTGTTGAACTTTTGAATTTTGATTTTGAAAGTTTGTTTTTCTTTAATGTCTGCACAGGATTTCTAAATTCAAATGGATGAGTCCATTAGTAAACCCCTTTATAATGTTTTGAGTGATGATGATTCTGAACATGAGAATGAGGATGAGGATACTGAAAATGAGGGGGGTGATCATGATGTTGAATCTGTTGAAGCTAAAAATAAAAAGAGTAAATCTTTGACATCGGAATGTTGGAAATTCTTCACTAAAATTGGTGTGTGTAAGGATGGAAAAGAAAGGGCAAAGTGTAATGCATGTAACAAAAAATATGTAATTGGTGGTAAAAAATATGGAACTTCTCATTTAAAACGCCATATTGAGAAATGTGACAAAATCAAAACTGAAGATGTGGGTCAATTGATATTAGACATGCAAGGAAAGTTAAAGACAAGAAAGATAGATCAAATGGTATCACATGAGTTATGTGCTAATCTGGTTCTTAAACGTGGTTTGCCCTACAAATTTGTTGAGTACCTGGAGCTTAAGGCTTGGATTGTTTATTTGAATCCTGATTCTATTCCAATTTCTAGAAATACATCTAAGAGTGATATAGGGAGATTGCATGCAAAAGAAAAGATCATACTTAAAGGAGTGTTGGCTAACATTCCTAGTAGAATTTGTTTAACGACTGATTTATGGACTTCTTGTAATACTGAGGGTTACATCACTTTGACTGCTCATTATGTTGATTTAAATTGGAAGTTAAATACCAAGATTCTTAACTTTCTTCATATGCCTCCTCCTCACACTAGTTTTGAGTTGTCTAGGAAGATTAATGATTTTTTGCATGATTGGGGAATAGAGAAAAAGCTTTTTTCTATCACTTTAGATAATGCTTATGCCAATGATGTTTTGCAAAAAACTTTAAAAAGTCAACTTGTGCTGCAAAGTGGGTTGGTATGTGACGGTGAATTCTTCCATGTGCGTTGTTGTACTCATATTTTAAATCTAATTGTTCAAGAAGGATTAAAGGTACTTGGTAATGCTTTAGATCAAATTAGGGATAACATAAAATATGTCAAAGGTTCGGAGAGTAGAATGATAAAGTTTAAAAACTATCTTGAAACCTTTAGTGACATTGATTCGTCAAGTGGGTTATGTTTAGATGTGCCTACAAGATGGAACTCAACTTACCTTATGCTTCAAAGTGTTATTAAGTATCGACGTGTTTTTGAAAGCTTGCACTTGATTGATGAAAATTACAAGTACAATCCTTCTTCAGAAAAATGGGATAAAGCGAAAAAGATTTGTAAATTCTTAATGCCATTTTATGAAATTACAACCTTAATCTCTGCCACATCTTATCATACTTCCAACTTGTATTTTTTACAAGTTTGGAAAATTCAATGTCTTTTAATAGAAAGTTTGCAAGATGAAGATAAGGTTGTAAAGGATATGACTGAAATGATGATGGAGAAATTTGATAAGTATTGGGATGAGTATAGTATTGTGCTTGCATTTGGTGCTGTTTTGGACCCAAGGATGAAGTTGGAAACATTAGGTTATTGTTTTGAAAAGATTGATCCACTTACTTGGGAAATGAAATTGCAAAAAATAAAAGATAAATTGTACATGCTTTTTTCCCAATATTCTAGCAAAGGTGAAACATCAAACGTTCAAAAGCATAAGCGTGTTCCTAATTCCTCACATGCTTCCAAACCTAGTCTCTTTGATGTAAGTTACTTACTTTGTTTTAATTCAATTTTTAATTTTTTTTTCATGTTGTATAATTCTAACTTTTTCTTTTTCTTATTATATTAGGAATTAAAATTGCGTAAGCTTCAAGTTGCTAATAAAACGGGACGGACTCAACTTGATACATATTTAGATGAACCAACATTGGATTTGGATTTTACAGAGCAATTGGATGTACTACATTGGTGGAAGATTAATAGTCAACGTTTTTCATATCTCTCTTTAATGGCTAGGGATTTGTTAAGCATTCCTATTATTACAGTTGCATCTGAGTCTGCCTTTAGCATTGGTTCTTGAATTCTCAACAAGTATAGAAACCGTCTCTTACCTGAAAATGTATAAGCAATTATTTGTACTTCAAGTTGGAAACATGGATTTTGTGATGGTATTTCATTTTATCTAACTATAATTAAATTGTTATTTTTAAAATTATTTAAGTATTCTAACTTTAATTTTTTTTTTTTTTCAATCTAATGTGATGTAGAAGATGAATTGGAGCTGGAGGGTGAAAAAGACGGACAAGTGGATGGAAGTTGTTCTAAGGCTAGATCTAATATGCCTGAGATCGAAACCGACGAATGATTTGTAGTTTTTCTAAGACGTTTATTTTGTTAATGTTTACTTGTTTTGTAATGAACTAAGTTTACGTTTTAAGACTTCTTTAGAAATTGAATGTTTACTTGTTTTCCAAGACAAAATTTGTATGAACAAGTTTATTTAAGACTTTTGAAATTTAATATTTATGAACTTATGTTTTTAAAGACATGGATTACGTGAATTCAAAGTTATATTTATATATGAATTTTTTAATTTTGTTATGTTTGAAATTTTGGTTATTTGTATTCAAGTATTTGTTTTAATAAACAAGTGTAGTTAATTCAATTTCTTAATTTTTATGAACTTCGGAAGAATATTTTTTATGCTATAAAAATATGCAACACAAAATCATCATCTAATTTTATGTTTTTTATATTATATTTTTACAAATTATAGTGTTTAAATTAAATTATATAAAAAAAGATAACAATATTATATAAACAAAATATTTATATAATAATTTTTTTTAATTTTTTTTTTAGAAATTAATTTTTTTTTGCGGGCCGGCCCGCCAGCCCGCTAGTTGGCAGGACGGACCAAGGTATCCAACCCGCATGAGCCATAACGGGCCAGCCCGGCCCGGCTCGTTTTGGGCAGGCCAATGGCGGGGTGGGCCAGCCCACTTTGCCATGGCTATTGAGATTGTAGGTGTCACTTCAACGGAGTTAACATTCTCTGTGACATTTGCTTATATGGAGTGTGAGCAAGTTGATACATCACCTGGGCACTACAGAAGTTAAGAGGATTGATTGTCAATGACGATAAGATACCTCAAGTGATTGTAATTGATAGAGACATTGCTTTGATGAATGCAGTACAAGTGGTCTTTCCAAGATCTTCAAATTTGTTATGCCGTTTTCATATAAACAAAAATGTGAAGGCCAAATGCAAGTTAATAGTTTATCTGAAAGAAAATTGGGACCTAATTATGGATGCATGGGATGATGTTGTGAATTCTCCTGATGAAAGTGAGTATATGCAGCGCTTGACATCATTTGAGAAGGTTTGCTCAAGTTTTCCTATTTTTGGTGATTATGTGAAAAATACTTGGTTGATTCCAAACAAGAAAAAATTTGTCACAACATGGATAGATAAAGTTATACATATGGGTAACACAATAACTAATAGGTACACTCAAACTTATAATTATTAATTAAATTATTATTATTATGTTACTTACTACGTTAATTACTATCGTTACTATAAAAATTATTGTATTTAAAAAATTTATCGTTGAAACTATTATGTCAAATTTTTAATTTATTGTTAGTATTAGTATTCTATTTTTGTTTTGCTTTTTGAAATCATTATAGTTATATTTTTACTATTATTGATATTATTAATTAATAATGTGTTACTTGATAGGGTGGAGGCATCACATTGGATGTTTAAGAGATTGATTCAAGATAGCAGGAGAGATTTATGTAATTGTTTGGACGCTATGACAAATATGATCACATTGCAATGAACAAAGATTATAGTGTCATTTGAAAAAAGCATAAATGTGGTGGAACACCAACACAATACTTTATTTTACACCAAGTTGCATGGATTTGTGTCAAGGAATGCATTAAGTCATATTTCTTATGAGTATGATCGAGTTCAAGTTGTTGGTATTGACAAATCTATATGTGGCTGCACAATTAGAATTACACATGGTCTACCTTGTGCATGTGAACTTGTTAGGTACAGTACAACGTGTCACTTAATTCCCTTACATACAATTCATGTTCATTGGAAGAGGTTAAACATGAGTGACCAAGGAATAAATGACCAAGGGTCTGAGTTATCACTGCAACCTTATATAGATGCTTTGCTAAATTGATATCAAGAACTTGATTATGTTGGAAAAATTGCTCTTCTGAAAAAATTGCGTGAACTAGTATTTCCTCATGCAACTTCAATGTGTCCACCTCTTGAAAATGTAAAAACAAAGGGTGTTCCAAAAGGTTCAGAATTAAAGAAAGACAAATCAACTAAACGTGATCCTTCATATTGGGAGCATGTTGATGCACAACTTTCTACCCAAGATAGCATGCCAACTCGGCCTTCATTTCAGAAATTAGTCCATGATTCTAAACATAGGAGAACTATGCCATATATGAACGAGATTTCGGTTGTGTTTCATCCATTTATTGAAGACATCAGTGATGTGAAAGCTGATGAAAATTGTGGCTATCGTGTAATTGCAGCTCAACTTGGCATGGGTGAGGAATCATGGTCTATTGTTCGTCAAGACTTGCTTAAAAAGCTTCAACAATGGAAGGATGATTATGCTAAACTCTTTAGTAGCAATGATCAAGTAGATAAATTGAGACAATCTTTGTATGTTGACATGCATGCATCTAAAAATAAATGGATGACCATACCGGATATAGGTCATATGATTGCCTCCAAATATAAAATAGTACTTGTCTCTTTATCTTTAGAGCAAAATATAACATTTTTTCCTCTCAGAGGTCAACCACCATTATCTGAATAATAGTCATTTTGTACAAGTATGATATTATACACTTATTTAAAACGGTGGAATTCACTTTAAATTAAGTTATTGAATTTGTTCAATTTTAACTAATTTACAAGTAGTTTTTAAGGCTGAGTCTCCATTACCTCTTGTGGATTTACAATGGTCAACATATTGCAAAGTTAAAGCTCGTTCTTGGAAAACTTCATATGTTAGCTGCATGCAACATTATAGCTCATTATTTACTAAAAAATAAGTTGTCTTATCTGCATAGACATTAATAGGATCGAAACATTTTTTCTAATTATATTATAAACTTTACTATTTCACTTTAACTGATTATGCATTGTTTGAATATTATTTCAATTTAAATTATTATTATTATTATTAAAGGTTATTGAAAAAAAACATATAAGGTATAACTAATTGCTTGATAAACTTGTCTACTTCATATAAAATCCTAAAATCATACTATGGTAGCAACTAGCAAGTCACGATGTGTAATGTGGTATCTTCAACGCATTCTTCTCCTTTGATATCTAAGTTCCTCTCCACTCCCTGTGTGTGCTATGTTCAACACATTATTAGTCAAATCCCAAATCTCAGTACCTTTTATTGTTAATCCTTTATCCATTATAGTTTGTAGGATTGTAGAAATCCACATGCAACTCTTCTACAAATAAAAATAAAGTAAAAAATAATCAGAACAATTCAATTTATTGATGTAGAATTTTTTAATTAAATATAAATGATGCAAACTTACAATAGCAAGATGATGGTCACCAATAATAGATTGAGGAATCTTAACACATTGTGTATGGGGCACTTTAACAAACTTTCCTTCAGTTGGTGGAATGATAATTGGGTGTGAAATTTGATAAAACCATTGCATGTATCCATCTGTGCAATCTGCTACATGTGACACTCGTGGACCTCTAGTGACAACATTCACCACATAATCTACATAATGTAACCATCTATCATTAATCTCCTTAGGAGATATCACCACATTGGTAACAATGTGAGATGATCTTGGGATGCACTGAACATGTCCATATTGGCGTAAGACCCTTTCAAGCAAGTGCACCTGCATGTAGCGACCTTATCTAAGCCACCCAGAATACAACATTATGTCTTTAAATGATTGAAAAACTCTATGATCATCATATGGCATCCAACATACATCATCAATAGTGATTGCATCCAAGTCCCTCCTAAAAGGAAACACATCACCTACACACCTTCGAACAATCCAACGTTTGGCACGTGGATCTTGCTCAATGTAATCTACACAAATATGATGGGATCCAATCCGAGGAAAGTGTTCAAAAATTCATGCATGTAGCAATATTAATGTTATACACAATTTAGTTTTAATAAAGTTTGAAATAATACACAATTTAGTTTTAATAAAGTTTGAAATAATACATAATTTTATGTTATACACAATACCAAATTAAAGTTCTTTATCTGTAAAAAGCTCATATATGCACCTATTTGCTTAGTGTTATGGACACATGCATCACCCAAGTGTTCATACAAGAATGTCAAAGCAGTCACACCCCATGCATAATCACCACAGCTTGAGAGGTCACGAAATAGGTCCAAGAATGCTATGTCCACATATGATCCACTTTTATTTGTAAAAATTGTACAACCAACCAAGTGTAGTAAAAAAGCCCTCGCAGCAAAGTCCTAAAGCTTCTGTTTGCACCTTACGACATAAACATCTCGTAACCAACTCAAGTGAACATGAGTACCTCTCGTGGCCTTTATCTCACACAATGCCTTCTTATGTGAGACTCCTAACAGTTCCTCTAGGTACACACATGCAATGTTAGAATTCATGATTGGTTGACTGAAAAATACACCTTTAATTGGTAGGTGCAATAAGCATAATACATCATTGAGAGTGATTGTTGTTTCTCCTATTGGCAAGTGGAAGGAGTTTGTCTCTCGTTGCCATCGCTCAACAAATGCAAGCACAAGACCACTGTCCACCATTTGGTTGCTGCAATTTAAAAGTGGTGCCAAGCCAAAATTATCTACCACTTCTTGTATATACTTATGTTGGATGACTAATTTATTTAGTTTTCGTCCATTATTGATGACTTTAAGCATGCCACGATACTATAACCAAAGAAGTTTTGTAATTTGATCATTACAACAATTAATTATATAATTAATTTAAAAAACAATCTAAGACGACCAATTACCTTGCCATTCTATAAATGAGAAACAACATGAAATGAAAATTGCTTAAGGATTGACAAATCCTTAGGCCCCCCCTAGAAAGGACACTTCTACACAAGGGTCTTTAGGAGTGTCTACTAGAACCTCCTGAACCTCATTATCATCATTACTTGCAAGTATTTGAGCATGCAAATGTTGTTTAGAACTGTTGCTTTCGTAACACCACCACCTCTTGTATTAGCTACATAAATGCAGAATGTTATAATTAACATGTATTAGCTATTATATAGATGTCAATGTATAGATAAAATAACAACAAAATATGAAAACAACACACATAATTTTTTTCAAAACAACAACAAAGTGGATTGAAATGGTAAATAAAATATATGAATCAATAACTTAATTGATATCATGTGGACAATATTTTTCATATATATTGTTTCACATGAATGAACATTGTGTCATACTGAACAGTGTCTTATGCTATTATGCATTTTCTAGTCTTCTACATTGACTTCCCTTTCTATATATTTTGGTGACACATACTATTTCAACATTCTACCAAGTACGATCACGTTTTTAAAGGTACAAACTAAAATGGAAATTGATTCATAGCAATAAATCTAATAGATAAAAGTAAAACGAAAACAAAAACAAGGATTATAGCAATCTGACCTCACAGACCAAGAATAATGCAGAATAACAGGTTATAGCAATGCAATCCCAATCCCATGAAACTGTTCTGATTGGGTTTTGAAGTGATCAATGAAAAATTGAGTGACAAATTGGAAAGAAAATTTTCAAGCACACTTGAACCTTATGGTAAATTTGGCAAAGGCAGCTAACCTTATAAACAAAAGTCTTACAAACACTCTTAACATCTTGGACAACATTGGAAACAAAGAAGAGACAAAATAAAAAAAAATAAAGACATTCTATGCAACACACTGAAGTCACAGAGTCATCTTATTTGGTTCTACTATGTTTGTTATTACTGTAACCTTTAAGTCACATTGTCAGAGACATAAGAAGAGAGATGTGAAGTGTGTTGTTTCACGAAATGTTGGTTAGAAGATATTGAAACTCTAAATAATGCAATAAAGCATGAATAATGAATATATTTTTTCTTTTTTAAAATTTTCTTGTGTTTTGAAATAGGTTTTGAAGAGTTGTTGATGTAGTGCTAACTAAGTTCCTTATGCTGCTAGACTAGATAACACCAACCAACCAACCCTTCACCCATCCCAGGTCTCTCTCCTAGCTCAAAAAAATAAAAATAAAAAACCCAAAAAAGTCACCCAACAAAGCAAATTAAGTACAACAAAGAGCCTTTCAAATCAAATCCTAAATAGAGCTTTTCTAATAAAATTAGTGTGAGTTTGAGTCGAGTAAAAATGCAAATTGTACAAAGGATTGATAAATCCCATCTCCAACTTCATGCAGATAAGTTCCAACCAATTTGCAAGCTTGAAAAAATTATAGAAATGAAAGCCAGCCATTTAAATTAGTAATTACCTTAATAGTTGAGATTGTAGAAAACAAAGGCAAACAATTTACTACAGAGCATATGTTTTCTTCTTCTTCTATTTAGTCTTAGTGGAGTGTTGCTTTCGCAATTGTTTTGCTATGTTTGCATTTTACATTATAAAAGTAGTATGAACACTTCAAACTCTCTAACTTCCTTAACATTAATTATAAATTGTTTCAACTGAAATTTTTTTAAGAAATGATTTGTGATATTTAATTACTACACATACCAACAAAATAACTCTAACACCAGAGATCCTGTTGTAGTATAAAAAGAATGTCCCTACTGCAAGAATTGAAATATGTGACACATACCAACCATAATTGACACCATTAATAAACATTTTTGGAAGATCTAAAATGTCAACTAAGCCATAGCCGTACCCTTGACAAATTTACAAAAACCAATTTATTAATTTGACTCATGCATGTGCTATCTATGAAATCAAGTGACTAGTGTTTTATTTTTTTCACATTGATATGCCCACTTTTCAAGGGACACATTGTTCAATCCTAAAGGGTAAAGAGAGGGACACTGTCCAATGTGGCTGACAAGTGACAATTCAAAGCACCAGCAAAAGTGGTGTTTCTATGTATTTTCAAGGAAAATGTCTTTAAAGCAACTTTGTCTTGTGTGCAAAGTACATAAAGTTATGCATAAGTAATACTAGTAGCACTCTTAAATTTCATGTACTAATAGTCTAATACTAAATCTTATGCATATTTTAATGGTGTTAGACTTTAGTATCCAGCGTTCTTGCAACCTGCACTAAAGGGTAAAGAGTAGTAATGTGAAGGCCCATAGTAGTATTACACTATGTCCTTGTCATTGGAGATGCAGAAACAAGAACCCTATGTTATTGTCAAAATGCAATGCAATCCCAATGCAGAAACAGGTTATAGCAATGCAATCCCAATCCCATGAAACTATTCTGAATGGGTTTTGAAGTGATCAATGAAAAATTGAGTGACAAATTGGAAAGAAAATTTCCAAGCCAGCCATTTAAATTAGTACTTACCCAAATTGCTGGCTCACTTCTTTCTCCACCGCACAATTCACACTGTCGAAGCTACACTGAATCTCCTATGATATATCAAAAACCACAATATAAAAAGGTTATTTTTGCAAGAACTATCATTTATCCCTTTATGATTTTGAAAGTGAAAGAAGCAGCGAACTTACTGGCAAAAGAGTTGTGAACATGAAAGGAGGGACCGAGGAGGGTGACAGAGTAGCCAAATCGACAGCGGAAGCAGCGGCAAGGGCAACGACAAAGGCACTATTATTACCGCTGCCGAAGGGATGGCCTCTCTTAGCCGGCAAAAATAACGTTCTATGAGTAAGAGGAAGAGAAGAAAATGGGGGTTTAACGGAGGAAGAGAAGAAAAGAGAAGAGGGGGGTGTGTTAGATTATAAAAATATAGGTGGGGTGTACAATAACGTTTAAAGAAGGGTATTATAGGAAAATGAAAGGAAATATAAGAGATGCAGGGTGTTCTTAGCAAAAAGGGGGAGGATGTAAATAGCAAGTGCCTTTTCTTTTTATCCAGATCGTACCGATGTGTAGGTATTTTCGGTTTCAGCATTTCACGTTTGATTTCACGTGTGGCCCATGTTATTTACAACTCATTTTTCCTCTTCACACCCATTACCTTTTTTGTTACCATGTAAAATTTTAGCTTTTTGTTCTTTTATATTCCTGAAATACTCTTCTCTCTCACCTTCACAAATAAATTTATGTTATAAAAATTTATTTCCGTGATATATTACTATAACATAAATATACAATGGGAACTAGTATCTGCAAAGGATAATTTTGTCAAAACAAATACAAAAAATGGATAGGTAGTGCAAAGAGTAAAATAGTAAGTGTAAATAGCATCTTGTATCATGTGTGCGTAACGAAATCTCTCCGTCTTATGAAAACAACAAGGCCATATCAACATCGTCCCTTTCCATTGCATCCCCCTTTCCGTTTACAATGTTCAACTTAAAAGTTAAAACGCATATAACCAACCATGTCCAGTTTATAAAAAACTTAGAACCTATTAAACAAGACACTAAGTATAAGTCAATACATCCCTGTTAAAATAACTCAATATACACGACTATAATTAATGTAATTTAGGAATATAGTTACTCTTTGAGAATACTACCCATCCAAGTTGATGAATAATGAGAACAAAAAAAATGAACACGGAATAAAAGTTGATCCATTTTATCGTTTATATAAAAAAAAAAACAAATTTGATTTCTTATTTTGTCCAATAATTAACTAACAAAAGGCTGACATGACATGCAAATCCAATTTTACTTTTTATTTTTTGGTGAATTTTATTCTAATTTTTTTACTTGACTTAAATATATTGTTTATCTCTATAATTGTATGATTATACAATTTTGATTTCTTAAAAAAAAATTATTGAACAATTAGTCTCCATGTTTTCAAAATTTAACAATTTTGATTAAACGTTAGTATGCAATCAATGGACCAAATTATTTTGTTAAAAATAAAATTCGCTAAAAAGAAAAAGTTGAGCTAAAAAGTACCATTAAGCATAATAAAAATTATATAACTTTTAATAGAAAATATCCAACTAAGACCTATATTTAAGATCAAATATTTGACTGAGGTGAACAATTATGTTGACTTCAATAATAAAAAAATGGTTAAAATTATTCCTAATTCTTTTCGTAGTATAATGCTTATAGATTGTTGTATAATTCATTTTTCCTCCATTGTCTCCCCATTCCTTAATATCTCATACACTAGAAATCTATCTAGCACGGTATTCAGGTAATAGGATTTTTCCAAACACTGAAACCCTTTTACTCAATTTCAACTAAACAGTATCAGTAAATATGACACCAGAATCTCGTACAGTCACAAATGTAGCACATGTAACATCCGCCAAAAAAGTTTCCGCACAATAATACTAAATAATTAGAGGTACAGGCAGGACTGATAGGAAACACGAATGTTGAAGAATAGAGAAATTCACGAAAAGAAAAGAAAATCATAGACGACTTATCACAGCTTCCACCTCAGAGGGTGTATAAAGATGATATGTTGGAGCCACCTTGGCAATGTCGACGTTGTTGGGAGTGACCTAAGATGAAATACAAAAGAAACAATTTATATATTGTTTTCCATTCCATTTAAGGAATCAATTGGCAGGACATGCATCTGATTTTATCCTTACCTTCTCTTCCATAACTTGCTTCAAAATGGATAAAGCAATAGTCTCAGCTTCTTGAAGAGTTAGGTCCTGCACAACAAGATAAATTAGAACCAAATTGCATTGTTTTCAAGTCGTCTTACAGCATGTTATAGTTCAGCTTAACTTCATGAAAATAATCACTTATTTTAGCTAAAAGGAGCAATTATTTCTTGAAAATACAATTGATCCAAACATACACTTAAAAGACTCTAGCATGAAAGATAGTCCTTCAGAGCAAAATTGGCAGTGCAGAGACAAAAACTTCAAAACAAATGAGGAACAAGTTGAGAATGGCGTTGCATTAATTTGACAATCAAAATTATCACAAAATTTGACTAGTTTATCATCTTTAAAGACAATACACACATGGCAGATATAAAGTTGGACAAAAATCACCATGCTTTGTAGAAATGTAAAAACAGGAGAAAAAAAAAGGAAACAATGTCAACTGAACAGTTAAGTATACTTACATGGTAAGACAGAAATTAGGATTAGAAAAAAAAACAATTCAGCAGACAGTTGCCAACTTGGCATGGTTTGTTTTATCTTCTCATTAAGTAAAATAAAAATTAGGTAAACTTGAAGGTGGAGTTTAATTTTTGTAATATATTAATTGAATACTATCTCCACTTTGATACATCATACATTATTTTAATGGTAGGTAATTATTGCGTAGCATGTTTTCATTCTACTCTACCTGTCTTGCCAAGAGTGATGGGTCTCCTCTTTTCTTTATGTTTTTACTCTTTTTCCATTTTCAACTATAAGTTTACTGTTATAATTTATAAGAATATAAGGTTTACAAACTATCAATATAAAATTATTGATACCTTATTGTATTGTTCTTGCAGCGAACTGTCTGCACCTTCCGACCCTGAACCAATAGCTTTTCCATAGCATTGCCAAAATGTGCCAGATGGATCAGTGTAATATCTGAAAATTAGAATGTTTCAATTCAGTAAACGTAAGAAGCCCAAAATGAAAAAGAATGGGAACAGGACCAACTGCAATAAACATATCATCTAGTTACTGAAGTAACAAAGCCTAGGCCAAGAAAAACAGTACCCATGGTGTGCATTTATATTTACTGTTTAAACAATAATCTGCATTAGTGTGTCTGTGGCATGAACATGCAAGTTGTATACAATTGAGCTTTAAACCTTTTTAGGTAAGTGACCTACATGCTATCCCTCAATTGTTTACTGATAGAGTAGAAAAGGTTGGAAGTTGCAACCATGAACTGATTTCAATTGAGAAGCTAAAACATCACTATATACTATTGAGAGTTGAAGTTGCAGGGTAGACAAATTATACAGTACATTCTTTTAAGATTTTTTTCTTAAAAACACACTTCTGTAATATGTTAATATGTTTGGGTAAGCCATAAACTATACAATCTGAAAAATATCAGGTTTTGATGTTTTATATTATTTTGAGAAACTATAATGAGTAGCTACTAAAACAATTTCCACAAAATTCATACTTTTCACAATCTTAAAATTACTTTATTATTTGTCCAGAGTTCCTTCTTTTTTTTTGTAATTTCACTAATCCGCAGAGAAAAACATATTATACTAGGGACAACATCAATTTAAAAAGATGGCCAATATCATAAATTCAAACAAACAAACTTCTAAAGTAATCACTGGCTAAACACAGAAAACAAGCCAAAGGCACAAAACTCCATCACATTAACCACAAGTAGCCACACTTAATAGATGGAACAATACTTACAAGCATGGTCCATTCTCATCATGGCCAGCAATGAGAAGAGATACTCCAAATGGTCGAGACTGCCAAAGAGAAAAGAAATGGCAAATGTTAAAATACATATATGATGATCTACTGCGACAGGAACACTGCCATTTAGTATTTTGTACATTCAACAATTGATGCAATATGAGGATATCTGTGGCTGTGCATTCTGAAATTTTGCAGTAAATAACACTTGTTTATATCTCCAATCAACAGTTGTCAAATGCAATAAGGCATCAGTATTTCTAGAAGATACGTAAATAAGAAGCAACTTCACAATATATGTTCATAAATTATTTTTCCAAAGGTAAAATGTACTTTTGGTCCCTCTAAAAAAATTCAAATTCGGTTTTAGCCATCCAAAAAAAAATTGTCATATTTCCATCCCTCAAATTTGGAAATACCCCGCTTATGATTTTGGAGAACTAAAACAAAATTTGGAAATTTTAGAGTGGCCAAAAACATACTTACCCTTTTTCCAAAACAGAAATAGACATGAATATCAAAGATGAGAAGTTGTTTACCATGGATTCTTCATCACCTTCACCAAAACGCAAGGCTAGATCGCAAAGAGCTTGGGTTGTGGACTCAACAGTCATTGGCTCACCATAGGAGAACCTATGATTCTGAGAACAGTAAACCAAAGTATATCAATCATTAGCTAATCAACAACCTAACCTATGCTCTAAGGTTCACAATACCTGAGTTTCAACCCGTGCATGCTCAACAAGTGTCCGAGCATCAGCAATCAATCCACTCATTGCGCAGCCTATGTGCTCATCAATTTCCATAATTTTCTCAACACTACTTGGCTCCTGAAAGAGAAGTTCCATTTCTTTATGTTGAATAAAATCCATATAAACTATAAGTTCGATTATGATAAAGGTAGAAATTTGGAGGTTCATTGCATGCAGAACCTAACAATAAATGATCCAAGTCTCCCCCCCACCAAAAAAAAAAAAAGTGGATATCTTTTCACCTAAAAACAAAAATGGAAAATGCATGAATATCAAAGTAAGCAGCTTATTTTTTCATGGTACATGACTATATATGCACAACCGAGATTTGTCTCTAAAATGAACATCAACAATCAAAATTCAGAAACAGGTTGGCCACTTCAACAAACAATATTTTGCACAAGCATGTTTCTTAGTTCCATCATATTGTTTACATATAGTTAATAGTTACCAGCAAATTTATGTGTAGAAATGTCATAGTAAGATTATAAAAATCAACTAACATAATTAAAAAGTGAATAAACAGACCAGCAGTGGCGAAGTGATGCGCTTTTCAACTGCAAGGACAACACCCTCTTTCGTCTTCAGCCCAATCGCAGTTGATCCCAGCTGCAATCGAATAAAAACCCATTTTCAATCACACAGACCCAAAAAAATAGAATATAAAATTTTCCCAAAGTTGTAAACCCTTTTATGTTCTTACAGATGCCTAAAAAAATCACGGAAAAAAAAAGATCAGGGTGAAGCAACATACCTTAATGGCTTCAATTGCATATTCAACCTGAAACAATCGGCCTTCGGGAGAAAAGGTGTTGACTCCTCGGTCATACTCAGTCCTATTACTCTCACAAAATAAACAATTAAACAAATAGGAAAAAAAGAACTAAAAGATTTCAGGAGAACCCATTTGTTAATTGAATCGAGCAAAACAGAAAAACCCTAAAATGCAAGTTTGCAGCAAAAGAGGGGGGGTTCACCTTGTGAGAAACATCTTCGATGAGATTCAGTGAAATTACTGCATAAAATGGGCGAAGCAAAAGAGATTAGAACAAAGAAGGGAAAGTGTAAATAATGGGAAAGGTTTGGGATTGGGGATATTGGGAATTACTGAAGAGGCACTTGGTTTGCTCATCACTGAGGTTTGTAAGCATGGCAACGGAGCAGGGACAGGTTTTTCCTTTCCCACCCCTGATTACTGTTTACCACTTTCAACACATTTGTAGATCTAACAATATGATTTCTAATTCAATTCAACAATTTAACACAATAATTTAAAAATTTAAATCTAACGCTATAAATCAAACACAAGCACGGTAGAAGTTACAATGATAGGCTGAAATCAATAATAAGCTGATAAATGATAGTGTAGTCTCACTACAAGCAGCTGATACGTAGTCTTATTACAGTAATAAGCTGATATTAATCTAACATTACAAATCTAACACAAGCATGGTAGAACTTACTATAATAATCTAACACATTCACCTATTTCCTATTCATGCACTATTCTCTGAAAAACAAAACAATATGTGAAAATGCAATACCACACAGATCATAAAACATATTGACATTGTTTAAGTTTCACAACGCAACAAATTCACACTACTCCCCACTTATTCTTTTGAAAACATACACACACCGAGACTCTCTCCTCACCACAACAAACCGAGCTCTCAATTTCACGAACCTGCTCTGATTTTTTTTTTTTCCTCAAAACATTTACACACAAACCCTATCTCAGATTCCCTCTCTACCACATTTTTTATTTTATTTTACATAGCAAATTCAGTCCAGGCATAAGCCCTTATGAGTATTTTCACCTTTAAGCCTCCATGAATCAAGCCATGTACTGTGATATTTTCACCGAATAACCAACCATCATAGCTGGTGCACGAACTCTAGTTTACAGAACCATACATACCCAGCTAAAAACACCACTGAATCGCACACTATTATTTGACTAAACGGTATCAGATCATCCAACCAAAGTTTTGACACCCACAGATTCTTATATGTAAACATACAATGAATCAAATAGGGAAGGGGAAATAAAAATTAAACCATGAACGAGAAAAACCCTACCTCGTATTCGATCTGCGAATGCGAATGCCAAATGGGGAGACCAGCAGCGAGAGTGTTGGGCTTTTGTGTTTAATTTTGCTTGTTCAAGGGGCCTTCTCAAAATTAAATATTTAACAAAAAAATATATTGTAAAAAAGAAAAAAGGTAAATTGAGACCACCTGGCCATTACTCTTTACCCGTTCGATTTGACACCTTTATGTGAGTTTTAAGATCGTGTGGTCCTTATAGTTATTACTTATTAGGATGGCAAGCTCCTTTTTCCTTTTTCCTTTTCCTTTCTCTCCTCCTAATAATATGTTTGGATTAACTTTTACGCTGAAAAATCATCAACTAAATTTTTACAATGAAGGTAAAGTAAAAAATGCTTTTTTATTTTATTTTTTATGGCATTACTATAATTTGTATATTAGAATATTCTTATGAATTATTAAAATATTTTTATATTATAATTAGAATTACATTTGAGAAAAATACAAGAGTTTGAAATAAATATGACATGAAAAGTAAAAGGAATCAATTTTTTTTACCCTTTCTCAGGTCCTAAATTATCAGACAATATATTTGTTAACTTTTCATAATTTTATTTTTACTTATATTTCTTATCTATTATTTTTAGAAATTCGTAATTTTTATCTTTTTATTTTTTTATTTATAAATTTGATATTTTACTTTTAGAATCTTTATTTAGTTCAATCGTTAAATTAAAATAATTTATCATTATGAAAAATGATTAAATACCATGATACTCTTTTTTCTAATTTTTCAATTTTTCAAAATCTTGAATAAATCAATACTTTGTTTTAGAAAAAAAAAAGTCTTTCAAAATGATTTAAAATTCTAATTAAATACACATCTTAATCATTTATAAGAATAATATATCAAATAAAATTTATACTTAATATTTTATTTTAAAATTAAAGAACTATTATAATTTATAACGTATAATGTCCCACAATCCGAGGAACTAAAAATAATAGTTTACTCCATTCTAATAATAGTAATGATCAACTTAAAAAAAAAAAAAAAGTTATACCTATGATCAATGGTCACTCTGTTTTTTTTTTTTTTTTTTTGGTGAACCAATGGTCACTCTGTTAAAAGAGATGTTAAGGGTCGTTTTCATGGATGCTTTCATGGTAATATGGTACCTTGTTACTTGTTAGGCTCGGTCTTTCTGAACACTTCCTAAGATATTGAATAAAGACATTTTCATGGATATTTTCTCCTTAGTTCATTTGTCTATTCTTATCAAAAGAGAAAAAAAGGCCCATTTTTCTCGCCTTAGAAATAATCCAATCATTCATTATCCACACTCGGACCTTTCTCCTACTTGCCTTCATGTAAGCTCCATTTAATTTTTCTTCACTTCAATTTGGTGTTCCATTCTTTCTTACCCACGTTTTAGACATAGCCCATTGCATTGACACATGACACAGTTATGCAACTTCACTTTGAAGTGGCACAGAAACTTAACTGGTTGATGCCTTACTGAATTATCCGCAGGTTAAATTCTATATGCACATTAAGCCACACACTTGTAGAACCAAGAGCGTGCATGAATGATTCTGAATGGAAAGCAAATGATTCAAGTAGCGTGGCTTTGGAGAAGTTCAAAAGGGACAGTGTTTATATTGACAAAAATGGCAGGTTAAGGAACTTCAATCACAAGAAAGTGTCTAGGAAAAAATGTAATTAATTAACACTTGGAACTTGGAATGGAACACGAGTTTGCTCACTAGTTAGTAGTTCATTGAAACGTGTGTGTCATGTTTGAAAAGTGAGTTGTTGTTTTTTTTCTATGGCCAGGTGGTTCTTTGAGAGGACGAGGATGGAAATACGGTTCTGGGTTTGTTGATGGGATTTTCCCTGTGTTGAGTCCAACTGCACAGCAGATTCTGGACTATGTTGAAAAGGGTGTGGAGAGTGAGAGCATTTGGAGTTCATTGGACATGCTTCCTGCCACTCTTGACGCATGGGATGATATTTTCACTGTGGCTGTTCAACTTCGGATGAGGAAACAATGGGATTCAATCATTTCGGTGAGAAAACTCATCCATGCCCTCATTGTGCCTTCCTTGTCAGGGTTATTCTATGGAATGCCCAATGATGTCTCTGATTCTATAAAGACGATACATGATACTACCTCTGGTACTTGTTATAAGCAACAGTTCATACACACTATGAATTGTTGTTTATAATAAAGATAAAGACTCGAGGTAGTACTATTTTTTTGTGCTTTTGTTTATCACAATTGTTAATTTGTTTTGGGTTTTTAGCTACTAGCTGGTGGATTTATGTTGCCCGTCATAACAGAAAAAAAAGTGTACAGATATGTAGATGGATACTGCGAAGGAGCTCCTATAAGCCAGATGTAATCTGCTATAATTTACTCATAGATGCTTTTGGGCAAAAGCTTTTATACAAGGAGGCAGAATCCACATATCTGCAGCTTCTTGAGGCTCGATGCATTCCTACTGAAGATACTTATGCCCTTCTTATAAAAGCCTACTGCATGTCTGGGCTGCTACAAAAAGCTGAAGCAGTCTTTGCCGAAATGCGAAATTATGGTCTTCCTTCAAGTATGTTCCTGAATTAACTTTTTCATCTACACATGCTGAAAAATAAATATAATCAAAGATATGATAAGGTTACATTTAAATGCAGCTTCTTATTCTCTAAATGTTAGAAATTTCCAACTCTGATTTTTAGGACCTGGACAGTGTAGGTAATCATAGTATTCAAAACTCTAAGGACACTGCCAAATCACACTAGTATTAGTTTAAATACAACAATAGCCATTTGGCCATTTCATTGCTCTTTCCCCTGATTCCTCAAGTTTCATGCCCAATTTAAACATACTGACTAGATATGTTGCAGGAGTTCTATTATGTGTTGGTCACTTGTACAATATCAGCAATAGTTATTTTGATGTTGATGGGAGACTAATTTCGATAAGCTTACTAGGAACCTTGGACAGTGAAAAGGTTTTTGTACCAACTTTTCTGTGCAATGACTTGGTGGATATCCAATTTTAGATTTCAAACATTAGGGAAGAGATAAGATGTTGGAGGAAGTGATAATAAGTACACTGTATGTATCATGTTTTCAGCAACTTTGGTTTTCTTCTGCATTTAGTGAGGTTATTCCAAACTTTACTCTGCAACTTTTTATGGAAAGCTTACATGTGCATAAATTTATGGTAACTGGAAATTTGGTCTTCTAAAATAGCTAACCATATATGAGAATGAATAATCCAGGTGCAGTTGTATACAATGCTTATATAAATGGATTAGTGAAAGGAGGAAATACCGACAAAGTAGAAGAGATTTTCAAAAGGATGAAGAGGGATGCCTGCAAGCCAACTACTGAAACTTATACCATGTTGATAAATTTATATGGAAAGGTCAGCTTACTAAGATTCTTTGTATTTTGTCTAAAATTTTACTTTTTACATTTTCTGTATGATCTGATCTGATGGATTACAAAACCAAATGTGTGTAATTGTTGCTGACCTTCACAACTAGAAAAATGACAATTTTTCATGTCATAATTCATCAAGGCTCACTCAAAAAAAAAATCATAAAGGTTTACCCTTGGTTAGAGCCAACGCGATGCAGGGTGAACTGGTGTTAGAAATAATGTACACATCGATTTAGCATGGAAAACTCTCGACAGTGAAGTCATAACATTATAATATTTATAAACTTATGCAGGCTGGTAAATCCTTTATGGCCTTAAAAATGTTCCATGAAATGATGAGCCAAAAGTGCCAACCTAATATTTGTACATATACTGCTCTGGTGAACGCATTTGCAAGAGAAGGACTATGCGAGAAAGCAGAGGAAGTGTTCGAGCAGATGCAAGAAGCTGGACTTGAACCTGATGTATATGCTTATAATGCCCTCATGGAAGCTTACAGGTTGTTACGTAAGATGGCATCAATGCCTTCTTGATTGTGAATTTACCATCCCTTTAATCTGTTTTGTTCTATCCACTTCTCTTTTAGATAACCATGAATGCATGATATTTTAGATGTTCTGCAAAAGAAACTTAAGAAATGCTGTGGGCTTATTTGATTAGATAAACGTTCAAAGCATCAAATAGGCTTTGTCAGATTGTTTGGATAAATGGTTACAAAAATTCACCTATAAGGTTATGTGTTAGAAGGTTTACAATAGGAGATTTAAGTGCTAGGCTAACAGCCTTTTTATAAAAGCAGTTTCTGTCTAATTTGCCATGGGATTGGTTACCTTTGCTGTGCTGATGTGTGTTCTAGCCATTCCATTTGTTTAGTGTTTTCTGTTGATGGTTTCCTATCTAGGAAAAACTCAAGAGTTTTCTTCTCCCAACAGTCGTGCAGGTTATCCTTATGGAGCTGCAGAAATTTTCTCAGTAATGCAGCACATGGGATGTGAACCAGATAGAGCCTCATATAATATCTTGGTAGATGCATATGGGAAAGCAGGTTTTCAAGAGGGTAATTACCTTCTCTCGGAAGTTATCATTTTGTTTTGTTGATAACTTTACTGGTCTGATACATGTTATTTTTCCCTTCACGTCCTTATGAATGAAATTCAGATGCTGAGGCTGTTTTTGAAGACATGAAAAGAGTGGGAATAACACCAACAATGAAGTCCCACATGGTTCTCCTGTCTGCCTATTCCAAAATGGGCAGTGTGAATAAATGCGAGGAAATTCTTAACCAAATGTGTAAATCTGGTCTGAAACTAGACACCTATGTTCTCAACAGCATGCTCAACTTGTACGGACGGTTAGGCCAATTTGGAAAGATGGAAGAAGTTATGAGAATGATGGAAAAAGGATCATATGTAGCTGATATTAGTACATACAATATCTTGATAAATAGGTATGGTCAAGCAGGTTTTATTGAGAGAATGGAAGAGTTCTTTGAGTTGCTTCCTGGCAAAGGTTTGAAACCTGATGTGGTGACTTGGACTTCTCGTATTGGAGCATACTCTAAAAAAAAGCTTTACTTAAAGTGCTTAGAAATATTTGAAGAAATGATTGATGCTGGTTGTTACCCGGATGGGGGAACAGCTAAGGTGCTTCTTGCAGCATGCTCCAATGAAGATCAGACTCAGCAGGTTACTACTGTGATTAGAACAATGCACAAAGATATGAAGACTGTTTTGCCAGTTTAACTTGTTTTAACTTTGAGCTGGTAGATACTAATAAATAAAGTATTAAGTACATGATTTTTATAAAAAATAGTAAAATACTAAACGATTCAATTTCTTTTTATTAAGTACCTACCGATATGTGATACATGTAGGTATGCAACAACTTGTACCGAATCTATTACACCCGTACCAACGACTTCTGTGTTACTATTTAAGTACTGCTCCGTTAGTGGTTTATATCAATGTCTGGTTGGTAAGAGAGCTACGTAGCTATATGCAGTGCCGAATCCGGACCGAGGTTCAGTGGGCAAATTATTTTTTCAAAAAATTATATTATTATCATCCTATTTATAAAAATAAAATATATTATAGAATCTCTACAATTTTTTAAATTTGATTTTAGTGTCTTAAAAAAAATGTTTGCTTTTGTATCTTAATTTTGAAATGCATCATATTTTATACTCAAAAAGTTATTTAAGTCATTTTTCATCTATCTATAAAGTATTATTTAAATATTTTTTAGGAATAAAAGTGATGCATTTTAAAATTAGGTGACGCAAAATGATTTTTTTTTAGAGAAAATAAAACTCAACTTCAAATATTTTAGAGGAATAAAAAACATATTTTATTTGTTAAAAGAGATGAAATGTCCAACAATTAAATGTAAAATGAAAAAAACATACGAAAAAAACTAATTAATAAAAGAGAAAAAATCGAAAACAACTAAAATATTAAAAGTAGTTGGTCAAAACCGTCAAATTATAAAATTAGAGGGAGAAAAATAATAATATAATATATATCATTGCATTTTTCAAAAAAATGAGGGGATAATCTGCACACCTGTGGATGGGGGACGCCTGTACTCTCAATTAATTGCCACCCACAAAATCGTCTAAAACCATTAAAACTGTGTATGGATAAAATATTTGGAGAGATAATTTATTTGGAAAAAGTAATTTAAATTTTTTAAAATAAAATGAACTGTTTAGATGAAAATATTTAAGGATATTTTAATTAATTAAAAATAATAAATTTAAATTTTTTTTAAAAATATTAAAAATTTAAAATTCTTTATCTCTCCTCTCTATCCCTCTGTATTTCCTCTCCTCTCTCTTCTTTCATGTATTAAATAATTTTTTATTTTAATTAACTTTTCACATCTCTATCCCTCCCTCTCTCCCCTCCTCTCTCTTCTTTCATGCATTAAATAATTTTTTATTTTAATTAACTTTTCACAGTATAAAGTATAAATGATGGGAACATGATAACAGAGTTGGGAATAACACCGATCGACAAAGAATCATTGTCCATCGATTCTAGATTATGACGCAGTCCTTTGATGGTGTTGGAGGTGAATCTGAAATACTAAAGGCTATTTTTCTCCCATTTATAATACCCAGCCATTTGGTGCCCGTTGTGGACATAGCCAGGATCTTCGCCATGTATGGTGTGGATGTGACCATAATCACCACACCAGCAAACGCCGCCGTTTTTAAGAGCTCCATTGACCGTGATTCTAGCCGCGGTCGCTCCATTCGAACCCACGTTGTCAAGTTCCCAGAAATCCCTGGCTTGCCACCAGGAATGGAGTCCTTCAACGCTTCTACTCCATCGGACATGGTCCCGAAGATCATCCAGGCACTGTTTTCTCTCGAAGGAGAATTCCGACAACTCTTCCACCACATGAAACCCGACTTCATAGTCTCCGACATGTTCTATACTTGGAGTGTCGATGCCGTTGCTGAAGTGGGAGTTCCGAGGCTCATTTATGTCGGCGGAACTTACTTTGCTCATTGCGCAATGGACTCTCTTGAGCGATTCGAACCTCAAGCCAAGGTAGGTTCTGATGATGAGAGCTTTTTAATTCCTGGGTTGCCCCACAAGATCGAGATGACACGTTCGCAGATACCAGAGCGGTTTAAGAAAACCAACGACATGGCTTATTTAATGAAGAGGGTTAAAGAGTCAGAGAAAAGGAGCTACGGATCACTGTTTAAAAGCTATTATGCCTTCGAGGGCGCGTACGAGGATTATTATAGGAAAATCATGGGGACCAAGAGCTGGAACGTGGGACCGATTTCTTCATGGGTGAACCAAGATGCTTCGGACAAGGCTTCAAGGGGACACGGCAAAGAAGAACAAGAATCACAAGGTTGCCTTGCATGGCTTGATTCTAAGAAAAAAGAGTCTGTTCTCTATGTGTGTTTTGGAAGCATGAACAACTTCCCTACCACACAACTTGTGGAAATAGCTCATGCCCTTGAAGACTGTGGCTATGATTTCATCTGGGTGGTTAAGAAGATTGATGAAGGTCAAGCTAGGAGCTTTGTGGAGGAATTTGAGAAGAGGGTGCAAGCAAGTAACAAGGGCTATCTAATATGGGGTTGGGCTCCACAACTTCTCATACTGGAGCATCCTGCTATTGGAGCTGTGGTGACTCATTGTGGGATGAACACTGTCATTGAAAGTGTGGATGCGGGCTTGCCACTTGTGACTTGGCCACTTTTTGCAGAGCAGTTTTTCAATGAGAGGTTGCTGGTGGATGTGCTCAAAATTGGAGTACCAATCGGAGCCAAAAAATGGAAAGACTGGAATGAGGTTGGGGATGAGATAGTGAAGAGGGAGGACATGGGAAAGGCAATTGCTTTGTTGATGGGTGGTGGAGAAGAATCTAAAGAAATGAGGAACAGAGTGAAAGCGCTCAGTGATGCTTCAAAGAAAGCAATCCAGGTTGGTGGTTCTTCTCACAATAGTTTGAAAGATCTAATTGAAGATCTCAAGTACGTCAAACTTCAAAAGTGCAACGCCAAACTGGACACAGTATAATTTGTATTTAATTGCAAGTTATGAACAAAGATACCTAGTGTCTCATTTGAGAATTCCATACTGATCTTGGAAAGACATTGTCACCCTTATATCTATTTTTCATGTTTATGGTGTAGGATTAGATATAATTTGAAATTTGTGTGGATTTGAATTTATAATTTCTAAAACAAAATTTATTTTGGGTTATTAATATTCTATTATACTCTACTTGTGAAAACATCATCAATTAATTTTGTCAAATAAAAATACATCTTAAATTAAAAGTCCTAAAATAAACACGCACACAGAAATTAAAAATCTTAAAACAAACACACAAGAAATGATGGATGTTATGATGTGTTCTGTTCACAGACATGAATTATCATTGAATATACAATAATATATTTTGTTTTATGGTAAAGTATAAAATTGGTTTCTCAACTTTTTTATATTTATGATTTTGGTTCCTCAACTTTTTCACATTTTTAGTTTTGATCCCTTAACTTTTTTTTTTATTGGTCTTGATCTTCAACTTTTATTTCATTTGGGATTTTGGTCTTTTTGTCATATGTTCCAATTAAGTATTGATACTTGACTATTTTAATGACCTGACATGTGATTTTTATTTTTATTATTTTCTTCCCAAATCCTTAATTTCCTAAACCCATCTCTCCTCAGCAATCCCAAGACCCCACCATCAACTAGTTTGAAATTCTCAATGATGTTCGATGAGAATGGATTGGGGTTCGAATGAGGGGTTTGGGTTCGATTGGATTGGGATTTGGGGAGGGGATGATGTTCGAAGTTGACGGAGGCGATGGGTTTGTTGTAGGGATGTGGTTTGCAAGGGGATGAGGTTTGACGGTGAGAATGTTCAACGAAGAAATAAACTCCATAGAGAGAATGAAACAAGATTGGGATTAGGTTAGGAAGTAGGGATAATTAGGACAAATTGAAAAAAAAAATTAAAAAAATTACACATGCCATATGTTAATTTAAAATGTGAAAAAAAAAAAAACTTAACGGAAAATATTACAAAATAACTAAAACTTCAAATAGAATGAAAATTATGAGACTAAAACCAATTAATAAAAAATTGAGGGACTAAAATAAAAAATATGAAAAAATTGAAAGATTAATTTCATATTTTATCTTTTATTTTATTTATGACTATATGAGTTTTTTTTTCTTTTTTGTCTTTGATTTTTTTTTTCTAACTAAACTGGAAAAAAAAAAAATCAAAGGGAAAAAAATTAGTTGGCATTTATTTAAAGTAAAGTCCGTGTACCACGCGCAACACCTTCCTTCTTATGTCAATTTTCTATATAATTTTGCTGTGTCCTCGTGTACCACGAGCAAGATAACAAAACCGTGATCAAAGTCCGTGTCTATGTCTTATACCCACCACCAACTTGTCGCGTGAATCCCGTGGTCCGATATTTATAGTTATAAACGAGGTAAAAGAAAATGTTTAATTGTACAAAATTAAATTACGTATCTGTATCAAAAATTAACTTGCGTTACTTTTAAATTAAAACAAACAAAGTCAAACGTTACCTAAATTTGAAAGAGAAAAAATGGTCAGTGTAAAATTATTTATATCTTTAATTAATTATAATTTTTTTTATGTTAAATAATAATTTTTTATAAAATTATTTTAAAAATCATTAAAATAATAGGTTATAATTTATCAACGATATAAAATTATTTTATTGGAGGTACATGCTCATTAATTTTAATTTTAATACACAAATTTTTTCTTAAATTAAGTTTTAACTTCTTTCAAAATAAAAAATAAAAAAGAAGTTTTAACGTCAATATACATTAATATAAAATTAAAGCTTGATTATAATTTCAGTTCATCTACTTTTTTTTTTATATAGCATTTTGATTTTCATAATTTTAATTATCTAAATTTAGCCCTCGTGTTATTTAAAATGTTAAAAGTGAGTTTTTTTTTGTCTCACTTTTCATCTAATAATTAATTATAAATTGATAAGTTTATCTTCCATGGCCTTTTTTAACCAAATTGGCATTGAAATAAACTGAAGACTTAATAAAATAATTGAAAAAGCATAAAATAAATATTACAATTAAAAAAATAGTGCATTATTTGAGACGTGAATATGTTGTTTAGTTCAATTCAATTGATTGAACAAAAATGTGTATCAAATAAATTTATAAGATTTTTTTTCTTGAAATTTTTTTATTAAATTATTATGCATTGACTTATATAAGTCAGTTAACTCTAATAAAATTATTGTTTTAAAAGTCATTAAAGTAAATAATTATGATTAATTGATATAAAATCATTTTATAATAAACATTAAGTTCTAATTAAATATACCAAAATTAACCAAATTTTCCATGATTCAATTGGAACTAGGTCCTGATCTTTTGATTAAATAAGATATTGAGTTTTAATCTAATGGATAAAAAATTGTAATTAAGAAAAAGGAAAAAGCTATCTGATATTGATATGAAAGTGTTTTTTGTGTAATTGTATGAAGCAGTGTAAAAAATGATTTCTGTAAAAATATTTAATATTTTATTTAAAAATTAAAATTTTAACCAATAACATGTTTAAATATTAAAAAAAAAACAATTATAAAAATAAAAAAATACAAATATTTTTGAAATATGATCGTGCAATTACATCTAGCCGTGTAAGCACATAATTAATGTTATAAGGAAAGATAATCCATTAAAAGTTATTGGATAGAATTTTAGGCAAATATTAATAATGATTAAATTCGATAGATACATGAAAGATTACGAAAACATGAAAATTAATTTGGTATGTATAATTATTTTGAAGAAATCTATTTGATTTTTTAAAAACTTTTATAAAATTAAAAATTGCACTAATTACTTCTGACTAAAATATTTTGTATTTTTAATTAATAATTAAAAACAAATAAACAAGCCCTTTATCTCTCTTGAGCGTTAGGAAACGAGACTAACTATAAATTAATAAAATAATTTGCATTATTACTATTATTTTTTCACACATTATCTAGTTAGATAAAAGTAATTAAATAAAAAAATAGACGTGGGTTACGGTATTTTTGAAAGTAATTTTAGAAAATAGAATAAATTATTAACAAATCTATTATTATTAAATAAATTAACCATTTATTTTTTACAGAGAGTGAAACGGAGTGTCTTGTCTGTCTCAGATTTGCTATATATAATAAACACAATCTTCCTCTTCCCCCGCTCCCTCTTCCCCCCCTTCTTTCTTAATTCAGAATCTCAGATTCAGACTTTCCCGCTGTTTTCCGCGGCATTTGAAATTCCCGGGAAAACGTTGCCATGGCGGCGAGTGAGTCGCAAAATTGGGTGCTGTTGGTGACTGCACAGACACCAACAAACATTGCTGTTATCAAGTATTGGGGAAAGAGGGACGAAGCCCTGATCTTACCGGTTAACGATAGTATCAGTGTCACTCTCGATCCCAATCACCTCTGTACCACCACCACTGTTGCCGTCAGTCCAGGTTTCCAACAAGATCGCATGTGGCTCAATGGCAAGGTAAATTTTCATTTATTGTTTTGTGGGAATTAGATTAACATTTTAATGCGCATCTATTAGAGATTGATTCTTGTTGGAAATGGAAGGCAGATAAGATAATGGAAGAAGTAATGCAGATGATTTATATAGTGAATCTTGGATTAATTTCTTTATAACAAAAGGAATCAAATCAACGAGATCAAATGAATTAAACTATCTTGGATGAATTTCTTGATTTTCTTCTTCTTTCTTGATTTGTTTATTCCATTTCTTTCTGTTTTTGATTCATGGAATTTGGTTATGCTGGTTAGTGTAGGAGATTTCTCTTTCTGGGGGCAGGTTCCAGAACTGTTTGAGGGAGATCCGTGATCGTGCTTGTGATGTCGAGGATGAAAAAAAGGGTGTAAAGATCACAAAGGATGATTGGGGCAAATTGCATGTACACATTGCTTCGTTCAACAACTTCCCTACTGCAGCAGGACTGGCTTCATCAGCTGCGGGTTTTGCCTGCCTTGGTAATACATTTGTTAGTCTTTAATTTTTTGTTTGAGCTTTCATTCATTCGATACTTAGGACAACTGAGTGGGTCAATCCATCAAATCTGGTCGTGAGTGGTTGGCTGCTTCAGCAGGTTAAATCAAACAGGGGATTGATTACTCTAGAGTAAATATGGCAAGGATGATGATAAATAAACTTCACTAACAAAACAAAACTGTTGTTGGTACTGGTATGATATAATTTCCTGTAAATCCGTTAACAATTAGCTTGAATTCCAGTGTATGTCAGCCATAATGGAGGGGCTAAAAAACTGAATTAAAAAGTATACAATAAATTTAATTATTGATTCAATATACCACCATGAAGAATGGTTTTTCTGGACAAACAGGCTAATTTCCGACTCTGTGCTTTCTTATTTGAAATAGCAAGGTTCTTGGTATTGGGCTTAATATTAATTACCACCTGTCTTAATATTTTTTGTGTTCTATTTGCAGCTTATGCCCTTGGGAAGCTAATGAATGTCAAAGAAGATGAAAGCCAGCTATCTGCTATCGCAAGGTCTTTATTTTGTTAATGTCTTTAATTTTGTGAGGTGTTATGGGTTCATTTGGACAATTTGAATTTTAATAACAAGTTGCAGCACTTGTGAAAATTGTCATTATGTGCAGGCAAGGATCAGGTAGTGCTTGTCGCAGCTTATTTGGGGGATTTGTCAAGTGGATAATGGGAAAAGTAAAGTTTCTTCTATTTTGTATTTTGATATTGCACCATGTTGTCTGAGAATCCATTTGTAATTTCTATTTTTCAACATTTGTAGGAGGATAATGGAAGTGATAGTCTTGCAGTTCAACTTGTTGATGAAAAGCACTGGGATGATCTTGTTATTGTTATTGCTGTGGTATGACACTTGGTCTTTATTTAATTGAATGGATGAGTTTGCTATTGAGTGATTTGTAATATATTTCAATAAAAATGGTCTGTTGTGGTCATTTCTGAATGTAAAGCCCATAGCTTGGGGTTTCCAGTTTCCCATTTCTTTCTTTCAAGCTTTCTTGCAGTCAGTTCATTTTGTCTTATTATTTGCTAAATATAACTAAGCTTTGATTTTGACTTTTTTCACTAAAAGTGCTGTTGTTATGATTTCTCAGTTTGCCAACCTGATAATAATCATTTTATCAATTGGAATATGTGCTTTCTTCAGATCATAGAACTCTGTATGCTTGAAATCTGTTAGTTGTTCTTACCCCATCTAAGAACTCTAGATTTTGTTTGTCCATATCATGTATGGTCAAGTTTTTTGCAACATCAGTATAGCAATGTAAGTTAAGTATTTGCATTTTATTTTATGGCTGTTTTTAGTATTTCCTATTTTTTTATGCTGTCTAGTTTTTCATTATTCAATACTTGATACTAGTTTAAATGCTTCATTATTATTTGAGATCATATAAATTTTCTTTGTATATTAAAGTGACATACTAGTCTAAGGCATGTTATTTATCTTGTCAATGTCATGTTTCTATTTCATATTGGCAGTATGTATCTGCTTTACTCTATCATCTCATATGCCATACTTTACTCAATATTCCCATCTTGTTATCTATTTGTAGGTTTGTGCACGGCAGAAGGAAACAAGTAGCACCTCTGGAATGCGTGACAGTGTTGAAACAAGTTTACTTTTACAACACAGGGCAAAAGTAGATATTTTTTTATAATTAGAATAGAGACATTCCTTAATTATGAATGCATGAAAGTTTTGTGGGCTGTTCATTTCCCATTGTTATATAAATAAGTAAATAACTATCTCATAGTGATTTAGTTTGGGCTATTTTTTTATTTGTTATTTACTCATTTTTTACTGCAATAGGAAATTGTGCCAAAGCGGATACTGCAAATGGAAGAAGCCATTAAAAATCGTGATTTTGCAACTTTTTCACAATTGACCTGTGCTGATAGCAACCAGTTTCATGCAGTATGCCTGGATACATGCCCCCCTATATTTTACATGAATGATACATCCCACAGGTAGTTGCTGATAACTGCAAGAGTTAGCTATTACTGTTCTATGCTATTAGATCACAAGTGTGGCACAGTTCTTTCCTAGTTTCTTATTGATGGTGCATTTTTTCTCTTCAGAATAATCAGCATTGCTGAAAAGTGGAACCGTTCAGAAGAAGCTCCCCAGGTTTGAATTACTTTATTGGTCATATTATAGTTTCATGTGTAGGACAGTTTATTCCAATGGTCAATATTTGTGAAGTTTATCTCAAATTAAAAGAAAATTTATTTCGAGTTTTATAGTAACCATTTTTAATATTAATTTCTTAATTATTTTCAAGTTCTAATGTAGTGGACAAGTCTTTGTGCTTTCTTTCATTTGGTCATATCATAATCATATAATCATATCATATTTACATAGGAAAAAATATATCCACAATTTTTCCTGTGTCATTATGCCATGCCCCTGCACCACATCAAACTTTCGTATAATACCCATTTGAATAATGTGTACATATACATCTGATTTAGTTGTGTGATATATTACACGGCCATATGTAACACAAACAAATGTGAAATGTGTACAAATCTGTATATTTCTATTTAGATATTTAATTAGTTATGACTTGCAGGTAGCTTATACATTTGATGCGGGACCAAATGCTGTTCTAATTGCACGTAACAGGAAAGCTGCTACCCTTTTGATTCAGAGGCTGCTCTACTACTTCCCTCCAAATTCAGATGACCTCAGCAGGTGCTTTCTAAGTTTTGCAAGTTGCATTCATACTATCTCTTAGATATTTGTCAATCTTTTGAATTTCTTAGTTACCTGCAATACACTCTCCCTTCAGTTACATTATTGGGGACAAGTCAATTGCAAAAGATGCTGGGATCAATGGAATACAGGATGTAGAAGCTCTGCCACCTCCTCCAGAAATTAAAGATAATACTCCATCACAAAAATACAAGGGGGATGTCAGTTACTTCATATGTACCAGACCTGGAAGGGGACCTGTTTTGCTTTCTGATAGTAGTCAAGCACTTCTCAACGATGAAACTGGGCTTCCCAAGTAAGTTCATGGGAAACAACATTCTTGTGGTTGATCTATTCTTCATCGGGCTTCACTAGCAGTGCCCATAAGGAGGACCCTTTCAAGGAAGCCCGTTGCACCTATGGCATCATGATGATTCGATCATTACTAGTTCGCAGTTTGTTTGTTTTAGGTATTAATTCATGTTTTCATAGTATCTGTTAGTCTTGTTTCAGATCTAGTTAGGCTGTTTTGCTGGAGAAAAATAAGTCTCGCTCTTTTTCTGTATTGAGCAAAGTACATTCAATTCACTTGAGCTTGCAAGTTTAACTTGTCAGTTTTTTATGTGAACAATTTCCCTACTTTGCTGTATTTTGATTTAAGTTTTCCATTCTATGCCCATCTTTTTTCGGCTTAAATAGATTCTCATTCACCTTTATGGACCCTCAACCGTATTTTTTTTTTCAAACCTACACAAATTTTACCAAGTAGCCAAGCATAACCTGCAGGCATTTCTACTTTGTTACTAGCCAAGCAAGCACTAGATCAAAATGAAAGGAGAATAGATACGAAGGAGGGTGGTAAAAGGATGTGACGATAAATACTTGCTAAGAGACGGAGAATTATCTTCAAAATTTAATGAAGATTGGTGCAACGATTGATATTGTAGTATTCAACCCGTCTCAGGCCTGCAACTATTAATATATAAATTTTTAGAATAAATTACACAATCATTACCTGAACTTTACATGAATAATATATGTACCCCTTGTTTATTTGACATTACTTTGACACTCCTTCTGTTAAGGGGTTAAGTAACGGTTTTAATTTACTGTTGAAAGACCAAATTGTACTGTCTTTTATATGTGAAACCAACAATACCGTGTAACATCTCCAACTCCAACCAAAGCACACCGTCGTCCGTGACGAAGAGCTCCTCTGGGCCGCGCACGCAAACGTCTTGGGGCTTAGGTCTTCCCAATCCCTAGCTTTTGATTCAACGTTCAAAGGGCTGGTGATTGCTTTTAATTTTAAAATGTTGAAAATCCCTTGCTTAGCATAGAGACTGAGAACCGTAGCCAACAACAAAATAAAGCAAAGCATGGGCTTACTAAAGTGGCGAAAGGGGAATAAACCCTAACCCCAATTTGAAGCGAAGTCATCGTCGTCATCAATTCCAAAGTCGAACGGTATAGACACAACAAAACCCCTCACCGAGGCCCCGAGGATGAACGACGCCGTGGAGGTTCCCCGGCCAGCAAGCACCACCGTCTCCATTTTCGAGTTCGGCTTCGTCGCCGCTTCCAACGACAAGGTCACGCTCGCCGGCTACTGCCCCATCTCCGAAGACCTCGACCCTTGCCGCTGAGAAATCCTCCCCGCCGTCCAGTCCATTGCCCCCCCAGTTTCGCTTAGTCTTCTCATACCCAACTTTATATGGGATTCAATTTATGTACTTTTTGGTATAAAAACATTTGAGTTTAAGCGAAATTGACCTATCTCTTAAAAAATTGCTTTTAATTTTTTGCTTTTCTTTTGATTATTTGTTCTTGTTTATTTTTACATTGAATTGTGTTGAGTGATTTTTGCAGAAAAAGAATCGCGAAGAGTAGCAAGGAAAAATCACATTTTATTATATTTTTGGACTGGTTGTTTTGATTATGTGTTCTTGATTTTATGCTGCCTTATTGTCTCTCAGCAGTTTAAGAGGAAGGGGATGAGGACTTTTTTGAAAAAAAAAATTACTTAAAAATCACAGGCCAATCATGTGACTTCTAGAACTAAAAGAGTTAGTATCCATTTAATTAAGGGATAAAAGTGTAACAAGAACATAAAAGTTTGAAGGTTTGAGGATTTTTTTATAGGTAAAAAAAAGAGAGGAATACATGTATAATTTATATATAAGTGAGAGGATATTATTATAATTTATTCAAATTTTTAATATAGAATTATAAATTTTATTCTTATTTAAATTAATAAAACATAATATTCAAGTTTGAAAAATAGATATGAAGGCAAAGAGAGAAAAAAATGTGTCTACTATTAAGGCAAAAGAGAGAAAATCAATTGGAGTAAGTTATTATAAAAGGAGAGTGCTAGAACATGTTTAACAAGTAAGTAGCATAGAGTGATAAAAGTTTATAATTTGTAAGTCTTGTCACTTTGTATTTCAAAAGAATGCACATTGGCCTAAAATGCAAAACTTAAGGACTTAAGAATTTTACTATCGTTAACCATAACCACATTTTGTAAAAAAGTTCAAACTATCAATCTGTGGCAACAAGTTTAAGATTTCTCCTTAAATCGTTTTCCACTACTTTCAATGTATCAATCAATTAAGCAAAAGCAAATGCTGCCCATATGAGTCAAATATACTACTCGCATTAGAGAAGTAGTAAAAAGGTACGCTGCAATGCAATTGTAGTAAAACAGAAAAGTGCTACAGATATCAATTATCAGTCTACAAGTGAAAGTAACATATTTCCATGGTCCACACCACCGGAAGTCATGCCATGATAAAACACTTTGTTTTTCAACACAAGGCCCTTCTTCTAAATTACAAAGGCCTTCCCTTCTCTCCATTGGGACCATTCACATTATGGCAACAAAACTAAAGCTTCACCTTCTCTCCAGCATCTTGCTGCTAAGCTTCTTCCACTGCACATTTTCATTGATCAACCCAGAGGATGATGAGTCCAGCTGGCTTGACATGGAAACTGAAGACATTAACGTTGTGCAAACCCGGAGAGACTCTTGGAAAAAATGTGACTACTCTGTTGGAAAATGGGTTTTTGATCAATCTTACCCTCTCTATGATTCCAATTGTCCCTATCTCACCACTGCAGTTACTTGTCAAAAGAATGGAAGGCCAGATTCTGACTATGAGAAGTGGAAGTGGAAGCCATCTGGTTGTTCCATCCCAAGGTGTTTATATCATCTAAACTTTGACACATTGCAACCATGTTGTTACTATTATTTTATATGCATGCATGATCAGTTTTACTTTTTTCTTTGTTTTTTGCTTAGTAAGTGAGAAAATAGTTATTAAAGCTCAAAATTCAGTTGGTAAATAGCCGTTTAATTGCAAGTTGCAAGTTGCAACTTGAGAGCTTAGGCCAAAGTTTCATATAAATTTGGGTTCTTGATGACTGACACCTACAGGTTTGATGCACTGGGGTTTCTAAGTAAAATGAGAAGAAAGAGAATAATGCTGGTGGGTGACTCCATAATGAGAAACCAATGGGAATCTCTTGTTTGCTTGGTTCAAGGAGTTATTCCAACTGATAGAAAATGGGTGTCCTATAATGGTCCTGCAATGGCTTTCCATGCTATGGTTGGTAGAACTAAAACTAATTAATGAATCAAAGCTTATTCTTCTTTTCCTTTTGAAAATGAATGACCCCATATTGTTTTCACTTTCAGGATTTTGAGACATCAATTGAGTTCTTCTGGGCACCATTGTTGGTAGAACTGAAGAAAGGGTCTGACAATAAGAGAATTCTACATTTGGATTTGATTGAAGAGAATGCAAGGTATTGGAAGGGAGTTGATGTTCTTGTATTCGATTCAGCACACTGGTGGACTCACTCTGGTCAAACACGCTCGTAAGAAAGCTTTCCCTTGAATTGAATGTAGTATCTTTTTCTTTAGTCTAAAGTCCTCAACAGTTAAGAATGCACCAAAGGGTACCTAACATGAATTCAGTCTTGATTGACATCGATCAGGTGGGATTATTACAAGGAGGGAAATAGTATCATCACAAACATGAATCCTATGGTTGCCTATCAGAAAGGACTCAGTACATGGGCAAGGTGGGTGGATCTCAATTTGGACACTAGAAGAACCCGAGTCATTTTCCGAAGCATGTCACCTAGGCATAACAGGTACCATCTATTTTTATGCCTAATTAAAATAAACTGTTGTATTTGGCTAATCTAAAATAAACCGTACCTATTCTAATACATGCATGATTTGTGATGCATGTGTATATAATATCAGCCATGATTTTCACATTAATGATTTGAAATTACTTTGTTCTCTAAAGTGAATTGCTGCTCACTTAAGATCCGATACATCATTTTTTTGCTACACTCAGCTCCTCTGGTTTCATGTTTTTATATGTAGGCTAAATGGTTGGAAATGCTATAAGCAGAGGCAGCCATTGCAATTTTTCAGCCACATACATGTTCCTGAACCACTGGTAGTGCTACAAGGAGTGCTAAAGAGAATGAGATTTCCAGTATATCTGCAAGACATTACATCAATGACGGCTTTCCGAAGAGATGGACATCCTTCAGTGTATAGCAAGGCAATGAGTCAAGAAGAGAGGCAGAAAGCAGGCACAGATCTTTCCTCTGATTGCAGCCATTGGTGCCTCCCTGGGGTGCCAGACATTTGGAATGAAATGCTCAACGCGTTCATCTAACTATGACATTAATGGAATTGAATGTCTATGCAAAATGTAAGCAGTGTTAAAAACTCATCTAGATCAGGGTTTGTTTTTATCATCTAGAGAGCCTCTAAGAACATGGTTGTTTGAGTGTTTTTTTTATTATCAATGTTATCTGATTGATAACACTCTATGCTTGGATTTGTCATTCTGATTTTCACAAGCAGCCAAATCTCCTTTTGTTTGTCATTTTAAGTGAAGATTACTGAAATGAAAAGAATGTATTAATGTGTTATGTTTTAGCAATAAGAATGCTAATGTAAAACCACCACACCTTCTTAGAAACCAAACAAATTAAAATGCTAGTAAAAAAGGTAAAACGACCAAACAAGGGAAGGGGAATCATTAACAAATGAGCTTTTGGAGCAGTTACAGACTCTTTAAAATGATGCTGCTGGATAAAAGCACCCTGGCAGAAGCAAAGCGTAGAAGAATGGAAAAGTGAAGAGTAAAGACACATATAAGAAACATGCCCCCAGCCACTCCTTTGATTTTTAGCTTTTGTGCCAAATGTCAATGATTGTGTTTGACTTTAAAATATGTCCAGAAGAGAAAAGCAAGAAGATGGAAATAAAGTTCTAATCAGTTCAAACTCCTCTTAAGCTCCTTCCTTAACTGAAGGGAAGTGACATTTCAAAATGGAAGCACTCACTATACTAAATAACTGTACCTCTAAAATCATCCCTTTAATAAGAAAGGTTGAATTATTAACTACAAATCAATCCAATGGCTTTCTATTGATGGGGGTATTTTCAACTAATCATCAGCAACATTCTGCAATAACAGGTATCTTATTAAATATTCCACCGTGCTGTGCATAATGTAAATCTTAAATTCTGACTAAACATTTCAGGCTTCAATATTTTAATTTGAACCACTGTCTCCATAAACAGAAAATGATACATTTTAACTAGTAGGAGAAAACCTCTTCTTCAACTTGGAAAGCTCCTTAGAACTCAGTCCAAAAGCCTTCTCCAAAAGCTCCTCGTTTATGTCAGAACCAAAAACTGCATTAGGAATCCTATTCAGACCAGGATTTTGGCTGTCAAAACTGCCCAAAATGGTGGCAGGCCCATCTCCAACATTCATCTGAAAGTGCACTAAGCCTCTTGGGAACACCATGACCTCTCCTTTCTCCAACACTTTGGCGAAAACCTTGTTCTTGGTGTCCACAAATCCTGAGTAAATTTTTCCTTCAAGCACAAAAGCAACCTCTGTTGCTCTTGGATGGAAATGGGGCACATTGACACCACCAACACCGAAATCTGCTCGCACAAATGACACGCCAAGAATGTTCAAACCCGGAAAGACATTCGAATTCACTGGAATAGAAGAAAAGCCTGTTTGCTTGAAGTTCCCAGGAGACTTGATGCCAGAATAGGTGAAATCTTCCACTGTTGCTGTTGATGAGTTCTTGCAACTGAAGTTATTGTCTTGTGATTTGGCTATGCAAAAGTCCATGACTGGATCAGGATCAGAAGCCAAAGCAGCAATGATGAAAAGCAAAACAGCTAATAGAACTGCTACTTTGTTGTTCATTGTTTTGGAATGGAATGTAACTATTGTTTTGCAGTATCAATATATGGAAGGTGATATTGAAAAGAATTGTTTGGTTGATTTGGCTGAAGTTATCTACACGGGTGAATCAAGTGGGCTGAGGAGTCACAATTGAATACTTTTCTTCTCAATTTGTCTCATCAATTATTGTGCACTACATCAATCAATTTATAGGGGATCATATTTTCTTCAGCAACTTTGCTTTGGAAAAAGAGAGTTACTTTAATTAGTTGGGTCATTAAATGACAGCATCAGTCAACTCATTCTTTACCTTTATTCATTGCATTTTATCTGTCTTATAAGCTAAAGAATTGGTCATAGTGAGTTTTTCCCCACTGTTCGGATTATTCCTTAAAGAACACGCCTTTCGTAGAGAGTGAACACTTTACACTACCCAACCCACTAAATGCAAAATTGGGAAAAAGAATTGGATTAACATTATACTATATTGTTTGAATTGAGGGAAAATACATGTTAAATTGGAAACATTTGAGAGAGTTTACAACGACTACCGAGATTAGGTACTGACACTTAGTGGAATCCACCAAGTTTTGCATGCATCCCATGTGATTAGGGTTAAAACCAGAAGATTAATATTTATTAAAAAAAAGTACTGGGGATGTTTTTAATGGAATATCCCATTTGAAAGTTAATGTTTAGCAATATGAGAGAAAGTATTGGCACATAGATTAATTATGTTTCTTAGAAATGCTGGTGATTCACATGTTACAATCCTTGCTCAACGGTTTTTGTTGCTTCTCTTCTTTTTTGAAAAAGAAATATGATTTAGTTTAGTGATTTTTGATTCATCAATAAATTTATCTAGTTGTTATGTGATTCTTTATTTTTACTCTTTCACTAATCAATTTCTTATTTTTTTATTCAATGTTAAGTTACAAGTTTCTTCATTTTTCTCTAGAGAAAACTCTTTTCTCTCATTTATTAATTTAATGTATGATAACATCTTTGTTATTACTTTTGCATTACATAACATACATTTTAAATTGTTGATTTAAAACTCTCATTTCTCATTCTTCATTCAGTTGATCTATAACTTCTATATTTATATATGATGTCTCTCTTTTGTTTACTTTGATAAATATATTGAAAATTAGAAAAATATGAAAATTTAAAAATATGAAAAATAATAGTAATGTGTTAAAAATTTGAAAAAAAAAATTAAAAGGTTAAAAAATATAAAAAAAAAACAAGAGTAATGTTTTAAAAATTTGAAAACAAATAAAAATACTAAAAAACAAGTCTAATTTTCAAGTCATTACTTTTGGTTTTTCACATTTTTAAAATTTTGATATTTTCATTTTTTTTTTCATCCAATTCTTCAACTTTTTTAACATACTATTGCTTTTTTCATATTTTTAAAATTTTATTTCCATTCAATGCTCTTAAAATTTTAAGATATTTCTATTGTTTTTCATATTTAGAGTTTAAGGTTTCAATATTTAGGGTTTCATGGTTTATTATTTTAAACTTCAAGGGTTTAAGGTTTTAATATTTAGGGTTTCATGATTTATTGTTTTAAACTTCAAGGGTTTAAGGTTTAATGTTTTTTCATGGTTAAGGGTTTGTGTTTAGAGGTTTTATTTTAAGATTTTATGAATTATGGTTTTATGATTTAATGTTTAGAGTTTTAGGGTTTGAAGTTTCAAGCATGCCGTAAGATTTTACATTTTCGTGTTGCATAGGTTATAGTTTCATGTTTTGTAATTTAAGGTTTCATGGTTTAAGATTGAAGGTTTCATGTTTTATAATTTAAGGTTTCATGGTTTAAGATTTAAGATTTAGGACTCCATGATTTATTATTTAGAGTTTCATTTCATGGTTTAGGTTTGAGGTTCCATGGTTTAAGATTTAGGGTCTCATTGTTTAAGATTTAGAATTTAGGGTTTTATGATTTATTATTTAGGGTTTCATAATGCATGGTTTAGGGTTTCATTTCATAGTTTCATCGTTCAAGACTTAGTGTTTCATTTCATGGTTTAGGTTTGAGGGGTTCTTGGCTTAGGATTTAGGGTTTTATTTCATGGTTTATGATTTAGGAAAACCATAAATGAAACCTTAAAATTCACCTTAAATATTTAGGATTATATAAATAAAATCATAAATTAAAACCTTCAATATTAAAAATTTCATTAACGAAACCCTAAATATTTAGGGTTTCACAAAACCTTAAATATTTATGATTTCATAAATACAACCATAAATATTTAGCATTTCATAAATGAAATCCTAAATTGAAAAATTAAATATTTAAGATTTCATAAATAAAATCATAAATTGAAACCCAAAATATTTAGGATTTCATAAATGAAATCATAAATTAAAACACTAAATATTTGAGATTTCTTAAATGAAAACTTACTTATTTATTATTTCATAAATGAAACTCTAAATTGAAATCATAATTATATATGATTTCATAAATGAAACCATATATTGAAACCCTAAATATTTAGGCTTTCATAAATGAAACCATATTTATTTAAAGTTTCATTAATGAAACCCTAAATAAAACCCCAAATCGAAATCCTAAATATTTAGGGTTTCAATAATAAAACCCTAAATATCTTGGATTCATTAAAGAAAACCTAAATTTCACCCTAAATATTTATAGTTTCAAAAATAACCCTAAATCAAAACACTAAATATTTTGGGTTTCGTAATTAAAACAATAAAACAAAACCCTAAATATTTAAGGTTTCATAAATAAAATTATAAATTAAAACCCTAGATATTTGTGGTTTCATAATGAAACTTTAAATATTTAGGATTTTATAAATGAAATCATAAATCATAACCTTAAATAAATAGGATTTTATAAATGAAATTCCAAATTGAAATCCTAAATCCTAAACCACTAATAAAACTCTAAATTTCACCATAAATTGAAAGCCTACATATTTAGAGTTTCATAAATAAAACATTAAATTAAAAACCTAATTATTTTGGATTTCATAAATAAAAAATTAAATTTCATCATAAATATTTAGGGTTTTATAAGTGAAATCTTAAGTATTTAGGGTTATATAAATGAAACCCTAAATTGAAACCCTAATTATTTAGAGTTTAATAATAAAATCCTAAATTGAAACTTAAATTATTTAGAGTTCAATATTAAAATACTAAATTTCACCATAAATATGTAGGGTTTCATAAATGAAACTCTAAATTTCACCTTAAATATTTATAGTTTTTTTTATAAATGAAACCATAAATCAAAATTATAAATAATTATGTTTTCATTTATGAAACCTTAAATTTCACAAAAAATATTTAGAATTTCATAAATGAAATCATAAATTGAAACCCTAAATATTTAGGTTTTCATAATTTAAACAATAAATCAAAACTTTAAGTATTTAAGGATTTATAAATGAAATCTTATTTGTGTAGGATTTCATTAATGAAACCCTATATTTTATCCTAAATTAAAACCTAAATATTTATGATTGTAATAATAAAATTTTAAATATTTAGGGTTTCGTATATTAAACCTTAAATTGAAATTTTAAATATTTGAGGTTTCTTAAATGAAACTATTAATTAAAATCCTAAATAATTATATTCATTTATGAAACCTTAAATTTTAGTCTAAATCTCAAACCATTAATGAAATATTACAATGAAATTTAAATAAAATAGTAAATCAAAAATCTAAATAATTATGTTTTCATTTTGAAGATTATCACTTTTTCATTTAGATTTTTAGTATCTCATCTCCATACCTTAAGTCTTCTCTGTTCTCTTAGTCTAGAATTTTCTATTTTCATGCCATAACATGTATGGATGATGACATTGTATTGTTTGTTATAAACTAAGTTATATTGTTCTTGCTTGATGCTTGATTTGCCCTGTTTTCTATTATCTCTAACATCACTAGATGGTTTGCTTTCTTAGGAATCTATTCTAAGAAATTGCAATCGATTACAGTGTGTGGGAATTGATTACCAGATGGTCAAATAAGTTTTTGAACCATCTCTGGTATTGGATTAATCGATTACCAATTATTGTAATCGATTACAATGTTATTTTCAGATTTCAGAAATTGTCCTGTTTCTATTGCAATTGATTACCATTGAGTGACAATCAATTACCAAATGATCATTGAAACTCAGAATTGGCTCTGTCTCATTTGCAATCGATTACAAGTTTGTTGCGAATGATTACAATAGATAACAGGAAGTTTAAATCATATTTTGATACATGAGATAATCGATTACACCTTATTGCAATCGATTATATCTAGTATAACGATCATTTTGAAATATCTCCAAGATTCATTCTTTATCTAACTAACTCTGAATCTTTTTGACCCATTCTATATATTTGAATCCATAGCATCTTGTGCAGAATGACAAACATTCACAACATCTTTTCATTCCTTATTTTGTCAAAGATCCTTTGATTTGATTTTTAGATTAGATATTACTATGAAATTTGTTTTTTGTTTTTTTGCACATCACATAATCTCTTGAGTTTCAAAAAAACTCATTCTTGTTCATACTACTAAATCTTTTTGAGATTAAACCTCTGAGTCTATACAACTATATTTCTCTCTTGTTCATTTATGAATTGAGGTGATTCAAATAATTGTTCTTGACTACTAAATTTACTCACATTGGAGTTTCTCAAACTGATCTTACATCAGCTATATCAACACATCAAGGTGTTTTCGTTCTTGAATCTTTTTCATTGATCTTGTTTGATTAGCATTGTAGGATTTTTCGTTCCTAAATGTTGTGTTGAAATTATATGGTGTTTCTAATTTTGTTTCTAAAATTGTGTTGTTCTAATGTTTAGAAATTGGATGGTGAATGGTGTTTTCACATTCAGTTTTCTAGGTTCTTGTTTCAGGTTGTGAAATCAGAATTTGTTGTGAATTGTGTGTGCTTGGTGTATGTAATCAAATTCATAGTGAAACCCCTTGGTAAAAGGGAGAACTAGATGTAGATCAGTGGTTGATCGAACCAGTATAAATCAACAGGCTCAATCTCTCTATCCTTTCATCTATTTCAATTTAGATATTGATCTTCATCAAGTTTATTTGTTCTAATCAATTCTATCATAAACTGAGGTTGTTTTTCTAGTTTATTCAATCAATATAACATTCTCTAAAAACACTTTTATTAAACTCTGAAAAGCGATGGTGAAAAGCTTTTATTTGAAAAAAGAATCTTTCATTTTACGTTGTATCAATTCACTCCTCCCCCCCCCCCCCCCCTGTTTGTAATTGGCCAATCTTAACACATTTATGAAACCTTGAAGTTTACATAATTTCATAAATGAAATCACAAATTGTAACGCTAAATCCTAAACAATTAATAAAATCTTAAATTGAAATCCTACATATCTAGAGTATCATAAATAAGATCATAAATTAAAAACTAAATTATTTAGGATTTAATAAATGAAGCCATAAATTTTATCCTAAATATTTATGGTTTTATAAATAAAACCTTAAATATTTAGAGTTTTATTAATGAAATCTTATTTATTTAGGGTTTAATTAATGAAATTATAAATTAAAACCTAAATATTTAAGGTTCAATAATAAAAATTTAAATATTTAGGGTTTCATTAATGAAGTCATAAATTAAAACCTATATATTTAGGATTTCAGAAATAAAATTCTAAATATTAGAAGTTTCATAAATAAAATCATAAATGCCTAAGGTTTTATAAATGAAATCATAAATCAAAACCCTAAATAATTGTTTTCATTTATGAAACTCTAAATTGAAATTTTAGATCTAAAATCATTAATGAAACCCTAAATATTTAGGATTTCCTAAATGAAATTGTAAATTTCACTATAAATATTTACGGTTTTATAAGTGAAACCTTAAATATTTAGGGTCTCATAAATGAAACTTTAAATACTTAAAGTTTCATAAATAAAATCATAAATCAAAACCTTAAGTAATTATGTTTTGATTTATGAAATCTTAAATTTTGTCATAAATTAAAATGTTAAATCCTAAACCATTAATGAAACCCTAAATTAAAAACCTAAATATTTATGATTTCATAAATAAAATCCTCACTTTTACCTTAAATATTTAAGGTTTTATAAATGAAATTATAAATCAAAATATTAAATAATTATGTTTTCGTTTATGAAACCTTAAATTTCACAAAAAATATTTAAAATTTCATAAATGAAATCACAAATTGAAACTTAAACCATCAATGAAACTTTAAATTTCACCATAAATTGAAACTCTGTATATTTAAAATTTGATAAATAAAACTCTAAATTAAAAACATAATTATTTAGGATTTCATAATTAAAACCCTACATTTCAACCTAAATTTTGAGGGTTTCATAAGATATGTCTTAAATATTTAAAGTTATATAAATGAAACACTAAATTTTATCTTCATATATTAAAATTTTAAGTTGATAGGTAAAAAAAAAATAAAATTTAAATACTATTGTTTTTTTCATATATTTAAAATTTTCTTTATATTTCTCATGTTTTTTTCACATTTTTTTTAACATTTTTCATTTTTTTTATAAATGTCAATTCATTTCTCTTGTTTTTTTTATATTTTTAAAATTATCATTTTTTTTTCAAATTTCCAAGACAATCCTCTTGTTTTTCATTTTTAAAATATTTTCAAGATATTTCTCATGTTGTTTTTTATAAATTTCAAATCAATATTATTGTTTTTTCATATTTTCAAAATTCTTAAAATAGTACTCTTTGTTTATATTTTTAAAATTTTCCTTTCTTATAATTTTTTTTCAAAATTTTCAAGATATTTCTTTTATTTTTTTATATTTTAAAATTTTCATATTTTCATATTTTCAATATTGTAAAGAAATTCCACTTGTTTTTTCATTTTTTTTTCAAAATTTTCTTTTTATTTTTATTTTCAAGGTATCACACTTATTTTTTTTTTTCATTTTCTTAAAATTATTTCAATACATTATTTTGGTATTTTCATATTTTATTTAACTTTTTCAAAATTTCAAAATTTTCATGACATTATTTTTGTTTTTTTATATTTTATATTTTATATTTTTTTAATATCAAGACATTTTTTTTTTCATATACTTTTTTTAAAATTTTCATTTTTTTTTAAATTTTGAAGTCATTAGTCTTATTTTTTTTTTTATTTAAAAAATTGACAACAAATTACTCTTGATTTTCATTCTTTTTATATAGAAGATACTACTCTTGTTTTTCAAAAAAAAAATAAAAATTCAGGACGTTGCTCTTCATTTTTTTATATTTTTCAAATCCTCATTGTTTTCAAATTTTATTTTTATTAATTCAAAATTTTAAGATATAATATTGTTTTTTCATTTTATAGTTTTCAAGACATTGAATTTTTTTTAACCAACATGGGTTGATAACTTGATATGAAAATAATAATACAATCTTTTACTTTTACATCGGATATATAATTGACTGTTGTTATATGACTTTTATCACATCGGTTGACTTAATAACTGAAGTACAATATTTCTTTACATGAGGTAAAATAGAACCGATGTAAATAGTAAACTATACCCTTTACTGGTTTTCATATCACCGCATTTTGGTCAAAAGGCCAAATCCTTGATTAACAACTTAAAATGAAAAAAGCTAAGGATAGAAAATGATTTCTCTTTTAAAACTATCGAACTAAAAAAGAAAAGGCACTTGTAAACAAATTATTTCTAAACAAGATTTTTTATCGTAGACAAACTTAAAAGTTCTTTATTCATCTAACTTCTCAAGCATACATTTAAAAGCATTTTTGTTTTTTTAAATATACCTTACTAAAACCAAGGCACATAATTTGTACACAAAAATATCTTAGTAGAACAAATCACATCATGTCTTTTGTTTTTTAAAAAGGAAAAAACTTATGTGCGGTACTATATGTCCTGTTTTTACAGTTCATCACACAACACATATTTTTGTATTACCTCATACAAGTTAACTCTCAATCCACTTCATGTAACTGCTACCAACCAGATATAAGGTACTGCAACTAAGTTTTACCCTTTTAAAAATGTCTGCGTAAAAAAAAAATGTAATACCTGCATTTATTAGACTAATTAATTTCGTATCAAGAACCTTGGACGGTTGGACCAAACTGCTCCTTAAACATTAACTTATTTTCACTTGAGACAAAACGTAAAAAATTGTAAGCATTGAACAATTCTTTGAAAAACGTCAAAGACAATGCTCTAGTTGTAAAACATTGATATTATTCTTACACATGAATTTGACACTTGGACTGCATTTAATTATTAACAAGTATTGGTTATTAACATTGTATTTTCCTGTTTAGGAAAAAAAACTTAGTTTATTAACAATAAATATTATTAAACAATAATAAATTCGTGAACAGCCAAGCATAACCCAGGTACAAAAGTTGAAAGCATAGAAGAAATCGTTAAGCACTCTTCATTGAGATGACCGAACCAAACAGTGATGAGTGTTAAGCATGAATATTGAGTATTTCTCTTCTAGATATACTCAATTTTATCAAGTGATAAAATGAAAAAAAGAGTGACCATTACAATAGAAAAATGGTAACCCGACAAAAACAGCCATCAACCAAATGCAAATAAGAGAAAACACGCTCTTGTAAATTATCATTTTCGTTTTATAATGCTTTGAAATTTTTGTTCTATTTCACTCTCTCAATTTAACTTATGTATATTGTCAATTTTTACTAAAGAATTTAAATTAAGAAACATTACTGGTCCAAAGAATACGTAATTGACTTCAAGTAATGAATTTTCTGTCCGCACCTAACCATTTTCTAGTCGGCAATGCACATGCTAAAACCTCGTCAGTTGTTGTTGCCTAATATACATGCAGAACCAAAGATCATAAGGCCTTTTCTCGTACCATTGTCTTCACAAACAGCTCCCCAGCCCTGTACGAAGATCTCACCTGAAAAACAAAGAGGGCCTTCAGTAAGGATTCCATAAGTTTAATGATTATCAGATAGGTCAGCTTATTTAAACTTATTTGATGAAATAAACAGTTATTTAAATAAAATATATAATTATCTTTCTTTTTTTTAGTATGTTTATCTAAACTGCTTATGCTTAAAATAAAAAATTTCTGCTTATTTAAAAAAACAAATCTTATCTATTTATAAAATAATCACTAATTCTATAAATACTTATTTTAATTTTAAACAAACTAACCCATATAATTAAGCAACTTATCAACAGAAATTGGCCTATTGCGGAGGCCAGTTAAAAGCACAATTGATAACACACATGTCAAGTCATATCACAAGGAATGTACAATCAAATTCTAATGGATTTGCGAAGCGCTTACCAATGGACCACTAGCTACATAACGGAAACCAATAGATTCGCCATATTCTTTCCAGAAAGCAAATTTCTCAGGAGTAACATACTCTTTGACAGTTAAGTGCAAGGGAGTTGGCTGCAACAATAAGCCACAGTTAACAATCTATAATATAGACCTGCAACTCTGCAAGGTGTATTATGACTAGTGCCAACCATACTGTGACCTCATATATACATTCAATAAAACATGTTATCACAACTTAAAATTATGAGACCAAATGAAAGAGTAGCACCATCTGTAAGCATGATGGATAGGATTTTGAGATTTGGTTTCTAATCTACGGGAAGCAGGTCTGGAAAACCATTAAAGTATTTTACATTAACTAACCTGCAAATATTGACCAAATGTCATAATATCAACATCGATGGCCCTTAAATCAGCCATTGCTTCCTTCACCTCATCATCAGATTCTCCAAGGCCCAGCATTATAGAAGTTTTTGTTATCATACCCTCCTTGCTATGTTTTGCATGTTTTAGAACTGACAGGCTTTGCTCATACCTGTAAACCATACAACATAAAAGAAATAAATACATTTATACATTCATCATATATATTTCCAGTAAAACAAGTATTCCTCATTAAGGAAATTATATAGTATATATTAAGAATGCAGCTTACCCTGCCCTAGGATCTCTAACAATTCTTTGGAGGCGTTTGACTGTCTCAATGTTGTGAGCAAAGACATCTAAACCGGAGTGAACCAGAGTTTCTACAGCCTTAAGGTCACCCCGGAAATCAGAAGTTAAACACTCAACCATGATCTTGGGTTTGAGATTCTGCAATTAGCATGTATTAGCAATTTGCCTTGTATTTAAATGCATTATAAAAAAAACAAAATTCCAATACAACAATTAACAAAGAAAGCACCTTCATAGCTTTGACAGTCTGGGCAAAATGGCCACTTCCTCCATCAGGCAGATCATCACGATCCACACTTGTTAGGACAATATAATCCACACTGCAAAAACGGTAGCTTGTAATTGTAATTAACATGGAATGAGATTTGTTAAAGTTTTAGTAAGACACAGTCACTGACTCACTCACCCCCAACTTGCAATGGCCTTAGCAGTATTTTCCGGTTCCATAGGATCAGGAGGTGGAGGGTTTCTGCTGGTTTTCACAGCACAAAACCTACAGCCACGTGTGCAAGTATCCCCAAGAACCATGATTGTCGCGGTTGCAATGCCATCTCCACCTCCATTCCAACACTGTCACATAAATAACAAGACTCAAGAGCGAGTGAAATAGAATGTTAAAATAAAATAAAATAAAATGGGAACCTCTCCTATGTTGGGGCACTGTGCCTCCTCGCAAACCGTGTTGAGCTTCAAATGGGACAAGGATTCCTTGATCTCTTCGAACCTTTCGCCTTGCGGAGCTTTCTGCCGCAACCACTCTGGTTTCTTCACGTTTGGGTCTCTCCCCGTGTGTGGGCCCAGCCCACCAGGGTGAGGCCCAACAACCTTCTGCTGCTCTACTGACACCGACGACGACATATCGCATCGAATTCTCCAACTTGGGGGACGGAAACGGTGACGTTTTGGAGATGGGATTGCGAAGGAGATGGAAGGAGGGTTGTAAAGAGATTGACGAATCATTTTAGTGTGAATGGGAATTGCTATTTGCTGCCTTTGGTTGGGAGATTCTCTTCTCATTCAATACAAACCGGTGCAGTAGTTGTAGCCATTGGTTTCTCCGTCAAGAAATTCAAAGTTAATGTGATTTTTTATAGTCAGTGAAAATGAACCAGAACGGAACAGATGAAACCCTGCCTCCAGATACACCGTCGCGGAATTGAAAGTCATTGATTTTTTTTCTTTACAGAGTTATTTCACGTAATACAAACAATACAAAATTACTAATCCATCAAATTCTTTTTTTTATTTAGCATATTTTCGTTAATAATATGAAAATATCAAATTATTATATTATTAGTTTTTTAGGAGATTAAAACCTTATAACCATAGTCAATAGTCAATAGTAATCTTCATTTTATCTTTTTCTTACAAATTGAGAGAACATATTTCATTTTCATCATTTTCTTAGCGAGATACTGTATCTGTTTTTTTTTTTTATGTCGTTAAACTTGTTTATAAAAATCAAAAAATATAATAAAAAATTATTATAATGAAATAGTTGTGATTTTCAATTTTATCATTTTTTTTCTTTTCACTCCCAACTATAAATACATGTCTAAAATAATTAAAGACAAGAAATAAAAAGATAAATAAGATTATAAATAATACGATTTTAAATTTTATAAACGACAAATAAATAGAAAAAATCTCAAGAAAATCGACAATTAAAAAAAGAAAAGGAGTAATATTTTATAATTTTATACAAAATTACATGAACTTAATAATTAATTCGAATGATGTTAAGAAATTAAAGAGAAAATAATTATTATAAAATAAAAATAAAACGTCACATTGGTAAGTTCATGTTTCAATTTTCGAAATCACCGACAATCCGAAGTATCACCAAAGGAAGCAGGCATAGGCAAACAAAATATAAAGCAAGTGTTCGAAAATTTTAGCATAAAGCTATCAGGTTCTGACATTGTAATTATAACGAAGTTATAAGAAAATGCACAACAGAATGATCAAAATTTTGTTGAAGAATGTAGTAGTTACAACCTAAAGAACTCTAGATCATATGAACAATTGACTACATTTTTCTTTTTCTTTAACCCTTTCTTTGGGTTTCTATCTTTGGTATTGTAGATAATAAGTATACAAAAAGAATGGGCATAATTACAAGTTCCAGTCATCGGAGGCATGAATTGTATAAGCAGCTTTCCCCCGATATAGCACTGTTCATAAATACCAAATCCTGCATTGGATCATAAAAGCATGTTCAACCCAGACAAATCATCCATTGGTATGTCTAGGCCAATGATGTCATCTTGCAAACCATCTTCCTCAATGTTCAGCAACCAAGAATCCAGGTCTTGAGGTCCATCAAGGTCATTACCTACACCTAGTTCTATGGAGTCTAATTCATTCAAGTTCGTGATGCCTATGGGTTCCCCAGTTCCAACACACAACTCATTAGTATTATAATTATGAGATGCAGACCCAACTTTATTTTTTCTGTCGCCATCACTGGTACGAGCCAATTGATTCTCAGAGTTCGTCTTTTCCATTAACTTGCTTAGAGATCCATTTCCAGAACCAGATAGTTGGGCTGTTTTTGGTTTGGATTTTGCTTTTGTTCTACGCTCACCCTTTGCAGAAGAACGACCACCTTTTGAGACAGAATTTCTTCTAGAAGAGTCATTGTCCCTGTCACGTTCACTCCTCTTTCCCTTTGCTCCACCTATTAAAGAACTACCAGGAGTTGATGCAGATCTAAGCGAAGGACTAGTACCAACATCATCAAGCAGTAGTTCCTTTTTCTTCCCTCTGTTTAGTTTTGGTCCAGTCCCAGCAAATTCTTGGTCGGAGGGATGATCTAGATTTCCCAAAACATCCTCCCTCGAAGGAAAATAACCTGCAAGAACCAAGGCCCAATTCAGAACAAAACAAAATGGAAGTATCCTCCTAGTCAAAGAGATTTCAGAAAGAAGGGACAGAGATATAAAATAAATTAAGCAAAAAGCAATAACCTAAGAAAATTGTTTCTTGACAATCATGATGCCTCACTCCCTAAGCTCAATTTATTTGAGTACATGTATACCATAGCAAATACTTCCAAAACAATTAAAACATGGTTTAAACAGGAAACCTGATGTATTACGGGTTAGTGATAGCTTTGCAGCATCAGTAGCAGCAAATAGGATATCTTTAAAGAGAGGCTCCAAAAAGCAACTTTTCCCTGTTCCCTCAAACTTGCGGCATCTAGTAAGGGTTCTCTTCATAAAAGACAGAGCAACTGGCCTTGAGACCTTAGAAAGTCCGTATTTTGCAGCACTAGTTCCACGGGTGGCCTATCAAAATTATCAAGGGTCATTTCACGGTGCAAACCAGTTACCTCAACTCTTTCATGACAAAATCACAATCACGGCATAATTCTTAAAAAGAATAATCTAAGAGAACATGCCACATGCTTGGTAACACATGGGGAGTAAGGGGGGACACCGGCCCTTTTATAATAAAAAAAACAAACTGTATTTCAATTACAAATAACATGATAAACAATCTGTCAAATAGCTCAATTCAATTGCCAGTTGCAAGTTGCAACAACATCCACATTCTACAAATTAACAATTCAGTGAACAAAACAGCAGGATACAGAAAAAAAAAATTACCAGCTTTTTCTTGTAAGCCAACTCAACAAGTTTGTCCATAGCAACTTGCTCAAGGGCTCTGCAAGTTAATACAGTATATATGTATATATTAGCTATTGGTGAGGGTCAGCATATAGATACATAATATACAGACTAATTCCTAACAATTTATCAGCATCGGAAGTATAATCAATTAATGAAACAAGATAAGCTATATATTATCAAATATTGTACCCTTGTTCCATTTCTCTGCTTTGTTCTACTGCTTGAATAAGTTTCATAAAGCATTCTCTCTTTTTATTGACCTGCAAAATTGGTCAAATACAGTATAGACAACCGGGTAAACAAATAAATCAAGAATAACTAAAAATCATAAGCAGATTCTTCTCCCTAAACAATTAACTACCTTACATTTCAGCAGACATATGAAGCATAAAACAAAAGAATCAAAACCTGTTGGCGGAGCCCCTTCTGTAATTGAATAATATCTTGATTAATAGCTTCACGATCTCCATCAGCAAGATCAGGCTTTTAGAAGACAACCATAAGGAGATCAGTTAGCAGTTGAAGCATTGATTTAAAAAATGGACAAAATTAATTATATACAATACTCAGTAAACTCTTTAATCATAATGTCCATCTGCTAGTACATGTAAAGATCATGTTCTGTGTGAAAGAGTCAAGCATCACTCTGCTCAAAGATTAAATTGGGCAGATACATATGAATAGTAAATCTCTAACACTATCAAACAAGAGTTATTACTTATTAAGCTTGAACCATAAACAATGTGCATAACTCTAACAATAGGGTTATTACTTTACAGTCCGGAAATTTAATTTTATTTAGCTAATAAATAGGGGAAGTTAACAATAAAACCACATAAATAGTTCATAACTCTAACAATCCAATTTCATGCATAGTCATGCATGCATGCCTAGAATAGAAAGAAAAAAAAAAGCTAAGACAGATGTTGAAACATACAGAAAATCTCCAATATAAATAAACCACAAAGACCATTGACTTTCAAAAGTTTCTAAAAATTAGAAGGTTACCACAGGTTCTAGATATAGGCCAACACTCTGTAGCTCCAGTAAGAGTTTATCATCCAAGCTCATTTGCTCAAAATGGCGACTGAAAGATGATGAGCAAGAAATTCCATGCATACCCATTGACTCATCATTACCATTTTCAGATAACATGGACAAACTCTCAGTTTCTGGACGCAACAATCCCTGATTCATTTGCAAGAAAACAGCAAGTTCTTGATCATGGATGTTTGTGCAACAAGTAAAGGTAGCATTCCCATTACAAGAAACCTTGTCAGAGTTTAATTCATATTCCATCCTGATGCTGGATTGGTTCTCAACATCCTGAAAGTAAAAAGCCATCTGAGAAGAATCATATCTCTCACACAGAGAAGGCATATTTCCATCTCCAACAGCTTCTTCATCAATTTGATCATCAATGATCAGAGCTGTCAAAACTCTTTGATACAATGGCAAAACTTTGTTTCCTTCTGAATCCATTTGTCTGCACAGAATACTAACATCCAAATGTTGATCAACCATGTCATCCATTGAGGATATCACTTTGGAATCAGTTTGATTCACAATGCTTCTCTCTCTTTCTCTAGAGAGAGGACTTTCTGTGTGTGTGAGTCTATCCTGAGAATATAAATGAAACAAAAATGTTAAAAAATTGGATAATTAACATTGAATTTTTTTAATTTAAATACATTGACAATGTAAATACAATTGAAAATTAATGACTTTTGTAATAATTGTAAAAGTCATATCTAAGATGATTTTTAATTAGTTGACAATGTAAAAATCTTTACACTAAAATATCAAAATTAAACTCATTAACATTTCAGTTCATGTCTCCTATTTTTACACTTAGGCTCCACAGTTTTTCAATGTAGCATGATGACTTTAATCATCACATGCAATACTTTAAATAACAAATGGATCAGAACCTAAAGTTTTCCTAAAGAGAGAAACAGACAGAGATTTCATTATACATGTTCTGGAAGAGGTATTAATGCCATGAGCTGCACATTATTGACTCGTCTCAATTATGGGAAAGAATGAAATAAAATATAGACAGAAATTTGAAATTTCAGTGATCAAATTATAGAAGAGGTGTTATCATGTCCATGCAATGAGATGCATCTTATTGGCTAATGTATATGATGCAAAGGAATCAAAGAATATTATGATAGACAGAAGTATAAAATGAGAGTCCATTCAGAATGGATATTTAGATTGATTTACTTTGGAGGTCGTTGTGTAAACAACAAAATAAATATACTCCAGCTAAATGGAAAGTCACATCCAGATTGCGACTAAAAGGAAGAAACATGCTCACTAAAATAATACTTAAAAATTATTCCAAGTACAATGCCAATTGTAAGTTACGAGCTAACAAACAGGAAAAACGCTGGAAATATGAAATATTAGCTTCTTATGCATTACCAGTGCATCATTAATGCCTAGCATCTGAGACAAACATCTTAGATCAACCTCTGTTGTTTTAACCTGATGCAAAGAATAACATAAAAGGGTTAACATAAAAGGAGGGGAAAGCACTGCTTCCAGTAAGGGCCACTTAAATTTCAAAAAAGCAAATATAGTAAAAGCACCCACCAGCTGCTTCAAGTAGGACATGTCTTCCAAGCTCACAGAAGAAAAAATAGGTTCCAGTTTCTTCCAAAATGAACTAGAACAGCCAATATCTGCCAAGGCCAAAAGAACAATATAAATGGATTTTTTTTAAAATATATGTGCATACACATCGAATGTGGCAACTGGCAAGTATAAAACTGCAAAAGCATAAACAAGTTTTGAGTTTAGTTACATACAGCTGGCATTGCTAGCATAGTTAGCAGCAGCCAACAGTTCCTCATGGTCATCATCCTCCACTGGCATTTCAGATGATTTAGTACATTATACAAAAAATTCAAAGTGAATATGAACAGGCAATACACAATCACATAAATCTTGTATGCAGTATGCACAATTTTTTTTAATTAAGGGTAAAAAAGAGGAGGGGCATTGACAGTTTGCAAGCAAAAGCACTGGGAGTCAGAAAGCATTATTAAGGTTTATATTAAAGTATACAGATGGGTATAAACAGACAAATAATAAAAGTTTATCATATTACAAGTATAATATTTTAAATAAATCCATTTCATTTAATGCAACAAGTAGTTGCTCAAATAGATGGATAGACCTGCAATATCTGGGGAATTGATAGTTGATGGATGGCCAATACGAGTAATAGCTTTCCTGTCACATGATTTCTTCAGAGGAGGACGCCCTGATTTACTGAAACAAAGACAGTTTTATAAATAGTTGTTGAAAAAGGTTTACTATAATGTGTTGTGTGTCTAGAATGACCACACTTAATCTTTATTTATAATAAGCAAATAGAATCCACATTGATTACATAAGATCCATCTAATATTGAGTAATGAGGACTAAATCGCTAATTGCTATCTAATAATAAAGACGAGAATAAAATATAATCTAATACTACCCCTCAAGTTGGAACATATCTCTAATATGAACCAAGCTGGTTACAAATGCATAAACCCAAGAGAGAAAGGAGAAAAGGAAGGCAATTCCAACCGTTGATGTGCCGGATAAATGATGGTTCTGTAGCAACAATGGCGGCGGAAAGAGAAAGAAAGATGCACGCCCTAAGGCGGAAAGAAAAAAGAAAAAGATCATGCCATAAGGTAGAAAGAAAGATCTCGCCCTAAGGCAGAAAGAAAAATCAAACCCTAAGGCGGAAACAAAAAAAAAGAATAAAATATAATCTAATAATAATAAATAAATAAAGGCCACTAATCTTTATTGTAGCAGGAAGGTGCCCCTTTTGTTTCCACTACCAAGAGAGAGAGAATTATACCTTCCATTCTTTTCAGATGCAGGCTTCATATTTTTAATTGGCTTCATCAAGGTTGGAGTCTCTAACTTCTCTTTCATTGGTGAGATGCCATTCTTCAAAACAGAAGAGCCCCTACTACCTCTTCCCTGTCTCCGCAGACCATCTCCAGCCACTTCCTTGTTGGGTATTTTTTTCTTTTTCGATGTTAACATGGAGGGACTTGTATTAAATGAATTATTATTTATGGCACTTCCATCAACTTCATTACTTTCCAATCCTTTCTCCAATTTAATTTCACCATTTTCTCCCACACCAGATTCTTCACTTTCAGATAATTTGGATGGCGATGAAACACTTTCATGTTTCATTTTACCTGGTTGAATGCCACCATTGTTAGCACCATTGGAAATAAGTGATCCACTAGTTGTAGCAGAAGTCATTCTGGAACCAATATCCAAAGGGGAACAACCTTCTAATGGTGTATGCACTTCATCACAACTTAGGACGGGGGATACCACATTTGCTCTTCGAGTGCGGGAAATTTTTTGGGGTCTCTGTCCAACCCATTGGGCCATATGGGATGAAGATGATCCTACAGGCAAAGGACGCTTACGATTTATAGTACCACTTACTGAATGAGGCTTGTTCGCACTTGAAGGTTGTTCCTCAGCTTCAAGTATTTCAGAAGAACGAGAAACAGAAGATGAGTTTCCAGCCATTGAAGCACCTGTTCGAGGTGGCCTTGAAGCTTTTCCTTTTGTCAAGGTATGGGTACCACCTGTATAATTATTGTCACGAACATTAAACCTAGAAAAAAAAAAAGGAGATTAGTTGTAATATAATGTTATATTAGAGAATTAAAAGCTGTTTAAAGCAAAGGACTATATAGATGCAACATGGATATGAATGACAGATACATACTTATTTCCTTTAAGCACAACCCGCTCCTTATTTGATCCATCCACTGAACCCCTTGACACCTTTTCTTGCTCATTATTGGCAGTCGTACATGCATTGGAAGTGGCAGGCAGGGAAGCACCATCAAGCTTGCTATTACTACCGGAATATCCTGATCTGTGAGAAACAGAACATTGCAAAAAGTTTATTCTTTGCTGTTGTTAAGAGTAAATTGAGTGAGAAAATAAGAAAAAAGAGAGAAATTATGATAGAATCTCAAATGATCTATGAATTTTATCTGCTAAATGAGAACTCTAAAGATGGGTCCAATACTTACACATTCAGTCGAAGTCAAGTCTGGTGCAACAGTGCAACAGACAGATTGATTCTGTTGCAACAGAATCTGGTTACCGTAGTAAACAAACTGACATAACAGAATAGACTGTAACAGAAACTAAACTAACTACTTGTTGCTAGTGTGTATCACTCACTTATGGCCAAAAGCACAATTTAAGATCATCTATTTAGCATAACCTCTCACCAGTAAATCATACAAGCAAAAAAAAAAAAAAATCCAAGAGTCATGAAATAAGGTCTCAAGGTATGTGATTTGACAGTTGCGCTTTCAGGAAAGAGGGTATGAATGGCATAGATTCAACTTGGCCATATGAATGTCATTTGAGATTTGATTCCAGAATAAAAAATTTAGCACATCCAATTAGATAGAGGCAGGTAAAAGTGACAAATTGACTGGAGACAGCATAAAAGACAAAGTTAACAAATGTGCATGTGTCAGCCAAATACTCACATCAGTAACTGAAATGAGATATTTGGGTGTTGAGCTGACACAGTCACACAGGTACTTGGAGTGATGAACTTGCAGCCTTGAGTATTTAACTTTTACAGTTGGCATGGAAGAGTTGCAGCTTTTTACCCATGTTAGAAAGACATAAGAGGAAGATAGCATAAGAAAATAGGACCATTAATTGATACATGCTTGTAGTTACAGGATTATTGTTGGCAAGAAATGGAGAATAACATCTCCAGTTTGCATGACAGGAAAAACTATGAGAACCAAAGATTTATGATCAACTAATTTTATCTACAGACTGTAAGGTTATTTAAGGGTCTCGCTCTTAGGATGGGAGCTAATAAGGTATGGTCAATATCAGAATACCGAATCTCGTGAATAAGGGGAAAAATTAGTTGAGAGATCGCTCAGGAAAAAGATGTAAGAATAAAAATTAACTGCAAATAGGTCAAAGGTTCAATAAGAAAATGCAAGAGGATGAGAGCATGACCAATAATGACTTGACTGGAAGAAACAAGGAAAAATATGGGGAACTGACTCCCTAGGAACTAATGTAGTTTTTTTTCCCTAGATTGTATGTGTTGCTTGAGAAGGATTTCTTTATTTCTTATCCTCCTCATCACACTTCTTTTCTATGTAATAAAAGATTGGAGAAAAGGACCTTCAGGAAGTGGAAGATACAATGACTAAGAAAGAGATGTAAATGTACCTGCATGCTTTGACTTAATTAATTTTGCCAGCTCCCAGTATATGGTATTGTTAGTGTTAAAATAGGAGAAACAGAGGGATAGTTGAGTGTAAACCGTGTGTTAGAGTACACAGCGGGGTGCATGTTTATATAGGTTAATTATGTTCCTCTAAAATAGAGATTATGTTCCTATAAGCTGCAATTATGAATAAAATCAAAATATTAATTCTGATTTTTAACATTCCCCCTCAAGCTGAAGCTTACAGCTTGTTACAATAAAATTTCCCAACTAATAAAAATAAAATATAAAACCATTTGAGTTCCACCGAAAAAAGTGTATGAAAGACAACTCAGGAATGTTGGCGAAGTCGGGGAATATTGCTAGAAAGAGAGAGCTGGAATATACATCAGCCTAAGAAAGCAAGTTCCGACTTACTTAAAACCAACATTTGGAAGCTTCAAACTAATAGTGGAATCCAAAATTATTTAAACTTGAAAGAGAAAAAAATTGTCCTAAATAACCATGGGCAAAGATAACCATGGTACAAACATGAAACCAGCAGAACACATAAAAGTCACCAAGAAGCACGCCGAAAAAGGACAGCGATATGATGGGCAACCGGAAAGTTCTTCGCTGGAAAATAAACAGCAATCAAAAGGCAGTGGCCAAGAAAACACACTGGAAAAAGATGACGGCAAGAATGGTATTCGGAATATTCTTTGCTGGAAATAAACAAGGAGAAAAATGCGTTGGTCAGAAAACATGTTAGAAAGTCTTCAGAAAATCAAAAAGACTATCAGAAAAGGTGGGGAAGAAGAGTGGGTCGCCGGAAACAAGAAATTGGTTAACGGAAGAAGGGCGACGCTAAAAGGTCCACCGGGGACAGTAGGTCCCCGGTGGGGCACAATACCATGTTATAATAGGAGAAACAAAGTGATAGTTGAGTGTAAACCGTGTGTTAGAGTACACAGCTGGGTGCATGTTTATATAGGTTAATTACATTAATAGTACATAAATAGAGGATATTTTGTTTCCTCTAAATCAGAGATTATGTTCCTATAAACTGCAATTATGAATAAAATCAAAATATTAATTCTGATTTTCAACAATTAGGATTAATGTAATTATAGTACTAGTGTCTAGTGTAAATAGGGCAAATATGTTATGTAATTATGTTAATTAGAGTGACTGTATATTCTTGTAATTATTTGTAACCACTCTTGTACTTGTGGCTCCTTGCTCCTAATACAAATATATGCTTTGCTGTGCAATTCAAACATACAGTTTCATTCACTTGTCACCAACAGGAAACAAGTCACCATAAGCCAATCTTCAAGAATAGTTAGAGGCCTAAGATCAGTCAACTATGAGATTAAAGCAAGTTCGTTGACAGTAGTAAAATTAGTAGCTATGCACCAACAATTGTCAAACTAGTAAACATGATATATAAGGAATGTTGCACACCGCATCACCTTCACAAAGGGGAAAAAAACATAAATGATTTCAAATATGTCTAAATCCAAGGGAAGTTTAGAATTTTAAATAATAAATATCACTCTAAGTGAAAAATCAGACTAAAGGAATTGCCCTTTTGAGGTGTCTAAACTCTAACCACATAGTTTATTATTGTCTCTTGTTGTAACACTCACATTCTAAATTCCTATTTTTATAACATGGTGAAAGTGATTTATCTACCCTAGCTTGAGGGGGAGTGTTGAAATAGAAGCTATATCATCTGTAGTTCTGTACTACAGCCAGCAGATAGCCTCTTAAGTTACAATAAAATAACACTCACATGCTATACACTTGAGTAATGATATTCAAAGAAATAAGGATTCTCTCTCTCTGTGTTGTCTATGGTGGATAGCAGTCCATGGTGGTTAGCCAAAATTCCGTCATAAATTTATGGCGGATGGCGTAGCGGGAAATGGCGGATGCCATGGCAGACAAAAAAAAAAAAATAATAATATATAAATTCTAACAAAACAGTACATATAAATTAAAAAAAAAAAAAGAGGGAGGAATGAAGGAAACTGGCCAGAGGAAGGAAATGAAGAAAATAAAAATAGAAGAAACAGAGCATGAAATACACACTAGAAGAGCCAAACGCCCTTAGCCTCAGAGCCAAACGCCTCAGCGTCGGATCCAGAAGTCGCCACCAGTGTCGCAGGTCGAAGTCGAAGGGGTCGCAGCAGTCGGAAGTCGGATTTGGAATGTTACTCTCACAGTAATAGGATAGAAGGGATAGAGGGATAGGGTTTAATCAGAAAAGCACCCCTTTTTGCAAGTGAACCCTATTTTTTTAGTGGGTCAGTTTGGGTTTAAGCCCAAAATGCGTTTTTTAGGTAAAAAAAAAACCACCATTCTCCTCCATTTCCGCCATAGAAATGGCGCCTGCCATGTGAAAACACCACACCACTGCTATTCGGTGGCGGCTTGGCAAAAAAACGCCACGCCATACTGCCATGACCGCCATTTAACAACACTGCTCTCTCTAGATCCTTTTCTCTTTCTACAATGTCCATGCACTGAAAGTTGAAAAATCCAATTATCTGTTCCCAGACAAGATGCAGCAACCACAAAATAGACTGCATGCCATTTTCCAAATAATGAACGCAGTAAAATGCATTAAAAAAAATGCTACATATTATTGAATACCAGTTATCTACTATCACTAAATGCCCCTTAGTAATAACATATTCAGAAGTCAGGCCATCTCAAATATTACCCATCTTTGCAGATTCTTACTCTTCTCCAATAAGTATATTTTCTATGAAGTAATAAACTAATAACTGCATAAACACAAATATTCCTAAATTCAATATGATCATGTGACTTGATAAGTTGATTTGCATGCATAAACACAAAAAATGTTCATAAATTCAACACCATAAATTGACTTGATATGCATTAATATGTTCCATAACTCATTTTTGCAGCTGGTGAGATCACTTCCCAGACCTCAGGAATCATCACCATTTCTTGACAATAACAGAATTCATAAATCAAAGAATTTCATAAATTTTCATTACCTCAAACCTTGGGCATCAGAACCCTGTGAAACTGACTCATTAGGTAGCCTTAGATGCATAACCTTTTTCAGCTCTCCTTCACCATCAATGGATCTGGCAACAACTGCACCCATGGAACGTTTTCTTTTTATTTTTCTATCCCATGTTTCTCCACCTGCAGGTAATCTTCGAACCTTCTCTTCAACAATATCACAACCTCTGCTACCATCCTTGATGTTGTCTCTATCCTTTCCCATGGCCAAAGGCTGCCTTGCAAAGCTATTTAGTCCTTCGGCCTAGTGTTTTTCCAACAAAACATATATAGTGTAAATATGAATGTTGAAAAAATGAAGTTATCATAAGGCAGAAGAATATGTAACTATTAGGATTTAGGTAAATAAAAAATAAAAAGAACATGGCATAGTCAGTATCCAAGAGATGAAAAACATAGCAACAATTAGTGTTATCAATGATTGTTTACAATAAGTTACACATGCAATAGAAAATATTTTACCTAAATAGTGATTATTGAAAATATGAGAGATATCAAATGTGGCCCATCCTCAACCATAACCGTTACAATTCAGCCATATGTATCCTTATTAAATTAAAATTACTGATAAGGTTGCAGCATTTAATATTCCAGTCTTCCACTCAGGTCAATTGTCAGTGTGTAATCTAAATATTCGGAAAAACACACACATGCAACAAAAAATATATATATCTGTACCAGAATCAAGAGAATATTATCATCATACTATACCGTACACAAATTTAACTCCCTACGCACCAGAACAATTCTATTTTACTGTTTGATACAATTGGAATTCTCTCCTGATAAGGTTTACCAAAAAAAACAAAATGCAATATTAAGTAATTGAGATTTCATAGAACCACGGTGTTGCTACAGGAAATGAAACAGTTAATTAAAAACACTGGCTACAAACCCGTGTCTCAGCAACTGATGTACGGATGCGCTTATTCAGAATGACATTCTTAGGTCTGTCCTCCAGTCTTTGATTCACAAGCTCTGACTGGCTTCGATGAGTCTGACTTCCCATCTTCAAGAAGTGTGATCCACCCAGCCTTTCATTTGGCAACAAATCGTTCCGAAGTTGCTTCTTTAAGCTTACAGCCTCCCAACATTTGTTCAATTTGTCTAAAGATTCATCCAACCTTTTTGATCTATATCTGAGAGAAATCTTAAAACTTCAGAACAGAGGACTACTCAAGTGACAATAAACAAACAAGTTCGGGTAATCAGTTTTTAAACAGTTTTCTGGACAATTTAGTCAAAATAAAATCCAAAAACAGGGGAAAAAATAATATTAAGATGATAGGCATCAGCAATATATGCACCAAATCAAACTCTCAATGTGACATAATTGATTAAAAATTATATTGAATGGGGAGAAAGATTAGATTGGTGTGACTTGAAGAAAGAATCAATGGTATTGTATAAAGTTCCTCAAACTACCTAGCCCTGACAGAAGCCTCTTGTACACTTGCTTTGAATCGTTTTAGTTCCTCCGTAGCCACTGGAGGGGGAGGCTTCGGATTAGCAGTTCCAAAAGCATAATCTTCGAGAGTATTTCCAAAAGATATCCCCAGAACTCGTCTTAACTCACCTGACCTAGTATATTTTTGATCTCCCATGGTTATTGGATCTAACATTAAACATTGAGCAACAGAAGCTAAATCCCCTGCTGGTGTGGAATTCCCCCGCGGCGTATTAGCACCAGAAATAAACATCTGCCCCTCATTACCCTCACGAAAGCTTGAAGACCTGTCCAAAGTGCCATTCATCAAATTCCCTCTCTGCCCACTTGTAAAACTCCCCTTGAAAGTCAATTCCTCTGATTTAGCTGCACTTAAATCAAATCTAGTATTTCCCGCCATACGTCAATGTTAACTAAACCAACATAACATATATCCAGTGTCTTCCACCATATTTTCTCTTAGCAACTCAAACAGTAAAGGATCTCTTGACAGCAAGCCATTAAACCATAAACAAGTACGAGTAATCAGATACTTGAAATGTATCTGCAATAAGTCAATAACCACGAACTATAATCAATATACAATTGCAACCCGCACTTAAGATCACTGACAGCATGTACACCTCAAAAAAAAGTGACCACCACACCACACCTTACCAAGATGCACAAAAATGTCGACAACCCTTGCAGAAACTCAAAACTACTTTTACATTTACATACAAAATAAACCACACCACTGTACAAAGAGCTGCGGAACCATAGAATATAAGCGGCTTTAACTTTTAAGATAAAATAAAAACGGGATGAAATTAAACTTTATTTTGCTCATACAATACATAACAATGCCATGCAATTACATATAAGCTAAAATTACAGTAAACGAGTGCTAGCGTGATTCCTCGGCACACAAACGTTACGGAACAAAACGCACATTGCTGAAAATAACGAAGCAAGAACAGTTCGAAGATTGAACCAACGAGCTAAGTGTAAAACAACGAAGCATGAGAAGATAATGGAATTCAACTAAAAGAACGCGCGAGCAAAAGGTTTCGAAATTCAAAATTGCCACCCGAAAATAAAATAAAAAGTCAAGCGAGCGAAAAACACTCGCAACCTCAGAATGCGAATCCCAAAAAAAAAAAAAACTAGGGTTCGATGAAATGCAAGCAAAATTGGCGCAGTAGGAGGGAAGCAGAGAAAGAATTGAGGGAAGGAGGAATGTAGAGAGAGTGGAAAAGCGGCGAGAGAGTACCTGCATTGACCAGAGGATTGAGGAGGAGATCGAATTGTAGAGAGAGAAAGAGCATGGAAGAAGAGATTTGGGGGTAAATTGGATTTGGAGTTGGAGTGGCGGAGGAGAGAGAAAGGGTCCCGCAAGATTTATGAAATCAGGGCCCTTTATCTGATTTGGGAAAGGTGGTCACCGTCAACTCCACGGTTGACAATCGTCTATCTCCCAGAATTACTTATATTGGGATTTTATTTTATTTTTATAGAAAAAAGATGGTTGAATTTTCTCACCTGAACAAGAATGTGCATTTTGATTCTAGGGAAAAAAATATTGATGGATAGAGTTAATTACCTTGTCGAAAAAAGATAAGCTGTTTTAAAAAATATATATATTTAATAAAAAAAAACCTAGATAGTTGAAAATTGATCATTAATTAAAGAATACAAATCATTACCCATTATAATAACAGTTGTTGATTAATCCTTAATCATTTAAATTAGTATAAAAATAACAGTAAAAATAGTTAGTATAAAAATATAAGATAATGAATAAATTTTACAATAATATTTTAATATTACACTATTGTTAATTTATTTTTAAGACTAATACCAACCCAAACCTCTATGATGCACCGTTTTAATTACTATTAAATTTGCCTTGTAGTTGACCTATAAAATTAACAAATTTTACTACTTTTATATATGAAAATGAAAAATAATCTATTTAACGAAAATATTTCTATTTTTACGTAAAGTTATTTTGATTAAAAATAGGAGTGTTAAAATAGATTAATCCACAAAAATGGGTTGGATTTATTAAAAGTTCGCCAAATGGAGTGGGGTGGTATGTCTATAGTCAGCGCAATTTAACTCATCAACTTGAGCTTTTATTTTAATTTGATTTTTTTTAAATACTTGTATATACATATTTTTTATTTTTTATTATTTAATTTTCAATTATTATAATAATAAGAGATTAAATAGTAAATACAAAGTCTTTTTTTTTTTTTAAAGACTATGTCTCTTTTCACTTCATTTTAATTAATTATTATTTTTTTATAAAAAAGATTATTAATACGTTTAATTCTTTAGATTATTTTTTACTATATTATTATTTGATTCATCATTCATGGATAATTTCAACTTCTACATGATGATTTATTTATTATCTATTAACATTATTAATTAAATAATTATGAACATTATAAACCAAAAAAGAAACAAACTTTAGAAGTTAGCGGATTGATAGGTCAAAAACATTTTCCATCATTTTTTGTGGGTTGACACCGACTCACGGACCAAAACTTATTTTATCACCCCTAATTGAAGTCATACTTTACCAGCATGCTCATGTTAATTTGTCATAGTAGTGCATATGAAGATAAAAAAGAATGATTTCATTTTTTTAAGAAAAAAATAAATTAATAAAATTTTGATGAACTAATCAAAATTTATTATAAGTACTAAAAATATATTTAAGTAAAAAAAAGTTTTAATAACTTTTGAATTAATATTTTTAAAGCATTCGTGAATGTGGTTTTTATTTTGGTATATCATAGAATATTAATATTAATTTAGATGAATATTTAATATTTACATTTAATTTTTTAAGATTTTTTTCAAAATATTAATTTTATTATGTACTTTTTTATAATCTATACAATTAAATATTGAAGTTAAATTAAAATTTATTATATTCATGAATATTACTTTTGTATATTATTAGATATTGATGTATACAATAATTGTTTTTTATAAATAAATAATAATCAATGTTTTTATTGAGTTTTATTTATTTATAGTATAGTTTGAATTCAAATAGTATTTCTAGGATATTCATGATTAAAACTCTTGTTTTTATTTTGTATGTTACAAATATTAGAGGATTTGTATTTAACTGAGATTTCGTTTGATTTTAAAAGATTTTTTTTAAACAAAAAGTCTTATAGTATTCAATAAAGACTTAGACTTTTAAATATGTACTGTCAATCTATCAAAGGATAACTGTTTCAAATGAATGAACTTAGTCTCTTTGTGCTTAAGGATAGAAAAGTTGTGTACAGATCATTTTCACCAACCAGACGATTGTTAGTTTATCAAATGCCGATTGCCTCAAAGAATAAGTTTAACTTCTTCATGCTTTGCACTTAAGGTTAAAGGAGCTGTGTACCGTCCAATCATCTCAATGATCAAACAATTGACAATTTACCAAATGCTGAATAATCTAAAAATGTGAAAATATAAAGATATTATATGTATTTTAGGAGCGAGAGAATAATCTTATAAGATAGATATAAAAAGATAAAGATATTATTTTTATCTTTTAGATTAATTTGTTATTTTATCTATGATAAAACTTATATTTTGATCTTTAAGATAAATGATAAAGATATGATTATTTCTATATAAACGAAGGACTTTGGAGTCAAACAAATTTGGACTTTCATATTCCACTCTCGTGCTCTAACTAGTCTTTCGAGCACCTCTGAATTTCTTGACCAGAACAAATCAGTATAATGAAATCCGTTAATATTTAATTAAGACTTTTTACATATGATAAAAAGTCTCTTGATATTCAAAAGTATTCAGATTTTAATGATTTTTTTTTAATAATGGATTAAATTTCATGAAACTTTTCAGTATAAAATATAAATACCACACCCATTAAACAATCTCACTCAAATCCTTGGAATTTGGTTAGACTTTTTTTTATTTCTTTTTTTGGAGCTTATCAAACTTTTTTTTTTTATCTTATCTAATGTATTATTTCTTCATTGAAGACGGATATAATTTTCTTTGAAAGAAATATGTATATGATGATTTTTTAATTTAATAATAGACTAAACCCAACAAGCAATCTCATCCAATTTCGAGAGATTTTTCTTTCTCATTACATACTTTTTATTTCATTATCTCTCATTTGAAAGCAGTGGCATAATCTCCCACCTAATCTCTCACGTTTTTTCTGTTTCAAGATAAGATTTTCCATATGATCATAATAATAATGCGTACACATCTCAAATCATTATGAATCACCTGACCAATATAGTCCATCATCTCATTCTCCTTTAAAAGAAAGTCATCTTAAGAAAAGTAAATCTAAGCGAAGTTCTAACTCAGGATAAACAATCAAGTCAAAGTTTTAAAAGACTTTTCTAAAGTATTGCAATCAATTTTGAAAAGATACACAACTTAACGAAGAAAACAAAAAGCATTGTATAAAAAAAATCTCAAATCTATACTTATTCGTTCCGATGTCACCAGAAGAACGTTTTTCTTGAATATTCTTCAAGTTAGATAAATGATTAATATTTTGATCATATTTAATAAACTTTCTAGTTCTATTTAACTATATTTTTTAGATGTTTTTTTTGTTGAATTATTTGGTTTATATTTTGATGACATTATTGATTTTATGGGTTAAATAAAACATTTGGACTAATGTTTTATTATTATTTATCGCTATCACTTTATAAAAATTTGTGATTAAAAGTAAGCAATTATTGTAACTACAGTATAAAAGATATCCGTAAAATCCTTTCAAATCTTTATGTCATAAATTCATTGAAATTTAAATTACAAAATCATAATCACAAAAGTCTTTTAAAATAAATAAAAAAAGTTCTTTGCATATAAAAGATTATGATTCCGAATCTATTGAAATAAAAGTTAAATTATCAGCGTTTTGCATTATGCATGTATGTTTTTATTTTAAACTTATTATTTCGTACTTGATTATATTTACGATTATAGTATTGCATCATTATTTCTGAATTTTATAAGTTTATTATAACTATTATTATAAAATAAAATAAAATAAATAATAATAATAATAATAAACTATTACAACTTGAAGGGCTTAAAAAAACAATACAAAAAAATTTGATGATGGAATAATGACGAGTGTTAGCAATATATTACGTCCAGTTCTAATTATATAAAAAAAAAATACTTAATTCATCAAAATCAACCTACCTGCTACCTTCATATCTATATGTAAACTAGTTACATTCAGGAAAAAAAAAATGTAAACTATAGTTAGTTAATTAATTTTAATTAATAATGTCATCATTTTTTTTCTTAAATAAATATTCATTGAATTAAATTATTTAAGTTGTAGTTTATCTAATGACACCACTCATTTTTTAAAAGATATATTTTTTCACCAACAATATGACTTATTGCACTAATAGTCATTACAACAAATAAATAAGAGTAAGAAAGGGGATTAATAATTATTCTATTTAACCATTTATACATATAAGAAACAAACACTTAATTAATCAAGACCAATAAAAGTAGTTAATTTAATTAATTTTAATTAATAACATCATAATTTTGAACTTTATTTAAAAAAATACCCATTGAATTAAATGGTTAAGGTAGTGTTTGTGTTTAATGACATGACTAATTTATCAAGTGATATTTTTTCCATCAATGAACATATCTTATCTCACTTATAGTCTTTACATTACATTAAATAATGACATAAAAGAAAACTAAAAATTAATGCAAATGAAATTGATCATATATTTCTAATATTTAGAAACAAAATGTGTGAATTTGTTTATTATATATAATACATAAGAAGGAGATTGTAATAAACACGAGAGATAATGTAATAATAATACAAATAAAATATGAAATTGGTTTCTAAAATTTATGATTTTGATTCCTCAATCTTTTAAAAATCAGTCTTAATCTCTCAATTTTTATTTTATTTGGATAATTGGTCATTCCGTTTTATATACTTTGTTAAGTGTTATTTTAAACTACAATTTAAAATTCATGTTGATACCTGGCTATTTTAATGACGTGACATGTGATTATTATTTTATTTTTTTTACAGGATTTCCAAATCCTTAATTTTCCAAACCTATCCTTCATCAGTCCTCACCAATCCCACCCATGAGCCTCACTAATGACCCATCCTTTCTCACAATCCCACCCACGAACCCTATAACACGAGCCTCACCTCACCTAACAGTGTTCCGAGGGTTTCAATGGTATTTTTATTAACTAGTAGAGTGTTTTCTTCTATGGGGATTGTATTTCACCACTCTAGAATCGTTTTTAGTGGTGTGTTTTGATTTGGATAGTGGGAAGTGGGAGAGGCACGTGGCTAAGTTACCATAAGAATTCACTTTTATAAGATTGGTAAGTGAGAATAATGACAACAAGAAGTTGTATTTGCTTGACTTTTATGAGATTGGTAAGTGGGAATAATGATAATAAGAAGTTGTATTTGCTTGGTGGGGTTCGGAACGATGGAATCTCGCGAAGTGGATAAGGTTCACAAGATTGAATTCAATGGAGGGGATGGGTTCGTTAAAGGGGGAGGTTCAACAGAGATGATGAAGTTCCACAGGATTAAGGTTAGGTTAGTAAATTAAATTAGGAAATGGGGGTAATTTAGGGGGGAAAAAATTAAAAAATATAAATGTAGCATGTGATTATTTTAAACATGAGAAAAAAAAACTATTTAAAAGAACATATGTACAAAAAATCAATTACCCCAATGTCAAGTTGAAAGATTAATAGCATGTTTGAACTTTTTAGTTTTTGGTTTTAAAAAATATTTTTTAGAATAATTTTTAAAAAGAGAAAATTTATTTGATATTTAAAAATTATTATTAGAGAAAGATAAATTTAGAAGATATAAGAATTATGTGAGAAAAATAAAATGAAATATACGAGACTTGTGTGTAAAATGAAATTCTATTACAAGAAAAAATAAAAATATGAGATTATATGAAAAGAGAAAATAAAAAAGCAAAACATATAAATACTATTTTGATTTTTTAATTTTAAAAACTAAAATGAAAAATATTTTTTAAAAATTGATTAATCAAATAAATTTTATAATTTTTAAAAATTGAAACCAAACATACCCTAAGAACAATTTTTTTTTTTATACTGCCCTAAGAACAATCTAAAACATTTAGAGATCAAAATAAAAAAAATTTAAAAAGTTAATTACCAATTTTATTTTGCCCAAATAATATTTATTTTTCTCTATGTTCTGATCATTTCTCTTGAAAAAGCATTGGTGACGAATGTGAAGGAAGGGAATAAAAAGATATGATCCCGTTGGATCCGACGTGCCTGTCTTATCGGTCCCTCTCGACCCAAGCGTCAGCATTCAGTAGCTAGCAGGACGCACCAAATTGTTTTCATTATTACTACAATAAACAAACAGACAAACCCATGTAATTAAAAATAGACAGAACACTTGGTTTGTTAATTGTTGTTTTCATTATATCATCAATCACGTAAGTAACAATAATATATACGCACACGCAGCTTTCTTTCAAGTAAAGTCTCACCAACTCAACTTCTTCCATGGCTCTCACCAATGCTTTTCTCGCTCCTTCCTTCGCCGTCCACGGCGGTAGGCTTTCCGATCTGCGCTCCATTCCTCTCTTCTCTCTTCCCTCCGACGCCTTCTTCAACTCCCGAACCTCCCTCTCCAGGGACAAGTGAGAATTCTTTTTCGCCGAACTTTCCTTTTTTCGTTTATATTATACTTCTTAAAATCGGTGCGATTTAGTGGAGTCAATTATTATTGCGATGTTGTCTGTTATTCCTTTGCGTTTCGAGTCTGGCGTGGATAGATGAATGAAGACGGAAGTGATGGAGTGGGAATGTAAATCAGAGTAACACTGATTATGTTGAAAGAAATGAGTAGAAACTAGAAAACGAATATTATTATTAATTGATTTTGTCTTTCAGATTTTAGTTGTAATTTCGTAAAATTTCATTCAAGTCAATGACTCCTGCGAGGAACAAATATTTGTGGGGAAGCGGATTCTTATGGAACCAGTATTTACGGATTCAGTGACTCCTGTGCCGTTTTCTGGATATTTTGGTTGAACTTACTTTCTGGATATTTCACTAAGTCAAAGCTATTAATTCTGTTTTACATGGAATGGAGGGGGAGGCAGGGCCCTTGGTCCCCCAAGCCATTACAGTTCAGTGGTAACTGTAAACCTTAAAGCTATGTATCAATTAATTATTCATTTCAAGAATCTTTCTCATATTACCTCTCTATTGGTACCAATGTTTAGTTAGGAATGTCCATTTCTCTCCTGCTTTGAAAACCTTTTTCAAGCTTCCATTTAGCATCCCCACCTATGGATAAACTTTGCTTATTTAGTTTTTGTTATTATTTTTTACTTCTTATGCATCCCTTGGAATCTTGTATCCTATTGCTCTTTTTGGGCCTGTACTCTGTAAGGTCTTGATCCCATATATGATTAAGATCACAATATGTTTGGTGGTGCAGGTTTCTTGAGTTAATAGGTTGACTCAGCTACTGTTATTATCAGATTTATATTCTAGTTTATGAACACAACTGGAACTTTAATATTCTTTAATGTAGTCACCAAGATGTATCTATATCACTTGTCTCTTACTACTGGTCGAATTGTTTTGCAGGAACGTTCTATATGCTTCTGCTTATGATTTGAATGCAGTTGGTTCAGCTTCACTGGTCAGTGATGTGTTTCTTGCCACCATATCATTCACGTCAACCATTTTTTGTTTTGCAGTTGAAAAATAGGAGTAATAAACATTGATTTATTATTTGGGATTTACAATCTTTGTTATTATCTATAAATTGCAAATTTTGATCGATGAGGGTCATAATCTCGTGATGGTTTTTGTATCATAAACTTTTTATGTTATTGAGGATGTGATATGCAGGTCCAGCAGTTTGTTTCTTTTCTTTTTCTTTTTTTGGAAGAATTCCCTCCAATGTGGATTTTTAATATCTAGTGGCTGCTATAATTGACAAATGTATTTGCCAACAATCTGAGATTTTGTTAATTATTCATTACATATGCCCTCTGGATTTTGTATGCCATGCTTTTATGTACATATATTTTTGTGATGTTTGATTGGTTAAATCTTACTGTGCAGAAGTCTGGTGACAATCTTGACAGTGTTCCTATGCCAATAGTTTTAATAGATCAAGAATCAGATTCTGAAGCAACAATTGTGCAGCTTAGCTTTGGGGATCGCCTTGGAGCTCTTCTTGACACGGTGATTTGGCTACTGCAAACTAAATTATGCAGTCTCTAAATTTTTCAAACCAGTTGGATATCTCCTTTAACTGTGATTATTTAAGTGATTCCCTCATTATGTGATTGTTACATGATTTATTCAATTTATGAAGGTCCTAAGGTTTGCTTTGTTTAATTATGTTTCCTCATTATACATCTTCTTTTCCATTAAAACAAACGCATCTGATAAAGCAAATAAAATTTGATGATACTATAATAGTTTTATGTTGATGATCCTCCTTGTCATCCTTAAGTCATGCTCTTGTAGTGAACAAGCCTCATTTGGCTCATTTCTCCCTGTTTTATAAAATTCACCTGATAACTACAGAGCAGCCTTTAATATACAATCCATTATAGTTTACTTTTTAAAGAAAGAAAAAATTTGGAATCATCATGTATGTTGGAAAGCTGACAATCAGCAACTTGTTTGAGATTATGTTGGAAAAGAGATAACTGTTCTTGCTATGTCACAAAAAGGGCATCATTTCTCTAAAATTTTGTTAGTTTTAAGCTCATTTTCTCTATCTACATCATTTTATAAGTATTGTCGATAGTTGATCTGTTTGTTCATATCAAGGCAGATGAAAGCATTAAAAGATTTGGGATTGGATGTTTCGAAGGGAACTGTCTCCACAGAGGGATTAGTCAAGCAAACAAAAATTTTCATTACACAATCGTAAGTCTTTCTTGTCTTTTTCCTCCAGTTTCTTTACCACTGTTTTTTCTTGAATAACATTTTCAGTTTCAGCAGTAAATGGACAAGAACATGGGTGAATTTACTCTTCTAAAACTGATAATTATTCTTATCCTAACAATTGGATCTTAACAATCATCCTGTAACTCACAATGGATTGTCCCATGTTCTTATCCATACTTGTAATGGAGAAAAAATTTCCTCAGGTCCAGCCAGTCATGGGAATCTCATTCCTCCCGTAACTTAGTTTCATTCTTCATCTCATTCTGCTGCTTTTCAGAATTTCACTTATTTAGAAATCTGCATGTTAGGGAATTCTCTGAATTACAGTCTCTTTCGGTGTTGCTAAATTCAATTACTCTCTCTTAGAACCCAGATTAGAGGATTTGTTCTCTTGATATTTCTGGTTTAAGTTGCAGTGTTGCACTTATTCTTCCACCACCATTAATTTTGTATAAAGTGTGATTTTATTGATCTAACCGTTGAATTATAACCATATGTTACCTAAATTATTCACGTCAAATCTTGTAAAAATTGAACAATAAGAAGAAGATAATCAAATTTGAATTATTCTTATTTTCATATTTTCAAAAGTATATGTTGCGTTAGTTTTGATGTACTTGAATGAGGTTATCTTGAACACATGACGAAGAAGAAATAACAATCTCACTGATTGTCTAATTTGTCTTCACCGCTTCATTAAAGCCTTTTAGTCTTTACAGATTTATTTGATGTTCATATTGTCAGAGACACTGGGCGCAAAGTTGAAGATCCTGACATGTTAGAGAGAATTCGACTTACCATTATTAGCAATCTGTTGAAATATCATCCAGTAAGTTTGTTTCATAGATAGTTTCGTCTGGATTTCTAATATGGTTACTTTATATATAAGAAGCTTGCTTGTAATTAACAATTTCTTATAAACACAATGTTTCTTGTTACTTTTATCCAATATACATTTTAGTTTTCTCTTAATTTTCAGTCTTTCCTTACTCACAAATATTATATAATTTGTGTAGGAGTCCAGTGAACTACTAGCAATGGGTGAAGTGTTTGGCATAAAGGCTCCGAAGAAGAAGGTGAATTGCACTCTTCCAGCTTCTTTTTTTTTTTTTGCATAAAATAAACATTACTTTTTTGAGGAAGACCTCTGCTTTGTTATTTATTTACTCTTTTGAGGAAGGTTCAAGGTTGCAAATTTTTTTGTTGAATCAAGGTTGCAAATATTTATACAACATCTCCTAATTTATTTGGTAGTCTAAAGTTTTATGTGCCTGCCTGAACTTTTAGGCTTCAAACAAAACTCTGACATCATATTTGATTTATTCATGCATCCTTGTCGGCATTTCATTTCCCATTAGATGATTTTGCCAATCTTGTGTTAACATTTATCCTATAAAATAATTAGAATCTTGTTGTCGTTTTATTTTCAGGTAGTGGACAATGCTTTTTCACTTTTGCTTTGGTGATTTTTGTTGTTAAATTGAAACTTTTGGGAGCTACCTCCTGATTTTGATCACCTAGAAATTGAAACATTATACCGAACATAGACCAGTTATGCTTAATTCCAGTGTTTGCGTCTCTTTCTATTTGAAAAAGTGAGAATGCCTGCATTGGAAAACCATTTAGGTTACTCTGCTGCAATCTTGTCAAATTGTTAACGTTTGATGGGATTAAAATAGCGTTTGTTTGTTACTCAAGTCTTTATTAATTACTTAACAAAAGGAAAATATTAAATGCTTTTGAGATATTCAAAAGATTAAATGCTTGTAATTTTTATTAGTTTGTACTCTTATTCCCTAACATGTGTCCTAACTCCTAAGGCCACACATTCACAAAACCCTAAAAAAAGCTTGGTTACTTCTACCAGATTTTGCATGTTGCAAGTACTCAATTCAATGAAATGATTTGATGGGTCCAATGCGTAGTCTTGCTAATATCAACTTTATTATTGCTGTTTTGTGTAGCTTGATGATGATATCAAAACTCATATAAAAGTTAAGGAAGATGGACCCAAGAGGAGGTTTGCGTCTTATAACCAGTTGATATTGTAGTTTTTTAAGCTGTTTATTACTGACATTGTTTTGATACCAAATAATTAGCATAATAAACAACCCAATATGCAATAGGTGCATGCTGTCATCTAATGCTTTTGATTTCAATATTTATCAGCTTGCTGTATATAGAGACAGCAGATAGGCCGGGATTGCTGGTTGAAATCATCAAAGTCATTGCAGATATAAACATTCATGTTGAATCGGCTGAGATTGATACAGAAGTATCTTCCTCTTTGTCTCTGTCCACCTCTGTTTGCCTCTGCTTGATTCATTTACCCTAAGTAACTCTACTCCCTTTTCTATCAGGGTTTGGTTGCTAAGGATACATTTCATGTTAGTTATGGCGGGGCTGCATTGAACAGTTCAATGTCTCAGGTAACCCTCGTGTTCCTAGATGCTAGGGTAGAACTCATTTAGGAATCGCTTGTTTATCTAACTATTGGATTGATTTTAAATAAGTCGGTTTGCCTTTAATCCAACACTAAGTCATTCTGCTGAATTTAATTGCACAACTCACTCACTCACTCTTTTTTGTGGTTTTGAATGAGCAGGTTTTGGTGAATTGTCTGCGTTACTACCTGCGGACGCCAGAAACAGATATTGATAGTTACTGAAGGAAGCACCTTTACATGTAAAATAAGCCAATATTACCAAATCACCAGTGAGACCGAGATCACCTGCAAATCATATGGTAAGCTACCACAGTATGGAATGAATGAATGAATGAATGGATACCTGTAACTAACTATGGAATGAATACGTGTTGCCTATGGTATGGAATCTATGGATGCCTGGAACAGTGGAACTCACTGATCGAAAATGAATTTTGCCTCATTTCCTAGATGGTTTCTTGTTATGAGTTTTTCTTTTTTTTGGTTGTAAAACACAAACATATCAACAGCATTGCTTAAAATAGAGATTTTTTTAACATAAAAAGGAAGAATTGGAGGACCTCTTTGAATACTGTTTAAAAATTGCTTTTTCTTCTATTTAAAAAATAAAACTTTGCTTAGTACCATCTGTTTTCATTTGAAGTTTTGGAAATAAATTTCCAAAATCAAAACCGTTTTACTCTTTTTCAAATTTATTCTGAATCTTTTTTAATTTTTTCGAGACTAATATGATCGTATTTTTACATATTCGGAGACCAAAACAGTATTTTACTCTTTTTCTTAACGTGCACTAGAGTTTGATTTTTATTCTATCGTCTAATCACAAAGTTGTGTATTTTGCGGTAGAGTCTAATTGTATTTTTAATTGGAGACATCCCTACTCCTACCGAGTAATTAAGATCACGGATGGCATTGGACGGAGGCCAGGGCACCCCCCCCCCTCTGGTTTTTTACAATTGTTTTTAATATATATAATATATTAATTTAAAAAAATATAAAATTATTAAATTATACTTTTATAAATAAAATTTAATAATAGATATTATTAATGTTAAAAAAAGATATAATATTAATTTTATATAATTTAAATAGTAAAGATTTTAAATATGATTAGTCATTAACAAAATCAGTAGAGACTTTATACCAATAACATAGTTAAAAAAAAAATAATAATAATAAAGATTTTAAATATTAATAATAATTTTATCTTATAAATTTTTTTATTTATCTTTATATTTTAAATAATAGATTATATTTTTATAATTTTTTACTCCATTCATAAGATTTTATAATATTATCTTATATATTAAAAAATTTAATAATTTTTTTTATTTTACTTTAAATATTGTACTACCATTATATTTGTTTTCAATAAAAAAAAAATCACTCTTAGTATTGATATTGCTTATTACTCGTTGTTTGATAATGTTGTTCAATTGTTACTACTTTTTCATTATATTATGGTTGGATTTTATAAACATATAAACATGAATATGCAAATACGTGATTGTGATACAGGTAAAGGCACAAAACAACATAAAAGTATGTATATATTATATTAATTTTATATTATTTTATTGAATTTATTTATTATTCAACATCTTTATTATAAGTTATTAGGGAAAAAAATCCAAATTGTTAGTTTAAAATTTCAAATACTATTACATATTTACACGTAATTATAATACTTATAAAATTTGTTTATTATCTTTGTTTTTTTAATTAGTTTACACATGTTATTGTAGATTTATATTGTATTAGTACGTGTTGTGTTCATAGAAAAACATATTAATTTAATTATTTATATAAGTAAATTTTTTTTTTTAATGTTTTCTTGTTTTTTTTAATGAAAAAAAAACCTACAAATTTTTTTTTGTTTAAATTAGGATTTTAGAAATCGAACCAGCAATTAAACTGATGGGTCATTAGTTAAACTACATGACTCGGTCCATATTAAAAAAAAATTAAAAAGAATACATCACAAATTAATATAATTTTATAAATTCATTCGTTAAATTTAAATTCATTGATATAAAAGTTTTTTAAATAAAAAAATTATATAAAAAAACTATTCATTCACATTTAATAATAATAAATATGAATAATAAAATTATAATAAGAATAAAAAATACTATTATGTATTTATGTTTACTTATATACCTAGTATATTACACTATTATAATATTTAATATTCAAATATAAATAAAAATTATATTTTATATATATATATATATATATATATATATATATATATTATTATTATTATTTGTAATAGCATAATCAATTAAGGATTGTAATTTAGTGATTAACTAACACTAGTTTTACTTTTTATGTTTGGTTGATCCTACCTTAATTGATTTTACATTATTTAATTAAAGTCTAATATTTTCAAGGACATTAGTCGAGAGTTCAATTAGTCGAGTTAATTGGTCCAATCAGTCGGATCAATTAATTTGACCAACTGGATCAATCTGAATCAACCACCAATTCATATCGAATCAAAATCTGATAGGAAAATTTTAAAATCTGAACACATAATTATAAATTAACCATAACAATAAAATTGTTGATTTTTTACCATAATTATTTTGAAAATCATGAGAATGATATTTCATTCTGACCGTTTACACCAACGGTGGCTTAATTTAGGAATCACAAAGACAAGTGCTTATTTTAAATCTGCTCTTGCATGCTTTTCTTCTCTTGGGACTCGACGTCGATGTTATTGTCAACGACAACGAGGACAGTGCCTTTAGGTTTGACAAAGCCATGATCAGTATCTTCATGGTAATGTTCCTCCTTTGTCAACGAAACATACTCCACTACTTTCCCACCATATCTTCGAACCAGAATCAAGTAGAAAGACATTGCGAAAATGGTGATCATAATCAACAAGAAGCTGAACTGAATGTTGACCAAGGAGATAGCACGATGAAGGGACGCATCATCACTGCATTTAACCACATATTCCTCAGACTCCTCAAGGTGCATGAAGCAACCTTTGGCTTGAAACCCCGGTGTCCAAAGCAAGAAACCCATTGTCATAAGCCACACACCTTGGAAGATTATGCTCACAGAACGCACAAAGCAGACCAAGAAGCTCTTAGGCAAGCCAATTCCCATTAGGGTTGTAGTCAAAGAAACAGTGATCAAAAGTTGCAACAAGAAGTGGTATTGGCCCTCTGGTCCCATGTGATCTCTAGAGTGAAGGTGGATGAGAAGAAATTGTTGTGTGAAAGCTATGGCTGCTAGCAAGTGAGTTAGTTCACGTTGAGCTTTGGTGCATTTTCTATCAAGAACTATGGCAAAGATGGCATAGACCAAGAAGGCCATGGCCATGGAAGAGTGTTCAAAGTTGTGGAGATGGGTGGTGGGAATGGTTCCATCAGGGTCGAGTGGTTGGTGATGAATGGGAGCGATGAAGAGCTCCATGGCAATGAAGATTGTGCAACTTGCCATGATGAAGTGGAGCTCCAAGTATCTTGATATTGTGGCGGGAAACCATAGGGTTGATTTGTAGTAGGACTTGGAAGAAAGAGCATGGAGTTTGATGTGGTTGAAGAAGTGCCATAAACCAATTACAAAGAAGCCAAACCCCAAAAGTTGATGTCCCTCCAACATAGTGCCTCTTAGTCCAACACAAGAAAGAAAACCAGAAAAGTTTGATAGACACTAACTCTATTCAACACAAGAAAGGAAATGTAGTAGTATTGTTCGATCTTAGAACTCAGAACCAAATTAATAGTAAAGAAACACTAACACACAACTGTTTAATATATGTTCCAAAGGGTAAAGCAAATGAGATGATCTTTTATAGAGTTCTCTTATTTTGGGTACTGTCATGAATGAATGCAGATGAATTAGTTGGTTATGATGAGGATGGGACGTGCGTGAAGCCAAGAGGCACTGCCTGAAACCTCCTTTCACAAGGGAAAAGGTGGTTGTGTTGTGTTGTGGTGTGGTGCGTGTCTCATAAGCAAGAAGGTTTGGCATTTTACGCTAAGAAAGAAAGAAGAGGGCAGGGACAACCAAAGTTGGGAAAGTTGAGGTTGTAATTAAGGTGCTTTTTCATTAAGGAAATTTCATAAGTCTTATAATTGAATTGTACTATCCTGGAAGTATAGAGTAACGTATGTCTGTCTGGCAGGTAGAGATGCCAATGTGACTTTCTGATTCTACTAGACTAAAATAGAGGTCCACTCCACTGTAATTGAATTTTATTCGTTATATTTGTGAAATCCTTTTTTCATATCATTTAGCAATACTCATATTTGTATTGAGTTTTTTTTGTTTTTTTATTTTTTATGAGATGTGTATATTGAGCTTTATTGTAATACAATTATTTGATTTTTTCTTTCACCCTAATATATGTATATTACGTTGTAGAAGATTCTCTCTGCATTTTCTTTTAAGACAGATATTACTACAGTTAGTAAGAATATGCCAAGTGGAGAAATTTCTTAGAAATTTCGCAAGTTATAGTTTGTAGCTTAAGGCTTTAAGTAGTATTCATATAAACAATCTATTAAAAGAAAATCTATGGTAGAATTACCTAATCAAAAGTATTTTACATTGCAATACGGATAACTTTAACGTTTCTCTTCTCAAATTTATAATGAAATTTATGAAAGACTTCACCAACACTATTCGGCACACCCATCTTCCTATAGCATCTTATTTTTCAGAGTGAAATAATGTTTACACATATTTCCCTTCTCAGTTAAATTTGTGACTTCTTCATTTTGTAATGCATGCTTAATTTATGAACATGCTTGTCCAATTAAATAAAATTTCTCTTCAATTAATTATTTTGTAATGCATTCTTCATTTTGTATTGCATGATTTTAGTCTCAATACTTTCAATTGTAAGATTTTGATTCCGGAACTTTTCCAAATGTTTCAATCAGGTCCCTCAATTGGTGTTCCATTCATTTTTTTTTAACGAAATCTGCTAGTCTCATTCATATTAGTATTCTTGGATGCTGATGCGTCCGTTTCCTTAATAATCCCATCTGACATAGTGACATGTAAGTAACACGAATGTGAAAAATAAGAAATGAGGATTTTATTATTTTAAAATAATTAATTCAAAATTGTTAAGAGAAGTGACGTGCTGCACGCCACGTGAGGGATTTTCTTTCTTTTCATATCTCTATCATTGGGACGTAACAAAAAAATAATATGTTTTGGGTCCTAAATACAATTCCAGGAGCATCGAAAGTGTGCGAGTATCCAACGACGTGCAGAGAGGGAATCTTAGTCTGGGTCTGGCAAAGTTTGAATAAAAAGTGATTACAAATAGATAGAGCTATGCTACTTTGCTTGCGTATTAGATGCGTTAAGTGCAACGTCCTTTACGCAGAATCCACATGTGATTATCATTGCGTATTATAGTTGCAGCAATTAGCAGTGTACCTTGTGATATAACCCATGATTTTACTCGAACAACAAATGCACATCATAAAACGCAAAAAAAAGTTACACGAGGGACAAGATATATTGTCAACCTGTTCCCACGCCTCTTCCACATGATTTTATCACTGCAAAAGCAATCTAGTTCAAACCAATAGAAAACAAAATTTTAGAAGGGGAACAATACAGAGATAATTATAAAATTGGTTCGGTTCATAACATACCTCACCAAATACTGTGAATTCCTTACATTCACATATTCTGTTAGATTACGTTACATCATTAGTACCTTGATCATTATAAAAGCCACGTCCAAACTACAACTTAACCCAAGCACAACCCCACTAACACCAACACTAAAGACCACGACATCACCATTGAAAGTGTAATAAGAACCAAAATCACACAAGAATAAAAGTACAATTACAAGTTTGGAATTTCCAGAACAGCACACAGGCAATGATTACTAGTTAATAATTATCACGATACGAAATGATCAATACGTAATGTTAACTCTGAAAATCTGAATTGGGTGGGATCTACCATTAGTAGAACAAACAAAAGACCGACAGAATATTGGTACGCATTAAAACAACTCACAAATCCAATCTTCACCGTTCATTTCTTTCCTCTCAGCTCCATTGCTTTACAGTTAATCTAGTAAATGCATAACATTCATTGAGGACACGAGTATGATTGGGAATTGACCAATGCACATGAAAATTTCATATCAACTATAGCAAGTTACATTATACAACAGCAAACCTGGGTTGGATCAACAAAAATTAGAACCCGGATGATTCAACTAATGAGGAATATGATGCATTTTCATCCAAGTCCGTAGGTTTCTTACTGCTGGTTTTCCTTGATGTTCCATCACTATTATTGCCAAGTGACCCAACCTCCAGACCTACAATCTCATGCAATTTTAATCTTTGGTGTTTAGCTGAATCCATATCGCCATCCCAGCAAGTCTCAGAAATAATTTCAAGTGCTTTATCAATCTTGTCTTCAGCCACAAGATTCCCATTTTCCAAGAGGACAAGGTACAGTTGTTCAGCTGAAGCTTTTCGAATCTGATTAACATACAAATTGAAACAAAATAAAATTTGAGAAGCAACAAAAGTAATGACCGAGAAGCAACAAAAGTAATGACCTGTTTGTTTAAGCTTATAAAAAGTAATTTTATAATACAACTTTTTCAGTTTTTTTAAATTACTCTTTTAACTTTCGAGAAAAACACTAAAAAACTTTTATTTTTAGAAAAATTAAATTATTATCATAGTTTTTTAATACATATGTAGTTCAAAAGATTTTTTTTTTCTATAAAATAAGCACAAACAAACAATCTCTTAATTACGAAAAAAGAACCTGTCTATTTTGCATGTGATTGCAGTTAAGCAAAAAACAAGATGCCAAGTAGTGAATCTCATACTGATGAATATTCAGGAATCACCTTAGGGTAACGATGACCAAGAAAATTAAGAAGTTGAGAAAAGGCCCTCATATTGATAGGTTCCTGAACTGAAGCAACATAACCAAGTATTGCAATACCAGCATACAACTTAGAGAAGTCTTTTGATCCCTTCAATTCAAATGACAGAGAATCCAAAACACCACCACAAAAAGCTGGAGTGTGAGCCTGAAAATACAATTTATTCATCAAGATGTCTGCAAGAGAGGTTAAATGAACATGTGGAGTTGCTATGTTGGGGTTCAAGAGTGTCTGCATGATGATGATTTAATGCATCTTAGAGACTTAGCAGAAAATCCCCTTCTCATATTAGCCAATAGCCATTATTACTTTTTTCCTTTTTTCAATTTCTTTTCATTTTTTCCGCCAAGTGTAAAGGATAACCACAAGCCAACAAATCAATATGTATAAAAGACTATATATAAAAGGAGGATTAAAGGACTTACTAACAAGAAAGATGAAAAATAAAGAACAGAAAGGCAGACTAACCTCCATATTAAGGAATATCTTTTTGCTGAACAGAATCTCAATGGTCTGGAGTGCAGAATAAGTTCATCAGTATATTAGAGATTCATGAATAAACAATGCAAATTGATTTGTGTAAATAGATTTACATTTCATAACAGAGGAGGCAAACAATGAGTGTTATATATGCAACATAAAAGAAAATATGCTAAACTTTTTTATGAAATAATTTTAAGGATTGATGTTAAGTAGGGTGCTAACCAGGATTCTCTATGCTGGAAACATATAAACGAATATACCACTACAACCCATGGATCAGTCTTACCTTGTAGCTAAGTGAATATAGTGAACAGTTGGGCCTTTACAAGTAATATTTATGTTATATCCTAGGGTACACCAAACTGTCTTTTGTCAGGAAGTCCTGTGTGCAGTCTGAAGTCTCTTAGTTTTGAGGCTGTTATAGTAGTACAGTCAACAGTGTATACACCTGACTTATTACAAAAAATAAATATGTACTTAAAACCTAACTAAAATGAAGATAGTGTGATCCATTATACAGAAACATTCCTTCTCTTTCAGGTTATCTCTCTCCCTCACCCTTTTTAATATATTTCAACATGGAATGGATACTTAACTATCAGACTCCTTTGTAAAAAGAAAAGAATCAATGTTCTAGATGTGAGTACATGACTGCTAGTCATGCTATGCTATTATGCTTGTGGTTGCAAATGAGTCACAAGATGAGCTGTTGATTTTGAGCTTGGAGCCAGCACTTTGTTCACATACAGAATTTAGGTTTTTCCCCAAGAAAGAAACAATGGTATAATAAAGTAGAATCAAATCGTTTGAAAGTTCAATTTCACAAAGCAAGAATTAACCATTGTTTAAGAAATTTAATACCTTTAAAGTGGGTATGATAACTCGGTCACATTTCTTGTATTGTAGGAGAACCCACAAGATGTCAACAGATAGCATGTATACCCTAGATGTTCTTGTATTAGGGTCTTCAGATGCAACCCCTTCTAGATACTCTAACAGTGCTGAGAGTGATACCCTCTTCAAAGAATCTTGCAACCCACCAATAGATATAACTAAACCTGATAGCACATCTCTGCTATAACAACTGAATTGAAGTAACTGAATAAAGCGTGGGTAAGAATAAGAAGGAACCTGCAACAAAACAGTATTGTCTCAACAGAAAAATCTATGCAACCAACCTCAAACTGATGAAAGATCTATATAAACTTACACCCCATTGTGCATCTGCTCTCTTAGGAATGATTTCTTCTAACTTTTCTCGGAAAGGTATATATGGAATATAAATAATCTGATTGTACAAAATTCTGTAGATAACATTTGCAGCTGCTTCTCTCAGCTTATCCATCTTCTCCACAGCTTGCTTACAAATTCCTCCAACTAAATTGGTAGCAAGATTTTCATCGAACAAAGAAAGCTCTTGGTTGTTCTTAAGCATGCTATCAATCGAAGGATGTGCAATAGGTTCAATTTCATTTCCATCTGATCTTCCAGACAAACAAACTGACTTGTCTATCTTACAGAGCATGTATGTACATTTTTCGAGGCCAACTAATGCAGCCTCACGAACCCAAGAACCTACATCACCTCTATTATCAACAGAATAGTCATCAAGAGCTTTAAATAAACTCATCATCACCTCATTCTTTATCAGAATAAACAGGGAAAAATCATCCTCAACAAATGAGGTAGCAGTATCTTCTCTTCCATTAATTAATGTTTCACACACTAATGTGAGCCCTTTGACAGCATTTACTTGCGCTTCAGCATCTCTGTCTTCAGGGTTTTCCTGCACATGGGAAAACATTGTGTAACACAATCATTGAACCAAAGATAGTATAATATATAGCATTTGCAACGTGAAGCACCTCAATTTTACAAGAGCCACAAAGCTTCAAAAGCACATTTCTCCATTGACTGACTAATAACTCATATGGCAAAACACCTATTGCCAATGCAGATCCTCTCCTTACAGCTACATTTGGATCAGTCAACATACTGAGATACTTTGCAGTCACATCACTTATACCTTTATTATCTGAAGCATGCAAGTATACATGGATAAAGTGTTTCAGGCCTTTAACAGCTGCATTCTGAACATCAAATGAAGAAATTGCATTTCAGATATAATATAAATTGGCATATGCTGATGATATTAAACAAAAGGTAAAATGGTAACACAAATTGCTTGTATTAGAGGAATAGAACCTGTATCTGAGAATTAGGATGTCTCAAATTCTCATTGAGTGTGTCTAGTAGGCTTCTCTTTATCTTTTCTGATAATACCACTTTATATATGGAGATGCATTCAATAAATCGAGAAACAGCTGCACGCATTATCTCTCCTCCCTTTCCACGATAAAGCCGTGCTTTCTCAATAGCAGGAACTACACCAGCAAGACTTTTCTGTTTATCTGTCAATGACAGTTTCAAAAATGTCATAGTTCAGCTAGCATCATAAATATTTTGAAACTAATCCCTTCAATAAAGAAAGGTTTAACCATGTTAAAATAGGAGAAACAGAAGGATAATTGAGTGTGAATCATCTGTTTTAGTATAGGTACATGTTTATATACGTTAATTATATTAATGGTACATAAATAGAGGATATTTTGTTTCCTCTAAATCAGAGATTATGTTCCTATAAACTGTAATTATGAATAGAATCAGAATATTAATTCTGATTTTCAACATTTCCCCTCAAGCTGAAGCTTACTAAGCTTTTAGCTTGTTACAGTAAAATTTCCCAACTAATAAAAATAAAATATAAAACCATTTAAGTTTCACTGAAAAAAGTGTCTGAAAGACAACTCAGGGATCTTGGTGAAGTCAAGGAATATTGCTAGAAAGAGAGAGCTGGAATATACATCAGCCTAAGAAAGCAAGTTCCAACTTACTTAAAACCAACATTTGGAAGCTTTACGCTTCAAACTAATAGTGGAATCCAAAATTATTTAAACTTGAAAGAGAGAAAATTGGCAAAGATAACATGGCACAAACATGCAACCAATAGAGCACATAAAAGTCACCAAGAAGCACACCAAAAAAGGACGGCGATATGATGGGCAACTAGAAAGTTCTTTGCCGGAAAATGAACAATGATCAAAAGGTGGTGGCCGGGAAAACACGCTGGAAAAAGACAATGGCAGGAATGGTAACCAGAATATTCTTTGCTGGAAATGAGCGGGGAGCAAAATGCGGTGGCCAAAAAACATGTTGGAAAGGACGCCAGAAAGCCTCCGGAAAATCAAAAAGACTACCGAAAAAGGTGGGGAAGAAGAAAGGGTCACCACCGGAAACACAAAATTGGTCAGCGGAAGGGCGACACAAAAAGGTGAAGGTCCACCAGGGACAGTAGGTCCCCCCCGATGGGGCACGATTTTCTTTTATCCCACTATTAGGCTCTAGATATCATGTTAAAATAGGAGATACAGAGGGATAATTGAGTGTGAATCATCTATTTTAGTACACAGCGGGGTGCATGTTTATATAGGTTAATTACATTAATGGTATATAAATAGAGGATATTTTGTTTCCTCTAAATCAAAGATTATGTTCCTATAAACTACAATTATGAATAGAATCAGAATATTAATTCTGATTTTCAACAAACCATATGACCAACAGTTGGCAAGACTGACTTAACTATAACTTACTATACATCAATCCTCAACCACAAGCCAAATATGAATCCCTCAGTCATAGGCTTTTTATTCATTTTCTTATCATGTTAAGGAATGAAGTCAAATAGTTCTAGTTATTTAATTTTGCAGGCTTCTTCCTGAAAGTGAAATTATTTTGTTTGAAATAATTGATATTCTCCTTCAATCCCATATAAGTAAACAAAATCAGAAGTCACAAGAAAGTGTCAACCTGAGGGAAGAGCAAAATTGCATTGGTGTAAAGCTAAAACAACTTCTCCTGTTGCCAATGTTGCACCATGGCGCATGCATAAATCCGATGAAAGTGTACAAGGAATTAACTTTTCCACGACAGTGCTCGCAAAATACTGAGGGTCATATTTTACAAGAAACGAAAGGGCTTCTGCAGCAAGTTCTCGCAAGCTTTTATCCTGGAGACATAATTTCAAAGTAACTTCTCTCAAAATATATCAAGAAAATTGAGATACAGGAAGCAACAAAAAGAATAACCATAAATTGTTACTAAATGCCAAAATTTGAACAAAGTTTATGCCAAAAAAATATAGTGACAAGAAATAAAAAAAATATATATATATAAGGCATGAACATCCTCATACTCTATAGTCACACCTATGAAATAGCAAATATGTACATAAGGCATGACTCCTTTTCATCCTTAGAAAAAAGTTTTTAAAAATAAATTTAAGGAAACAATACAACTACAAAGAAAAAAATCTTAATGTATGACTCCTGAATAGAAGAAACTTCATCAAACATCATATTATAGACCAAAAAGCATGCAACATTAAGAAAATGCCTCTGTCATCTCTCTTCTATGCATGAATTCCCTATAAAATTGGTATTCTATTCAGCGTCCAGAAATCAGGCTAGGCTCTAGAGTGATATATGGCCCTCACTTGGAAAGTAAACTGTTGGAAAAGCCACCTTAATTGAAGACCCCTTAGCCTGCCTTAGTTGCTGCCTCTTTGGGGGTTGCCTAAAGTGCAAACTTGAGGGTGGTGATTTAGTGGTTTAGTCTCACATCGACTAGTGATATGACCAAAATATAGTATATAAGTGAGGTGCATACCTCACCTTACAAGCTACTATAGTTTTGTAAATAGTTTTGTAGAGTTGAGTTAGGCTCAAACTCACTTTCTAAGATAAACCATAAATCCATATCACAAGTTCAATTAAGGTCAACACGGGAGCAGAAGATTTGGCAGCTCAGGAGGAGAGAGAGATTTAATCAGAACATACCCAATGACAGATTTTTCTATCCAGCAGGTCATCCACAAATGGAAAAAGATATCCTTCATACTGAGCAATGGAAACAGCAACATGAAGATAAGAGTTTACTCGTGAGGAAAGTGAAAAATAATCCGCAGTATTCACTATGTCAATTCCATGTGGGTAATTCCCTTGTCTTCCAACATTCTCTTGAAAAGCAGCTGCTGCTGCTCTTCTGCAGTTAACCTAAGTATCACAGGTTAGTTAGCGATTCTTTTCACATGAAGTGAATATTTTAAAATAAATCATGCAATGAGAAGGACATAAAAGATATAAGGACCTCACGGTCATAGCATGCCACTGTTAGGAGGTGTGGGGCAAATTCTTCTAAGATGCTCTTCATATCTGTATGATAATATGCACGTCCAAACGCCCAACACACATACGCAGCAGCATCACGTACATGAGACCCAACACTGTGTGGACCTCTTCGAACATCATAATGTAATGCCTAATAAACAAAATTATAATTATTCCCACTGCTATGTAGCAAATGTATCTCTAAAATAAGGGCTCAACTTGAGTTTTTCTTCATAAAAAAAAAAAACAACAATTAAATAAAATGTTTGGCACAATGGCAAGAAATACCCAAAACATATGCTCGTTAATATTCAAAAATGTGCACCAAAGAATAAATCTAGTTATATTAAAACAATGATTAGTAGTCTTATAAGGTCAACTGCAAGATGGAAAACTACAAAGTACCAACCATAAATCATACTGCCAAGGAAGGATGTCTTGAGCTACATATGCATTATAAAATAAGAATAGTCAACATTTAAGTAAGGGAATATTTGCCTTTTTTTTCCAAGACCTAGCCCTTTTTTGGCCTGTTTGTTTAAGCTTTTTATTTTTTTAATAACATTTTTTAATGAAATAAGCAGTTTTCTGTTGTTGGTTTTTTACTATACTTCTTTTTCTTTAAAGAAAAAGAGAGCAGTTTTCAGCCTTTTTTAAGAAGCAAATCCTATTTGTTTCTTAAAAAAACACTTTTTTAAAAAGCATTTTTTTTTAAATTGCCTTTTTTAAGTTTAAACAGACTAGCCTTTTATCTTCTCCCTTTTATCTGTAGCCTTTCCCTCATTTTTCTCAATCATGCATCAGAAACCCACTTCTTAACTTTTTAAGCTGCCAAGATAATCATGTCTCCTCTAAGGTATTACAGGATGACAAGGTTATCCTTAAGGTTCTCCATTCTTGAGTTTAAATAGCACGTGAATAAAGTACTTCAAAGTTCAAACAGCTAAATAGTTAATTAGTTATAAGCAGCCAAAATAATTTGAAGTCACAAATCCTACTTCCATAAGTCTATGGATGCAATCTTATCCATTATAAACTACCTTCACAATAACAGGAACAACTTTGGGAAGACTAGCAGGTAAGAGCAAGCCTCTACGAGCAAGTTCAGCCAAAGCTAAGCAGCCTCCATGCCATGAACCATCACCCTGAAAAAAGTGTTACATTTGAGCTATAACAGGGGAACCAGACAAATAAATAACATGGTAAACTTCTCACACACTAAATATATAGTATTTAAATCTAGGTGAATGCAAATTCAACCAGTAAATTACAGTGCTCAAGAACTTAAGCAAACCAAAGTTTAGTATCACACCTCACCGGGTGAAAACAGCTCCAAAACAGATGATAAAACCTCCTCAGAAAAGGAAGATGTAAGATGTGAACTTATGCGCCCAATACCTTTTGCTGCAGACCAGCGGACAACAGTATCCTACAATCCAATACCAACATAATTTGGTCATTTAAGTGAAAAAAATAGGCTTAATAACAATTTGTCCCTATAAATACCCTATTTTTGGTTGCAGTGCCTGTAAGTTTTATTATTTTTTGTTTTAGCCTTTGTTGCCAAGTGATAACGTTAATTGATGACATTACAGTGGAGTTGGCAGCCCATGATTCGCCATGAAGGAGTCTAACAGGAGCAGTCATGTGAAAAAAATTGAGAGTAAAGGTAGTATATTGACAGTGTAAACTAGTTTTACGCTGTTAGACAATCACAACCCTCCATTTATAATAAGTCAGTTGATTTTTATAAAATTATTTTAAAAAGTCATAAATATAGAAGGTTGTGAATTGTGATTGTTTGACAATATAAAACTAGTTTATAGTGTCAGTGAACAACCTTTAAACTCTTTTTTTTTGAAAGCTGTGTTTTGAAATCCTCATCTGCTCAGAACAATTGATGACATCAGACTAGTTGACAAGGGATTAAAAACACAGTTTACCAAAAAAATAGTTACAATGTTTGAGCTCTTCCATATCCAACAGCATTCACCCAGTTCTTTGTAGTGTCAGTTCATCATAACTGCAATATAATTTCACATCTCATGCAAATTCATATAAGATGTCAACAATCTTGGTTTTTGATATTTTTAAAAGAACTATTTTATGATTAATGACAAATAAACTACATCAACAGAGTTATTACAGCTTTCAGTAGCTTACAAGGTTCCTTTACACAGACCATTTACAAAGACATTAATTCAACCATTTCATTTCAGATGTATCAACTGGCATACATTTCGACATAACTTCATATTTTCATAAAGGCAAAACACAAAATTCACTATAAGAATCTCACCCTTTAGACATACCATGTCCCTTAAACCAGATAACAACATCTCAATAATCTCTTCAACATTTTCTGGAACATCCATACCCTCGTCTTCTTCCCTGTCTGACATTTCGTTTGAGATGGATTCATTGCCGTTCACACCCAAATTAGACTGACCAATTTTATTGGATGTATCCAAAGCAATATTTAGTTTGGCAACTCTTCCCTGCATAATAGGCATATAGTCATTAAGGCAAAAAAAATGGTGACAAACATGAAGCTTCTACAATTGCTTATGATAGGTCAATGATTAAACACAAGTGTCCTTCCTAAAAGCCTAAAAAAAGCCATAATGCCCAGATATTTGTAATTGTAACCCAACACTGATGAAAACCAAATGCTGGCATACAAATTTATGGCGCTGATACAGCTGACTTAGATCAAGGGATCAAACAACTTAATTCTAAGAAGCTTAAATTTAACACTCAGCAGTTAGCACAAGTATGCTGACTTGGGTCTGTAGCATGATAAAAATTATTTCACACATAGTAGCTTAAATTTTCAAGAGGACAAATTATCTAGCATGGTACCATAGCCAAATTGCCTAAGGGATCACTGAGTTCAACTCTTCATATTTCCATTATTAATAAGGGCTCCAATTTATCCATCCACTTCTGTTTTGAGTTCTACATGTTTGACTTGCATGAGGAGCATTTGTTGTTTTGTCAGCATAACATGCATTTCTGAATAATGCATATAAGCATAGTTAATTAATTACTGTGGCTTTATATTACACCAGTTAAAAGTAAAAAGAAACAAAATATGAATACAATACTTGCAAGTGGACAAAAACAAAGGTGTCTTCAAACATTTAAGATACAAGATCCCATCAAACTTGGATCAGAGAAAAGCTAACCATATATCGCCATGAGGGCAAACGATGAGGAAGAGCAGTAAGCCCAATTCGTTGGGTTAACTTCATCAGATACTTTCGAAGCAAAGGACTTCGAGATGCATCTGAGGACTTGTACAGCATTGAAGTGTCATTCCAAACAACAGGAATTGCATCAAGCAAGAGCTTCCGACTACCTGCCTACTTACAGATTGATATTATAGCAGTTAGAATCATTAAAGGTAACAAAGACCATTTTTCATCATGACAACTTTATTAAAGATAAATGTATTGGATCCCTGAAAATAAGTAACACATTTATCCATAACATAAACTATCCTAATCTATTATACATCATTCTCTCCCTCAAATATTTTGAAGAAATCTGCCAGACTTACACAAATGATAGATAAAAACATTTTAATTTGAGGGTGTAAACAAAAAACAAACCTTGAAAATAGCAGCCAGTGCTTCAACAACACCAAGTAACTGGAAATGATGGAGTAAATCTTCAGTTACAGAGGACATGACCGTATGTGTCCAATCTACAAAGCTGAAGCAATTAGAAAAGTCAGTTTCTACATCTGATGATTAATAATAATAATAAAAAAAAGCTTCTATACAACAATGCAGGCATACATACAAGCCGTCTGAAGCGATAACACATGATGTCATGAACTAATGCCAATTCAAATTTAGACATTTTCAAGAGATCTAACAAAATCATTCATTATTTGAAAACCCAATCCAGAAAACAAAGAATTGATTGATGATTTGAGCTAAACTTTGATTGAAACGAAAACTATATTTACACAAATATTTAAGTCAACCAGAGAGAAAAGTGAATTAGCACTAAACAAGCTCCAAAACATAATCAAACAAACCTGGTAAAGGCTTTCGGCATATCCGGACGAGTAAGTAGCCTGGAGAGGACTAGTCCAGCCATAGTCCGCATTGGACCGGCGGTCGAGAGGTAATCCTTACAAAACCCTATAATTCTCAACACAAGAGGACTGAGCTCAAACTCAGTTAAACTGTCATTGTTCGCAATACTGGTGTCAACAGAGGAAATGTCAAAAGGAACCAACACGAGTATATAAAGCCACAACAGCGTCACGCATTTAACTTCCATCTCTCCCGTGCTTTCCTGCCTCAACGATGTCACTGATTTTGTGTGGTGACACTTCTCCAGCAGAGACACAGCGAGTTCGAGATCGGAAACTTGATGCGGAAAGAACTTGATTACAGATTTGTAGCCACAAACCGTGACTAACGTGTATACAATGATGCATATAGGATTGATTATTTCGAGAACTTCATCGGAAGCTACTCCGAGTTCAAGTGTTCGTGAGCGAATGATGTTCATCAGAGGGGAAACTATGGTTTCAAGGTAGGGTTCTAGAAGTTGTCCTTGCTCTTGATACTTATCCAGCTGCAAATATATTCAGATAATTGATTTTAAATAACAAAAAATAGATAAATGAATGGATGATGATAGTTGTTGTTATTGAACTAAGGAGAGAGTACAATGGATCTGATTCTGTAGACAGAGGAAGGGTCAGAGACGCGGGATTTGGAAACGATGTCGTCGAGGAGTGACTTGACGATGTTCCATTCCTGGAGGAAGTACTTTTGGAGTACACTCTCCTTGGACTCCAACTCGTCGTCCTCTTGATTCATCGTCACCACCGTCTCTTGATTCGCTTCCATCGCCATCTCTGGAAGAGTCGATGGGATTTTGTTTTGGCGGGATCTGAAATGCAAGTGAAAGAAGCTAATGGACCGGGTCAAGTATCCTAAACCTTCGTATGGAAACAATTGGCATCAACTGATCATGTAAACTCAAACTATAAACAATAATTAGCTAATTTTTTAAGTTAGATATGTTTTTTCATATATCAATATGTACAAAATATAATAGTTTTTAGGTTATAGACACTATATTCATGGTTTCTTCACGTGAATCTGATTCCTTTAGTAGCTCTTATCTGCAGCTTCTGAATGAGGATTTCAATTCATGTCATCATTATGCAGCTAGCTTTGATCCAAAAGAAAGAAGCAACACACTATATCCATGGTTTATTCAAATTTCACGCACACTTTTCATCCTCCTCCTGTTTGTTTTCTTGATTTTTCTTGCTGTCTCGCCAAAGAACAGTGTAAAGGAATCCATCATTGATTAATTTTTTTTTCTTCTTCTTCGTCATTTCTTGCACAGTTTTCACCCTCCTATTTGCTTTCTTGATATTTACGTATTTCTATTTCTTTTCTTTTCGATCAGAAGAAATGCGTAAATATTCTACCGCTATAAAATATATATGCACAAGAATGCATATTGGTTATTCAAATCCTTATAAACCATGGATATGAAAATTAGGGAGCGATTAGCATTGTGGGAAAGATCTCAAATCAATATACATTCGTGAAATTCTGAAATTCCTTCCCTATTTTTTTCACTTGCCCCTCTCCCTCTCCTATCCCTGTCTTATTTATATTGTACTACCCTTCACCCAATCTTGTTATTAGACCCATCTTATTTGCGCGTTCTTTAAAAGTATGGATCATGGGCCCATCTTTTTTTTTTTAAGCATTATGGGCCCATCTTAATCTTGTAATTTAATGTTAGTCTCTCAAATTTAATACTTAAGGATTAAAATTGCATTTTTTTTTTTAATTTGAGAGTAAAATATATTTATAAAAAATAGACAAAAACTGGTTTCCCTCAAACTAAAAAAAAAAATACAGTTAAGTCACTTATATCAAACCAAACAATTTAAAATTCACCAAAATTCTCATTTACTCTTCTCTTATCTTTATTTATTTTTCTCTCTATTTCCATCCATTTTATTTATTTATTTTCTCACGGGCAACCATAGCAATATTGTAAGTAAAGTATTTTTCAACACAGGAGTTTTTCTTTTCTTTTCTTTTGCGTAAAAAAGATGAAAACGAAAATCAGTAATCCATCTTCGAAAATGACAGAACAAGCAACTCTCAAGATAAAGTAGCATTTCGCTTCCTTCAGAGTTTTAGGGTTCGATTCCAAAGTGAGAAGAAGAAGAAGAAGGAGATGGGTGTGGGCATATCATTTCTCATAGCAGTAAAAGCAACAACACTGTTCCTATGCTTCGCGTACATAAAAAACCTCGGTTTGACGCTCTTCTCCATCCCCTTCCTCTACGCTTCGCTGATCTCATTCCTAGTCTCAATCGCCTCTCACCCTTCCATCGACCTTCCCATGCTTCTCGGCAAAACCAGCGACGGAAGCTTCCCTCTTTTTTCACTCATAATATTTAGCCCTTACATCTACTTCGTTAGAATCTTCTCTCTGCTCCGAAGACTCCGAAGCGGGGAACCTGCTTACACGGAAGTTCACCAGGGTCTCTACGTCGGTGGCTGGCCATCGTCGCCTCAGAAGCTGCCACCTGGCGATCCCGCCATCGTTGATTGCACGTGCGAGTTCCCTCGTCTCAAGGACTTCACCACGGGTTTGCCTTACCGCTGCATTCCCACGTGGGACACAAGGTCGCCTCGACCCTCTGATATCGAATCCGCTGTTAAGTGGGCCTCTCGACAGAGAGACCTCAACAGGCCCATTTTCGTTCACTGTGCTTATGGTTAGTGGTATTCACTATTCACTTCGTTGATTGAGATTTCCCTTTTGTTATTATGTGTCTTATAAATAGTTTATGCAAATTGCAACATTAAGATCCTGTTTGGATAAACTTTTCAATAACACCTTTAGAAGAGAGGATCATTTTGGGTGATCTTCTTATTGTTCTGGTAGCTTATCTGAGGTTGACTCTATGATTCTGTTAGTGAAGATTGATAAATGCAATTCTTTGGCTCAACAAGATTGAAAATAATTGTTAGTTTTGATGTTGAACAAAGTTTTTTCCAATCGCAATGCATTAAGCATGCCCTTGCATTGGAGTATTAAACTCGATTATACTGCTGCCTAGTATAAGAAACCCAACATAATTGACCCAAAGGTATTGTGCATTGTTTTGATTTGACAAGTGGATTTGGGTTTTTCCCTATTTTGAAGGGGAAAAGTAGGGGAAATGAAAACTAGGAATGGAATGGAATATGTCATCTGAAGGCTGAAATACAAATTCTCACTTAGCATCAGGCCATTGCCTGGTTTGAATTTTGTAAGCTGTGAAAATTATCTAAGATAAACTGGTTGTCTTGTCGCCCATTATTAGGAGTATAACCTACTCTTTAATATGTTGAGTTTTAAGGGTTTCCTATCCTTTTAACTGGGTGTTTGCTACTTTGTGGTTGTTCTTCATTATTATGATCACTACCTGAGCTGCAACTATGAATGAATACTGAAAAGTGAAACTATCATACCCTTAGGCATTTTGACTGACAAGAGGTTGTATTCTAATAATAGTTTGGAAATCTAGTCGGTCAATGGGACAACAATTGACTTACAAATTGTTTCAGACGTATAAATATTGGATCATTATAATTGAGTTACAATGTAAAATGTTTAGTTTCGTACCAGATTAGTATGCTTGCATGAGAATCAAAAAGATGATATCACTATCTTCATTTTTTTTTATAACTTTTTTTTTTGTTTTTTGGTGTAAAGGTCATGGAAGAAGTGTTGCTGTTATGTGTGCACTGTTAGTAGCACTAGGCATCACAGAGGATTGGAAGAATGCTGAGAAGCTGATCAAGCAAAAACGACCTTACATCCGGATGAATGCTCTCCATCGCAGGGCACTTGAAGAATGGTCCAGACACCGACTGTCTGCGCCGAAGAAGTAGAGACATGGGCGTGGGTTCCTCAAGTTAATCTGATTCTTTTAGTCATTCACAGTGTGATTGTGTGGCAAATGAAGAAAAACTAAAACATAGATTCTCCTGGTGTCTTTACTTTCTTAGCATTCTTGTTTTCCTTGAATCCAAAATCTAATATGCGGTTCCCAATTGTTCCGTAGTCAGCTTCTTCTGCTTTGATAAAGTTGAAGCTGATGCGTGGAATAGTGGGATTACATACTATGAGAAGCTGTAACATCTATACACATCATTTCGTTGTGTAATGCCCATGAACGATGATTCCAAGTGTAGTTTGTTGGTAAATACAAGTCATGCCTTATGTGAGTTATGTCAATGGTTTTTTTATGACTTCAACAAAATGAGACACAGGTTAGAAAATAATACATGTTAGTTTTACTAAAAAAAAGTTTAGAAAATAAAAGAGTCGAATAGAACGAGACGAATCATTTTGTTTGGCCAGCGCATAAAAGTTCAACTTGTTCGTAAGGATTAGTTTTGTTTTCCCCGAGATTGTTAATGACACAATGAGTCAATGAGCATGCCGGAATTTATTATGCAACATTGTCTGTCCGATTTTTAATTTTAAATGAAAAACATATTCAAGGTTCGTGGTCACATTGTTGCAATATCTCTCCAAGTAAAGGGGTTTTTTTTGGTCAAAAAATATACGAAAAAAATACTATATTTTAAATTTATTATTTAACCAAGTTATATAGTTATAGTTGTATTTTTACTTTATGTTTTACTAAAAAAAAACTAAATTTAAATTAACTTGTAATAGAATAAACTCCTGGTTTTTAAAAATGATATTTTTAAAAAAATTAAATGTGTACACATGTTGGGTAGGTCAAATTTACCTAAATTCATAATTTAACCCAATTAAATTTCAATGGGTTGAATTGGATGAGATCGAAATTGTATTATTTCATATCCAAAGCAGCACAATCATAAACGAGTTAAATTAAATTGAATAGTTAGGTCAGTGGTGCATTTTATTTTTAAATTGCTTAAAAATTAAAATAAATTTTCAAATTTTGTGGATTTTTTTAGAACAAAAACTACGTTCAATCACAAATACACATAATCATATATTAATATATAAAATAAATGATATATAATAACACTTTTAATTTTAATTGTTGATCTATTCAACCTTATTTTACCTGATCCCAAAAATTCAAAATAAAATTGTTATTATTTAAAATAAAAACTAAAATAAAAATCTGATGATTGATTAAAATAAAAAAAATATAATAAATAGATTATTTATAATCCAGTTTGTACGGGATATTTGAATTTATTGTAAATAAGATATAATTTTTGAATTTAAATAAAGCAATTTTAAAAATATGAATGGTTACACGTTTGTTAAATAAAATAATTTAATGTGTTATAATTATGAAAAAAAGAAAAGGTATCGCCTTAAAATATAATTGTGAGCATTTGAATCATTTTATCTTTTTTAGTAATCTTTACCAATCTGCTTAGTTATTTTTACAATTTACTATGTCTCTTTCTTTTTATGACTTTCTATTTTCCCAACCAATGTATAAAATTAATGTTTATAATCAATTTTTTAAGTTAATTATTGTTATTTTTATTTCATATGACATCAAGAATAAATAAATTACACATACACTTTTTGTTATTTTTTACAATTATATGAAAATAAAAGTCACGAAAAATAATATTTTTTAACACTAATGTAGGAAATTTACACTTAACTCACGAAAAATAATAATTCACTTAAATTCATGTTAGCATATAAATTATTAGTCAAGGTGAAAATATTTTTCTTAACTCATTTTCATAATGATAATATTTTTTTATAAATTTGTATATAATAAAATTAATATTTATAATCAATTTTTAAATATATCATTGTTCATTTATTTTTTTGCCATATATAAAAAAAAATGAATTACATCAATATCCTTTGATATTTCTTAAAACTATATGAAAAACAAAATTTTGGAGAATAACATATTTTTACAATATCAAGTAAGAAAATTTACACTCAACACGAAAAAAATAATTTACTTGAAATCATATATTAACATCTAAACAATTAGGGTGAAAAATAATTTATGAAACTTAATGTTATAATAATAATAATAATATTTTTTTAAAAAATTTTAGATGAATAAAATTTATGTCTATATTCAATTTATAAGTAAATTATTGTTCATTTTCTTCTCATGTCTATACTCAATTTATAAGTAAATTATAAATTTTAAAAACATTTCATTAGTTAACAATCTATTTTTTAGAACAGACATCATCAATTTTGTTATGGATTAGGCCTTTGAAAAGGCCCATTTCGGACAATCGTAGCCCAATAAGGACTTCTGGACTTGGAAATAAATAGGCGCATTACGTGATTTGTAAGTTCACCTCTTTGCATTTTTGTGGCTAAGGGGAAACTCCCCAGCTAAGTATTCTAAAATATTTTGTTCTGTTTTAGAAGGCACATTGCCTGGGGAGTGTTTTAAAAGCATTCCCAGCCATCAATCTTGCTTAGAGGTCATAGTCATCTAAGTGTTTTTCGTGTACCATACCGGAACACGATCAACACTTAAATTTCTATTCAAATGGTATACAGTTTGGAGCCAGGCATTTATTTTTCTTTAATCTACACCTACAAATAGGAGCATCACTTTCCCTTAAATCTGGTCCTTTTATTTCAAAAGTTGTGTCATAAATCATAATTGGAGAGTGTAATAAAGTCCCATGAATCTCATTCCATCAAGTGTTATCCGGTTATCATATTGAAATTCAGTCTATACTTAATTTCTGATTCAAATTGTCATGCAGATAAAGCCATACATTTTCTTTATCAACACCAATAAATACGGGCATCACTCTCCTTCTAAGGTATGCATCATGATCCTTTAAATTTCATTACATTATTATAATTTTTAATTTTGTTATTTTAAGTGTCAAAGTCTATACAGGTGGTACATCATCAACAGAGTTTCCCTAAGTCTCAACAATTGTCACAATACAACATTCATAGGTATACTCTTTGCAAATTTAAACCTTGGATTCCTACTTTAAAAGATGATTTTTTTTTTTTAAAGATAACTTATAAGATAGTTCATTAAATACAAAATAAGGGCATTAAATATTATTTAAAAATGACTGTTCAAAAAGTTCAAAATTGAATAGATTGGATTTAGTTTATTTCTCTTGTGACCCAAAAAAAAATATTGGGGCTTCCTTGTACTTATTGTGCAAAGGCCACATGAAACAAGTGGACATAAGTTGCTGCGCCGACCTCTCAGTTTTGTGTCTCACGAACGCTCAAAAGGTCACTTTCCTATATCAACCACAAGCCACACTTTGTGTATATATAACATTCTATTCGCACCTTCATTTTCATTCCCACTCCCTCTCAAACACTCAAACTCCTCTCTTTGTCATTCTCATTCACTTAACCCAACCAAGTATGCCTCTTTCCCCCAATCTCTTTCATGATTTTTAACTTGTTGTGCATACATGTTTTCTATGTTGTGTTTGTTTGTGATTAACCCAAGTTTTGTTTCCTCGGCTGACAATTTTAATTTAATTCATGTTTTGAATTGTTTGATTCACACCCACTTTCCCGTTTCCGTTTGTTCATTATTTTTATTTTTATTGTTCGTCAAATTTCGACATCTGTAGCTGGGAAGAGGGGTTAAGATAGGGATCGATGCGATGATGATGTAAGTGTTTTCGATTATGTACGGCGTGCTCAGCGTTCATAATTACTGCGCCATTTTACAAATTCATTAGTTAATAATCCCTTGTTTTAGTTTTTTGGGGTACTCGATTTAATCACTTGAAAGATTTATGATTAGAGATTTATTAACTATGAAACGGTGATAATATAGTCACTGTTATTGTATTGTTTTCGTTTTACAATTTCTGCAGGATGTGTCCATCTCACTTGCAATTTCTGACAATCTGAGTCACCCTGTATCCTATAGTGGAGCAGAATGAATTTCTTGAACATTTTGAAAAATCTATGACCTTGCAATTTTTAGTGCATAATAGCCAATATTGTCATTTTGTACTGGATAAAATTCCCAAAATACTGTTACTTGTTATTTTAACATGCTGTCAGTGTGGTGCTTATTCAGTTTGCCACCTTAGTATGTTTATAACGTGGTTTGTGATTGTTGTGCAGGCCAATGAATACTTGAGTGGCCTTGTTTCACATTGTTCTGTTCTTCCTGTTCATTTCTGTTCTCTGTGGTTAATCTTAAAAACCAATTTCCTAAAATCTATCTGGATTCAGGTGTAAAAATGTCAGCAGTTAATATGTCCACCATGAGAGTTACAAGAGCTTCCTTGTCAGGAACTACACCTGGTGCTAGAAGGTCTTGTGCTCTTATCAAGAGTCCATCATCTGTGAGGTCTGTGAAGAATGTGTCTAAGGCATTTGGATTGAAATCATCATCATCCTTTAGAGTGTCGGCAATGGCAGTATACAGAGTGAAGCTGATTGGACCAAATGGTGAAGAGAATGAATTTGAAGCCCCTGATGACACTTACATTTTGGATGCAGCTGAAAATGCAGGAGTGGAGCTACCTTACTCATGCAGAGCTGGAGCATGCTCTACTTGTGCTGGCCAACTTGTTTCAGGCTCTGTGGATCAGGCAGATCAATCATTTCTTGATGACCAGCTTATTGAGAAGGGTTACCTTCTGACATGTGTCTCATACCCCAAATCAGATTGTGTGGTTCACACCCATAAGGAGGATGATCTCCTCTGAGTGATGATATGTGTGTCTTCTGTTAGTTTTTCCAAGCTTGAATATGTGTGTCATGGTAGCTACTAGCTAGACATATTGTGGAACTCTGTTGGTGTTGGTTCAACTTTTTTAATCGTTCTAAAGTTGTGTGAACTTTATTATGTAGTCATTATATCGGTTCAATCAAGAAGAAGGCTATGTTTCGCCCATATTATTATGTTCAAGTTTACAAGTTATTTTTAAGTTTCAAATATGAGCTTTCAAAGTAAAGTATAAGACATAAGTTGGTTGACGATTTTTGCTCAAGTGTTTCATTGTCTCGTGACAATTAATCTGTATCATTTGTTCAGGATGAAAAGGAGAGAAACCAGGGTACACGTTTTTTTTTAAGTGACTTTAGTTAGCTTTCGTATTTAGGGGATACAATTAATCTTAATTTTGTAAGATTTTTTTTTCCAAAAATATTTGACATAACTGTTCTATTAAATGATATGATTTCCTTAGGCGTGTTACCTAGTCTATTCCAGAGTATTACTGTCGAATATTTATGTTGATTTCTTTGCAAATACATAATTCATAATTTAAATTATGAGTTTAAGGTAGGACAAGTGACTATGTAAACTAAATAAAAACAATAAGCTCATTCACATAGCAATTAAATTATGTAAATTAAATAAAAGTAAACAATAAACTCTTTCATATAACAATTAAATTAATTGACGTGAGATTGTTATTTCTTAATCATAATTTAAGTCTCGAGTATCTTATTAAATATTTCTCTTGTTCGAATCGAATATAACTATTTTTTATAAAAGATATTTATTTGTAGTTTGAATAATAATAATAAAAAAAAAACACACATTCCAACATGTTAATTATTAATGATTTTCATTACAAAATTTGGATTTTTTTACTTTATAGCAAAATATGGATTACTTTGGTGTATTTAGATTTTTTTGTTATAATTAAAATTCATAATAAATAAACATTTTTTAACATGTAATTTAGATTTTAGATTTATAATAAATAATTTATCTCGTGATAAAATATTGTTTTTAATTATTCATAATTTATTTGAAAAAAAATAAAAATAATTTTAAAATAAAGAGAACAAAAAACAAAAGAGACAAGAGGTTGAGAAAAAACTTAAAAAAAAACACTATTTCTAGAGTAATAGCTTGTAAAAATTCCCTCATGCAAAATGGTTATTCTAATTTATATATAAAAAATTGTTAACATAATTTTAATATTTGTTATTAAAACTATTATACAAAGAGATTTACCTTAGTTGTTGAACACGTAAGTGAGTTAAGTCCTTATAATAAGACATTTTAGAATTTTCAAAAAATATTTATTGCTTCGTTTTCTGCCATTATTAAATAATTATATTTTTATTAGTAATAATTTTTAATAAGGATATAATTGATACAGTAATAAAAAAAATCATTAAAAGAAATTATATTAATTACTAATTTGTATAATTGATGTCCAAATGTCTTATAATAAGGACCAGATGAAATATAATTATTAAATGAATATGTAATATTTAATATCAATGTTACTCGAATATTAATTGAATGTAATAAATATAACATTTAATTTCTAAAAGTATTAAATGAAATAATAAATGTAACATTTAATTTTGAAACTATTAGATGGAGTATACTAAATGATCATAAAAAAATATAATAATTACAACATTGAGTATTAAAAATATTAAATGAATACAATAAATGTAATATTTAATATCAAGACTACTCTGAATATTAATTGAAAGTAAATGAATTAATAAATGTAAAATTTAATTTTAAAACCGTTATATGGAGTATATTAAATGAACATGGTCAATATAATAAATACAGCATTGAATAATTAAAATATTATAAATATTAAATGAATACAATAAATGTAGCATTTAATATCAAAACTAGTCTTAATATTAAATGCATGAAATAAATATGACATTTAATTTTCTGAAAGTATTAAATGAATTTATTAAATGTAACATTTAATTTTAAAACTATTATACATATTAAATTGAATATAATAAATATGTCATTTAATAAATTTATTATATAACACTTAATATATTAGGGGTTGACCATGTAAAAAAAAAAGTTGGTGGACCAAGGAAGAAGGAAAGAGAGAGGGCGTGTGTTCGAATCTGTCTCAATAACAAAATTAAATAAATTAATATATTCAAAATTATAAAGTTATTTATTAAGAATGTTAAAAAAGTGGACTTTTAAGCTTGAAATTTTTAATTTTGTAAGAATATAATCAAAACATATTTTTAAAATTTGTTGTAAAACATTTCATAGAAAAAAGTTATAAATATTAAATTAATTTAATGTATAAATCATTTAATATTAAACTTATTATAAATATTAATGTTATAATTAATGAATGTATTTAAAAAAAAATTTAAAATAATATGAATGATGAATGTAACATTTAACCCTATTATTTAAGTTATTAATTAATGAGTGTAATGTTAAATATTCAAGTATATGTGTTAAGGTTGATTTTTATTTTTAAACTGGTTGCACTGTGATTTCGATTCTATGACTCCTTGCATACTATTTTAATCTTCATCAATCCACATGATCAAACTCACCTAAATTTAAAAGAAAATACTCTTAACTAGATTAGCAAGATGGGCCGAGTTAGGCATCACCTAAAAAATGTGGTCTAAAGGGAATCAAGTCAATCTAGTATGGCTCAATGGACCAGGACTTGGAATCAAGAATTATAAGCCCATATTCAATTGGACTTATTTTGATCTGTTACTATGTTATTTTTTAAGAAAATTATGTAATTCTAGACAAAATAATAATAATAATAAAACTAACTATTTTGACTCGGCCCGATAGGCCACTTGACCAAACTAGGCCACATAAAGATCTCCAGAGCGGCCAACGTTTCACGTTTGGGTGCTTTATTCGTAACAACATCAATATCCCAAGAATATAATTTATTTCTATCAGTTGTTTTTTTCTTATCAACAAAAAAAAGGATACCTTATTTTTCTCCTTTCTTTTAACTTTTAATCAAAAGGGAATAATAAAATATGTTCAATGACATCAAAAGAAAAAAGTATAGTAATTACTCGTGTCTTATCTGATTTTTTGAGAAAATCTTCCTTAAAGTTATTCTTGACGGCAATGGAGTAATAAAGCTTACATTCGGCAGCAAAAATGAGACATGAACAAAAGCAGAATCAAGACATAATCGTTGAATTGAATAGCATATTTTTAAGGATTTATTCCTACTAGTTTGTCGAATTTGTTTTGCATTGTTATTCTTGTGAGATAAAAAAAAAAAAAAAAAAATCGAGTAAAACTGTTTTCCCGCCAAAGAAAAAAAAATTTAAGGTTCCCGCTCAGTTCCTTTTTTTTTTTCGCGCTCTCTCTCTCTCTCTCTCTCCATATCAAAAGTGCAGTGACTGGTCACAGAAACTCTTTGTCAAACTACGCAAACGCAAAGGGTTTCTTCTGAATCATTCAAAGGTTCACTCTCCCCTCTCTCTTTTAGTCTTCTGCTTCGTTTTTCTTCTCTCTTCTATTTTACATTTTTATGAATTATAATGTAATTTTGAATTCTCTACCTCTTCCATTAAATTCGTTCTTTTTGAGGTTGCACAATGTTATTTATTGATTTTCCATATCTTTTAGGTTAGGTGATCCATTATAGACAATACCCATGTTCATTTTTTATGCACTCAACGTGTTTGTGGAAAATTCTCTTAAGACTATAATGTAACATTGTTGTTATTTTTCATTTCCCCTGTTATCATGTTCAACGCTTTGCTGTAATATACGTGCCGAGTTGAAAACTGAAACCAAATTTCTTTCAGATCATTCAATCATTAATTACCCAGTAAGCAAAATAAATAAATAAAAAATATTTGTTTAAGCATTGTCCTCAAAGCTTGATTATTTTATTAATTGTTTCAGGCCATGGATCTGTCAAATCCTGCTGTATTTGTAAATGCTCAGTTGATTCCCAACTTTATAGGGAAGAAAGTAAGAGCAGTGGTTCAGGTGAATCAGTGTGATGGTGGGGTTGTCACAGCGAAATCCAGTGATGACTGTCAATTAACCATAAAAGGGTTGCCACAAGAAGTCCCTCTTATGAATTATATTGAGGTCATTGGCATTGCTGAAAGTAGCAACTCTATTGATGCTGAAATATGGACGGACTTTGGCAACACATTTGGTATGAACCACTACAACCTTGTTTTATAACTTCTCTTATTGTCAAAGTAGTTACTGAAACACTTATTGAAGTAAATGTTTCTTATAACATTTTTTGTTCTCAATTAACCCCAAATTAGATTTGTTTAGCAATTGTTCTCTTCCTCTACCATGGACACAGTAGAGTTTAGAATCAGGAACTGCTCGGTATTTCTTATTTCTATTGCTCTGTTCCTAGATATTCATATTGATTTTGTTCCTGCCCTATTTGTAGATACCAACTCTTACAATCAGTTGTGCCAACTAGCAAATGGTGAATTCAAAGGTCTGTTTCTCTAACGAATGAATGCTGGATCAGCAACTGGATGGAGTTTGGAGTTGCTTCTTTACATGTAAATGTAGGAACTAAGTTTTTTTTGAGTATATGGTATATGCAGAGGAGCAGGGCACATGTGCTCTGTAGGAACTATTAACTTTAACTGATCTCTTATGTTATGCCTAGTTTGTTTGGCTTATGTCTGCATCTGATTCCATCGTCTTCAATCAATCATATATATTCCCGTGAGCTTTATCTCCAACCTTTTTTACACCAAATTCATGTCGTTAAAACGGAATACAAATTATTTAACTCAATTCTTTAATAAAAAATACTTAATTTTGTATAGTTATCAATATTAATAACAATCGTCGTTAATCATTTTTCAATTTAACTAACAACATTTTATTGTAATAATAATAATATTGGTTAATTAAAAACAATTATTGTTTAAAAAGAATGAGTAGTATTGATATAATCTATATAGTATAAATCCACCATAATGATTTATGTAAAGATAATAATAGTGTATTTTATCATCGAACTAAAGTATGTAATGCGTTAAGTTTATTTTTTACTTAATACTTCTCATCAAAAGACAAATCTTATAATTAGTAATGTGTCTTAATTGCAACCATTAAAAGTCTAAGCTAGAAATAAGTGAAATAAACGTACAAAATATACTCCCAAAATATTTTGAAATAATATTCATTTGAAAAATTGAATGATTGTTGCCATTTTTATTTTTTATTTTTTGCCTTGAATAGTTGGTGCTCTTTTCTTCGGATTAGACGATTAGTTGGAAAATAAAGTCACTTGTGACAGTCTCTTAGTCTTAATATTATTAGTTTATATTTTTTTTTCTGACAAATAACTATTAAAATAAAATCTAACTTGCTCGCGGCTGTTTTTTCTTTATTGAATGCGACATATTGCGTGATTTCATACATCTCGTGTCTGAAGGAGATCTACTATTACAGCTAAAAGCAGCTCAGCAGCTAAACATGGATTTCACGTGCTAACAGTTTCGATACAATCATGAGATTTTTAATAATTTTAACGGTTAAATTCATTAATTGGACTTTACATAAATTTATCATTTATTTCTTTTTATAAAAAAAATTATTCAACTTTATAAATTTTAAATGATATCTTCTCTGATAATGCAACCTGTAAAGTGAGTTACATTGTTTTTCATTTTTTAATTGAACTTCACACATGATCTCATTTTGGTTAAGCATTCCTAACATAGCCAATGGGTATCTCAAGTAGTTCTTAGCTCATATCCTCACTTGAGTATTCGAGACCTTAGCTAAGTGATTGATTTTTTTTTTTTTTCTAAAAGAAAAATAATAGTAATTTATATTTTATAAGAGGTGACTTGATCGACGTTATATGTTTTACTGTTATGAATCTTCTGTGCCACACAAATGACGAAACCACGGTGGCTGAACTTTCTAATCATCGCAAACTAATTGCTAAGAGATTCGTCATTTAATATTTGGACCACTCACAATATATTATTTTTTGATGATTTTATATTTTGTTATATAAATTAAAAAGCTTTATAGTAAGGTCACTTTCCACCGAAGATAAGGCCAAACTTTGCTTTGCTAAATTGATATTCTTCTTAAAATCATTATAACCTACGATTCACTGAGCGAGAAAGTGAGAAAGAAGATGCGGGTGGGTACCAATTTTCATATAAAAAGAAGAATCATCTGATCTGTATAGATTACTAGCAAAAGTCCTAAACAGACAAATGGGTTTCAGAGTATTAGGATTTTCTCTTCTTATCTTCGTCTATCTCATTAATCTTGCTCCTGCATATCCTCTTCACAATCACAACACCTTGCCTTCAGGTACTACTATCCTAACTTGTATCTTTCTCTTTTAAGTAACTCAGTTTTTATCTTACCTGCTGAGTGTATAGGTAGCTAATAGCTATCATATTCATTTCAAAGTAAGCGTACAGTAGAATATCATATCAAGATTGTCGAAAATGAGCATAATAATAGAAGCTGCACATGCATAAGCTTGTTGTGTAATAGTATAGAATTATTATCACTGACAGGACAATGAAGCCAAGTTTTCTATTCTGTATCAAGAGACTCTGATGGTTTGGTATAGTATTATTCCAATTCAACCATACCATCTTCTTTGCATGTTTCGAATGAGTTTTGCGTAGATTATTATTACCTTTCCAATGTTCCTTGTCTCCCACTACTAGAAATTTCAGATGCTATAAAGGCATGTCAACTTTACTACAGGTCGGTTACAAAAATATTATGCTTTTGAAAGATGTCTTACCAGTTAACATCAGTGGTCTATTGAGGTATCCAATACCAAATTATGAACTAATCTTCGATAACAAGTGAAAGTGTATAGATTTTTATTACCTTTATTTTCTTACAGCAGCCTCTGTGTCTGTGAGATTCCTAAGTGAAGGGGTCCACTTTTCAATTCGGTCAACATTATAGCACTAGTGGGATGTGGGTACAAGTCGTCTTCTGCAATTTTCATTTAAGCAGTGCTAGGGAAATTAACTTTGTTAGTTTCTTTCTTAAGCATGTAGTAAGACTATTTTTTTTTTTTTTTAATAGAATTTGTGGAGAAGAGCAAGTTTGAAGATAAGGGAATATATGGAAGTAAGATAGAAGGAGGTGCTGGTCATGGAAGCCATGGTGGCAATTCGCACGGAAATGGAAATTCAGGATCACCTGATACACGAGGAGGAGGTGCAGCAGTTATACCTATTTATGCAGCAGGTTCTGCAAACAAAAATAACCAACACCAGATCCGTCATGGTGCTGCAAACTGCAACCTTAACAAAATCACTTTTTCCAATATGCTTATGATCATCCTGGTCTATCCTCTCATACTGTCACTTTTGTTGATATAGAAAGTGTAAAAACGGTTTGTATATGAAACTTGTGATGTGTTTCACGGTACCACTGGTACCATTATTAAAATTATTATTTTTGGTGAGCAAAACAAAAAACGAAAAAAAAAAGAAATTGCAAAAACGGTTCATTGTATATTATGTAACAACTATTACGACTTCTTTCAAGGAATAGTGTTGTGGTGATATATTGATGTATTTTATTTAATTTAAATTTGTGACAACTTGCAGAATGTATCTATTGCCGATGAATGAATAAGACTTTATTCGATTTCCAAGGAATATATGTTCAATACTCAAAATATCAAATTACGCACATAGAAAGCCCATAAACTTTAGAGAATCTGTACCCAAAAGGAAAAGTTTACAGATTCTATGTGGGTGGAACTGGAAGGTGTCGAGTTGACTCGTTTATATGCCTAACTGCAATTGTAAGTCTGAAATGTATAAATAGAATAGGTAATAGGTAATTATCAGAATCTCCCTTGAATGTCCCTCCACTTGAAAAAAATGATACATGACTAATACAAATTCATTCCAATGTAACATTTTTTCTGCCAAGTACTATTCTTTGATTGGAGTGAAAGATGAAACAAACCATGAGAACAAGTGAGTTAGTTTTAACAAAAGGATGCATAAATAAAACTGAAAACAAAGTTTTGCTCCCTAGCACATTCACAATATATTATCATTTCCTGTAATCATAAGCAGTGTTTGCAAGTTGAGTGTAGCGATTTTAAACTGAGAACACAACTCACTGTTCTGCGTCCTTTGTTGCTAGCAGATGCAGTGGGTACTTTGTACCCTAGGGCTTAGTTCTCTGATTTCTGTACCTTTTTTTTTGTCATTCTTTTCTTACTCAAAAAAAAAAAAAAATATATATATATATATATATATATATATATATAGCTTTGTATAAGGGGAACACAGGTGATTTTGGTAACAATCATCCAAACACCCGGTAATTCAAATACTGCATTCAGAAATCCAAGAATTGTCTGGGTGAGCTGAGTAGATGACATTTTTAATCATAATAGATAGAAATAAATGTCTAATAAGTAAGATGGCTTAAATTTCAAATTATAGCTACCAAGTATACTAATTAAATTGACACAATACCTAGTACACATCTTGTTAGACTGAGCATCATCCAAGAAAGTGTATATACAGAAAATGTCCTCGAAGGATGAAATTCGAATAATATAGAATTTCACATTACATAGCTAGAGATTACTGGAATAAGGCAAAGAGAGGGGACAATACTTGAGCATCACTTTTAGAAACTAGTGAGGTGCTCAAGTTTCCGAGCCTGAAAAAACCTACTGCGTCCTTTACCACTTGATTCTATTTCTTCACTTCTCTTGGATGTTGTGAAACCCACATTGCTTAATTTCAATTGTCGCTTGCCATTCTTATTATTGCTTCCACCACCGTCTTCATCCAAATTGTCAGACTCCCTGTAACAAGTGTCAATGAAGAGAGATAAGCACAAACAACTCTTACAATAACCTATAAGGATGTATAAGGACTACAACTTAAGTTTTTTAGGGACTAAAACTAAGAAACATAGTAACAGCAGGGACCTATGTATACTAATAAGGGAGAATCCAGGGACTGATTTCTAAATGAGTGTCACCTATAAAGATCAAATGATTAATTTAAGGCTGACACACATGTTCAAGAAGAATGTCTCAGACCACAACATATTTCAAGACCAAATCCAAACATTTCCAATTTTATAGGGACAAAAAACATATTTTAGTCTTAATTTAATCATGCTCTATTTTTTTATGAACATATCATCACACATCACAACATACCAAGTTAATACCGATTTCAAAGTATTTAGTCTCTCACCTTTTTCTCCCTCTACCTAAAGTCCCATAATTTCAAAAGAGAACACAGCAAACAATTTGATAATGATGAGTGCATTAACATATATTAAGTGGAACAAACTTGGGAATCATGTACTCTACCAGTCACAGATTTGCCCAAAGCTTAAGAAAGCAAGTTTACCATAACACTTCTGCAGCATCTTTAAAATAAGTGTTGCAGGTTCCCCAACTAAATCGGACCAATGTTGGAAATCCAAAGATATGATGTTTGTGATTCTGTAGCCAGGACTTGGTTTGGGGATCTACACAAATGAGAACATAACCATATTTATTGTAAGTACAATGTTAATGCAAACCATAGACACAGCATGAGATAGAATCACATCCATCTTACCTCCAGGATATCCAGAGCCAAAGTTCCTCTGCAAGTTTTCAGCAGTCTCATCAAGCACCCATTCTCTTAAAGCTTGGTCCCTTGTGACCTGAAAGGTTGGATTAAGATTGCAACTTGCAAGTAGACTATAGGACGTTATACCACTGGTAATTTTATAAGGGAGAGACAGATACCTTTGCAACTATACTTGCACCACTGACAACAGGATAAAGGCTATCAGCCTTCTTTGCAACCACAAATTTGATAGACGGGAAACTATTAGACAGCTTCGTTTCATATTTCCCTGGATCTCCAACTGTATCTATATAAACCTGCAATGAACAAATTATGCACTTCTCGCCTCAGTAATTGAATTATCATTTGCTTACTACTTAATATCACACCCTATATACTTAACAGTAGCAAAGTTTGACAGACTCTCTTTTGGTTCTTAATTTAATTCCACTAAATGTTCAAGGGAAGAAATTAAGCACCCTGTTCCCAATTGAAAGTGAAAGTCATGAATAAAAATGTTATAGTTGATATTAATTAAATTAAATATAAGTTGGGCAAGGAATTTACCTCAGTTAGAAGCACTCCCAATTTGAGTACCCTATCAATGAGGCCCATGGCAGAGCTATGTGAAATCTCATTCAAGTTAGTCTTATTCCTGTCAAAATTACAAGAAAAAAAAACACTAAGGAAATAGAAGAAAAAAAAAACCAGTGAAACGAGGAATGAGTAAGCTTGATTGATTTACTTCTTAAGCATTTTAGCGGAGAGTTCCCGTGGGTCAATGACATCAACATCCCATCCAATAGAATCATTTAGTTTTAAAGTTTCAAACAATTCTTCTCTCTTGTCTTCCTTAAGTGTCTTGGAATCTGCACCAACAAAAAGTTTCAATGGATGAACACTACGCACTGTTTTCAGTAACTAATCAATTCAATCTTCTCCAACCATACATAAATTATTAACTATAAATTAAAATGGTAAAAAAATCCTCCCAATAATAATAACAATAAAATGAGGTGTTATGGGATTGGTACCTGCAAAACTCAAAGTAGCTAGGGTCTTGAGATATGACTGAGCACAGTATAAGCAACCGTAGACCATAGGCCCTGAAACAATTTTCGAAAATGTGTTAATGTTAAAAGCGGAATGGATGGAAAAAGAGGAGCGGTGAGTGGTGTAAACCTAAAACGGGGCCTCTTCCAGCTTCGTCGATTCCCATTACGCAGGGTTTCGATGCCCATTTTGGAAGAATTTGGGATCCCATTCTCCTCTATTCCGCTACTCAAGTCAAGCTGAAACGCGCGTTTTCTTCTTAAGAGACCTCTTTTTAACTTCCCGCGCTCTGCTTCGCTGTGGCTCGTCATTTACTGATTTTAGTCAGTTTTGGATTTATAACAGTGATTATTTTTTATGCATTCTCAATGTAAAATCTTTTATATGAATCTTTAAAGTTTCAGTTGAAGAGGCAATTTTATTTTATATTTTTTTACTATACATGATAAATATTTATTATGTAAAATTTAACTATGACGTATAAATTAATATATTTACAATAAACGACTTATAGGCTATGTTTTGTTTAATTATAATAATTATTTTTTTTATTTAATATTTTTTCTTATCTATCAAATTATTTTAATTTAAATATTTCATCTTTTTCTTCACTTCAACCAAACAAATATTTTTCACCCTCTTTCTACTATGTTTTACTTCTTTTCATTCCTTTTTATTTTTCACACTTTAAATTTTATTTTATTCTTCACAAGTCACAACTAAGGCTAAAATTTCTTTGCACCTCTAAAAACTCTGCTTCCTGAACCTTCAAGTTTTGTCTCGGCCCAATCTCACGACATTGCAATGAGTACGATGACCCAAATTTTCATTTGATGTACAATTTTCCCACTTGCCTATCTAGAACCCCAAAATGGATGATTTTAAACCTTGAAACAGAAGTAAGAAAATAAAATGACACCAAGTTACGTCGGCGAAGTTCATCATTCGGGCAAAGGCAACAATCAAATTTAAAGAGTTTACAACTAATAATAGGTGTGTTTGGTAGTACTAAAAGTTGAAGCGGTAGTTAGTGGTCAGAATGGTTCTAGTGACAGTGAAACTTTTCCGGTATGATTGTAATAAAGATAAGTGCAGTGAAGGTAACAATAATGAGGTCATGATGAAAGAGGTAGATGATAAATTGTTAATAATAGGCAGTGAGGTGGTTAAGATAGGGAGAGTGGGGTGTAGAGTGTAGACACCAAGACACAGGTAGTTATGCTAACAATATGAGGAAAATTATGAAGGAGGAGAAAAGTGGGGTGGGGATGGAGATAATGGAATTTGGTAGTGCCGTATTGGCAATGTTTACGGGTTGAAATAGGTGGCAGAATGACAAAATGATGTACAATATTTATCATAGATTATAGATAATAATGAAGTTATTCTTCTTGGGGCTACAAATATGACAGATCTATTTTCAAATGATTAGCTGCTGTGTAAGCTCCATTATTATACTCGATCTGTCATGTATTTCAACCCCTGTACTTGTTCAATTAACACGCCATTCAAGTTTTACCTCAATTATTTGTATTTGTAGGTTCTGAACAGTGGATCCAAGAAAACAGAAGACTTAATTTTAACGCAGTAAGGAACCTTAACAAGAGACTGTGGAACTACCAATTAAAACAGGCAAACTGACATACTTAACTTACTTTTGAATATATTTGGATGTACATTATTTAGGAACATGTTCATGACAACCTTATCCAAATTACCATGAGTAAAAGTAAAAAGGGAAAAAGAAAAAGAAAATGCCCTGCTTTTCCAAATCCTATCCATGCTTTCTGTTTCCTTAATCAAAAGGCCAGGCCGACACATGTTCAAGAAGAATGTCCCAGATCACAAAAGCAGGACTACGAAGAAACCCTACACATATGCTGGGTACTTAACTTCTTTTAGAAGCACTGGCTCAAAATAAAAAACAATTTACATCATCTATTGACAGTTCATCCATGTGTGCACAATGATTGAACCCATTAACTAGATTTCTCTCACTTAACTATCATCTGGAGCATAGATTCCATTTTTTCCTTGTCTCTGCACTTGCTGATCAAGTCCAAGTACTTCATAGCATCATGAGGAGGGAGACCTTCAAGAAGAAACTTCAACAACCGACTATGTGTTCCTTGCATCACATCAAAACACTGCTCTAGTGCACTCACTTCCTGCTCTTTGCTCAACTCCAACGCCTTCATTACTGGAAGCAATTCCACCTCCTCTTCTGCAAAATGTTGTTTGCATTGCCCCTACAAACAAAATTAACAACAAAAATCACGCTCCAAATAAAAAAACACACACATCCAGAACTCAAATTGACAGTACTGTTCAAAAAGACACAAATCATCACGCTACAAAAGTACACATAGCATGTTTGGTTCTACGTTCCAGATACTATTTTTCACGTTTACGAAGAAGCTACTAACATGTTTGGAAACACATTTTACACCTAAAATATCGCTTTTCATGATGTGAAAAACGCAAAAGCTAGAACTAATAGCTTTCACTTTAACATAAAAAATCACATATGAGATAGCACACACTCACACACCAATAGTTATAGCTTCACGTTCCAAACATACTAGCAATCAAATAGAAATCATAAAATCCCAATTTAGAGCATAAGAAAAAGAACTAATATTATTATTGGTAGGAGCTGAACTTACCTGCAATGACTTGAGGCGAGTAGAAAGGCTGTACAAAGCCTCGTAGTAATCAGGACTACCCGAGTCCAAAACCCCAACAGATTTTATGACTTCTTTGATGCCATTCATGAGAGGTAGGTCCCTAGCATGTTCCTCTTTTGCAGCTTTAGCAAGCGCTGCATTTTTTTGTTTATTTTTACCAAAATCAATTAACATATTACACAAATATCCCATTCACAGCAATAGCATTGCTTCAAAGCCAAGTAAAATTCCACATTCCAAAATAAACAAAAATAAAATTGGTTGGGTGAATTTTTACCTCGATCGGCCTTATCAAAAATAGGGAAGAGAATGGTTTCTTCCATCTGAGCGTGTTCCATCATGAGCTCAAGCAGCTCCGAGTAGCTCTTGGCGAATTTCCTAATCTCCATCCTGGGAGTCCCCACGGAAGGATCAACGATCTTCTTTCCGCCACGTGTCGTCAGATCCTCCGCCCACTTAACCATCCTCTCCACGTGCCACAAAATGCTCGTGTGGTGCACCCGCGACAAGCTCGCCAGCAACGGCGTCGTTTCGTTCTCCCTCCCGTTCCCGCTCCCGCTCCCCAGAGATTGACCAGGGAAGCGCGCGTCGATGAAACGCAGCAGCGTCTCGCGTGACCCCGAAACAACCTCCGACCCCACCTGGAGCGTAACCGCACCCTCCGTTTCAGAGTCTCCTCCCACGCGCTCCGTTTCGACGAAGTCCAACGAAACGGATTTGTGGAGAAGCGCGAAGCGAATATACGCGGCGAGAATGCTCTTGGGCGAGCCGTGCAAACGGACGGTGGGATACACCTTGGCGCCGTCGCGTGGAACAATCTCCGCCGTTAATTTCTCTGACTTCCCACAACAGTTCCCCATTAGAGAGCGTTATGCTGATGCTTTCTTTGGTTGGGGGTCGCAGTAGCAGTGTAGTTATTATTAAGAGTAAAATTGGGATAGGTGATGCTTAAACGAACTGAAAACGACACCGTAATTTGGATTATAGCGCCACCGACCGCGGGTGTATTGGGATTAGACTTTAGAGCTATGCGATGGGTGACGGAGTGAATGAGAAGGGTTTGGTGGATTGGCTTCCAGGTGAAGCCATGAATGGATGATTATGATACTGTTGCGCTGTGCTGCTTTATGCTTATTTTCGAAGAAACAAAGCAAAATCCCACACCTTCCTTTTCTTTTCTGCACATAAATCTTGCGCTAACAATTATATCTTTTACTATTTATCAGATGCAATCGCAATCCGAGATTCACCAGTAATTACTTCTTTTTTTTGGTGAATTGACTAGTAATTACTAACGTTGAGGACTATCCTATTCAGAATTCAGAGTATGATAATATGTTATTTTAAGGTCAATTTATAATAATATTGTTTTTTTATTCTTATTATATTGCAATATTTATTTTTCTTATAATAATTTATTAAAGATAAATAATCAAGTTTGTTATTAAAATTTTATCTTTAAATTTGTAAAAAATATGAATTTAGTCTTATAGTAAATTTCTTTCTATTATATCTAATGTGCATATATTATATCTTTGTAATAATTTACCATATAAAAAAATATCATTTAATGTTATTATAAACTCTAAATAATATATTTATATATTTATAGTTCACAAATTAAAATTAAATTAACATAAATATTAGATATAATAAACAAAATTTTTTAAGATTGATATGTAACCATTTTTATACACATGACTCAATTTTAATTGGTATGAATTTCACTGTTTATTCAATTTATTAATTATAAAAGTGCTACGTGAGTGGAATCAACCAACCATGTTGATGATGGATCACTGAGTCATTGTACTCGGCACGTGGTAAGGTTATTCGGCTTAGTTGATCCACGAGAGACGCGTGATCTTGTAAGCTACGTGTATGTGTTATAAGAAATTCAACCACGAATGAAAAGCAGTCTGTGAGGAAACAAGAAAACAGAGTCAAATTAATTAATTAATGCACATATTGTTGGTCAATACCAAAATTTCCATTCATTTAATACTTCTCTGTTATGAAAATTTACTAATAAGTGTCTTTGAAATCTTGATTGAAGAATTGAAGAATATGATTTATTTTTAAAAAAATAATATTATAAGTGCATAATAAAGTTAGTCAAATGGGATTTTTTTTATAAAACTGTTTTAGTATTAATTAATTTATTAATTAAACCTTCTTTTTCTTATTATGTTTATTTAATATGAAGAGTATTTTTATATAATTAACATAAGAGAAAAATTATAATGTGTTAATAATATAAAATAATTTTATATGGTACATATACATTAAACTTATAAATTAATTTAATTTTGTTATTTTCTTTAGTTTTAAAAATACATATACGTAGTTTATATTAAAAAAAAAAAACCTTGTATACTGTATTAAATATGATACTATTAATGCTGTTCAGAATAATGGATGTGATGCTTTCATTTCCTCGAAATAACCGTCACATTGGCTTATTGTTTTGTAATGCTTGGCCGTCGTGCTAACATTTAATGAGTCAACATCCATAAACAATTATTTTTACTGTTTATTATTTGTATAAAACTAAGGATAATCTTTTATAATTTTATAAAAATTTAAATAAATTTTGAGTAATTATAAAATATATTATTTTATTTTATATTTCTATAAATTTGTTGTTATACTTTATATACTTATGACATTATCTTAACATATATCAATAGTTAAGATGATGATAAATTATCGATAAAAATTCAAAATAAAATAAAAAATATAATAAATTTTTTATAAAAACCTAAAGTAAAAAATAAATATTTTATAAAAATTCAAAACTTATTTAAGTCTTTTATAAAATAAACATTTCTACCACTACAATTTATAAATATATGATGAATAAATTTTATATTCAATTATCCAACTATATAAAATTACATTAAAAAAATCCCGTAATCCAAAATTAATCTTTCTTAAATTTAATTTTAGCAAAATCTCGACTCGAATGGTTGGGAGCCAGTAATTTATATTTGATGTTAATAAACTTAATGCGTTTGATGGATTGATCCAAGCAAGTTATTTATTATAATTACTATGTAGTAGTATAGGTTTTGAAAGTGGAATAGTTTTGACCATGGAACTGATAGAAAAAGTCTAAATACATTTGAGTTAAAATAATCCACTAAGACTCAGTTTAAAAAAATTCCAGTAAAATTAGTTAGTAGGGAGGAGATTCTGATAATTTGTTTGAATAATGAAAAGACATTATGCATTTTGTATATAATAAGTATTTTTAAGTTAAAATTAAAATATAATTATATCGAGAGGTTTTAGATTTTCCTGTTAATATAATATAACAAACTAATTATTAATATTTTTTTATCAAAAATATTAATTATTTTAAAATTTAGTCTTATTGGATTCGACGATAAAACATTAAAATAATCTATGCATAAGTAACTTTAAGTGACTTATTATAAAAAAATTTATTTCTAATTTTTTTTCATTAAAAATAAGTAACTTTTATTTTAATGAGTTTTTACTAATTAGTAGTTCATCAGCTTTTACTTAAAAGTATATTATAAGTTTAAAAAAAATTAGTACAATGTGTAAATGTAATTTAAAAATAATTTCTATATGATGAAAAAGAAAAAACCTCTATGAGCAAACTCCATTTCATACCCATATAAAAAAAAAAAAGGGCACTTAAGAGAGTTAGGATTCAGAAATTTTATTGTTTATATTGTTACAGGCATATGAGTGGGTAAATATTCTAATACAACCATGGAATCAGTATTTGACATATGTATATTTCATTGGGTGCATAATCAATTAAAATTGAGTAATGTCATATGCACATTTATTATGTTATCCAATATCTGGTAAGAAAGTGTAAAAAAGAGAAAAATTTAAGCATGATAGAATTTATGATAGATAAAAAGAGAAAAAAAAAAGTATTAGTTGAATGTTTAAAATAATGTTTGTTCATATAACATTTTTTTTTTTTGTTTTTTACAATGCAGCTGAGATAGTGGGCTAGTTGGTTTAAATTTATTTGGTAAAATAATTACTTATTTTAATAAAATAAATAATTATTTATATTTTTAATATGTTTATTTAAATAATTTTTGTTTAAAATAAATTATTTTTTATTTATTTAAAGAAATAAATTCTATCAACTTATGAAATAATTAATTATTTAATAATTAATTATTTTATAAATATTTATTATAATTTTAAACAAATTAATACAATGAAATACGCATAATAATAATAAAAAAAAGATTGAATACGTTATAATAGCTAGAGTTAATTTATGCGTAAGAGAAGGAGTCAACTAGCCGTTGGGTATGAGTTGATTGACATTAACAGCACATGTGCTAGTAGCCATTGTGACTATGTGAGTGAGTGATATAAGAGACCATATATATAAAAGTTTCCTTATGGTGGATGATAATTGATGATGTCGTAACGGTGGACCATGTTTAGGTTCTTGTTGGGCACTACCGAGGATTATACGTGAGGCCTTCCCCATTGGACCCACTCATTATAATTTCCAAATTCCAAGTAACTTGGCCTCCTAACAGTTGAATAAGGTTGTTTCCTCAGTTATTGTGCAATGCCGGGTGTATGTCGAAGAGGAAATAAAAAGTTTTGTCAAGGACAGGCTAAGGAAAATTCTCATATCAAAGCAGTGGTGTTATTATGATTTATGAGCCGTTTCAATTAAGGTCCCATTTAATTGTTGCTTAGAATTTGGATCTATGATTTCTAATTTTTGGTCGGTGAAGAAAGATGAGGAATAAAAAGTCGCCTAAATTTCACGTGTAAAAGGTTTTAGAATCTTGGAAGCATTTAACTCACCTTGTTCATTTGGGCTTTTGGGATTGGTATATCAAAGAAAAAAAAAAAAAAGAGATTTTAGCTGACAAGTGGCTGCCCTAATATCCGAATTTGAAGCTATGATCAAGTCACATTAACCCACATGCTAAAAGATGGGTTTCCTTCTCTTCAAAAAAAAAAGAAAAAGAAAAAAGGAGGATTTCCCTGTTGATGAATATCTTTATTCGTTGAAAAAGGACTGTATTTATACTAACGAATCGGCCCAAACCAAAAAGCCTATTATTATTGGGCTTTTGAAAGAAAGATGAACTGGAAGGGAGGTCTAAATACAAATATTTGTGATTTTAACTAGGAAATGAATATTAATTTTTAATTTGGGATCCAATGTCAGAAAAAATAAATTAAGGTAGCCAAAATTACTAAAATCGCAAACTTGAGAAAAAAAGTGTAATTAAGCAAAAAAAAAAAAAAAAGGAAACGCACCGTATTGTGTTTTCATAGATGAACCCCGCTTTGTCTTCCATTGTAATTGTTCTGTCTTGGCTTCTCCAGAGATCAGATCTGCGCTCTCCGGTCTCAGATCGCGTTTTGGTAAATTCTTTCTCTACTCTTTTCTCACTCACCAGTTTGATTCTTCTCTTCTCTTCTCTTCTCTATCGCCACTTCGCTATTCAATTATACACTCCATTGCACACATCACCTCGGGATCTGATGCCTCCTCCTAACACCAACATTGACTGTCTATTTTTTATTTATTTATTTTTTGGCAGATTCAATTCGACACAGGAATCACTTTCCTCGCTTAAAAAAATTAAGCGAACAAGATGGTAACACTGCTTACACTCCCCTGGTTTAATATTCGAGGACTTGTTTGTCTCGTTTAACTATTTAACACTGATTATTTGTATCTTTTTCCTTTAATTTCTTTATTTTAATTATCTATCTCTTTTTACTTGTTATGGCATCATCCTCTTCCTAGAAATGTTAATTTTGTTATATGCATGTCGGTTTAACCCATGATCTAGAATTACAGGCCGGAGGGACTTACTAATATCTCTTGATCTGTTTTAAAATTGAAATTCTTGTATAATTTTTCTCTCTCTTGATTTTAGCTACGTAGCTTTGAATGTTTAAATGTTTAATGTAATCCAGAATTAGTGCCATGCTTGATTGTACGAGCAATTTACTTTCCAAATGCCAGTTGGGATGGTGAGGGTGGGATGACAGAGGTCACAGGATCATTCCCTTATCGAAAATGAAAAAAAAAAAGAAGAGAGTAGATAAACTATAGCTTTTGGGGTTAGGAATAAGAAGAATTTACCTGGGAATGGGTATGGTATATTCTCTTTCTACCAGTTCTTGACTTCCCCGTTGCTCCATTAATTTGTTTGTTTTATTTATCCAACAGGTTGTCCTTGCTGCATCCATTGTGGGCAAATCTGGCAAAGGTTAGTTCTCTGTGGCTTTATACACCTGACTCGTTTCATCCTTGTTGTTTCGATTATTTTCAATGATAGTGTGTGTTTGACTAGCTACCATTTTTAGTCGTTGTATTCTTTATACAATTATACCCCCAATAAATGACAATTTCACCAAAGGGAAGAGAAGCACATTATACATATGTTATATGGGCTAAATTGGGAAACATGACCAGGTTATATGCTTTTTTTATCTGTTAGTATTATAGTCTATCTTCTCATCATTCATTAAGCACATTATTTATGAAATGCTTTCCTACTTCCATAATTCAATCTGTTAGTTGAGTAGGATTCTCATTATTACATCTTATTAAATTGCCACTACTTGATTTTTTAATAATTGGGATTAATTTTAATTTATAAAGAAAAGCTAAGTCTTGAGCTGATGTTGAATTTGGTGGTGCCTAATAATTATTTATTCAAATTTGTTTGCAGTGCTAGTTTCTAGACAGTTTGTGGATATGACTCGCATAAGAATTGAGGGTCTTCTAGCAGCGTTTCCCAAGTTGGTAGGGACTGGAAAACAACACACATATGTTGAGACTGAGAATGTGCGCTATGTTTACCAGCCAATAGAAGCACTGTACCTGCTACTTGTAACAAACAAGAACAGCAACATATTGGAAGATTTGGAAACTCTGAGACTTCTCTCTAAACTTGTATCCTTTTTCTGATGCTTTAAGTTTGCCATATTATATTATTACATAAATTTGTTTACAATTTCTTGGTCTTGTTATCTGGTTAGTGGCACTATAGGTTTTCTCTCTAGTATGACCTACTGGCCTGAATCTTGAATTCGTTCTGTCATCTGTGTTTTGTCTACTTATTTTCCTGTCATTTTGGTTTTCTCATGGAGCAATCATTCAGCTTATAGTTTTTTCTTACCTTAAACTTCAGCATTTAGTATATTGATTTTTATAGGAGGGTTTAAGACTGATCAAATGGTTGGTAGTGGGAGGTTATTTGAAATTTATTGGTCATTTTTAGAGCCATTTGGTGCCAAAATATCGATATTACCATGAGTTTGTTCCTAAACACTTTTAGGTACCTGAATATTCGTACTCTCTTGATGAAGAGGGTATTTGCAAACATGCCTTTGAGTTGATTTTTGCATTTGATGAAGTCATCGCTCTTGGGCACAAGGAAAATGTGACTGTTGCACAAGTTAAGCAATACTGTGAGATGGAGAGTCATGAAGAGAAGCTGCACAAGTTGGTTTTGCAGAGCAAGATTAATGACACTAAGGATGTTATGAAACGAAAAGCTAGTGAGATTGATAAAAGCAAGGTATGATTGAAGGGACTATGTTTAATTATTTGTTTATATTTAAAGTGATTGCACATCATTTATTCAAGTCATGTGTTCTACAGATTGAGAAGAACAGAGGTGAGAAAGGAGGATTTGGTCCATTACAGTCAATGGGTTCTGGAAGAATTGAAAATAGCTTTAGTGATTTGAGCATATCTAGCAGTGGAACTGGTTTTGGAAGTGGCTCTGGTTTTGGATTGACTGCTGAAGTTGACTCATTTTCAACCAAGCCTAAAGGTCGGCTTTCATAGATTTTCATGAATTCTTTTTGAATGCTTCTATATGTAATGACTGAAAAGGGCATTGAAGCATGCTGTATCCTGGCTGTGGTTTATTCTATATCCAAAATAACATGTTTCTAAATGAAGAGTAGCCTTTTCATTTTGTACTCCATTATCTCTTGTTTAGGTCGTCCAACCTCATCAGCCACTGCTCCACCAAAAGGTCTTGGAATGAAGCTTGGTAAATCTCAAAGGACAAATCAATTTTTGGAATCATTGAAAGCAGAAGGTGAGGTCTTTCTTGAAGATGTTCAACCAAAACTCTCTCAGTCTCGGGCTGCTGCCCCACCCCTTACTGATCCCATCACTTTGAATGTTGAGGAGAAACTAAATGTGACACTGAAACGAGATGGTGGTGTCAGTAATTTTGATGTTCAAGGCACAATGTCTCTCCAAATTCTTAACCAAGAGGATGGACATATTCAAGTACAGGTATTACATTCTCACTACCTTAGTGTGTGTCCACTAGGCTTCTAGTTTTCATAGCCTGAGTTTTTTTTTTAATAATTAATTATTTTTTGACATGAAATATGATAATTGTTTCATTAAATCTTATCAGCATTAAGGGAAAGAAGTTCATATTAAGCACTTTTTATTCTACAAGGACGACAATCAAAGTCTTTCCCGTTAGGTGGGATCAGTTACATGGATCAAATAACACTACTATGTCATGTCAAAAACCAATTACATAGATCTGTGAAACAATTTTTTCCCCTCTGACTAAATTCTTTTGTTTTCTAATTTTTCGTTATTCTGTCCTCATACACTCCTTGCAGTTTGCATACTACAAGTGTAGTTGATACTGATTTCATAGGTAGACAATTAATTAATATTCAAAAGAATAATGTTTCAAAAGCAGCCTCTGTTTAAGGTGCAAGGCTCAAATAAGTCAATCATTAGTTATAGGCAGACATTTTATTTGAGATGTAGATGTTGGCAGCTTTTGGTGTTCTTATTCAAATAATATTCTCATCATGCTCAACCATAGTCATACAATTGTGTTGAATTATCTCAGTTTGTCTTTTTGCTTAAAAAACTGGAAACTTCTGAACCAAGCATGCTTACCAAAAGGGAAAGTATAAGGGAGTAAGAGAAAAGGAAAACACAAAAAAGGGAAAGGGACCAGATAGCAGTGACAATTCAGTTAGGCAGAAAGATGAAAATGAAAGCAAAGATAATGGTGGTTACAATTCCTGTAGGGGTGATAATAGTGCTAGTTCCTTTTGGTCTGTGATGTATATCTAAGTATTTTTATGTTCAGTTTTTTTGTTTGTTTTATTTCAACCTACTTTTTTCAAATTTTCTGCACAGTAACTAACATAGATCCTACCATCCTCTGCTCTAGCGCTCCTAGGTTTTTTCTTGCTCAAGGCTTGTTTTGAATGCAAATATAGGCTTGGGGGACAATTAAAAGTATTAATGCTTATATATTGTGCCTTGCTTTTGCAGGTCCAAACTGGTGACAACCAAGCTATCTCTTTCAAGACACACCCTAACATGAATAAAGAATTATTTGCCAATGATTATATACTAGGCCTAAAAGATCCCAACAGGCCTTTCCCCACTGGTCAAGCCAGTGATGCTGGAGGTGTTGGTCTTTTAAAGTGGAGAATGCAAAGTACTGATGAGTCAATGGTGCCGCTGACAAGTGGGTTTATAACTATCATTGATATGCTCTTACAATGTTGATGTATTAATTAATAACTTGTGTGCTATATATGTTTATTGCAGTCAACTGCTGGCCCTCTTCTTCTGGAAACGAAACTTATGTCAGCATTGAATATGAGGCTTCATCGATGTTTGATCTGCGGAATGTTCTGATCTCTGTACCTCTTCCAGCTCTTCGAGAAGCACCATCTGTTAGGCAGGTTGATGGGGAATGGAGGTGCGGATTTTTTCCCTTCTTTTCAACATGTGTCAGGGACAACCATCATTTGTGTTCTGGGTTTAAATTTGCAAAAAAAAAAGCTGGTGGTTTTATATTATAAAGTATCTGTGCTAAACATGTTAATGGTGGTTTTCAGTTTTGAAACTTGAAAGTACTGAATCTACTGACCAGATTTGTCTGGATTAGAAATTTATTTAGATCATAAATTGTTGTTTTTTATCATTAATGTTTTACTTTTTCTTCTAAATCATTCATTTAATTTCACGTTATAATCTTGCTTTGTTTATAAAACTGGCTTTGCAGGTATGACTCTAGGAATTCCATTTTGGAGTGGTCTGTACTTCTCATTGATAATTCCAACCGCAGGTATGCTAGATCTGGATTATATTTTTAGAGCTAGCTTATGCTTTGTTATTCTCTCTCTCATTTCTTTTTACTTTTTTTTGTCTCACTATTATGTTTGACAGTGGGTCAATGGAGTTCGTTGTTCCACTAGCAGATTCATCAGCTTTCTTTCCCATTTCAGTCCGATTTATGGCAACTGATACTTTCAGTGACCTGAAGGTTTGTTTACATTTTGACTTTAACTGTGGCTGTGGACGTGTGTACTGTGTAGTGCTATTTCAAAATGATCTAGTTGAAACTGACACATTTATTGAACTGAATATTTTTTGTTGTTTGGCCGGGAAGTCCTATATCAACAATTCGTATATCATCCATGTCTGAATATTGATTTAATGGGAGCTTAAGCTTACCCTGTTGTTTTTTACTACGCTTTGCAGGTTACCAACATCATACCATTAAAGGGTGGTAATCCTCCCAAATTTGCTCAGAGAACACAGTTGATAACGGATAACTACCAAGTTGTGTGATTGACTTTCCATTTGAATTTGAGCTCCTATAACAGTTTTGCTTTTACAGTCAAATAGGATTTTCTTCGCCAATGTGTACTTGCCTCTATCCATGAATCTGTACTTAGTTTTACTTCGCAAGGCATGGCGCAAAGTATGATCTATCGTAATTGATGCTTATGTGTGTCTATTTACTCTTATAGCATGTAGTATCTTTTATGCGGAACGATGCATTTCCTATCTCCCCTTTTCTGTGTTATTTCAAGAGTTTAGTTACTTCGAGATTGCATGAACTGGACATCTTATTTCTTAAAAGTTTAAAAATTCGGTTAATATTTGATTTTGTGAAGTCGTTTATTGTAATCTGTTTTATTTTCTTTTTTGCACTAAAAAAAGATTAACATAAATGTCATTTAAAGCTAATGATCAATGAAAGGTTTTAAAATGACTCATACAATTTTGGTTCCTCTATTTTAAAATAGAAACATTTAATCATTTAATTTTTTAAAATAAGTGATTTTAGTCTCACTAGTCTCATCTTCTAAGTTAAAATATTGCCTATTGTTTTTTAAATAGACTCTTACGTGGCACAATTTTAGTGACATTGCACTCTTTTTTCAAGGTGATTAGAATTAATTTATTTAAGTGAAATGTTAAAAAAATTATTATTTTTTACTGAAATAAAATAATCTTAAATCATATTAAATAAACAAATAACATAATGCCATGCCATTTCAGTTTTATTTATTTTTTAAATTATTCTGAATTCTAAAAGATATTTTTAAGAATATTAAAATGTAATAAACATATTTTTAAATATACTTAAAAAATAACATTTTTAGTCATAATATTCCTAGAAATGTGTTTACTCAATTGTATCTCTCGTGAGTCCTAAAAATGATTATATCAAAGAGCCAAGGCAGCAGACCTCGGAACCATCGAAATGGCATGCAATTGCATAACTACTATCCAAACATAGTGCAAGACTCCCACCCTGACCCCTCCCAAGCACTCTCAAGCATTGTCTTTTGCTTCATAAATAGAATGGTTGGTAATGTTCCAGTTAACATTTTCAATTGAAACAAATAAATAAATAAACGTTAAGACAGGGCAAGAGTGCCATTAGTCATAATAGTGGTAAAAACATTGTATTGTCATGATATACACAACCAAATGACCAATCCAGATATGCCATCTAAAGTAAGAGCTTGATTCAAAATAACTAGCAGCTCATCACAAGCTTAATTACAGTCTACGACAGTAATCATAAATTTCAGTGCCAAATTTCATGTACAGGTAGCAATACCATTTTGTTCATCCCTTGCCTTATACAGACACACTTCAACTTCTTATGGCTCCATCAACATTTGAAACCCCCACAAGCAATAACCCACAGAATTATAATTAAGATAAGGACTCCTCCTCCCACCATCAGCTTCATTTGGAGATTCTGCAGCCACATCTTCCTTCTCAGCTGCCTGCCCTGCCTCTGGAAGCTGTCAGCCTAAATTTGAATGGAAAATACTTCAGAGTTCAGACTAGTTGATTCAAACAATGTTTCTTTTGGATAAACAAAGAATTTATACAAATGCTCGATTTGGATGATAATACATACCTGGAACTGCAAGTTTTCTGTTTTGTCCACCAGCAGTTCAATCTTCTCTCCACGATCCAAAACCTTCAAAACAGCAAGTACAAATGCTGTTTAGAAGTGCTTAATATTGATCATGAGCAACAACATGGCTTTTTGTAAAAAAGTTGAAATGTTTAAGTAGTCTCTGTTATAGTTTTTATTAACAAATTACCAGTTCCATGACAGTTAAGATGTGATGAAAATCTTCTCCTCTTCTTGTTAAGTAACAAGAGAAGGTCCTGTCAGAGAGATAAAGGCACAGTTCTAAATATACCTAGAGGATCTTATAACCCACCATGGCAGGTCCCTACACAGTAAAATGTCTCCCTCTCCCCAACATAATGGTCCAGTGATAGGAAAGGATCTGAGTATGCCTAAAAGCTTAAAATTGAGATGAATGCAACTACTTCATGTACGGGCCATGTCATTTTACTAGCCAGATGAGTACAATCTCTGATGCAAGTACAGAAACTATTTTTTTTTTTCATGACCAGAAACCGTCCAAAAATTTTGGTTCAAATAACAGAAGCTGCCAGTCTTTAATGAATGCATGTGCAAAAGACTCAACAGCCAGTCTTGACCTACTTGCCCTCAGGTGGCTCATTCCACTTACTGGTCAAAAGCCAAAACATAAAAATATGCATCTTTTCATTATTGAACATAATATTAATTTTTACTCCTTTTCAACTGTGTTTTAAGGTTATTGCAGAGAGATTAAGAAACATAACTACTATCCTTACTATCCTTGTGTATATTGAAACTATTTGTAATTTTCCTAACGTGCAGGGTAATTCTTGAATAGACACAAACCTAACATGTCATCCTTGAACACAACTAATCAAAATATTACACATAAAATAAGACAATATGAAAAATTAATAATAATGAAAAATTGGCACAATCCCTGTGCACTGGGCATATTCTCTGCCAGTCCTCTGTTTTTCAATTTTCCCTTTCCTTATTGAGCAATATACAAACTCCATTGGTGGTCCACAAAGAAAAATGAAAAAAAAAAAAAAACAGACATTTCAATGAATTATGAGAACAGACATTTAACTTCAATTCAATTTCTCATGAACCCCATTGTGGATAATTTTGTATTTTTTTTAGCAAAATCAGACCTTGAATACCATGGTTCCAACAAGAGCATCAAAGTCCTCAACCAACTTGCAAACCCTATATGATTTCACTGATCAGGACTCAGAAGGGGTAAGAGAAAATGAAAAGCTGAGAAAGGGCAGGGATAAGAACATGCCCACTACCACGCAAACAATAGAACAGCTCATCCACAGATAAACTAGTATCATATACCTTCTCAATATTGTCCATCATTATCCCCTTGACCTCAGTTATTTGAGCCTTCAATTTTGATAGTTTACTCATTTCTTCTGGATGGTTCATGCAATACTGCATATGCTCCTTGAGTGCTGGTCTGCATAACCAGATCGAAAAATTCAGAACACTAAAAACTAAACTAAAAAGAAGTAAACAAAAACTTAAAAAGGATAATGCAAAAACGAACCCAAATTCTCTATCGAGATTATATGCTATGCTAAATCTGTCCTCAAACAAATTGTCATCATCGTCATCATCAGCGAGTGGATGGACGCCATCATTCTTAATGCTAGCACCATAGCGCTTCATAAAGTCATCCTTCACCCGTTCAAGAAATACAAAAGGAACACTCCTTCCAACCGATTCATCAGCAACAACAAGGAAAACTGCAATGCGCAGCAAAAACTTTCAAACATTGGCATATATAAATAACAGCCAAATCAGCAGAGCAGGAAGTACATAAATAAAAAGAACCAAGAAGAATGAATACCAAATCCATTGTCGATGAGGAAGTTAAAGGTGTGACCATCACAGGAATACGTGTATTTGCTGCTATTTGAAGGCAGCTTCTGCAGGCACTGAACAGCAATGGTACTGAAATTCCCCGTATATTGTGTGTGCTCTGCTAAAACAACAGTTCCTTTGGCAACAAAGCTGTATATTAAACCCCTTTGACTCATTTCCAATTTCCAACAAGCTACACCACCAGAAGGTACAAACAATCACACCAACACCTGAATCCCATATCAACCAATCCAATAGGTAAATAAAAAAAGAAAAGCCTTGGACTGTAATTGCAACTTGCAAGTACTGACCTAACAGGCCCTAAATGCCAAATCTAATCGAATTCAGTTTCTACACCTAATATGATTCAATTCAAGCAATGACGATCGCATGAAAAATCTCAATTCACGAGTAGGTATATTCAAAATTGTTTAGTGTAAAAGGGGGGAAGGGGGTTGCATCAGTGCATGCATACTTTGAATGTGTCAAAATCTAGAGTCAAACTGAAGAACCCAGTTCATTTCCGATCCCGAATTTTATGGAACACATGGGGAAATGGGGAAAAGAGATAGCTTTACGAAAAGTTAGAGTAGAAGACCCAACCCTGTGATCTAATCAGGAAATATATATACATACGAATCTGAATGAAAATTTATAGGTAGAATAAAAAATCAGAGTAACGAAGAGAGAGAGAGAGAGAAGAAGGAGAAAGAACCTAACCCGAGTGGAGTAACAAGATGAAGAAGGGTTTCTTCTTTCCTTGTGTTGTGAATTGTAATTGCGATGATCGAACAAAGACTGAGACACAATGACAGCGCTTTTTTTTTTTTTTTTTGTTATCAGTTTCGTCAAGCAAAGTGGTCTAGCTGCTGCTGTGCGCAACATAAATTCCTCGATTTTCTTGATTTTTTTATTTTTCCTTTGCGTGTATATTAAGATAAGAAGGAAGGAAAGAAAGAATAACTGAATTACACCCACGATGATTTGGGTGATTCTTGAACAAGTTTTATTGTTGGCATTTTGTCATAATTTTTTTTTTTTTTGACTGGTTGTTATAACTTTTTTTTTTTAAAGCTACAATAGAGCATATATCTCTGAATTCAAGATAATGAATCTTGACCCCAAAAAAAATCAAGAGACTGAATTAAGCTGAATTTTCTTGATTCTCAAAACACGAAAAACTCATACTTATCAAACTTCTTATTTTACCGTAGTGAGGTGAATATCTTATACATTTTTTCATGAGAATAGAAGTTACTCTTTACGATAACTATCTATTTTCATTTTTTTTCTTCTGCATTTCTTCTTTTATTGTGATTTTTATAATTTAATTAAATAATTCTTATTTATTTTTAGATCATCACTTTTCAACCAAATATACTTTAGTGGGAATAATATGACATGTTATTATAATATTTTAGTTATGTTTAGATTATTTTTAAAATTTGAATATAAAAAACATTCCAATTTAATTGTCTTCTATTTTTAATTTTTTAATAGATTTTTTTTTTTTCAAATTTGATATGATGATCAATTCGATTTTAGTAGTGTTAAAATTGGCCCCAATTCAAATAAAAAATACCAATATGGAAGAAAGTTAATTATAAGCAGAAACTCATTCCACATATAACTAATAACTAATACAATTATTGTTACATCTTAATAATAGCCATGATCACATACACAAATCATTACGCGGAAAATCCACTTATTTATAACATTCTAATTAAGACACAAAACTTCCATAATCAATACTTGTTCCTGTACCAATACACTCCCTTCTGAGATGTTCCTTCATCTGGCTCCACATAGAGGCACTCTCTTGCTTCTCTCCACAACGCCTTGTAAAACGGTGTGTCATCAAGTTGGTAGTACTCACCCAATATTGGCTTTATTGCATTGGTTGCCTCCATTGCATGGTAATGTGGCATTGTTGAGAAGAGATGGTGCACCACATGCGTATCAGTTATGTGATGAAACACCTTGTTCAGAATCCCATAGTCTCTGTCCATAGTTGCTAAAGCACCCTTCAGCCACTCCCATTCTGATGAATCATAGTGTGGCAAAGCCGAGTGTGTGTGCTGCAAATACGTTATTGTCACAAGAAAGCCATTCACAATTACCAATGGAACCCCATAAACACATAGCAGCCAAACCAACCCTTTCAGTGCTGCAACACGGTAGAGTAAGTAAGTTACAGAGAACAAAGCAACATCAGAAACATAAATCAGAAGCCTTTCACGGTTTGAGTATATGGGGGCATAAGGGTGGTAGTGGCTTGCAAAACCATCATAATAGGGTCTGCCAGAAACATTGAAGGCTAAATACAAAGGCCACCCTATTGTGAGTGTGATAAAAAGAGAAACAGCCCTTCCTAGAGGGTTGTTCAAGTACTTCTTGCTGTACCATGCAACTTGGGACTTTGATTTTGGGACAAACACTTCATCACGGTCAAGGGAGCCTGTGTTGGAGTGGTGGCGGCGATGGCTTATTTTCCATGAGAAATAAGGGACTAGAAGTGTTGAGTGAAGGGTCAAACCAACCAAATCATCGACCCATTGGTAGTTGCTGAAGGCATGGTGGCCACACTCGTGTGCAATGACCCACACACCAGTGAGAATGCAACCTTGGAGAATCCAATAGATTGGCCATGCAATGAGGGAAAAAGGGTGAGGGAGGAGGTGGAAGTAGGTGGTGGAAATGTAGAGAATGAGGGCTATTGAAAGGTCATAAAGAACATAGGAGAATGAATAGAGGAGGGAGCGTTCAAAGCAGTGTGGTGGAATAGCTCTCTTGAGTTGGCCAACAGTGAATGGATACTTTGTGTTTGGAACCCTTGTTGAGTGATGATGCTTCTGATGAACTTCAACTTTGGCAGCACGGCCTCCTCCACCTTCCATTGTTTCCCTTGCTAGACCCTGTACAAAAAGGAATTCAGTTAAGTTGTTGTTGATGAAACAGAACTACAAGCAATTTCCACAATTTTTAAACCAGGAAGTGAAAAATCTAAAGATAATGACCATAAAAGATGTTGTGATCGTCCTCTACTCTGGCACTAGAGCCAATTAGAGAAATGCTGATCTTCAGAAAATCTAGAAATGAAAAAGGATATGTAAATGCATGATTCAATTCGAGAGTTTTTTTTCCTCACTAAATGAAATATCTGGGTGCAGACACAGACACCGTTTAAATATTTTAACTTAGCATGCCCAGTGGCTTCTACTATCATTTCCCCCTACATTTGACAAGTGTGCATCTTGTAATATTCGATGCACTTTTCTACTCTCGGAAGTTAAAAAAGGGGCTATGAATACAAGAAATCATTAAAGTGATCAATTCTAGTAGTTAAGTTGTATTAATTTTGTTAATTAAAAAAAATCAATACATGCACGTAATGGAAACAAACAAAGAGGAAAGTGTAGCACATTGCAATATGAAAACCGGAGGTTCTGTTGTGTGACAGTCTGTGACTCACATGCACAGGCCATGATTTTGAGGTCCAGCGGTTTAGTATACGTGTGAGTCTTATATGTATAACAACTACTAAATGTCTGTGTGAGCTTAACATGCAAAAGCAAAATCAAACACAGCGACAAAAAGACACAAAATACAGAGGGACCCAGTGTAATTATGAAAGGTCAATTTGCAAACCCTGCCACTAAAATCTATGTGCTCAATTCTATTGCATTCATGATCTTTGAAATCACATCCTTCAAAGTTAAATTAGTTGGAAATAGTTCAAACTTCATAGTTGAAAGCAATGAGGAGTAAGTAAAAGAAAAAATGCATAATGCAAAAAATAGATATACAGTACCATTGTAGCAGTTAGCCAATTACAGGGGAAGCCAACGCTGAAACATTATACACGACTAAACTTCAAGCAGAACAGCTATGGTACGTAGTAGGATTACTATTACATTCATTTCTTGGTGATAAAGACAAAAAAAAATAAACAGACCTAAGATGAGCCAAAGGTAAAAAGAACAAGAGAAAGGGACAAAAGAAGCGAATCAACCTTATGGTAAAACTTGGACAATATATTATTGATTGATATAAATGTGTTTTGCCATTTTTCTCCTATAAGTAGAGATTGAAGGCAGAAAATAAAATAAAAAAGCATAACGACGTTGTTTGTCCCAAGAAATGAATTAAATGACAGAGGAATCTTCAGATATTCCAGAGAATAATATTAAGAGAAAAAAATAAAATGGACGGCTGTTTAACAAATTGCCAGTACGAGACACCATTTCTATTCGGTCATGGACACGCAATTCTTGTTTGCATTTGGTGTGAAAATTCAATTACAACTCATAAAAGAATTTTGTCAGCATTTTTCTCAATTGGATTGTTAAAGAAAACCAAGAAATGTGATCAAATCTGCCATCATCATCATTAATAATATTAATGTTATTCCCGGAAAACACTTTCCAGTTTCAACTGAGATAAAGAGAAGTGGTTCTTCAGGTTAGAGTAATTTAGGATTGTTGTATTTTTTTTAAAAAGTGGGGGTGAACTTAAGTGTAAGGAGCGTGAGAATAACAAAACCCAAGGAAACTTTCCTAGCCCAATCATGCCAACAGCCCAACAGGAAGCTGGACTGCTATGACAGTCCACAGGGTGGGTGGGTTGTTTGTTTGACTTATTAAATGGAAATAAAAAAGATTTGGTTATTTTGGTGAGGTTTGTCCGGGTGTGAGTATATAAAGCTAAAGTTATTGACTCTTTCTTTGTTGTAACTGTAATTGTAAGCAGCAGCAGCAGCAGTTATGGCGATGAGAAATTGGGTTTGTCGAGGAAGATCCGTGATGGAGTCGACGAGAAATCGAGGGGGTTTCGGTTTCAGTCGGTTGTTGAGCGACAAAGGTCGCGTTCTGAAGGAGGAGGAGCAGGCCAAAGAGAACGTCTACATCCAGAAATGGGAGAGGGAGAAGTTGGAGAAACAGAAGACCAAGCCCGACAACAACAACAACGATGATGCTTCTTCTGCCGCTGATAAGGTATTACTCGATTTTGTCATTGATCAATGTTTCTTTGTTTTTGCCTGTCAATCATGGGGGATCATTTCCTTATTGCATTTATTTTCTCATGTTACTCTCGCCTTTTCTTTTTATCACAATTTAACACTTTTTGTTGTTGTCTGTAGAAACCTGAAGGTGTTAAAAAAGGGTGAGTTTTTATCCCGTCAAGGTTACTTTGTGGGAAATAAGCATGGAGAATAATAAAACACCCTGAGTAAACTTTGGTCTTTGTTGTATAGATCGTGTGTTTCTTTGTACTAGTTTCTTCAATGCTCACAAATGAAACCATGTCATTGCATCAACCAAACTTGCTACGTTTCTTATTATCAACTTATCATGTTATCCTTTCCGGTCATTTTTCACTTTTGTGGCTTGTCACTTGTCAGTACGTTTCAATTAAGGGAAAGTTAATATAACTTTCATCTAAACATATCGAAGCTTCTCTGTTCTTAGCTAATTTATCAAATGCATGTAACTGTTTAATTTGGCTGTAGTATTGTGAATGAGAATGATTATCTCCAATCTGGTAAAAATTTCCATGCTGCTACTATAGTGAGCTCAAAGTTCTTTCTTGGATTAGTGTGCCTTAGACCTTAGTTGTGGTGTGGCCAGATACACAGAACAAAGATATTTGTTTTACTATTGAGGTGCTAGATAGTGCTTTTCTATGTTCAAACGATAGAAAAAAAGCACAAACATGAGCCAACTGTATGGAATGTGTATACAAACATGCTCTTAATCTGTTCAAGTTAGGACTTAAATCAAATTATAAAAAAACAAAGCAATTTGTAAATTTGGTGTTCTTTTATTAGATATTTTTGTATAATATGTTTCTTGAGTAGAAAATTGAGATCATAATTTACTTTTTATTTTCTTCCAAGGTTTTTTATATTCATTTTGAATTCACACTACCAGTGTCGTCACTTTTGGAACCGCCGCGTAATTCATCAAATAAATTTATCAAAATTGTAATAATAAAGTCATAGTTTTATAAGCTGACTTTAAAATAGAATAGAAATGGGGCTAAAGAGTTTTAGTTTTTATTTTTGGGGACAAATAATAGCAGAAGAGTTGGAGCTCGTTCTGTTGTTTTATATAATAATTGGCCTACAACCAGCGTCCCTTGAATCTCTTCAATGATACTACTTTTTCAAAGTTAACCATTCAATTTTGTAATAATATAATATGATTTTTTAAAGTAAAAAGCTCAAGCAATGAAACTTGAAAAGCATCGCGGCTTCTATAGCAACATGAATGCATGGGTCAGCAAGGACATGGCAAGCCATAAGTTTGTCAGACACACTTGCTTTCCAAGCAATCCGCTGTGCGCTCTAAGGCTTTAGTTTTATTTTATTTTATTTTACCCATATATAACTACATATAGCAAAATGAGGAAGTAAATTGAACTGAATTTTCTATAAGTTAAGATTAACTTACACACTTTAGTTTTTAGATTTAGAAAAGTTGCAAGATATTTTTTTTTTAAATAAAGGAAGAGTATAATTAATTTAATTGTTTTATTTTATTTTATAAGTACTTGTTAAGAAGCTAATTCAAATTGGGCTAATACTGAAGGTTTGGTTTGGAGAGGGATTTATTAGCCCAACGTCACGGGTTCCCAAATGGACGCTGGTGCAATTACTGAATGTGGGGGGAAATCACGGGTTTCAGATGGACGCTGATGCAATCTTGGGTTTATTTTGGCATTTTCCTCCACTCCACTGTAATGGTTCATCAAAAAGTAACCCAGGCCAGGATGAGAAACAGGATCTGCGGGGGCGTTTAACGTATTAGCCCAGATTATGAATTAGATAGATATTTAATCCATTAAATTTTATAAACTGTGGTTTTTAACTTTACAAATTTCATTTACTTTGGTTCTTCAATGAAAAAAATGGTTAAAATCAATGATTTCATATCTCACATTGGGCATAGCTGAATCATGGTCATCCTGAAGGAATTCAAAATAGCTTGGGAGTGCTATTCAAGCATGTAGGAAACTACTCCTAATCTATCATCACTGTTCTAATAATACACAGAATTATGCACTGGATCCTCAAAATTTCCAATCCCACACTTATCACAATTGTTGGAATTCTTAGACAGATTGGCCTCTAATTAGCCACTTTGTTTTTTTTTTGCTGATAGCTCCTCATTTTCCTGCGTTGTAATCTCCAATTGTTAATTTTAAAAAATACTACTACTACTACTAGTAATGTTTAGCCAAGATGGGGACTGATTTTAAATCTGAATTAAATCCTTGATTCAGCCCTGTTTTTTTTTTTTTTTCTTCCTTATTTGCGCTTTAAAGTGCAATTGATTTGGTGAAGTTTAGTCCTCAGCTAAAGAAAGGAGAAAAAAATTAAAATGATCTAGTGGGCACAAGATCAGTAAACAACGGCGCCTCTGAAACACAATATATTGTTCCGAACGCTTTTGGTTTACTTTTAATAAGAATGCAGATTTTTTTACGATAAAGAGCCATCAAGAAACAGGTAATTGAACTCACTAAATAAAAGGCCAAGGTTTATGGTTCAATACTTATATATCCGAATTGAATTGGACACAGACAAAGAATTTTCCATTACTGTTGAATTCATTCCTAAAGGTTCACTATTTGTATTTACTACCTTTTTCATCCTAACTGGCTTCATTAATAATAGGATTCACAAAGGTATTAAAACAAAACCTACACTAATGAATTCAATAATTAGATACTCCTAATCATTCTTGTCAGCTAGCAAAACCATAAAAGAAAAAAACTTTACAAAGAGAAAGGTATATGAATGAAAGCTAAAGCACTATATACAGAACATATGGCTCCTAGCATTATTGTTTACATTTCAAAGCCATAGTTTGGATACCCAAAGAGATCATGTATGTTGCTTGATGGGTACTGCTGCTGCTGCTGCTGCAGTGAATCAGCACTGCCGCTACCAGGAGGAGGAACCCAATTCTGATCAATGGGCACAGGCACTGAGTTACTGTCCACTGTGGTTATGTCATGGATGCTTGATCTCTTCCTCTCTTTCTTCACTGAATTCTGGCGGAGAAAGTACTTCTGGGCATGGCTTGCTACTTGAGTTGGAGTTCTTGTCACTACAACATTTCTTGAAATGCTTCTCCAATCTCCCTTCCCAAATTTGCTCAGCCCAATAAGAAACAACCTGTCGTCGTCACAGAAATTTAGGGTTCAGACCATCTTCAAATACATAAATGAACACAAACAAAATAATATTGCAATGAGTCCTAAAAACGAAGGTTTTCATAAATAGGCGCCGCCAGCTTAGTGCAGCTGGAAATTCAAATATACTTATCATGATCTCAGAAACAAAAATACATAAACACTTCCTAAGATTATAAAATTCAGAAGAAGAAGAAAAAAAATCCAGGTCAAAACAAAACAACATAAAACATAAACCCAAAGTTGCTTGAAATTTGTTCCCTCTTATTCAGAGAATTGGCACACCTAAAAAGAAAAACCCCCAAAATCAAAATCCCAAACGCATAGAAAAAAAGAGGAAAGAATCAAAACCTGTGTTCCTCTTCAGTCCAAGGCGTGCCTTTCTTCCTCTCGTTGTCGCCGCCCTGTTGCTTGGGCTTGGAGCCGAATGAGATCTGATTAGCGTTGTCCCACGTTGAAATTTCAGCACCGTCACTGGGCGGTGCCGCCGCCGGGTCATCGACGTAACTCGGGACCTCGACTCGGCCTGAGTCGATCTCGAAGACGTCGTGAACGAGAGCTTCGTAGTGTTCCCTGACTTCCTCCGCCGACTTGCCCGGAACCTGGTTGGCGATCCTCTCCCAGCGGTCCGGCGTGTCCTCCGGCACGACCAGCAGAGCCCTCTCGAAGAGCTTGTCGTGGTACCGAGTCCACTGAGTCGACTGAGTCGGCCACCGCGTCGCGCTGCTCTCCTGAAACATCCTCGGTGTCGTTTTCCTCAGTTGAATTCAAAAACAATGAACGAGGTGGGTGCTGGGTTCTGCAGCTGCTGCTTATGCTTATGATGGTTGTGTTTCGTGTTCCAATAGTTTGTTTGTTTGTTTTTTTAGCTGACTATGTGAAATTGAAAGAAAGAGAAAGATAAGGAGAGAGAGACTCGCTTTCTAGGAGATTTCGCTTCTGCGTTTGTTTGTTTGGTTTGGTGGGAGATTTAAGAAAACAAACGCGATTGATTCATTTATAGGGGACGCGTATTTAATTAATTATTTTCTTCTAAGTAAAAAGCTATTTTAGTTTTAGGTGGGGTTTGGGAAAATCTGTTGTGGTGGGTCCAGCTCATCAGCTCTTCAATACCAACACGTTTTTGCTTTTATTGTTTTTTTTTTTTTTCTCCTTCTTTGTTTCGTTGTGAAACTGTACAGTGCTAGCGCTACCTAAGAAAGAAGGAACTCCCCGTTTCATCTATTTTTGGAAAATAATTACTAGAATTAATAATTTTAGAGAAATACTATATAATTTCATTACATATTTTTATCTGTTTTAAACTATTGTATTTTATGCGACTAAGTTTATTTAGACTTAAAACGATGATTTATGATTAACAAAAAAACTTTATTTTTACTTTTTTTAAATAAGTTTCGGTGATAGTTATTGAAATGATTATTTAATTTGCTTAAAATAAATTAAAATCAAATCTTGTTCTCGCTTTGTACTAGGTCAAATGAAAATCTAACATTCCAAATTTCCAGTGCATGTTTGGTTACACTCACAATGACTTTCATAAAGTAATCCTAATTAGTTGTTTTGTGGTGATTTCATCATTATTTTATTCTCATTTAGAATTATAATCCTGAATTCAAACATACAATTAGACTATTCACATTTATTGTATGTAAAATTATTAATATATTTGTCATAATAAATATTTCATTTAACTAAAGTCAATTAACCATCTCCTAACTAAACATTTTATACGATTATCAAAATATATTGTATATTATAATTTAAGAAATTACTTTGTAATCCTAATAAAGACACATTCCTATATGTTTAAATTGCATGGAAGCAATTAATGACTTGACAAAACATCTCATCACCCTATCACACAAAATCACATTTATGATTTTATACATTGTGTGCTACCTAGGTTAAAAATGAGATATATTCGATAATGATCGAGTAATCATGTCACTGGAACTCAATTGATAAGACAATAGTCACTAAATCTTTCTATTAAAAGAAAAATTATGCATCAAGGCGAGAGGAAGTTATGAAAGAAATATCAAGAACATTATATTACAAGTAAATTAATAATTAAAACAGGTTTTTAGTCATAAACCACCTATACATTCGATCCTAGAAAGGCAGGTGACCATCGAATTTTTAAACTTTTAAACCTACTTTCATATATTTGTATACTTGCATAATACCTATGTGTCTCTAACTTAAGTGTCATACTGTTTTCACAAGTACACTTCCATACCATAAGAAGGAGAATTGGCAGTAGAAGGGTCTTATAATTCTAGTAGAAACATCGTGAAAATGTCTCTTTAATATGTGTTATTTTCTTTTCAGTACTAAAACTCTTCTAAAATTGAAATTTATCTTCAACGTATGTTTAAAAAATAAAACTAAAAATTTATAGGTTTTCATATGGATTCAACTGTAAATTGGGTTTTGTTTCAATTTTGCCTTGAATTTAAGTTTGAAATCGAAGAAAATGAAAGGTTGCTTTTGCAAACTCACTTCACAAAATGAAGTTTATTTCAACGTAAGTTTGCAAACTTCCCTCAAAACATACACTTAACAATGAATTTTGTTGGATAATATATTAATTTTTGTCAACATGATTAATATCTTAGGGAAAAGTATATTTTTTCACTGACTGAGAAAATTATACTTAAAATTAATGGTTTTTTTTTTGTTGATTAAAAAAAATTAATGGTGATACTATATGAGTGTAAAATATCAATTAATTATAATTTATGATTTATATGATTTTTAAGATTATTTTATAAGAATAAACAAACTTATCCTAAATGGATGATTGTAACAGTGTAAGACTATTTTTCATTACAAGTCTCATATATTTTTCTAAAAAATAATTTTTTAACTTGTGCATATATAAATTTTTTTAAAAAAAAAACTTATGTGTAAATTAGTTTTAATTTATAAAAAAAAACTTATTTAATTTTTTTTATATTTTTTTCTAAAAATATTTATGGATAAGCTTATAAAAAAAAAGAATTTACAATTGAAATTTATAATATAAACTATTAAAAATTCGTAACTATGAGCATTCTCTGAAGTTCAAGAAACAGATTGTCATTGCATGTGCTTTTGCTTATTTGTATAACAACTTATGTACTTCTCGTGAGCAACGTTGCCGTCAAATGTGGTTTTGGTAAGTTTTTCCTTTTTAAACATCTCAATTACATAAATTTAAATAAGATATTGAAATATATGATTCTTATATCTTCGTAAAATAGTTCAGGTATATCTTTTCATATTTATTTTATTATATTTTTTTACTGTGATTTTCTTTAAAAATGAAAGAAATAAGATTTTACTCTTTATTATTTTCACGTTCGTAATGACAATTAAGATTAAGAGAATATTCTAATGTCAAAAAATAACCTTATTTTACATTAATGAATATTAACCTCCTCTTATTCAGTAATCTTGTGTTAAACAACATTTATCTATAAAAACTATTTTACTTAAATTCATGATTCATTTAAAATTTAGTACGTAATTATTGACTATTAATTATTTATTTATCCATCGTTAATAACTGACATACCTTTCTCATGATTTAAAAAAAAAAAAAAAGTCTTAAAAGATGATGCTACGTAGGTTTATTAAGCTATGATCTCTATCTAGCAACCACACGCACGTGCATAATATGTTAACCAGTTTTTGGTCCTGTTAACGTTGGTTGTAGTTGAAAATTGTTATTCGCTATATGTAGAGAGAGAGCTTTTCATAGTAGTCAAGTGAATACGACTCCATTTTCCCCCGATACTTAATTTGGCTTCTTATTTGTTTTGAATGTGGATAAAGAGCTAGTGTGTGTTTGGGTAGTGAACATGAACATACGTATTGGCCTTAACTACTTCTCAAATTGGCTCTAAAACAATCGTGTAATAGTATGTGATAAATGAAAACAGGAAATTTCTATTTTGTTGTGTTTTCCTATTCCAATTCCTGAAACTTCGCGGGCTTATAGCGGGAAGAATGTGTTTCAGTGGGACTTCATCTTTTTCTGTATAAAAAGGGGTCTTAGTCAAACCGACACCAATAAATTAGTCCTTCCTTCGCCGAATAGAATCCAACACCAACCGTTTCTACTTTATTGTTTGTTACTAGTAAATCTAATTTACTGTAACTCAACTGCAGAATCTTTCGTGTATGCGTGTTTATCCGCAGAATCTACAATTATATATTTCTGTTAGTATGGAAAGCTCCAACTTTATTAGCCGTCATGTTCTTATTTGTTAGTAAATTTGACTATTTTAATTAAAATAATTACTTTATTCCTTGTGTTATAGGATTTTTTTTTTAAAAATGTTCATTAATTCGCTTTGAACTTTAATTTTATTTGTTTAAGTATGCTTTTAATTTCTTGAACTGTGATATTGACCCGTTTTGAACGCAAAATTGCGCGAACTAATTCATTCACTGTAACTTCTCAGCCAATTGCCATAAGTGTTGGGCTTTTCAACTTGACATTTTCCACCAACTCTTGGTTTTTTCATCATCATTTGTATTAATTTGAAGTAAATTGGTAAATATAGCACTGTTGTTTTTCGGAATGCATCGTGAACGTAATCCCGTAAGAGCTATTGTGAGTTATTGATGTTCGATAATAGTTATGTTTCCTTGTAAAAAATGTCTAATTAAGTTAGAGAGAGAGAGGGGTTGTATATAAATAATCTTTCATCTCAACTTATATACAATACGAGATTATTTGACATGTTAAAACTAATCAGAACAAGTCTCTTAAAATAAATTAAAGAATAAGAATGAGATTCACAGATTCCACAAGGTGCGTTAATATTTATCATAAATTCACAAATGTCAATAAAGTCATTTTATATGAGGATTGTTAATTTTTAAATGTTTGATGAAAATTATAATTTTATTTGTTAAAATCGTTTAAATATTCGATGATCGTCACAATTCTTATAAATGTGATCTTATTAGGTTAAAAAAAATTATATATAAATTTTATTTAATCTCAATTCTTAAATAATGTGAAATTATTTGGCATAGCGGAAGAAACATATTCTTCATTTTTGAGATAGTATTTTGTATATTTTATACTTAAAAAAACATGCAATTGTATGATGAATAAAACAATGTTGTGAAAATGGAAAAAAAAAAACACTTATGAAGAAATAATTTAATAATATTTCATATTTAGATATCTAGTTTAAACACATCAACCCAAGAAAATTGTTTAATAAAGATTATTATCCACACCTAATAATAAACACACAAAAACCAAGTCCAAGCACAACAACATTTGGAAAATATATCTCATATAGTAAGCGTCTCACAGTTAGATATAAGGCTTGTCATTCATGTACCATGGTAACCCATGCAACAAGGGGCATCATTAATCGTTAATCAATAACAAATCAGAACAAAGTACAATGGATACAAAATACACACTATTCCAATTCTATTAAACTCTTTCTAAGAGATATAACATCACAACTAACTCATCTAATTATTCTCTCCACGTTCATGGACATTCACTCCTTACATTAATTGGTGTATAAAAAACACTATGAAAATACTATTTTATAACATACATTTATATATAAAACAAAGGTTAAATAAGTTTTTTCCCTTAAAACATATATTTTTTTTATTTTGGGTTCCATACATTTTTTATTATTTTTTAAGTTTTTTGTTTTAAATCTTGATGACATGTCATCATCTTAACTATTAGTTAAGTAACAACATAACACTGTCTTAACATATATTAACGATTAAGACAATTACATGTCATTATCAATAGAAATTTTAAAAAAAAATATATATATATATATATATAATAAAATTTTTATAAGCACTTAAAAGTAAAAAAAAAAAATTATAATGATTTAAAACTTATGTAAACCTATAAAATAATTACGTTATATGTTATGTACTGGAATATTAAAGGTTTTTTATTAATAAATCTTAACTTGTTAATTTTTATTAAAAATATGAAGAGTGAACTTTTGCTGAGACATAACTGTGATAATTGTTTATTTTTTAGTTTTTTAACATTATTAACTGATTTTCTTAAATAATTGATTAACGTCAATTCACTTCATATACCTTGTAGGGAATAAGGCAGAGTGGTAGCTTTATTTATATGAAAATGAAAACTCAAGTTGACATTAATTTGCATAATTTATTATTATTATTATTTTTATTTTTTCAATTTCAACCCTTGTTATCAACTATGTCATATGATCGCTTTTGTAATAATATATGTAGAAAAAAAGTTTAGTGACACCACAATGTTATTTGACTTTTATGAAGAAAAAAAATCCGAGAAACATAAATATCATTTGTGATATATTATTAAAAAAAAAAGTATCAAATTAATAAACATTTGTATCATGAAAAAAAGGTATTCATAGTTATTATATTATAAGTATTTTTTTTTATCAAAAAATATTAATTAATTAATTTTTGTTAAAAATATGAGTGATGGAATTCTAACCTATGACATATCCCTCATGATTTTCCCTTTATTTATTTTTCCTAGTATCTAACCTAACTTGTATCTCTGTCTTGTAAGTAGTATAGTATACAAGCAAAAAAATTAATATAATAAGAGTTAAATTTTTTTGCTGAATTATAATAAAAGTTAAACACTAATGCATTAGTAAAATAGTTTTATACTATTAGTCAATTATAATATATTATTTTAATAATTTTAAAAATAATTTTATAAAATTTAACTTGTCAAAAATAAAGAGTTGTAATTAACTGATTGTATAAAATTATTTACATTGATGGTATAAAAACAAATTAAAAGTGTAAAGTGCATTATTATTTGTTTGTATAATAGATTGAAATAATTAAAATTTAAAGTAAAATATCACATTTTGAGTAAAGTTTATTTTATACATTTACTTTATATATAATACACTCCTCACACTATTTAAAGTAAATGATGTTTTAAAAATAAAATTTAAATTTATAATATAATTATATATAATTATTAATCTTCTTAAATTTGATGATAAATTATATGCTATTTATAATTAGGACTAGAAGTATTAATACAAAAATGTCACATTTTTAAAAAATATTTACACTTTAAATAAATGAACTTATTTTTATATTTTTCCGTATTTCCTATTTATGTGTTATTGTATTGTATGTCAAATATTAAATATTAACCTAAATTATTTATTGTTTGTACAATATCTCTGAAATCTTTATATATATATATAAATAAAGAACTAATTTCTTAAGAATATTATAATCACCTTTTTTTAGTATGGCTAGACGATCGGTGGATCAATCTAACTTTTTCATATTAAAAAGCTTAAATTTCAAAGGGATAAGAACAGATCCAACTATATCTGTCCCATAATATGAAAAAGAACAATCTCTCCCATCAATACAATTTGAATCAGTTAGAACTCACAATTCACCAACTCCGTTAGAATTTAGTCAATTAAATATGATAAGAACTTTCCAAATAAATAAAAAATTATCAAAAAAAGGATTCTTTAGTAAAGAAAACAAGAAAAGGAGAGACTGGTTTTTTACAACCTTTTCGCAACAGGAATTAACAAATCATAAAGAAGATTACTATAGAAACTTAGAAGAACTTCGTATTCAAATATCGTTCTTTGAATGGTTTAAACAAAATTGTTTAGATAAACTTTTTTAAAAGAAATAATAGGGCCCACAGTGTCACTTTTGTCTTCACAAAACGATAAAGGCGATGCTCAGTTAAATGCTTTTGAATTATAGATTGAAATCTGTCTAAGAAATCCGTGTTCAGATTGAATTTCAATAAATTGTAATTTATAATTTTTGGTTACCATGCTATAAATAAATGAGTTGAAGAGTTGAGAGACACAACTCTCCTGAACCTTAAACTCTCTTCTCTCTCTACCCTCTTGTAATCTTTAAAAGCTGTTTCTCTGGTAAGTCTATCTTTTTTAATAAATATTTTGTCAATATCAATTAACTACTTAAATAACTATTACTTTTAATTTATTACCCTTATCCCTTACCTTTTGCCACACACACACACACACACATATATATATATATATATATATATATATATATATATATATATATATATTTGTGTTTTGAGGTGTACCAATAATATTAACTCAACAATAAACTTGTACGTCACATAATTATTTTTAAGATGAATTCATTTTCGTGTTACCAACCGTGTGTCTGACAAATCAGTGCAAAGTGTAAACTCCAATTGCGTCACATTCTATCCGTACAAGCATTCTAGATTAAAAAAGAAATTATTAAAACAATCTCAACTAGGTAGGAGTGTAGAACTACTGATGAATAATCAGAACTTGTCAGAATCTGGACTATTGAGAAATTTTTGGACAACATATGCATAACTAGGAGATAAATAAGAAGTAGATGGTGTTATTATGATAATATTTGTTTTTTAATAATAAAGAGAATAAGAATAATGTATTATATGATTAGATAATTTGCCCAAAAAAAATTGATTAGATAATTTTAATTTTTTATTTATATAATTTTTAAAATAATTTTATAAAAATTAATTAATTTATCATAAATAAAATATTATAAAATTATAATTATTTGACCATATAAAAATTATACGGTATCTTACCTTATTCTCATAGTCAAATTAAGTAAAAAATATATCAAACATTTTTTCTTAAAAAAGTATACAAATAAATGGTCATTTTCTTAAAAAGTTTGCCGAACATATTTTTGTTCAGAATACAAATAATTAAACTATAAAATCTAGTTTTAAATGAAAAATTATACATTAATATATAAAATTATTTTATATCATTATTTAACTAGTCACTCATTTGTGCGTTCACGCTGATTAATTTATTTTTTACATATTTTTAGATAATTTGTTTATATTATAAATTAAAATTCTTAAAATTCAATATTAAATATATGTTTATTCCTTGGTAACAAGCAAAAAAAATATATGAGAAAAGAGTAATTCATTCATAAAATTTGTCTAAATATTTCAGTCAAATAAAAAGAAGAAATGTCTCCCGTGAGTTCATAATGGGTACTATTTATATTTCTTAACAATTTATTTTAAAATTATTTTAAAATAAATGTAAGTAAATAATTATATAAATTTTAATTATGAAACAATTAATATTAATATTTTTATTTTTTTAAAATACTAAACCCTCTAAATTTAATTTTATTAAAGTAAGTAGTTAATTTTCATTAATTTTATTTTTAAATATTTTAAATCTTCAAGATTTATTTTGTAAGATTCGATATTCTACGTTGAAGATTTTAGTTTTTTTGGGATCATAGGATTAAGAATTCTTTGGATCTCGACGTTAAAGATGATGTTGGTGTTTAGAACAACTAACTGATTGAATTAATTTGATTTTTGATTTTTAATTTTTTAAATTTTTTTATAAATTTTATTCTCAATAAATTAATCTTGCAAATTTTATTTGAACTTTTTAAAATTTAACTAATTATTGTACACTTTTTTTTATAATTTTTATATATTTTGATAAATTTTATTCTCATTTTTTTAAAAAATTTATTCAAATTTTTATGTTTATTAATTAACAAATAACATGAGTGTAAAATTTATTAAAATTTTAGAATAAAAATTGCCATTAAACCTTACTAATTTAACCTTTGAGCATATAGTTTTATATCAAACTCTTAATTTTAACAATAATATTAAAATGTTTGGAAAATGTTACCGTGGATAATGTTTTTTGATGGGTCATTCTCTTGATATAAAAATGCTGGGTGACCTTTCATGTAATATCTTTTAAATATTTTTATCTATGATCGATTAAATTTATTAAAAAATATTAATTTTCATAAATTCACATATTATTTAATAATTATTTTTAAAAAAGAAACAATATTTAAAGGAAAATGCAAAATGAGCGACACTACTATTTGTTTGATATGGGTAGTTTGTTTAAATTTATTTATGAAATAATTAATTATTTTAATAAAATAAATAATTATTAGTATTTTTAATATATTTGTTAGATTACTTTAATTTAAAATAAATTATTTTTTATTTATTTTAAAAAATAAATTCTATTTATTTATTTATAAAATAATTAATTATATAAGAATTATTTATTTATAAGTATTTATTATAATTTTAAAAAAATAATTCATTATTCAGTGTATGTTAAATGAATTATTTAAGGAAAACTTCCTAATGAAAAGAAACGATATAGTTAAGAAGAGAAGGGTGGGTTGGTGTGAGAGTGTGAAGTTGTCGGCGATGGCCGACTGAACTAATGATAATGACGTGTTAAAAACAAGTGTCACCTTTCAAATGTGGCTTGATGATATTACATGGGCCCCTCTTATGATTTCCTCTAGAAACTACCAAATTAGCAAAATCCAATTTTTTAAAATATTTTTCCTGTGGTCAATTAAAATCTATTATAAAGAAATAATTTTAATAAATTTAACTTATTATTAATTTTATTTTTTATTTAAGTATAATCCATTGATAATTTTTTTTAATAAATATAAATGTTTAAAGGAGAGTGCATGCGAAAGTATTCCTAAAAAAAAAATATGAATCGAAGAGAACTGAATCGGAGTATAAATAGTAGTAAACTTTAATTTAGAGTTAGATAAATTTGATTTTAACTTTAATAAATATATTTGATATATTTTATTCAATCTAATTCAATCAGTAAATTTAAATAGTTAGGAATAACTTTTATGTTGGATTTAAAATTTTATATAAAAAATTATTTTCAATTTAATTTTATAATACAAATATAAATAAATCACATAATCAAAATATTTTTTACAAAATCAATTTTATAGTTGATCATGGAAACACTCAGTGAAAATCTCATATATTGCCACGTGGCTCCCACTTGATATTTGACTCGTGGGCGTCTAGGTTCCTTTTTGGATAAGATCGAATTGCCACGTCATTTCAGTTCGCCTTGCCTTCTTCCTTCGTTGCAAGCCGAATATATAAGCCGCCCAGAAAATAATCATATTTTATCGTTTCCTTACGTTCTTTCTTGGTGTACACCTTATCATCATTAGTGAAAGCTTTGCAAATGGAAAAAAGAATATCATTAATTAAGACATGCAATTGCACGTGATTTAACTGTTCAAATCTCACTCATAAATCTATTCGAATTAATGGGAAGAAGAAAAACAAACAATCATTGACCTTTGTTTTCTATTTTCAAATACTATATCATGTTTTTAAATGTTGAATATTAATTAACATTCTTTAAAACATCATTTAACTTTTAGGTGAATTTAGTGTTCTGAAGAGAAGTGAAAGTATGGATAGTATTTGGAATTATATTTTTAATGTGTATTTATAACTTTTACTTGTAATAGACTGGCCAGTTTTGTCTATTAATAAAACTATATCTAAATAACAGTTTTTTTCCTTCTTAATTGTCAATATTTTCTTATGGATAAAAAAAAACTCCACGTGTTAGTATTCACTCAGTATTTCAAAGCTACCGGACATGTTTTGTTTCAATTTAAATTTCAAGACTTTTTTTTTCTTCTTCAAAATCTCACCCAAAAATATGTGATTATTTGTGTGAAACATCTCAAACTAAACATGTATAAGTTCATTCGGACACATGTTATCTTAAAGAATAATTAAAGATATTTGGAATACAAAAAAAAAAATGTCTTCGATTATAATTATTTTATACTATCACATCCATTTATTTATATTTATAATTAATTTTTATAAAATTATTTTAAAAAATATTATAATAAAAAAATTATGATTGACGGAGAATATAAAATTATTTTATACAAACGGTACATGAAAATTAAATTTATATATTATAAGTCATTTTATTGATTGAGTTTAACAATAGTGTAATATACTATTATGGTTTTATTTATAAAAAAATTTAATAATATATTAAGTAAATCACATTAACATCTCTTAAGATTTGTTTCAATTACACATGTATCTCTTTATTTTTTTACTATTACTTTGACATTCTTTGCTTTAATTTATATTTAATTTTAATTGATTTATTTAAAATTTCATAATTATCCTTATACTTAAGTGACAAAAAAGAGAACATCTTCCTTTATTTTGTACTACTATTCTTCTTGGAGGGGGGGGGGGAATTATTTATCTTTGTTTATTTTATTTTATTCTTCTAAAGGGAAGAGAACTGTTCTCTTCCTCTATCTTGTGCTACTATTTTTTTAAAGGAAAAATAATTATTCATCTTTCTTTATTTTGTGCTATTCTTCTAAAGGAGAAATAATTGTTCTCTTCCTATTTTGTACTATTGTTTTTTTTAAATAAGGGATATTTTTTTTTATATGTGGGTTCTCTGTTTCGTGATTGATGACCATGTCCACTGTTACGACTTTCGACCTCGACGACCCTGTTGACAGCAACTTCTAACCCCATTGATAATCCTGTTTGTGACGACGACGACTTTATGTATCTTCCAATATTTTAAACTCATCACTTATATATCCTCTAACCTTTTAAACTAAATACACATGTACTCTTAATTTTTAAATGCATCACAGATGTACTCTTTAACTTTTAAAATCATCACATGTATCTCTGAACTTTTTAATATATTACACACGCACCTTCTATGTTTAAAAAAAGAAGATATGAGTATTTTTGAGAAAAAAATATATTATAAAAGTCATGTGTCAGTTAAATGACATAAAAAGTTTCAGTTAACTCTGTTTTTAGTGAAGGGATGTAAGTGTAACAAGATACAAAAAATTAGAGAGTTTTGTATAGGAATAAAGAAAGGAAAAAATGCATGTGTAATTAAAACAAACATCGGGGGATGTTACTGTAATTTATTCTGATATATTTTATATTATTAAGTGGTAGAATATAATTGTGAAAAAGGAAATAAGAATTTTTAATTTAATATAAGTTTTAGAAATGATAATAATTATATGTGTGTAATAAATAAACTTGCATTTTCTAACTATCTTTGTATTTTCTGTGGAAAAAAAAAAACTATCTTTGTATTGCAGAAAATTCGGATGAGCAGTGCTATTTGATACTCTTATAAAATAAATTTTAACGAAATTACTTATGATAGCTATGAAGAAATGCCTATAAATATATGGTTGAATAAAAAGAAAACATCACACTTATCATGTGCATATATATGTGAGGTTTCTTGTTTATTTTTTTATAATCATAATCCATCATATACTTTCTATGTGATTAAGAATTTGTTTAAAAATATCAATTTTAATAGGTAGTAATTAAAACAGAAAATAAAATCTTTAAATGATTGGTAAAATCTAACAAAATGAATGATTTAAAAAATATCAATCAATAAAAAATAAAATAAAAAGTATAAGACAGAGTATCAATAGCATTCCACAAATCATAATGTATATATACACAAGTTCTGTCCTTATTATTTTCTGCTCAAAGTACAATCAACCCTGTTGTACAAGTCAATTGAATCAATCCTTTAACATCTTGACTAAAAGATTGGCGTTGAAGTAGGCGTTTTATGTTGCGAATTTGTGATCGATTTCCGTATTCACAAACAAATAAAGTCGATAAACACCAAAAAATAGGGTATATTTTATTGCTATGACAAGTAAAATATTTGTAATCAATTTAGAGATTAAATTAACTTGAAAATCTAATTTATGAACTGACTAATAAAAATTGTCTGAGTCTCAACGCTTGCCTTGGATAGTGGCGTCAATGATGGTCACTAATAATTCTTGAGCGTAGTAGCCGTTATTTTGGAAACAGAAATCTCCAATGGGACAAAATTGTCCTGTAGTTGTTCAATACGTAGGAAGTGGATAAAGAATTGGTTTAAAGCCTCTCGCCGTAAAACCCGAATTGTCAATTTAATGATCAACTTTATTCTGCACTGCACAATCGTATCAGTTTTCAGTTCATAACATAACCCCATTAACCCCGAACTTATACAGTAAAACTTTTGGAACGAGAGATTTCCGGAGGAAACAAAGCTCATTTTCCTTTATTTGGATAAGTATATCAAATAATATACAAATAGTATGGATTTCATTGGTCGTTTAGAATTTAGAGTTTTAAACAATTATTAGACTTCAACTTCGAAGAAACTTTTCCATTTTAAATTTGTATATTATTGTTTTACGTTGAAAATAAATAAATTTTACAACTAACGGAAAATGTTAACAAATTCGACTATACTCATAGAATCTCCAAGGCTAATTTTAAAATTTTAAAGAATACGAAAGCAGCACGAGGAAGGAAAAGAGTGCATTATTTTTCTGTTTCTTCATCACAAATACTACTATATTGTATTCTACTATTCTTTATGCTCCTGTGACGTGTGTATGACTCATTGTTGTTTATTTCTTCCTTTCTTGCTTAATTCGTTTATGTACGAAGTATTTATGCCTTTTAATCAATGCGCCATATGTTTCAAGAGTTTAATAGGGTTCACTATCATATAAAATAGTTTGACATTATACTAATCATAACTCTAAAGTCGTATAAACAGTAAATAAAATGTATCATAAATTGAGTAGTGTAATTGTTCTAACGTATAATTTATACTACTATTTACCCATTAAACTCATATATTGAACCTGACAACAACAGTTTAGGAATGAAGAGTAGGCGAATGAGCCCTTCCATTGTGATCATGAGAAAAAATCACGTTAATATAGGTTAGGAAACCAATAGTTTTTCTAAATATGGGTATAAAAACCACAACGATTAATCTATCCAAATTCTATTCATTATCGATGTTTATTAAATTTGTATGGAGCCATATGCACACTTTAGCATTGAATTTTTGTTTTATAATGGCATTAAAAAAACATTTTAAGAAGGATTGAGACAAAAATTACATAAATTAAATTTATTAAATATATCTTTATTTATATTTTTAAGGCAAAATCACTTTAATGCAATTCATTGAACACAAGCACAGCTGGGAAAATTGTGTTGTATATTAAAAGTAAGCACTCACAAGTCACAACAGCGGGGCCATCTTCCATTTATCAGATTCAGTGCATACAAATTCAGTGCTAAATGCTAAGCACAAATTATCAGCATTCTTTCTGGCATTCCTAAAAACAGACCAAATAAGTTTTTCATTGCCATGTTTGGCGGTGGTGGTTTTTTTTATTTTTTTTTTTTTATAGAAAGGTGTTGGTGCTTCTTAATTATGAGTATGTAATTTGCTTCATTTCCGCCAGGCCTATGCTTCAACTGAGACATCAAGACCAAATTAATATCACAACAAAAATATAGTTCATGTGAAATATTAACATCAGAATACTCATTACTATACTCTATTACTATTGATTAACATTCGTTTAAAATTACAAATTTATTATATATGAAATAAGATCTGTAAAATTTAGTAATTTCTAATCAATATCAGTTAATAATAAAGAAAGTTTTAAAATAGTGATTTGACAGCACTTCTGATAAATTATTTTCATTATTTTTCACATATATGTTTTTTTTTTTTTTTATCAAATTTGGTTACATAGAAAAAGTTGATTAAATTGCCCCACTTGATTATAAGTGTGAGAGTACACTTTAATACTTACTTCCGTTATGCTTTTTGAGACTAGTTTGGTATACTAATAATTTTGTCAACAAATTCCCTAAAAAATGTTTGTCATAAATGAAATAATTATGTGTCTGGCTTTCATTTATGTAACAAAAATGAAAGTAAAATAACTTAAGAATTAAATTATGAATTTAATAGACTAACTAAATTGTAATTGAACGAGTGTAAATTGGTGTGACATTTTTAAAAACTTTTTTTTCCACTCTCTTCAAATATATTTGTAAGTTTCAATATTTTTTATTTTATGAATATTTTTTTTTGAGAAGTTAAATAATTAATGTCACTTTTAGTCTATTAAATTTTACATTTTAATATATAATATTTTAAAATTTAATTTTGATACTTTAAATTATCTTTTAGTCATATTTTGATACACAATATTTTATAAAATTTATTTTGATATTTTAAATTATGTTTTAGTTAAAAAAACAAATATTTTGCTTATAAAACAAATAAAAAACAAATCAACCATTTTGAAATATATAAAAATATGATTAAAATTCAGTTTAAATTAAAAAATAAAACTTTTAAGACATCGTACAAATGAAAAAGTTAATGTAATTTCTAAGTTACATTAAGCCGAAAATAAATTCGTTGTTTGTTTTTTAAACTCAGACGAATATAATGAGTGATTTTTAAAATAACCGAACCAAACACGTAGCCTTAATAACGAGTGCAACCTGGTTGACATATCCGTAGACTAGTATGGATTCTTGAAGAAAGAACTTTATAAGCCTTTCGTGTTATAACAACAAAATCAGCAGCCTCTTTGACTTTTGACTTTTGACTTTTGAGAATCCGGATTGCCGCAGTTATTTTGTTTCTTTATCAATGGACCCTGACTTAAGAATCACAACTATTCAGTAGCACCAAGCCGCCGCTATCTTTCTCTTCAAGCTACACACAGCCTAAAGATTAATGTGATCCATTATCTAGTCTGAGGGTATTTTGGTCTGTTCAGATTTTTTCGGAGTCCGCCCACTAGGCCCAAATAAAATTAGTTTATTGTGTAGCATTTCAAAATAGCCCAATTATGTTTGAAGCGGTTGGAAATAAAAAACAAGCCCACTTCAAATTTTCTTTTTTATACACTCTATATTTTAGCCTTATCAATGGTTGTTTTTGAATCTTCAGCATGAATTTTGAGATAGTAAAAAATGAAATGAAAAACCTGAATAATGTTAATATATATATTATTTTGTAATTTAAAATTTTCATGGAAGTTATTTCCTTAACGGCTATTTCAAAGAAGTTATTTTCTTAACGGCAGTTTAAGGAAGTTATTTCCTTAACGACTATTTGGATAAGTTATTTTTCTTAACGGCTATATATTTTTACCTATATATACTTTTTCTAGGTATGAGATATGAGACACGGAAAAAAACAATTGTTATAAACTATTGTTATATTTTCTAAACAAGAGAAAAAACACTGGTGGTCAGAAGGTTCGGTGATCCTATCGTTGCATTCGATCGATCCAACGGGTTATCGTATCTTGGGAGAGAAGCGCAGAAAATACAAAACCTCCATTGCAGTGGGGGCATTTTCTATTTAAGGACAGCGTATAGCGTGCTTCAACCCAGACTACTTTTAAAACTCTCCTTTTATATTTATTGTCTATTTGTATTTATTGAATGTTTTATTAAAGCATTCTCTTATGATTTTATTCAATCACATAATGTGAAATTGATTTGTTACTGTATTCCTTGATTTCCTTTGTCTAGTGTAATTCTAATTACTAATTATTTCAACAAATAAAATTTTAAAGTTGATAATATGAGTGATCAAAACATCATTTAATTTTAATAAACTAAAGTGTACAAGTTAACAATTACCATAAAAAGTTATTGCCTGAATAAAAAAAAAAAAAAAAGTTATTGCCCAATAATTTGGATATTTTTTTTTGAAGTATAAAGAGCGAGTCTATTTAATAAAAGATTAATTTATTATTGTTAACGATAATGAGTAGTGACCATAAAAATCAGACAAAAAAACCAGATAGCTCGACTGAAATTAAAACCAGAGAACCAATCAATGTATTTTAGTTCGATAGACCCAAAAAGTAAAACACGATAAACACACTCCAAATTCCAGACACTAGACAGCGAGCTTAAACGCTTGTGGCTGGCTACTGGCTAGTGTTTACTTGTCTCACATACCAACATATCTCTTCGTAAAAATTCTAATAGGAGGAGAATCTGATTAAGGATAAGGGAGTGAGCTTAATTTGTGGTTCACATTTTATATTAGAGATAATCTATTTCATATGTATGTGAGTTAGAATTTTTTCATTTAGTCCTGAGTTTCTCAAATATTGTTGGTGATTTCATTACCACGATGTATATCTCTCACTGCTGAGAAAATCTATTAATATAAAAAAAATATATAATAAAGTTAGCTTAAATTACTATACTCATTTTATATGATGGGAAATGCATTGGTAGAAAAAATATTAAAATTTTATACAACAAAGAAATTGGAGAGAGAATGAGAACGTGCAAGATAAGATAGTTGATATAATACAAAAAATCTAAAAAGAGTGTTACAAAAAATATGATACAATTTCATTAATTATAATTTGTACGTGCTTTACTTGGACTGAGCTGTATTCAAGAAAAGTTTAAAAAGAAGACACACTCCAAATACTGTCCCTTTCCAATCTAGATACAGCACTAGGCTGATTAAGATGTATGCAATAATTCAAGTCATGCACGTAACCACCAACATCGTTTTAGAAAGGACAAAACTTACAAATAGCTATTTAAATTTTTTATTATTTTTTTAATTAAAAAAAATATTCTCCTCCCAAATCTATATAATGAAACTTTGTATTAAAAATTATGAAGATAAATTTCTAACTTTGATTATAAAAGAAAACCATAATTTTTTTAAGAATGATATCTAAAATTTGTGTATGTGCTTTAAAATAAATTTATTTCACCATATTCGCAATATAAGTATGTTTTTGTTTCTTAATTTATGTTTACTTTGATTGATGTGGATTTACCTTCTAGAATAGTGGCGAGCTATTTACAGGTAGGGGAGCCATGTCTCCAAAAAAATAAAAATAAAAATAAATAAATATATATATATATATATATATATATTTAAAAAATAGATACAAGTATGTTTTATGTATGATACTTTCAATAATTGTGAGTATCATTAAATTATTAATGTCTTAAAAAAATGGTTAAGATTTACCATTGTTTTGGGTTCCATTCCTCTAGAATTATTATATCCGTTTAATTTATTATATTACATACTGTAATAACTCAGACTTTTAAAATTAAAGGTTATTAATTTGAATGGTTGGTTTGCAATGCACATCCTAATCCTATAGTTTATTTAGAAAATTGAAACTGTAGAAGATCCTTATCCCTATGCTTCATTTTCGCTCTCTACTCTCTAGCTAGTGATGGATTGACTGTAGTATTTTGGATTCTATTGGCAAATAGTAGTAGTCTATATCAGTAGATCATGGCCTCTAATATGTTATATTGTATTAATATTTAATAGACTTGTATAATATAATTAACAGATCTTTTGAATTTATTGGGCTAAAGCCCAATATGGCCAGCCTAGTTTGTCTAGGTCAGTCATTATTTTTTGTCGTGGACCGAGCCAAAAAAATAATGTCAGTTCAGAACTTATAAAGTAGACACCGACACATATAATTTTAGTTTAATAGGTGCTTTTTTTAATATAATAAATATTTTTAATCAAACTATTTTGTTTTTAATTGTTTAAATAAAACTTAATTCTAATAAAAATGTATTATTTTAAAATTATTTATTATTTTTAATAGACTTAAATACTTTTTAGTTCTTTCAATTTAATTTTTTATTTTATTATTCGTCTTTGCAATGTTTTTATGCTTTTAGTTTTTGAAAATTATATTTATTTAGTTTTACACTCTTTGAATATTTTAGATAGCATTTTTTTTCTACTTTTAAGAGGGTTGTCGAAAACACTTTAAGCACCAAAAATATAACAAATATAATTTGTAAGGTCTAGCCAAAAATTGCGAAAAACAAAAAAAGACTAAATGAACTAAAAAGGTATTTAAACATTTTTAATTACGTTGATTTCATTTGCATTTTGAAACATTTGTGCTCTAATTTTTTGTATGTTGTGCAAGTGTAAGAGGATTACAAGTCATGTTGATCACATTACAGATTGGGTGGATTTGTTTCGAGCAAAAAAGTAATAATTAAACTAGTAAAAATTAATCAAACTATGTTTGTGGAAAACATTTATTTTTTAATTAACATTAACTAATCTAAAACAAGTAATGGCGATTGCCTTCCAGATTGGATTGATTAGTTTTGAGAAAAAAAAGTAGTCAAACCAACCAGTAAAATTTTATCTTTTACTACTAACATGAACTAATCTAAAACAATAGTAGTTGGCAAGTTGGGTCATAGTTTATGCACATTATAAATAGTGCTCCAAATGAGCACTTGTTTGTGCCAAAGCTCTCCACTGAATTATTCAACCAGTTTTATACACACAAATGTATAATATATATTTTTTTAATTGATAGAGATTAATTTGTTAATTTTTATTAACGTATTTTTTTATTATTTCTTTTATCATTCAACTTACCTGGTATCTCCTACACATATATGTATAATATATATATTTTTTTAATTAAGTAAAATTTCATGGAAACCAACCTGGCTGTCTGAGGTGATATATATAAGAGATCTCGGACCATGTTTAGATTGAATGGTTCTTTGAGAATTTTGCTACTCTAGTGGAACATATGCGAGGAAAAAGGTGCTGTTGTACTTGCTACTTACACAAACTCTAATTAATGCTTAAGTCAGGAAAGATTTTAATTCACAGAATAATAATATACGTGGAAAGAAGACACTTGCAAGTTGCAAGAAAAAAATAACCCTATATTTATATATAGGTAATTAAGTGTGGTAGAAAATACCCTTAGTACCAATTAAAACCTATTTCTTGGTATGAAAGATGGAAAAGTCATAGGATATTTACTACTACTTCCAAAATCAATGACAGAGTGGATTCTGTTTAGATCTTTAAAGATATTGGCGTGACAAAGTATAATGAGAGGTGACAAATATAGTGTTTGGAAACTTTTAAGAAAATGCTATCTCTTGGATATAATTAGATTATTTTTGCAAAGCATGCAAACGTTACGTCATAAAACTAGATATTACTTAAAAATCTATTTCAGAACGTAAATACAACAAACTAATAATCAAAACATGACAACCCTCACTCTTTTTACGTTTATGTAGGGAAATCCTATTTAATACGAAAATTAATTTCCACGACCGTGTTTTTTTTTTTTTTTTTTTTTTCAAAACTCATTGATATATTTTTATTTTTTGAATTAAGATTTATTTTTAAAAAAGCTCATCGGTTAGCGTTGGCTTTCGTACTTTTCGTGCTTTGTTTTCTTCGTCATCAATAGCATCGCTCGTATATGTATAATATCCTGCATGTGCATTCCTCCCCACCAAGTACCATATATGTTACACTGTTTATAAATGATATCGCTTGAACTTGTTAGGATCTTTAACATGGTCCCTACTAGTAATTATTTCAAAATTTATATTTAGCGTAATTTTAATTATTTGTCAGTGTAACTATATTTACACTATATGCATTATTTTTGTAGTTTTACATATGAAAAAGATATGTGTAAAAAACAGCTTGATTTCTTTAAAGTAAATGAATTTAATTTGTTTAATTCGAGTTGAAAGTAAGATGTGAATACTATTTAAGATAACATAAAGATGAATATGCGTGGAGTCTCTGATAATATAATCCACTCCACCACCACCCTGTGAAAGCTAGAACAAAATCTCCCAAACTTTTCTCTCCAAAACCGCCCTTATCTCCACTCATCAACCAAGGACATCCCTCAATAAAAAGGTTCTTTCTCTCACACTCACTCACTTTTGTTTTTTGTTTTTAATCTAATCTAATGTCCCCACTTTCTCATTATAAATTAATTAATCATCTTTCTAACTATTATCTGTCTGTTTCCCCATAGTTTAAAGTCTTCAAGACCTGTTTATTGAGATGTGATTTCCATTTTTTATAATATAACTGGTATCTTTTAGGTTTATTAACAGATATCTCAATAGTAATAGAATAGTTTTTTTTTTGTGATATATTATTTAGTATAAAATCACTGTTAACTAATTAGACATCACTACGAAGATGATTTTTAAAGTGTTCACTACAAAAGTAAATAATTCTTAATTATATATTTTTTATAACCAGGAGGTATATGAGGATTTTAGAGTTCGTTTAGGCAAATTTATTCATAAACACTTCTAGTATAAGAAGAAGAAAAAAAAAGAGTTTGAATTCTCCGTAAACTAAAATTAACATATGTATTAAACAAACTTACTTATCAGTAAATAAACATATCTTGCAACTAATATTTAAAGTTTGGTTGGTGAATAAATAGATGAAGAGACGGGAGGGGGATGTTTGAAATTGACAATGTTGTGGTAAAAGAGTAAAACCATGTGCGATTGGAGCGGTTTGGGTCCATTGAGAGTTGCATTGCATGCTCTGAAATCTGCTCTGCCAAGGTTCCGTTTGGTTTGAAAGAAAGACATAACAAAACATAACATAACCTGGCCAAGTGCCAAGTGGTCTTCTCCACACCCTTCCTCGAATGTCCTTTTCTCTTCACCATCCGTTTAATACTCTGTTGTCGTGTTCCTACCACCTTTTCTAACAGAAAACTCTCATCACTTACTTCTCTGTACTTCTAAATCTTTTTTTGCATCTACTCAGGATTTCATTTCATCCGTCATCGATCCCTTTTTCTTTTTTTCATTTCATTCTTTCTTTTGTACTTTACCATTCTTATTTTCCTAATTATTTATTTATGTTTCTATGTGGTAAATATTTTGAAATGCACTACAACTAAAATAAAAATATATAAAATTAATATACAAATTAAGAAGTTTGTTATGAATTCAAATAGTGAATCTTGAAGTCTGTTAGTAAATACTAAATACACCAATATTTTATACATGTTAAGACACGATCTTTAAAAACATTTCACGTGGAATATTTGATACAAATTATGACATGATCTTTAAAAACAACGCACGTGGAATATTTGATACATATTAAGACATGATTTTTATATTTAGTAAATATGACAATTACATAAATATATTAATCCATATTTATAATTATTTTAAAATGAATTCTTCGTCCAATATTTTTCTTTTTGCAACTAAACTTTTGTGTTTTTCTGCTTTTATTTGGCTTCTTTAAATATATATATATATATATATATATATATATATATATTTTTTTTTTTTAATTTTACAGTCTAAATATCGTAAGTTTGACATTTAATTATAATATGAATTACTCCTTTTTTTTTTTTAAGATGAACTACTTAGTTTTGGGTCACCTCTGGTGGTAATATTGGTGTGAAATATAATTAGTTTTGTTAGAATAATCTTGTCAAGAAATTTGATGGATCACTCTTTTCCTTTTTATTTTTTTTCATTGATAAAACTCAATTTTTAGATTTTGTCAACTGTATTGTACATGATTTTTTTTTGGCTTTTCCATGATTTTCATAATAAATACAACTGATTTTTTTTTTTCTATTTTAACTTTCAAGTTTTGTCATCAGTACACTGTCAAACTGACATACTAATTAATAAAATCAAACTTTTGACTTTTAATAACATTAAATATTTTTTATATTTTAAGTTATACTTTGATAATCAATATTCAGTGAGACTCAAATTATAAATAAAAAGAAATACTTGGTAGATACTAACCTAACATATCATCACAATCACTCAGAATTTTGTAACTAATATAATAAAATAGAAATAAAAAAAACCAAATTCTATTTTTAACTAATATTCTTTCTAAAATTTCACAAAATTGCATTAAATACATAAAAGATTCAAATTTAAAAAAATTATTTGAATTTCAAAATAATATTTTTTTATTATTGATTTTATTTTAAATAATAATTTAATTACGATAAATAAAACATGTTGATTCTAAGTAATTCAACATTTTCTAAGGTTTATAATTTAAATTTTAAAATTCAATTTTAACTAATAAGTTATACTAAAACATGAAAATTCAGTATACTTTTAAAGAAAAAAATTACTTTACGTCTTAGAATTATAAAGTTATTATTTAAAAATAAAATTAAAAATCCATAGTAAAATTATTATTTAAAATAAAATAAATTACTTTATCTTACACCACTGAAATATATTATTTTTAAATTTTAATAACAATCTGTATGTATTTTAATTTTCAATCCAAAATTTATTCAATAATAAAAAAAAATAAATGCACAGGAAAAAGATCAAGTAAAAATATAAAGAATATCAATTATTCTTAGAGAATATGATTTATTTTATTAATTATAAATTTTTTATTCATTGTGCCTAAAAATAATATATTAGATTAATGATTACTTAAGTGTTTCTTATAGACAAAATCAAAATTTTGACTTTTAATAACATTAAATAGTCTTAACAATAGTTTTACGACAGTTTCTGAAAAAATAATTTACATTAAAACTTTTAATCCTTATTCTTGCAAAAGAATTTTAAATTCTGGGCATGAATGTTCTTGAATCTTGTTTGGATTACTGAATTTATGTGGAAAGTAACCATTTAAATTTGACAAGTAATAGAGGATATGGATTGTAAATGGTATTGGGTTCTAATTTATTCTCCGATTAAAACATCCCAAGTACTATATATAAGAGATGATAAAATGAATGATTCAACTCATTGTGTGAAAATAAAGTAACCCATATTTTATATGGATGAACCTTATTTTTTGTGATAGAACATATTGATTTCTTTTAATATATATTTACATGAATTAAAAAAAAAAATCTGAATAGTACAGGTCTTGTTGAATTCATATTTATTTTTATTATTTTAATATGATTCGACGGTTCAGTCCATAATGACATAATTTTATTTGTATCAATATTTTTCAAGTATAATCTAATCCAACCCGATGAATCATCTTGTACTGTGTATGATTTATTTTCCTCTTGTATGACTCCCATAGTATATTTTTATTTTATTTTAAGTTCTGTAACCAGTACCATGACTGACACACTAATTAACAAAACCAAAGTCATTAAATACTACAGTACTTTTTTTTTACTTTTAATAACATTAAATAGTCTTAACATTAGTTTTACGTCATTTCCTGAAAAAAAACAATTTACATTTAAACTTTTAACCCTTATTCTTCCAAAAGACAATTTTAAATTAAGACATAAAAATGTTAGCTGAACAGGATCTGTTAGTGTTTTTTTTTTTTTACAGAAAAGGATCGGTTATAAACTTCTCAAAATATATAATCTATTTTCACGGATAAAAAAAATCCAAAAAAAATAAAATATAAAACAGGGTACTGCTAAAATGATTGAATGTTGGTTATTAAGGTGTGGTATGAACTGAAGTAATCATATTTATAAACTTGAAATTAAAACGGATATATCGTACGGCGAGAAATAAACATTCACTTTGCATGTTACATTAAAAAAAAAAAAAAAAAAAAAATAGAAACAGACATGAAATTGTTTTGGGCAGATTGAATTTTATGTTGACGTTTAATGATTGATTTTCAATTTAATATAATATTTAGGATGGCAGCAGCACCATGGTTCATTGATTCCTGATTTCTATGTAGTTGAGTTGAGTGAAGTGAACTGTTTGGGTTCGGTTCTGAACCATGTCGAAGTTGCAGACGTTATAAAAGCAACCTTTCGCTCTTATATCTCCCATACCAATTCATCTTTTTCTTTCCGCAATGGACTCATCTTCATCGTTTTCGAGCCTCCGCGCATACCTAAGCGCACTCTCCCACACCCCCATGCGCCTCGCCCAACGCGCTCTCTCCGTCTCCACCTCCTACGATGAGATGAGCCAGGTCCGCTCCCGCTCCGGCAACTCCATGCGCAAGACCCTCCGCTGCTTCGATCTCCTCAGCCTCGGCATCGGCGGAATGGTCGGCGCCGGCGTCTTCGTCACCACCGGCCACGCCACCGTCTACGCTGGCCCCGCCGTCCTCCTCTCCTACGCCATTGCCGGCTTCTGCGCCCTCCTCTCCGCCTTCTGCTACACCGAGTTCGCCGTGGACATGCCCGTCGCCGGCGGCGCCTTCAGCTACCTCCGCGTCACCTTCGGTCTGTCCCCCGTCCCGAGAAACACGAAACACGTGTTCTCAAATCAATCTCCACACGACACATACATTATTATCACTGTTTTATTTTTCAAAACTAAAAAAAAAACACTTATATGTAATAAATAGTAATTTATTGTTGGTTTCCCGTAACATTTTGTTTCTCACCTAGTACGACGACGTCGTTTTCGCAGGTGAATTTGCAGCATTTCTAACCGGCGCGAACCTCGTGGTGGACTACGTGCTTTCCAATGCCGCCGTTGCAAGAGGCCTAACGGCGTACCTTGGCACCACAATCGGAATCTCCTCCGCCAAATGGCGCCTCACGGTGCCTTCTCTTCCCAAAGGCTTCAACGAAATAGACATCGTCGCTGTCGCCGTCGTTTTGCTCATCACTCTCGTCATCTGCTACAGGTAATTGGATCCTAATGAAGCTTTTCGTTCTCAATCTCAAGTCTCTTAATTATTGGATTTGGTTTTGGTGTTAGCACGAGGGAGAGTTCGCTGGTGAACATGATTCTGACGGCGCTACACATATTGTTCATAGCGTTTGTGATAATGATGGGATTCTGGAAAGGGAGTTGGAAGAACTTTACCGAACCCGCTAACCCGCAAAACCCCTCCGGATTCTTCCCGCACGGTGCCGCCGGCGTCTTCAAAGGTGCCGCCGCCGTTTACTTGAGTTACATCGGTTACGATGCCGTTTCGACCATGGCAGAAGAAGTGAGGGACCCAGTCAAGGATATTCCGGTCGGCGTGTCGGGTTCCGTCGTTATCGTCACGGTTCTTTATTGTCTTATGGCCGCTTCCATGACCAAACTTCTCCCTTACGATATGGTTCGTTTTTTTTTTTAAACAAAAATCCTATTAAATTACAAGAATACAAGATTTAGTGTCTAAAAATAAGAGAGTACAATAAAATCTAATGTCTAATCGGTCGAGTTGTATGGCAGACAAAACTTGTAGTAAATATATCAAAGTGTCTGGTGGTTAAAAAAATGTTGTTGTTCTACGGATGCAGATAAATGAGGAAGCGCCGTTTTCGGCGGCGTTCGTAGGGAGATCGGACGGTTGGGGATGGGTGTCTCGAGTAATAGGCGTGGGGGCCAGTTTTGGGATACTGACGTCGCTGTTGGTGGCGATGCTGGGTCAGGCTCGTTATATGTGCGTTATCGGCCGCTCCAATGTGGTCCCCTCTTGGTTTGCCAGGGTCCACCCCAAGACATCTACCCCTGTCAACGCCTCCGCTTTTCTCGGTACTATTCCTTCTTCATAATCATACCTGTTGTGTTCTGTGGCCTGTGAGTCAGTTATGTTATGGGTGTTCATTGTGTGATTTTTAAAACATGGGGATGGGGATGGGGACCCACTTTCAACTACATTGCCTGAGGTGTCATCGCGGATGTTCTGTTCTGTTCTGTTATTAGATTATTGTTTTCTTCTTCTTTAAAATGGAGGAGGAGATTGACTCCATCCTTATCTTTAGCTACATGCATGCCATTGAAGTGGGTGGATCCATAACTGCCTATCACTAAGTGCGTTTCGATTTTGTTGACTCAATTGATATGAATGTCTGCTGTGTGCATTGGCATTGTGTGAATAACACTTTACTTCTTAAACAGATTCACATAGGTAATTGTGAACAAAGAAAGCCCGTTGTTTTTGCTTTGGTAGTATTATTTTTTATTTGAAAGTGGGTAGTTAGAAAAGATTTTCCCTTATGGGTGTCACATGTTCTCAAGCTTTGTGAGCCTATAACGTGGTTTCCCTAGAGTATTGTATAGTAATATATGGTCCCCTCTCCCTGTCCTTTACACGGACTAGCTAGATTGAAGTCACGCGTTGTTCAATGAACAGTATCTTCACTGGATATGGATGGAAGGACTATGACAACTGTGTTTTGCGGTTAGTTGTGTGGTTTAGGATGGAAAGATGTGAATCACTCACTCATGTAAAATAATACGTAGGCTTCTATCTATATGTGTGACTCCCATTAGAAGAATAAAAAAGCATTTCACATGGAAGAGATTCCGCCCCCACTATTGGATGAGAGTAATAATATATTCCTCTTGATTGGAATCATTGACTGATGAATGATTTTATGCTTTGTATTGTGGTGGTGCGTTTTGACTTGAAATGAATTTTTTTTGTTCAGGTATCTTCACAGCGGCAATAGCCCTTTTCACTGATCTTGATGTGCTCCTGAACCTGGTGTCAATTGGGACTCTGTTTGTGTTTTACATGGTGGCAAATGCGGTGATATATAGACGTTACGTGGCAATAGGGACAACGAATCCATGGCCTACAATGTCCTTCCTCTGCTCATTTTCAATAACGGCAATCATGTTCACCCTAATTTGGAAATTTGTACCCACAGGTGGGGCGAAGGCAGGGATGCTGAGTGTGAGTGGTGTTATTGGGATTGCAATATTACAAGTTTTCCATTGCATGGTCCCTCAAGTTCGAAAGCCAGAATTCTGGGGTGTCCCATTCATGCCGTGGATACCCTCAATATCAATCTTTCTTAATGTTTTTCTGTTGGGATCACTCGATGGGCCATCCTATCTTCGTTTTGGATTCTTTTCGGCTGTTGCGCTGCTTTTTTATCTCCTCTACAGTGTTCATTCCAGCTTTGATGCAAATAACAATGGAGGAGAAATCCACGTCGATACTAAACAAATTGATCAGGACCAGAGTTTCAAAGTCTAGCTATGTTTTTTTTTTAATTTTTTAAGTCAAGATCAACTCAACCTTTTTGGATGTGGGGGAGGGAGAATTATGTGGATTGCATATTAAATTAAATTAGAATAGCTTCCAACTTTTGTAGAAGTGGCGAATTGTATAGTTAGACAGACTGGCTTAGCTTGTGATCTCTTTTGTAAATTCTCTGCCTTATGTTTACCCTGTCAACTCTCACTTCTAACACCTAAACACAATTTCTCTTACTGTTTGTTTACTTTCATCACTTGATATATTTATCTATTTCTCTGTTGTTTTCTTTTGAATCCATCTCTTCCTTTCCTATCCCATTCATGATCATATACTAAAAAAATGAACTGTACTTTTAACAATTTTTTTTAATGCTAAATGGATTTTCTTCATCTTTATGAGTATAGTTAAAGATGTAAATATTTTGTAAAGAAAATAATGATAATAGTCTTTAGATCTAAAAATGTTAAGAGAAATGCTAACAAACAAATATACTTTTTTGAATATATTTTTAACTGTTAGTTAAAATTTATTGAAAATATGATTTTTGATAAATTTTAATTATTGATAAACGATGTGATATTAGTTACAGGGGAAAACATTACAGAGGGTATATTCATTTGAGGTTGTAAACTATGTCAATGGAATTTTTATTCGCAAGCTAAGATCACTATGCAATGACAACAAGCAGTCAATTTCAGAGGGAAAAGGGGCAATTAATATGACACAAAGTAGACATGATGTCACTCTAAAAGAAGAAAATGAAGGGGGGTATATAATGCTGCTATGTAATAATTGGTATTGATTCATTCATCATTAACGTAAATTTTGGAAATTAATTAAAAAGTATGGAGAATCCAAGGATTAACTTGCTGTGATTGTAATTTGATAAAGAAGAATCTGATTATGTGAAGTACGTTCATTTTGTGCTGTCACATCCTGTTGATCGTAGCAAGCATTAGTAAATCCAACTTTCTTGTTAGATGCATGGTAGATTTTGCATCTTTAGGCGTCCTTGCTTAAAGTGTTTTGTTTTCATCTCTAGGAATTTTTTAGACGAAATTCTACTAGAAATCCATATATGTTATTGGTGTCCTGCTTGGTCTTATTGAAGATGTCGCCATATTCTACTTTTTTTTTTTTTTATATGAAAAATATTCAATTATCGAGAGAAAGTTTTGTTTTCAGCTATAAAGGTTTTTTTTATTATTATTATCACCTATTTATAAATTAACATTTCAAAGACTTTTTTATGCTTAAAATATATTTTATTTCCACGTTCATTTTCTGAGAATATTATAACATTTTTGCTGCCAAAGATCACCTAAAGTCCACCGAAATAATAAAAAAAAGGGTCACGTGAAGTACTTAACTGGAAATACGGAATGCCACGGGGTAGGCACTAGTAGCTGAAAAACATTATATAATGTAAACTGAAAAACAAAAGAAACGAAAAAGCATAGACCAAAATCAAATAATCTTTTGGACACATTTGTATTTTTGAACTTTATTTTCTGCATCCCTAATGATATGTGACTCCCTCAATTATAGCTATAAACCAGAAGAATCTGTTTTTAATTACTATTCTCAAACCAGAAGAATCTTGCAGAATAAATAAGAAACGAAGTTGAATGAGGGATGCATATCATTAACGAGACGATCTATTGGTTCCTCTTAGCTTGTTTCATTCATCAAAAGATCCACTATAATTCTTCTGTCCAATTGTTTATTCCACATGCACCATCAATTTAATTAATTACCGCCCCACGGAATTTATAAATACGAATTTGTCAGTATACTGTGTGACCTTAAATATTAAGTTTCACAGTAGCAAATAACTAGTAAACCTCACATAACTGTTGAATTAAAAATAGTAATTAAGAAAAAAGTGTAACAGAAATCTACCAAATCATCACCACGCCCACGCCTTATCTAACTTTGCTGATGGTGGTTTTTAATTAATTGACAAAACAAGCATATGGACAAAATATTACGGGCCAATATGTTGGCACCATGTTTTTCTTTTGTATCTGAATTGAACCATCTTTGTCTGATCCACCATTTGTTTTGCTCTAAGTTGCCTTGTCTCTTTTTATTCTTTTTGGGTCCTAATTACTTTTCCCTTCTCCTCCATCCTCGATTTCCCTTTCTCTGGTCCATTCATTTTATGTGTGTTGGCCGGTGGCATCTTCTTTATTGTTATTTTTAATTTATTTTGAAGCTGCATTATTCATGTCTGCTATTCCATCCCACTGTAACTTCAACAATGAAAAGGAACAAAGTGTGGAGGAGGATATAAATGAAACTCATTAACTCTCTCTGCATCAAAAGAATAGAGGACAACTCTAATACCCAAAAAGAGTAATCCACATCAATATTCCATTCATTTGGAAGAAAGCAAGGGACTTTTTAGTTGATGTGAATTGTGAAGACTACTTACTAACTAGAAGTCTTGGGTTTGTGCGGATGTGAAGACTCTCATCTTTGTTTTTTTTTTCTGCAAATTCTTTTTCAATGGGCATGTCATCATTTTTAAATCAAAGTTGCGAATTCGATTTTCACATTGTATTTTAATAATTATTGATTAGATAATTAATTAAGTAGTTATGTTAATATTTAAAAATTAAAGAGAGTTAAAATTCAAATTATGTCAAAATTTACTTAATTTTTTTTTTTTTAAATTAACTATTTAAATCAAATGGTAAATTAAAAATAAAAAAGATAATTATGTCATTAGTAAAAAAATTATTTAAGTCCATGTTAAAGATAATGGTAAAAGAACTTGGCTAAACGTTCCACTATAGATCAGTCATGAGAGTCAATTATTGATTAATTAGTTCGTATGACCGGCTTATAATGAAAAAAATTAAAATATTTATTATATATAAATTTTAAATTTATAAAATTTTATTTAATTAATTTTTAATATTATTAAAAATTATTTAATTTATTATTCCTTTATATTTTAACATCTCCAATTATTAGTTGTAATTTTTTTTATATATTTCACTTTTTATTTTATAAATCACTCTATTTATTTTAATTTTATTCGAAATACTAAATTTTTGTTGAGAACACAAGAAATAATAAATAAATATATGATAATAAATAAAATTTATGTGAAATATTTATATATATAAATGTTTCAAAATAATTATTGATTAGATCATTAACTCAATGGTTATACTAATATTTAAAAATTAAAGAAAACTAGATTCAAATTCTAACTTTACTAAAATTTATTTAATTTTTTATTTAAATTAACTATTTAAATCAAAGGGTAATTATATCATTAATAAAAAAATTATTTAAGGATCAAAATTGTTTAATTTTAAAACTAGAGGATAAAAATTTACAGTTTAATCTTTTTTTTTTTTTATATACTCTTTTTGTATAAAAAATAGTGTTGTTATCTTATTCAAACTTTTATTCGTCTTTGAGAAACTAATTCTTTCTGTTAAATCCAATGCTGGTAAATATCAAAATATGTGTTTAGTTTCCAAATTATGTGAGATTTAATTTTTTTTTAATCTTTAAATTATTGTTTGACCGATTTTCTTTCTCATAGTATTTTTTTGCTTTTTTTTCGTTAAATGATAATGTATTGTTTCAAATGAATTATATGTATTATAAAAATATATTTTTTAAAAATTTATTAATTTATTTTAAAAAATATTTTTTAATATTATTTTGACACATGTTACCCATATAAGATGACACATCATCATCTAACAATCTCCCAAATAATAAACAATATGAACAAAAAATAAAAACAGAAACATACTCTAAAAACAAATACCAGTCAAACAATATTAAAAAAAAAAAAACAAAATCTCGAATAATTGAGATATTTTATCCTTAATTAAATAGTAAAGCCTGTGTCTAGTAAAGTGACATGTATAACCGGACTTTACTTGAGTGAGCATCCTTGAGATAAGATCGATGGTCATTCAAGTTTTTTGGGATGAGTTTTGGATACACAGTGTTCAAAGCATATGAAAACAGTCAATGGACATGGATTCCCATATCGCATCACAATTGGTCGTTTCCACTACTTGGATTCTAATTTGCAATGTCAAATTGAATTAAAGGACAAAGTTCAACGCCGAAAGTCAGTCTTGTAATGAACATATGAAAAGCAGATATATTGTATTTTTTCATTGGATATACTATTGTCCGTTCACGAAAGCACTTGACCTCACTGTTTTTTTTTTTTTAGTTTACCCTTCTTATTAATTAATATTCTACTTAACGTAACGTGTCTACTTCAAGTGATGGAAATTCAATAAGTTCCATTCCATTCCAATACATACTGCACTGCACTTGTGTTGATTCTCCTACTCTACAGTTGTGATTTCAAGTCCTTTTCTTTCTTTATTTTAAAAGATTTCTTTCTGCCCTCATGCAACATGTGAAGACAAAGTTGTCAAGTAGTAGGACCAGCTGAAATAATGATCTTATAAAAAAAACCAATCAGAGAATTATAACTCACTCAGTATATATAAATATATTAATTTCTCACCTCAAGTTGCAGCCAACATGTCTTTTATTATTTTTTTGCGTTTCTGTAAAGTACATCACAAAAGGAGGTTGAGAGAGAAAGAGAGAGATCTTCTTCTGATGGGGTTGGGTATCTCGTATTTGTTTTGTTTCTTTGCTTCGGCTTTTAGTTAGTTAAGATATGAAAAGACTTTGGATCTAAATGGAATTCAAAGCAAGTTCTTGCGATGACTGTGAGAATTAAACCAAGTACTACTACTTGATCAGGCTCACTGACACAATATGGGTTGGGTTGGTTCACTTGTCTACTCAACTTTGTGAGGTCCACACACCACACACTTCATTTTATTGCACAGATATCTCTTTTTCCTGTTTCCATTTGTCACTTTGCCAAAAAATTATGAAGCTATCGTGTCGAATATCAAAGGATATCAATTAGTGCATAAAATATGTGAATCATTGGCTAACCATAATATTTTTTTTTCTCTCTTAATCAAATAGAAGAAATGAAGAATGTCAATGATGAGGTGAGATAAAAAGTTCTATTGGGTGCATCCCATCCCATGTTTTATGATAGATTTTGGTTTGATTTCATTTTCTATTAGTTTATGAATGTAGAAAGCAGAATATCATTATTTGTGCAATCGAGTATAAAAAGAGAACAAACATTCTGAACTCAGTTTAGCCGCCATATTAGTATTCTTTTAAGCAAAAAATTATTGAAAAACATTAAACACAGTACAAGAAGTATTTTAATCTAAATACAAGATTGTCGTACACCAATAATAATAATAATAATAAAACATTTGAGTGTTTTCTGTGTTGGCCTTAAATCATATCCACGATCTAACCTTTCATACCACCATCGAAGTCAAAAGGAATACCCTGATTAACTTTTGTAATTACTGTGATTAGTGTCTGAGATGGAACTTGGAAGAGTCGGAGTAAAGCATTGTATCGTTTTGGGCTTAAGTAGTTAATTTATATGTGGGCTTTTTGAAATGCAATAAAGAGGTGCAAGAAGCAAGTTTAGAGTTTAGGAGGTGCAGAAGCTGAAATAGCCTTAAGGAAAAGGCCCAACCTTACCACAGGGCCCAAAATCGGGATCACACTATCTGAATGTGATCATCCCCAACTCTCAGCACATTGTTTCCCTTTGCTCTCTCTACAATGACATGAAAACGTTGAGAAGGTTTGAGAGATTTTGTGATTGTTATTATGGCACCCATATTAGGAAATTATCACTTATTTCTGAGGCCAAACCAAAGGTTGAAAATGTTGTTCACGTGGATCGTCTGTCAAATTTGCACTATCTTTTGCAGTTATGTGCGAAAACAAGATCATCCATGGGAGGAAGAGCATGCCATGCTCAGATTATTCGCATTGGATTGGAATTGGATGTACTAACGTCAAATATGCTGATTAACGTGTACTCCAAATGTTCCTTAGTTGACAGTGCTCGCAAAAAGTTCGATGAAATGCCACTGAAAAGCTTAGTTTCGTGGAACACGATGATTGGAGCACTTTCCCATATTGCAGAGGATCGGGAAGCTCTAACACTTTTAATTCAAATGCAAAGAGAGGGAACCCCATTCAATGAATTTACCATTTCCAGTGTTCTATGTAACTGTGCATTCAAATGTGCTATACTTGAGTGCATGCAGTTGCATGCTTTTTCAATTAAGGCTGCCATAGATTCAAATTGTTTTGTTGGAACTGCTTTACTCCATGTCTATGCTAAGTGCTCTTCAATAAAAGATGCAACTCAGATGTTTGAGAGTATGCCTGAAAAGAACGCTGTTACGTGGAGTTCAATGATGACAGGATATGTGCAAAATGGGTTGCATGAAGAGGCCTTGTTTCTTTTTCACAATGCTCATCAGTTGATGATGAGTTTCGAGCAGGACCCTTTTATGATGTCATCTGCTGTTAGTGCTTGTGCAGGCCTCGCAACTTTGATTGAAGGGAAACAAGTGCATGCCATGTCACATAAGTCTGGATTTGGTTCAAACATTTTTGTTGCTTCCTCCCTTATAGACATGTATGCCAAATGTGGCTGCATAAGAGAAGCTTACCTTGCGTTTCAAGGTGTTGTGGAGGTTAGGAGCATTGTTTTATGGAATGCAATGATTTCTGGGTTTGCTAGACATGCTTGTGCACCTGAGGCTATGATCTTATTTGAAAAAATGCAGCAAAGAGGCTTCTTTCCTGATGATGTAACATATGTATCTGTACTAAATGCATGTAGTCATATGGGTTTGCATGAAGAAGGACAGAAGTATTTTGATCTCATGGTAAGACAGCACAATCTTTCACCGAGTGTTCTTCACTACTCGTGTATGGTTGATATTCTTGGTCGAGCAGGACTGGTTCACAAGGCTTATGACTTGATAAAGAGAATGCCATTTAATGCAACTAGTTCTATGTGGGGTTCACTTCTTGCCTCTTGTAGAATTTATGGCAATATTGAGTTTGCTGAGATTGCTGCCAAGCATCTGTTTGAAATGGAGCCTAACAATGCAGGAAACCACATTTTGCTAGCAAATATATATGCAGCTAATAAAAAGTGGGACGAAGTTGCAAGAGCGAGGAAGTTTCTCAGGGAGAGTGATGTAAAGAAGGAGAGGGGTACAAGTTGGATTGAAATAAAGGATAAAATTCATTCATTTACTGTTGGTGAGAGAAATCATCCACAAATCAATGATATTTATGCTAAGTTGGATAATTTTGTGGTAGAGTTGAAGAAGCTGAATTACGATGTTGATACCAATAATGACCTGCACGATGTGGAAGAGAGCAGGAAACAGATGCTTTTAAGGCACCACAGTGAGAAGCTTGCTGTTACCTTTGGATTGATGTGTTTGCCTAGTGATATACCAATAAGGATTATTAAAAACCTCAGAATTTGTGGTGATTGCCACACTTTTATGAAACTTATGTCCAAGTTTACAGGCAGGGAGATTATTGTTCGAGATACAAACCGTTTTCACTACTTTAAGGATGGATTCTGTTCTTGTGGAGAGTTTTGGTGAAAAGTTCTGACATATATTTCTTTTTATTAACTCCAACTAACGCGAGTTTTATGTTTTACTTTCATTTCTGCATCCTTAAACCATATTTGTGAGACCAGGAGTGAGGTGTGGTGATTAAAGATGACTTTGGTTAAAGATGACTGTGGTGATTAAAGATGTTCTGTAGCACATTGGAACTTTTTTTCTGATGCAAATGGTTGATTTCAGTTTGTCGTTAAGTACGAAGGGAGAAGTCTGCGGTTCACGGCAATTTTGCTATAAAAAAAAACAGAAATTTTACTCTGCAGTTAAATTTTAACCTTACGAAATACAGTTTCATTTTTAACAATAAACTTTTATTTTATATTAATATTTTTTAATTAATAAAAAAAAAACCGTGGTTATAATTTCAACTATAGCCCGTGCAATTTTTTTTAATTGTAAGTAAGATAATACACACATGATGAGTAAATAAATATTGATTATATAGTAACTCCATGTTTAAATTGTAAAATCCTAAATTTTAAACTATAAAACAGGTTAAAACCTATAAACCTAAAATTATAAACTATAAATCCTGAACCATCAACAATGGACTTGACCCTTAATCTGGATAAAAAACATAATAACACAATGAACTCCCTAAATTATAAACAAAATCCAAAATTATAAATTATAAAATTATCAACAAACTCCTAAAATCAATGATTCATGCTTATCACACTTATAATTTAATATATCCTCCAAGTTACACTTATAACTTTGATCCCTTAATAATTTAATTAAATATAATAATTTGTTTATATAATTTTTTTTTAAGAAAACATTAAATTTAGATAAAAATATATATATATATATATATATATATATACATTATAAAAAAATATTCTATAAAACTTAATAATTGATTAACACATTATATAAAATCAAAATCTATTTAATTGACAAATTATAATCTAACAAACAAAACAAGTATAATTATGCACGTTATTAAATAAAATTTAAATTATATCATCTAAATTTTAAATATTTGGAATTTAACCGTATGAATTATATTATAACATCCTCAGCTGATCGTTTGGACCTTTAGCTGAAGCTTAAATACAGATGCAATCCAAATTCAGCGTTTTGGACGATAGCGCGGCTCCTCGCTTCACACTACAAGGTCCAGTCCAAGAGGGGTTAAAAAATAGGGAGAAAGAGAAAAAGCCATTATATATACAGTGACTTCCTGATACTGTACAAATTAAAAAAGGGGATCGTTAGAAGCAGCAGATTGAGTGTGTATCAAAAGATCTCATTTTCATCATCTTGGCGGCAACATCTTCATGCTTATCGAAGCTCTTAAAAAATCTGCCACAATTAAACAACATACCCAGTAACCCTATTGTCAGAAAAATGCACGTTATAAACTTGTTTCGAGGTCTTCTTCTGAAATCTTTAATAGTGTAAAATTTTCTTGTGTGCTAAGTATAATACATACTACACAATAGCTTCCAGTATACACTATTATAATGCTCAGTCCGGAAAATTCAAGTCCGGTAAAAAAATACATACTACACAATAGCTTCCAGTATACACTATTATAATGCTCAGTGCTCAGTACAAGAAATTGCTTCTCCATCACAACTCACAAGCAATGATGTTTCCCAGTTGTCAGTGATAAACTTATTCATACAATTTTACAAACAGATAGAATATTAGAACAAATTATTGACCTTCAGAATTCCCAATTTGGCTAACAAACAGTTAAAAGGGAATAAAATGCTTCTTCCCATACATACATGTTAAGACTTAAGAGACAGCATACCTTCAACACAACCCCGTGTTACTAAAATCACTATGCTCTGCTACTTTAGCTGAAGCTTTCGAGGCAGGAGAACTACAAAAGAAAGCAGTTAGCCAGTTAGTGCTTAGTTTCAGACAACTAATATATTCAACTTCATAAATTTTAAGAGTTACCTTCTGCTATATTACAAAAACTTTGCGGAGGAAATATCGTCTCCGGCTCCATTTTCTGGGAAGAAACAATCAGAGACAGGCTATGCTTGCTGCAGAAAGCAACCAGACTCAATGTTTCAGGTAAATAGATAAGCCAAAATTTCAACGAATTTCTATCATCAAGCAATAAATATTAAATATCACCAGACCCCAGGAAGGAAGTTTAAGGCAATATATATTCTTGGTGCCAACTGCTTTCTGTCGTGAAAGCTTTTATTTAGTTTATTTTCCTTCTTTCAGTTTGAATAAAAAAAGGCCCACATAAACTACGAGGGGTTTCAAATCCCCGGACATCAAATTAAAAAAATGGTGCTATAAAACGGATAAGCTCCAAAAACTTGAACAGTCACATCACAAACCTTGCCCATGAAGGGATAAACTTATTATTTGGCAGGTCATCCTCCTCGTCTTCATCTTCATCATCTGAACCTCTATATGGAGAGATATCGTATGATTGCTCTTCAAGTGAGTCTTTTATGATCAAGTCATCATCTTTAGCGACTTTGATCAAACTGTCCATTACCTATAGAGATGTATATTTAAATCTTCAGATGTTTAAGAAATAGTAGTAATAATGTAATATTAATAGCATTTCAAAAGCTAAAATCACATTAAAAACATTGGTACTATTTGACTGACTAGAAAATAAGTATACCATGCATTGTTAGAAGAGCACTTATTTTCGTACAGTGGGAAAATATTACTCTTAGCCTTGACCAAAGTACTATGAAATCTTTCAAAATATGAATATTAACGACGACATAGAAGAGGGCCACAGAAAATAATATTACCTTTCCATTATTAGCACAAGCATTCACAGATTCCGAACATTCAGGACGCGGTTCTTTTGTTTTATCATTTGCCTTATCCCTCATGGCCAACGGTTCGGTTTCAGAAATTTTCTCCATATTGCAATCTTTTTTGTCTTGCACTGGCAAATTTTTATGATTTTCTCTTTCATCCATAATTTTCTTATTTTCTTGGGCTTCAGCCTAGACCAGACAGACCATGTGTTAGCATTTTCCTAAAAGGAGAGAGAGAGGGAAGGAAGGAAAATTATTTTACCGTAGCTCGGCGTTGTGTTTTTATCTCTTCCTTCTTGGCCTGTATCTTCTCAAGCTCTTGCTGCTGTTTCTTCATGTCATTAACACGCTTCCGTTTTCTTTCTTTCTCCTTTTTTTCTTCGTCTTCCCTCTGTCGCTTCTTTGCTGCCATTTGTGCCTCTTTTTTCGTTCGTTCTTCCTCTTTCTTCTTCTTCTGCAGCTCCAGCTCCAACCTTTCCCGCTCAAGTCGCAACACCTCCTTCTTCATCTTGCGCTCGTTCTCTTTTTTTTCAGCCATACGCTTGGCAGCCTCAGCTGCCTCCAGGGCCTTCACTTTGATGTCTCTCTTGCCTACATGTTCAAACGGTAAGGTTCAAATAATTATCAAAGTGAATGACTATTTGTATTACCATATCAAGAAGATAAATTTCAGTATCCAAGAAGGCAATGCTTATAATTGAAAATATCTATTTTAAAGTGACTCGGTAGTCCAGATCAGTTTACCGGTAACAACTGCTGCCGCTTGTTTTTGTTGAACTAATGGAATAAATGAAGAAACGTTGGATACAATATTGTTAATGGACCCTTGTTTCATACTATCTTTTCCAGATAACTTTGGCCTACTTGGCCTTTTGCGAACTGATTCAGCAGTCCTCTTGACACCATTCGCTCCAAGAGATATATTATGGTTCTCCTTCCCCTTTCTTGTGAATCTTTTCCTATTGCCATCCTGCTTGTCAAGCTTACCTTTTACCTTATTGCAAGTCCCACTGAAGTTAAACTCCGTGCTTAAAATATCTTCACGACCACCTGTTAATATATCATCTTGTAAAATTGATGTAGAGTGGTTTGCATTATCTACAATCTTAGCTAGTGGTTCTCTTATATTTGAGCCAGCCATGCCTTCGGAATCAATGCATCTTTGGAATGTACCAGCAATCTCATCCACATTTTCATTTTCTTCAGTAATGCAAGGAAGGTCTAGTTTTAAACTCTTACGCTTTCCTGAACTGCCTAGGTTCGAATTAATTCGTTCCCAGAGAGTTTGAACTGAAGAAGTGTACTGACCCATGTAATTTGGTTGGCAATCAGAAAGGGACCTTGGACTCCCGTCGCTTAGAGGAAGGGAAGTCCGTAAACCTAAGCCCTCCAGAAGCCCATTAGGTAAAGACTGATAGGACTCTGGTATGTTATGCAACTTATATGGGGTTAAAGAATTGCATAATGAAGAATGCATGAACCTAGATTTACCAAGGGATGTATAATCTATTGAGTTGCTTGGAAGATCCATCTCTTCCAAATCCATCTCTTCCAAATCCATTTGATCTCTAGCAATGCATGGTTGTGCATTATCTGCTTGCATAATGAACCCTTCAAGCTCTGGTATAGTCTCATCTGTACCAACCAAATCCAAGCATTGCATTCCTGGAGAAGCAGACATTACATCTGACAATTTAGCATTTCCTCCTGGATAAATTCTTATACTTGAGGTGCTTCTTTCAACGCAACTCGGATGTTCTGCACATTCTTGTCCACAACTAACCTGATGATCCCACGACTCCACCTTTTCATCCATGGTGCATTTCATCGTTGAGTCAATACTAAAACCTGATGGATTTCCCACTGCCAACAGAATGGTGTCTTCACTTCTGTCTCTTCCATCCAAAATACGTTTCTGCCAACAGGAAAACCATTTAAACAGTCTATTCAGAATGTTTTATCAAATGAAAAGGCAACTTTTACAGCTCTAAATTTACACACATCTATGTATCCACTTTCCTGCACAGTAAAATATTGCAAAATTTTCAGTTACAGGTGTAGTTCTGGCTAAATAAAAGTCTATACAACATATGTTAACACAGGCCACAATGGCACAATTATCACTTCAACATTTTCACTTCTCCGAATTATAAGTAGTTTTGACTATGCTCTTTGAACTAGTTTTCCTGGGAACATCACATAGACATTGATGGAAATCTTGTTGGAATTTTGAAGTTGAAATTCATAATTTTCATATCTCAAAACAGAAATTATATCTAAAATAGCTTTCAAAGGAGCCTGTGAGATCGAATAAAATAAATCTAGTTATGTCTATGCCAAAGCAACACAGCACGATAATTATGACAGTAATGTTCGAAGATGTTAACCAAGACTCTCTTAACATACAATTTGATATTGATTTTTTTTATACCAACTCCACTAGTGCAAGGTGTACAGAAAATTCATATTTAATATTTAAACCTGAAGAAAGAAATCTTACGCAGACTAATCTTAATATTTTCAGAATGTAAAACAAAATATTACGTACCTCTTTTCTCACTTTAAGTGAAGAGTCTTCCATTGTTTGGCATTCCCCGTTGTATTGCATTTCATCCGTTGCGATGTTACTAATATATTGATGTCCTATATCATCCTCTAGATCAGATGGCAAATGTTGAACTTCCAGGGCAACCTCCCGGCTGTCTTCTTCAATACTCAAGCTTCTACTTACGGGCCTTGGATCAATAGAATCACATGGCTTTTCCAAGAGGTTTGAAGAGGCAGGTTGAAATCTCTCTGTTTCAATTTCAACCTTCCTTCTTTTATGCTGAGGACATGAATGCTCCACATCATAAGTGAATCTTTCGGTGGAACTTCTGAAAATCTGGAAATCAGTTGAAAAACCAGAAATTTTTCCATCACTGAGCAATGTCTTCTGCAACACGTCACCATCTTGACACGAGGTAATGCTATTGGGGGCCTCCTGTGCTAAACCAACATTCACATCATCCATAGGAGCAGAAAATGGGAACCCACCAGTGAAATTTGTAACATTTTCATCTGTGGATTTATGCGGATCATTTCCAATAACTGCTTCAGGAGAAGAATCTGCCAACTTAGCACTACTTTCAACATTTTTTAGTTTACTGTTTACTGAAACAAATTTGGTTGGCATGACTTCTTTTGACAAACTTCTTGATGAATTATCACCAGCAACTTGTGAAGGACTTGAATGATTCATCGAAGAAGAAGTAAGGATACAGAATTCATTCTGAGCCATAGGTATCTCTTTGTTTGGTGACACGGCACTTAGTGTTGCCCTAGCTTTATCTTCCTCCTTGCTGTGGCTTGCACAATATTCCATATGAGGCTCCTCTTCTCTTACCGGTACTTCCTGCATTTGCAGCGAAGGCATCTCCCCAGAAGAGTTGCGCTTACTTTGGCACACAGGAGAAGCTTCCTCTTCCAGTAAATTTATAGGTTCCAATGAGTTCAGAGGTTCTTCTTCTGGTGAAACTCCCTGTTGCCCCTCTTTCAAATCAAGACTGCAAATTCCACTCATACTTGTCTCTTCTACATCATCAAAATCAAGCTGCTTAGGCATCACAGACGTGATAAAATCAGAGGGCGGCTTCAACACTGATACATTCTGCCCAACCTTAGGGATAACACAAGAAGGGTCTTTTTCAACTAATCCATCAAAGACAGCATCAACTTCGCCAACAATTGCAGCAGATTTGTGCTCAACGTTATCAGTGGGAAGGGCACCAGATGGTTTGTTTTCTTGGGCATCCAAGACTTTCTCATCCAACGCTGCTTCAACATACACTGATTCTGCATGTAAAGACCCGCCATATAAATTGGAAGAACTCACTGGCCTTAATGATCCTTCGTTTGCACAAGTAGTCACAGCCCTCGTATTTCCAGAAGCAGCTAGTACTGCAACGTTCTCCTTCTCTGCAGAAATCCTGCCAATTTCTATATCTAAATTGGAATGCTTTGGACTTGAAGATAACCTTCTAGCATCCAGTTTGGTAGGCTGTACATTCCAAGACTTCTTACCAGCATATTCAGAGCAGGTAGCACTTTGCTCACAGAAATTGGATCTTGAAGACTTCAATACTTTTTCAATCTTTTCAGAACCACTTCTACTCAAACGATCTTTTGTTATTACTGCAGAAAAGTCAGGATCCTTTTGACTACTGAAGGACCCAACAACAGACACCACAGGATCCTGCAAATTGTGTGAAATTAAAAGTTGAGGCAATGGCACTGGCTTATCAGTAGACTTTACAGAACCAGCAGTCATCAAAAGATCATGCCCTGGTGATGGGCTGAAACTTCTAAGTAATTTTATCATGCCGTGAATGTTACTGTCTTGTTTGTTGAGGCAGGAATTGCCATCTTTAACTGTATTCCTACCACTTTCATTATTACAATCAGAGGCTTTGCCTAAATCTGTCAGTTCAGCATGTGTAATCGGTTGCATAGGATCACAGAATTCAACTCCTTTGCCACTTCCCAAGGTGCTGTTGTCAAGCTTCAACAATTCACTGTTACATCTGGCCTGGGTAGAACTTCTAGATTTTGTTAATCTCTCATCGTACACACTTTTTCCAGCTTCCTTGCTCTGATACTCCCCTTTATTTGCTTTATTGACGCCACAACTTCCATTTGCAAAACAAGGTTGGTTGACTATCTCGAATGACTCATTCAAATTATTAGGCGGAGGACCATCTCCCTTCGCTACAGAAGGACTAGCAACATTCACAGAGTTGAATTTCTGGGATGAGCTTTTAGATCTTGTAATCCGTCCAGAATATTTAGTTACACCATCACATTTTTCCATTTCTTCCATGGAACAACTTTGGATGTTGGAATGAAAATCTTTGTTCAAAGAGTTGAAATTCTGGGATGAGCTTTTAGATCTTGTCATCCATCCACAGTAATTAGTTACACGATCACATGTTTCCATTACTTCCATGGAACAACTTTGGATTTTGGAATGAAAATCTTTGACCACATCGGACTCCATGGCATGTTCTGCCTCTTCTTGAGTTGTGGGTGCAGAACCTGTAACTGCACCAGCATTATCATCTTCTCCTGACAATCGTCTGGATGCTTTTGCACTATTACGTAGCTCCAGAGCCTTCTGCCTCGACTTGGACCTTTGCAACTTTCCGAGAGATGGAGCTGGGTCATGGTGACTGTCTGAGGCTCTTGCTTCAATCTGATTCTGAGGTGGTGATACAACTCCTGAATCCAATTCTGGAAGACCACTTGAGGCACATACAGCATAGTTGACAGAACTATCTGGCAAATTCGAAACCCCGTCTCCCGCATTACACTCCTTTTCTAAAGCACGACCTTCGTTATGCAAACCAATTGGATACTGAACACCATAGGACACAGCATCTAGATTGCTGTACACACCGGGGAAAGGAACACTATACTGTGGTTTCGAAATTAGAACTTCGGAAACGATATCATCTTTACTTAAACCTGCAGAGAGAGGATACATTATCACCAAATTAGGCTCATGCGGCATAACAATTACAATAGAATTGCTAATTAAAACTAGCTCCCTCAATAAGTGTGCAGACGCGAATTATCATTATAACAAAATGCGAAGCAAGAATCAAAGAGACCTGACACGGAAATCTGAATAGTCTTAAACCTAAGTCGTAATCGCGAGAGGGAGGGTTTGTTACCTTGTGGATCTGCGTGAAGGGAAGAATTGCAGAGCCATGGCGGAGGAGGAATTCCGTTGAGGCGGAGTTTGGGGAAAAGGTGTTGCTCCCAGAGATTGCACTGTTGTCGCGACTGGTCGATGATTCGCTTCTTTCGCTCGAAGATCTGCAGGACGTGCTGCTCCATCGCCGACATTTCTTTTCTCCTTCGCTTCACATCGGTGAAGTATAATATTTGGCGCTGTTAGGAAATTCAAATTTTGGGACTCATTCATTCATTCATTCACTCTCCCTTCGGATGTTTCAAACTCTGTTTGTTTGTGTTGCCACATGGATTGGGCTCATTTGGATTCTACCGTTGGTCCAACTTTATTTCAATCCGGCCCAGGTATTAATTGCTGGACTAACCTGACCCAAATGAAACCTATAGTCTCGTCAGCGGGGATACTTTATACTGTAATTTATTTATTTTACCTTACTATTACTTCCCTTGAGAATACATATATAAAAAATATTTTATTGAAGAGATTATAATTATAATTACTGATCTTGTCACCTAAAAATGGATTATATATTAAAATAAGAAAATATATTTTATCTAACATATGTTTATTTTTTTAATTAACTTAATTTTAAATTTGTCATCTTAAATCCAAAACCCAAAATATATATTTAAAGATATTTATTTATAGTTTAATGATTATGTATAGAGAGTATAGTTTTTTCAGATTATTAGTATATAACTTATATTTGTATGTTTTTATAATATTTAATTATACAAAAATAATTTTTTTTACGTTAAAATACTAATAAACGTGTTACTCATATTTTCAATGGTGTGTTTGTTTCTTAAGAAAGATTAGGAGTAAAAGTGGTAGAGAGTCAAAAGGAATTGAAAGTGGAAAAGGTGAGTGTTTAAAGAGGTGAAAGAGTGCTAAAAAAACGATAAAAGTCGATAAATCCATAATAAAGCATTCTCATCTCAAAAGTATGAGAAAAATAAGTAAAAATTATATTAAAAAAATTTTAATCTATTTTAATCTTTTTTTTTATTACTACTTTAATTCAAAATTTTAATCTCTCCTTTATCTATACCAACCAAATTCACTTTTATCTTTTTTTTTCATTCATTTTTATTTATTTCCATCACTACAATTTCACTCATTCACTCATTTTCATTAATTTCTATCAAACATAACCTAACTAACACTTCATATCCATCCAAAAAAAAAAGTAACACTTCATATAATCTGTCCTTGGGTAATTAATTCGAAATTGTTTGATTTATTTATTAAATAAAAAAAAAGTAATAACATGCACCACTCCTTAAAATAAAATATATTAAAATATTAAATCACTCTGAAAATATTCAATCTAATTTAATACAGTATACAATATTTTATGGTTCCAATAAATGTAGGATAAGTTTTGTTTTTTTTTTTTTCTTATGCCGTCAGTGTTATTATGAAACAAAATTACACGGTTAAATAATAAATAATTTTTAAGATCATTATTATAAAATTTAATCATTATACGTGACAATTTATGTTTGAATGAGAGTATAAAAATCAGTTCTCTATTATCTTTTTTTAATTATGATTTTTTTTTATCATTTTCTTCAATTTTAGAAGAGTTTAAATGAAAAATTAATATAAAAATAAAATTAGTTGATATATTTAATGGTATATGAAAATAATTATGGCATTCATGATGATCAGTTAATTATTTAATATAACTATATATAAAAATGTATGTAGACGTTTTCCTATCCCAGTAATGCAGGCAGGAATGAATCTACTTGAACAGGTGTGGGAAAGTTGCCCCACTAGATTTTTAATTTCTATGTAATAATTAAATATATAAAAATTATTTTTTAAAACAACATAATCGAGTTGAGATGGACATTCTACTAAGAGCATTAGCATGTTTGTTTGTGTTTTTTTTTTTTTTAATGAAATTTATCAATTATACATCATTTTTTTAACTAACAACTTTAATTATCAAATTCATTCAACGATAAACAACTCTTCATAGTTACTTCTAATGGATCAAAAAAAAAAATTATTATATTTTATTAATAATTTTTTATAAATTAACTAAAGTTTAAAAAAAACTAATATTATGTAAAAAGAAATGGACAATAAAAGAATATAAATAAAAATATAATTAAATTACATTTTTGTCAATAAAAAACATAAAAATAGCATAACCTAATATTAATATAATTAAAATGATAAAAATAACATGATATGAAAATTAAAGTACAAATAAAACTTACATAATTATAAAAAGTAATGTTATTTTTCAAATTTTAAATATATATTATTAAAATATTAATTAATTATTATATTAATTACTTTTTTTAAAATAAAAAAATTAAATCATCAGTGTTTGGAGAAGCAACGGGTACTTCTCAAATAATTAAAATTAATGCTTGCAATAAATCCTTAAAAAAAGTATCGATGCTTAGCTTGAAACATTCAACAAAAGTCCAACATTAAAAATGCTCTAAAAGTGACTACGAATATTTAGGCTGTCATGTTTTATCCACTATTGATATATATTCTATATCAGTATGATTAGTAAAAAAAAATTCAGTTGGTAAAATTGTCGGTTCAACATTTTGAATTTGGTTTGCATTTTAATGTCATTTGGTTAAATAATTATATTCATATTTTTTCTTGAAATTAAATTATTTCGTACAAATATAATGTTTAGCAAAAAAATAAAAAAATATTTTTACTTAGATTAAAATCTATTGCGCTTCTACATCAGCATTTATGGTAATTTGACGAATCGTTATTTTAATTATTAAAAAAAATATTTTATAATTTAATTTAATTTAAATATATTAAGTTTATTACAAAAAAAATTTAGATTTTTTGAATTGTTGTTTTAGTCCTAAATATTTTGGGTTGACCTCTATAGTACGTTGACCAATTATTGTTTTAATTATTTAAATTATTTTTCTTTGTCACCACCTTTAGTCAGCAAAAAAAACCAGAAAAAAAAAACATTTAGTCATGCATTAAAATAACAACATTAACAAATAACGTAACAAGCATATTCACAACCGGCTTAATTACTATTTTGTTACGTTAGTTTAAAATGTTATTTCATTCCACTATTTTTAAAAAAATTAATTTTATCTCGTTATTATTTTAAAATAATTGATTTTATTTTACTATTAAAAAAATTTAATTAATAATGGGATGAAATAAAAAAATTAATTAATAATGAGACAAGCTTAAATCTTTTAAAAATTATAAGATAAAATTAAGCATTTCAAATTAATAATGTAATGAAATTTAACATTTTAAAAATAGTGAAACAAAATTCAACATTTTAAATTAAAATTACGAACAAAATATTAATTAACCCTTGAAAATCTCATGTCATTCATTATATTTTATATTATTTCTAAAATTATTGGAATCAATAACTACGACACAAGAATTCTGAACTTTTTAGTATGCCTCTTAGTTTGAAGTTTAGTAGTAAACATGAACATTTTCTTATGTTTAAGTTAGATCATGGATTTGGGTTGATAATTTGTCAATTTATGATAGTATATATTTATAAATAAGGAACAATAAAAGTTAGAAATGTATCAGGGATATCCGTGTTACACTAAGTGATACCATATTTCGTCTCACTATTTGTTATATATCTATGTTACAAACACTAGTTATAGTCAAAAATAACTATATTTAGAGGTAATAGAAGTATACAAATCCTGTCAAAAAATAAAATTCACCACAATATAATCAATGTTCTTGTATGAGATCCAACTCCTATATACCTATCAAAAAGCTATACAGAAAGTCTATTTCAGCAAAACCAATAATGTAATTATGTACCCATAATGGAAATTCCAAGATTGAGACACCATTATGTGAATAAATAAATAAAAAAGATTTATCATATATCTTTATCCAACTTTACGCATAAAATAATACATCCTGCATCAATTTTTACAAATGAAATTCCTTGTTATTAAACATGATATCGTTTCTAATTTTCTAAATCAATCACACAATTACACATCACAACATTTTTCATCAAGCTTGCTTGTTATTGTTGACAAATTGAATAAAAGGATGAAATTATAAAAATGAGGAGAATGCTAATAGTAACAACATTCATTCACACACTTTTTTATAATAGGCTGAAATTGGTTAAAAATAGTAATTTTGATGAGTTTCACTTATAAATCATAAATCACGAAAGACACTGATTAAATAAGTTTAAGAAATTACTAAAATTTGTGATTTTAACAAATTTTAATCAATCAATAAAAGAATTTCGGTAAAAGAATATTGGAAAAAATTTAGTAACGTCCATCTATATATTATTCTCAATAGCTTTTGGATAGACGTGGATCCAATTAGAATGTGGATCAGGACTAAACACGTAATTGGCGTGATCCGAGACCCGATTTAGTGTGTATATATACACACGCTCACAAATTTTTAATCACAATTTCACCTCTCTCTTAGCATCAGTTTCGCAACCAAAACACTTTGAATTACATAACCAATACGAGTTTTCTTACCGGTCATGGAGATAATTTAGTGGTGATTTTTTTTCTTCTTATTCATACACGTGTTCTGTGATTTTAATTTCTTTTAAAAACTGATATCGAGTGTTGTGTCTTAAAAAAGAAAAAGAAAACACTTTTAACTATTACAAACACTCAAGATTTTCAACGGCGGTTAATTATTATTGTTATTATCATTGTTGTACTTGTAAATCTTAACCCTGTGGAAAAATTTGGCCAATCATTGACTATCAAATAATATTTCCCCTCCTCTTTTCAGTTTTATAAATTGAGATTTGTTCATAACATATGTTTTTGTTTTTATGATATATTTTAGCTATTAATTTTTTCTTGTTTAATGTATTTGTTTGATTCAAAGGTTGAAGCCGCGCCAAATGAAACAAAGGAGGTTGACCTGGAACTGCCTGGGACAAGTAGTTCAAAAGATGATCTACCACCATGTATTGCAATGGGATGTTCTCGTTATTTTTATTTTATTTTTAGCTAAACACCTGATAGTAAAATACAAGTTAAACGACATTAAAATTACCTATCTTACCATAAGAAATAACATAAAACTACCCCAATAGTAAATCCAATGGGATGTTCCTGTTGTTTTAGTTATGTGATAGTATCCAAAGCTAATCCAAAGTGCCTAGAGTGCAACAACTATGACTTGATTAGTTGCAAGTTTTAAGTGGATCTTACAAAGAAAATGTGGACAAGTTGGAACTAGTGTCTGTGTTTTTTTTTTTTTTTTTTCGATTAGAAGTTTATTGCTTAATTTTAATTCCCATTAGTTGTTGTCTATCCTCCATTGTCATTTCGATAGTAATTTGAATTGCAGCCCATTCTCTCTAAGGTGCTGATAATTATTATTAGCACATTTGAAAGATGAATCAATATTCAGAGTTTTTATTTACATTTTCTATTGCAATGCGTTCATTTCTTTCATCCGGCAAGTAGTCGCAGGTCCTTTATTATACAGTACAATTTATTTTGCAATGAATCATTTTCAATATTGGAAAAAAAATTATTAAATGTGAACAAATATTTATTGAAAATCTCACTCCAAGATTAATTATTACTACTCGTGTATATAAGTAATATTTTCACTCTTTTCTTTGATTCTTTTTATAAGTAATAATATATTTTTTTTGAATAAGAAAAAAATTATACTATTATTTTATTGTTAACTTTATCTATAATACACCCACTTTATTTAAATTAAATGATGTTTTCAGAATAAATTTTAAATTTATAATATAATTAAATATAATTATTACTTTTTTTTTGTCTTGATGAAAATTTATGTCATTTATAATCATAACAAGAGGTAGTATTTGAAAAGTGTTGGGCAACCTTTTCTCTTTAATACTCTTTGTTATTAGTGGATACTTTTTTAAAATAAATAAAAAATGGTGGATCTCACTTAAAAAAAAAAACAAAAAATGATTGATAAAACTTAGATAAAAACAAAAGTTAAGGTGGGTCTCACTTATAAATTAGGATAAAAAGTCAATAAATAAAATTCATTAAATAAATTTGTAACTTTTAAAAAATTATAACCAATAACAAAGTGTTACCGTCTTGGTTTATAAGAGTATCTTCAAGTACACTTGTTTGTTTGTTTATTTATTTATTTTTGTTAATAATTGGTTCTCACAATGTAATATTATAATCAAGCCATCTACATATATTTTGTTTCAATGATATGATTTTAATTAATCATTCAATGGCTCTCGTTAAATGATATTTAAATAATAATAATTTTTTTATCATAAGCAACCAACTGTTGTTTGTACAAAAAAACTCAAATGACACGTAAAAAAAAAATTGTGTCTAACTATAAGCAATTAGTGTTGATGATGCTCGTAATATATTATTTGTGTTTGTCAAAATTAAATAAAAATAAAAATATTTACAATAATTAATATAATATAATTAATTTTTGGTCAGAAATAATTAATATAATTATTTTTTTTGTGAGCAATAATTAATTATTTAATAAATTTTAAAAATATAATATATCATATCAATTAATTAATATTTTTACTTTAAAGTAAAACAATGCGGTAGTCACATTTAAACATTTAAAACTCAACTATAGCACTAACTCCACCAGATAAATGAATTAAAAAAAAAATCCATCAGGTCATAAATAAAGGGAAATTTAATAAATGTGGAAAAAGCACTTACTATGACTCACCGTTTCGCATGAAAATGGGAAAACGGATTGCCAAGAGAAGGAAAAACTCAGGGAGGAACGATACTTGGAGTTGGAATAACGTCTTTCTTTCATTCTTCATATTTTTGGCTAAATATCAATTTTCGTCTAACATGTTTTAGATTTTATTTGATTTGATCTTTTAAGTTTTAAAGTTTTAGTATGATCCTTTTATGTTTTTTAAACGAGTAAAAATGATAATTTATTGAAATAGTAAATGTTTTCACATAAAAAAAAATATTATTTTTAATTTTATAATAATTTATTTTACATTCAGAAACAAAATTTTAAATTAAAAATAAGTAAAAGAAAAGAAATTATGAAACACAAAAAATATTAATAAAAAATTAAAAACTAATAAACTAATCATGATTTTAAAATTTAAATTCTTATGTTAACAAAATAAAAATTAATAAACTAATTATTAATATTTATAAAAAAAAAAAAAATTGATACTGCATAAGTCCGGATTCTATGCAGCAGTGCAGCCCTTGCATCAAAAAATATATTAATTAATAATTTAATAAAAAATAATCAACTTATCGTAAATAAATGATAGTAATTATCTCACTTTAGAAAATAATTTTATTTTAATTCAATTATCAGTAACTTAGTATCTATACTTTATAAGTAAGCAGTATGACAGACAGGAGTAAAGAACTCTGATGATTGATTAAAAAAAATAAGATTTAAATAAATATATAACTTATTATATACTTGCATGTTTTTATTTACAAACCAAACTACCGTACTATTTTTACAATCAGTAAATAACTTTTCATTTTATTCTATAAAATAAATCTCTCACGTTCTTGACATGTGTAAATTGACTTATTAAATAGTAAACTAATAATACAAAAATATATTTAAATAACATGTTAGCAATATTATGGTCGGAAGAAGAGCTTGCAAGTTAGAAGTTTGTCTGAGATGCTGATTTTCTAAAAAGTTCCCTTCCTTTAATTTCTAACGTGAGAGCTACCAATATAGAAGTAAAAAGAAAAAAAAGGAATAAAAAACATTTAGTGTATGGCTGTTGGCCACAAAATCTTAATAATAATTGAAGTTTACACTTTCAGAAGTTAAACTATTTTTTTTATTATTATTATTCATGGAAGTTAATTAAACTATTCTTGAAACAACAATCATAGAGTTGAAAGTAGCATGTGCATCCATGGAGCATGGCTAAGGCCTAAAAATGTGGTTGGGAGACATAACAGTTCACTTCCAACTATTTTGCTCTTGAGAAGTTCAATATTCGGAAGACAGAGATATACACATATAGATTCCAGCTCAAGAATCACTTCTACATACAGTTATACTACTAAAAATATAATGAGATTTCAAAGACATTAGAGAAATTAAATTATATCCACAACTTCATCACCTACTGATATTGGAATGATTCAAGATATTAAGTTTCAACTGTGTACGAACGTATGGAATAAAATCAATCATCATCATGTTATTAATTATAAAATAAAATGCAATCATTGTCAAGCTTGTAGCTGGAAACTAACTTGAAAGGGACAAGAGACTTCCAAGTTCCAATGGCAATAATATATATGCAAATTCCTACCACTCAAAAATTTATGATACGAATGGGTTATGGGACAACCATAAAATATGGAGAATTTCTCATGTAACTTCATTGATATCTAGCAAAGCCAGACCGTGAAAACAAGAGCTCGAATAAAGACAATCATTCAACATAATTGACGATAGTGTTTTCTCCTCAATTAGAAGGCATCTATTGGATGTAATCACTACCAAAGTACTTCTCGACTCATCAACATTTGTGTAATATAGTTATCATTCCTCTTTTATTTCACGGTGCTTCAATGATTCTCTGGCATGTTTTTCCTCTAAAAGATTCATCACTCTATTTTATAACAAATGTTATGGGGACCCCTACGAACCTCATTCTCGAGTTTGCTAAGTGTTACTTTTTGTACAACTAAGCTATTATTTTAATTAGGACCCATTGTCACATGGACTAGTGTACAAGCATTTGTATTTAAAACAAAAACAAAAACATGATATGGGTGAAGCTTTGGATAAGAGGTTCCAACTCTCAAGTAAATTAAAGCATGAAGATATGTCTTCATTTGGAGTCAATTTGGTTGGTTGATGGATACCGTTAGATCAAATGGTAGCTCACAGCAATGCCAGCAAACAACATGTCTTCAAGAGCATTCTAGAAAACATAATTGGTCTACGAACTTAAAAGGGTACCAAATCTTTCAACTTTTTTTTTTTTTTTTCTAATCCATCAACAAGAGACTTATTCTCTAACGCTACCCTAAAATCTCTTTTTAAAACAACGTTACCCTAAAATCTTAATTAAATTAATACAAACCCACTTAAACTTAGAAACGTGATTTAGAATATAATCATACAGTGATACAGTCACCGCTCGCTAACTAATTAGTTTCAAGTGAATTCGATGTACAGAAAACTCCAGTAACGCACGCTTATTCAACGTCAAGGGGAAGGGATTATAACTAAACCACCACTTAACATATTTATAATGCAAGTATTGGTCAACTTTGAGAGAGGATCGCATCAGAAATTGAAGAGCTATGTACGTAGAAGTAGAACTATATTTATAAAGCATTATGCTACCACAAAGTGGAAGAATTTCTTTTTTATTAGTGGACAACAAACATTCATGTACATCCCGAAACTATATGAAAAAAAATGCATTATCTTAGTTTTGTTTTTTAAGCCATTCACACGGGTCAACCAGCAGCACCAACTTAGTAATTTCACAATATTTTCAATGTGATTGATTAAATTGAAGAAAACTCAGAATGTAGATAGTAGAAATAAATTCAGCGGTACAAAGATTTCATCGGGAAAAGAAACTAGAAGATGGAGTATTGCTAAGATTTGGAATTCGAATTGCTAGGGCATCGAATAAGTAACTGTGCGTGGATTGTGAAAGTATGTTATCTGTCCTTGTAGTCAGATGACAGCTTATTTATTATATCTGATTACCCCATATATAGTATAGTATAAGAGGTTAAAAAAAAAAAACAGAGTAAAGTTCCTAATAAATAGAGAGCCTAGTTTTAGATCTCAAAATCAAAACCTCCCTTCTCTAATAAATACTTTGGGTGAGGTGAGGAAAACCGTTCCCTCTTTAAAACCTTCACATGAATTCACCTTCTTTCCTTCAGTTCTAATATAAAATAAAATCTCCTCTACTAGCAATTATCACAGTCTTTTCTAACTACTAAGATTTCACTTAATCTACCCTACGTATCTTTTTCACAATTTTATTATTATAACATAAAGGTGAAGGTTAACGGCAGGTGAAATGTATAGTGTCAAGTAGACCCCGTTTGTCCTGGTCCAATATTAGACCTTATTTATCATTCATTGTTCCTAAAAAGATACAAAAGAATTTATGTGCACCAAAGTCAAAGAGATATGACAATAATAAATGCAATATTGGTTGTCATATGAAACAATGTAATTTTTTTCTCACACAATTTTTACCATCTAGAAAAATAAGATTTAAATCTTATTTTGTCACAACATTATAAAAGACTAATCTGTTAATTAAAAAACTTCAATACATATATCTCATACATAAATTTGATCAGATTTATAGAAACATAGTAATTCCAAAATACTTAATAATTTCTGCTTCCACTGTGTTCCCCTTGATTATTATATCTGTCATTTTTATGAGGCAGACACTGGTGAAAAAAGTACTGTTACATTCAGTTGTTGATGGGAGCATTGAATAACATTGAATTTTACAAACCTACAAAAATTAAATTCACCCATGAAAGCATTTACCAGACCCCATTTGTTTGTCATATTCTATTGCATCCTCTCACTCTCAGAGCCTTTGCTTTAAATACTCCCTTCTGATCAAATTTATTACAGGCACCAACCAAACCAAAACGCTTCCCAAATCCCCATAGAAACACAAACACAAACACCATCACATTCACATCCTCACTCCTCACCGATAGATCCAATGGGAAAGAAATCTTTGAAGTTACCCTCTCTTTTCAAAACCAAAGAAACACCAAGAAAGCATCATCATCCTAATCATCCATGGCAATTGATGCCATCTTGTGGCCACTCAAAGACTCTATCTTTCAGAGGTGATGACATGTTCAAGACAGTTAACTCTGTGTTCTTCGACCCTTCAGCTGAGAGCACTATTGAAACTCCCAAGTCATGGTTCACAACCTCGTCTGAATCTGCAGCAAGCATCTCAACCGAGTCAGAAGACTACAACTACTGTGATGGAGAATCTTTGGAGATGTTGGTGCGTGGTGTGAGATCAGAGAGGCTTTTCTTCGAACCAGGTGACACAAGTTCCATTTTGGAGAAGGCCAAGGCTAGTGGCTTTCCCTTTAAAGAGAGTGTGGTCTTGGCCATGGAGTCAGAGGACCCTTATGAGGACTTCAAGAGATCAATGGAGGAGATGGTTGAGTCACATGGTGTGAGGGATTGGGAAGGCTTGGAGGAGCTTCTAACTTGGTATTTAAGGGTGAATGGTAGAAATAATCATGGGTTTATAGTGGGTGCTTTTGTTGATTTACTCTTTAGTTTAGCAGCTTCTTCTAATGGCTCCAACACTTGTTCTGATTCAACTTCGTATTCTTCTGCTGTTTCTTCTTTTGCTTCTTCCCCCTTCAGTGCCCGGAATGAGATTGTTGAGCATGGGATTGGGAATCAAAATGATGATGCTGTAACATCATAGCATTACCGCATTACCAGTAATTTCATAATGTCTTTTTTTTTATACAGTTGTAGAGTATTAAAAGAAATGTTTAGTGAGAATTAATTAAATTAACTCCTCGTGATTATTATGTGTTGTGTGTGTACATTACTATTTTTATGTTCTTTCTACGATTGTTTGTTTTACACGTTTACTTGTAAGGCTGCTTCTTACTAATTTTTCTCAAACACATATCAATGGGGTGAGGGAGCCATCTGTCGTGCATCACATGGTTGCCGGGTTTTTGAACGTGACATTACACTACACTTATTAATGAAATATTGTCGAATCTTATTTTTATTTATTTTTTTATTTAATTATAGGAATCAAAAATAATATTATAAGAATTTATAATACACTACTCAACCTAAGTTAAATCTCTTCATCATCAAATCTTAAATTTGTCTCTCTTTATATATGTATTTATATTATTGGAATTGGAATTTTATAGTTATTATTGATTAACAAAGTCTTGCACAATTGAATCGTACTAATTAAAATTCAATTGTTATTTGTGTTTAAACAGAAAATATCATCAACAAGTATTATTTAGTGCAGGTCAACATTACTTGTTACTATTTTATTTTAACATAAAGTGGATTGTGGAACAAAAGTAGCGCCAAAAAAAAAATGCAAATTAAAAATATTATTTTAATATTTTATTTAGTGAAATGATAACTTTATTGACATAAAAAATTCCCCAACCATCACCACTTTCACGATAAGAGAGAATAATTAAACCTTATAATGTTATTGACTTATATTTTAAGAATTCAATCTTGCCTAGCCTCGGTTTATAATCAAATAGTATTTTGTATATTAAGAATTAACAAATGAAAAATTTCAATACTCTTTTTTTGGAAGATACGTGTTGTTCATTTAAAAAAGTGTTTAGGACGTGATTATTTACCTTACATGAGTTTGCAGAAACTTTTAAATTATGTTTTGTAGAATGAGCTGTCACATGAAGTTTTATACGAGATCAAATCTTAATTTTATACGAAACAGTAATTGTTTCCATTGAAACTTGAAAGTAATCACCATTTTGTTGTTTTTTTTTATAACGAAATCACCATTCTGGTTAATTTTTAGTTAACTTTTATTTCTGAGTTAATCCTTAATTTCATATGGGTGTGCAAGTATTATAAATTTTGTGAGTCTTGATATTGTTTTTAATTGTTATGAATAAAAAATAAAATAAAATAAATCTATGCATGTTTAAGATGCTTCATCTGCTCGATTTTTCAGAAACTGATTAGAGTTTCTTTTAATGAAAAAAGCATTTAATATTAATGGAGAGTTGGTCCACCGCTGGAATTGGTATAGGTTATTTGTTTGGTTGGTCTTTATTACTCTCTTTTTTTTCTCTTCATATTTCTTGCTTCTTCTTCTTTTCTTTTTTTTTTCATTCTGAAAATTAATTTCGTAAAATAGAAACGCACGTTGAAGGCTTGAAGCAACCAGAAACGGGGCTTTTGGCATTGTTGAAACACCTTCGTAATTTTAATAAAGCAGGGAAGTTACATTTTTACTAACAGTAATTTATTGAAAGGAATTAATAGAGGGTAACGAATTATTTCAATTAACGTAATTTTATAACAAAGTGTAGTTGTTTTCTTAAAATTTATAGGATCAGGTTCAATATCCCATGTGAGGATGTTACTAGTCCAATGCTTTCCATGTGCAAGTTGACGAAATGTTAAATCAAAAGAGATCTACTAATTAAATCCTAATAAGTCGTTCAAGATTACAGATATATTTGATTTAAAGTTAGAGAAGTATATTTATGAATTTTAATAAATAAAAATTGTGCGTTAAAATACATGAAATGATTAATTTAAAAATAATTAAAAGAAGTATTTTTGAGTTCTTCTAACTTAATCTCAATATGTACTAATTAACTTTTTTTACATATATTATATACTTAAACAAAAATAGCAATTTAACAACAAGTCACATTTAACAAATATATATTATATTTTAAATTCAATAAATACACTTTGTTATTAAAACATCATTTATTGGTATTATTTATAAATTATATTTAATAAGTGAAAAATAAATGCTAAAGAAAAAATATAACATTTTTAGTTAAATATTTTATGAAACATAGATAATCTTTTTTATAGCCAAAATAGGGTTAGCTAAAACATATATCAAGAAGTGTGACCTCAATGAGGTTGGTAGCATGCCAAAATCCTATTTTGAGAAGCATGTCATGAAATAAGTTATTAAGAAACAAAATATGAAAAACAACAATTTGGGAGATATAGAATCTGGATACAAGACTAAAAATATTTTTGACGATTTTTTTTAATTAAAAAATAATTATATTTTTTAGTAAAAAAATACTTCTTATCCAAACATGATCATTAACTAAATTCAAGACAACATGATCATTAACTAAATCCAATAACATGAAAACGAGACTACCTCTAAATGTGTATCATAACCAAATCTAGAATGTCAAGGAGGGTGTTCCACTCACACCTAATAGATAACCTTTTTTAAAATAATAAATTTGTTAATGCATATTTTAAAACTTTAACAATAAATCTATATTTGATAAATTATTTAAATGTAAATAGGCTTAAATAAAAAGTCAAAGGTTTAATATATTTATACTATACATTTTTAATTTTAATTATTACACTATAATATTAAATTATCATTTATGTTAATTTATATATATAAATTAAATTTTTAAAAGTTACTTTTTATTCAATAAATTATTTAAATGTAAATGGGCTTAAATAAAAAGGTAAAAGATTTAATACATTTATATTATACTTTTTTAAATTTAATTAATACAACTTAATGTTAAATTATCAATTGTTAATGTTATTTATGTTAATTATTTAATCTGTATAATAAATAAAAAATTAATGTTAAATAAAATTCAAAGGTTTATATTTTAATTTTTAAAATTTAATTGATACACTGTAATATTAAATTATCATTTATTAATGTTATTATGTTAATTATTTGATTTTTAATAAATAAAAAACAATGATAAATAAAAAGTCAAAGGTTTAATACATTTATATTGTAATTTTATAAATTTAATTAATACACCATAATATTAAATTATCATTTACTAATTTTAATTATTTAGTTTGCTTAATAAATGAAAAAATTAATGCTAAATAAAAGTCAAAGGTTTAATAAATTTATATTATAAATTTAATTAATACATAATAATATTAAATTATCATTTATTAATATGTAATTAATTAATCTAATTAATAAATAAAAACATTAATGCTAATTAAAAAGTCAAAGGCTTACGTTTATATTATACTTTTTTACATTTAATTAATATCCCATAATATTAAATTTTCATTTATTAATGTTATTTATATTAATTATTTAATTTTTTTAATAAATAAAAAATTAATGCTAAAGAAGAAACATAATCTTTTTAGTTAAATGTTGATTTGAATATTGATACCTTTGTAAAAGATAATTAAAATATATACTTATTATTATATATTATTTATTAAAACATAAAAAAATTAAGTTTTGTTTTATGATTTTTTTAAAGTATTCTGACTTTGACTTTAAGTTAGAGGTTTAATTACATAGAATAAAGAGAGTGAACTTAAACTGAAAGTAGTGTAATATAATTTATTTATTTTTATCGTAGAGTAATTACTATCCTTAATTTATGATAATTAATTAATTGATATTTATAAAATTATTTTAAACATCATATAAATGAAAGATAGTGATTATCTAATAATATAAAATATTTTACACTAATATTATTGATAAAAAAAAATTATGTTATAATGTATTATCCTTATTCTATTAATAATATATATTATATTTAATAAATGCAAATAATAAAGCTAAAGAAAGGAGACTTTAATAATTGTTTTTATTTAATAAAGTTTTTAAGTATATATATATATATATATAGCCTTAAATAAAAAGTTACGGGTTTAATTAAATGTTTTTAATTTTAAAATATAATTTATATAAACTCAAAAAGTTTAAGAACACCACAAGTTCATCTTCGCAAAATGCCTACCCGAATCATCATCAGTCAGTTCTTTCTTGGAAATTATCTGTTTTGTCTTCCTTTTGGCTTTAGGTAATAAATTTGGGGTGTCCTTTTTCTTTTTTTTTATATAACTAACTTAGGGTGTCCTTAGTTTTTTTGTTTGTTTTGTTTTTGTATATATATGTGATTGCAAACTGAATTAAATTAGCTTAAGTTTTTTTTTTAGAATCTCTAAAGAATCATTATTAGCTTATTTTAATTAGAATAACTTTTTTTTTTTACAATATTTAATATTTTAGATATTTTTATAAAATAATTATTTTTTTAATAACTGAGAGAATAATTTAATCATATCCAATAAAAAGGACCAGAAAAAAAAATCATATCCAATAAAATTATTAATCCATGCATTTATTTACATTTAATCTAAATTAATTACATAATTGATGGTACTCAATGAATGTTAAATAAATGCACAAATGCTTATTGTTACTTTTACTGGATTTTTATTTTTTATTTTTTGCTGACGGTTACTTTTACTCAATTGTGTTTATCATTTTTTTGTCATTTGATTCACAATGTTTTAAAATTATCATATTGATATTTAAGTTATGATTTTATTACATTTTTATCCGTTCGTTGAAAAAAATAATAGAAATGTGTAAATTTAAATAGATTAAAATATATCAACTTGAAAACTTAACGGAAACAATACACACTTGAGAATTTAATGAAAGAAATTATTATAGTAATAATATGGGTAAGTTTGTTTAGACTTAAAAAATATTATTTATTTATAAGTGATTCTTATAAAAATAGAAATTATTTTGTGTTTATATTTGATTATAAAAAATATTTTTTTAATTAAAAATGATTATCAGTTTATTTGTTACGACATTTGTATAAACATTTTTTTTTATAGTAAAATGATGTAAAAGACCTAATCACTTATAAAATAACATGTTTATTTTGAAAAAATATTTTTTATGAGTTGTATTTCATATGTCTATTTTTTTAGTTAATATAATTGTTGATTATATTTATTCGATAACTTTTATTAATAAAATTGCAAATAAAAATATCCATATATCTAACATGTGCTTGAGTTGGTTCTTGCCCTTTTTCATGATTAAGTATATCATTTTCATCATTATTATTCTTAAAGGTTTCAAGAATATCATATGAAATTACATGCCCATGAGTTCTAGCTTCTAATCCATAAAGAAAACTCCTATTTGAGAAATATCTTATAGCTCAAAATTCTATCATATAATTCAAATATGTCTTAAAACATATAAATTAACTCAAAGTTTTAAGTTAAAACATAAAATTACACATGAAAAATTTTCAAATTTCACCAAATGTTATACAAACATAGTAATATAACAAATAGTTTTACACTAATCATGTCAATAAAATTAAAAATTGAACAACAATAAGGATTAGCATCCTTATCAAAAAATTTAATATTAAAACAATAATAAAGTTAAATTTCATATAAAAAAATGATAATTCTAAAAAGCAAGTGAAAATTGGATTTCACATAAGAAAAAATAATGGCCATAAACAAGAAAGTAATTTGATTGCATATCAAAAAATTTAATAATAAAACAATAATAAAGTTGAATTTCATATTAAAAAATGATAATTCTAAAAAACAAGTGAAAATTAGATTTTACATGAAAATAAAATAATGACCTTAAACCACAAATGAATTTGATTGCATATCAAAAAATTTAATACTAAAATAATAATAAAGTTGAATTTCATATAAGAAAATAATAACTTTAAACAATAAGTAAAAATTGAATTTCATACGAGAAGAAAATAATAATCCCAAACAACATATTGAATTTGATTACATATCAGAAAACTTAATATTAAAATAAAAGTAAAGTTGAATTTCATATCATAGAAAAGAAAAAAATGATAATTCTAAACCACAAATAAAAATTAGATTTCACGTGAGAATAAAATAAAAACGAAATGTTCAAAGTCCTAAAAAATACATTTTACCCCTCTGTATAAACTCAAAAAGTTTAAGAACACCACAAGGTCATCGCAAAATGCCTACCAGAATCATCATCGGTCAATTCTTTCTTGGAAATTATCTGTTTTGTCTTCCTTTTGGCTTCAGGTAATAAATCTGGGGTGTACTTTTTTTTTATACATATAACTAACTTAGGGTGTCCTCAGTTTTTTTGTTTGTTTTGTTTTTGTATATATATGTGATTACAAACAGAATTAAATTAGCTTAAGCTTTTTTTAGAATCTCTAAAGAACCATTATTAGCTTATTTTAATTAGAATAACTTTTTTTTTACAATATTTAATAATTTAGATATTTTTATAAAATAATGATTTTTTTAATAACTGAGAGAATAATTTAATCATATCCAATAAAATTATTAATCCATGCATTTATTTACATTTAAAATTAATTACATAATTGATGGTACTCAACGAGTGTTAAATAAATGCACAAATACTTATTGTTACTTTTACTCAATTTTTTTTTTTTTTTTTGCTGACGGTTACTTTTACTCAATTGTGTTTATCATTTCTTTTTGTCATTCACAATGTTTTTAAATTATCATATTGATATTTAAGTTATGATTTTTTTTTTTTACATTTTTATCCATTCGTTGAAAAAAATAATAGAAATATGTAAATTTAAATAGATTAAAATATATCAACTTGAAAACTTGAAAACTTAACAGTCGAAAACAGACACACTTAAAAATTTAATGAAAGAAATTATTATAGTAATAATATATAAGTTTTGTAGGTATAGTTAATGTTTTATTGACACATATATTTGTGTTTTATGTTATCTTTTTGTTACGGTTAATGATTGTTTGGCACAAATGTTTGTGTTAGTTTTTGTTTTATTACGGGAATGATTTAACTTATTAGATTAAAAATTAATCTCATTGTATATTATAATTGTCGATCGAATAGGAAAGTCGTCGCTATTAGGGTACCATATATTCCCACAACGTTTCACAAAGAAAAAAGAATATTCCCACAACGTGTAAGGAGGATAAAGTACCTGAACAATATGCCAACCCTCCTCTATTCCGAGATGTTCATTTATTGTCATAAAACTCGAGAACAAGATTAACATGAGCCCACTTCTAAAACAATGCTTAAACATTTTTCAAACTCAACAACTGACCCGTGCGTGGAAACTAGACAATATGGGCCTGAATAATGATTGAGTTGCATGAGAGTTGAACATTTTAGATCAAAGTTGTGGCCATTTCTGTTTCCACTATCCCTTATTATTAGTCCACTCTCTTTTGTTTTCTAATTCCAAAATTATCCTAAAAAATACACTCCCTTTGTCTAGGTTTAACTATGCAGTAATATTCCCCACAAAGTTTTATACTCTACACGCCGAACAAAGACCGTTCTATTTCTTCTTGTCAAACAATACTAAATGTCTTTATGATACTTTTGTAAAAAAAAAAAAAATGTCTTTACGATACTCGCACGCACGTATGTTATTTTTCTTGCAACTATTATTGTGAAACTTTTCCCATAAAAACAGCAAAAACAACTATTATTACGAGATTAGTCTTGCTTGTATGCTTTTTTTACAATTTTGCATTTGGTTGGTCCAATACAAGGAAATATGGTACATCACATGGTTTTTTTTTAAAAGTTCGATCATTCCTAAATAATCAATAATGGGTAAGAGATATAAGATAGGTGAGATGGTTAGAAAAATAAGGGATCACAAAAAAATCGTGGATTTGATTCTCTTTTACTAACAAAAATTAATACATTAATCATTAACATTTGACGATAAAAAAAATTATTATGAGTGCTTAATTAAGTGTTCATTGAGACAGGGAACACCAAATTTCTTTTGGGGAAAGATGGAAAATTAAAAAAGGGAGTCTATTATAAATAAAGGAGAGTGGAAATAGCAATTACCCAAAGTTATTTATTAAATTCTCCAAACTTCATTGCCCCCTAAAAAGTGTCCAAACTACAATTCCACCCTTGTAAATTCCGGCCAAGAGTATTCATGGAAACTGTTAATAAGAACCGTGAGATATTCTGATCATAAAGTCAAACATTATATGAATGAAATAGACATTGGCATGGTTGGTAAAAGCAATTATAGACGCATTTGAATTGTGAAACATTATGAAGTTAGATGCATACATTTTTTAATTATCTAATTTAATGATACATGATTTTTATTTTAAAAAAGTGGTTCCCACTAATAAGAATCTTATTTTATTTTTAAATGTCTCTTTCAGAGGCATGGAATAATCATGATTTAAAAAAAAAAAATGTTGCCAACATGTATTAAGATATTGTTTAAATAATTTTCTTCAAAAATATTTATAAAAAAAAAGTAAAATAAATTAAACTCTTAACTCTTAAGCTGGAAATTTAACCTATGTACTTTAACTTTTATATAAGCTCTCTCTTTTTATTTATTCAAAACCTGCTTTTTTTAAAGGAAACTTCTTCAAAACTTGAGTTACGTAAGTCAATTTAAACTTGTAGAATAAATTTAATTCATTTATTTTATATTTTACTTTCTTTAGTGTCTATGAAAAAAAATTATTCAAAAAGACTTAAAGACTAGTGATCCAAGTTTGTTTTCTGGGGTAAATCTGACATCACTCGGTGGATAGTCAATAATTAATTTTTCGACGTACTGAAATTCATTTTCTTTTTATGTAAGTATTTTTTTTCATTTTTTAAAAATGCTCCTAGTGAAAAAAAAAATCCCAAAAACATTTGTTGAATACTATGTTTTAAGACATTCTTATTTAATATGACTATTACAATCGAGTTTATATAATGATTTTTAAAATAATTTTACATGTTCACAGTTTGTATAAACTTTTTATTTTTATTTTTTATGTTAGTACATTACATTTTGTTTTTCGTTGTAATTAAATATAAATAGAGAATATTTTTAAAGCTCTAGTTGTATTAAATGGACTACATATTCTTCTTGTTTTTAAGGAAGGAAAGAGTACTGTATGCGGTATTGTTTGACAAACATGAAAGGAAACTCAATTTTGTTAGATACAAATCCAGTGGAGCCTACAATATAGGCTATCGTAAGATGTCTGCTTAAAGCTTCTAAAAATTCGTGGCTCCTTGTTAAAAAGTCATAAATATGAATGGATTCCAGATCTTTAATACACATCACATGCATATTATCCCTTTCGCCTAGTTTGAATTTCATTTTCTTTAGGTTTTAAAATGTTTGTTTTCGTTGTTGTGAATGTGCTTTGATTCCCCTGTTTTCAAGCTTTGATCGGAGAAGGAGTAAGTACATGCAAAAGTCATACTCAAAGTCACGAATGCTTCAACTTGAGCGTATGTGTAAAGTTTTTGTAAGAAAATGTGCATAATGAATACCTATTGCTGTTGTTTTATAGGACCAAGCATTTAACCCGAAACAATGAGTAAATAAACATAAAAAATATATTTTAATTTCCATTTATTGTTATATATATAATTAAAAAATTGAAACTTATTTTTGAAGTCTCCGTTTTGGGAAAGAGAGCATGCGTTTGCGCTAAATACAAAATTGAGCCGCGAAGATACTTGTTTGTTTTCTTTGCTACTTTTCTTGGGCACCAAAGAAAAGGAAATCTTTGTAAGGAAGGTGACCTGCATTTCCACTCCTGGAGCAGGAAATTGACTCAAAGATGCAATCTTGTTCTTCAGTATAATTTTCATACCCAAATCTTTTTCATAAAGTGATAACGGATAAAAGGCTTTCGAAAAAAGAGGAGGTGGGGGATTAATGCGAATAAGACCACCCTATAAAGTCCAGCAAAGAATCTTGATCCATATTACGAAGATATTATAAAATCGTAAAAAAAAAAAAAAAAAAAAAAAGTAGGTAAGTTTGATAACTTCCTTCCCTTCACCATTTGGATAAGCCTTTCTTTCTCTGTAGTGCTAGTTTTCCTCCTAGCCGCAATGCAATGCATGCCAGGAAGGATAAGTAGGCAAGGCAAGGCAAAGAATGTGAAGAAAAACCAAGAGGAAAGGGAGAGAGAGACAACACACAATCAATGCATGCTTCTCTCTCTTTCTCTCTCATCTATCAATTCATAATTCATAAGTAAACTACTACTCCAGCAACTCCCATCTCTTTCTTCCTTCTTCGAAATAAACAAAAACAAAAAAAAGCCCACCCACAAAGCAACTTAATTTTTCCATCCTAGAATAATTACCCGACCATTACTATTATAAACCTAGTTATTATAAAAAGCCTTTCCATTTCCCAAAATTTTCGAGCTTTCTAAGTAATTGTGCATTCAAGAGGAAGCATCATCCCAAAGCCAAGCCTCATTTTACAACACAAAAAAACAGACAAAACCCAAACTCTTGATCATACATAAATCATAATTGTTCATTGAGAGAGAGAGAGAACGATGCTCCCCATCACCTGCATTCTTTTAATGTGCTTTCTTCTAATAAGTTCATTCTCACCCCAAATCAACGCTCTCCTCAACTTCACCGTACCCCACCAAGTCCCTCACCCTTACCCAGAATCCGTCGTCCATGAACTCCAACGGTACAAAAATTAAACCCCTCCCAACAACCCACATTATATACTTACTTCCTCTTAACCCTTTATTTAGTAACTAAAAAGTTGTTTCACTTTCTGGTTGCAGGAAGGTGAATGCCTCACTATGGAGAAGGGAAATGCTGTCCAAGGACCAGTCCACGTGTGTCACCGGAAACCCCATCGACGACTGCTGGCGTTGCGACCCTAACTGGGCGGCGGACCGTCAGAAGCTGGCGGAGTGCGGCATCGGGTTCGGCAAAGACGCCATGGGCGGCAAGGGCGGCCAGATCTACATCGTAACGGACTCCTCCGACCGCGACCCTGCCAACCCCGTTCCCGGCACTCTCCGTCATGCCGTAATCCAAGACGAGCCTCTCTGGATCGTGTTCGCCGCTGACATGACCATCAACCTGAAACACGAGCTGATCTTCAACAGCTACAAGACGGTGGACGGGCGCGGCGCCAACGTCCACGTCACCGGCCACGGCTGCATCACACTCCAGTACGTCTCCAACGTCATCATCCACAACATCCACGTGCACCACTGCACGCCCTCGGGAAACACCAACATACGCGCGAGTCCGACGCACGTTGGGTGGAGAGGCAAATCGGACGGCGACGGGATCTCCATCTTCGGGTCACGGAAGATCTGGATCGATCATTGCTCCCTCTCTTATTGTACTGACGGTCTCATCGATGCGATTATGGGGTCCACCGGGATTACTATTTCGAACAGCCACTTCGCGCACCACGATGAGGTCATGCTCTTGGGGCACGACGATAAGTATTTGCCGGATAGGGCTATGCAGGTTACCATTGCGTTTAATCACTTCGGCGAGGGTTTGGTGCAGCGCATGCCACGCTGTAGGCGCGGTTATATCCACGTTGTTAATAACGATTTCACGCAGTGGCAGATGTATGCTATCGGAGGTAGCGCTAACCCCACCATCAACAGCCAGGGTAACCGATACACTGCTCCCGGCGACCCTGATGCTAAAGAGGTAAATTAATTAATTAATTTATTTAAAAAGTTTATCATTAGTAGTAGTAGCTAGTAATGAATAGTGCTTGCTACAGTATTTTGTTCTGTTATTGGAAATGGGAAAGAATGAATGGCTGTATCGTATTGTCATCATCTGTGGTGCTTTTACTATTCGTTTGACTCTTGTTTCGAACGAATATATGCTTGCTGGATATAATATTATACTCGCGTGGGTGGCGCGTGAGATGGAATTGGTAATAATACTAATGAGTGAGATGAATGGCAGGTGACGAAGCGCGTGGAGACAGACGATAGAGAGTGGAGTGGTTGGAATTGGAGGACGGAAGGGGATATAATGGTAAATGGAGCATTCTTTGTACCGTCTGGTGGAGGGCTGAGTGCACAGTACGCAGAGGCCACCAGTGTGCAAGCCAAATCCGCTGTGCAAATTGACCAGCTCACTATGTACTCCGGTGTCTTCGGTGATCCCAGGTATTATTATTATTTTATTAATGTTAGTATTTATTATTCCCTTATTCCTTGGTGGTGCCTTTTCAATTGAATTCTCAAATCATATCTACTCTCACAACGGACATTACCTGTCCTCTTAACTGTCGCCCCTTAGAAAGTGTAATCTCGGCTTAATAGTTAATCGTGTTGTGGTTGTGGTAAAAGGTTAAGGTCGTCTTTTCATTGTAATTAAATGACGGAAATATCCCTTCCTGTGTCTGACGGACCCACATGTGACATCCCCCCCCCCCCAATTGTTAAAGGACGCGGTGCAGCAGAATGCCAACTGTGAGGTACAAGTTGTTCCGATTCTCATTGGTTGGAGTTCTGCGAAAAGCTGTGTGGAATATTAGTAATATGTTTTTTACGTGCTTCCACTTTCACGTCTTGTGTGTTTCCTAAACATGGGTTTATGCTAAAACTCACTTTTCAAGGTTAGGGGATACAAACGGAGTAACACAAAATTGGGATTAGTGATGTTAACAACTACAGCTACTAGTAATAATTTAGAAAATCGGGGGAAAGTGTGGCTTTTTGGGCGATGCACGTGATCGCGAGGTCATTGGGAAAGGGGAATCTCTAGCTCATGGCCCAACAGCCTTATTTACAGTTCATTTGTCTTCATTCATCTTTTTCTTGTACGAGACTAGATTAAATATATTTCTTTTCTACTGTAGTATTTTTTTTTGGGGAGGGAAGTTTTTGAAAGCATAAAACTTTGTTTTATGGAATTTGGATATGTTGGTGGAGATGAGTGGTTTCTTGGCCCATGCTATCTCAAAAAACATTTTAGAAATGGAAATGTAGTTCAGAAAATGTCACTGAGCCTCTCCCCCATTCATATCTAATAATCAAATTGTTTAGTAAGAGAGAAAAAGATAGGGCCAAAAAGGGGTGGTGTATGGATGGAACCACATAAAAGAGTTTAGTGTAAGGTTGGAGCGTAGAGTGAGTAAGAGAGAGCGGCCCCCACGTCAGATGTTTCGGCTCAAATTATATTCCTTTGTATTACTAGTATACTATCTGCTTTCCAGCAAGTAAGAGTGGGACCTTGCATAGTATAATAATAACGTGTTTTGGGTCCATTTCTGATTCGACACATTACATTACACATACCAGTCACAACTCACTCACCAAAGGAGCATCTCATCTCGATCATAATTGGGAAAGCGACTCTCTCTCCCCTTATGAACTTGTTCCTGCTGTCATCACCGTTATTAACCTTTTTATTTATTGCTGTTTAGTCCATACTACATCATGACTAATCAACTCTACAGTCCATTCATTGATTATCTTAGTGTAACAACCATTCTTTAGGACAGTTTTGGAAGAACTGCTGCTTTATTTAGCATATATTTTATTATTGGAAATTACAAAATATTGTAGGCACCACTTCATATTTAACCAACTTCATTTATGAATTTATTCTTAAAACAGAAGGATCACAACAATGGCCCTACATCTATTTTGAATTGTCAATGCCTAGTGGCTCTTCTCTAGCACTTGTAGTACCCCCACCTAGTCTACCCTCATTCACTGGCAATCAACTTCTTACAATGTGAGAAATGTTAACAACAAATTATTTAGCATATATTTTATTATTGGAAATTACAAAATATTGTAGGCACCACTTCATATTTAACCAACTTCATTTATGAATTTATAGTTTCTAATAAATTTCAAACAGTAATAAAGAATAGAGAATAGAGAATGTATTTCTCTTTGAGCCAAGAAATGCAACCAATACATTTTTATTTTTTCTAATAAATCACCAATTGGCAGAGGCTCGCCAACTAAGGAATAAGACTTACCTCATTTGGTTAGTTCTACATTAATTCACTCAATAATAGTGTCAAAAAGAGAAAAGTGTTGCTAGCTACTTATTAGAACCTGTCTTATGAAATTCAAACTACTACCTAAACTAATTTATTTCGAATTTGACTTCTTTTGCCTGAATTTGTTGAATCTAGTCACCTATGTTTCTTTACACAAGTGCACCTTATCTCCTGTTATTTTCCCATGGTTTCCGGGCCAAAGGCCCATCATTCTTACGTCTGAGATCCACTCACTAATTGCAATTAAGGCGGCAAGAATTGTGCATGAAAGGATCACGTACTCTTTAGGTGTTCATGTCATGACATGAGTCACGGGAGGCTACCTCCCCCAACAAATTAGTACTAATAATATTATTAATAATGTACCTTTTCTTCAAGTTGAAGCCAATATGAAGGATGATGTGATGCCCTGTGCATAATGTGGTCTAAACAAGATATTTGTCTTTGTCTTTCCTTCAATTTGAAGCTAATGCTTTTTCCCTTTTTTTTTTTTTTAATTTCCCCCTGTTGTAATGTTAGCTCAAGGTTAACATCATTTTATTGACCTTTTTTTTCAAACAAAAAAAAGTACCTTTCTTAAGAGAGTTGTTATTGAACAGGGATAATGGGGATTTATATCCCGGTTTCAACGGTGGTGGGACCGTGACCGGAGCCACCAGCAAAGGCAACACTGAGGGGTCCAGCAGTGACGATGGAGACTTCTTCGGGATGATATTCAAAGGTAGCAGCAGCAGCAGCCAAGCAGCGCCACCATCACCCTCTTCGTCCATTGTATTTGTTTCAACCTTTTTGTCTCTTTTCATTATTTTTATTTTGGACACTACCACCAACCATGCCATTCTATTATCATTACTATGATCACACATTTGGGACTGGGACTGGGAGTGGGAAATTAAAGAAAAGAAACTCCTCTCTCCCTAATGCCCCCAATATTATCAAAAGCAAAAGGAATCATCAAAGTTTCTAAAATTTGTTTTTTAAGTTTAGAAACTAGGAATCATGTTTAGGTATGTACACAAGCTCAAAAAAAACTAGGTATGTACACATTAGGGTGTTTTTTAAGTTTCTAAATAATTCAAGGTTTCACAAACATAACCATATATGATTTAAGGTTTCAAAAAAGAAATTCTAAATGATTTAGTGTTTTACAAATAAAACCCTAATTTTTTTTTGGGTATCACACAAGAAATAATAATAAATGGGCATGCCACAAATAACACCCTATATTATTTAGGGTTTCAGAAATGAAACCATATATTATTTAGGGTTTTTCTCAATGAAACACTAAGTGATTTAAAGATTTCACAAAGCCTTCTATTATTTAGGATTTCACAACTGAAACCCTATATTATTTAAGGTTTCACAAACGAAACCTTAAATATTTTATGGTTTCACAAATGTAACCCTAAGTGATTTAAGTTTTTATAAATATAATCATTAATGATTTAAGGTTTCACAGACGAAACCCTAAATGATTTAGGGTTTTACAAAAGATACTCTAATGATTTAGGATTTCATAAACAAAACTTAAATGATCTATTGTTTCACAAATGAAACTCTAAATGATTTGAGGTTTCATTAATGAAATTCTAAATGATTTAGGGTTTCCTCAATGAAACCCTAAGTGATTTAAAGATTCACAAAAAAAAATTAATAATTTGGGTTTAAAAAACAAAGCCTTGTATTATTTAATGTTTTCCAATCGAAAACATAAATGATTTATGTAGGGTTTCACAAACAAAACCCCAAATGATTTTGGATGCTACAAACAAAACCCCAAATAATCTAGGGCTTCACAAGAGAAACTCTACATTGTTTAATGTTATAAAAATGAAACCTTATATTATTTAGGATTTCACAAACAAAACCTTATATTAAATAGGGTTTCACCTATGAAACCCTAAGTGATTTAAGGATCCACAAATGAAACCTTTAATCATTTTAGATTCCACAAAGGAAATCCTATATTATTTAAGATTTCACAAACTAAACCCTATATTATTTAAGTTTTACAAACGAAATCATAAATGTTAGAGGGTTTCACATATGAAATCTTAAATGAAACAAGGTTTCACAAACGAAACATTAAATACTTCAGGGTTTTACAAACAAACCCATAAATGATTTAGGGGTTAAAAAAAAACCCTATGTTATTTAGCTTTTCCCAATTGAAGCCATAAATATTTTAGGGTTTCACAAATGAATACCTTAAATATTTAGGGTTTCACAAATGAAATGCTAAATGATATAGGGTTTTACAAATGAAACCATAAATGATATAGCGTTTCACCAACAAAATACTAAATGATTTAGGGTTTCACGATGAAATCCTAAATGTTTTTTTGGATTTCACAAATAAAACCTTAAATGATATTGGGTTTCACAAGTAAAGTTGTGTATTATTTCAAGTTACACAAATGAAATCTTATATTATTTAGGATTTCACAAATGAAATCCTATATTATTTAGGGTTTCACAAATGAAACTCTATATTATTTATGAGTTCACAAATGAGGTCCTAAGTATTTTAGAGTTTTACAAATAAAATCTTAAGTAATTTAGGGTTTAAAAACAAAGTCCTATATATTTTTTGGTTTCCAATTGAAGTAAAAAATGATTTAGGTTTTTTCACATGAAATCCTAAAATTTTAAGGTTTTACATACGAAACCTAAATGATTTAGGGTTTCCTTAATGAAACCTATGAGATTTAAAAAACAAAGCCTTATATAGGGTTTCATAAATGAAACCTTAAATTATTTAGGGTTTCACAAACAAAACCCTAGATGATATAAGGTTTCACAATAGAAATCATAAATCATTTAGGGTTTCATAAATGAAACTCTAAATGTTTTAAGGTTTCACAAAGCAAATCCTAAATTATTTAGGGTTTCACAAACACAATCTTAAATGATTAGGGTTTTAGAAACAAAATTCAAAATGATTTAGGGTTTCACTAGTGAAGTCGTATATTATTTCAGGTTACACAAACGAAACCCTATAGTATTTAAGGTTTGACAAACAAAACCCTAAATGATTTAGGGTTTTGTAAATAAAACTCAAAATGTTTTAGGGTTTCAAAAATGAAAACCTAAATCATCTAGGGTTTCATAAATAAAACCCTAAATATTTAAATATTTCATTTGTGGAATCCAAAATTATTAAAGGTTCACAAGCAAAACCCTAAATGATTTAGGGTTTCACAAATGAAGCCCTATACTATTCTAGGTTTCACAAACTAAACTCTATATTATTTAGAGTTTCACAAATGAAACCCTAATTGATTTAGGGTTTGTGAAACCCTAAATGATTTAGGGTTTTCTCAATGAAACCTACGTGATTTAAGGTTTTGCAATAGAAAAAATAAATAATTTGGGGTTTAAAAAATAAATCCTTATACTATTTAAGGATTCCCAATTGAAGCCACAAATGACTTAGGATTTCAAAAACGAAATCCTAAATGATTTAAGGATTCAAAAACGAAACTTTAAATTATGTAAGGTTTCATTTGTGGACCTCTAAATGATATAGGGTTTTACAATAAAAACCCTAAATGATTTAGGGTTTCATAAATGAAACTCTTAATTATTTAAGTTTTTACAAACGAAACCCTAAATGAATTAAGATTTCACAAATGAAAACCTAAATAATTTAGGGTTATACAAACAAAACCCTAATTGATATGATGTTTCACAATAAAGACCCTAAATAATTTAGGATTTCATGTTAAAAACCCTAAATGATTTAGGATTTTACAAAAAAGGAAGCCACATATTATTTATGATTTTGTTTATAAAATTCTAAATGATTTACGGTTTCACAAACAAAATCCTAAATGATTTTATATTCCTTAAATGAAACATTAAATGATTTAGTTTTCTTATATTATTTCGGGTTACACAAACGAAACCCTATATTATTTAGAATTTCATAAATGAGACCATGTATTATTTAGGGTTTCACAAATGAAACCTTAAATGTTTTAAGGTCTTAAGAATGAAATCCTAATTGATTTAGAGTTTCCTAAATGAAACCCTAATTGATTTACGATTTCATAAAAGAAACATTAAGTAATTTTATGTTTAAAAACAAAACCCTATATTTTTAGGGTTTCCCAATTGAAGTTAGAATTGATTTATGGTTTCTCAAATGAAATCCTAAATAATTTAGAATCTGCACAATAAAACCTAAGTGATTTAGGGATTGATAAAAGAAACAATAAATAATATAGGGTTTCATAAACAATAACTTATATTATTTAAGGTTTCCCAATCGAAGTTATAAATAATTTAGAATTTTACAAATAAAACCTTAAATGATTGAAACAAAATCCATAATGGTTTAGGTTTTCAAAACAAAACCGTAAATTATTTAAGGTTTCACAAACAAAACCTTAAATTTATAATTTTACAAACGAAATCCTAAATGATTTAGGATTTTCCAAATGAAATCCTAAATGGTTTAAGGTTGCACAAATGAAACTCTAATTACTTTAAAGGTTTTACAAATAAAACCCTTATTATGAAAAAAAAAAAAGAGTAATTTGTTACAAATTTTAAAAAAATTAAAAATGAGAAAACAAGATAAATGTCATGAAAAATTGGAAATAAAATGAAAATAAAAAAATGACAAAAAAAAATTGTAATGTCATAAAAAAATGAGCAATGTTTTGAAAATTTGATTAAAAAAATGGAAATTTTAAAAATATAAAAAATTAAAAGGAATGTCATGAAAATTTTAAAAAATTTAAAAATTTAAAAATATGTAAAGAAAAGAGTAATGTTTTAAAATTAAAAAAAAAACTTTAAAAATTAAAAAAATATGAGGCATATCTTGAAAAATAAAAAATAAATGAAAATTTTAAAAATAAGAAAAAAAAAGAGTAATGTATTGATTTTTTATAAAGTGAAGTTTAAAAATATTTAAAAAAAGAGCAATTGTCTTGAAAATTTGAAATTTTTTTTTGAAAAATATGAAAAAACAATAGAAATCTCTTGAAATTTTGAAAAAAAGAATGAAAAATTGAAAAAGATGAAATGTTTTGAAAATTTGGAAGCATTGGATACTAAAAAACATTAAAAAAAAAGGAGTAATATCTTAATTTTGTTTTTTAAACAATGGATGCAATTTTGTTTTAACAAAATGTAAAATTTCAAATCATTAAAAAAAACAAGAATAAGGACTTGAAAATTTTTAAAACATCGGATGAAAAAAAAAATGATTACTTATAGAAAAGAAGTGCATATAAATGTAAAAATACTCCTAAAAGATTAAAATTTCAATAATTTTTTTTTGTTGATATTAAATTTTATTGATTTTTTTAATATTATATAACCAAGAGAAAAAGATTTAATATTATATAAAAAATAAAAACTATTTTAAAATTTCTTTAATTATATATATAATAATTTATCTTAAATTTATTATATATTGATTTTAATATATTTTTGTGCATCTTACGAGTTATCATATACTAGTACTAGAAAAAGCAAAAAAAGGGAGATAAAGATAATTATATACCACGTCAAATATAGTATCAATTATTTGATATTCAAATAATGAAACTAATTTGTTAAAAACTTGGCCTAAGAATAAAATCTCTAAAATGGTTGTTGCTACTAAACACATTGCTTCAATCATAACTCAGCCTTTAGGCTGCATTCCAAAAGCTACTGTCTGACTGAAACAATGTAGTTTGGTAGTGTTAAAACAGTTACTAATAAGAAATGGTTGGGGAACCCAACTTCGGAAAGTTATTTAGTTCACATTTGTTTCTTTTTATATTCTGTCTCTAAAAGTAAAGGCCTTTTTAACTTCAATTCTCTTCTCTCTTAAAAAAAAAGGCCTTTTTAACCATAAATTTTACTTGTCTACCTAATAAAAGCATAGTGCTGCAATAAAGTGCTTTATCGGATGTCAATTTAATTGAAGACAAATACATCTTTGTATTTACAATTGACAAAATGATATTTGGGTATATAGAATGAACCAAAGAAACACTGTAACCCTTGCTCAGTAAGAAACAGGACTCGCAAAAGCTTGTTAATTTGCTTATCCTGTTCACCATGCTGTGTAATTAAAGTCGTTTTAGCCATCCATTACTCTTAAGGATAAAATACGTTAAGGAATTATTAAATAGAACTTTTTATTGGGGTGTAAATGCATTTGCAACAACATTAATTGCTACACTTTCCAATAAAACCTTCTATTTTGTATTCCTTGACCATTGTCCTTAGGCCAATGGTTAGTAAAATTGAATTTATATAAAATTATAATTTTCCTTTCTATCTTAGGGTATGCAACAGTGATGTAGCCCCAAATTCAGAAGAACTTTCAGCACAGCTATTATCAATGAATGTGAAAAGAAGAGTTGCAAGCTTAGTTAACCAGAACCATATCATCCTTCACGGCTTGTGCAGCCACTGCTTCCAAATTCTTCCATGTTAACTCTCTCTTCTCTTCCAACTCTCTAACCCTGGCTTCCTTCTCTAAGTACTGACTTTGACACTCTTCAAACAATTCGGCATCCATCTCCAGAAACATCTTCCTCACATTAGCTGTTAGCCCATGCACTGCTCGGTTCCAATGGCTTTTCATGTTATTTTCCAAAGCTTCAAAGATTACTGGCAATATAATATTTCGATTCTGGGCTACTATACTAATAATCTGCTCATTGCTCCACAAGTAAAGTGCTCGTTCAGCAACCTGTCATGGATAGAACAATACAATTGTCAGAGAGAACAATCAAGATAGAATAAATAAAGAAACAAAGGACGGTATTTATCATTTATCAAAGATTGGTTTTATATAATTATATATAATATAGAATAAAATCTCACTGCCACAATGCATAACCAACTAAACTAGATCCAAATTCAAAAGGCACCCAATCATCATACACATTAAAAGCTTAAGATACCACTACCTGAAATAGCATCCCTATGAGTGAGAAGGAGGACTTGAAATCTCAGCCAAATTGAACCAAGAAATAGCACGCAAACTAAGTCACTTGATAGAAGCTTGGTATTTTCCAACAGACAAAGAAAACAATGATCAGCATGACAGCGTATGCTCCAGGAATCAATGGAACCTAAAACACAATTTGGCTGAGATCCCACATCCACTAGAGATTTGACCAATTTCCAAGACATTATAATCTAAGACATTATATCCCTAGCCTCCCCGTCACTTTTCATACTATAAATGTATGACTATTTCAAATTTTTCCTCCACCTCAAACGGAAGCAATCACCAACTGATATTTTTTTATCAGAAGTAACATCTCAAATGAAGATCCACTTTCCTAAGCTAATAGTAATAATAACGGCAACAATGATGCTCTTACATGCAATGGAAAAAAAATAAATGAACCTCCCTCCTGAATTGTCCAATGAAAGAAAGAAAAAAAAGATGAATATAATATTCCACAAGGATTTACAAGTAATCTCTGAAGCTAAGAATATCATATCTATGATCTATCCATAAATGCAAGACAGCTGAATTAATTAAAAGTTAAAAGAGATAAACAGGCAGACCTGAAAGTGAGGGCTGTTAAGGCAGCGTCCAATCTGTCTGAAAAGAGAGACTATGCAGCGTATAAAGTCAGGAAATTGAATAACCTCAAGAACCTCTTCAAGTTCAGTGAGAAAGAGAACTTCTTTATGGCAATTCGTAACGGGCCAGTACTTCAACATCCCCTTGATGACAGGATCTGCCAGCCTGTTATCCTTCTCAACAAACTGAACAACACAATAAGACAGTTGTTGGTGATAAGAGGAACAAGTCTTGGGCTTGTGAAGCGGAACAAGAGTCCGAATCAAAAACAGCTTGTGCTCCTCTTTCATTGGCAATGCAAAGCCATTGATAATGCTTCCCAGAATCTCAAGCAACTCGGCAATACCATTATGCCTCTGTGTCTCGAATATAAAGCTATAGAAGATATTGTTGATGGTTTTCCTAATGAAGGGCCTGTGCACCATGAACTTGCCATAGATGCGGTGAAGAATGGTCTTCAAAGACTCGCGCTCGCGCTGGTCCTCGGAATCGAACAACTCAATGAGCTTGGAGATAAAGATATGGTCAATGCAGCGCTTGGAAGACTTGATGTCAGTTTCGGGTGACACGACGTAACGCAACAAAATATCGTAAACGAGGTGCAAGTGAGGCCACAAGGGTTCCAAATATCTGTCATCGTCTTCGGGATCCACATAGAGTGTGTTGCGAGATGAAGGAGGGAAGCAACGGAAGATGTTAACGGAGACCATGCTCATTAGGTCTTCTTGATATTCGGTGAATCCGAAGGAACCGGATTGGATGATTTCGACGAGCTCCTCGAGTGTTTGGCGCTTTGTTTCCTTCTCGCAAACGGACTTGAGATTGTCTGAGAAATCGCACAAGAAGCAACACAATTGGATTTTGCGGAGGAACAGCGCCGAGCGTTCCGAATCGTCGACGTCACGGAGTAGCGGAAGTGGCTCGATCACGGTGGGGATGGGAGGAAGCGGTGACAACGTGGGGTTTTGTGAATCGGAATTGCCGATGACGACGGGGGTGGTGGCGGCGGCGGAACGAGACGCGTGTTTGACGACTACTTCGTAGAATTGTTGTCCGTTTTCAGGGAGTTCGAATTTGGGGCATTTCTTGTGGGCGAGCTTTATGATCTTGTTGAACATTTTGGGGGTAATTATTATTATTACGACAAACCGGAATTTGGTTGTTGAATTGGAGGGAATGAAAAAGCCCTAGAAATTGAGGGAAATTGGAATTGATGAACATGAATCCAACCGAAGCCCTACTAATGGTGCGGCTTCGGGGTTCGATTGGGTGAAACGCCGAATCATGTAGCCTGCAGCACGTAATAAACCCACCACCAAGAACAAACGCAAAATGACTCGCGTCGCGTCCAAGCCCTTCTTCTTCTTCACTCAAATCAATCAATACAACAACGCGGAAATATTACTTGTTTCTTGTTTCGGAGGCGCCAAATTTCCAGGGCTGGCAAATGCCTCTCTCTCTCTCTATGTTTTAAATAAAAATAAAGAAATTTGAAGTTAAAAAAAAAAACTAACAGTTCTGATTTGTGAATAGTTATTACATACTATTAGTGAAATTTTAAAAATTATCCAAAATTTGTGTCCACCAAAAGAAGTTGAAAAAAAATTATATTCCCTTTATATATTGTTATAAATGATGGTCAAGCCCGAAATCATTTTATTTGAGATAAACTGTGAATAAGATCAATATTTGTTTTGTATATCAAGCTCAGAAAATCCATTTAGTATTCTTTAAATTCATAAAATCCATTTTTAATTGAAGTTGTAAATCACCACAACTCAAAATAACTGCCTTAAAGTATTATTTATTGTTTGAGTATTTTTAGAAGTTGCAAAATACAAGCCTTTGAATATAAACGTTTTATCTCGGTCATGAATGTGGATTCTAATTCTTCATACGTCATTTTTCTTGTTTGATGGATAACCTCTTCTAAGAAGATTTCTAAACAGTTAGAGCACTACTGAGGTACTCGTAATTAAGTGAAACTATTCGCGATTTAGACAACTAAAATAATCCTTTTAAGATACCTTCCCATTCTACTACTTTCCTTGGTCACACAAAAAATGAAGTTTCTAAACAAAACAATATTGGCGTTTATCTGCCACTTGATTCCCCTCCCATGGAGTATGACGCCAGAATACCTCTTCATCAAGAGAAGCAAACTGCTTGATAATGCTGAGGAAACCTTGCTGTCTCGCCACCAGTGATAAAACATATTCTATGACTATTTATATTTCCAACATGGATAAAATATATTCTTAGCATCCATCAAGAAATTAATACAATCACAGAAAAGAACATGGTAACACAGTGCATATTACTTAACATTCATGCATAACACAGCAGAAAAGATTAGTCATTCATCAGATCTGTTTAGAATAATTTAAAAATTAAGTCTCAGCAAAAGATTTAAACGGATTTACAAAAAAGAGAAGAATGGTTTGCCATTAGTTACAAAATGACCAAACTCAATTTCCTTCTTTGGCCCATCTAGCACGTTCAAGAAAGCAATTACCATCCACCCTTGTCACCCCCGTCACTTTTCTTGCCCCATGAACCTGCTGCACCTACATATAATGATAGTCACAAATTTATTTATAGATTAAAGTGAGAATAAATCTCGTATATGTAAATGTACATGGGTAAAATATTAGATTAATTATGTTGTGATTTGTAGGTTAGCTTATAATTAATAATGATTCTAAACTGGAAAACAAAAGAAAAATCTTCCTTACCATCTGCTGTTGATTCTTTCCAACTAGATGCTTGACCCTTACCCTTGTCTGCAGCCCAGTCCCTAGAAGTAGTGTTTGAACTAGATCCCTTGTTCCACCCACTGTCCTGGATATTGGTCTCTTCAGTCGTAGTGGATTTTTTCCAGCTAGCCTCTGCTGTCGGCCTTGACCCATTGCTGTTCCCATTATCGTTAGCTCCCCCACTTGCTGAACTCCAGCTCTGCTTATTTCCAGCTTGGTTCCAAGCCTTAGATCCATTATCATTTGCTCTACTTGCTGAACTCCAGCTCTGATTACTTCCACTTCCTTGGTTCCAGCTAGGACGCTCCTTATCTGCATTTCCCTGGCTCCAGCTCTTCCAATCCTTGTCACCAGTATCCTGGTTCCAAGCCTGAGATCCATTACCATTCTTCCATCCACCATTATCTGCCCCCTTCTTCCAGTCAGTGGGCCCATCCTCACTAGAATCCCTTCTATTGTTCCAACCACCAGATTGATCAAATCTTCCCCTGCCTCGGCCACCACGTCCTCCGTCTGATCCCCACCTACCACCAAAACCTTCCCTGTCTGATCTACCTCTTCCACTAAACCCTCCTCGTTCACCTCGGCCACCAAACCCACCCCGTTCTCCTCTGCCCCGAAAACCTCTACCACCTCTGAAGCCACCTCTGTCTGAGCCACCTCTACCCTGGTAACCACCTCTCCCATTCCCACCACCTCCATCAGAATTTTCATTTACACCATCATTGCTCGAGGCGTTTCCTGTGTTCCAGCTGCTATTGCTTCTCCAAGTGGTGTTTTCATTAGCATCACCAGATCCAGAATTCCAATTACTTTTCTTTCCCCAGTTAGAATTATTATTTCCAGGATCAGGATCCCCAGAACTCCAGTTGGAACTCTTGTTTTCATTCCCAGCACTCCAAGAGGATTTGCTAGAGGTCCAATTACTATTGTTTCCCAATTTGGAATTTTGATTGGAATCACCAGACCCTGAATTCCAATTGCTATTGTTTGGATCAGAAGCCTGGTTACCACTGTTCCCAGAGTTCCAATTGCCTTTCTTGCCCTGGTTGGAATCTTGATTTCCAGGATCACTATGCCCAGAACTCCAGTTGGAATTCTTGTTTTCATTTCCAGCACCCCAAGAAGATTTGTTATTGCCATTGTTTCCCCAGTTGGATTTTTCATTGGAATTACCAGAACCAGAATTCCAATTGCTACTTTTGGGATCAGAAGCCAGGTTTCCACTGTTTCCAGAATTCCAATTGGTTTTCTTGTCCATGTTGGAGGAATCTTGATTTCCAGGCTCAGTACGCCCAGATCCAGAGTTCCAATTGCTTTTCTGACCCCAACCATTACCCTGATTTCCACCAGAATCACCAGATGCAGAGTTCCTATTACTGGCCTTTCCCCAATCAGAACCATTGTTTTCAGATACAGTGCTTGAACCAAATTTCTTGCTGCAATTGGGACCTTCTTGGGCGTTCTCACTCAACCCCCCTTTCCAACCAGAAGATTGAGTGAACTCTGCAGCCAAACTACCTGAAGCTTTTGCTGCATTCCAACCACCTTGATCATTATCTTTTTTCTCTTTATCATGGGATGAAGAGACTGGAGCATTCCAATTGTTTTTTGTTCCCCAACCAGATGACTCACTCCCATCCTTATTTGGTTTGTTTCTCCACCCATCATCCTGATTAGCTTCAATATCTGAAGTACCAGCAGGATTTCCAACTTCTTTGACTCCACTTGATCCAGACTTCAAACCACCCCAAGTAGAATTCAAGTTTCCTTCATCTGATCCACATTTAAAACCTTTGCCACCACCCCATCCAGTTGATGAAGTTTCGTTTGACTTTTGGACACTGTTCCAACCAGAAGACTCTCCTTCAGAAGCCTTGGTTGTATTCCAATTGCTTTTACTGGCCCCACCTGAGGATTGGTTCCCATTCAAATTGTTAGGTTTGTTATTCCAACTGCTATTCGGATTGCCATCAACTGCGCTTCCAGTTTTATGCTCTGCCTGGCCACAGCTCCGTCCACCACTTCCCCAGCCACCAGACTGATTTGGAGTAGAAGCAATTCCAGTCTTCTCCAGTGCAGCACCCCATGAGGAGTTCTGATTAGAATTATTTTTAGTTTCCCAAGCAGAATCTTCTGCACCTACACACATTACAACAAAAATGAGGCAAATGATGAACAAGTAGTTAACTAGAAGCAAAGACATGCTAAACATATATGCACTACAATTTTACCCTTGGAACTGAAGGGATTTGAAGTGGATTCTGTATTCTGCAAAAACAAAAATATGTCAACATATTAAATTAAAATGCAGTAAAATCAGAAATATAAAAAGCAACTGGGTGTGTGTGTGCGCGTATGACTGTATGAGTATGATGTATGTATTATATTATACCAAGGATAGTTAGACCATGCACAGGAACAAAAGGTGATAGGAGAGATGGGAATGGAGGAAGACACACACACACATAGGGTGTTATGCAAGACATACCAATAAGCCTGGAGCAGAATGATTAGACCTTGCATCCCTGCAAAATGTTATCACAACAAAAAGTAACTATCTTTTCAGTTGAGATTAAAAACTAATCATGAATAAGAAAGAAAATACTGGGCATTTGCAATATTAAATTATCCGGCCAATGTTTAAAAACAATAAAAGATTATATAAATACAATAACACTATAATTTCCTTGGGCCACTGGCAGCCATGCACTAGGAGCAAGATTAGTCTTTGGCTCATTGGACTAAGGGACACTTGTGGTCTCTGACCCAAGACACACAAAATACACTCTAATACCTCAATATATCAATAAGATATGCTTTTTTTTTAAATGGCAATGTTTGACATCCGAGGAACATTTAGAAATGAAATGACAGATAAAATGACCACAACACCATATCTACATAACTTGGTTATGCTTTCTCGGTTTTAATACTTAAGCCATACTTGCATATGTCAATTCAACATTATTTGGTATAAATATAGCCATCGGTGTCATACTCTTGTCTGCAACAATGATACATAGCCATGATTTAACCCTTCCCAATTATCACAAATTTCAGGATTACTGAACAATATCTAGACATTACTAGAATCTTCCTATTGATGACTAAACCCATCATGCAAAATTAGCCAGGATGTTAGTTGAAATGTGAATATAATATTGACTATAAAGCAGATAAAAATCAAGTAGATTTAACTAATATCACTTGAAATATACCTTTCAGATGACGCCCCCCCAGCATTCCATCCACCACCAACAGTGGATGATGCCCCTCTTGCATTCCATCCACCACCAACAGTGGATGATGCCCCTCCTGCATTCCATCCACCACCACCAGTGGATGATGCCCCTCCAGAATTCCATCCACCACCCTCAGTGGATGATGCCCTGCCAGCATTCCATCCACCATCACCACCACCAGTAGACGATGCCCCTCCAGCATCCCATCCACCACCCCCAGTGGATGATGCCCCTCCAGCATTCCATCCACCACCCCCAGTGGACGTTCCCACTCCATTCAGCCAACCTTTCCAATTGTCAGGATTCATGTGTGAATAATTTATCAAGCCAAAACAGTACAGAAAAGGTAACTAGCACACAAGTTAATTGACACTAATCCATTTAATGAGGAATTTGTATTTTTGTTCAAGGATAAGATGACAAAAAACTAGATAATAAGGGATTCCCACCTCCAGAGCTTCCTTCAGTACCCAGCAGATCAAATGGCTTAGATGAACTTGAATCCGGATCAGCACTGATATAAGAAACATTGAGAAACTCAGGACAATATTCACATGTACGATCAAAGAAAAACCAGTAATGTCGTGGCATGCAAAGTTATTGTCAATGACAGAAATACCTTGATGAAATAGCAGTACTCTTCCCCTGAACCTCAGAAAGATGCTCACATTTAACTGTGAAAACATTTTGTAGAAATTGTTCTAAATAATGATCTAATATACCAAGAAAAATACTCAAGAGTTGACCATCATAAACAAACCTGTAAGAACCTTCTGCTGAGAATCAAGTTTTACAGTAACATCAGCACGACGCAAGGCAATGACTCGGCAAAGGTATCCCTTCAACGGACCTATCCTAATTCTCAATGACTGACCAATAGTAAACATGTTATGGTTGTCCCCCCGGTTAACTGCATGCGCAATTATCAAAATTGAGAAAAATTAAGAAACATGCATATCCACAGTTAAAACACTTGTCAAGGAGTCATGTATCTTTACAGACATTCACGATTATTTTCTCTTGATTGCCAAGGTTTTTTGGGTGACAAGGGAGATCTTGGTGATGATGGTTGGTCTTCAAAGACTAAAGGACCCGGTTCACTATCCTGAGTATAGAGCAGCATTCAAAACATAAAAACTCGAAGGAAGTCATCAGACAGTTTGTAACAGAGCAGGATACAAGAAATATTATAAACCTTTCCACTGCAATCACTAACAGCAAGCTTAACCTTCTCACACATGTTAGATTTACAAGTTAAGTAACCTCCATTTTCTTCCACATTTCCATCATATAAAAAAACAATCCCTCTATAAATGTGCTTAACAATGCCTTGTTTACCCTGCAAAATGACATATTATAGAAGTATCATGTGAGGCAAAAAAATTCCTAATATACCATAACTAGAAATCTTGCCGTTCAGAAATAAGATTCAGACCTTAGATGAACCCTCCAGCACCCTCACAGTATCATTAACCAGTATAGTCTTACTGTGATGATCTAGGGCAGTAAGTTTCAAATCAAATAGCCCACTTTTTATTTCATGTCGTTCAATAGTTACAGCAACAGGTCCATCTGAACCCTCTTTTAGAATCTATAATAGAAAGGGAAATTAGAAAAGAACTTACCAAAAATAACAGGTACTCAAAATAAAAGTTTGGAACAAATGATGTTGCATAAGGCTAAATGCTATACCTTTTCCAAAATCACAGGGAAATTAGGAAAGAATTTTCCAAAAATAACAGTAATCAAAATCTAAAGTTTGGAACAAATGAAATTGCATAGGCTGAATATACCTTGTAGATATCATCTTTATCCTTGCCTACTATTACACCGAAGTCCTTCTTACTGCAATGGCAAAGATACGTTAGGAAGGAAGATATGTGTAAAACCTTGCAGGTATGTGCATGTGTGTGCATCAGACACATTAGAGAGAGAAACAATTCATACAATGCTGTAAATGTACTGCAATGGCAAAAATTTGTCAAGGTATGTATGTGTGTGTGCATCTGCATGTGTTATGTATGTGTGTGTTTGTGTGAGTGTGGGGGTACAAGTTTGCACACGCATGTGAGAGAGAAATAATTCATATAGTACCATGAATGCTAGCTAGGTAGAACAAAGACTTACCCAAAACATACTAAATCATAAAGTTCAAAATCATTTCCCACACCAGAACCTGATGAACTCTCTCCTTTCCCACCACCTCCCTTATCAGGTCTTATAACCCGTTTTTTCTTCTTGTCACCATAAAGCTGAGAGAGCCACTCTAAATCATTTGTTTCATTGTTTTCAGAAGGCCCAAACTTCAACAGCTCATCTTGTGTTGGCACAATGCCCCATAAACTTAATGAATCCAGAGATACTTTCTTGTATACATACCCATCCTTGAGCATCAAGCCATCAAGAACCTCAAAAACCTTGCCAGTATCACGGTCACGTTTGATTTGGATGAGTGGTCGGAACTCCCTGCAGAGTTATTGAAAAATAATATCAGAAAAACTATCCAGCGAAAAATTAACAAGATAAGAGAATGTATTATTACTCAAGTTCACTTGAGCTGATTAATCTTGGTGCCGGTACAGCCATCTTTTGGCGACTATATCCTCCACCCTGTAACATGAGTGAGAGATGCATCAACAATTATTTCATATATATCTTGTACATAGCCGTAGGATAAGAACAAAAAAACAAAAGACAGCCCACAGAAATAGGACTTTGCTCACTCTATGGCCTTGATTGGATTGCAAGTAAAATAAAGAGGAAAGATAAAAATAAAAGAGAAATAGAGTAGAAAAAATGCGTTGTTTAAACGGACAGAGCTAAGGAAAGAGGTGAAATTTTTCTTGTTTGAATGAGTAGAAAGTGTGGGTGAAAATAAATGCATAAGCTAAACTAAAAATAAATATATTTTAATATATTATTTTTTTCTTAAGATAGCTCAATCTTACAATCCAGATCACTATTTTAACAACACTACATGACAAAATAAACATATTAACAGCACATATCAAATAGCAACTAAAAGAAAACCAGCATCATCAAAGCTAATAGATTAACTGCCAGACACACAAAAAAAAAAGAGAAAATCATGTGGACATAGGTCTCATTACAAATTTGGCAGCCAAGGCTTGTAGATCAATTCTCGGAATAAGCTTCACAGTAACTTTTTTCCGGGTATTATTCACAGAAACAACCTGGAAAAACATAATGGATAAAAGGAATAAGCATTTCACAGGTTGTATAGAAAAATAAAACACAAAAAACACTACTTGTACAATCATGCAGTACCTGTGCTAAATCACCCTTGTAGTTACCACCTTTTATTCGAGTCCACATACCCTCAGAAATTTCAGGGGTTCTACATCTAACCGAGAACAGATGATAAACCTCACTATTTGGTACAGGTGTCACTCGAGTGGCATAGATTCCAGGAATCCCTTGACATGCCTGAAATCATGCATTAGTAACAAATGTAAATAGATTTGACTGGTGGTAATAAAGTATCACTGGAAAATGCTATCAACAGTGTTAGAAAATGGTTGTGGACCGCAATTTCAACCACAGCATCAACATTGGGGCCAACAAAACTATCCTATACTGCCGCAATTAAAGACCTTGGCTATCAATAAAATAAACCGATCAAGAATACCCAGTACAGAGGTTACCTCATTTATATCATACTGTTTTTCAGCTTCAATATATACAAATCCTTTCATATGATCTACAGCAAATGCAGATTTTATCTTCAATTTAGTACCCAATGAATCCAAGTCAGCAAACTTCTGCATCAGACAAAGAGCTGAAAGCCTCTCACGGCCAACCTGCAGCGAAATAAAATAAAAAAATCTTAGCAAAGCATAAACAAAATAAGCACCTAATGAAAATTGAAAGCAACGCCAAGAATTTCAGTAAGCAAAATCACTAAATCCATGTTTCAGGTATCATACAGTGCATTTGACTTTCCAAATGTTTGGCATTAATTCATCGACACCGCCATGTATAGAACTTGGGTCGGTCCCTTTAGCATCACCAAACTCATCAGCAAATCTGATAAACCTAGATGGATCTTTGTAGCGTTCCTCCAGAACTCGTTCCCACTCTTCTTCATCCATCACTTCCTCTTTAGGGACGACACCTGGGAGGCTACTCTGACCCTTATCTGGCATGTCCATTCTTCTTGGCGCGGCATTTAAGTCGTCGTCAGAAAAATCTGCTCATAAAAAATTCAAAAACGCTAAGGAACGTGTACGATACTACAGTAAATTCTAGCGACGAAATATAAACTCGAAAGCCGTGAAATCGGACAGAACTCAAGCATTTCTCAATAACGTAGCCACGAAGAACAGTTTAGAAACATAACCCTAGCAAATGTGGCCGAAACCCAAACATCTAGAAAAACCATTCTCAAATTGAACAAAACCCTAACAATTTTTCGCGAGAGCAATAATGAACGAAGAAATGTAAGAGCAGAATGGAGAGCAGCAAGGGAAATTGATCCTATACCGAAATCGCTATCGTCGTCGCTGAAATCGCTGAAATCGCTCTCTTCAGCGTCAGCGGCGTCTTCGAAGAACTGAAGGACTCCTCGGTTGTTTTTCTTGCGGCCACCGCCGGTCTTGTCATCGTCGAAGGAGCTCTTGCGCTTTCCGGTGGAACCTTTTCCGGCGACCTCCTTGCCTTTTTCTTTGCCCTTGTTCGTCATTTCCGGCGAGAATGCTATGTTACCAACGCCAAATGCATGCTCAGAGAAATGGAGAGAGTGGAGTGAGTGTGTAACTGTGAAAAACGAGGAGTCAGAAATGAATTTGATTGTACAAAATTGAGGGATTAAAATCCTCTACAATTATGGCAAAAACGATGAATGAGATCTCAGTCGTTTCTTTATTTTAAACATTTAATAGTTTTAATATAAGGGACAGAAAAACTTGATGAACGGTGATATTAGTGACTCCACAGAGCGCATTTCTCTTTCCAACTGCAGCAGAACATTTCCAAAATTCGGACTCTGCCGCCGCCGTGGCGTCCAGGAACAGTTCTCAAGCTTCCAAGATAATCGGCCCGGCCCAAGTTTACTTTGTAGAGAGAATCAGTATTTTTAATTTTTGGAAAACAAGTTAGAGAGATGACTCATTTTACATGAAAGCGTGGGTGAGATAAATAAATATTAATCTGACCCTTATTAAGAACAAAATATAAGAAGTCATTTGAGTTTTTAAAAGGACATATTTTTTTAAATAGTCACAAAATATTAAATTTTAATTTTTCATGTATGATTATATGGTCATATTTAAGTTGTTATTCTTGTATAAAATAAGACTTTTTTCAAAATATATGTCAAGCATTAAAAATATATATATATATATATATTAAATAAAAAATTGTAACTATACTTGCTAGGTGTAAGATCCCGTCATTTATTTTATTTTACTATACGTCATTATAGATAGTTATTGTGAACATGTTTGTAACTAATTAGATAAATAATAATTTGTGAATATGGTTATAGTTACTAAAAAAATCATTTTTCTTTAAAATACTCTTTTATTGGACTTTATGCTCATAGGCTAAAGGTACATATAAAGCTGTTAAAGTCTCGTTCAAATTTTAAAAAAAAAAACTTTTCTTTTTTCTTTTATTCTTTTTGTTGAAACGTGACGACAATGAAAGAACTTTAGCAAGAATGGTTTTTACATTGCAAGGTTTGAAAGAGGATCATCGTGTCATCTTCTTCCCTTGCTGTGTTTTCTACTCTTGAGATGAGGGGGAGTATGTATAGTCTTATTGATTGAAATGATATTGACTATCGGTAAAAGAGTTGTTTAAAACTCCAAAGTTGTTAAGTTTGTATATATCATTTACTATGGATGAACTATGAATATTCTACTTAAATTCTAATGTTATAATGAGTTATTCCTTTATTGTGTTCTTGGTAATTTTGGAATGTTTGAGAGTTTTTTTTATGAAGTTATAAGAATTTGTGATCGTAGTACGTTGTCTTTATTATATGAGAGTCTTATAAATGTTAGATAATGTTATTGAGCTTTTAGAGTTTGCTTATAGTATAAGGAATCCCTTAGGAGCCTTTAGATTCTGCAGAAAAAATCATTTTTGACATTCTACAAAGTATTAATCTGCTCGAGATAGATAGTGTCTGCTAGGAGAAAATTGTTGGGCGTTGGGTCAAAGTATTTATCGTCTAGTCAAAATGTTGATCGTGTCTGGTCAAAGCGTTGATTGTATGGCCTAGGGTTGATCGTTTGTTGACTTTGGTATACTCTGACTTTTTCCTAGAAAATGTATAAGACTTATATTTTGATATGCAAATGTTTAACAATCATTTTTTATGCGAATATTTACTTTAAATGCATGATTTACATACTATGGGGTGTTGTATATGAATACTAAGATGTGAATATATAGTGTTTGAGCATATGATATGAAGTGTCGTCGGATGCCATTGAGATAGGTGACCTAACTTATAAGTTGGCAAGGATGAACCTAAGTGGTATTCTAATCGTGAGTGACCTAGCTTGCGAGAGGCAAGGATGGGCACACTAGTGCATGATATTAGGTTCATTAAAACCATTATTTGTTTGAATGTTTGAACATGCATCATAACATTTGAGAGTTGTTAAATAGTCATGAACCAAGAAGGTAGGGGTCATGACAAGTTTAGCCCAGACCTTGGGGGTTATTTAGTGTAGAAACTCTGTGAGCTCATATTGATCCCGTGAAGTGTACTTGCAAAACTGGATAACCCTAACAACCACATGCGGACCATTTCAGGTGTTGTAGTCTATGCCAAAAGCATTGACATCGGTGATGCTTTTGGGTAGACTGTACTCCTAGACTATTCTCCCAAGCTATATATGGTACCACATGGTATATGAGATAGAGTCTAAAAGGGATTGCATTACATATGCATTATGATACTATGAAGAATCATGTTATTGTTGTGTGATTTACATGGATGTACGTATTCTTAAAATATGTAAATCTTGTTTTCCATTTATATTGTATCTTACTTTTGATGCAAAAATGATTTTCACTCTCTTTCTTTGTGTGATTCTTATTATGTGTGTTTGGGTTGATTGTTAATTGCAGATAGGATCGTCTAGACATCCAATAAGATGTTGGAGGAGAGACTTAGTTTATCTAGCTTAGTTTATATTTTGTTTGGGACTTATGCTCTAATAGTTATGACATCAGGACAAGGTCATTTGTTTACATCTAGTTAAATGTTGTACTCTTGTGTAATTATTTGGATGTCAAACCTTTTGAATTTATATTATATACTTATATGTGTGGATTATTTATAGAATTTTGAGAATATGAATCTTTTATTCACAAAAATTTCATAAAAAATCCATGTTTCCTCGTATAATATTTGATTATTTTCACACTTTATTTCAAGACTTAACTTTTGAAATAAAAGGTGTCACACTTGTCAATGAGAACAAAAAAAAATGAAAAAATAAAATCAATTTTAGTGTGTAATCAAATAGTAAAATTTGGAAGAAAAAAAAAGTATAAACCAAAATAAAGTACTATTTTATTGTTGCTATTAAATAATTCAGTAAACGAAGTTTGGATTATCAAATCTCCCGCCTAAATGCATATGTCAAATCATTATTATTATTACTTTCCATATAAGAAATCAATTATTTATAATTTAAATATATATTTGAGTCAATATTGTGATAATAGGATTAAATGTAACACATTGATATTTTTAAAAATTTATATATCATGTTAGTATACATTTGAATGTTTTTTTATATATGTTTTAAATTTTTTTTTATAAAATCTTTATTAATTAACAAGATTGTGCCATTTATATATAAAAAAACGTTTATTTGTTTCAATATTTTACTAATAAATATTATGGATTATGTTTCTCCACTATCACATTTTTTAACGAACTCCACTGTCACGTTATTCAAAATATATATATATATATATATATATATATATATATATATATATATATATTTGTATTTATTTAGTGATTTAACTTGGGAGTTGTTGTAAAAAAAACAAAACTCACGAGTTATTCTTTTAACATAATAAAATAATATTTCGTATAAAATTAAAGAATACCGATCGAATCTACCGGCTTGTTAGCTAGCTTCCTACTTATAAACATTTCGGAATTGGTTTCATCTTCACGTGAGTGAATAGTATTACTCATGAAATGGATTATGGATATCCCAAGACTCTGTCCCTAGTTGCATTTGTATAACACATTATGCATTACACTTGCCATTCAAATTAAAATAGTAATAAAATACAGTATAAAATCTTATTTTACTCTCTAAAAAGACAATTTCTTTACCAAATTAATCTGAAACATTTGATGTGTCATTTTTTTATCTGACTACCCATTTGAATATTGGGCAAAAATGCCAAAAACTAAGCACAACCAGTCAGCAGCGGGGCATGGAAATATATTACATATTGAAGAAAGTGGTAGCTGTACGTATTTATACAGAGCCAAGAACATTGATTAATTAGAATTCCACGTAATTATCAGTAAAAGACGTGTAGGGAAAATATAAAAAAAAAAGTGGACCCAAGTATATAGTTTTTCTCTAATTTTTGTATGATGAAGCAGAAAAAAGAAACTTGACTAAGTTTTATTTGGTTTCCAGTGGATGTCGTAGTGGGCGGGGAATTGATCACTATCTAACTGACATTAATTACGCGCGAACTTTTGGTTATTCTAATTTCTGGCGGCGACCGGCACTGCCATCTCAGCTTCCTCGGGTTGCTCCCGGTACCTCTTGTATATATCACCTTTGTAGAACTTAATTGTCCTAGCCACCAAAAACAGTGAGATTATGGCGCCAAAGAAGGTGGCTACAGTGATAATAATGAAAGACAACTTGAAACAACTGGACCCAATACAAGTTAATTCCTTGCTACTCTCTCTCGTTATCCCCGCCGCTGTCAATTGCCTCAGACCTTCTTTGTCATACAAGTGGCCGGTTACCCTCACATTCAGAATATAAAGCCCAATTGGACTCGCTGCACCGCCGAAGTTGTACAACGTCGAATAATACTTGAGCCCAAACAGCTCCGAGATTATGGCGAACACCAATGGCCACTGCGCGCCAAAGCAGAACCCTATTATCACCGACGCCATGTAGAGCCCGTTGGGCACATTGAACGCTATCATGAGGTGACCCACACAGGATAAGAGCAGGGTTAGCGTGAGCATGAGTGGTCGAGGAAACTTGTATTTTTGTAGAAAGTGTTCGGAAACAAACCCAGAAAAAACCCGTCCCAGGTAATTCCAAATGCTCACTAACGACACAAACGTGCTTATGCTAGTCTTGGGGTACCCTAGCGAGGTACCAATCTGATTGAGGTTGTCAATTGCGGTCAAAGTTCCACCAACACCACATGTGCCAGCGAAGAATAGCAGTATCATGTCTAAGCTGCATAGGGCTTGAAGTATAGTATAGTCCTCACCTCTAGCCGGTGGACTAAACACTTTTTGCCACCATCTAGGACTTTCTTCAATCTTTGCTGCAGGCTCTGACGCCACCGTCATATGTCCTTCAGTAGCTACTATCTTGACCGGGGAGGGGTCATTGAATGCCAGCCTTTGACTCTCTCTGATCTTATATTGTTCAACGAAAACAACAGCAAGAGGGAGGAACAGCAGTAAAAGAACAACCCCAGCACTAACACCATACTCGCTTTGTGAGAAATGCAGTTTCTTCTGAACTATGATCATGGCCAAAAGAAAACCAGCAAGGCCAAGTGAGATGTACAAAAACTTGTAGAAAATACTTAGCTCGTTGGGTTGTCGAACCGGTTTGATGTAGCGAATGGTGCGAAGGAAAAGGAAGGAAATAGCAGCAGGGAGCCAAGCTATGAGCAAAATCAAGGACCTGGGATCGTTGTAGTAGAAAGCGAAGTAGAGTTGTGTTATGATGGCTCCACTGAGACCCACGTAGCCTTTGAGGATGCCCAACACAACCCCACGGCTCTCAGGGAAGTTCTTGACGCACGTGACAAGGGAACCGGTGTTGGCGAAGGACTGGGAGTTGGAGCCTATGCAGATGTAGAGACACATCTGCCACACGTGCGGTTTGGGTATTTTTTTTGTGACAGCGAGCCATATCATGAAGTAGCCGAAGAAGTTGAGGACGGAACCCATGGCGAGGACCACCCACGGGGGAGTGATCTCGTTTATGAGGCCGGAGAGGACGCCGACATTGCCGCCCAAGTCTTTGAAGAAACTAAGGAGGTTTAAGGTTGTCTGGTCGTACGCCAGGGTCTCTTTGATTACGCCGGAGTAGAGGCTGAACATGTAGGTGGCGCCGGCGGCGGACATGATTAGAAACGAGGCGAACACCACGAACCACCGTCCGGTTATGACTTGGACGATGAGGCCGTTCGTGTCGACCATACTTCCCACGGCACCAGCCATGTTAATTAATTTCTCAGCAATGGATCCAGAGTTTGAAGAAGATGTGTGGCCAAGTACTGCTCAATATATAGATGGCATATATGGCACTGTGGGGTTGGATTCATTTCCGTATCATCGTCAATCATGTGCGTGCCTGTAATAAGAGAAGAGAGAGAGAGAGGATAAACGACAAGACGTATCACGAGATCTAAGAGTAGCACATGTTAAATTGTTATAATTGTCGAGTACAGGCAATGGTTGCATTTGTTTAGGTAATGCTTCATTCAAGAGGAAATAAAATATTTACTTCTCGCATGTCCAAAATATCTTAGTCGTAAAAAACGAAACATACACAATTCATGGACACATGCTGCTAATATCAATGTATATAAATAAATTATGTGAAATTAATTCACATAAATTTATTAAAGTAACAAAAAATTGAGAAAAAAGGAGTAAGACGCAATACTTTTTGAATGAAAAAACAACATATTTAAATTTAGTACAGTTGTATTGGTCGACATTACACTTACAGAAATAGCTAAAAAATAAAAGTACGTTTTTTTTTTGTTTTTTTTTTTATCGAGGTGTAATTGATGTTACTGATATATTTTGTACCAAAAAAAAACTATTATTTTCAGGATAATGAATACAAAAATATTTATAGTAAATATCAAATTGTTCAAAATACTATATTTGTTAACTTCTAATAATGACGAGATATTTCATTTTGAAAAATAATTAAATAAAAGATTATTGAAAGTAATTGTCACTCTTGTTTTCCCTTCTTCGAGTCAGCAAAATCACTATGGTCTATTGCATGTGGTAGGATATTTAGTTTTTTTTTTTTTTATCCATTATATAAATTAAAGACGGTGTCGGAAATTTATAATACTCACCCTGTTTAAATGAAATAACTAAACTAAATACAGTACTAATTAATTGATAAAAAAAAACTAAATAGTAATTATTCTGCGGATAAAACAAATTTGGCACCAAAAGCATAGACCGGCGATGACTGATGAGGTTGGACGGTAGGAGTATTCCACTTGAAAACAAATAAGTCAACGTGGGACCAACTTTGTTCGGCTACCCTTTCAGTTTTCCAGTGTGTATACCGTATACACTGCAAGTGCAGTGTGTATTGGATGGGATCCACACGGCACGGTCTATAAAAAAAAGTTGAAAATGAAATGGACCTCTTTACAAATTTTCCAAGTATTTGTCAATTATTTGGTGTTGGTCCAACAATGGATGACTATTGTCCATTTCCTTTGGAGTTTGGCCCTTCTTCCATTTGATCGATGTGTTGGTAGCACACTAGCACCCGCAAGCTAGAGGATCATGAATGTCTATATGCTTTAGTAAAAAACTCAACAACTTTATTGAGTGACAATTAATATCTAACTATAGTTATTTGTTCTCTCATGAAAAACAGGGATTGTAGTTAGCAATATGCAAAAAAAAAAAACACTTTGATTATCATGGTACAAAAGAGAGAAATCGATCAAATCTGATAATTGAAATATGAAAAAAAAAAATCAAGATCAGTATTTAGTTTGCTTACCGTAAAAACATACACACGCGCATAGTTTTTGAGAGAAAAGAGGGGGAAAAAAGGGCTAATGATCACTTACACTAATTTTGTTTACACTTCAAGGAAACAAAAATTACTGTTAATATAGCCCATTTTAATAGAGCAGGCCGAAACGGGCCAACCAAAACGAGACCTGCGGGCCCATTTTACCATCCCAATATATCGGTAAAAAAATTCACCGCTTAATTGATATATATATATTTATTTATTTTGATAAATCGAATTAATTGATATATGATTGCTATGAAACCACCGCTTATATATATGATGTATTTTTTGTCTGCTTAATTTGTCTTTTTTTATCAAGTCCTGAGCACTTATTTCTTGTCACCAACATGGCTTTGACAATTTTTGGCAGATATCCAAGCATTCAGACAATTTTAGCCAAGAGTTTTCTTTTTTTTGATTGACACAAGTGTGAAATGTTGACAACTTGTTTATCTCACATCTATGACTTTTTGTTTCGAAAGAAAAGTATTCGTATCATTAGACGACATAAGTGTGGGAAATAAAGAGGTGATTTTAATCCTAAACCATAAGACTGATAAGAGTAATTAAGAACCTTAAAAAACTACCAATAATTAGAAACTGCTTGCTTGCTTTTATATATGTTTTGTTCTTGTTTTTAAAAATATTAAACCAGCATCATGGGGCTACAATGTAGGCTAACGTTTCATATTAAGCTTAATTCGACAAGACTTTCCATAGGTGGTGGCAGCTGGTCAAAGTCTTGTTCCATTTATAAATCCGAGATTCAATTTTCAGAACGTACGTATCCATGCATGATTACAAATTAAGAAACGTATATACTAGTAGTATACAGAGCAGCAGCCTGAAGATCGAAGATAAACACTTTTAGTGTTAACCAGTCACATGCTGCATGCGATAATTAAATGAGCAAACTTGAATTAAATTACATCAACTATTGCAATAACACGGCAATCATGTTTCTTTTTATTTTATTTGACTCGTTCAATTCTATAATAAATAAATGCGAAAAAGAAGGCAAGTCGTTTAGTGTGACAAAAGAAAAATGAAAGGTATACATCACGGCAAATTAAAGAAAAGGTAGCAAAACATACATAATATTACATTAATTATAATTGATTTCTAGTTTTGATCAGTTGGCACCACATGTTTGTCATCTTTGTTTGCGTTCTGCACCTTGGGCATTTCAGATAATTCTGTCACGATGGCTGCATCCCGGTATCTCTTGTATATGTCACCTTTGTAAAAGGTTCTTGTCCTAGCCACCAAAATGAGTGAAACAACGACACCAAAGAAAGTTGCAGCAGTGATGATAATAAAGGATAACTTGAAGCAATGGATCCCAATACAATTCAATTCCTGTCCTTCCTTTCTCTCAAGCCCCAACGCTGCAAGTTGCTTCTTGGCTTCTTTGTCATACAAATGCCCAGTCATAACCACATTAAGCACATATAGCCCTAGTGGACTTGCTGCACTTCCAAAGTTATACAAAGTTGCATAATATTTAAGTCCAAAAAGCTCGGATATAATGGCAAAAAGTAAAGGCCACTGAGCACCAAAACAAAACCCAATAATCACCGAAGCCGCATAAAGACCATTTGGCACGTCGAATGCAATCAGAAGGTGACCGACACATGACAAGAGCATGGTTAAAGTAAGCATAAGAGGACGAGGGAACTTGTACTTTTGTAGAATGTGTTCTGAAACAAAACCAGCGAAAACCCTTCCCAGATAATTCCAAATGCTTACCAGGGACACGAAAGTGCTTATGCTTTTCTTGGGGTATCTAAGCGACTTTCCTATCTGACCCAGGTTATCTATTGCGGTCAACGTGCCTCCAATACCACAGATGCTACATATGAATAGTATGAACATGTCGACGCTGAATAGAGCCTGAAGTATCGTGTAGTCCTCACCTCTTGCTGGTGGACTTAGCACATTCTCCCACCACTTTGTGTCATCTTTGGAGACCACTGAAACTGATGATGAATTGTTACCATTAATCGGATTCACCTTTTCCCCTTCGGTGACTATTTTAACGGGGGAGGGGTCAAGCAAAGCAAGTCTTTTGCTCTGCCATATCTTGTACTCTTCAATAGAAACAACAGTAACTGGGAGGAGGAGCAAAAAGAGAACAATAGCAGTGCTGACACCAAACTCACTCTGAGTGAAGTTGACTCTTTTCTGTATAGTGATCATGACCAGAAGAAACCCAGCAAGGCCAAGCGAAATATACAGAAATTTGTAGAAAACTTTGAGCTCATTAGCCTGCCGAACCGGCTTCATGTAGCGAATGGTTCGTAGGGAAGCAAAGGAAATAGCAGCAGGGAGCCAACCTATGAGCAAAATCAAAGACCTTGTGTCATCATAGTAGATAGCAGAGTAGAGCTGTGTGATGATTGCACCGCTGAGACCCACGTAGCCTTTGAGGATTCCCAACACGACCCCACGGCTTTCTGGGAAGTTCTTGACACAAGTGACAAGAGAACCTGTGTTGGCGAAGGACTGAGAGTTGGCTCCTATGCAGATGTAGAGACACATCTGCCACACTTTGGGTTTCGCTATTCTTTTAGTGACGGAAAGCCATATCATGAAGTAGCCGAAGAAGTTAAGGATGGCACCAATGGCTAGAACCACCCAGGGTGGAGTGAGCTCGTTGATTAGGCCTGAGAGGACACCAACGTTGGTGCCCAAGTCTTTGAAGAAACTGAGGAGATTGAGAGTGGTTTGGTCGTAACCGAGGGTGGTTTTGATGTCGCTGGAGTAGAGACCGAACATGTAGGTGGCTCCAGCGGCTGCCATGATTAGAAAGGAAGCAAACACCACGAACCATCGACCGGTGATTACTTGGACGGTGAGACTCTTGATGTCTCCCCAGCCATTAATGCCTACAGAGGAACCTGCTGCCATGTTAGTTTCTTCTAATGAAGTATAAGATGCGTGGGAAATTAAAGCCTATATACCATATCATATATATAGTGTGAGTGTGACTTGTTAGTATATATTTTTCATTCTCAACCTTCTTTAATACAATCTCCTTCTCACCAACTCGATATTTTTTCTAGGTTATTCATTAATGTTCTCACTATTACACGTTATCTTATTTTTATATTTAAACAAATCAGTTTCCCGATATAGTAATTCTAAATAATATTATTATAAAGTAGATTCTATAAATGACTCTTTATATGACCCATACCATACATGAAGTGAAGTCTGTACTCTGTAACAGTGACTGGATGCTTTAATTTCAACTATGCATGAAGTTAAGGAATAAACATATATCAAATCCTAAAGATATGCAATCAAGTTACTGCAAATGCATAATCATGTTTCTGATTTTGTAAGGTGCGATTTCTGATTTGTAGGCACAGTTCTAGGGATATTAATAATCCTTTTCTTATCATCAAAATTCAAAAGTATATATATGTGTATCACCATTCACCATCATGAATAATACTTAACCATTGAAATTCCAACATCTCTTTCTTTTTCAAGCTATATATCTCTTATGGCGGGATAGCTTTTTGTATCTTTAATTTTTTTTTTCTTTATTTTTTCGTTACTCGTTGTATAAAAAAACAAAAGATTTGACCTCATCGTGGTAAAAAAATAAAGTCATACTGTTAGAATATTTAGAAGGAAGATGATTGACAGTGATAATTCTTACATTAGAATTGTTTGGAATATTTTAAAAAAGTGTTAGTTTTGGATATTAAAATTTGAGTATTTAAAAATTAATTACTGAGCGAAAACAAAAACAATTGAAGTCGAGGACAAAAACTAAAAATTCAAAGATTTTCACACAATAATTTTATCCTAAGTTGACTAACACAATTACGCCTATTTTTTGTTGTTGTTGATGAATCCAATTACGCCTAATATAACATGGCCAGCTCTGCGAATCCAAACTGATCATAATTATTTAATATATATATATTCATTTTTTTATTTATAAAAATACATTATTGCAAATTAAATATTTATTGATTTTAAGTAATAATCAATAATAAAATTAGTTTACACAGTCAATTATTCATAATTTATCATTGTTATTCAACTGTTTTATCATAGATAAAAAGTTATAATGGACTGATTATATAAAATAAATTTTAACCAATGATACATGAGTATTTTTCTCAATAATCAATCATAATTTTTTTCATACAAATTAATTTAAATTTTTAGATTGTGAAATTAATATTTTTTAAACTCAAATTATTTCTTAATAGAAAAATACAAGACAATATATTAGCCAAATAAACTTCTTACAAATGAGGTTGAATCAATATTTATTACTCCGAATTAACAGAAATAATTTTTATTAGATAAACTTTTAGAACAAAAAAAATAGTACCAAAATTTAAGATAAGAAAAGTTTCAAGGCTTGAAAGAATAAATCATGTGTTCAAATAATCTTAATTATAAATGTTCTGTTAAAACGCATAATATAATATGTAAAGTTGATTTTGGCTCTTACGAACGAAACCAGCTCATAAGCAACAGGGCTGCTACACTTGCACTGCAGGGCATCAACTAGAAAATTAATTAATTAATAAAATAAAAGAAAGACTAAAAATGGTTGACCCCCAAATATTGGGTTCTCCGTTAGTCTGGAATCTGGATATATGTGCAACGAGATCCGGTCAATCCGAGATAAGCAGACTATAAAATTCACTGAGAAATAACTAGTGGCTAAAACACTACAACTGGCTTAATTTCAAGTTTCAACGATACTTTATGTGTGAAAAGGGATGTCCTCAAATATAACCATAAGTTCATAACATATTATTGGACTGTCCTTCTGTTAACGAAAATACCAAAAATGAGTAAAGATTTTTGTAATGCTATTATACCTTAAGAGAGAAAGTGGGAAGAGAAAAAAAAATTGTATGTATGATAGTTAATATAATTTAATAAAAGAGAAAAATAAAGAAAAAAATAATGTTTAGTAATTATTTATAATATTGAGGATAAAAAAATCAACATTCAAAGAATAATATATATAAACATGTATCAAGTAAAACATGTGTAATTTACGCTTATAATTATAATTATTGTATAAATTTTAGAAGTATTTCTCTCTATATTTTCTTAAAATATTGATTTAATATCCAATTTTGATAATTTAATTTATTTTCAGTGTTCAAAATGGTTTTTTTTATATACTATTGGATATTTTTTTTAAACTTTATCAAATTAAATCTTTTTCGTTAATTTGACATAAACACGTTAAATAATTATTATATATATATATAAATTTTTTTTTCTGTTTTTACTTTTTAAATTTTTTTACTGCCCACATTTTCATAAAACCCAAATGATGAATGCATGAAAAAAAAAAAGTGCTTCATGATTTTATGGGGTGCTAACAGTAAAATGGAGAGTAGAGATAGTATATGTAGGTATATGTAACCATGAAAAAAAAATGTAGAGGTAATTATTTACAAAAAAAAATCAAAAACTTTAAAAATAAAATGACTCGATTACATAATAAATTAAATTAACAAATTGAATATCAAGTCTAAAAGTATTTATTAAAAGCATAAAGATGTCAAAAATCTATATCTCCATCTCTCCATGTTCTTTCTTCATAACTAAATGATTCCAACTAAGTTAATTTATTCCTCTTTTAGAATTCAACAAGCCCTTCACACCAGAGGTCTTCCCTGACACATGGATAAAATATTCTATCCAATAACATTTTCACTAGATTAAATCCCTACTCTTATTTTATTTTTTAATAAAATATAATTTTTTTTATCAAATTAATGGTTGGATTGTAAACCACACACAGTGTTATTTTTTCAAGAAACATGATCGACATCTAGACTGTTGGTCGAGGACCTAATAAAGGTCGGCATATGGCATATGATTTAGAAGCTACAAATTCAATGAGGGGTTGCAGAGGCAGAGGATCCAAATTTGGATTTTAGACACATGTTTGCACAAAAATTTAGGAATAACTGTCAGTAATTTAACGCAAAATTTAAGCACAATTTTACCAACGGCATGGTTGTCTATACATATTTTTCATTTTTATATTTTTTAATACAAGCAAATATTTTCAAAGACAAATTTTAAAGATTAACTGATTGTGAATCAGAATTAATTTTGATTATAATTAATTATGAGATCACAATTTATTATGAACGAAAATAAGTATTAGTAACTTCTATATTAAATCCAATAATCCAGTAAAAAAAAAATTGAATCCAACAATTTATATTAAATTATATTTTAAAATAATTAATTATAATTAAAATCGTTTCAACACAACTCACTGAATTCAAAATTAATCATAATAAAAATTAATTCCAATTCTGTCTATGATCCAAACGACCAAACACGTAATTTGATTCTCCCGTCTTCCGAGTTTCTCTTTTCGCTCTATCTGTGTCTATCACAGCGCAGCGACCGCTCATCTACGGCCAAACCACATCATCTTGAATCTCCAACCACCTAATATATATGAATACCAGTTCCATTTTTATTCTGTTTTTATAATACATATCATATGATGCATTGAAGAAGATAACAACAAACTTGCATTAAATTAATAAACTACGTCAAATAATAGAATCCTTATTTATTTGATGTTGTATTCGAACATGTATTTTGATGATTTGAAAAGATAAAAGCAAAACCTCGAAGCGATGGAGGAAAAATCGTCAACGGCAATCATGTTTTTTTTATTTTATTTTATTTTACTCGTTCTAGAATAAATGCGAAAAAAATGCACGTTGATTTGCGTGACAAAGAAAATGAAAAGTATACATCACGGCAAAGAAAATGTGTGGTAGCAAACTATAATAATGTTACATATTACATTAATGTCTAATATGTATGACCACATTATTAATTAATTAATTTCTTGTTTGAACCTTGATCTACGACAACATGTTTGGAATCTTTCTCTTTATTCTCCACCCCCGGCGCCATTTCAGTTTCTGCTGCAGCATCCCTGAATCTCTTGTATATGTCACTTTTGTAAAAGGCTCTTGTCCTAGCCACCAAAATCAGTGAAACAATTGCACCAAAGAAAGTTGCAGCTGTTATAATAATAAATGATAACTTGAAGCAATTCACCCCAACACAATTCAATTCCTGATCTTTCTTTCTCTCAAGCCCCAACGCTGCAAGTTGCTTCTTGGCTTCTTTGTCATACAAATACCCAGTCATCTTCACATTAAGCACATAGAGTCCCAGTGGACTTGCTACGCTTCCAAAATTGTACAAAGTTGCATAGTATTTAAGTCCAAAAAGCTCGGATATAATGGCAAAAAGTAAGGGCCACTGCGCGCCAAAACAAAACCCAATAATGACCGAAGCCACATAAAGGCCATTTGACACTCCAAATGCAATCAGAAGGTGACCGACACATGATAAGAGCAGAGTTAAAGTAAGCATAAGAGGACGAGGGAACCTGTACTTCTGTAGAAAATGTTCTGAAACAAACCCAGAGAAAACCCGTCCCAGATAATTCCAAATGCTCACTAGGGACACGAAAGTGCTTCTAGTCTTCTTGGGGTATCCAAGCGATGTTCCTATCTGACCCAGATTATCTATTGCGGTCAACGTGCCCCCAACACCACATATGCAAGTCCAGAAAAGTATTAACATGTCGACACTGAACAGCGCCTGAAGTATTGTATAGTCCTCGCCTCTTTCTGGTGGACTAAACACATTCTCCCACCACTTTGTGTCGACAACCACTGAATTAACATTGCTACCATTAATTGGCTTCACCTTTTCGGTTACTATTTTAACGGGGGAGGGGTCAAGCAAAGCAAGTCTTTTGCTCTGCCATATCTTGTACTCTTCAATAGAAACAATAGTAACTGGGAGGATGAGCAAGAAGAGCATAATAGCAGTGCTGACACCAAACTCACTCTGAGTGAAGTTGACTTTGTTCTCCACTATGATCATCACCATAAGAAACCCAGCAAGGCCAAGTGAAATGTAAAGAAAGTTGTAGAAAACTTTGAGCTCATCAGCCTGCCTAACCGGCTTCATGTAGCGAATGGTTCGAATGAAAACAAAGGAAATAGCAGCAGGGAGCCAACCTATGAGCAAAATCAAAGACCTGGTGTCATCATAGTAAATAGCATGGTAGAGTTGCGTGATGATTGCACCGCTGAGACCCACGTAGCCTTTGAGGATTCCCAACACAGCGCCACGGCTTTCTGGGAAGTTCTTGACGCACGTGACGAGAGAACCGGTGTTGGCGAAGGACTGAGAGTTGGCTCCTATGCAGATGTAGAGACACATCTGCCACACTTTTGGTTTGGCTATTTTCTTAGTGACGGAAAGCCATATCATGAAGTAGCCGAAGAAGTTAAGGACGGCACCAATGGCTAGAACCACCCAGGGTGGAGTGAGCTCATTGATTAGACCCGAGAGGATCCCGACGTTGCTACCCAAGTCCTTGAAGAAACTTAGGAGGTCGAGAGTGGATTGGTCGTAACCGAGGGTGGTTTTGATGTCGCTGGAGTAGAGACCGAACATGTAGGTGGCTCCAGCGGCTGCCATGATTAGAAAAGAGGCAAACACCACGAACCATCGACCGCTGATGACGTGGACACTCAGACTCTTCATGTCCCCCCAGCCACCAACGCCGCCGACCACGATTGCCATTTTACCAAAGAAGCAAGTTGCAGCAGATGCGTGGAAATTATTTCAAGTCAATGTAGTTTGTCATACTACTTACTACTCCATACTAGTGTTAAATATATATACATAGGAAACGTTGCTCATCATTTTCTCGTATTATTAAGATAATTATTCTTTTCACAATGTGGATAAACATTAAACAATACTCGTGGAAGAAATAAAGACTCTTGCGCAGTAATTCAAATAACCAAATCAACCAGATTATTATTACATAAGGAAACTTGGTATACATATCTTTTATTTATGAAATCTTAAAACATAAATGATGTGATTCTGCATACATACATTGTATACCATCATCTCTTATATATCTTCCTCACCTCCTTTTCCTTTTGTATTCGGTGTATTCACACGATCCTTGATAAAATATGTTTAATTTATTTTTCTTAATTTCTCTCATTTTCTTCTGATAACACAAGGATAAGGAAAAAATGGATATAAAAATGATTTTTATTAGTATTCTAGACTGGTTAAGATTTTTATTTTGGGTATTTGGATAAGCTTCTATGAAAATCCTAGATAAAAATATATGAATAAAAAATTAAATGAATTTATTTTTAAGTTAAAATTAATTTATCTAATAACAAATTCATATAAACTTTCTAATATAACTTTAAAATATATGAGATTTTTATAAATTAATAGTAAAATAAATCAATTTCAGCTTATCAAAAAATTAATTTTATTTTTTCTTTATATTTTTTATTCTATAAGTTATTCTCAACAAATTTATCAAAACACACCATTAATTAACTAATGTTACTATTTGCCTCTGTACAGAGTATATTTAACAGTCTAGGCATCTCATCAGTGTCCTTTAGCAACATTCGTAATATGCTATTTTAGTTGTTCTGTTTAATAATATTAATATTAGAAGATGAAAATTGAATTTTGCTGTGAACGAAACTAACTAAAAGCTGATAAGCAACAGTGCGGTTGGGCCCTGATCTTAGATGTGTGCAACGCGATCTAGTCATTCTGAGATAAGCAGCGTAGAAAATTCACTAAGAAATAATTAGTGGCTAAAAAATTACAAGTGGTTTTCAAGGATACCCCATAATGTATGCTATATGAAGATCAAGGATATCTCTGATAATAACACTCTCGTTGTATTTAGTGATAAGCAGAGTAGAAAATTCACAAAGAAATAATTAATGGCTAAAAAACTATAAGTTGTTGTTTTCCGCAATAGTACTATTGATAGATAGTATAATGTGTGCTTGTTTGTCTCTTTCATCGTCTTCAATGCACCCATCATCTGACCAGGACATCCTATAAATTAGTACAAAGTTTAATTAATTAAAAATTATATTACAATAAATTTTACGAATAATTATTATGATTTTGATATATTTTGAAAACTTACTCTGACCATTTTGCTTTCGTAAACATCTTAAAGATTAGACTTGAGACTCACACACTTCCGTGTACATACTGGTACCACTATAGTATTTAGTCTCTACTTTGAATAATCTTTTGTAAGCATGTGGCTTCATCATAGTCATAACTGTCCACCTGCCCTGTTTTCGACGATTTTTCAACTATTGGGTTGGATTAATCAAATATCTTCATGCACCACTCAACCTTCGTGGTGTTTTTTTTTTTTTTTTTTCAAATTCAGCTCATCAACCAAATAGTAGGTTAAAGATGATTGATGAACGTGACTAAATATGAATATCGTTCATTAAACTAACACTCTTAAAAATTTCCCCCAACAACTAGAAAGAATCTATAGTTGCTCTTGTTTCACGTTAACTATTGTAATAACACTCAAATATGTGTGATTATGGTGGTTATTAAAAAAAGTGTCATTATACTAAAGCATGTCCTTTGTTTGTGGCTAAAAAGGGTTCAAAGAAGTGAACATTGAAGACGCCTAATTAACAAGAGTGACAACTAGTCCAAGTTGTGCATCGAAAAGAGACCTCCTCTCTTACTCTCAACAGTCTTACACCACCCAAGCCAGCCACAAAGTACGAGAACTAGAAGAATACCATGCAGATAAAGAAGACTGAATATTAATGCTAAATGTTTATTCAAATTGTTCACACAACAGCATGGATCGAGCATGTACTATTTAGTAATAAAGTAGACAAATATATTGACCATACAGTACTATTATGATTCTTGACTAAGATGTGAAAGGTCAATGGTACTAATTCCCCGGCATCAAAATATACTATATTTTCTGTTGAGAAGTTATAATTTTCAAAAATCTTGAAGGATCATTAGTTGGTGATATCATATCACCGAGAAATTTACAGCCGATTCGGACATGATATCAGTATAATATGTTAAAGACAAATTCCAAAGATAGCTAGGAAGAAACTCTGAATAATGGTCGGTCTACGTAAGTTGAAACTTTAATATAATAATAATTATTTGTTCGATCGACATCATCTATATAGCAAAGACTTTAAACACCAAAGTTTTTAAAATAATTTTGGAGTTTTATGAACGTAGTACTTGTACAATTGTTCATTGAGGGATCGTTATCCAAGAACTTCGCGTGTACTTTACTTATTTAACTTTTTATTTTATTAAAAGTTACTAACCCTAAGTGGGCAAATCTATTCCTTTGACTTCAGTATGGAGAGAGAACCACCATACACACGGCCGCACTTGTTGGCAAGTGTGGAAAAGTTTATTTCTTTTTAAGTGATGTCGGTGTATATTATTATTGTTTTAAAGTTAACTGTTTTATAAATGAAAAAAAGAAGTTGTAAATCGAAATTGGAGAGTGGTAACTGTTAACAAATAAAATTAAAAAATATATACTCCTTTTCGAACTCAATTATAAGTAAACAAAAGAAGTTTTATAAACTCAAATATAAATAGATTTTAATCATTTTCATCCTATTAAATAATATAATTTTAAAAAACATCCCATTTAACTCAAGAGTATGGGTGTTGTATTATTATGAAACATTTTAAAAAAAAATTATGATAGAATATTTTTTTTAAGTTACTCTTTTTATTAAAAAAATATTAAACTAATTTATTTTAAAAACGATTAGCATACAATTTTGTTTACACGTGTTAAATAAAAATATTTTCTTGCAAAATAAATACAAAATAGGTACCCTGGTTATATTCTATATTATGAGTCCACTCTCGTAGTCTTGTATATAATGCGATGTGTATTCAACAAAGACAGCCTAGTGTAGCTGGTCAAACAATGGATCGTGGATAAGCTCTTCAATGTTTCTATGTTCCGACGCAAACATGGTCCCAAAATTCAAATAGTTTGTGACGTATTTACTGCATAAATTACTTTTATAAGAAGTTGATAGATAAATAAATAAATATAGGACACAATTGGAATTGGCATGTGTGGACAAACCGACAAACTGTGGAAATGGTGTTTTTTTTTTAAAACTACCGTTACATACCAATTACCATACTAAGCTTATTTAATTTTGGTCAGGATGTATCTTACATTTTAATTAATTATTGACTTAAATAAATTTTTGCATCCCTATAAAATACATATATATATATTTTTAATTTTAATTTTCAATAAGAGTTTTGTTATATTTTGAATTCTATAATATATTTTTTTTTATTTTGAATCTCTATGGATAATGTTGCATCATTTTAACTGTTAGTTAAGTAATAATATGATACTATTTAATCGATAAAAATCTAAAATAAAAAAATAATATATATATTAAGCATCTGGACATAATAAAATTTGTATAGTAACTCAAAATAAAATAAAAAAATTATTGGGATACAAAATTTATAGCGATTAATTATTTGAGGAATATGATGATAGGAATTAATCATTCTAGATGAAAGAAATACGATACGACAAGTCATTTCTATATAGAGACACTCAAATCAGCATGTAAATTCACCAAAAAAGAAAGAAAGATGAAAGGCTAATTATTAAGTGATGGAATTCAAAGTCCTTTATTTGAGGGCCTACTTGAGTAATTAGTCTGAGCATGCGTTGGGCTTACCAATAGGTTTCCTTAAAGTCAACTTTGAATCTCGGAATATCCAAATGGGAGGGAAAAGTCAAACCATTACTTCATCCCAATCCACTCCATGACTAATTCAGCATATGATTTATGATTTTATTTCCACCTCTTTTTTCGATTCACACGTGTGTTTGAATTTTATTTATTTTTTAAAAAACTAACAATTGAAAGTGTTAACCTTTTCAAAAACTAACTTTGAAAATATTTTCGAAAACTATTTTTTAAGAGTGTTAAAATCTTAATACCTTTTAAAACTAATTTTTAGAAACGTTAAAATATGAAAAAAACATGTTTTTGGTTTTTATATTTTTGGTTAAATAAGGTGAAAGTTCTTATATTCAATATTGTAGAATCGAGATTTTACTTGAAATTGAAAGAAATTTAAAAAATCGTAACTCAAATACATCATACATATTAAATAGTACATTAAAAAAATGACACGTAAATCAAAATATTAAATACAACGTCATAATATCTAACTCATAACTCATAAGTTTATAATATAATATCCAATTCCAAATAACCAAATTAAAATAACAAAATAAAAGATTCTTAAGTGATAATATAACACATAACAATAACATAAATTTAAATGAATTTTAAATCATTCTAAGTTTTTAAATTTAATTATTTAGAATAGCATTCACTTCTTCTTCATAGTTGTCCTCCATATTCTCTCCATTTCCATTGGTATTAGCATGTCCCATTCCCACTCTATCATCCACGTCAATAGGAGGAACATCTAAATCATCTATAGGTACACCACCAACACCACTACTTGCATCATATTCTCTAACTTCAAGTATGCCTTCATTTAGAGCATCAAAATCTATATTTAAATCATCATTCTTCTCTATGATCCACTCATCATTTGAAGAAAGATCTTTTATGACATAGTTATTTGCTTTCCTAAGTGTCATTTTCTTTTTCAATCTTGTATTAGCCATCACATATACCACATCATTCATAATCTTTTGCAGCAAACAATTCCTTTTCTTAGTATGAACTTACATAATAATATCAATTCTAGATATCATACAATAGGTATTACATAATTTTAAGAATGAAAAGATTTTATTTTACAAATTTGAATACTTACCATCTCAAAAACACTCCAATTACGTTTGCAACCGAATGAACTACATGTCAAACTCAAAATTCAAATTACAAACTTTTGCAACTCTAAATGTTCATCTCCATATGAATCCCACAAATTTGTTGGAGTTTTAATTTTAAGTGCTTGTTGAGCTATTCAATAACCAAAAAACTCTTTTTTTTTTCTTGAAATCTTCAATTTGGTCATCAATTTTACCTATTATAGTTATATCTCCCACAATCCTTTCCATACAATCAATAAACCCTCTCTTAACTTTCCAATCAACTTTAAAATCAGCACTATAATGTAGCATGGGATTAAGGTAATAGCCACCAGCATGCAAAGGCCTATGTAGTTGATTATCCCATCTATTATCAATAATTTCCCATAGCGGCATGTAACTACAGATGAAAAAAATGAATTAGTTTCCAAACAAAGTCTACAAATTATAAAATCAAGTAATTGAAGATAGTTACTTGCTTTCAACCCCTCTAAAAGCATGTTGTATCTTCTCTTTAGCTCAATCTATTTCATCATAGATGAACCCCATAACAGTCTTCTCATCAGAATCAACCAAGCGCAACACTTTAATTAAAGGAAAAGCACTCTTCATTCAATTAAGAACATTTCTCCAAAATCCCCTATCAGTAACCAAATTCTCTACTGCCTTACCATTCTTAGGGGGTGTATTGGATTATGATTGTTTAGGATTTTAATGACTTTTTTTTTGGTAAAAATGTTTTGAGATATTCAATCAAGATTGTTAAATAATAAAAAACAATTTAATGGTATTCAATCAAGATTATCAAGATTTTTTTAGAAGGTAATGAAATCTTATAGTATTTGATTGAGATTTTGAATAACTTAAAAAAAGTCGTCTGTTATTCAAAATTGTAGAGATTTTATGAACTTTTTTTTTAATTGGATTTTGATAGATTTTATGGACTTTTTAGTTGATTATATAAATAGCAAACCAGCAAACAATCTCATCCAACTACGAGAGATTTTTGTTTCTCATCACAGACTTTTTTATTTCATTCTCTCTATTTTGGACATAATCTATTACCCACATATGTTTTAAGGTGAGACTTTTCATATGATCTTAATACTGATGTGTTCATACTTAAATCACTATAAATCAACTTATAAACCTACGTAATCCACTATCTCATTCCCATTTAGGTTCATAAATTCTTAATGAAATGAAAATCTTCATAAGAGAAGTAGATCTGAGCTTCAAGGAAGTTAAAGTTTTAAAAGACCTTTCTAAATTATTACAATTAATAGAGAAAACAGAAAATAATGTTTGGGATGTTATAAAAAGAAATCTCAAATCTATTCATATATAATTGAAAGAATGTTTATTTTGTATATTATTTAAGTTAGGCAAATAATTAATAACAGTTTGTAACTTTGATTTGAAATTTATATAAGATATTAGCAAGTGAGAGGGTTCAGCTCATGAACTTGTAATTAGTTTGTATTCAATGATATTTTCAAGCACACTCTTGTTGGCTTGTGTTTAGTAATTTTGAATGTTTTTTTCTAGAAATCCAGAGTCTTTTTAAATCTTATAAATCCGTGAATCTTTTCAAATCCTATATTTTAAATCCATTAAATCCAAACTACAAAATCCTAATCACAAAAGTTTTTTTAAAAAAATCTTAAAAGTTTTTAGTTTCCTACAAAATCTTAAAAAATTTCAAGATTTTTTTATGCTAAAAAAGTTTTTTAAAATCCTAATCTAATACACCCCCCTTAGTTTTTACTACTTGACTAAAAGTCCATTTCTTAAATGTGAACATTCTAGTTAATGGACCCTTATTCTCATTCAAGCATCCCAAGGTCAAATATGAAGTAGCAAACGGGTCAAGGTAGGTCTAATCAAATCACCCCCTTTTGTAAAATTATGCAATAAAGCAATGAGGTTTGTTTTCCATAAATGTAACTTGTAATCTTCCTAGCACTTGTAATTGTCTCTTTATGAACTAGTATCTTCTCAAAATCTTCCAACATTAAGTCAATGCAATGAGCTGCACAAGGTGTCCAATACAACTTAGTCCTCTTTTCCATCAACATTTCCCCAGCTTTCTTGTAATTTGCTATATTGTCCGTGACAATTTGGACAACATTTTCTTCCCCTACTTCCTCAACAACATCATCCAACATCTTGAAAATTTTATCTGTCTTGCATATGTTGGATGCATCAATAAACTAGATATACAGAGATTGAGGACTGAAAGCTAAGTAACGTTAAACAACATTAGAGTAAGGAGTAAAGATAAGGACTACTAATAGATTTTCAAATTCCATAAACAAAATAAAAAATCAATATTAGGAATCATAATGAAAACTAACCAAGAACCAAGTAGCACCTTGAAATCAAAGGTTGTGATCACAGCCTCGCAAGAGTAAAAATTAGTCTCAAGAAGATGCTCACACTGATTATCCCCAACTCACACACACCACCAAAGGGTAGAGATATAGATTGCTTAGGTAGCTCGGCAACTGCAAAGGAGGTTGGTTGTGCCATTGTGGAATCGTGGTCGTCAACAAATCAATATCCTCGACCTTGACTCCACTAACGGCTTTAAAGTCTCACACGACACGATGACACGAAAGTTTGATTTGTGAATTTTTGTAACCGGTCGGTGGGATCCGATCCAAATTTATCGTGACCCATAAAACTTGAAACATGTAAAGGATTGTAGATCCTACAATCCCACGAGGAAGCACGCGATTCCGTTTCAATTTTGTTCTTCGACGATTTCACATACGAGTTAGCACAAAGAACCATTCATAAATCATAAGAGCACATGATTGTACAAGGTATGCGATTATGATAATCTTGCTTGTACTTATATATTATTGAATTTAGTTCTCAAATTCAATCATTTATTTCCAAAAATTCATCATATTTTTTTAAGTTTTTTTTTTTCGAGAGATATTTTTTTAAGTTAGGAAGTACTGAATCTACTAGGGGTGTTCGCGGTGCGGTTTGGTTCGGTTTTTGGGCAAAAAGTGGTCCGAACCAAACCTAAAATAAAGTCGCGGTTCGATTTGGTTCGGTTTTAACATAACATCAAATCCAAACCAAATCAAACCAATTTTTTGCGGTTTGGTTCGGTTCGGTTTCGCGGTTTTTTTTTTTAATCTATTATCATAGTTTAATTTTTTTAATTAAACTCACATAATTATTATTTTTTTTATTAAATTTTGATTTACATATTTTAGTTTAAAAATATTATTTTTACTTCTATTTAACATTATTATAAAATGATATTACTAACTTTTTTTTTAACATAATAACATGTTTCACTTTATATTTAATTTAATATTATTTAGTAATATCAATATATCTTTTTGTAATATATGAAAGTATGTGTCATAATATATTACAAATTTATTATTAAAAAAAAATATATTATAAATCACATATTATGATCATAAAAAATTAAAATATTGTTAATGAGATAATATTAAATATCTAAAAGTAAATCAATATAATTATAGAATGCGGTTTGGTTCGGTTTAGTTCGGTTTTTTATAATAAAATCCAAAAACCGAACCAAACCGCAAAAAATATGCGGTTTTGGAAATTTTTGGTCCATGCGATTTTTCGGTTTAATCGGTTTTCGGTTTTTTGGGGCGGTTTCGCGGTTTAGTTCGGTTTGGTTCGGTTTATGAACACCCCTAGAATCTACATATTTTTAGCACTAATTTATTTGATATAAAAGTATAAAAATTTTAAGAGTCTTCACTATATTTGACCGAAAATACAATTTTTTTCTTAAAACATTTTTTTTTAAATTGAAAGAATTAAAAATACAGAATGTAGATTAAAGAGAAAAATCCCCCCTTACTATCCCACTCTCAATAACTCAAGAATGAAAGAGGTGCATGAGCCAACTCCATTGGTGCAGAGATAAAATACTACAACAGTAACACCACAAATTTATGCAATGCAGCGGTAAATGTTGCATTAGGGAAGTTAGTCAAAGCGTCGTCAAGCAAACGAGAAGAGAAGGAATAATGAAAAGAGATCTAAATAAATCCATAATCTATGAAACTACAATCTAGCAGGATGTCCTTCCTAAGTAACAAAAACAAGAACTAGGCAGCATTTGGAACAGCAACAGTAGAAATCAGTAGCGATCACCCCTGCTTGGGCGGTCATATGGACCAGGTCTACCCCTATAACTCCTTCCTTCATCTCGACCTCCCATTCCACTTCCATACCTATCAGCACCTCCTCGTGGACCCCCACCACCACCGCCACCACCGTACCGGTCATACCCTCTTTCCTTGCCATAACCATTTTGTGGGTAATCTGACCCACTGCCATATCGATCACTTGCGAATCGTTCTCCACTGGCTGGATACCTACATAGTTTTCAGTTAATAAATCAATATGGCGACAATGACAAATACATAGAACAGTGATTTAATATCAACCACAAACCATGTGTATACCTGTCACTAGCATAGCGATCACGGCTGCCATATTTGTAGTCACGGTTGTCAAAACGATCCCTATCTCCATAACGTCCTCCATCATATCGATCATCAACGTATCGATCACGTTCACCACTTAGGCGATCCCCATGTCCACCAGCAGCTCCAAACCTAGGACGTGAAGGAAATGAACTACCACCGCGACCGCGACCACCTCCACCTCCTGCCAAAGGACAATCTCGGGCCCAGTGCCCTGGACGTCCACATTTGAAGCAGTCATCCTGTCCTACCCTATCTGCAGCACCATAGCTTCCCCTACCACCTGATGAGTAGCCACCTCCTCTGTAACCTTGGTCTACATCATCACCCCCCATCTTGGGCTGTGCCTTGTTGACTGAGATGATACGATCACCAATTTCCCTTCCATGCATCTCCTTGATTGCATCCTCCATTCCCCTACGGTCTGCAAATGTGATAAACCCAAATCCACGTGGACGGCCTGTATCCCTTTCCATCATGATCTACAGGAAGCGCCAGTTGAGAACCACATGCTAATCAATAGCAATTCACACAACTAATGCTAACAAATTTTTATTCTATTTGTGAGGATGAACAATATCAATGCTTCTTTTGATGCAAATGACCACAGTATAGCCATTATTTTAAGACTCATTAATTGAGAACAACACATACTTAGCGATGGACAGTTAGCTAAGCCAACACAAGTAAATAAGAAACACCAAGTTGCTGTAGTTAGAAGAAACTGCAGCATATATGAACCTACTCCCTGATAAATTATTCAGAAAACCAGAAAAAACAGAACTACATCATACAAACAAGATGAAAGATAGACAAGTAAAAGGTAGGTCAAAATAGCTCTCATGTCACAAAAAGAATAAAAAAATACCTTGGCCATCATATGGTAAACTCTCCACACGCACAAAACCAAAAAAAGAAAAAGAGCCTCTTTACAAATTGGTTGGCTAAGAAACTGATGCAGCTAATGATTGATTAGTAATAATCACAGAAGTATCAATTTATAAGATTTCAATTACAAAATATGAAGCCTATTTGACCACAATGTTGATCTGCCAATTTCTAATAAACACTAGAGGGCATCATCCTCCATTAATGTTGACTGATATATATTCTTTTTAGTATTGTGAGTTTCTGCTCAGATTCCATCTCTGAAAATAAACCAGACATTTACAGGGGTAATTCTCAATTAAACAAGGCTTAAACCATCAACTAAACTACCCCTCACCCACCACCCAAACTTAATAGATAAAAGCACGAGAAAGAAGTCACACAATTGCTGCATAATCATTACTCCAAACTGCTGATTATGAATAAAATGATTCTTAAATGAACAGAGTTTTAAAAAAATTATATGGGCATTCAGTTTCAAACAAAGTATTATGTATACATAAATGGAAACATATGACTGAAGAAAGTTGGGTGTTGCATGTTAGTTTTAGTATTTTATATTTTTATTCACTAGATACAACAAGCATTTAATTAAAAAGCAAAACTTATAATCAGACAACTTACTTCTCTGTTACAATGATAAAGCACCAGAATGATTTTCATATAGCTAAGCCATTCAGAGGAATTCCAAGCCCATATTTGATAACAAACATCTCTTACAACAATTACTTCCACATTCTGTGCTAGAATTTCAGCATATTCCATACTGGTTCATGACTTCATAATTGACCTTTAACAATCTAATCCCTCAAACATAATCTTAGCATCTGACTTATTTGAAAAAAGCACCACTGTCTTATAGTTATTTTCTGAACCAGAAGAACTAACATTAGCCACAAATGAATGGTATATCATGAAAATCCAACTGTAGCTTTTGCTTCAACAGTCACCAGATCATTTTGTCGTAACTCCAATTTTACGATGAGTTTCACATTGCATGTCTCTTCTAAACAAAAACACTCTGCCAGCAAATAATTTCCATAATTCTGAGAGACAAAATGCCTGACAGGCATTCACAGCATTCCTTATGGAGATCATGGTTTCACTTCTTGAGCAATTCAGCTACCTTCTGTAATTTATTCACCTCACCAGATGCAAAAAACAATCAATCTTAGGCGGCAACAATACCAAGCAACATGGGAGATGAATGCATAATATTGACTACACTGCAATTATATGTCTATCACTCTAGGTAATTCTGCCACCTTTTAACTGACTTATCCAACAACACACCAACATTTCAGCAGAAAATCATTCTTATGCAGCTGTGGATTTGTTATCTAAGAGCACACTGACAAAAGCATAACCACTCACAACCAAAGAAAACATCTCCAACCAAGGTAGAAGAAAGTAATGACTAAATCAAAGGCATTCATTCAACCTTCAACACTGTTATCTATAATAGGCAGATCAACTGGTGAGACACGTTATCTCATCAAGAAGAGAGGAACCCACTATCTGAGCAGCAATTGTAAACTTCTTGAACTCACATAACAGATCACTTTAACTGGTCTACTGAGCACCACACAATCACAGCCCATTGAATTGGATCTATCTATACTTTGAAAGGAACAATATATTAGTTAGTGGGGAATTCTCATTTCCATTAAAAACAGAGTAGATTACTTTCTTCCTCTGGAACTGCATTAGGTATGATGTATCTGAATCTTTCCAAATTTCAGGACCACTAGAAATGCCACCTTACCAAATGCATTGTCAGTTCATAAGATGGCACGTCTGTTGCCCATGCTTCTACAACTAAAGAAACGGGTATAAGCAGTTTTCATAACATATAAATATATCAAGGGACAAAAAAAGTTGAAAAGGCATCATGTGAGATAGCAGTTTTTAATGCCTTTTTCCTAATTTCCTAAAGTTATATTGGACAATAACTGATCTGGAGCCAGAAGCAAAAGAAGGAATGACCGACATAAGAAATTTCTATATATCCCACTGGTAACCATTGCCATCATGTAACAGATTTACTACTAGAGTAGAAAGGAAGCCAATGTACAGACAAGGCATGGTTTTTTTGTTTGGACTTTGAACAGGAAAAAAAATTCTTTACCTAAAAGAATTATATTTAACTCAATTAAACAATTGTCACGTACTTCTCAGATCATTAATCATGCAATCAAGCCATAGATCTGTGAGCCACACAAAACAGGTATGAAAACAAAAGAAGCATACTCCAAAGCGCATGTAATGGTATTAACTTTGTCCAGTAATGTCACTTGTCAGCCCAATCACACAGACAAAAACCCATTCCAAATTATAACGATATTACCAACGAATCATAAGCACAGCAAAGACAACAAATCTCTCTGCTAAATAGCAGACAGGTCAGACTACTGATATTTGCTTAACTATCTTCCTTGCACCAACTTCCACATATTCAAACCACACCAATGTCCATCTCGAGCTCTCTAGTTACCACAAGCTATCATTTTATCAGAAATATAAAATGGGCTTCAGTCATGAAGAAATCACTCTGGTAAAACATCTTTTAAAAAACCCATCTACAGCTTCTCAAAGATCACAAGATTCACAACCAGCATTCCAGAAAGACCAAAAAAAAAAGAAGAAAAAAAAATTAGTACAAAATCCTATCATAAAAACTTCAACCAGAAAACCCACACAAAAAAAATTATTCAAAAAAAAAAAAAACCTAAACAGTACACTGAGCCAAAACCAGACCTTACAATCGCCCCTGCCCTTAACTAGACCACAACGGCACTAAAAAGGATCTCTTTATAATAGTATCATGCAAGATTATCATTATTGTTTTCTTCAATAAGCAATTAGATTAATTAAAACGTCAAAGAAAAAGTAAAATTCCCCCTTCTAGTTTAAATTCGAGAAACTGCATACCTGACCTCATGAAAATCAGGAGAAACAAGATCCCCCTTTCATACTAATCAAATAATTGAACTTTAAAATGTAGAACATTTCTCTGGGAAATTTAGAGGGAAGGGGGTACCTGGCATTCGTGAATTTTGCCGTAACGAGCAAAGGCATGCTCGAGTTGACGCTCCGTAACGTCCCAGGATAAACCTCCAACAAATATTCGATTCTCTTCCTTCGCAGCCATCACTCACTCCAAATCTCGCTAAATCCTGAACAACGAAAAAATCAATTGAACAAAAGCAGGGCTTAGAAATCTTCTGTAACTTGGAATTTTGAGATACTTACACGAGAGTAACTCTGGATATGGAAATTACAGAGAATTTCAGTGTTTTGAAGGAAACCCTCGAAGTTGAACTCCACGATAACGCTCAGGTACGAAACGCAAAAATGAAACTTTTATTTTGAGTGTTAGGGCTGTGTTTGTTTCAAGGTGTATCTTACGTTTGGATAAATGGTCGAGTACTAGTGTTTGGGAAAACTATAACCGGAAGGGAATTTTTTTTTTTTTCTTAATTACACTTTTGTTCTCACTATTTTGCTAAATTTATAATTTTAGTTTTTTTATTTTTAAAATTAAGTATTTTTGTTCTTACTGTTAAAATAGATATAATTACTCTTTTTTATTCATAATTTACCATTTAATTTAAGTAATTAATTTAAATAAAAAAATTAAATAAATTTTGATAAACCTAAGATTTAAACTTAAAACCCTTTAAGATTTAAAAATTAACATAACCATTAAACAATAATCTAATCAATAATTATCATGAAACATTTATATATATATATATATATAAATATTTCACAAAAATTTTATTTATTATCATATATTTATTTATTATTTCTTATATTCTCAACAAGAATTTAATATTTGGAATAAAAGTAAAATACATGAGTGATTTATAAAATAAAAAGTAAAATATATAAAAAAAAAAATTACAACTAATAATTGAAAATGTTAAAATATAAAGGAAGAATAAATTAAATAATTTTTAATAATATTAAAAATTAATTAAATAAAATTTTATAAATTTAAAATTTGTATATAATAAATATTTTTAATTTTTGTTCTATATAGCCCGGTCACGAGAGTTAATTTATTGATCAATTGGTTCGTATGACCGGCCTATATTAAAAAAAATTAAAAATATTTATTATATACAAATTTTAAATTTATAAAATTTTATTTAATTAATTTTTAATATTATAAAAATTATTTAATTTATTTTTTCTTTATATTTTAACATCTCCGATTATTAGTTGTAATTTTTTTTATATATTTTATTTTTTATTTTATAAATCATTCCATTTATTTTACTTTTATTCAAAATATTAAATTATTGTTGAGAACATAAGAAACAATAAATAAATATATAATAATAAATAAAATTTATGTGAAATATTTATATATATATATATATATATATATAATAATTATTGATTAGATCATTAATTTAGTAATTATGTTAACCTTTAAACCCTAAAAAAAACCCTAAAAGGTTCTAATCTCAAATCCTAGAGTTGTCAAAACTCATTTAATTATTTTTTATTTAAATTAATTACTTAAATTAAATGATAAATTAGGAATAAAAAATGGTAATTATGTCATTAGTAAAAAGATTATTTAAGTCAATGATCAACCCTTCAATTTTAACAAAAAATGTTTAATTTTGAAAATAGAGAGACAAAAATTACAAATTTAACAAAGTAGAGGGACCAAAAATATAATTAAACCTTTTTTTTTTTTTTGCAAATAACCGGAAGGGAATATAAGAAATTAAACACATTATAATTAAATATTTGTGAAAAAATATATGACTAAACTCATTTGTAAATTGTAAATATCGATGATTTGTACTTAATATGATAAATTATGAATATCTAGTTTAAATATCCATTATTTACAATTTTTTAAAAATATGTCATCTGCATTAGTATGATTTTTCTAACATTTAAAGATGAGATAAAAAAATATATTATTTTAAAATGATTTTTTTTAATAAATAAGTGGCATAATTATTAATAAGAAAGAAAACGTAGAATTGTAAATATCCGTACAGATGATTTGTACGTAATAGAATAAATTATGAATATTCATTCATTCGGTGGATATGGATATCAAAATATCTACTTTGTAAATATCCATTTATTTACAACTTTTTTTTTAATTATGTCATCTACATTAGTATGGTTTTTCTAACATTTTAAGATGAGATCAAATACCTTTTTTTTTTGTTATTTCAAAATGATTTTTTTAGTAAATAAGTGCATAATTATTAATATATTCACATATTTATGTGTGTGTGTGATACTTATTTTGTAAAAAAAAATTTCAAAATATATAAATAAATTTAATATGCTATTTATAATAGTATTTCATTTTATAAAATATTTAAATTAATTAATTAATTAATACTATATGATGTGATATATTATATTATATGATTTAAGATCGAATAAAAATATATATTATATGATATGATTCGAATATCCGTTGCCTTATAGTTATTCGCTAATGGAAGTGAGATGAATGATAAGTACTATCCACACATTGCAGGATTATTTTTAGAGATTTCAGCTGTTTTGAAGATAAAAAAGCTATTAATAATATTTGCTTTAACGTGAATCAAAAGCTGGTGAACTTAAATGCAAACATGCTAGAATTATAATGAAAAGTTATTTAATGAAAAAAAGATATTTACAATACTCACGTAAACCAACTAAACTAGATCCTGTTACTCTTCAATTAAATTTGAGTCTACTATTTTATTTATTTTTACTTATAATTAAGTTAAAATAGTATAACTCATAAAATATTAATTAACCAAGGCCACTGTCAAGTATTTAATGGCACTAAGCACACCAAAAGAACCACTAAATTAGTAAATTGGTCATAGAGCTCTTTTAAACCAATTAACTTGGATCATATCTGTATCTTCGGTTTTTCTGTACTTTTAATGTTTAAGTGCTGCTTGTCACTCTAGTTACACAAGTTAAGGAACTAATACATATGTACCATTATAAATAGAACTACAATGGAACAAAGGATTAAAATCATGATATATTACATTTATGCAGATTGATTTTTTCAACAATATATAATATATACCTTGGTACAAGAAGGGGTAGCTTGGCGGAGGATCAAACTTCCGTCATAAATGTCACACCCCAATTGAGCTGCAAGCTCTTAGGCTATAAATAAATTATTTACACCACTTGCATGACTGTACATGTTACATACATCATACATGTACAAACCAGTTGAAGTGAAATATGTTAGAATTGGGAGAGAAAAAAAATGAATTATTCAGGCAAAATAGGAAGCCTGGTGACATTGGTTCCATTGCCACTGTCACCAGTAGCCACTGAGGTAGGACTTGTTTTCTTGCGGGCAACAGTAGATTTAGAGGGTTTTTTTGTGTTTAGCCTCAAGGGAAGAATTTGCAACCTGGGATTCTGATCGGTACCTGACTTTTCAGCAGACAACTGATAACTTTGAACGAGTTCAAGCTGCCGGGCAATAATTTCAGAACGTCTAGGAAGAAGTTCAACAGCTTCTCCACCAGGAATCACTATGTACTCTATTGCAAGCCGGACCTCCTGCCAAAGAAGTAAAAGAAATTAAAATAATGTCAATGCTATTTGTCTTATATGAATGAATGTGATGTATATGAGAAATGGCCTTCAATTCAGAAAGCCAGACATTAAATCAATTGCCAAGTGCACCATCTTTCAGAAGGCAGGAACAGCTAAGCGCAGAAATGGAACTTGAAGAGAAGAAATCAAATACTAGTTAAATGAACGTAAGGCTGTGTACCTCCAAGGCATCAATCTCTTCCAAAGATGGTTTTCGTTTTGGTTCATCGTCCTCAATTTCAATATCCAAGCAGTCACTTAATGGCTTCTTTAGTGTAGGGCTAAAGGATTCTAGCCCAAGGATCATGCGCACTGCCTTGACCATTTGTGCCATGGTATTGGACTGAAAGAAACATAAGTTAGTTATAAGACAAGGAGATTTACAATGAAGAATAGCTAAAGATGCAGCAAGAGAGCACCTTGATAACAAATACAGGTACTTGATGGAATTTTGCCACACCATGGATCCATGGGTTTTGTCGTATCTCAGAACTGGATGCTAGAATTGCCTCAGCAGTTCCAATGTCATCAGTCACATCTATTACATCTTCAAGCCCCATTACCTTTGCTACTTGTAATAGATCAGCTTCAAGAATCTATACTCATTCAACAAGAAAACAGTGCCCATTAAAAAGAAGAGCCTCCAAAAATATTTGGGCAATTTATTTTTTCGAGAATGAAATCTATGCAACTGAAAATGATACAATTATTAAAGCTTAGGAATCCTGATAAAGTTTCCAATCACTCAAGACTCTAACCAGCACTTGCAATCCCAAACAATTTACCTTATATGTATAAACTTGCATTGGTGAACTCCTCGTCATCACAGGTCCACTGGTACTCCACTTCGTGGACCAAGTACGTGGATGGTCTTTATCATCCTTACTAGATTCAGTGTCAGAACTTATGATATCATTGTTAGTTAAATCAGATGTTTTTCCCAGATTTTCTTCGAGCACTGGAGCATATTTTGCCAAATCATTGGCAGAATCGTCCCATTGACGGATTTCAAATAGTGGAGGTTTTCCTGTAATCAATGAGATTTTCTAATTACACTTCAATTTAAACAACTAAGCAAATACTATATCAGTTAGATATTAATTGAAAGGTGAGGAATACCTGCCAAAATGGCATCCACAGTTGCATCTAATCTATGATGAACACGGCATTCAGTTTTAGATATCATCTCAACTGCACATGAAAATGTAGGGGATCCTTTCCTTTCAAGAATTGTCTTTTGCACTTTTCTTTTCCGGGCTTCCTCATCCCCAAGGGTTACGCTCTAGCAAATAAATGTTCAATACTTCAATAATATTACAAATGTGGGAAAGCATTACACATTCCATTAGTACGTATTTAATTAATCATTATTGATTATAAATTATAAAAGTGAAAGGAAAATGAAAAGCGCAACTTTGCACCTCTATGCCACCAACAAGAATCTGAAGACAAGGGTTTTTTATTATGTTTTCAATGGCCATTCCATGTGCCGTTCCAACCAATTGAACTCCTCTTTGAGCAATGGTACTGGCTGCCAATGCTTCAAGCTCCGTTCCAATTTCATCAATAATAATGGTTTCAGGCATGTGATTTTCAACGGCTTCAATCATAACCTGCATAAAATACAAATAAAAGATGTCACAAAAGATTGTAAATTAACTAGCACAAAAATGAGTGAGATCTGTACCAACATTATGCTGCATATTGACGTTTGGAACTTGCATCCTCCTGGCCCTGCCTATTCCTGCATGAGGAACATCCCCATCACCTCCAATTTCATTAGATGTATCCACTATTACAACACGCTTCCTGAACTCATCAGCCAGCATCCTAGCAATCTCTCTGCACAAGAAAAATCTTCTTCAGAGTTCAGACAAGCAAATCAAGTAAAAATGTCAGTGCATAGCAATCAATTATCGAGATAGTGGAAAAGTTGTTGACCTGATTAAGGTAGTTTTTCCAACTCCAGGAGGACCAATGACCAAGATAGAAGCTCCATCCTGAACCAAATCACGTATAATTTCAGCACTGCCACTCACAGCTCGCCCCACACGACAAGTAAGGCCAATGATTTGCATTTTACGATTCCGAATTGCGCTTATTCGATGCAAAGACCTATCAATACCGGACCGGTTATCATCAGAAAAATCACCAACCTATAACCAATTACCAATCATCACACGTCAGTCATCACAACTAAACTAAGTAACTAACTGTTATTTGTGCTAATCATTCATTCATAATTCATTACCTTGGAAATGGCATGGCGTAAATCATCTTGCGCTATGGGTTGTTCGGAGATGACCCAATCACCGGAAGGGAACCTGGCGAGAGGCTTTCTTCCCAAATCCATTACGACCTCTATGAGGCCTCCGATTTCGCGGTGCCGATACAGCTCCCTTCGCATCTTCAGAGGGAGCAGCTCCAGGAAGAGCTTCAGGTCCTCCGGCCGCGACGTCGCCGGCGAGGACCCGTAGAACCGATCGGAGGGCCGGCGAATTTCCGGCGACGCCGTGCATCGGACACCGGTTCTTCGCGAGCGTCGAGGGAGGGAAGATACGAAGTGGGAGTTTCTGAGGTAGGCGAGGGTTGAGGTTGGCACGTGAGGGTGGTAGTGGAGATCTATGAGGAGCACGTGCGAATTTAGCGCCCTCATTATTCTCGTTATTCTGTTACGTGTTTTGTTGCAGACACAGGTGGTTGTTATGTTAACTTGTTACTATAATGGAGGGAAGGGAATTGAAGGATAAACACTCAATAAGAAGAGGGAAGATTAGAAGATTCTGTGGTATCTTCTTCTTCTTTTGTATAATAATAATAATAGGGAGTGAGGGAGAGGACATAAACACATGAAAGTGTTGTGTTGAGAAACGTTAACGGCTTGTTTTGGTCAGAGGCTGCTCACCACACATTACACAATATACACTTTGTATTTGCCTCCACGGACCTTCTTCTCTCAAATCACTACGCACAGACTTTTCTTTTACTTTTACTTCTTTTCGCTTTCCTCAATAATCACATTCATTCAACTCAAAATGTGTAATTCAATTCTTTCTTTTTTCCTTCTTCCATGTACTGAAGATACACCTTTTAATTAACTACCCAGATTATTAACTATATCATTTCCACAATTAAATACTACATTTTTTAATTTTGTTCAATTCTTATATTTATGATTAATATGTTTTCCTTTTATTATTATTGAATGAAAGCAGGTGCTAAACGCTAGAAATATATGCATTTTCAAGTGCTAAATAAATTTTCAAATATTGTGCTTTGATGACGCACAAAATCTATAAAAATCACTAACTTCGTGGTGGATAGGTGCACATGACTAGGAAGGGTTGCTTTGGATTTAATATTCCTTATAGCAAGGAATGGGATTCCCTGCAATCACGATAACATGTTCACAAATCTCCACCCTTAAGTTTTATCTTTCATATATACAATAGATAATAGAATACTAACACAATTATTTAAACCATTAAATCGTAAGATTCTGCAGTGACGTTGTGATAGGAATCTGAATTCCCTGCAATCAATCTCATTTCCTCTATAGCTATTTCGTGTTCTAATTAACTTGCAAATTTATCAGGCTGTGATAAGTTTCCTTACTTGCATTTGTTCATTAAGATATAACGAAAATGATTGGAGTTAAGCGATCCGAAAAAACTAAAAAAAATTGACTTTTAAAGTGATATACACTTTAAAAAAATAGCGTGTCGAGTTATGATAAAAATAATTTTATATTTTATCATTTTTTATGCATGGGTGTTTGTATCACAATATTAACCAATAATTTTTAAGTTATAATTCAATACCAATATTTTAAACTACACGGACCGTTGTACTAGTAAAAGTATTAATAGTTTACTAGCTCAACAATGATCGAACCAATAATTATAAAATGTTCGATATTATATTTTTTTTATCAATATGTTTGATATTATATAATTATGTATTATGTATAAACCAACATAAATTATAAGAAAACTAAGTTAAATAAACTTTTTAAGTTAATATGAAAATTATATTTTTTTTCTACAAGATTAAAAAGTTAATAGAATAGTTTTTTGCCATTAATTCTCACCCAATTTTAGATAATTTTCTTTATTTTTTTATTCATGGAGAAGCAACAAACCTTTCTTTACATAGGCAAGAGGTGGAGATCATGGCAGGTCACCGCCACTAACTTGATGAACATTGAACAGCAAGAATTTTCATTTTGGGGTTCACTGGGATTTCTTTTAAGTTTATTATAGTTGAAATTATCAGTGTCGAGCAAGACTTGTACATTGGTACTTGACAGCCTTGTGACTGTGAGAGACAAAAATAACGAGTGATAATTCAGTCAAGTTACAGCACTTGGGAGGGTTAGGTGAATCTCCCTCCCTTGCAAGGAGAGATTATTATTGCACATACTAACTGCACACACAATGCGTCGTGACCTACCAGTTTCACTTTGAACTACTGCTCCAAAGATGGATAAGTCTTTCATCCCCTCTACACAAGCAAGGACAAAAAGATCACCCCAAGGGCATTGACTCAACAGTGTCAACATCATATGCATACAAGCTGAAGATGGGTATATAAGCAAGCAATGGTTTTCCTCCCCTACCCATCCTTCTGTTTTATTACTTTCTCCAAGATGCATGGATTCTCATTGTTAGGACGTCATACAGTTTCCCAGGGACATCAATAAAACAGCCTTGGAAACCAAAGACAACTTTTTTTCCCCAAACTGGATGATATATTCCTCAAGGATTGGAAATTTACACATGGATTTAATTGATGAAAGGAGGAATATAATGAGATTAAGTGTACGAACATGTTTATCTAAACAGAACAATCCACTCATGTTGACTCTAGCTATGGTTCTACAATTGTAAATTTATTTTGAACTACAAAAGGGTCAAAATAATGAAATCTATGTGACCCAGGGAGGATTAGGCACGAAGCTGAGCTTTTTTAGCAACCAACCCCAACCATCACCACAAACATATTTGCTAAACATGTCTTGTAAAAAAACGCAGAAAGAATAATCACTAACCAATAGCACAGCCTTCATGATTCAACTGGAGAGAGGAATGACTGAATCCCAAAAACAATGAAAAGAAGTCCACCTGAGAGTGCAACCTGCAACATATTGAGAACAACATTTAGATGACATACACACTAAGCTTATTGCTATATACAACTAATATAAGTAATATGGTAAATCAGAATAGCACACTACATTAAAAAAGTGTTCTAAGGACTCATGGCTACAGTCTATAATGTTGTATTTTTGTTAACATTGCATCCTCTTCATTATTCCATCACCTTTTCCATTAATTCTTATATACTCTGTTTTTGTTCACATTTTCTTCTGGTAGTCTGAAATTGATTTTGAATTATTTAAACTTGGATGTATGAGAACATTATAAGATACAGAATATTGAATTTAAAATTAAGTTAACAAAAAAGACAAGGGAGAAAAACAGATGGACAACAAGGAGAGATAATAAAAAGGAGTAGAAATTGTTACAATTTTTTCAGATATCCGAGAAGCTAAACTCTTTCCTCCAACAACAGCTGCAGAAGTGCACAATGCTTGTCCCCTGTGAAAAGCAACTAAGAATTACATTCCTCTCCTACAAAATTGCAAGACCTTAGGATTGTGACACATCCTAAATACATATTTATGCATCCAGACAAACACCATGCATGTGCAAGGCATATCCACTACACATGTATGCAGAATTATAGCAACACATTATTGAAATAACGTATGCCATCATGGGCAACCAAAGGAAAAATAGTCAAAGTCCCAAGGAAATAGGTTGAGTCCCGAATAAAGACAGAAAAATTAAAAGTCAAAACTTACAGAATCCCTCCAAGAACCACACCAAATGGATTCTCATCTGCAGCCAAACCTATGGTAGCCAGCTGAAACAGAAAAAAAGTTATGCTTAATGAAGTGATGAAGCAGTCTCTAATAAAGGAGCTTAGGCAGTATCCTCACCTGGCTCTTGTCACCCCATTCACCAAAAAAGGTGATAGAAAATGCCTGCAGCATAGAGATGATAAACGGTATCAAATTTAATCCAGTTCAGTGTTCAACTACATTCTGCATAAAGATACTACTATTAATATTTTATTACCTGTAAAAAGATAGGAGAAAAAAACTGAGATAAAAACGAGCGTTTATGCTTTTTTGTGGCATCATCATCCTGGGAAATGAGACACATGACATATACAATATTAGAAAAAAAAAATATAGCATCCTTAAATTCTGTTTTAGTATTATCATAATCAACTAGAGACTGAAAATAAGTTGCATAATTCCCACCAAGCTCTTAAATTGGGAGTCATCCAATTGTAAATTTTTCTATTGCAGCTTTGCCTACAAGATATTAAGTACCTTATTCAATTACTGAATATTTATAAAGCAACTTATTTGCAATCTAGTTATTGAGAATCTCTATCATGGTTTCTGTTGTAGTAGTTATAAGAATTTTCCAAGGATCTCTTAACCACTTGATAATCATAAGAAGTAAACAAAATATGTTCTGTTAAAGAGAAAAGTTGGAGAAGCTTATGTGGGTTTGTGGAAATAGCTTGCAACCTCCTATAAGCCCTGTTTTAGCTTATTTTAGTAAGTTTCAAGAAGTTATCAAAATAAGCTCTATTATATAAATGATTAACTCTATTGTTTACCCAAATGAGTCCATTATATGTGATATGATCATGCATGGCCTTAAAGCCAGACGTAACTTTATTATGCATGCTCAAAATCATGAGTATGACATGAAGACAGACAGAGAATGAAGACAACACAGTTTATTAAATGGATATTATTTTACCTTATTGCTATTTTTTGTAGCTCCATTGCTAGCCTTCCAATCTTTATCCTAATAACAATACAAGGGTGTTGTCAAGAAGGAAAAAAAAAAAAGAGTTAGAATAAGAAATCAAATAGAAGAGAAAAACCAACCAATTGAGCTTCAACTTCAGCCAATTCTTCCGCATCCCTGTCCATTGAACGAAATCATTAAGCATGAGGAGTCCAAAATTCTCAATTCAGGCAGAAACTTATTTTCTTTATAAAAGGATTGGCAAGTCGATGTGATTGATAAATAATAATCACCCAGCATCAAATAGAGCGTCTTTCAAGGACCAAAGTCCAAATCCCAAGAATAAAAATGTTGTAATGTGATGAGTCCATGTACGAGAGATCTGCAGAATTACACAAAGTTTACTAAAGGCAGAAATCAAGGAAAAATAAAGAGTAATATAGCTAAACAAGAGATAGACAACACCTCTCTAATGCATACATGCCGGATATCTAATCTCAATACATACAACAAACTGTTTGATGGAAGGATAGCACCCCTTAAGTATTTAAGAGTAAACAAATAATGACGACAACTGTGAGGCAAGACCAGAAACAAAGATGCTCACCAGATTTGGAGCAGCCCAGCCAACAAGAGCAGAGAGAATGGTCATCACCTAGATGTTTCAAAATTTGCAAGGAATTAAGAAGCTCCAAAGGAGAAAGAATAGGAAAACTATGAAACCTTCAAAAACAAAGAGAGCATAGTAAAAAAAAAAAAAGGAGAAAGAAGAAAAGATGCTTACAATCAAAGCCGATAAGCAACCTGATAAGACTAGGCGTCTTGGGTGTCGCATAGCTAGTATCTTGAAATAAGCATCATGATATCAAACAGTCAGAGTTCTAATTCTTCTTTGTCAGGAACTATGCAAAGAGGTAATAATATAAATGAATAAACACTAAACATTTCTTCAAACTCACTCCACCAAACATGGCCTCCTACATATGTGATATGTTTGCTAGAAGTAGAGCAATTAAAAATGTTTTACTTTAAATTCAATTAACAGGAGACAAAACTGAATACATAATCTCAAATTCACAATAAAAATCATTAAAATAAAATCAGTGTACATGTTTATGCAGTACCTTAGACACATAACAGAGCTGTTTTTTTTTTTTTAATAAAAAAGAAAAGGAAACAGGGTTATATTATAGTATCTCAGTTAGTTTGAGTCCAGAACATGAGTCTAATAATCGAGACACGCTGACCCACAGAAACCGAACCATTAATCTGGTGCAGCCGATTACACGATCTACAAACGAAATAGAGAATTGTAGAAAGAAGTAGAAACTGACCGCAGCTGCAAAAAAGGTTTTGTCACCGATCTCGGAGAGAATGGTCATGGCCAGCGACTTGGTGAAACCCTAATGAAACAATAATAAATAATGTAATAATTGACGCTAACAAAAAGAATAAGCAAATCTGAAACAAGAAAGTAAATCTTTAATGAGAATGAAAGGGAAAGAACCTGAACGATTGAGCTCATGTTGGCTGAACGAAGAAGAAGGGTTTAGAGAGAAAGGGAGAGAGTTAAAAGCAATGCTATGCCTATAATATCAATATGTGAGAGTGTGTTTGTTGGTAGTAGTGAAAGTCATCGGGGTGGAGAACATTCAAGGAGACAGATACTCGCTCAGAGTGAAATGAAAGCTGCGCGTGTGAATGCGTGGCTTCGTTTTGCTTTTTAAATATTATATTTTGTGCAGAGCATGGGATTCAATTCCCTTCCTCCCCAGTATCTGGATAAAAATCAATTAAAATAAAGCATCGCAAAGATGCTTGTCTTTTTATATATTTTTTTGTTTTTTTTTTACCAATTGCGTTTAATTTAAGTTTCCATGTCTGTGTTTTTTAAAGTAAAGGATGTGTTTTTTTTGCTTCAAAATCAAAATAAAAAATTTGAAATAATTTTAACTTTTCTACTTTAAAAACGATTCATTTTTACAGAGATTATATAAATTAATATTACAACATTTTTAAAAAAGTTCGTCTAATTATAAGCTTATAAAAATACATAAATGCATAAATAAAATATTTTTTCGGTGTCACGTGCTTTCAACGAACCATTTTAACTTTAGTGTGGACGGAGAAGATACAAACGCAATTATTAGATTAACATATTTATATTTTTTTCCAACAACCGGATCTTTTTCTTGTTGGTTTTTGTTCAAAAAAACAATAATGTTCTATTCCATGAAATTAAATTCATTATATAAGATACATAATATTATTTAGCTCGGTTAAAAAAAATTCAAAGATACTATTTATTATAAAATCCATCTTTTTTACTAACAAAACTAAAAACAATATAACTTTTCTGTAAAAAATCAATGTGATTTTTTTTTAAGAAACAGTGTAAATTTTCTATTAGTATTTCAATAGCTTTTTTTTAATGTAACCAAATCACTTTAACCAAAATTTTGCCATCTTTTCTTCAATTAATGTCTCGTTAATATCTTCCTATATACTACCTGATATTCTCATATAATCCACATATTCATCCTGATATTCTTATATTAATTACAATTAAAAATGTATTAACATTGTAAATAGATTACACAATCATCCAATATTATAATATCATTAGTTTCTACATTAACTATTTTAAAAATATGTTTAAGATATTTTTTATTTTTTAATTATGTACACGATTTTATAGTAACAATATATCAAATCAACTTATTAAAAAATAGCAGAAAAGGTATTTTTATGTTGCCTTTCGTGTTCATGTTGGGACGTTGCTTTTAATGCCAGACAAATTAATAAAGTAACTGGTTTACATTTAGCAATGGTACTAAAAAAGTGTTGGATAATATTCAGCGAAAATCACCTTTGATTGATTCCTCATGGGTGGAGGTGTGAGGAGTAGTAGTTTTCAAGCTATCAGAATACAGGTCAGAAAAAAATAAAAAAATCTATCAAGTTGAATCACATAAACCATTTTGGTAGCTTCTTCCATTTTCTTAACTTTTCGTCAAATTTAAATGCTACTAGTACTTTTAAACCATTTTATACAGCTCTAATAATTTGTAAATCGCGTCATGATGTAATTGGACATTCTCAAGGCATATACGACAAACTGTGACCTTTCCCAGTGGAAAGAGATGGTTGCCTTTTATAAAATTTTAATCCGATTTTGTTGGTTTCTAACATGAAAGTCAGCGTTTGGATGAATGATCAAGTAGGTGAAGATAGAAACGTTAACCAAATTACTAAAGTATTACTCTCAAGTCTCAAACGACATACCGCTTTGGATTAGACAGCAGCCTAATTATTAGTCAATAAATTTTAAGATTTGTTTAATTAATTATTTAAATCCTAATTAGATAAAACTTTTTTTATAAACATTTGTGAAAAAAAAGTTTACCATTGAACTTTAGAGCATTTACCATGCACAACTACTTAAATAAGTTTTGTGAACCTTTAAAATTTATATAATTTAAACTTTTTATTTAAAAATTATTTTATAATAAAAAAAATTATTAATCAATGTTACTTATAAAGTTAAACAATTCATTTAATATTTTTATTGAAAATGTTTTTAATCAAGGACAGATCGACGTTAAGCTTGAGGGGTCATGACTCCCCCGACTGTTTCCATTTTTTTTTTAACTTAAGCATGTAGGGTGCATTTAATAATTGGAGAAGTGTGTTTAGTAATTTCATAATATATTTAATTTGTTTTTCTTTTTTTAACTGCTGTGTTATTGTGTTTTTTTTTTGTTACTTTTTAATTTTATAAAAAAAACTTATATAAATATTATATTTTATTAAATTTATTATTAATATTATGTAATTTGTTTTTTTTCTTTTTTTTTTTTAAATTATCTAATCAATATCAATCTTTTTTTTTTTTTTAGAAAATCTTATTTAAATATTAAATTTTAATTATTATACCATCAGTTTTATTTTTAATTTTTTAAAATGATAAAATTAATAGAAATTTTATCATTTAAAAAAAAACTTATATCAAGATTATAATAATATTTTATTAACTGTAATTGTTATATAATTGTTTTTATCTATTGATTTTTTTTTAAAACTATAAAATCATTATGTTATTTTTTTTAATATTATAAATTATTAAAATTTAGTTATTATATAAATAATTTTTAACTCACGTTTTAAATTATAAAATCAATAGCAATTTTATTTTATTTTTTAAATAAATCTTATCTAAATATTATATATGATTAATTTTATCATTATATATAATTAAATTGAGCTAAAATTACAATTGTTAAAATTTATTTGTCTCGCAAACAAATGAATAGGTTATTTTTGTTTTTCAAATTGCATATTGGCACAAGAAACAAATATTAAAAGATTTTGTCGATAACTAATCTCTGTCGAGAAATCTAATTGACCATCTTTAGTGAGATTTTTCCTTTTCAACCACATTTATCTAAAAGAAACAAGTCTAGTTATTACTTAACCTAACGACTTAATATTATATTACATTTATATATATTATATAATAAATATAACTGACTAAATTATATCAATTGTTTTTTTTTATATAGTAGATTTTGAATTATAAATTTTGTTTATTATTAAATATGAAATATCTAAATAATTTATTTAATTAGCACCCATGTAAGTTAACTCTGGGTTTGCCTATACTCTTAATGCATATTTGATTATTTTCCTTTCAAATTTTGCTTGTTGAAATCAATGAAAATAAAACAAGCCATGTAATAATTATTAATTAAAGTAGCAAACACACCCTTAATGTTAAAAAAAAAAATGTTTTGATAAGTTATATAGAATTAGTACATTGAATTAAAGTTTACAAACATAAATTTGAGTAAAACTTAAGTTTGCAAACTAGTTTTACAAGAGTATCTAAAGTCCTATTCTTTAAAACTAATTTTTAAGATAACATTTTACTTTTAAACATACGATTCCAAATTAATTTTATTATCAAGTATACTTTTAAAATACTCCAAATATATCCTTACAGTGTTGCTTATAGTTCTAGTCTAGATAAGCTTCCCCCATTTGTTTTGGCCTTTTGGTTTAACGCTATGGTTCTTATTGGACTACGTTTTCAGGCAACTAATTTGCTAACTAGGTGGCTAATAAGTCTGGGCCCTGATTTTCGTAACTCATTTTCTCCTCTTCTCACTTCCCAATTTTATTTTATTTTTGTTTTGATTTAATTTCCTATTCTACCACTCATTTCACCTCGTCAACCCCTTTCTCCTTCCCTGTCACCCCAACAAAAGTGGAAATACAAAATTGTGTGACATGATCATATGACTCATGAGTAAATAGTTGTCCAAGGTGATCAAAGTGCATGTTTGGTCTGAGTTTTCTAATGCAGTTACTTACATCCAATTAAATGTTATGCTTTCTACATTATAACGATGTAAGGCTTGTAGTTCCAACATTGTTTGTCATCCATATCTTCCTTAGTCAATCGATCGTTGGACTATCTCCTTATGTCCCCGTTGAATATATTACATCTATTCTAGAGTTAGCATGATAGACACGACACTTGGATAGTTCTATTCATTTAGGGGCAACAACGTTAATCATTGTAGGCAATATCACATGCACTACTTTATAAGTTATGAATCAGTGCTGGCAAAATCTGCACTATCTGTTTTTTCGTAATATCATTAACTCTTCTATAAAAGACAATTTAATATTGATTTTGTGTTTGAAAGATAAACCCATTCAACATTCGAATCGCAAGGCTTATATTTTCCCATTAAAAAACATTTCCAAAATGAAAATCTCTGAAAAGAAAAAGCTCGTCAACTTTTTAGTTTCTCTTATTTTACTTAACAAGTGTATGAGATTTGGTTTAAAATAACTAGTAGAAGGACCAGATCTAGCATGAGATTGGTCTAGTTACTCCATTGCTTGTTAACTCGACTTTGGGTAATTTACTAATAAACTGTGTATAATTTAATTATAATTTTTACGTTGAAGTTAGTGATATTTCCTGAACTTATAAGGGCAAGTTTTTCCTTGAGTTTTTTTTTGTTATGTTGACAATCACAGCAGACTAAAACTAAAACAAGGTAAGAAACTAGGAAAGTAACGGGCTTGACTTTTCTAACATACATTCTCAGATAATAGAATATAGGATTATTAACTTTTTCCCCTTATTTTATATGAGCTTTCACTTTTAGTCCATAAAAAATATTATGACCAGTTTTGGTTCTCATAATTTTGACCATTAGTTAACCCTAAAATCAATTATAATTATTAATTTGAAAAATTCAATTTACAGCCATATTTGATTTTAAACCAACTTAACATTTTTAGACACTAGGGAGGGGGAGGAATGAAAACTTACAACGATGTATGGAATGGAAAGAAGCAAGAGCCAACCCATCACATCAGAGTTACGAAGAAAGGAACATTACAATTTACAATCACATACACCTCGTGGCTGGCTGCTTCGCTTTAACTAGTCTCAACTCTCAAAAGCTCACCGAAAAAGACTGTTTAGACTTTAGATTAAAATTACCGCTCGTCAAGACATTAACGTTTGTTAGACCTTAATTAAACCAAAGAAATTTGTCTTAAAAAATGCATGTAATAATGAAATCAAAATTGAAATTGAAAACCCTAGAAAAGATTATAGTACTAAATCAAATCCCCCAGTCCAGCCAACCATTGACCTTGTTCCCCGAAGGTTTCGCCTCAATTCTTACGTTATCATTTTATTTCTACGTACATTGCATAATGTTTATCCATTGCTTCCAATGATGGATTCCGCTTCTTTCTCTTCCTCCTCCTCCTCTTCCGAGTTTGCATCCATAGCTCCCGTTGATCAGGTACTCCCTCCATTTCTCTAAAATCAATCATTTTCTATGTCTGCCTAAAAAAAATCAATGTTTGGACTGTTTTCTTTATCTGGGTACACCCAGTTAGTCACACTCATATTTCGCAAGACACTAGTATAATTACTCTGTTGTTGGCAGAGTGCTGCTCGGAGCACCGTAGAAGGCGCGGCGGCGGCGGAGCAATCGCGGCGGTGGCACGATGTGTTCTGGTTAGGAATATTCCTAATCCATTTGATTGGGCTTGGGTTGCTTCTGGGGGTTCTTGGTCTGAATAGGTTCGAGAGAGAGAATAGGCTTAACATTGACAAGTACACGTCTCGGTTTTCTGAGAACGAATCCGGGTTGACCGAGACTTACTGGCCACTGTATGCTGCTGCTGGAGGTGTTGGAACTGTTCTTGGATGGAGTTGGTTGCTGTTGTTGGGTTCACAGGCTACCCAAATGATGAAGGTCTCTGTTCACATACTCACCACTTACCTTGCTGTCATCAGTGTTTTGTGTTTCTGGGCTGCCCAGATTTTCTGGGGGGTTGCTTTTGCTATTGGAGCTTCTATTCAGTTCCTCTATGTCATATCAGTCATAGACAGGTATTACTGCCCTCAATTTCTCTTCTTTTTTTTACTTGTTTTATGTTGGATTGGATTTAAATTTCTCTCTTGTTACTCAAATTGTGGGTTTAGTACCTGTCTCAGTGGTAATGGGCTAGGATCTCTTAAACATGTGCTTAGAGGTTTGAATTTTGACTCTTACATGTACCAAGAAAACCTGGTTGGAAGGAAATTATTCTCGGTAAACGATCGGAAATACTCCTTGTGGGCTTGTAATCATATGTGTATCAAGAAATTTGTGGGTCAAAGACAAACATTGACCTTGGATGTTAGTATGGTATGATTAAGAATAATGTCCTAGTTTGAATATATTCTCTCTTTTTTTGCAATCCAATCCCTACGTTTTCAACAGTCTCTCTTCCCTGGAAATGCAAATAAGCAGTTGTTAACCTGTTTATCTTCAGTTTTTAAATGATTTTTCTCTGTATGTCTTCAAAGATTGATGTTGCCAGTTTCTAATCTTGTGGTTAAGTTTTTCTGCTGCTTCTTTTTAGCTTTTTGTATAATGGATCGAGTCCATAAGATGGTCTCTTGTGGCTTCTTTCCTTCTCCAGACTTCCATTTACAATGTTGGTTCTGCGAAAAGCTGTGAAGATGGTTTGGAATATTCCTGAGGTTATGAGAGTGGCATATGCGTTTATGTTTGCCGTGCTTTTATGGATGGCCTTATGGTCATTTGGAGCCGCGGGTGTTGTGGCTTCAAGCATGGGTGATGGTGGACGCTGGTGGCTTTTTGTGGTGAGCTGGCAAGTTTTGCTCTTCATTCTATCTGCTCTTGTTTGGACTGGTTTTGGCATCAGTTTAATAAACTCCCCGCATCTGATTACACTGATATTGTAATTCATGCGTGCAGGTTCTCTCTGTGAGCTTATTTTGGACAGGTGCAGTACTATGTAATACTGTGCATGTTGTAGTGTCTGGGATGGTGTTTCTTGTTCTTTTTCATGGTGGTAGAGATGCAGCTTCTATTCCAGCTAACTCCTTAATGAAGTCTCTACAGTATGCTTTAACAACATCTTTTGGCAGCATTTGTTATGGTTCATTATTTACTGCAGCTATTAGGACACTACGGTGGGAGGTAACCAATCATTATGACCAATTTGAAGTTCATTTCTTCCATTTAAGAAGGCTTTTCTTTTCATTTTTTCTTCTACTAAAATTTTGATTTGTCTTTCAGATACGGGGATTTCGGTCAAAGATTGGCAATAATGAGTGTTTACTTTGCATGGTTGATTTCCTTTTCCATCTTGTGGAGACTCTTGTTCGTTTTTTTAATAAGTATGCATATGTTCAGGTACATTCCATGTCATTAACTAGTCCTCTATATGATGGAAATTGCATCTTCTATTATGACATTCAAATATGGGATATTGTGGGGGCATATTCCAACATCGGATTTGTTATGAACTTTGGATTGTTAAAAACAGTAGTCTATTTTTCTGTGATGATTGAAATATAGCATAGTGACAACTTGTGTTAAAGTTTGTTGAATGTATGAGTTCTTGAAAAACTTAGTCTGCCATGCTTGATTGTTATGCCCCTTACAGATTGCTGTTTATGGTAAAAGCTTTAACCGTTCAGCTAGAGATGCATGGGAGTTATTTCAGTCAACTGGGGTTGAGGCACTTGTGGCCTATGATTGTTCTGGTGCTGTTCTTCTAATGGGAACTGTTTTTGGTGGGCTGATAACTGGAACTTGCTCTGGTGTTTGGGCATGGGTTCAATGGAGAGACAGAGTTATTATGATTGGATCCACAACCATGCTGATGGGGATGGTACTGGTAAGTTAACAATCACCTTAATTCTTTAAAGTTTGTTCTTGAGTTTGTTTGTGTTGATGTTAGTTAAAATATGTAATTATTATTCAGGTTGGATTGGCAATGGTTGTGGTGGAAAGTGCTGTTACATCTATATACATATGCTATGCAGAAGACCCCTTATTGATTCAGAGATGGGATGCTGAATTTTTCAACCAGATGTCTGAGACACTTCATCAGAGACTTCAATATAGGAGTGCTCGAGCAAGGGAAGTTTTAACCCGTAATCGACTCGATGACATTGATCGACAAAACGCTTCTATTTGAGGAATCACATAGCAGTTTGTTTATCCATTACAATTACATGCACATGCACATGCACATTTTTCTTTTCATATTTCCAGTTAAATTAATAGGAATAGGAGAGAGTCTCTGGTGGTATAGTATAGTATGTCCAGGGTTGCATTGCCTCGTATTTTAAGTTAATGAATTGATATATGTGTAAACTACAAAATGTACAGTTTCTTTTATTTTTTGCCAAATAATAGTTACACTATAGAGATGGTTTTTTCGGTGAGTATTTTTTTTTTTTTTGCTACAGTTTTTGCCAATTTCATAATTAACATTTTTTTACGCATATATAATTTTTGAAACCACAAAAATTTAGATTCTGATGCATTGTCATTGAAAGAGTTCAGTTCATTTTTAATGCCTTGTCATCTTAATTGATGGATTCTGCATTTATATAGTTCTGAGTATAGTTATAGTATTAATTAAATTAATTGCTCGTACAACATTATGTAATAATTCGATGTGAGTATATGGGTCATGATGATTTGCGAACTGGTTCATTTGATTTGCAGCCCATGCTGACCTGAGTCCGTATAAATGTTATGGGTTGACTTGTTTGATTTCTAGACGCACGCTTATAACTAATGCACAATGAACCGATTATTACTATTTACTAATCGGTGATTCTGGCTTATTTAATTTAACTAATAGAACTCAAATGGAGCTTAAGCGAAGCAACTTCCAGAACCTCTTGCACTATGTAGATTTTGTTTTACATTAACTTTTTGTTTTGGCTGAGAGTGTGAAGTGCAGAGTTTGCTTTACGTCTTAACTTGACGTGCTTTTTGATCAAGATGATTCCAATTTCTATATTACTATAAAACTGTATTTTGGCTTTATTCAGAGCTCTGATATCTCACAGTTGCCCTGCACGCAACAGCTGCAAATTTCTGTGAATTGATGATGATAAGATTGATTGTACTACTTTAGCATTAGTCTCACAAGTATGTTTTTCAATTTGTGAAAAGTTTTTTTTATACGTTTAAAAAGGAATAATCCTTGAAGTAATTACACACATAAACACCACTGTGAACTCAATCATTCCATTGCCCTGAAGTAATGGAATATGAAATAATCCTTGAACGATTGTAAACTAAATTGTAACAGAACTTTTAGGAGAACAAAGATAAAATTGTATATTTACTTAAAAAGTAGTTGATATTTATAAGTGTGTAAAGAAAGAAAGAAAGTCGGACAGAAAAGAAAAGAGTGTGAAATGCATGAATACGCTTTCCAAATTTAGGTTGAGGAGCGTCTGAGTTCCAGAGTTCCAGGCAGAAGCTTCACCGCACCAACCAACGCTAGTTAGCGTAAAATATAGTGAGTTCTGAGTTCTGACACATCCGGGGAGAAAACACCACATAATATCACATTGCACTGCTTCCCCCAAGAGGTTGATGTTCCTTTCAAGCAAAGTTTTTTACTTTAATTAACCCTACCTATCAGCTACTCCTGTTTTTCTAGCTAGCTTAGAGCCCAGAATAAAACATTAATTAGTTATAATAATATTTATTATTAAAAGAATACTGATTAATTAATAGTATTTTGTTGAGAAGAATTAAAATAAGAAGATGAAGGTGTAATTTTGGTCTGAGCACCATCCCATCATGCATCATCGGTCTGAGCAAGCAAGCACTCGTTCCGAGTCTCGCTTTATGTGACATGCATATGCATATCTCAAGAGAGGAGTATGTTACTCCTAATGTGATGCTGAAATAAATACTCCGTTTTACATGTATGAAACGCTTTGCAGATAGATGATAGAGGTCAGAGCTGAGGCTGAGAGCAGCTAGAGGTGAGGTCACAGACAGACACAGTAGTAGTAGTACTAGTATCCTGGAGGGAGAGAAGCATGCAGAGAATCAATCATCAAATGCAACACTCCCTAATATATTTTATATTTTCTCTGAAACAAACACCTGAGCTCTCAGGAGTCAAGAGAGATGCTCAAACACTTTTCTCTCTCTTGGGAGATGGATCAAAGATACTACCTATTACTCCACACCACCAATAATTTATTTTTAAATATATATTTACAATTTACAACATTATCAAATATAGGGTTTAATGTTTTCTCTCTCTCTCTCTCTCTATTTTTTTAATCCTTCATTTAAATTTTAATTGGTTAAAGACTTAAAGTTCTTCATTTTTTTTTTATATTTATCATCACTTTTAGTCTATCTTCTCAAAGTAATAATATTTTAAATATATTGCATTATAATAAACTATTTTTATTATTTTAATCCAAGCATGTACCTAAATATATTATAGAAAACATGTATTTTTCCTTAAATTTTATTTGAGGAGATCGAATATATTATTATTATTGGAATAAAAAATCAATAAAAAAAAAGAGAAATGGTGAAATAACGTTTTAAGAAAAATATTAAATATCATCATCCAAAAAATTAAATAAGCCGTACTGAGCACTGATGCAACACTACACTCTTCTTAAAGCTTCATCCAACACTTTATGCTTGTAACTGCATTTTCATATTCTGTTCTACTCCCACTTGTTTTAACATTTAACATGAAAATGAAAACTCCTCATGACGATGATTGATGCTTTCATATTCAGTTAGCTTAGAAAAGATGCAAAGCTTCAACGCAACCGAATCAGAATCAACCTCACCATTCTATACCCATTCCCCCTTCTTTCACCGGTAAGTTGCACACTACCTTTGACAACTTATGGTTTTCATTTTCCCCTTTTTTTGTGAAAAGAGTACTGAAAGCTGGAACAAAGATTCACATGCAGCAACAAATGCATGTGTTTATTGGAAAAAAATATTGTTTAAAACAGAGTATCCCTGTTTTTCTCTGGTCTGAAACAGGGTAAATGACACCAGCCGAAATCTAACGCGTTTCTCGGATCTTCAGGATTCTTTTCGACAACACGATGCCGTTGATTTAAGCTCGAGTTAATATAACACTCTTTTGTCTCTGTCTTTACATTATAGTATATGATGGTTGGTAATAATTTCAATTTTAAATAAACTATATGCTTTGCTGCAGGTTCTGTGTTAGGTGCAAAGTCGAGCAATGTGGCTGTTGTTGCAAGCAACTTGCAGTGTGGGACATTCAACACGGTATTAGTCCTCTCTCTCTTTTTCCTTTTTTAGTAGATAAGTTTTGTGCACGCGTGCCTTGCCTTATCTATTTTCGGGTTCGGAACAAATGCAATGTTTGCGTAGAACCTTGGGTGTGCAGAATTTGGTTCCACAGAGCAGAGAGCAATGTTTCAGAGAGGAACCACTAACGCCACCGTGTCCATGGCGAACCAGCAGCACGTTGAGAACTGGGCAGATGATAGCCAACACACTGAAGATACTTGCACAGATATAGACGCCGATGATAAAAACCAAGTGGGTCTCTAGAATTTTTCCGAAGTTGTTACAAGGCCCAAAGTACACTTTTTTGGTTACTCAGTTTTTTTTTTTTAGTTTGGTTCCCAAATTAATTAAAAAAAGTGTCTTTATTTGAACAAGCTGGTCTTTTAACCAGTTTAACGCACTATTTTGGTCAACGTAATGATATTGTCACAGATGAAATAAACAAATATCAAATCCTTAAGTGCAAAACTTATAGTTCGGAGTAGTTTGGTCTAACAGAAACACTTTGAAAATAAAGTATAACATTTTAAGCACAGGAAAAAATGAAATAGGAGAAGCAAAATAAATAGGGAGCAAGCATTTAAATTTCTGGGTTTTAATGTTAATTTTACAGTGTTTCTCTACTGTGTCTTGGTGCAATGGAGTTGGGGACGGTGCACTTGTAGTTGTGGACTCCCAGGATCAAAGTAAGACTAAGGTTAAAGCTGAAGACCATAAGGTTGTTACTTGTTAGCTACTTGCATCAAAACCTTGTGCTTATTAGTTCTTGTTTTGTTGTTGATAGCTTAATGTTTTATGGATGATTTCTCTTAGACTATACGTAGGCTAGCTCAGAATCGGGAGGCTGCGAGGAAGAGTCGGTTGAGGAAAAAGGTAAAAGCTTATTAAGAAGTTTATCCCAATTGGCTTTTGGTTGAGGTAGTCTTGATTCATGTTTCATCATTTTAGTTAGTTCTGTCTCTCATGTTAGCAAGTTTTGACTCAAGTCACAATCGCTAAGAGTGAAATAGCAAGTTCATTTCTCACATAAGTCTTAGCATTATGTGCTGATGGAATATATTTTGAATAATTTGTATGGTTTGATTTTAAATAGGCATACGTGCAACAATTGGAGAATAGTCGAGTTAAGCTTGCGCAATTAGAGCAAGAACTTCAACGGGCACGTCAGCAGGTGTAAGAAGTGAAGAGTTTCCAGTAAAAAAAATTTGCATCCAATTTAATTTTTTTATTATTCTACTAATTATTTTTTTGGGTTGCTACTTTCTCCAGGGTGCATCTGTTGCCACTGGAATCACAGGGGATCGCAGTCTTGTTGGAAATGGTAATTAAAAACATGAATATTTAATTCATAGTGGCAGAAACATGATGGATTTTTTTTTAGTACTGTATATGTTTTCAAACAGAAACTATGGTACTGTTCTCATGTTCATGAATTTTTTTTAGAATTCCTTGAAAATAGCAAAATAGATGAAGGCATGCATAATCCATATCTAATCATTGGGGGAGTGTATTTTAAAATTAAACAGGATTTCACATGAATTTGATGCACAATGGAAACCTGAAACATTGTGATGGCATCAATCATTGGGCTATCTAGTTGTTTTTTTTTTTTTTTTTCTGATATCTGTATAGACTGTGGAATATGGGGAAGGCAAGAGGAATGTTTGTCATTGTTATGGTTATTTCATAGATACATTCAATGTAGAGACAGGAGTTTTGTATCTTTGCATTAGATACTGAAGTTGTGCGATATTAGTATCTTAAGGGAATGAACATAATTGATATGTTTGTTTGTATTTTTTGGGGTTACCTTCTCTATGCCAAAAGTGATAAAAAAAAAAAAAAACCACTTAGTTTCTTGAAGGGAATGTGAAAGTGCTGATTTTATTTTTTGTTATCTTTCAGGTGCTTTAGCTTTTGACATGGACTATGCACGTTGGGTTGATGATCATCAACGGCTTATCAATGATATAAGATCAGCTATGAATTGTCAAATTGGTGAAAATGAACTGCACCTTCTTGTAGATGGAGTGATGACACATTATGATGAATTATTTAGGTTGAAGAGCATTGGGGCAAAGGCAGATGTATTTCACATACTTTCTGGGATGTGGAAGACACCAGCAGAAAGATGCTTCATATGGCTCGGTGGATTTCGTTCATCGGAACTTCTCAAGGTAATTCAGCATTTGTTTTTCTATATGTTCTGTCTGAAGTGAGTGTTGTTGATGAAGCTTTTGTCCACATTTGTCTTGAGACGCAGATAGTTAGAAACCAGCTGGAGCCGTTAACCGAACAACAATTGATGGGGATATACAATTTGCAGCAGTCTTCCCAGCAGGCCGAGGATGCATTATCACAAGGCATGGAAGCATTGCAGCAGTCTCTCTCAGAGACACTTTCCTCCTCTTCCTTAGGTCCCTCTGCCTCTGGAAATGTTGCTGAATACATGGGCCAAATGGCTGTTGCATTGGGCAAGCTTGCCACACTTGAGAGTTTCCTTCATCAGGTAATCATTGCTAGTTTTCACTATACTACCAAAAACCTTTAAAAAAGTTGATATGCATTCACTGTATTCTGAGAGTATGTGTTGTTGTCTTTCTTAGGCTGACCTATTGAGGCAACAAACTCTGCAACAGATGCGTCGAATTTTGACAACGTTCCAAGCTGCTCGTGCTCTCCTTGTGATAAATGATTACGTTTCACGCCTTAGAGCTCTTAATTCATTATGGCTAGCGTGCCCTAGAGAGTACTAGGTAGGTGCCACACTCAAAAGAAAACAATCCTTGTTTCCCCCATTATCTAATTACTACTGCATCTTGATCTGTACAAGTTTAACTTCTGAGAAATCTGTACATTTTTTACATGTTCAAGCGGATATTGTCCAGCAGTGTAGTGTTACGCGTACAAGTAGAAATACGTGGGCGTGAATGCAAATCATTGTCACACCTTTTCCACTGACTACCGCCAGAAAGAATTGCAATTGCAAATAACTTATATAAAGCATGACTTTATTGATACATATAAATTCATTTCATTTCATTTCCTTTCCTATCTACATATTTATGGTAAAAGGAATCCCAAATCTAATTACCAGAACTATGATGACATTTTTTTTTCATCTAAAAGAACAGAAAATCACATCAAACAAGTGTCACAAATTTCTTTTTGTTCTCCCCTATAATGACGGTTCAATCTGTACGTATGAATAAAGTTGAACAAAAATCATCATATGAACGAAAAGGCAAACTTTGTACTTTATCTTCTAATAATTATCATTGTAACCTATGCTGTAGAATATGATCAAGCAACGATATTAAAATTCCATTAATTACAAATTTAAGTATCGAGATTCTTCAATCTTTATTTACCACTGGTCTATAGATTTTTCTCTTGCTATTGTTCATTCTTCCTGCCAAGAATCAAAAAGTATAATACTAGTAAAATATTCATTTTTCATCAAGCGGATTCATGATATTTAAACCAGTGAGTGAGTCAGATAAACAAACCTACCTGGTTTTTGGTTTTTCCTGCATGCCACTTGTGGAATAAACACCCCAGTACCTTTACCATTCTTCCACAAGTTCACTAGCCAAAGGGGTGGTGAGCCAGAATTAATGTGTCTTCCCCACAAACAAGAATTGCTTGCTGGTGGAGATGCACAGTTATTAAAGCTGTAAACTGACCTGTTTGAACAGCCTTTGGTGACACTAATGGGGTTGTTGAAACTTGTTTCTAGTAAATCTTCGTTGTCTTCAGATGTCAATAGCAGAATCTGCCTCCTAATCTCAGCATAGAAAGTATCTTCTTCATATTCTGCCTCAGACATAACAACGCTAGGATCCGAGTTCATCTCCATTACAATATTTGTGTTGATGTAAGGAAATTATAATATGATTTGGGACATGAAAATAAAAGGGTGTTGAGGTTTATGTATAAATGGATGGATGAATAAGAGAGAAAAGAAAAGGATTATTTTGAGGTCAGTGTTGTGTTGTGAAAGTAGAAGAAGTGTGTAAATCTCATCTCATCTACGATAGTGTCCAAGTTGGAATAATATGTCCATTTCGTACGTTAGCAAATGTCCGCTACTTTAAATTTTATGATGCAATCATTAAATCTATAAATAAACCTAATCAAGTAGTGGATCAGAACACAAGAGTCAAGACATTTGGCGGTTACTTTCGAGTGACATTAATGGTCATTATTCATCACCAAACATCAACATCAGGGGATGCTTATGGTTTCGGTTACCTTACCATTATAATTTTTAAAAAATTTCAATTTATTCGTTGTTGTTTTCATTAACTCGACTTGTTTGTGTTTCAAGTATTGATTGGATTGGAAGACGTTAAATAAGAGTATCTTATTGGTGTTGCTTCACTTCTTACAACTAACGTTAAAAAGTTCAATCTTATATGCTGATATTTGGATTGCCGAAAAAATAAACAAAAGTTATGTTCCACTTTTGGCATGATCTTTTGTGAATTACCCATGATACTGTATTCAAACTAGGAGCTTGTATCAATAGATTCTTAACACGAAGGGGGCCACGACACAATAAATGTCACAGATTCTGAACAAAGTTTTCGTGGTTAAAGATAATAATTGTTACAAGCCACTAATTTCAATTAAGATTTGAGTGAGGTATTGGCCTCAAATTGATATTGCTAGTTCTATTATATTTTAAAGTGTTGTTGAGTATAGAAGATCATATAAAAACCAAATTATTGTGACTTGTGAGCTCTTATTTTATGTGTATATACGAGGAGGGAGGGGATACTAGATCTCGTCATAAATACATCTTTTTAATAATTATTTCATTATTATCCTAAAAAAAATGGATAATAAAAAGAAGGTGGATTGGGACTTGGGGAGGGGGACCACGAAGATCTATATCGAGGAGTATATAATTCTGATGGAATAGGCCATCGACAGCTGTTGGCAGAAGATTCTTGTGGACAATTTCCTCCGTGGGCCATCTTAGAGTCATTTTTGTTGGGCTTTGGATAACTTATACCTAAAAAATGGAAGAAACAGAAGCAAGAGATTCTCTTCAAAATCCAGCAATTCAGACTAAGTCATTATTTATATTTTCTTATTATAAAATCATAAAAAAACGTATAAAAGAACAATACAATTTTAAGCGTTTCAATAAAAAATATTTATATTTTAAGTTTATTAATCAGTGTTCTAAGAACACTTATTAATATTTGTCTTTGTTAAATTCTTCTTTGTACTTGACCATTTTTTACTTAAAATAATGAATCAATTCATAAACTATTAATTATCGTATCAATAATATTTTTTCCTGAAAGAATAGAATTTGAAATTAGCAACCATGATCAAATTATCGGTGTTGAAATTTTTATTTTTATTTTTTAATGAAAATGATTTTTCTTAATGATAATGTTATGTAAGGACAAGTACTGCTGGAATTTTTTCTCCGTGGGCTATGTGGGAGTAATTTTTGTTGGGCTTTGGATACTATCAATACCCAAAACAAAAACCTGAAGCAAACAGAGAGATTCTCTTTCTCAAACCAGCAATTCCAGCCGAAGGTTTCATTTCGGGTATTTAACGTAAGCGGAGTACAGTGAAATAACAAAACAGATTAATAAAGTTATTTTTATTTAGATATTTAATTGTTGTTATTATTATTATTACACTTTTTAAGTATTGACAAAATAAATATTTCCTCCACTTTGATTTTTTATCTTACATTTCTTCTGCATAAAGCCTCAAGTACACTTACAACTTATGGGGTTAGGCCCAGTAACTTCCATAAATCATTCCATATTCCTTGATCTACAACTGTTCATAAAAAGAACTTAAACAAGTACAATTTTTTAGACAAAAGAAGCTTGCCACTTTTTATCTTGTTGCAGTCGAGAATGAGAATAGTCAATATCAGAAAGTGCAAATTGCATGAGACGTCGTTTATCAGATCTCTTGCTTCTCCTATATAAATTGATTTTTGTTCTTTGATTTATTATGAATAGAACATTGAACCTATAAGTTCTTTAGGGATCTCTGTTCTCATTACTTAGTTATATTAGATGTTGCAAAGAAAGGAAACATATAGGGAGTTATATTATTTGCAACATATGGAGAAGAGAAGTGTTGACTTCCTGTCACTCGGCAAGCAAAAAATCAAGATACTCATAATTCTTCTAAACAGTTTTCATTAATGTTTATTGTTTTTAAACCATAAGCAAGAAAAAAAAAACACTATCCGAATATTTTAAATTGTTGACTAAGCACATTACGAAGTATGGAGGGTCACCGGTTTTCACTCGGCAAGCAAAAAATCAAGATACTCATAATTTATGGCCATAGATAGGCCCCATTTGTTGTAGTCCTTCAAATTTGGATTTTCATTTTCAAAATTTCGTGCTCTGCACATTTTTTGGTCATTACTCATTATCAAAGTACTCGTTCCACATTAGGAAAAAAACGATCTTTGAATTTCAATTTTCAACTCTAAAATGGTATTATTCCGTTCTTGAAAAAGAAAACAAAAAGCCAAAGAAGATGCATGCATGTAACTCAAAAGACAAGCATCATTCATGCTTTTTTGTCAAGATAAAATGAAAAAGACAAGCAATAAGTTCTGACTTGGGAGCTCCAATTGAATTGAGGTTCCCAAAGTTATTGGGGTTTCACTAAGTAGCATGTTCAATGGACATCCTGAAAACCGGTGACCCTCCATACTCGATGCTTTGTGACCCATAAGGGCCTATCTATGACCACAAATTAACTATCGTCAATTATCATCACTCTCTAAGAAATATCTAGAATGCTAAAATATTCAACCTCAAGTACTGTGTAATGTGTAATGTGTAATGTGATGTCTCCAAACAGTGTACCTGAAATGATGCTAATGGGAGGCAACCTAAAGTTACCCCGTAACGTTTGCACGCCACTACGGCTCAGTTGTTTTAAAATGTCAACAATGCCATGCTACATGTTTTCCCCCTCCTTTTAATTTTCGGAATTGCCCAACATGGTTGAATGTAATAATTCCTCAACAGAAGCATCAATAGTTACACGAACATACCTCAAGTATTGTGACTCTGAGAATAAACCTTATATCTTACAACTAAAATAAACAAGTCAAATTGTCTATGATTAAGGTGGTCAAACATCAGTGACGAGTAATCATGACCCATTCAATAATGTACGCATTCTCAGTCTGTTCAATAATGTACGCATAAAAATCTAATCCAGGTAAATATGAATTATAACAAGTTATAAAAGTTTGAATTTAACTTGAGTCTTTAAAATAAAATTCAAATCTAATGAAAGTTTGATTATTATAAACTTTTGACAGATATTTTCTGAGTTAAGCTCGAATCAAATTATAAACAGATTAAAATAACAATCAAGTTAAAAATTTAAAGTGATGTGAGAGTAGCCTACATTGGATCAAGTGGATTGGTCTCTTTTTGCAACCTCTGACATGCACTAACAGCCACTTTCCTAAAACTTGTAAATAATTCATTCAGGAACGACGCTGTCCCTTTAAGGTTGATGCTTCCCATTTGAGAATTGTGATGAGAGATGACCCTCCTCCACATGTGAATTCACGTGGAGACGTGTGTCGAATTCGGCAACTTCCCACGTGGAATGAAAAGATTGATTCAATTCATTCTTTTTTACTTTTTTTTCCCCACTCACTTCCCGTGTGTGTATATATAAGCAAACCACAAGGCTGCAAAACCAGCCACAGCAAATAGATTCCATTCTTAATAATTCTTTGGTTTCTTGTTTTGTTTCAGTCTCTTCTTGTTACATTACATGACAAGAAAAATAATGGCTACTCTCACCTCAAATCTAAACCTTAGCCCACAGTACACTGTTCCCAAAGAGTACTATCCACCCCATGGTTCTGTAGTTGAGGAAATAAAAGGGCTTATTAGAGTACACAAAGATGGATACGTGGAACGACCACAAGTTGTTCCATGTGTCACTGCTAGTACTATGAGTCCAGAACTAAATGTGACATCTCGAGACACGGTCATTGACAGTGCCACAGACACATGGGCACGTTTTTATGTTCCAATTTGCCAACACAACAATCAGCTGCTACTACCATTGCTCGTTTATTTTCACGGAGGAGGATTCTGCGTTGGTTCAGCAGCATGGAGTTGCTACCATGATTTCCTTGCAAGGCTATCTGAAAAGGTGGGGTGTGTGATTATGTCAGTGAACTATCGATTGGCCCCAGAGAATCCTCTCCCAGCACCTTATGATGATGGATTAAAGGCACTAATGTGGGTGAAACAACAAATGTTGTTATATCAGCGAAACAACAACAAGGGTAGTGAATGGTGGGCTTCAAGGTGCAATTTTTCTAGTGTTTTCTTAGGTGGGGACAGTGCTGGTGCTAACATAGCATACAACGTTGCCACAAGGCTAACTGCTGCATGTGGTTTAAGACCCTTGAATTTGAAGGGTCTTATTTTGATACAACCTTTTTTTGGTGGGGAAGTGAGAACAGGTTCTGAGAAATGCATGATGGGTGAATCGTCGGGTTCTGCTTTGAACTTGGCAGCATCTGATACCTACTGGAGGTTGGCACTACCGTGTGGTGCGAACCGTGAGCATCCATGGTGCAACCCTTTGGTGATGAAAGTAAACTTGGAGATGCGTACCTTGGTATGCATCTCGGAGATGGACATATTGAAGGATAGGAACTTGGAGTTTTGCGATGCTTTGGTGAGAGGAGGGAATAAGAGGGTTGAGTATGGGGTGTTCAGAGGTGTTGGACATGCGTTTCAGATTCTCAGCAAGACTCAGCTCTCCAAGACTAGAACCAAGGAAATCATGGCTCGTATTCACTCCTTCATGGGGGGTCTCTGATTGATTCTCCGTTTTACTGTTCTGTTCTTGCTTGCTTTCTTCATCAATGAATCTCTCTCTGTATATAAAATCAAACTGCTAAATGTTCAACAAAACACACGTATATGATGGATTATCTTCAAATTGTGTTTTTCTCTTTTCTTATAAATATAATTAAGAAAACCTTACCTCGTTAATATTTATCAAGATATAAACACAAACTTAAAATCATCTTGTCATATTTGACAGGACAGATCCATTGCCCCCTGCCACCCTAATCTAAAACTAGTTAATAATTTAGAATGACATTTCCATTTAAATTAATGCTTTCCAATTAAGCAGTGAAAGCGATGAATTCTCAAAATTTTGGAGACACATTTGAGAAATGAGATAGCTCTCCGCATGTGAATTCACGTGGAATGTGAGTGTGACAACTTTTAGACTCACTTCAGAAAAGTTAACTTAATGGTTGATTGCAAATCATTAATAGAAAATTCATTAACTGTTGATGACATCGAAAGTCAGTTACAGGTCGAAATAATTTTACTTAATAGTTATAGTGTCGTATTTAAGTTCAGGAATTATTATTGTCAGCAAGACTCTAGTTAATTATCACTTCCAACTTAAAGGACTAATCTCACAACTATACTTATAATGATCAAATTAGGAAAAAGAAATATGAAATCCTCGATAACAATATGTTGTTAGGACATGTTTCGATCAATGCTTATAATACAATATTACATAAAAAATTAGCTAGTATCGATCTTAGAAAATTATTATAAAAATATTTATCATATTAAAAACACATAATCCATATTTATCATATTTAAATCATAAAAACTATTTAGTATAGATATCAACTACTCTTTGACCAGTGATGTATTATTTGAAAATGTTTGGGAAAAATTATTTTATTTTATTTTAATTCTTTTGGTAAAAATATTTAAAATGTCTGAAATCATTTCAATTTTCACATGACCATCTTGTTATATAAAGAAGACGATTAAGCAGTTAAAATAGTATATAACAATGACGAAACACAAATAATCCATATCCCATAAATCTATCAATGCGCTTACTGATGGTGTGTTTGGATAATGTTTGAAATATGCAATTCATAGCCTAGAAGAACATTACAACAAGGAACAAAAATAAAGAATCTACGAAAAATACAATCAAGAAAAAAAAAACACACAATACATGGAAATTAGCATATAACATTATAATGGAAACTAAATCATATCAACGGTCAATGACTATGCAGTATTGTTTATGACAGTTGAAAATATTAGCATCTCTTCTGACGTCTTCAACAATGCGTGTCGAAGCATTCCTGCCCTAGCTAGACATCATGACATTATCAATTGCCTGCAGTGCTTGGTTGGAGAAAAATCGCACATCAACATCAGGATCCTCACTGAGCTCAACCAGACATGGACGGATAGTCTTCTCCACCACCTGAAGGGCAATGATGTACACAAATCACAATAAGAGTCCAAGACAAACAAAGATGAACCGATGATGGAAACACAAGTATGATACTTACAGACTGATCAACGATGGGGAAGATGGACTCTAATACCTTTGCCACATTGAACTTTATGTTGGGCACTCTACAAGAGAGTCAGTGGCAGCAATTAGGAACATAACTGTATTGACATGGCATATATCCAGCTTTCAAAAGGTAAAACAGCATACCTGTCTTTTGATGCAGCAACAACAACCGGTAACAAGTTTGAACAAGTGATTTCAGGGCCCATCACAGGAGCAAGCAGAGAGATAGCACGAAGAATAGTCATCCGATACAGATAGTGTTGATTGTTGTTCATCTCCAAAACCTGTTCCACACATTCCATACAGATACTTCAGAAGTTGCATTTAGGAAAATAGAAAATGTAACAATAGCACATAGAAAGCAAGTATTTCAATTTCCACGGAATATGAAGACATGCACAAAAACACAGACGAATTAATGTTGAGATATATTGGTGTATCATTTCGTTAATAATAAATTAAGCAAATAGATGAACCTGAGGAATTATGTGCTGCATAGCCCACTCAGGTCCAAATTCTTCAGCAAGGCGTTTCAAGTTGTTAGCAGCTGCTTCACGAATTGAATGAACCTACAATAACAAAGGTGGTTAACAAAAACAGTCATTTGCAATATGCAGTTCCCAAAATGCACCCACACTAGCAAGGAAGTGGAAGCACAAACCTTATCCTGTAACCACTGCATGCAAAGAGCACCAAGCTTGTCATCAAAAAACCCAACCCCCAATTGACTTGCCAATAAGGGTATATATTCTATAATTGCAAGCCGGACCCTCCAATGCCTATCCTCAGCAAGCTCAACAATGGCTGGTAACAAAGACTGAGATAACAGATCGATTCCTATAACCTGCAAAAACACATTGATTAAAATGTCTTTCAAAAGTTTTCATTTGCTTTGTATTTTGTGAGTATAGGATGGTATGCGGACATAAGGCTTAAATAAAAGCATCAGTTCTGCATGCTAGAATTAATTATATCATCAGAGGAAAATAAATAATGGTTGCCAAAAGAAATCTAAAGCATTCCAAAAATTAAATTAACTACAGAAACTATAACAACCTGATTAACTTGATCAAGCTTGCTGATAATGTTTAGGCGCACATCGGGAAATTCATCCTTCAAAAGGGAAAGGAAAATAGGAAGAAGCTGTTCAATTGTTGCTTCCTGCAATGAAGATAAGGTAGAAATGAGGTTCACATTTACTTTTTCTTTTGCGGCTTTCTAATAGAGTTTCGAGAGAGAGAAAAAAGGGGGCAGTTTTATTTGCTGGGAAATAAGTTTTTCCCTCAAACATGCCATAAAACACAATGTTGAATCATTAGAAGGGCCCTCAAGCCCCAAACAACAGATTTCACCTTCATGATATGGATAATGTGTATTCCTGTCTAGAGAACAATAACTGCAGAAACTGATATTTGACACTTATACCTTTCCCAACACTGGAGCCATTCCCATTATTACTGAAGCCAAAGCAGACCGGACATGCTGAGAAGAATCTGATGACAATTCCTGCAAAAGTTGTGCTAAAGAATTTAAACCTGTAAATATAAATTTAGCATACTGAATTGGGCCAACCAAAACCAAGGAAAGCCTCTTTATATAAACAGTAATATTAACGTGTTAATATAATTTCTTTTCCAAAGATGTGTACCTTCACACAAGGAAGAATATGCTGAATTGAAAGATCTGGATTTAAAATCCGGCAAAACTTGGTCACTTTTCCAGCAGCTGCTATGCGTACTTCAGCCTCATTATCTCGAAGCAACCGCACATAAGCAGGTACCAATTCCATTCTTCACAAACAAAAGTTAAGAAAAATAAATATTTTGCTAAGGTTTCAGAGTTGAGCCTTAGTAATCATAAGAGAAACTCAATAAAAAAAATTCACATGATTTGGCAATATTATCACATCATGAACATCCAAAACACCAGCTAGTGAACTGAACTCATAAGTCATAAAACAATATATTCACATAACATAGCACTATCATAGAAAGATATGCAGCATATCCAATATTCAGCAATATTGGGAAAAACCCAAGTCCCATAACACCTAGAGATAATTCCAAGATAAAGTATATAAGTGGGGGGCAACCCTCACCCAGTGAACTAGCTTTAGGGATTGAGTTAAGCCTGGACAGTAGACCCACATTCTAAAAAGCAAAATAATAAATAATAATACCTGGTAGGTTCAGGACCTACAGCTTCACAAAGCTCATATAATTGATTTGCAACCATGTAACGCACACGCCAAGACTTATCCTATCCAAGATGAAATTAAATTACATAAATAAATAAATAAGAATATTTGGCAAGGTACATAAGACATATAAATGCAGGGAGAGATGTGGGTAATCATTTGGGAATGTTGGAGTTGGTTATGAGTAGGGGGCTGGGGAAGAGGATAAGGAATTATTAGGAAAAGGTTGGGCAAGCCTGCTGGCTTGAGGGTTCTTTCCTATCTTATGTTTTGCAATTTTTACTGCTTTATCATTCTCTTTTCCTATTCCAAGTATCAGAAACTAGTTGCTGGTTGTAAGCTTGTCTGTGATTGTGTGTGTGTCCAGTTCCTATCATGTACCTGGGAGAAGTTAACAATAACTGGGAGTATATGTGCAACACAATCTTGTGGCTCCAACAGCTTGCCAAGAGCAGCACAGCCCTCCACAGCCAACAATCTGACAGAATCTTGATCTGTTCCAAGATACAACTTCATATTAAAAGCGTAAAATACATTCAGGAGACTCTACAACACAACCACACAGCTCATGTAAATATGTAATAGACAAATGACAGACACTTTCCATCTACAAAGAACAAGAAATATGTATTCAATTACCATCTTGAGTAAGGTCCTCAAAAATTGACATGACATCAGCCTTCAAATGAGCATATTCAACAGTGGCAGCAAATTTCCCAAGATTTGATGCAGCTGACCTTCTAACCATGGGCATGTCATCCTGACATAACTGACTGTATATTGATCTCAACTCTGTCTTTGATGTTTCTGGGGCGCTAGGGTATGCAATATGAAATAGTCCACATGCAGACACTCGAGCAGTAAACCATTCACCTGCTGCCAATCTCTGAACAAAAAAAATATCACACCATGAATTGGACAGAATGTTATCAACATAATCAATGGGAACTAGCAGGATACATACAAAACCATAATGACAAACAAGCACCAATACATGTGTGATCACTTAGCAACAACAAAATGTTATAAACTGCAGTCTAATTGCAGAGTCAAATTTCAAGCACAATTCAAGTTAACCCAGATCCATTAACCAACCCCTATCTCTCATTAAGTACCAAGCTGTTCAAGTAATAGAAAATTGTCATTCCAGGAAATAAAGTAAAATTAATATGATAATCAGAACCACATCATGCCCCAAAACCATAAGTGAAAAGGAAAGAAATTATGTAAAATTCATGATGGATTTCACATGAAGTAATAATAAAATCATTTTTATTGATGAAAAAAACGTTAACTGACCTTCACCAATGGGATGAAACATTCAACCAAATCATTCTCCCTCATTTGAGATCCAATTCTACAAAGTGATTCCACAGCTTTATCTCTCACACAGGTTTCCTCAACTGTGCAAAGTGTCTCCAGCGGTGGCAGCAACACACTGGCATGTTCCACTCCCCCAACATAAGGAATGAACACTCCCAACTCTTCTGCCATTGCAAGAAGTACTTCATCATCATCATCATTATTTTCACTCAAAAATGGAATTAATTCTCGACGGGTTCGCTCCTCCCCAAGAGCACGTGCAATTGTTGATAGCCTGCGAATTGAGTTCAACCGCAGCTGGATGTCATCGTTTTTCAACTCATCTATAAGCACTGCTATTGGATATAGCGGTTCCTCAGCCATAGATATTTTGCTTAGTTCCCAATATTTCTGGCAGAATCAGCAAATTAATCAAATCGTTAGAAGAACAAACATAACCATAATTATAAATATATATATATATATATATATAGAAGTACAATTATCAGTACACCACACCAGCATTAATTAAATGCATAAATTATTAAAAATAAAATCCCTTGAACTTGAAATTCCATCTTAATTAACCAACTTCGTACACGTTACTTAACTACATTTTTTTCAGCTTTAGCTAAAGTAACGCATATATAACATCAAATCAAGAGTTTAACAAAGTCAAGTAGCAGCTCCAGGTTCACTTGTATGTGTAGTGTGCACGCGCGCCTGCAAAACTATAGGGTTCGGTAGAATTTAACTATGGTTCTCCAACTTAAAAGACACGTATGCGACATCTAAAACACTTCAAATGTTCATAAAATCAAACAATTGAAAAATCGACATCAAAATATCGTAGTCGGAAAGTATGAAGAAGACCTAGTGTTTCAAATCCAGATAGCAAGGAGCAAAATACTGTACCGTGTCGCAGAAAAGTGTCGATAACTTTCGATTTCACGAGCTACCGAAACGTGAAGAGGGAGAAATTACGATCTCCTTCTAGTAAAACGTTGGATAGAGTTGAATAGGAATTTTAAAAACGCATTATTGCGAGCTGCTACGCATGGACACCGGAAACCCTAAGACCAATGGAGAAGGAGGGAGAAGACGATAGAGGGAAGAAGCAATGTGTTGTGGTCACACACAGAAATGCATTCGAATCGCCTATGCTGCTCGAGTTTAACTTTAAAACGCAGCGTTTAGCACTTTCACGCGTTTTTTGTGTTTTTTTTTACCTTTTCCTAATCAAAATTATTTTTTAAAAATATTTCTCCCTCCCATTTTGTTTGATATATTTTAAGCAAAAAGTTGTTTTTTTTTTTTTTACCAACATTTTAGCAAAAAGTTGATTCATTTTAATTGTAATTTTACAATATCAAATATTAACTATTTTTATTATATTCTCAATTAATTTTTGTGAAGTGAGAAAATAATAAAGAAGTTGTCAATGAGAGAAAAACTAATTGACATGAAAGATAAAAAAAAAAAAACATAATAATAAATTATATAATATTTTTATGAAATCCACGTTAAATACACATTTTAGTTCATAATTAATTAATTATTAAATTTTATAAATTTTTAATTCATTTAGTCATTTTTTGTTAAATCTTGTTATTTATACCATACCTTTTATTAATTACATCTCTTATTTTTATGTTTTTAGGAAAATATATTTAATAAGAAATATGTAAATAGTAAAATTCTAAAAAGAATAACCAAATTAAGACATTTTAAATAATGTAGGAACTTAATTATTTTAAAAACAAAAATTAGAGATCAATTGAATAATTAATTATAATTAAGACTAAGGTGAATATTAAACTTAAAATATAAAGAATTACTTGTATTTCTTACTTTATTTGTAAAAAATTAAATTCTATAAAAAATAAATTATGTATCATAACATCACATGAAATATTAATAAGTCATGATAACGAGATGATAATATCCTTAAACAAGATCTTAAATTTAAATATTATAAATAAATAAATAAAAACATGTAGCTGAAAAGGAGATTTTACTAAAGTGCATATACCTAGGCTCAACCCTTAACTCTTTAAAAAAAAGGCTCAACCCTTAATTTTTTTTTTAGGTGCAGCACACTTGCCATTATTGAAAGAGTCCTAAAAATATAACTTTGTATCTTAAATAACTTAATCTTATTGTCTTTTTTAATTTAATCTTATAATTTATTACATTATATTATATTAAGATTAGTCAAAATAACAATAATAAAGCCTGAACTTCTTTACCAAAAAAAATCCTAAACTTGATGTATAAAATGAAGTTATTTATTTTTATATTAAAGTAGAAACGGTGTAATTAACATTGATTTTTTGTTGCCAATCTTTAACAATATAAAATATATTATTTTCTTAGGTCTAATTTCCGTACATTATCGGATTGTCCCTGCAAAAAAACATTTAGTTATTCAATTATAAATCATTTCAAATTTTAAAATATTTACTACAAAATCTTATATCTTATGTATTAATATTAATAAAAGAATCCAAGGAAAATTTTACAAGTGTCATCAACACATTAAAAATTAGCTTAAAAATATTCTAAAAACTTATTATTTTGGGTAAGATTTTTTTTTTAAAATTATAAGATAATTAAACTTGAATTCAATATATATTAAAATTTAGTCGATAAATGATTAAAATTAAAATCTTATATATTAAAATTTGATTGATAAATAATTAAAATTAAAATATAAGATATAAATTAATTAAACTTGAATTTAATATATATTAAAATATGGTTAATAAATTATTAAAGTTACACAAACACCCTTTATGATTTTTAGAAATTATACAAGAATAGTAATTTACTTAAAATTACACTGACATCTAAATTATTAGGACAATTTTTTTTAACCAGGGTAATAATAATAATAATAATAATAATAATAATAATAATAATTTTAAATTTAAATTTAAATTTTATATGAAAAATAATTAATGTTTATAATTATTTTTGAATAAATCATTATTCATTTCATTTTGACATGATCTAGTAAATTATATTATCATACTTAATATATAAAATCTATTTTCTTTTATAGAATTCACATACTTACATTAATTCTATATAATATTTGTTCGATAGGGAAAATTCATGTATATACTTTCCCTGTGCTCATGTAGAATCTTTGTAAATAGAAGTTCATATTGCAGAACTTTAGCAGATTGAAGAGACTCCTTTACAAGGTAAAACAAATCAGAGATGGTTGCTTAAATTATACAGGGTTTATAAAGATGACGAGATATTTTGGACATTGTAAGTTTGAATCCTCCCACTTCTCCAAGGAGATCTTTGAACTTTATTTACAGAAGAAGCCATGAAAAGAGAATGCATCTTCAGCTTCAAATTTATTTTTAATAAATGAAACAAAATATTTCTGTTTGACATCTACATATCACGACCTCCAATTTATAAACAAGGAGACTGTAGAGCCTGTCCCAACTCCCAAGTTGCCACTAACTCCTAGTTACTTGAGCAAAGGTTGTTCAAGGGGGTCTTTGAATTTTGCTTTCTCACTGAGATCTTGGAATTCATCAACAAGATTTTGAAGCCTCGCAACAAACTCAATTAAATTTGAAGAAAATGTTCCCAAAGACAAGGAGCTGGCACTTTCATACACTTTGGATTCTGGCTCATTTACTACACCATCTGCGAATAAAGAAAGATTTGACTTCCCTAGAAAGCTCTTGGTTGCAAGAGGATTGGATTCTGGCACTGAAAAATTTGACTTCCCCAGAAAGCTCTTGGTTGAAAGAGGATTGGATTCTGGCGTGGAAGGTTCTATTCTTATACTAAGTTTTGGTCCATCCGTTAATTCATTGAGGGAAGTGATAAGTTTTGGTCCATCCCCGATTTCATTGATCTCCGGTGGTGGCGGCCTGTTCTCATCAGTCAAATTCTCACGTTGTTCTTCTTCCTTGTGCCGTCTTGCAGCTTCCCAACTCTCATGATTCACTAGAAGGAATGACAATTTGTCAATCTTCATCTGCAAATGTTCAGCTGCCTCATGAACATCGAAGAGAATATCACTGGTGCTTAGCTTTTCCATCCTTTCCACTTTGCTTCCAAGTGTACGCAATATTTTAGCTCCTTCAATACCAACCTTCTGAAGTTCCTCATAGAAAACCAGCCTCTTTTCCGGAGGCGCCTGTTACATAAACAACATATAAACATTAAATAACTCATCATATATCATAAGATTGTTAACTATTTTAAAAGTTATAACAAAAATGAGTTCTGACTTGTTGTATGTTGTTGGAAGATTATATAATGGAAGGTTATATAATGTTGTATGTTGTTGGGAGCTAGCAGGGGATTGAAAGGAAAAGGATAAATTAAGCAAACAGCCATTGTGAAAGAACAATTCACAAATAGGCATATTCAGTGTCAAATATGTAAACCAAAAGTTCATACATGCACAAATCCTAAGTAGCATAAAACAAAAACAAAAATACAAATCACAGAAGGAAAGGTTCCCTTCACCTGTATTTCTGAAAGTATGCATCCATGCATTGCCATGACCATGAAAGCACAATGCCTCAATGCTCCACTGACTTTGACGTAGCTTCTCCAAGGATAATTGAACATCTTGTATGGACCATGAGGTGGTTCCCATAATGCAAAGTCTACCTACCAAGAGGAAAAAACTTGTAAAATCTGGACACTAAAGTTTTGGCGTTTTAGCAAGTCTTAGAAAAAGGGATACCAGAGTCTCCTCTTGAGTTGACGATTGCACTGCTGTTCTATAACCACGGTAAAGAGGGTCATCAGAGGCTTGATAAACAAGTATTTTGGATGGGATCCTCTCATACTCAACGCATTGCAGGTACCCATTTACACAACCTAAGCAAAGTAAACAAATCTAGCAAGTCAGTATCAAGAACAAGTTTTAATTAGAATCCACTCACATTGTTTATTTTTATCCTGTTATAAATTGTTAAACTTTTATAATAATTACTTTTAAAGTAATTTATCTAGAGTGGTTTTTAATTAGTTAGCAATGTAAAACTTAATGAAAATCAAAACTATATATTTAATGTTGTTTTTTAGTTAATCAGAACCCAAGGGACATGTGAGGAAAGTTGAGCAAAACCTTCTAAAGATGCGGCAACTCCAATGAAGTTTTTCACCACCAATTTGTGCAGATCCTCCCCAGACCAGATGGGATAAATGCAAATATTGACTGACAAACTTACACCAGCACCAATACCAATTAGCATCAATCTGTAAAAAGCTGTGCTGAAAAATTGCAACCCGGTTCTCCCAGACACTAACACGATACAGAATGTCAGCAAGAATACACGAAAGCCGTATTCATATTGCTTCATCGCAGGGTACAGCTTCACATAGCTCGCAAAAAACCCTGCACGTACGCCACAACAGCACAGTCATCACACACACATCATCATATTCATCATCATCAATCATGAACGTTGCCATCAATTAAAGAAAAAATGGCCAACCAGCAATGAAAATAGAGACCACGATAATAAGTTCCTCAAAAGCTCGACCAACCAACACGGAGAACTGTGCAATACCCAGAGCAAGCACTCCAGCAGAAACTGTTCCCAAAGCACGATTGAAACCTTTGTTAAGGGTTGCACCTATACTCCCACATCGCCACCAAAAAAAAATGTTAACTTTTTCATCAAGCAACATAATTAAAAACCAACAAGAAAATTCGAGAAATTATTATTATTATTATTATATATATAGTCCCACCATTTGTATTTGTTTTGTTCATCTGAATAAAAATATTTAATTTGATAAACATATGCGTGGAACAAACAACAATGATCTAAAAATGATAATGATGAATACCTATGCTAAATTCGAAAACGACGACAACGGTGAGAATAGCCCAGACAGAGTACTTGCTAAATTGTTCCTCCTCGACGTAAATGAGAAGGGAGACAATGGCTAAGGATAAGCCAGCTTTGACGGCGAAGATGACTTTGCGTCGGTCGGAGCGACCCATCTCGTACAATTTGGAGGCAGCGTCGACGGACCAGTTGCGGAATCTATGGACGCGATCAGAGAGCGCGTCGAGGAAGGAAAGCCTTGGGGCACCATTGTCGTCGTTGAAGCCAGGAAACTCTCGGCAATCCTTCTTGGAGAGGAGTCTCTCTTTGTTTTTTTCTAAGAAACTGTGTCTGAATGACCCCACCCTCACGGCGGCCATTCTCTCTGATTGCTTTGGGTTATTCATTCTTGCACACAGAGAATTTCTTTCTGGATCAACGTAACAGACTTGAAGAGAGAATGAAGGAACTGTTGCCTGTTGCTGTGGCCTAGCGATTAGCGAAGGAAGAGCACATGAACCCGCCAAGTGACACCACCCTTCTTCCGTTTTTCTTTTTCTTATTTTTGGAAATCAAATTAATGATAACAACAAATATATTCATAAATTATTAAATCTCATATCTATTGCCTAAATATATCAATTATTCACATTAATCAAAATCATATTTTAATCTTGTAAGTCAATTCACCAAATAAAAACTTTTTGCCTGTTGAAGCCACGAGAAACTTGGAGACTTTGTATAAAGGAACTAGTGGAAGAACATAATTAAGTTCATGGTTGAAACAAAATGTTGAGGACCACAAAATCTAAGCATGTATAATATATTATTATTACTTGGACGCACTTCATGACTCCACCACGCCACAAATGTCTGAAAGTAAATTAATCAGCAGAGAGGCACAGATAGGTTGTTTAAAAGGATTACGCATTCACGGACTTCACCACAAATGTCTAAAAGTAATGTATATTTTTTCTTTTTAAGAGACGAAAAAACGGGAGACAAAGTTACCCAGTATATGACACGTTACAAAACTGCAAAAACAGAAAAACTATGTTTTATACTGTTGAATAGTGATAATTAACGACAGAATTCAAACAGTCCTATGGAGAAATATTACATTACACGCAGCATAGTGTATATAATTGAAATACAAAGATAAACACATGCATATCTAGCTACGAAAGCAGCAGCACCGGGAGACTCAAGATTTGTTCATAATAAGCAAAAGTCTTTGTTTGTTTGATTTGTTATGACCCAAATGATCGTGTCTTAATTAATTGGATGGAACAACACGGTAGAGTGGTTGGCAATGTGCAAGCTGAATTGCCCTCCTTTTTCACTCACATCAATCCTTGTTCCTTCTGGAGCACTCATCTGAAAACTTGTCACCAACTTTGCAATCACAAGTCCCAGTATTGGCAATGCAAGAATGATCCCAGGGCAACTCCTCCTTCCAACACCAAATGGCACGAACCTAAAATCAACCTTTCCTCCTGCAACTGCATCCGTTGCACATTCCTCTTCCAAGAACCTTTCTGGCCTGAACTCCTCTGGGTTCTTCCACCACGAGGGGTTGTTGGCAAGCCACCAAGCATTCACCACCACTTTTGACTCTTTTGGAATAGTGTATCCTCCTAGCTTTGCTTCTTCCAGATTCATGTGGGGCACCAGAAGAGGAATTGGAGTGTGAAGTCTCAGTGTCTCTTTCACCGTGGCTTGCAAGTATGGTAGCTCGTGTAGGTTGGATTCTGTTAGTGCCTTCCCTTTAAGCACTTCTGATATCTCTTCACGAATCTTGCTTTGAACTGTTGGATGGTTCACCAACTCTGCTATTGCCCACTCCATGGACCATAGCGTTGTCTCAATTGCCGCAACGTTGATGTTTTCTACTATGTAGATCACATTCTCTTCGCTGATTTCTCCCTTCATCTCAGCATCTATGATGTGATCCATTGCGCAGTTTATCTTGTGCTTCTCCCCATTAGCAGCCATTATTTCTCTGTAGATCAACATTAGAACAAATGGAATAAAGAGTCAAATTAAATATGATCAATTGTTCAACCAAATTAGTTCATCACACAATGCATATCTTTTGTGGGCAAATTCACTATTTACTATATCAAAACATGAATCTGATATTAAATTTACCTTCTTTTCTGAACGTAGTGGGTGTTGAAGAATGCGAGTCTCCTAGACTGCAAGTCCTTGCACTTGTTGAGGTATCCCCTCAAGAATGGCCTGAGCAATGGAATAAAATCCCCGTAATTGTATTCAAAACTCTGCGCCAAACGGCTTCTCTCAGAGTTAAACCTGGTGGCTTGAATGAACAAAGGGTCCTCTTGAGACTCAAACTTGGCGTCAAACATCATCCTGTACATGATATTGTACAGCATCAACTGAAGCCGTTTTCTGATAACTATTCCTTCGCTCCTCACTCTCTCATTCACGTTGAGGGCGCGCACCACCAAGTCCATCTCCTCCTCCCACATGTTGCTGTAGTTGTGGACAACCTTGTTGGTGAAGAATGGCAGCGTCATTATTCTTCGCATTTTGCGCCAGTGGTCGCCGTAGACTGTGAAAACCATGTCTTGCCCATTCCCTGTGAAGATATCAAACACAACGTTTCGTGGGCGAGACCCGAATTCCACGCCTTGTGCGTGGAGAACTTGGGTGGCGAGCTCGGGATCAGAGACTACGATCAAGTTTTTGGAACCTAGTTTGAAGAGGAACACGGGACCGTAGGTTTGTGACATTGATGCTAGAAGACGGTGGTTAAGGTCATTACCAACTTGTAACCAGTTACCAAATATAGGAACAGATAGAGGACCAGGGGGAAGAGTGGAAGTGTGTTTTTTAGAGGATGAGGAAAATTTGTATAGGACTAGAACAAAAATGATGGTGGCAATAGCAATGGAAAGATTGGGTGCAGAGAAATAAGAATGCAAGAGTTTTGTAATTGAAATAAGTGGTATTGTTACAAGAGTGAAAAGGAATGGTTTCTTGATTTGAGGACCCATTTGTCTGTGCGTGCAAACTTCTTGGGGAGGGAAAGGATTTGACTGAATTGATGAGGGAATAATATTGTGTTTATATATTGGTGGGTATGAAGTAGGTGCCCACGGTTTGTGATGAATCCATGGGCTGTGTTAAAGGGTATTTTTTATTTTTTTTCAAAACAAGGTAGGGGGATGGGAATGTGATTGGTGACGAATGAAGTCAAAATGTGGATGTGGAGTTGGTGAGGTGAGGAGATGGATTTACTTTGCTTAAGAAGCAGACATGGCCAAGTGGCGCTGTTACACGTACACTTTGGTCAAGCCAAGCCACCCGTACATTGGAATGGAATCCTGCATTGTCAAAAAATAAACACCGTAAGCTTTTATTTTATTTTAAATTTGGTTAAACATGTTTTTCTCCCTCTAAAGTTTTGGAAATTTGGTTTTCCTTTCTTTAATGTTTTTTTCCCACATCATATTTTTACACACCGTACTCTTATACTCCATTTTATGAAGACGAGTACAGAGAATATAACGTAGATTTGTGGTGCAAAAGATATATGATGCCAGAATATAAGTTGCCCAAATTCCATTGAGAAATATATGACATTATGACGGTTTATATATTGAGTTGCTTGCTTTCTTCAATTAACTGTATGTTGTGGGTGTTATTTTTCGGAATCAGCATTGACCTGAAGTTCTTGTTTGGACTTTTCTTTCTTTCATTCTATTAACTGGCGGTGTATAAGTGGTTAATTTCATATTTTCAAAATATAGGCTAAAATTTTATGAAGGGGAAAGGTAGAAATTTTTAAGAGGATATTTAATGAGGATTTTGAGAGAAATTTTAACCTTTAATATTTCCATTTATAAGATTTGATATTTTCCACGACCTTTTGAAATATCTAATATTCCACAAAATTTTTCTAATAAAATAATCATTTTTTTAATAATATAAAATAAAAAATAACTAATCAAATTTGTAACAAAAATTAAAATTTGGTTAGATTTTTTTTTAATGTTAAATGTTTATATTTTTTTACCAATCTTGTATTAGTTATCAAATTTTTTTCAATATCAATGTATTTTTTATTTATACATGTTAGGTATAAATTATCGGTTTAATTTTTAGTCATAAATGAATATTTATATATATATATATATATATATATATATATATATTTTTAAATATTAATTATTTTATAATTAAATATTATATTATTAAATAATTAATTTTATTTTAAAATAAAATTTTATAAAGTGAATCTAAATCTAAAATATACCATAAATGTGAAAAATCTTGATACCTATTGTGAGAATCTAAAAAAAAATTCAATATCTCTCAAAAACCTTTTACACTGCAAATGCTCTTACAAATTTTGTATTAAGTTATAAATTTTTATTTTTTTATTTTTTTGTTATTCTTGCTTCCTTTGTTTTCTCTGGGCCGCTTGTTCTCAATAAAAAAAAAAAGTTTTTTTTATAGGCATATTTTTTATACTTATTTTTTATAGGCATATAAGTTAAGTTATAAGCAATCAAAGTATCTTTAGATATCATTAAAGTATGACAGAAACCAACTGCCTAGGCCAGATCAATACATGTTACAACCAGTGACGGATTTATTGGGGCAAGCAAAGAATTCAGTAACCTCTCTATCTAATAATTAAATAAATAATTAATAATATATTTACTTTTATTAAAAAATATTTTAATAATAAATATGATAATATATTATTATTGATGCTAATTACAATTATATCTTTATAATTTTTCATCAATTATTATTATTTATACTAATTATGTTTTTTGCATTATTATCAATTTATTTATCTATCTATATATTATAAGTATTATAAAATTTGATTAGTTTTTTTCTCTTTTAAATTGTGAAATTATTAATATGAATGTGTTTGAGACAAAAAAGTATTTTAATTTTATTTTTTAAAATTAACAAGTTATAAATAAATGTATTTTCTATGAGAATTATTTTAATTAAAAATTAATTTTAATTTTATGTGTAAAATTAATAATTAATTTTATAAAAATTATTATTTATTAAATATATTTTTTAAGAATTAAATATAAAAAAAATATTTAATCCTCTTAAATTAAATGTTGGACCTGTCCCTTATCATAACTTGATTAAGATCAACTCTCTCAACAACTTTATATCAAGAAAATAAACATATTTATTGAAAAGGGTCTTCAATAAATTTTGTGGTGTTTTTTGTGGTTGACCATCAATATCTCTCACATTTTGTTCTTTTAGTAGTAGATTTTATATAGAGATGTTATGATATTTTTGTAGGTCCGTTATTTCATTATTACAATGCATAACTACCTCATTTATTTTATTTTAAAATGAAATCAATTATTTAATAATATAATATTTAATTACAAAATAATTAATATTAAAAAAATATAACAAAATTAATATAAATATTTATTTATGACTAAAGATTAAATCGATAATTAATATATAACATGAATAAATAAAAAATTAAAAAATATAAATATTGACATTAACATTGAAAAAAATAGATAATTAATGCATAACATATATAAATAAAAAATACAAATTCTAAAATGTAAAAAAAAAAAATAATCATCCGTTGAATCAATTATATTTATTTTTAAATTTGTTGTTATTTTTCCCAAAAATAAATAGTTGGTTATTTTTTATTTTATATTATTAAAAAAAATAATTATTTATTTTTGGTGAAAAATCAAATAAATAGTTGGTTATTTTTTATTTTATATTATTAAAAAAATTTATTAGTTATTTTTTATGAAAGATCAAATATTGGAAGTTGTTAAAAATTAAAATCAGTCTGAAGATCCCCGATAAATATGTTTTAACAACACACTAACTTTTTTTTTTTATGATAAAAAAAAGTAACTGGTTTTAAAAAAACTAAATAATTGTGAAATAATCAAATAAGTAACATTTGAATATGAAAACTATGTCAAAGAGTATGGGAGAGATAAACTGCATACATAATCGAGAAAACTTAACAAAAAAGTAATTTACAGTATTTTCTAAACAAATATTAGAAAATAAAAATTAGAATTACAAGTAAGCTCGGATTATTTATATTATTTAGTCAGATTATTTGGGTCTCTTATATTTTTTTTAAAGGTTTAAATTGATATTTCATTTATTTAATTGGCTAAAATTAAAAATATTCAAGGTGATCCTTCAACGGACGTTTTACTTGTAATTCTATTTTTCATTTTTATTTTTTGTTTCCACTTTTTATTCACGAACTACTTGAAACTTGCTTACATTATATTTTCTATTTTCTTAGATTCGTACAATAAATAATGATTTTTTTCTCTATTTGTTTTTTTGTGTAAATCTTTGCAAACAAGAAATGAAATGAAAATAATGTGTCAGTTTTGTAATTAAAAAAAAATCATAAATGAGAACAAGAAATAAAATCACAAGTAAACGTCACCTTAAATTTCTACAAATATTTTAAATTATAAGTAAACGCCACCTTAATGTTTTCTATTAGCATATGATAATAAGGATCAATTTAAATTGTCTTAAAAAGGTATTTATAATTAAAAAAAAAAGGACCAAATTAAAGTGGATTTTAGTCTACAAATTTTAGGTGTTTCATACATTTTTTTCAAAATTAATTAGTTAATGTGATATTGGTTCTTAAAGATATGTTGCTATTATTACCGTTTAAATCACACAACTTTTCTAAATGTTGCAAGAAAGTGATTGATATATTGTATTTTCAATAATTTTTGTAATTTTATTATCATTAATCACATTTTGAGGTGAATTTTATAAATATAATGTTGTAATATAAGTATCAAGATCTTTCATATTTATTTGTTTTAATAGTATATCTTAAGTTAAGATCTTATGATATTTGATATTTGTGTAGATGTCGTTATAAACTTTATTTTATAAAATTTTATTTTAAATTAAAATTAATTATTTAATAATATAATATTTAATTATATTTAAAGATTAAACTGATTATTAATATATAATATGAATAAAAAATACAAATATTAACATTAAAAAAAATTAATAATTTAAATTATTTTATCAGTGGATATGTTATTATAAATTATTTTATGTGTAAAAAAATAATTAGTTATTTTTTATTTTATTTTTTTGGTTGTGTGAGATCTCGAACTGATTTAGATTTTTACTTGTAGATTTTATTTTTTTCTTTACTGAAATATTTTAAGAATTGAGAGATCTTAGTTAGATAAAAATTTTCTCGATACCCTCCACTAAAATGCTCTGATAAAAAGACTCAAAGATTACAGGAAGTGTAAAAGATTATTTCGTGGGTATTAATAATTTAATATTATGAACCATAAAAAAGTCACCAAAACTATAAAACGTAACCACAAAGGAAAAAATATATATATTAAAAGTTAGTTATAAAATCTCGATACTATCTTAATCACAAAGAAAAAAAAATGTAATAATTAAAAAAAAAACACAGCTATTTGGAAATGCTTATACATGGACACGCCTGTAGGGCACGTGCGACATTTGCTAGTTGTACTTGTAGGTCAGGTCAGATTGTTGTATCTGATCCAATACGAAACCTCCGCGCGTGTTACAACCGTTCGCTATTCTGCCATTGTAGCTTCGTATTCAAGCACAAAGCAAACAAACCCTAACCCTAATCCAAACCCCTTATCCGATCATGGCCACCGATGCCCGTGACTCGCGTCGCAAGAATCGTCGATCATCCTCTCCGGAGGACGTTGACAGATCCTCGAAGCGCCACAAGCACCGCCACCACAGCCACCGCCACCGCCATGGAAGCAAAAAGCGCGACGAAGATATTGAATTCGATGATCGAACAATTGCTGCTGCTCCTTCTCCAACTCCTCACAGACATCTCCCTGACGACGATGTGGAGGAGGGAGAGATCCTTGAAGATGAGGCTCTCGACGGCGAGGCTGGGAAAAAGGAGACGGAATCTGATGTTGAACCTGGTGAAATCAAGGTGACTGGAGATCGAGGTGTTCGATCTGATAATCAAAATTCGGTATGTTACGATTGAATTTGTTTATTTATTTATTTGATTTGATTTAATTAATTTACATTTTGTGCGGATTGCTACACGTGACATCTGTTTGGTTGCGGAGAAAGTAGAGGCCATTGGAATGGTTTCGAAAGAAATTTCTGCTTTGGTAATTGTGTTGCTTTGGTTGCAAAATTATTATTTATCTCAGTATTTTAGGTATTTCAGTGTATCTCACTTACTCTCGGTGACCAAACAGAGCACTGTAATTCTTTGTTTTCGGACGGTATAATGAGTTTTTTTATTCTTGAGAGCTTTGGTATAGTACCCTGTCAGTGTCTCATAGATATGTAAGAACCTGGTTGCACTACACGAACATGAGTGAATTGCAAAAGAAGTCTCTCTAGGCGTTTCAGTGAAGACTGGTGGCTTACAGTTAATTTGTAAGAGCTGGTTATGAGTTTTGCAAATTTATTTTTGCTTAAGGACTGATTTAAATGCACTGTTTAAATCATTTAGCATCATCTGAAGCACTGTGTTTTTCAATATTTGCACTCAATTTCTTATTTGTGCTGGACAGGGACACCTCACTAAAAATTCAGAAACTAGAAATGAGGACATTAGGGATGATAAGTTTACTAGTCCTGCATCTGATGCAGAAGATGATGCCTCTCCTAATCGTTCAAGTGCTGAGACTCGAGATGAAAAGCATGCTCAAGCTTGTACAGATGGTGTGGGAAATGGTTGTGTGGATCCTAAATCTTCCAAAGGGGATAAGTGGTGGAATGGGGAAGTTGGACATAAAGGGAATGAGAAACTAAAAGGTGACTTTGATGACGAAACACTGGAGGCTAATGCGAGGAAAGCATATTACCATAGGAATTCATCCTCCGAAAGTGGAGGAGAAAAGCATAGAATTTCAGGAAGTTCTCCTTCTCATGGTAGATATAGGAGTCGATCAAGGTCAATTGGTCACACTAGAGACAGGTCTCGTTCTCGTAGTATCATAGAAGAATATGCCCATTCCAAGAGAAGGCGCTCTGACTATGACCATGATGATGAAAGAGTGAGGGCATGTGGAAGGGAGCATGGTCATGTCAGTGTGGTAGATGATAGAAGGGAGTACAGTACCAAATATCACAATCAGGAAGCCTGGGATAGAGCTAGGAGTAGGGATAGAGATATGGATAGAGACTTGCATAGAGAAAACAAACGAGAGGAAACAAGCAAGGGTAAGGAGATTGAGTGGGAACACAAAAGGGGAAAGGAGCGTGAAAGGAGCCGTGAGGGGTATAGGAGGGATGTAGAAAAAGATAGGAGCAGGGAAAGGGAGGAGGATAGAGACAGGAGACAAGAAAAGGAAAGAGATAGGAGTTGGGAGACAGTGTTTGAGAGGGATAGAAGAAGGGAAAATGAAAGAGATAGAAGTAGGGACAGAACAAGAGGTGGCAAGAGAGATAGAGACCTGGGGAATGAAAGGGATGGAAAGAATCGGGAAAGGGATAATATTAAGGAGAGAGAAAGGCGAGATGATAGATATAGACACAAAGATAGAGACACTGCAAATGGTAAAGATAGGCATCTGCGTCGTGAAGATGTTAATGACAATGGAGATAGATATAGAAAACATTCAAGGCATGAAGAAAATGAATACCACTGGGAAAGAAAAAGAAATTCTGATAATCATGTAAAGGTTTTTAACTCAATGGGAAATACTGCAGAAGTGGATAAACACAAACTAACAAGGTATGTTTCATTAACTAAATAACTTTCTAAAAAAGCTGAGTTTTCTTCTATACATCAATTTTTTTTTTCTTTTCTATCCTCTTTAAGTTCTTTCCATAACATACTTATTTTTAAATTTTATTTTATTTTGATGTATATTGATTGCAGAAGTGAGGTTGAACCAGATGACTTGGAGGAGGATACTTTGCAATTACCTGAGCAAGAAGAGGAAGACCTCAACAGGATCAAAGAAGAGAGTAGAAGAAGAAGGGAAGCAATAATGGAGAAATACAAGAAGCAGCATCAGCAAGTACAAGAAGTGGCTGGAAATGAAGGAAAAGGTATTATTTTTCCCCATTTCTTTATAAATCTGTGATGGGCTGATAGTATTAGTTAAAATGACCTTTAGTTTATAATTCATTGTCTTTAGTTTATCTATAGTATTGTGTCATCATTTTGATTTTCAAATCATTACTTGATAGTCGATATCTTACATAAGAAACTAACCTTTTTACTAACACGTATGGACAAATCCATATGGGAGGGTCCCCTCCCCAGAGTTTGACATCTAGTGTCAATAAACCCTAAATTTCAATTGATCCCATAAAAAATACGTATATATGATAATTTATTAATCAATAATTTAATATAGCCATGTATAATTTGTTATATTTTGGCCACTCTCATTTCATATTTATTTTCAGGATCTGTTCCTGATTAGGTGAGATGTATATTATTATTTCAGTTTTAGAATCATGTTATGTCTTCTGCTCTTGATGGGAGAGGATATTGCTTTTATTTCATTCAAAGCCATTCATTTGTAAGATTGAGCCAGTGTAAAAAAATTCTGTATTGCATAATGCATATGCTAAAAGTAAAAATGTTTGTTGTGAGCTGTCTATATATTTTAAATATAGCTGGACCTGGACATAGTTAGGTTTGGTGCATGAGTCTTTTATTTTATCCTTTCTCTATTCCTTAGTTCATGTAAATTATATTTTTCAAAATGATTTGCTAATGTACACCTTATTTTTTAGGAGTACATTAGCAAATTATAACAACTATCTTAAAATACACCTAAGTTGTAACTTGCTAATGTATTCCTTCTAAAAATTAAGTGGGCACATTTAAGGTTTGCTAATGTACACTTGTTTTATAGGAGTACTTTAGGCAATTTATAACTTCAGTTTTCTTAAAATACATCAAAGGTGTAGCTTGATAATGTACCCCTTCTAAAAAAACCTGCTAATGTACCCTTTTTTTAAATTGTGAAATATGGTTTCATATTAAATTATTATTTTATTTTTTTTAATTCTTCTACATTACCTTTTGACCTTTCATTTTTGTGGTTTCTCTTGAAAAAAAAAATTCCATGAGAATTTTTTTAGTATTTATCCCCATAGAAATGAACTAATGAAGCATAAGAGTGAGTGAAATATTTGACAGTACATATTTGGGTCACACCTGAAGTACACCATTGAAGATGCAAGGGCCCATTTTTCTATGTAATTGATATTATTATTATATTGAATTCTGAAATCTTTTAATATTTAGTAAGCAGATAAAGTTACATATATGTTGAAGTGTTAATCATTGTTCCATTTCCCCCCTTTTAATATTCCTACTTGGTCTACTTTTAGTAACTTTGTAATGCACTCTTATTAGACAAGGATGCAGACGATCCTACTGACATCTCTGAAGCACATGATGCTAATTATGTGGAGCCGTCATTTGCTGTTGGGAAATCTCCTGAAAACGTGAATGTTGCTTCTAAGAAGATTTCTCTCACTGGAGGCTTGGGAGAGGGTACTCCAAAGGTTTGCCCTTAATTTTTTGAAGTAAAAGTTACTCAATACGTTGGAATTTATGTATTTTTTATCTGTGGGATTTTTAATCTCATCTGTTACACTTACAGAGTGAAAGGTCGGAGGACAAGTTTTGTGATGATATATTTGGTGAGACGCCAACGGGAGTTCGGAAATCAGTAAGTGTTTGGTTAATACTATTCTAAATTTGGAGAGTGACAGCTATGTGTCCACATAATTCTTGGTAGTATGTTATGATATCAGATGTAGTAGTATGTTAGGATATTGTTTCTGATTATGGATGGATTTAATACTTCTGTTTTCTGCATCTTTTTCATTGTATACGTTCTTTGATACAGTTTCCACAGCCTTTCTCTGTCATGCTAATTTGCCTTTAGGGTAATATGTGATTTTTCTTGTTGGTTTCTCATCTGATGTAACCACACTCATTACAGTTACTTGCTTCCGTAATTACGTCAGTACAGCTTTTGCTTGACATAAGTTGTTAAACCAATTTTTTTTTCTTGCTTAAGATTTCCTACCTTCTTTTCAGGGAAAAGGAGATGGTTTACTGGTTGAGAGGGTTGGCCAACATGACAATTGGGACGATGCAGAGGGTTATTACAGTAAGTAATTCATTGGATTGTATCTAGCTGTTTTGATAATTTTCTTTTGATTGTTGAGTTGAGGCCTGAGAACTTGACTAATTTTTGGGCCATGTCTTGGTCAGAAACATTATTACTTTAGTTGTTTACATGACTTCTTTATTGGGTGGCCATTGTTAAATTGTCTTTATATTTGTTCTTTCAAATGTGATGGCATGAATTTTTCATCTTGTTACATTACTTTTGATGTTTTTGGAAGGAATGACTGGAAAACAATCAAAACATAAGTGCTACTCCTTAAATGATGGCATTTTAAGACTCAGTGGTATATTTTTGACAATGACATCTTTTACACATCTTTAGTTATCTCTGAGGCATTTCCAGTGGTCTGCTGGCGAAACCTGTCAATATGATATGGAAATCTTTGGGAGCTATCAGTGTTTTGTTGCAATTGTTGTAAAATTTCTGGATACATTTGTTTTCGTGTTCATGATTTTTGCTGTGATATTATTATGCAGGCTATCGTATTGGTGAAATACTTGATGGCAGATATGAAGTCACTGCTGCACATGGGAGGGGTGTCTTTTCAACAGTTGTTCGGGCAAAGAATCTAAAGATGGGAAATGGTGAGCCAGAAGAAGTAGCAATAAAAATTATTCGTAATAATGACACCATGTGAGTGATGTTTGTTGCTGGGAATCCTCAGTAAACTTTTTGGCTTTTGTGTAGTTTTTTTTTTTTTTTTTCTCACTGTTATATATTTCAATGTGGAATAGGTACAAGGCTGGTATGGATGAATTGGTCATATTGAAGAAATTAGTAGGTGCAGATCCAGACGATAAGCGTCATTGTGTTCGTTTCCTTTCAAGTTTTAGATACAGGAATCATCTTTGTTTAGTTTTTGAATCTCTTAATATGAATCTGCGTGAGGTTTTAAAGAAGTTTGGTCGCAATATTGGCCTTAGGCTAACAGCTGTGAGAGCATACGCAAAACAGCTTTTTATAGCTCTGAAGCATCTCCGGAACTGTGGTGTTCTTCACTGTGATATAAAGCCAGATAATATGTTGGTATGCCTAAAATACTGTTGTGTTTATATTGTTTCTTTTCAAAGTTTGGTTTGTTAATTTCAAGAAGAAATATCTATTATCAAAAATTTATTTCTTCAATTTCCCCTTTTGACAAGGTAAACGAGGCTAAAAATGTTTTGAAGCTTTGTGACTTTGGTAATGCCATGTTTGCTGGTAAAAATGAAGTTACACCATATCTTGTGAGCCGTTTTTATCGTGCCCCAGAAATAAGTAAGTTCAATTCACTGTATTTATGATTTCATAATCATCCCTAACTGCTTTTTTCTTGTTGAATGTCTCATGGTCATTAACTGTTTTGGCTTTTGAATGTTTTTTTTGCAGTACTTGGCTTGACATATGATCATCCATTGGATATTTGGTCTGTAGGCTGTTGTTTGTTTGAGTTGTATATAGGGAAGGTTCTTTTTCCAGGGCTTACAAACAATGACATGCTAAAGCTTCACATGGAACTGAAGGGCCCTTTCCCAAAGAAGATGCTACGTAAGGTAAACAAACATTTATTGTTTCATTTAAATTTTTTATTGTTAGTGTCCAGCCACTGTTTGAGTGTTGAGTATGAATTATTTTTATATTTGGTACAAGTTTGTTTTTGTCTAATCTTTTGCTTTTAATTTTGTATCTGTTGTAATTTTAATTCCTAAATTAATCCTTTTATGTGGCTGTACCTTCAATTCAGTTTTTGGTGTAAATAAATTTGTTGAGTTAATGATATCTACTTATTTTTTACTATCTTCCTTGCAGGGAGCATTTACTGAACAACATTTTGATCAGGACCTGAATTTTCTTGCTACTGAGGAGGATCCTGTAACAAAAAAGGTAAGCTAGACTGTAGACTGTATTTGAAGGAGTTCTATTGTCAATGTTAGAATGAATATATTTTTTTAAGACTTTGATTAATGGTGCTAATATTATTCCTTAATAGACCATAAAGCGGCTGATTCTCAACATTAAGCCAAAAGATATTGGGACACTCATCACTGGCTCTCCTGGGGAGGATCCAAAAATGTTAGCTAACTTTAAGGATCTTCTGGAAAAAGTTTTTGTCTTGGATCCAGACAAGAGGCTGACAGTGTCACAAGCTCTGAACCATCCATTCATCACTGGCAAGTGAACAATGTTGCTGAATTTGACTCCCAAAATGATATACACTGATATTTGTATATAATGATCCAATTGATATTGAGGTTCTAATTATTTGGCACTATTTATCTTCTGTGTATGGCCCAAGGAGTGTCATCACAGTTGTCGTCATGTTGAAGTGAAAAAGGGTGATGTCTCTACTGGCGTACACTTTACTGGCGGGTTCTTTCAGTGGAATGTACTGTTTCTATTGTAAGACAACTTGCCAATGGCAGTTTCTCTTAGTGTAGCTGTATTTGTACTTCAAACATTGCTCTTCCAATTAATTTCTCGGAAAATTTTATTATGAGAAGTTCAATTTTGTATTCCTGCGATAGACTGGTTTATTCTTTCTTCACTCTTTTCTATTTTATATTTCTGTCAGCAATTTAATTAACTTTTGTTGTGTTTGGTTAAGTATTATCTGCATATAGTATATTCTTATTACTGTCAACTCATATTTTACCAATTCAATATATGTTCCTTGGATTCTGGAGATTCTAATTTAATTTCTCATTCAGGAGACATCACTGGTTTGAGGCATCCCTTCCATGCTTAGATGCTTAAAAGGAAACCAGGAGAAGGTACCTTGGCTTGTTTATTGGGAGATTAATTTCACTGTGCTGGAATGAATTATGATTTCCATTAAAATTCATTGACAGTGCCAATAGAATAACTACTACATTTGAGTGGGAGTTTATTAAGATGAGCCTCAATGGTAATTTTTCAGTCATGCGGATAATCATTGGTTGTTTGTGCTGTTTAAGCACGTGTGAGCACATTAATTGTTTGTATTGTTAGCTAGGTACCCGAGTTAGGGGGAGGGGGTGCCACTAGGCACTAGGCCATATGCCTAGTTGCTACTGCCTTTAATGTTTAAATCGTTTCAGTATAAATGGTGGAATCCCAAGCACTGCCTTTTCTGCTTCTTTTTATTCTATTCAGTTATGACTTGAGTTGTACTTGAGGATATCTTTCCATCTGATGTCTTGTGTTCTTTTGTTAGCATTTATTTTCTTAAATATACCTATATGCATATCCTAATGAACTTGTGTTGCATCTTATCCATGGTGGGTCATTCTGGAGGCAATTCCACTGTATGTCTTTGGCTCTGTTCTTGAAGTTAATTCATTTCACGGTGAGCAATTCAATTCAGAAACTATTGTTCTGTTTAGCTTGTGGTATGGAATAAAATTGCAAAATTTTAATGGATCTGATTCGCTCTTCATTTTTAAATCTTTTTTAGGCACTGTATGTTGGTCCTGCAATTTTGTAAGTATATCCAAGTCCAATTTCTCTAAGTATATTCATCTTTGTCAGTGTTGACGGCATTGATGATCATTGGCATCCAGTTTCATATACAATTTTCACGCCTAGTTCTTGAATTCTGTTTGTAGTTTTGAATTGCATTAAAACTTAAACTTAATAGCTGTGTGTTTCTGATGTTTAATGTTGGTGGGGTTTAGGTTAGCATTTTTGTTGCAGGGTTCTGTGCCTACGTTGTTTCTTCTGTTTAAACATGGTGATCTTGGCCATGCTCCTGTTTCATGTTGTCCTAAACCTCCTTATAGTTTGCTGTTTGGTAAGCCCAATTGTTTTGGCATCCTTCGGATTGTGCATGTCTATCTACCTTTTTTTTTTTTTTTATATTTTAAATTATGAGAATGAAGAGAAAATAAGACTTAAAAATTCTAAATAAAATAATTTAACCATAGCTTACGATAGAGTATTACGATATCCAATTGATCTATGTAGTCAACATCTCACCCGGTGGGAAAAGGTTAACTTGATAGCCATAGCTTTACTAATTTATGAGTTCTAAAAATTGGAAACTACTAACTAATGACCAACCCTATTAATGTAGATGTACCTTGGTTATAAAACTTGTTATGAAAACCTTTCAAAACAGGATTGTCCTTGGGTGCGGGTAGTTTCTACCTGATTATCTACAGAACTTTCTGTTTTGCTTGATATAAGTCACTGTTTTGTTCATTTAATATCCTGACCTTTCTGCTGTGTAATGTTCTATCTTAGCATTTCCCACAAGTTTTTTTTTTTTTTTTTGGTAGTATATCAAAACTGTCGGTTTTATCGTATCATTTTCATAACAATTATTTAACAAATATAAAGTAAATGCAAATATTTTGAAGATGAGGGATCAATTGACTCCAAGAGGGACTTTTCTTCTTCATTCATTCTTTTGAAATCTAATATTGATTTCTCTATTTTTAAATTTTCACTTGATAGAAAGAAAATTACTGAAGAAATTACTAACGTAACTTTGAAATGACATGAAAAATTTAAAGTCATTATTTAATACTTTTTAAAAAAAATATTTTTGACATAATTTGAAATACCTTCAATGCATACTGAACTAGTAAACTATAAGAAAACATTTTTCATTTGCTTATAGGCGTTTGATTAACAATCTATAGCAGAAAATGACCTATAGGCGTTTGATTAGCAAAATTTTAGGTGGCAGGACAAACTTAATTGTTTTTTGTTTGATTCCTAAAATTAATGCTGGACAGTACAAAATATAATTACAGGATAGAACAAAAGTCATCATTTTTGAATTTATTCTTATTATTTTCGCATTCTTCCACTTTGTGTCTGCATGTCCCGTTCAATGGATTTCGTACTCCTACTTTCCTTAACGTTGTAGGTCTTTCTTCTTCCATTTATTCACGTTTGTTTTTCTCTCGACATTCATGATTCTTGGCTCTTTCATATTCTGTTTTCCTTGGAGGCTTTTATTCTAGGAGACTTTTTAGGTAAATCACATAAATGAATTGTAATAAATTAAAAAGAGTATTTTTGTAAATTCATAGTATCATGTGTGTGATGTATACAATATATAAAATAAAGATTGTAATTTGAATAATTGTCGTGTATTGTTCTCCTTGTCTTGTTGGCACTTGGCACATGAAAAACAATCGGAATCATAAATATTATTCCTTTATGAGAATAGAACAAACACCTGTTTTCTATTTATTTTGAAAATAAGCAAAAGAAGCACAGGATCAACAAGGATATTTTGTGTGTGTTTGGGGGGGGGTTGACTTTTGAGATTTGGAATGTTTATGGACCAGACGACAATTTTACTCGTGTATTGTCTTACACATGCAAAATATTTTAAATCTGATTCTACTTAGACTAAGCTAAGAGAAGGAAGTTGATTATCCCGCAAGTCTTCCTATCCTTACCTTCGCCTCAACGGTTAATTCACTTGAGATGAGAACATCATTACAAGAGGAAGGGAAAAATCTCTTGATGCCCACGATTTGTTTTGCCTCTACCTGAAGCAAGTAAGCAACAATGAAAATCTGAAGTATCTTTTTTTTTTACGTTCAAAGTCTGACATAAGAAGCCTTAATGGAACATTATTTTCAGTTGAGCAGGGGAAAGGTTGGTTACTTTCCCAAATGAAGGCAACATTGCCACCGGGTTTGGCATTGCCTGGTCTAATTTCTAGTGGAAAGAAAAATTGATTTAAATACATAATTCATTTTAATACACTTAAATCTCAAAAGATTAATTTGGTTACACATTCCTCAAAATTAATTATATTTTCCTTTAAAATTAACAGACCTAAAAAGGCTAAAATCACTTGGACACTTGGAATGCCCATATCTCAACAGGGCTAATTCAAAAGGCAATCATGAATACAATAAACTTCCAGCTGTACATGTGGATCCGTTCTAAGTCTTTGTTAACTCCGTGGAGAGCAAAATATCCGTCTAATAATGGCAACTCTAGGGACGGGAGTAATTTGCTGTGAGATTACTTTACCAATAGTGGTTAATCTAAAAGTAAGTACCACCTTCTTTTCCAATACATTCACCACCACTGACTCTGTCTCTGCTGAAAAATCATAACATGTGGTATAACTTATCAGAGCGAGCAAGAGAATAACGAAATACCATTCTCAAAATTCATCAAATATAAAGCACTACTGATTGTTTCGGTTTAAAAGGTGAAATCTACATCGGTAAATTGGTCCATTAACTCATAAAACCACGGCTATAATTTTCTAATGATACAATTAACCAAACCACCGTGAAGCTATAATAAAGTTACTTCTACACCGTTTTTAACACTTAATTTAGAGAATAAAAGAGTTTCGAAATGTGCATCTCTCTTATTTTACTATCCAAAGAGAAAATAATGTCAAAAGGCTGTAATAAGGATGATACTTAAATAACATTCTTTATGATATTAGTATTTGGCAATGCTAATTTTATGAACATACGTTTTATTTTTAGGTGAATTTTCTGCTTGACTAAAAGATAAAGCTTAGGACGGGTTTTGTTCTTTTCTGTGTCTATTGTACCGAAGAGGCAAAGAGGGTTAAGATGTTAGGCACCAGAAGAAGGTAAGTTCAAACTACCTAAAAGTTATTGCCTCCATTCCTTAACACACGCGGACCTAGTAACATTTAGTGGACTTAAAATTATTTATAGGGGTATAAAATAGTACTATCGTATTTAAATTAAAATATTTGTATTTAATATCTCATCATTACTTTACTTGTAATAAATTATTATTATTATTATATCAATTGTTAAATATAAAATAGAAGCGGAAATGAATGAAACTTGAAAAAACATGCATAATTGTGGTGTGGATGGGGGCTAACACACATGGAATGGAGATAGTAGTTGAAGCAAGCTGAACAAAAGTATCAAAAAGAAAAAAGAGCAAAAACAGAAGAAATAAAATAACAGTTGGTGGTTTAGTACAAAGTACAGATATAAATAAATAAGTGTTCCCAGTTTTGCAGTCAAAACACATGCTACCCTAATCAAAAGTGACAACCAAAACAGTATGGGCCAACTGCGCTTTTCCTCTCTAACCTAGTGAGCGTGTAATTCTAAATTTCACAATCATGCACAACATACTAACCTTAACAAAAAACAGTAGTAAGATCTCTTATTTCTCTATAGAGCTTCATTAGAACCAATTATCAATTAACATTACACTACTGATGTAAAGTAAAATAGAGGCTTACCATTCATTTTAGTAATAATGTCAGCAACCCTCTTCTGGCACTTCTCACATTGCATATCAGCAGAAAGAACAACTTCCTGAACCTGTAATACTCAGCAGAAGAACCAAGCCATCATATATGCAGAAATTCATGACCAATATATATATATATCAAAACTGATCAAAATAGAGTATAAGGTGTCCACAGTACCACTGGCAGGGACAAAGACTCCATAGATGCCAGAGTAGTCCTAGTAAGAGGAAAGCTCTTTGAGATTTTTAGACCAACTTTCTGTAACTCCTTTTTCGAACCATCTTCAAAAGCCATAACAGCATTAACTAATAGTTATAGCAGAGCCTATATATGTGTGTGTCTTAACTAATAAGCTTGCAGGTTCAATCCCATCTTGCAGAAAATGATTTCTGACTATGAAAATCACTTTCTGCGCTGATAGAGCAATTTGATCACACAACAACCACTTGGGATGCTTTTTTTGGTGGGCAAAAGAAAGTGAAAAAGGTTAGGTTTTATGGCTATGTTAACGGAGATTATTCTTTCACTTATGCACTGGAGCAGGCCCCACATAGTGATAGTGCTTGGTTGTTTTTTTTTTTCTACGTATGAATTATTTTTTTTCAAGCTTGCTTAGTAAACCCGGCATTAAATTAATTGAATGGATCGACTACACTGATGGTGCGCTTAGTTGACTAAGCTTCAATAACAATAAGGCCAATAGGACAAGTGAAGCTGTAAAAGTAGATGTTTGAGTATTTATTATTTGACCTATCATAGTTATTATTATCCAAAAGAAAGATTACAAGCATTGGATTCATTATCGTAGGTCCTGGTGTATAACTAAAGTCAAACAATTGGTTCCGTCAGGGTCCATTTCAGGGTTAGCATGGATTGACGTTCTAGTATTCTTCTACTTTCAAAAGTCACGTAGTCTACATGATCAAACTCAACACGCCAAACGGATCTATCTATGAATAGATGTATGAACAAAACAACACAACACAAGTGTTATATCTATCTTGTTTGAGTATGTAAATATAATTATTTATTTATGCTGAGCGTCTCGAACTATCGATTAAGATGATTTAGACTAACGATGCAATTGTTTTGTGGATAAAATATTGCCACTAAATATAATTGTTACTTAGACTTTATTAGTTTTTTTAGGTACAGAAACATGATTAAATTTGATGAAATTTAGTACCCTCATTTCACTCAATCATCGCACCTACCAAAAAGAAAAGGCGAAATCATCAAACATTTCAGGACAATTATAATGTGTATTGAACTGAAATGGACCGTTTATTAAATAAAATAGAAAACAAATATTATTAAAGCAAAACGTTACATACTTTTTAAACGACTAATTAAAACTGTGTGCAATTTTTTAATAAAATAAATATTTTTAAAGTATTATATATACGTATTGTAAACTTTTTCACTACCAAATATTTTTATATATATATTTTTTTGGTGATCAAAATATAACATATACTGTATATATAACGCGCGAATACCTACGGGCTATGGGTGATAAAAAGCATCTGAATGCCTTATCTGCTGAATTTTAATCTTTAATCTTTATTTTTGTACGTTGGAGTCAAAATTTATAGGTATACAACTTTGAACAATTTAACAGAAGTCTTAAAACAATTTTCTTTATGTTGTTCCACGAGAACCACACATTGTGATCGTTATATTAATTTTGATATTTATAAAGTAAACATAAATATCGTGATCGTTGGATTAATAAAATTAACACGTTGGTGTGTCACAGACTCACTATGTATTATTATGTATATATGATATCCCAATTCCATGGTAGGTGTGGACTGTGGAGCCTCTGGTATTCTAGAAAGAGAAATCAGGTGTGGAAGTGGAGATCCAATTCGGGCTAACTAGTAATTGGGCTCAAGTTTCAGTAAAAAAAAATGTAATTGGGCTGAAGTTGTAGTTTCCTAGTTGGACCGTTACTCTTGGGCCAATTCTAAAATGCCTTGAATCTTGATTGCATGACATTTCCAAAACATGATAACATAACACTGAATTTATTTATGCATGTTTGGAAACACATATATGTAACTACCATCCATGTCAATTTATAACATCTTCATTTTGTCAAAATCAACGTTAGAGGTAAAACAATACAAAATTGCTTCTAATTTTTCATGGTGTTTCTTGTAACTTTGGATCCCTCACCATCAATCAAATATTATTACTTTTAAGTTTGACAATATAGAAGTTGTAATGACAAATCCTTTCCCTCTCATTCATCCACCATTATCGAAAATGACTTTGGACTTCTTTAGGAAAGGCCTTCCACCCAGTGTTATTCAAAATTTCCAATTTAATGGCAACTTAAAAACAAAATGATGTTTTGTTTTCAACTAATTATTATTTTAAATATATACTGCTTGGGAAATGTTCTTTGATGATAATTTGCCACTTTTATGTTAAAATTTACTTAATCACATAATTAGTAGTTTTTTAGCAATATTTTTAATTTAATTTGCAACAATTAATAATATTTGGCACTGAAATAGAAAACATTTATGATATAAAGATTTTGTATACATTTTATTAAATTACTTTAACATTTGATTTTTTTAATTGATTAACAATGTAATTTATTTATACAAATTAAACTCTAATACTTTTACACACCATTCATTTTATTGTTTATTTTTTAATAAAACATTTATTTTATTTATCTAAAGCATTAGTTATAGTATTGTCTCTCTAGACATTAATTAGATTAGTTATAGTGAAAATGAATAAAGTTATCAATAGAATTACACTGGATCTTCATGACTTATTTTCTTAAGATTGATTGAATTATTTATTACCACCATAGACATATAAAAGTATGTAGCAAGGTATGTCATGTCGATATGAACAAAGTTAGCAAGATTTAAATGAGAGGGGAAGTGGGCCTGTTCATCCATATTTCATATTTGGGCGACTTAACACAAGAAGAGTGAATTGAGAAGCATTTCCACTTCTTCGGTGTCTCCGCCTTCAGCTTCTGCTTCTGCTTCGTTTCGTTTTCTTCACTTTCAAATTCAAATAACAAACCATGGCTTCTCTCCCCACTCTTTCATTCTCTTCATCTCTCTCCACCACCGCCAATCTCCTCCCATGTCGCCGCTTCATCGCATTCCCACGCCGCCGCCGCTTCTCCGTGCAAGCCAAGATCCGCGAAATCTTCATGCCGGCACTCAGCTCCACCATGACCGAGGGTAAAATCGTCTCCTGGATCAAATCCGAAGGCGACAAGCTCTCCAAGGGTGACAGCGTCGTCGTCGTTGAATCCGACAAGGCCGACATGGACGTCGAGACCTTCTACGACGGCATCCTCGCCGCCATCGTCGTCGCCGACGGCCAAACCGCCCCCGTCGGAGCCGCCATCGGTTTGCTCGTCGATTCTCCCGATGAAGTCGCCGAAGCCAAAGCCAAAGCCGCCAAATCAGCCCCATCTGCCTCTCCCACCGCCGCCACTCCCTCCGACCCTGCTCCGGCGACTCCTCCTCCACCTCCTCCGCCGGCCAAGTCCGTTTCAGACGGTCCGTCGAAGATCGTAGCCACGCCTCAGGCTAAGAAGCTTGCGAAGCAGCACAAGGTCGACATTGCAACGGTCGTCGGAACCGGTCCGTTTGGTAGAATTACTCCGGCGGACGTGGAGACTGCCGCCGGAATCGCGCCGTCTAAGAGCAATGTAGCTCCGGTGGCGAGTCCTTCTCCGGCGGCTCCAGCTCCTCCAGCAAAAGCTGCTCCCGGTTCTGCTGCACCGCCTCCGATTCCGGGTTCCAGTACTGTTCCCTTCACTACGATGCAATCTGCGGTTGCGAAGAACATGATGGAGAGTCTCTCTGTGCCTACGTTCCGGGTTGGGTACCCTGTCACTACCGACGCGTTGGATGCTCTTTATGAGAAGGTATGAGTATGAATGTGATTATGACTATGAAGTATGAGGCAGTGTTTAATTTGTGAGAATTGTAATGTGAGGGTGTTTGTTTATTAGGTGAAACCGAAGGGTGTGACTATGACGGCTATTTTGGCTAAGGCTGCTGCAATGGCACTTGTTCAGCACCCGATTGTCAATGCTACCTGCAAAGACGGAAAAAATTTCGTGTATAACAGTAACATCAATGTTGCTGTTGCTGTGGCAATCAATGGTGGTTTGATCACCCCAGTTCTTCAGGATGCAGATAAGGTCTTGGCTTTAATTTGTGTTTCTTGAGAAATCAATGTTTAATCGAGTCCAATGCCGTCATGTGATTCATGAAGACGATTTCACCTAGTAGTATAATATATGTTACTCATTATTGTTGTTTTGTCTAATTTGATTGGGTGCTTGCTTTATGTTGTAACAGTTGGACTTGTATCTATTGTCCCAAAAATGGAAGGAGCTAGTGGATAAAGCTCGTGCAAAGCAGTTGCAACCTCAAGAGTATAATTCAGGTCTCTTTATGAATTGTGATTGTTGTTGTTGGCAAAAAAGATTTCGTGGAACTTAGGTGTTTTAATTTTGACCCAAATTTAATTGTGCCTGCCACAGGAACTTTCACGCTTTCCAATTTGGGTATGTTTGGAGTTGACAGGTTTGATGCCATACTTCCACCAGGCCAGGTTTGTGATGATTTCTGGGACTTTGAAGTCTTGATTTGAGAGATGCTGTGGCTCATTTTGTGGCAATTTGAACGTTTTATTTGGGGGTTAAACTTTGCCCTTTATTTCCAGGGTGCTATCATGGCTGTTGGAGCATCAAAGCCTGCTGTTCTGGCTGATAAAGATGGATTCTTCAGCGTGAAGAATAAAATGCTGGTGAGTTACTTGTTAATGTTGTAACTACTTTTGTTTGTTTATGCACTTATGCTTAGAACAATGGACAGAGTCCAGGTGAATACAGACATTTTTTGTGTGGAAACAGAACCTTTTAGCAATGCACCAGAGTCATCATATGTAGGCAATTAGGCATAAATCTTAGATTGCACTTGCATGGTGTTATACTGCATAATGATATTTTTCTGAAAGTTTAATTGTCAGGGCATAGCCTAAACTTTGAACATCTGCATGCAGCTGTGCTATATGATTATATTTTTATGAAGAGTTAGTCCAATGGGTATAAGATTTGATTTTAAAGTGTGGTGTTATGCTTCACGAATATACTTCTCTTAAAAATTAATTCAATGGGTTTGTCTCAAATCTTGACCATAATGTTTTTTATTTATCATTTTTAAAATTATTTGTTGGATTACTGTCATGCTGGAGAAAAACCTCTCCAAGTCCATCATCTGAAGTCTCCATTTCTTGAAATTTTGGTTGCTGCTACTTTACCCTGTAAAATGGATTTTTTTTTTTATCTTTCAAATACTCCACTGCAAAGTGAATTTAGAAGAGTTGTAGAACTTCTAGTGTACACTTATGAAAACTGATGACTAAGAGCTTGTTTTGACAAATGTCTCTAGAAGAATTTCTAGGAGAAGAAAATATGAAGAAAAAAAGAAATTAGTTTCTCTAGAAATTAAAATTATCTTCTCCCATAGTTAATTTGTAGAAATCTCACATTTTTTAGACATTAAATATATGAGAGAGCTTCTATTGATTAGCTATTGAAGAAGACAATTTTAACTTCTAAAAAAGCTAATTTCATTTTTTCTTCATATTTTCTTCTCCCAGAAGTCTTTTAAAGTAGTGTATCCAAACAGGCTCTAATACAATATAGGTTTGGCTTGCTATTTACAGTCAGTTTGGTTGCCAGTGGTATTTTTTTCTCCATAACCAAAACTATCCTTTACTGTTTGGAGATTAGAATAATGCATTCCTTGATCCATTTAATAACTTTCTTTCTTGTCATCAAAGATGTCAAAGATGGAGTTCCAACCTCCAATATGAATATCCATGTAGAGGAAATGCCTATATCTATAACCACTAGAGCTATCAATATAGGCTTTGGCCCATGGATGATGGGACAATCCTACCCAGGCCCTATTTTTGACCCTGTTTTGAAATAGCCCATTTGAAACAGCATCCCATTGCACAAGACGAATCTAGTGGCCAGTGGGTCAAACAATATATTAATAGAAGTTAAATATCAAACCTTCAAGGAAATTGTCACCATGTCCTTGCACATCATTTGAAAAGGTTTATGTTTTCTCTCTTTTCTCTGCCTTAATTACTTTCCATCCTCTCACTAGATGAATCCAGCAAATTTTGGTGAGTTTAATCCTACTCCTACCTGGGAAGGATGGGAGTTGCTGTGGGTCACATTTTTAATTGTTAAATTTTCCCAATTATTATAAATGTGTAATCTACCATCTATCATCTGAATGATTGAATATTGTTCATATCCTCCCAAATGCAAAGTTGCACTATCATTTTTAGTGTCTTTGTTTAAAAGTTGGGTAGCATTGATTTGAACCATTTAAATGTAATTAGAAGGATATAAAAACATTTGTCTGTCTTCAACTTGCATGCATCATATGATGGAGAGATGGATACGACTCTTGATTAATGTATGTCATTGACTTCCCTTGAGAAGCACAAGGACAATTACACGCTTCTGATATAACTGTTTATGTCAGTTATAGTTAGGACCATATAATATATGGGATCATAATTGTTTTTAAATATCTCTGGATATTGAATTGATTGGGTCTAAACTTCCTTTTTCAGGTGAATGTAACAGCTGATCATCGGATTATTTATGGGGCTGACTTGGCCACTTTCCTCCAGACATTCTCAAAAATCATTGAAAACCCAGAAAGTCTGACATTGTAGTCATTATGTACTTCAACATAAAATTATCTCCACCACTGGATCTCGACTCGATAGTGCTTGTTTAGAAGCTGTTTGGCTCAATGCTGAACATTTTGTGATTTTTTTCCCTTAACTTTCGTTGTGTTTTATCTTTTAGGAATTATCCTGAGGACCATTGACTAGATTTTTTGACAGGGAGAAACAGCTTAAAATTGTTTACAGTGAGGGATGTTGCAAACGGCAATTATGTTGAGAATCTACATGTAAGCAATAAGCAGTTTTTACTTTTAAACGTTGGATTTTTCAATAAAAAAACTTTATTTTACTTTTTTCCCCTTGATTTGGTATTGGATTCTCTCATTCATATCTTAGCTTCCCCCCTTATTGGGGGCCATTACCAAAAGTAATTGCCTCCGAACAGTCAATTATATATAAAAAAGTAAAAAAAAAGTTAAAACAGTATATATTTGGTATTTTGATTGGCTTAACTGGTAGTCTTTCATTCATTCATACAGTCTAAAAAGTCACGGTAGATCTTAAGAGGGCAAGAGGATATAAATAAAACTGAAAGGTATTGTGTAATATTGAATTTGCACCTTAATTTTGGGTTTGATGAATAAATTATAATTGAGTTGAGTTCTCTCCCATTGTTTTCAAGTACTGGCAATAATTTACACACTCAACAACAGTCATAGATGATATCAAGGTTGAGATTTTGTTTGGAAAGAAAATAGGAAAGAATTAAAGTCAAATTATACACTGCTTATTGGAATAAGTTTTATTCTTTTCACTTCATATTTTCTTCATTTATACAAATAGGACCCAAGTACAAGGCACAAATCCAGAACCGTGGTAGGGCGCCATTTTAGTGGTAAAAAAACTAATTTGATATTGGATGATAAACTAACAATGCACTGAATGTCTTGCATCCGCATTTCATTACTAGTACTCAGAATTTAAATATCACGATTTCTGCCACTCACGACAAAATATGTATATACATGAATACAAAATTATAAACCAATGGAACTGAAAATTTCACATGCATTTCGTTAGAAATTTTCTACAAACCTATTCGGTTATTTTGTGCATCTCTCTGAAGAGCCAAGAGCCGTTGACAAAAATCTAACATAATTACATCTTTATATATAGTACAAAAATCGAAGCATGTGTGCTAAGGATACTGAATTATACACAATGGAGCCACAACACTGCCTTCTAACAAACAGAAAGGGCATTCAACTTCTTAGATTTTCTCTTTTTTCTTTTTATAAATTCACCAGTCCAACTTAATATTTCGAGAAAGGTACAGTTTATCTATGTATTCTATAATTGGAAGCGTGGCAGCAATGTACCTTCTCATCTTCTTCTCAGCTGATTGCTCTGCAAAAAACATTTTAGAGTTTAGGAATGTGAGATGGACTGGTGCAAGAAAATCATATCTAAATGATAGTAAATTTAAAGATTAAAAACTTTTGTTTAAAAAAAACCTTTGTCCACACCGGAATTGATTTAAACAATTTTTTTGGCAAAATTGAATAGAAATAAATAGAAGATACAAAGTAAAAGGTAAGCTTTTTAAACCCCAAACACTAAACCAAGAATGAGTTGAAGTATACAACTAACTGACTAAGGAATAGATAAGTAGTTACTTATAGAGTTGTCAAATAGGAAATTCAAAGGACGACTAGATGACCTCACATGTTAGGATTAACGGCAATTTGAGTAACAGACAGTGATAACTATTAAATAATAACTGCCAACATATGGAATCAGTTTTAAAATTGATCTCTATTAGAAGTAGAAATAGACCAAGCCGCCCAACAGGAGTCTATGGCCTAGTCTATACCAAGCCTTAAGTAATAATGATTTTAATTCTCAATCATAGTTTATATTTTGTTTTAAAGAATATTTCTCTATTTGCTAGTCGAATAATTTGAAAATATGTCATACTTATCTAAAAACTTTAATATTAAATAGGCCTTTGAGAAGGCTAACAAGCCAAGCCAGACTTTCAAAAAGACTAAATCAGGTCCGATAAAAGTCTATGGCAGGTAAAGGCCAAGTTTGGGTCTTGAATTTAATAGACCATAACTATTTAAGCAAAGCCTTGTTCGACCCGGCCTATTCTTTTCCCTAATATCTATATAAACACATCATAAATTTGATTCTATACACTTTAATAAGCCCTATATAGAACAAATGCAAGTTACCTGTTTCATTGAGCTTCATCAAAAGTTGCTCTCTCGTTGGAAGTGTATACATCCCAGCATATACGGCTGTTCTTACTGCCCATGTGTGATACGGTGCACAAACCTGTCCATAAGCTGTTGTAGCCACGTCTTTTAAAGAACTATCGCTGAAAATGTCAAGTAACAAATCAGATGTCACCGCTACCCACAAGGCACTTAAGAGGTTCAACGCAGCTGAAACTTAACAGACAAGAAAGCGGTACTCTTTTGCTATTTGTATATCATCACATGGAAAATTCAGCATCATATTTGAGTTGTTATAAACAAAAAAGGTTTTCTTACTAAGTTGACAAAAGCTGTTCGAATATAGCTCTGACGAGATCAAGACCCTGGCGAACTCTACGCAGATTGCGTGAATAGCTTCCTGATGTTTTCACTGTGTCATTGGCGACATCAATGTTAAGAATATCCGGTAGAGTGGGACATGTCTTTGATGCTTCCAATAGTCCATGTAGCTGACCATATCAAAATCAATATATTCATACCATTAGAACAAGGTTAAAAACTCAAAATAGAGAGCCCAGAAAACATGGTGTTGTTGAGTGAAATTTTTGGGAAGTAAAGCCCTGAATACTAACTAGACAGGAATTGGGTGAAGTAACTCTGAATAAACCAGAGATCAAGAAAACAACCAGCATGTTGAAGCATTATAAAACCGTGCATAGAAGCTTTACGAATAATTTACAGACCACCAAACATGAAACCTGAAGTAATATGTATGAACTACTACACCAAAGTTGTATGTTAATTAATTGTAATGTTCTTTTTAATAAATTCACCACATACTTAAATATATATACGGTTTAACCAATTCAATCAGTAACAACAGAGTAGAAGATGAGTCAAGTTCACCATAATATAAGAATTATAAGGTGGGTTGGGTGGTAAAAGAAAAAATGAAAAGAGAGGAGAGGGATAGATAGCAGGTTTGAATTCTAATAAAAACTAACAAACTAATATTTGTCCATAAAAAATAAAATAAAAAGTTCACCATAATCTATTAATGTTTGACTTTCTACGTGTATTTCCATTAAAATAAAATCGGTGGAGTATGTCGCAAGCAATGTTTGGTCGCAAACTGAACCCGTGGCTCACTACTCAATTGTTTACACAAAGAATCCAATTTCAACATGATGTCGCAATGTAAAGAAAAATCAAAAGTTAATAATATTTTATTTTATTTGATGAGTATCCTCCTTCCCCCGTCAAAGAACGATGATTAAAATAGAAATAATTACACAAGTTGTTAGATAGAAACAGTGCGGAAAAAGATATGAAGAAACCTTGGCGACGTATTCCAATTCAGCGAATTTGAAAGCGAGGCCGAGACAGCGGAAGAGAACGGAGACGAGAGACGCAGCCTCGCAGAACGTGTCCAAGCGGATCTCGTTGGCGTTGTTCTTCCTCTCTTTGATTCTCTTCGACAGTTCCTCAAACGCTTCTGCTATGGCAGAGAGAGGTTGCTGAATAACCACGCGCTCATCCATTTCGGGCATCCTTCACTCTATCACCGCCACAACAACCAATTTATTTGAGATTCCTTCAAATGTTTATTGGCATTGCAAAAACGCGTTTCAATGCACTGATTGGAAAGGTTTTGTATTGCGTGGGAACCTTCCCTACAAATGCGCTGCACCTAAGCTTCCTATTTCTAATTTCTATTTCCAGAAACACCGCTTTGCGTTCATTCGCGCCATTACGTCTTTATCACGCTAGCTACTATTCCACAAAAGCCCATGCCCCTTCTAATTCGGCCCAAACAATATTCCATTTCTTTAATTCTTAATAATTAATTCATTTCTAATTATTTTTAACTTTTGCGCGAGTCCATTTTAGACGGGTGATTTCCAAAATCAATATTTCATAAATCAAAACAACAAACCTAAATTCACATGCAAAACAGGTTGTTATAACATCATAATCAAAAATGAAAACTTAAAGATTTCCCCTAACTAATAGTGTTATTAAGAGAATAACTGCATCAAATGCATTGCTATTCACTAGATTGACTTCTCTAACTACAGCAGCCAACAGAGTTGTCAAAAATAATTTTGCTTTCAAATTCTTAGTTCTAGAAGGCTAAGATTAATTGTTGTGTTGTGATGTGACCACTAATTTAAAAGTATTTTTCTTACTAATCTTCAGTATAATCTAACATCTGGATATATTTTCCAAGGTTCTAGACACGTACAGTGAAGATCGTAGGTGCAACAGAACCTTCACAATACAAGTTATACGCTTAAAGCGGATACATGGTTATATTTGGGTATTAATAGAAGGTAAGGTATGGTGCAAGGTCTGGATATAAGCGTTATACACTTGTACGATTTTCAGAAAACGAAAGCAAATCTGGTTTTCAAAATTTGAGCTATTGTTAAAAAAAAAAAAAACTGTTGTTAAAAATATTTCTGGCCATTTGTCAAAACAACTTTTATTGTGCTTCTCTTGATGAGTGCTTTCATTGTGCTTCTATCTTTAAAGAGAGAAAAGTATTTATTTTATAGAACTAACAGCAAAAAAACTCAAATATTTACGATCAATTCCATTTAAACCATATATCATTTATATTATGTTTTTTAATTTAATTATTACAAACACAAGTTACAAGTGAATTTGCCAGCTATCGAGTTGCGAATGAAAAGGCATGCAGAATAACACATGTTAAATTAAAAGGAAGCACAATAAACCAGTAATACAAGGCAAACAACTATGTATGTGTATGAATAGCAAGAAACCCTCGACAGGCTGGAAATAATAAATACAAGGGCAATAATATGGAGGAGACTAAAACATCCCTTATCCATTTGAGATTTGTCATTATCAAACATTACCTCATTAAACATCGAGTGTACAAAGACCCATCGAGAGAAAAAGATGACAAGAAATAATTTGGCAAATTCGAAAGGAGATCTATTGTTCCTCAAACTCATGCATGTGATCTAAAAGGTAGTTGGCAGCCAATTCTTCATTTTTGTTACAAGCAAAGTACACCTCCAATACGATTGCACGATCAAAACCCATTGCTTCAAGCTGAGGCAAAAAACAACCAAACATCGCAACTCAGAAATTACACAGGAACTAGTTAACATGTTAACCCCTACTATTCTTCAGAAACAGTAAGGCTCTATCCAAAACTACATAGACTAATTTTTAAAACAATACACATCCCTGATGTTTATGGGGAACAGGAACAGGGCCAAATTTGATCTAATTATGCTTAAAGCCTGCTTTAGGAACGTGTAATGCTAATACTACAACTATCAATATTCTTGACATACTCGATCAACATATGTAATTATGTATCATATTCACATCCTACCAAGGAACCATCATACATGGTGACAAGGCACTAGATAGATGTAACATGTAAATAGTTTTAACTTCTAAATGAAACTGCTTTTCATAGTCCTTTAAGTAGCCAAGAAAACATCAATCATTAAATACTTTATATAGCCAAGAAGTCAAACTTACACGTTCAATTGCTTGGCGCTCCTCAGGGGTGACAGTTACTGCTTGTGGCATGCCAGAAGCCAGCTGCCCCAAAACGTTCCTAAAACATATTAACAGCAAAAAATAAGTCCACATTGGCTGATAGGCAAAAAGGATAACAAGACCTCCCCCTTCCATCTCCACACACACAAAATATTACCAAAGAACAGCAAAAGATGATCCCTTACCCTTCGCCACCTTCCACAGGTTCATTTATCAGGCGAAGGAAATCAGCTTGATGGTCTCGAATCAATCTCATAAGATGAGGATTTTGTTTGCCAAGCTCTTGTAGCATAGGCTGCAGTAGCAAGAACAAGAATCAGGGAACCCTCAAGATAATATTATAGGATACAGTGATACACTACTAAGGCAAAGGAGAAAACCTGCAATATTTGTGGATTAGCCTGCACCATAGCTCGCAAGGCTTGGAACTGAAATGAAAATGAATAAAATTGAAATGTCTATTTAAAACATATCTATGAAGTTAGAAATTCAGTGTAAATACAGAGAAAGATAATAATGAATACCTGTTGACTGTTGCGTAGAAAATCTAATGAGCCAGCACCAGCAGCACCAGAACCCACATTGGGGAGACCCTGTTACACAAAGTTAAGTATACCACCCAAAAGTTTTCATTTTCCCTTCAATAATGAACAATGTAATAGCTACCTGGGGAAAAAGGTCTAAAGGATTAGCATTAGGTCCAGCTGAGGTAACTGGAGCAGGTTGTGCTGTTTGTGGAGCAGCAGCAGGAGGATTTGCAGGTTGAGCACCTGCAGGCACTTGGGCTACAGCTGGAGCTTCAGCTTGCTCAGGGATACCCTAACATTTATGAATGATATTTAAATTAAAAATAAATAAAACAAGAATCAAAATATCACATAAGACAAAAAAAAATCACCAATCCAAACCTAAACCTCCACCCAAACAACTATGACACTAAACTGATTTGAAAAAAAAAAAAATATATATATATATATATATATGGTGGATAAAAATCAATTCAATATCTGAAATCCACATACTGTATACAAATATTCAACAGCTCTCTCAGGGTTGTTGTAGGCAGCACGAAGAGCACGGACAACAGTATCCCTGTCCCAACTCCCTCCACCCATATCAAGAATTTGCTGAACTGTTCCCTCCAAGTTGCTTCCAGCAACCAGATTGGATGCAGCCTGCCCATAGATATCAGACCCTTCCCTGGTTCAAAAAAAGTTTCTTTTAACAACAATATTTAAAAGGAAGAATCAAGCAAGATTAAGAGATCTTTCAGGATACAAACTTAATAGGAATTTTAAACTCCACATTCCAAACATCACAGGAAACATAATACTTACACAGCAGTTCCTGAAGATATAGGAGCAGGAGCTGGGGCTGCGGCTGGGGCTGGAGCCGGAGAAGGTGAAGAAACAGGTGCAGTAACAGATGCAAGCCTGTCAAATTTAAAGGAAGCTTTAGATAGCAAATAATACAGTTCAAAATAGTTGAAACTGAAATTTATCTAAACAAATCAAGAAAATCCCATGATGAATCAGTCACTCACGGTGCCCCAGTTACAGCAGGAGCAGGTGCTTGAGGCACTACTGACACTGGAGGGGTTGAAGCAGGAGCTGTACTTGTCTGTGGGGCATACAATGAATACATAATTGTTAGATAACGTTTACATAACCCTTAAGATGGATTAAGCATTTGTCTTACCATATCTTGAAAAAGGGAAAAGCCAAAATCATAGTAACATTAAAAATATTCATCACAAAGCAAAGTGTTCTCACCTTGGTGGATGGTGCAGTCGAAGTAGTAGATCCTTCACCAGATGTGCTCTTACTCTGGCATATTTAAGCACATAATTCTAATTTAGCGCAGAATAAATTAATATAATTGCGAACCAGAAGTAGTTCATAAAGTTTAAACAACTCATAACATATGCAACAAAATAATGAAATATAGCTCGATAGGTTCAAAAGCCAATTTAGTTTTCAAAAAAAAAGAAAAGAAAGAGAAAGAGAAAATTTTACCTTCGATAGCATAATTACAATGAAACTACTTTCAGCTACTTTATTCTCCTCCAAGGAAGTAGCATCTCTAAGAACTTTCCCTTGATGAATTAGCATTTGCTGTGCAGCAGGATAGACATCTGCACCCTGAACAGTTTCTATAATTTTCTTCACTTCAGAAACCTGGAAAGAATAGCCACAATTACAACGAATGTAACAGACTAATTATTGTAGTTCGAGAAAACCAGAAGATGGCAGAAGCAAATCACGAAATCCACATGATTAAAGAATGAAGCATCGACACATTTGTTGAAATGGAACTCCAAATTTGGGTCATATAAAGCATTTAGAAAAATCTCAATTGTTAGAAACATGCAACCTTTAAAAAGACAAAAAGCGCACATTACTCGAATATAAAGTACAGTCTTAGTTGTCAAGACAGTGCCAATTCTGACAAACCAGAGATAACATGATTATTGATCCAACTGTAGCAGTATATAAAGTCAGATATGCTCAAATATTGAAATTCCCATGGATGTGAATAGCAATGAGAATTTACAACTAGTATCTATCCAGATTTCTTCTTATAGCACAAACTGGATTGATATTCCTATGAAGTAATGCTCCAAACAGTGTCAATGTGGAACTTATTCACTATCGTGCCAAGAATCCCAAACCTCCGAAAACAGATTTCCCACTAGTAATTAGAATCCAGAGGAGCATCAGCAAACATTTTGCCACTAGTTCCCACGAGCAAGAATCGGAAGATTAAAGTCATTTAAAAGAAAAGGAAAAGGCTATCTAGCCAGAGAATGTTCCGATGAGAATAACACAGTTCATTCGCTCCACAGCATATTCCACACACCAAATCAGTCATCACTTTGAAAATCCGAATTTAACATTTAAGTAATAAAAAAAAACCCAAACTGTCATCAAGATCAAAATTCAATAACAATTCGACCAAGCGAAACACCAAGCAAACAAACCCTAACTAACAGTCAAATGAAGGGCTCTTGGGAGGAGGCGAAGCTTCTGAGACAATCCTAGAAAGGAACGAAATTCGCGACAGGAACAGAAAAGGGAAATCCGGAACGAAATCCAATGGAAAGAAGTATCGAGGGACAAACCGTGTCTTGCGGCTTGACTTCGATTTCGAAGTGAGTGCCTTTGAGAGTCTTAACGAAAACCTTCATATTCGTCTATTCGTCGCCGCAATCGCAATTCGGCGCCAAGAGAAGCGTCGGAATTCACGCCGGCACGGTCAAGTTCCACCGATCCGCAGACCCTAACGACGACGTAGCAAAGAAAGGAACGAAAGAAAGAGAGTGAGGCGAAGTGTGAAGAAAAAACCTCTTTTTTTTTCTGAAATAAATAAGAGATATAGCCGAAAATATGCTAGTTTATGCTGGCAGTAGCTGAGTGATGAGCCTCACGCGCCTTTGAAGGGAGTGAATGGACACGCGGCTTCGATGGGGGTTTTGGTGGCCACGTGGACGGTGGAGATGAAGTGGCATTAACGTGGATGAAGGATGGGGTGGGAATTTGGTTTTGGAATTGAAGTGGAGAGTTAGCTAGATTTTTGTGTCTGACATGGAGGCCGGTGTTTATCTATGCTATGCTGCGCTGTTGCGCCTCACTTGAAAACTTTTTTGGATCATGTGTTTGTTTGTTTTTTAGATAAAGATTATCACTATTTCTATTGTTTTAAGAAAAATGTTTTTAATCCTAAGATATAATAAATGGTGGGCCTAAACAACGGCTAGCACTCACAAATAAGGGGTTAAAATAGGGTAAATTATTTGTCAACTAGTAATTGCATAATTAATTACTTAATGATTACATATTATTGTTATCATTCAAAACATACCCTTTAATTAATTATGATTATAACTTCGATGACTATTTGTTATCCTTAATACTATTAAAGTTATAATCAATGACACTTTGAAAATAAAATTAAATATCATCAAAAAATTTAAATGACAATCAACTTTTTTAATCTCTTACTTAAATTTGTTTAGATTTAAGTCTGAAACGAGTATATCATAAAATCATGACATAAACTTTAAAAAAAAACACATCTCACATGTATAAAGAAATATATTAAGTATATAAAAATATTATATTATTATGAAATGTGAATATTAAGTGTGGCCCAAATTGCCCATTTTATATTCAGCTGACAAATCTCGTACGAATCATGTACCTTGCCCCGGTCCGAAAGGAGCACTAATATGGGCTACACTTTGGCTCGTATCTTACGGCCAAGACTTGGGCCGCAGCTTGTAAACAATTTTTTGTAACTTGCTATATACACCTCTATTTTTCTAAGTACACCCTACATCTCTTCTATTTCCTTTTATTTTCTTATATTACCCTTTTCCCCCTCTTCACCCCCACCCCTTCTTCTCTTCTCTTCTATTCTCTTCATAAACTCCTTTCCTCTTTTGTACACACATTCTACTTTGCACCTGTGTCTCACGATTTCTCATTTCTGACTTCTTTATGCATCATAAGTTGTTCTTAACCTCACTTATTCCACACCACTTCTTTCCAAAAATATGATTTTGCAATTCTATTAATTATGTTTCTTTTTTCCTTTCACTCGTAGGGACAGTATGTTTCTAAACATAACTTTTTGCATGCACCCATCCTTTACATTGTTGTTTTTAATTGGTATTTTGTTCTGTTAGATTTGTGAATGGTCTCTCTTCCTTAGCTTTCTACATGCTAATCTTTCAATCACTAAATCCTAATAAAATAGTAACCCTAATAAGTTTTGAGATTGAGAGTGTTGGTGTCATTTTTCAGTAAATGTATGTTTTAATAATGATATATACATATTAAAAAAACGTGTTCCCAAGATATAAACATTTTTTCGATAATAATAAATCATACCTTTAATTTGTGCCTCTTCGATGGTTTATTATTCAAGAATCTCTCAACATATTGAGTTATAGTTTTTGTCATTAACGTGGTAAAAATATTAGGAACACAATTAAATAAACGAAGTTACCATCAAAACCAATTCACTTAAGAAATGCTGTAGCGTGCAACCATTAACTTTATAAAAAAAACACTTATTTAAATGCATTTAAAAAAAGATAAACCACCATTAAAACCTCTTTATAATATGTTAATGATCAATGTATGTACTTTAAAAATGTAGTGAGTTAAAAAAATACACAATATTATATATAATATTGATGAAAAATATAGTATTGTATAAAGAATATGAGATGAAAATGAATGCAAAATTAGCGAGTTAATGAGTAATGAAGATAAAATTTTAGAGAGAGGATTCAAAATTATAAAATAAGATTTTAGATAGGGTTTGAAATTGGGTAGTAAGATTTTAGATAAAATTTAAAATTTAAAAATAAGATTTTAGATAAAATTCAAAAGTATGGTTTAAAAAAAGATAAAGATAACATGAAAATAACACCTAACAAACATGAGATGTAAGATAAGGGTAAATCTAGTATAAAAATCTAAAATGGGTGAAGGGGGTGTACTTTGCAAAAATGAGCATGTAAATAGTAGGTGCCTTTTTTTTTACAGAACTCAAAACAGTCACGCCAAATTATTATTTTATTTCTTTTAAAGAATAGAGTAAGAGTATTTCAAATTTAATTTTACGTGTAACTCCGAAATATTTCCATACTATGATTCCAAACAACCCCATTAATATTTATTATCACATCATTTATCTATTATTATATTTACACTTCTTTTTGCATGTAGTCAGTCTCCACCATAATTTTCCTAACTGGATTACCCAAACTAATTAATTTTCTTATATTTTGGTATATGGTCGAATTGGAATAGTTAGGTATACCTGTCGTGTGTGAGTACCATTACTCTCTTCTCCAAGAAAAGAAAACTAAATACCATGTCCTTCCCCGCCCCCAATTAGAAAGGTTGTTTTTTTTGTACTCTAAGAACAGTTCTTTTATTTTATTTATTATTTATTTTGTAGTACAACTCAACTCACTTTTGCAGCAACCCTTGAATTAGACGACACTATTCACCAAAAAAAAAATAAAAATAGATGACACAGGTAAAGTGGGCTGAGCCAACTGTAAAGCTTATAGAAGCTATAGTTATTTACTCACCAAAAATGGGCCAAGTTACACGGTACAGCAACAAGTGAGTAAAATCCGCAAGAATAAAGCAGAAAATTGAAGCAACACAAGTTAGGCCCAAAATCCACGAGCCTTCTTTCTTTTTCTTGTTCCACCACCGAATGTAAGGTTATCAATGACCGTCTACACTACAACCACCATCACCCAAACTACCGCCAAAGTAGTAACAAGACCTAAACTAAAGGAAGGAGCGACATGGTTGGAAAGAGTGAGAGAGAGAAAATAATGGTGAGGATGGGAGAAGGTAGGTAGATAAAAAAAAAAAAAACGTCAATAAAGATAAAATAAATACAGAATGAAATTCTAATAAATTATTAAAAAATAATTTATTTCATTTACAGAATTACAGTGTATTTCCCTTAAAAAAATACAGTGTATTATATAGTTTTTGTTATTTCACCAAAAAATGTGTTTTTTTTGTTATTTAAAATTAAATTACTGTTAAGGAAAATTCCAAATCAATATAAAATATTATTTTGACTGCATAAAATAAAAAATGAGATAACAAAGACATGGTTTGAGAGATTTATTGATACTGCGATGTTAAGAAAAAAAGTGTTTAAAAGTTTAAGTTGAATAAAGTAAAAAATCAATAAAGTGTGGACTTTAAGTTTACAATATTTATGCCTTTTATTCAACCGATTCAACTCGACCACCTTAATTAATTGAAAGAGAATTTATTCAGTCTTACATAACCTCGTTCAAGCAAATAATAGTGTGGACTTATTTTGTATTTACAACAGAGTTTAAATGTTTAATAACAGGAGATCAGTTTTATTTTTTAACTAAGATGTCTCCGAAGATTAATTCATGTAATCCTAGAAATATAATATTACGTATTTTATTAAACATAAAACATAAATCTCCTTGGTGGTTAGATTAAATTTTAGAAGACCAAGATTAAGTCCAGACTCCCTGTTCAATATACCATCAAGATTATTTTTTTTCTGGCCAGAAGCATTTCCCTAATAAAATATTAAAATATAATAACGACGCAATTTCTTTGTTAATTCCTGCTTATAATCTTCTTCTGTAATTCCCTTCATCTAGGAAAGAGAACAAAAATAAGCTGAGGGAAAAGGAAATATTTACATCTCTAACCCCCTTAGTTTTCATATTTTTCCCATTAAATCACTATTGTGTCGGCAAGGTCTCATGCCGCCACGAATCAGAACCACCGTTCGAGTCATAATACACATCCGAATGATCGAAAAGTCCACCAAACGCAGCGTATTCGGTAGCATCACACTCATAACCGAACCCCATTCCCAAATCGAACGAGTCGTATCTCGAAATCTGGTCCTCAAACTCCCACAACGAGTCAGACGCCACTCGGATCAACTCGGCCTCCACGTTTTTCTCCTCCGGCGCCGACGAGTTTCCGGCGGGAGGGAGCCCGAGCTCGTCGTCGGAGGCCTCCAGGAGGTACCCTATCTGCGCCTGAGACTCGCCGGAATCTGACGTCGCGCCGGAAATCTCCTGCTGAAGGCTTTTCATGACGGAGTCAAGGTCCTGGGTGGAAGGTGCGTCGTTGGCGTCGTCGAAGAACTCGAGTAAATCGTCCCTGAGTCGCTTCGCCTCCGGCGATTCCAGAACTGACTCGTCCGAGTCATCCCGAACTCGCTTCTTGCAATCCATAGAGAGAGAGAGAGAGAGAAATAAAACAGCAAAACGGCAGCGGTTTGGTATTGAGAGAGAAACACGTTTAATCGGTGGTGTTTCAACGAGAGTTGACACGGTGGGTTGTGGTGGCTAAGAGATCTTGCGAGGCTTATATATAAAGGGGGACAATGGAGAGAGAAAGAGTACGGTTTAATGATGCTGACGACGCAGGCGCGTGGGACCCAATTCCCATACATACACACTTTGATTTTGCCTTTTTGTTTTCATGTTTCTCATTTCTTTTCGCTTTTTCTGGTTTTGGTTTTAAAAATAAAATATTGGGTGGCTGCTTTTTCCTTTTTTAAAATATTAAATCGAGTTGAATTTGGAGTTGGAGTCCGGGTCAGTTGGCGCGGGTCCCACTCGCCTAGTCAATCACCGCTTGGGTGCTTTATTCGGCCCGGTTCGGCTCGTGTTTTTTTAGGTGTTTTGGTTTGGTTGGTAGGAACTAGGAAAAGGAAAAATCAAACGAAGGAATTAGGGTTAAGTTTGAGGGTGTTTTGGGAATGAAAGTTCAAACTTGTTAGTTTTTTTTTATTGTGTGATATTGATTAGACTTGAAATTGCATTCAAAATTTCCAAACTGGTCGATGGGAATGGGCCTTCTGAGAAGGTTTGAAATGAAAGAAAAGGAAATGGTGGTTTACTTGAGTGCTGCGAACGTCAATAGACAATAATAATAATAATATTGCATTAAAAACCTATACGATAATGTTGCCCACTATCTCTGCCTCAATCAATGGGATACATATTCTTCTTATCTTCTCAACTCAATTCAGAGATACATTTTTACTATTCCTGTTTGCAAAAAAGGATAAACATTTGCTTTTCACATCTCAACGTTTCTCATGTGCTTCAAAAGTTGTTTACTTCAACATTTCCCCTTTAAATAATTACGAATTCAAAATTAACAACTAATATATCTGATATAAAAAAAAGTTTTGGATATCTTTGTTGATAGATGGTACGGTTTGAAACATATTTTTTAAACCTTAAAATAAGAATAATTTTTATATAAATTTTAAAATAATAAATTTATTTTTATAAATATAATTAATAAAAAAAAACTTTCTACCCATCAAATATAAATATAATTTATTTTAAAATAATAGCTCTCCTCTTTCTTCTTTTTCTCATTTTTTTCTATAGCCATCTATTCACCATCACATACCCATCGTAATAGAAAAATATGTGATTAATATTTTTAAAATAAGTAACACTTGAAATATCAATAAGAATAAGTGATGGTAGCGATGATGGTGATGAAGATGATGGTAGTAGTGACAGTGACGATGATGACAATAGTGGTGATAATGACGATTTTTTAAAAATCAAAATAGAAGTTTCAAATTTTATCGATTAATCTAAAAAAATTTAATAAATATTTCAATTCTTTAAAGTTATATTTACAAAATATTAAAATTATAAATTATAAAAAATAAATACATGTGTCATAGTACGTGTATTTTATAAAAACATTGAAAATCCTTAAATAAAAACGTCACCATAAAATAATGATATTTGATGGTATGTTATAAATTATAACATATTTATTTAATTAAGCTTTCTATTTACATAACGTATTTCGATTCCTTAAATAAGACAAACTTAATGGGACATTCAATTATAACATATAAAAAAATTAATGAATAAATTTCGATTCAAAATATAAGATTTTTTTACATATTAAATGTCTTTTATTTTGTATAACTATAAATCTAGAATAGCATTTTTAATATATAAATTTCGTGGGTTGTAATAAAAAGTTATTTGATTAATAAATTTCGATTAAAATTAAAGTAATTTCTTTTACACATTAAAATATCAATTAATAAAATTGTGTAATTAAAATAAAAATATTAATGTAAAAATTATGTAGAAAGATACATATTAAAATTTATCAATTTGTATAATTAGAGTAAAAATAATTTACACAATAAAATTAATATGCTTAATTTTTATAATTTATATAAAACATTTTCATATTAATTTATGTAATTTTATTGGTTTGTTTGGTTATAATAAATATAATTTATGTATGAAATCATTTTGTATTGAGAAATAAAAATGTTAATATGTAAATTATCTAAAACTTAAATATTAAAATTTATTAGTTTTTTAATTAATTACATACTAAAATAAGTTTTTGTAAATAATTAATTTTTATAGTGTAAGTAATAAATATTTTTCATGCTAGTTTATTTATTATAGTTTATAGTTAAAATAAAATACTAACAAAAAATTTCATATTAAAAAAAAATGCAATGGATCAGATTTCAGTTATTTTTTATTGTGCACCTATTTAAAGATAAAATCTATCGGTTAAAAAAAAATAAACACAAAAAAAAAAAATCCTTTTACAAAATTATTTTAATTTAAAAATTAATTTTTGCCTGAAAATCATTTGTTTATGGCTGATTATTTTTGTTTGTTCAATGTTGTTTGAATTTTATTCCCACCATAAACACTTTTATTACTAAACAATTTTTCCTCACTGGTATTAAAAAAAAAAAAAACATTTTTTCCTCAGTACACAAGCGTAGCGTTAGTAATCTAAAAAAATGTTATGTCATCACCAATAAATCACCTCAAAAGTGATTGTTTAACCATAGACAATTCACTAATTGTGAATTGATGGTGGGATAAAAACGTTTATTTTGAAATAAATAAAAGACTAAATGTCTAAATTTTAAAATAAATGAACCAAAATTGTGGATTGAATACTATAAGAAGATAAAAATATATATAAAAAAAACATTTTCGTTTGAAGTATTTTCTTTTGAGTATTTAACATTGCATTCTTAATGTTCAAACTCACGACTGTTAGTTAAGTACTTAACTTAGAATAATTTCGTGTTAGCTAATTAACGTACTTTTTTTTCTTTTCTTTTGACAGCAGCTAATTAACGTACTTGATAGTTGACAAATTGGTAAGGTTTTTTTATTCTTAGACAAATTGGTAAGTTAAGTTTGTAATTAAAAGTTTATTTCTACTCATTAATTTATAATCATAAATGTTATTAATGATTTGAAAAAAAAAAAAGCAAGGATAGTAAAAGAGTTGAAAGAAGTAAAAAGAGAAGAGTAAGCGAGACATAAATAAATCAATGATTCAAATGAGATTTTTTTTTTTTTGAACAACTTCAATGAGAAAATTAATAGTGAAGGAAGGAGAAAAAAAAATTGGTGCCGTTTATACAAGCTACTTTATCCGCTCTTTATTCTCACTTTTTTTTTTCTCCCATCGATATCTATTTATGGTCGTGGACTTATTGATATTAACAAACTAAAGTATTAATGTTCCTAGTTTTGCCCTTCTAAAGGTCATTGTTAAATGTATTCGATGTTTTGAGAATTTAAATAGTTTGTTAGATTAATTAATGATTATTATGTTTATGTTTGGATCAACATTTTGCGTTTTCTTACAGGTTATAAACTTTTTTTTTTTAAATATAAAAAGTAAAACCAAATCAACCTCTAACCCACCGAAAACTGCATTGGGTTAAGATTTAAAGCTTAATACTCGTTTGCAAATAGAAAGGATATTGCAATTGAATAGTTATTGACCAATTTGGTACTTGGTCCATTCCATGAAAGCTGAGTTTTTAATTTCTTTAAATAATCTTGTATGCCTTGAATATTATCTATGTCTATATATTGGAAAATAATCAACAATTTTAATTTGTTTTTTAAATCCGGGTCTCGGAAACTAAAGAATAATTATACAAAATATTTGAAATTTTTAAATGGTTGACTTTTTTTTTTTCTGAAGTTTAAATGGTTCACTTCTCTTGGTAGTTTTTTTTTTTTTCATATATACAGTACAAGTATAAACTTTTGATAATGTACTTTTTTTGTTTTTTTATTACTTAAAAGAAATATATGTTTATAAAAGATTAATAATCTTAAATATAAAATAATTTTACAAAAATTAATTATCTAATTATAAATAAAAAATTATGATTGACTTATGATATAAAATAATTTTATATCATTCATGCAACACCCTTTTTCTCTTTTTATAAATCATGTCTAATTATATTAATAATGAGATATAATTATAGATATTTTTTTTTTTCATGTTTACATTATTTACATAAATTCTGTCATAGCAAAATGATATAAAAAAAAAAGTACGATAATTAGTTGGTTTGTTTATCTTATTCTTAGTGCTCTTAAAAAATATAAATTAGTTATGACAATATATTTGTTAAAACATCAGCGGTGCACACTTGACATCAGCGGGGGATATATTTATTAAAATATTTTTTAAAAAACATGGAAGCATTTTTATTTCTCGTTTTCTATAAATTATAAGCAAGTACTATAATTTGGTTGATTTGTTTAAATTATTTATCTTTTCAACGTGTTTATTTAAATTGTTTTTTTAAAATAATTATTCTTTTTTATTTATTATAATTTTTTTTATGAAATAATCACTTACTTTATATCACTTTATCTTAATTTTAAGTAAAACTGACGAAATACTTCACAAAAATAATTAAGCTACTCCTAATAATTTAAAATTTTATAGACCCCTCAGTAAAAAAAAAAGTGTATATATTTCATAACTTACTCCTAATGATTTAAAATTTTAACGTTTCTTTTAACATTTAAAAATTAAACTTGTTAGTTTAGGCTTCGAAATGTCTATTGTTATTTTATTTTATTTTCATCACACGGTAAGTGAAATGTTTTTGTGAAGAAACGAAATGTTGTATATTGTGTGGAAAGAAAGTTTAATTTGAAGTCGTTGCAAAGTTGTCTTACAGTATAGATAGATGAGGTTGTCTAGTCAAATAGTTGTTGCTAACTTGCTATTATGGATTGGATCATGTTGTACCTTACAATACTACTGCTTTATTTATTTATAATACGAAAAATAAAGTAGTCATTTAAAACCGGGGCAGGGGGGAACCATTTTGATGGGTTGTTATTGCTGGGTTAGAAAGCGAAACCCCAGTGGGTGTTGGATTAATTTATTGCAACAATAACACGCCACATAACATGATCCTTGTTTTAGACCAGAAAATAAAGAAACTTAATACTAATGTCTTGTTTTTTTCATATAAGAAAAATTGAGGTGAAACAAAAGGTAGTTGGGGTTCCTCAACCACCACGTGAAGTACTACTTGCCTGCCATTCTCATTTCTCAATGCCAGTTGGTGCTCCCAAAATAACACTAGTACTAGTACTATCTAACCCCCATCGTCCCACAGTGACAGTGAGTCAGTGACACTGTGCATTGAACAACTTCATGTATGTTTGGTTTAATATTGTTTTTTTTTTCAAAAAAAAATTGAATAATTATTATAACGTCTAACCTAACACTAAATCAAACATACTACTAATACATGTCACTTTACACGTACTCGATAGTTCCGTTTAATTAGATTTTTAAAAAGAAAAAATAAGTTTTTAAAATAAGTATAAGGGACATAGGGACGTTTGTTTTACGTGTTATTTGTTTATTTTTTGAAATATGAGTATGGAAAAAATCATTTTCCATGTTTGTTATGAAATAATAAAATAATTATCATCGGATACATCATACATTTTTTAAAATATCCGAGATTAATATTTACATGATATATTTATAAGAAAAAATATTATAATAATCCGTAAAACATACATCTCCTAAAAGTAATATTTGGTAGCCATAGGATAAAAAGATATTCAAAGTAAATATATGAAAATGATATAAAATCTTATGGTGATTCTCAAAAGCATAACATAACAGCCGGCTTCTAGAATCCGTGGCCTCTACAAGTCTCGTAGGGTGCGAAGATTTTTTCAGCCGTGTGATTAAAATAAAAGACCGGACAGATGAGGATGTATCAGATGGAGAAAGTACCATATAATTTTTTTTTAAAAGTACAGTTATACACTTATACTTATATAGTTACAACATTAACCATATCGGAGATTTTTTTACTTTTCACTCTACCATCCCTTCTCCTCACCCCTCAAAATCCTAATTCTTTGTTCCAACGTCTCTCTTTAGTCTTTCCTTGAACATTCAATTTCTTCCGACCATTTACATTATAGAGAAAAAATAATTTTTGGGGGTTTGGACTCGAAACTCTTTAAAGTGGTTTGACAGTGGATTTCACTGTGGTTTAGATTTACAGTTCGTGGTGGGGTTTGCGACAGTTTACGGTTCAGTTCGCGGTGTGGGTTTCACGGTGAGGTTTGGTCCGTGCCGATGTTTGCATTTGGAGTTCGTGGTTGGGTTCACGTTGAGGTCCGTACTAATTAATGTGCTTCGCTGTGTGGTTCAGGGATTTCATGGTGGGATGAATTTCACGATGAAATTTTAACATTGCGCATCCTCAGTTCTGACAGAAGAATACGAAGCTTCTTTCACTTTATGTTGTGATCTTTTGGTTTGGTGGTGGCTGTATTTGTTTTTTAATCAATGGAAAGAAAAAAAATTCAAATGCGCATAGCATCCGAAAACATTAACAACGCCTGAAAATTCTTCCGGACAGTAGCATCCATAAAAAAAGTTGCAGCTCCCAACTTTGCAAGATGACCCGCACAAAGGCGATGGCTGTATTTTGATTTTTAAAACTTATAATAGTTGAAAAAAAAGATATGATACATTTTCCATGCGGTGCACCCTCACTCATATAGTCCTTTATTTCAATTGCACGGCTGAAAAAAAATCTCCGTACACACTAGAAGTCATCAACATAACATCTGCGGAGAATAATTTACTTAGCGGGAAAAAACTTATGTTCAATTATTTCTATCTAAAATAATTTTTTTAATGAGCGATTATCACACAGCGCAAAGTTAGTTTGGTCTCAAATTTAATTCAATGGATTATAAGACACCTTAGATATTTGATCCATAAAAAAAAAATGCAAAATTTTATAACAAGTATATCAAATATTAGATTTGTTGTAATTACACAACTATCATCTTTTAAAACAATTAAATAATTCTTGAGGGATGTTAGTGACTTAGTCTTAATCTAATATTTTGAGAGTGTTCTATGTAATATTTTGAAACATATCAAAAATATTAGTATATGAAAAAAATATATGTGTAATTTAATAAAATTTTAGGATGTAGTTGTAATTTATTCTATTAAAAATTATGTTCTATGTGTTGTTTAAAAAAAACATAATAAAGACATTTATTCACATTCGCATTAAAAAAAGGGCTATTTAATGAGTAGTTCACCCTAGCCTTTGGCTAATTAGACAAGTATGTTAATTTATATTTTATTTATGTTAGTGTTAATGTGTATGGAAACAGTTTGTTGGAAGAAATAAATTTATTTCAATAATTTGTAATCTTTGAAAGCTATTAATTGTTGGTTAAAAAAATACTCGTGCATTAGTACACGCACATATAAAAAAAAAAACAAAAAATAACTCAACACCGTATGAATTCTGAATCACTTTGGTTGCTTGTTTATGTACGAAGGCAAACACGCTAAACACGCGTCGTGGTGGAAAAATCATAGCACAGTTATCTCAATCGCTTTCAATCTCGTAATTTTAGGAGCATGAGGTTAAGTATATCCTAACCAATTGCCTAATTGCTTTCTAACTTGTTCACGACTTTGGCTTAGTAAGTATACATTCACATTTACTTCGTTTTCAAGGAAGTGGTATTGACATTTAGCTAACTTTTGACAAAGCATTTCCCTATTGTAACCCTTTTTTGGTGGGTCGTGTTAATGTTTCCCCTGGAAAATTCGTGTCAAAGAAAAACCCTTCAAAGCAATTAATCGTTCTTCTCCTACTTCTCAATTCAAATACATTGCATCATGCTCGAATCTACCCAAATATCTATAATCTCCCAAGAAGGATGGGTCACAGATATATATTATTGAAATTGAAACTTTGAATTTCTCTCCACTTCGTCTAATTAAAGATATAAGTATAAAGAGCTTCTACTGACCATTCCTTCTTAGTTCGGAATAACTGTCCTTCTCAACCGTCTCTGTCCATACTAGCACATGCAATTAGGTTACTTAGACTTGTGCAGTTCCTTTGTTTTTATGTTTCTAATGAATTAAAAAAATAATAATAATAATAATAAAATATATATATATATACGTATATGCCCAAAAAAAATGAGTTTTTGTTTTCCCTTTCTCTTGGCTAGTATTAACGATTGATAAAAAGGTGCTAGCCGGCTAGGTTGGGTTTGCATATTTGGTTGTTACAAGGTGAAAAATATCAGCAGGGGGTGACCAAACATAGATAAATAGCGATTTTGATTTATTAAGAGTTTAATGGAGGATAGAGTTGATCAATTATTTTGGTCAGCCATAGACTTGATAAATTATAGTATGATTTGATTGATTATTACATGTCTATGATTCTGACTAATTTTTACCGTAATTATTATTTTCAATTTACATCAAAGAATTAATAAAAATATGTTATATATCACATAAAAATTAACCAAGATTATGAACACACAGTAATTTAGGATCATATAATATGTTGTTTGTAATGAAGAGCCCTTGTTCTATTGCATGTGGCGCAGTGTGAAGAAATGCAACTAATTAACGTGCCCGGGACACTGTCTACAACTTGCAGCTTTTTCCTAAACAATTCACCGAATGGTGATTAATTACGTTTTTTTTTTTTTTTTTTTTCTGAAGTATAAAAGTAGAACATTAATCAAAACAACTAATCGAGTTCATAGTTACTTAGTTAGAATATGGTCCACAACCCTTTACTTTCCTTTCAATTTGAGCCTTTATAACGGGATGGGTATGCTTTTCTATGTGGTTCACACGAAACTTAATTGTTATAATTATAAATTATAAAAAGAATATTTTTTTATAAATAAATATTAATTATTAATTTTTATTAGTCCAACCCAGACTTCTCTTACTAAAAGCATTGTTAAATTTTTAAGTACTTTAATTTTTACTATTTAATTTCAAGTAACTCAAATAATTTTTTTTTCCAAAATGAGTATTTTTGTTAGCAAACTCTTTAATTCATACATATTTTATTTTTTAGCAACTCATAAATAAAAATTATTTATATAAACAATATTTTTAATTTTGAACAATTCAAAATCTTATATGTCCCACTAAAATAAATAATTATTTATCTTTATGTTAAACATAATTTTTTTTAAACAATCCATTAATCAACTCTCATAAACTTTATCTAAATATATCCTTACCACTATTATTGTAATATGAGAGAACAGTTTGATAAAGTTGGATTCATTATTGATGATCTTTTCGTACAAATATGTTCCTTGCTCCGGAATTATTTTTTACAGAAAAGGGTCCCTTTCTTTTTTTCCCCCAACCCACGGATTCAACAGCAATAATATTCCATTCCATCTTTCTCTCTCTGTCGACGCACCCGTGACTATGTTGTGGGCTTGTGGCGAAGTCCGCATCAAAGCACAAGGAAAATAAGTTTGGAACCTAACAAAGCCCGTGGCCTAACCCAATCAATTCCAACATCCATGTTTATCTATGTATACAAAAAAGGACAAAGCTCCCATAAACACCACCTACTCACCTTGGCTAAATAGGATATACCTTAGCTTTAATTTATGGCCTTACGACATAAGTTGATTTCAACGCTACATGATCGGCATAAGTTTATCTCTACACTTTTTTGTCATAAATTTATCCCTACACCTAATGAGCATAGATTTCCTCATCGTATGAATGTTACGTTACGTCACATGGGGAAATACAGAGCCCAAAGTAAAGCATATTTGGCCGATCAGAGCAGTTGAATTTGTCTTGTTTAATTGGACTTAGCAAGAAGCCAAGAACACACGTGAATGTACTCGTTGGTGCACGATTTTTTTTATCAGTAAAAATGGAAGACAAATCACAAATTTACAGTGACTCATGTCTTAATTTTAAAAGTTTGCCTGATAGTTTTTTACGTGATGCGTATTAAAGAAGGGTCTATAAAAAAAAGTCAATAAATCTATATACATAACTAGATTAACAAGTATAAATTGATTATATAACTGGATTAACAAATATATATATATATATATAAAATTGATTATATAAATAGATGAGCCTATCAGATTTAAAAAGGATTTTAAAAGCCTAAAACCTGATATTCTTAATTAAAAAAGTTTTTTCTTTAGCAAAGAGATTAAATAGTTATATTTGATTAGGTAATACAAACTGTTATAACTCGTTTTAATAGTTGTGGTTGATATTCAAATTTTAATTTCCGACGGTATTCGTTATAAATTCATTTTTGTATTGCTTTTTTTTTTTGCAAAAAAAAAAAAAAAACAAATTCAACTATTAGTCGATGTGAAATGCTTAAGCCTCCGAAACAAAATAAATTCACATATTAGTCATAAAGTATCTAGAACCAATGTGCAACCAAAATCTATTAATGTGGTACGTATTTTAATTTATTGACAAATAAACATACGAGTTTAGCTGGGGATGTCAAAAAAGACAAGTTGTTGGTTTTGCTTTTCCTTTCCTTCTCCCATTAAGCTATTACTATTTACTATTCTGTCGTTTTTCTTTTCTTTTCTTTTCGCCCTCCAAAATTTGAACCTTTAGCACTATTTAATATTTATCATAGGCTTGAAGTTGATGAAGGTTGTTTGCAATATTTAATGGGCAGACTTCCGTCCAATAAGTTGGCTGAAGAAGTCAACAATAGAGTGGTTTGGGTTGATCGACCCAAATATTAAGACTTTCGGTGTTTTATATATTTGATTTCTGGGGTCAATTTTATATATATGTCCTTTATAATATATTGGGCCGATTTTTTATTTTTTATTTCTTAAAAAAAAACATTTTTTTAATAAATAAAGAAATTAAAAAATGACACTAAGACTTATAAAAAAGAGTGTATGAGACATCAGCAACTAAGTAATTTGAAGTTGAAGCTGGATAAGAATTTAATAAAATAAATGGAGAGGAGGATTTGGCTCTTGACTTAGCAAGAATGTCTGTTACATTATTTCCTTGCCTATACTTGAAGTTAATATTCAAAGGTAGTTGTACGTAATCACGAATGGCCGAAATCACACCTGCATGAGGATGAACAGCGTCGAACCCCTCGATGATGAATTTCAAATAAGTGGTGGAATCCGTCTCACAAATAATATTAGAGAAACCTTTTGTGTTGGCAAGTTTAATGCCATGGAAAATAACACACAACTTAGTGGTGATGTTTGAAGTAAAACTACAATTGTCCATATAACTCGTGATCCAATTGACTAAAAAAAAAAAAACAATTTAATCAATTACATTGTTTCATAAAATTTTCATTCATGTTTTTATTTCCGCCCATTGGTTTAGATAATTGAGTAATGACATAACATTCATACGGTGACTTCCCCAACTGGGCAACGCCATGGTTGGTTGGTTGGTTGTCTTCCTTCGATATAGCCCCCAGTTCTGATTTGACTGACTATTGCCAACAATTAAGAATCTGAGAATTTCATCCGAAAATCCCATTCCATACTATACTACTAGTTTTCTTTCACCTTGTGTGCCAGCCAAGACATCAAATTGGGAAATTTCAGCATGTTTAGACTCGAAATGTACTCCACCGTTTATTATATTTGTCATCATATATTAAAAGCCGATATAATCTAAATTAAAAAACAAATCGAGTTACCCAGACCAGGACCCGCATTACTTAATAGAACATGGTTCCGCAAAAAGTTTTTATTTGTCGAACAGGGCAACACAATCAACTCAATTGAAACGGAGAGAGTACTAACTTAAGCGACAAAATATTTATTAAAATTAAATTCAAATTCTATTTGTGTTTTTTTTTTTTTGTTAATATTCACTGGATCTAGATTAAATTGTTGTCCCTTATACAGTAAAAAAAAAAAAAAGGAGAAAAAAAAAGCATTAGTAGTTAGCATTTCATCGATTTTTTTTTTTTACACAATTAAAAAAATGTTTATATATTTGTAGTTCTACAAACTGTCATTTCTTCTTTTCTTGTATTATTTTCTTATTTCATCCTGTCCTTTTCAACCAAGACTGTCCGCTCTTTCGGGTCCTATAAAAAGGGTTTCGATTTTGTAGGAGTAACCATACTGGGTCAGACTTGTTGAGTTGAAAGTTTTTGGGTCTGACAAAGTATTTTTTGGCCCAATAAATGAGGCCCAAAATATTTATGCTCACTTTTAGCTGGTAGATTTCTTTCATGTTTCTATTATTAAACACGTGCGGCGTTAACTATAATTTATAAGTGACCATCATTTTTGTAATTCATTAATAATAATTAATATTACGCGCATTTCATATCATAATATAACTAATCAAGACTAACAATATTTTTTTGGGGGGGGGGGGGGGGGGTTGAATGAATATGGTGACACGTTTTTTTTTATGATTAAATGTGATTTCGTGATTTATTATGCCTTTTGAGTGTATGCGTGTTATAATGGTTTGGGTTTCTTTGAGATTTCATTTATAAGATAGGCCATTTATAAGATAGGCTGCTGCTGAATGGATAAATTGACATCTTATTAGAAAAGTCGAGACGGAAATTTTTAAGTTATTTGTAAACAGATTTTTATGTTTTTATAATTTTTAAATACTCTTATCGACACTATGTTAATTATGTGTGCGGAAACACATGTTTATTCATATTGAGGAAAAACTATTAATTTTTTCATTTTTTTTTCGAACTGAAATTTGATGATTTCCAATGAAAAACCAAAGATTCCATTCCCGTCATTCTTATTAATCATTGTGTACCACTAATCATTGTACTTAGAGAAAAGTTCTATCTTTAAGCCACTTCATTCTTAATTTCTCGAGATGCGCGCCACTCTTATAATGCGGCATTCTCTTCCTTTTTTGTTAGTTCACTTTTATATTTTTTTTAAAATGGTAGAAGTTTATTTGAAATAATTTATAACTTTATATTTTTTTAAAACTTTTTAATCAATTATATTAAAATAATTTTAAGCTTAACTCTCTAACTTAAAAAGGTGACTACTTTTACAGTGTCAATTAAAAATTGACAATATGTCAAAATTAATTATTACAGAGTCCGTTGAAACTATAGGTCGAGCAATTAAATAGTGTTGTTTGAAAAAATAAGAAGATTATTTAAGTAGTTTTATATAAAATAAATATAGACAGTATTTATCTATTTGATGGTCAAACAACAGCCTAATAAGCTCAATAACAATCGCTATGAAGACGGTTGTGGTTTGGAGCTGTGGGGAATTTACACTAAAGTCCAAACTCTGTCTTGGATATATGGTTGTTACATGTAGTACTTGAATTCCTTCACATGAGAAGACTCGTTGGAATGTATTGTTTCCTATGCATGCATTGTCATCAATCCTATTCTTCTCGTGCTTTAGACGTTGGCATCCACATTCTATTCTGGATTTATATATAATCCTCTCATCTCATGACTATGCTCTTGACTTCTGTTTAATTTGGATCTCTATTGTCTTTTCATTTTAGAATTCTCTAAATTAGTGACTCGGTCGTTGGCTTTCCACTGCGTGAAAGGCCACATTAATTAATAACACTATATATATATATGCTCGTATAATGTTCTCTTTATTTAGTGATATATACTTGCAAAGCTAGCACTTGCTTTTTTAGCTTTCTTTCTAGGTGCATGTTTGAAATGGAACCTCAACACTAATCAGCCACCGATTAATTTGGTTAGGAATCCCATTCTATTCCATTTAATTCTTTTATAAATGAACTCGACCGAATGAATTCTATTATACATTGATAAGTTTTTGTATTCTAGTATATGTTACGTGATTTGACTTTTGATAATGGTTGGTTGAAAGTTTTTAAAAAATGATTAGCTTATGATGTGTGTGTATATATATAATTTCGAACAACGAATAAAATAATTCGAATATATTTAAAAAAAAAAATTAATTAAATTTGCTTTCACCGTTTCTCCTGCACGAGTGTATCAGCTACTTATAAATCCATTAAAGATAAAGTTTGGATCTATTACATCACTTCTCAATGCCTCTTTCATGTTTGCATTCATATTTTTAATCATACCCACATAGTCTATATACATAACTTATTATTGTAAAAAATATATACAAAAAAATTATTTTTTTAGAAAATATATATATAAAAAGAATAAATAATTTATTTCAGTGGGGCTTCCATGTCCCGGCTAATTAGTAATTAATGACTGTTCCTTAGATTCTTTTTGTTGTTGCTTTTGAGTTTCAGCCCGTCGTTGTTCAACACTAAAAAAAAGAAAGTTTTTTTTTTGTTAACAGCAAGAAAAATTTCATCCTCCAGCAAAAAAAAACAAGAAAGATTTCATTAGACCGGAATTACAAAAATCACTTCAAAATTTAAACAATAAATAAACTAATATAACTATATATATTTGAAGTAAAATGAATTATATTACCTTTCACCATCGTGTATCTGTGTATCTGGCTATCTGCTACTAGATAGACAAAAAGATCTACCACATTACTTCCCAGTTCCCAATGCTTCTGTCTCGCATGCATACGAGGAAAATATCATTCCTTATTTTCTGCTAGCTAGTTCTTTTATGTAAAGGATACCTCAGCATCAGCTGTCTATTAAGCATGATAAATAAATATGAATTTGTAGGTAAGTATTTATTGGATTCTAACTTCTAACTTGACTTTTGATGTAAAATGTGTTTTGATTGATTTTACTTCAATTCAAATTTTACCTTATTTATAAAATCTAGTCAGAGAATTTTCAGGAAAAAGCACTACACCTGCAACCTACTTGTAAAATTAATTAATTAAAACACTTTAATTTTTTTTTTTTTTATAAGAGATGAAAAAAATGGATGGATTGATTTGACCAAACCCAATTCATTGGACCAAACTGTTAAAAGTGGATTGGTCCAAGTCCGACCCACATTCTCACGAGTTTAATTTCTTAGGTTTAATTAGATTTTATATTAGATCTCGGACTTTCAAATCAAAATAAATTATTTTTAAAATTAAAAATAAATAATAATAATAAAAAATTTTGTGAAAAAATAATAATTCAAAAAATAAATTTATAATCTAGAGAATAAAATTACTATTCAAAAAGTTTTTGACACAATTTTTTTCTAAAATATATTAAATGATCAACATTTTTTTTATCAAATTTTTTAATTGTATAATACGTTAAAAAATTATATATAATAATAATAATTAAAAAAAAAGTATTCTAACATTATATATCAAATGATTTATATAAAACTTTCATATATATTATTATAAAACATTCTAATAGATTTTTTTATGTATTTTTTCTAAAGTAACTTAACTATATATATAATTGCTACGTGTAATATAAAATATTATATATATATATATATATATATATATATATATATATTATAAAACAAAAAAAAAAGCATTTTAACATGAATACAATATTTTTACATTCAAACTTTTATAACAAATTCATCAACAATGTAATGCAATTATCAATTATGTAATTTTTTTTTATTGAATCATTAATATAATACTATGTTATATGTTATATATTTAGTTTTTAATATTAATTATCGGATCAGTTTGAGGTTCATCGAACCAGTCGAGCTGGGCCTAATTCATCCACTGGACCAAATGATTTAGGCCAAAAAAGATTTACTTCTATTTGAACTTCATTTTTGTTAAGAATAATTCAGAAATGTAATTAGAGGTTAATAAGTAGTTTACTGTTATTAGTAAACTAGATGTGGTGAATTGGTTGAGTACATATAAATAGGTACTCATATTATAATTGTTGGAGTTGTTGAATAAACAGAAAAAAGGATTTTTCCATAAAGTTTCCAAGACTCTTTTTTTTTTTTTGTGCTCTCTTTAATTGCTAGTGTTGTGTGAGTGTGTTGTTTTCATCTTTCTCTCTTCCCTGCTCTAACATAGTGGTATCCAGAGCCACTGGTTCAACTCCGCTGCGACAATCACCGAAAGCATGAAGCAATCGACAACAACCTTCCCCGGAAACCTACCAATTCTGGACGAAAAGAATTGGGATAAAGGCGATCTTGGGGAGTCAAGATGTAAGCGATATCGTTGAAGAAGGGTTGTCGGCACTTCCCGATGGATCTATGAAGGAGCAGAAGGCGGCACACAAGGAAAACAAAAAGAAAGACTGCAAGGCGATGCTGTTGTTCCATCAGTGCGTCGATGAAGCACACTTCCAGCAAATCTCAGCGGTTGCCAGTTCGCGAGAGGCGTGGAAGATTCTTGAGACGTGTAACGAAGGAGCGGAATAGCTGAAGAATGTGAAATTGCAAACCCTTCGTCGTCAATATGAACTGATGCAGATGGAGGTAAATGAGAGAATTGTTGTCTACCTTAATCGGATCATAAGTCACACAAATGTGATGAAGGTTTGTGGAGAAATGATCACTGATCAATCAATTGTAGAGAAAATCTTGAGAACCCTTACCCCAAATTTCGACCACATTGTCATGGCGATTGAAGAATCTAAGAAGTTAGAAACCTTGAAGGTTGAGGTCAAGGAGTTGCAAGGCTCACTCGAGGCACATGAGCAAAGACTCATGGAAAGATCAACGGCAAGGTCTGGTGACCAGGTTCTACAAGCTACGGTCTCCAAGAGAAGCAGCTATGGAGGAAGATCCGGATTCAGGAATCGAGGAAGGGGAAAAGACCAGAGAGGTGGTAGTGGCTTCAGAAATTTCCAAAATTTCTCTCAAGACCAAGAAAGAAATTATCAGGATCGACCAGAAAGTTCAAATAAAAGGGGAACTTCCAGTAAATGGCGTGGAGGAAGGAAAATGGTTGACAGAAAGAATCTCAAATGTTTCAATTGCAACAAGATTGGGCATTTCTCCATAGAATGCACAGCACCCCCAACTTAGAATGACAATCGTGGGAAGCATCATGAGGAAACACACTTAGCTAAGGAAGGTATTGAGGAAAATTCAGAGGATAAACCTCTGATGCTCATGATGGTCACAAACTATAATTCTAGAGATGATGAGAGGTGGTATATTGACTCTGGAAGCTCGAGCCACATGATTGGTCGCAGGAACTGGTTTGTGAATCTTGATGAAACCAAGAAGAGCACTGTGAGGTTTGCTGACAACAGGGTGATTCAAGCAGAGGGAATTGGTGAAGTTCTGGTCAGACGAGATGATGGAAGCAATGTTATACTATCAGAATGTCTCTATGTGCCCAACATGAAGAGCAACCTCATCAGCTTAGGTCAATTGGTGGAGAAGAAATTCCACATTGATATACACAATGGATACCTTGCAATTTTTGAGCCAGTGATTGAGAAATTGGTGATAAGAACAAGAATGGCACCTAACAGAACCTTCCAAGTAAGCCTCAGAACTCTAGAATCTTAGTGTATGACTGCTGAAATCTTAGCTGAAGATACTTGGCTATGGCATTTGAGGTTAGGGCATTTAAATTTCAGAGATTTGAGTATGCTTAGAAATAAGGAAATGGTTCTAGGGTTACCTGCAATTTAGATTCCTAGTAAAGTTTGTGACAGTTGCTTAATCAGCAAGCAACCTAGAAACTCTTTCAGTAATCTCACACCGTCTAGAGCTAATGACTTACTCCATATTGTATATTTTGATGTATGTGGCCCCTTTGATGCTTCATCACTAGGAGGGAGTAAATACTTTGTGACATTCATTGATGATCTAAGTAGAAAGATATGGATCTATTCAATACAACTCAAAAGTGAGGTATTTTCAGTGTTCAAAAACTTCAAAGCACTGGTAGAAAAACAATTTAGTAAATGCATCAAGATATTCATAACTGATGGGGGTGGAGAGTTTACCTCAAGAGAGTTTGAGGGTTTTTGCAAGGATTAAGATATTGTGTATGAGGTCACTGCCCTTTATACACCACAACACAATGGAATTGCAGAAAGAAGGAACAAAACTATTTTAAACATGATAAGAAGCATGCTTAGAAGTAAGAAGTTACCATAGTTTTTGGGCTGAAGCAGCTACAACTGTAATGTATGTTTTAAATAGGTGCCCTACAAAGAAGCTTGATGGCAAGGTACCTGAGGAAGCATGGTCTGGTGTGAAACCCTCTGTGAGGCACTTTAGGATCTTTGGATCCTTGTGTTATAGACACATACCAGATCAGAAAAGAAGAAACTGGATGACAAAAGTGAAGTTATGATATTTGTAGGGTATAATCCTATTGGATCTTACAAACTATATAATCCTAAGAAGAGTGAAGTAGTCTTTAGCAGAGATGTCTACTTTGATGAGACACAAGCATGGAACTGGGAAAAATCTCAAGAAAAGCTTACCTCTGTCAGTAGTTTACAGTTTGACTAGGAAGATGAAAACACAACTGAGAATATTGGTGATATAATAACTGGGTACTGAGGAACTTCAGATTGACAATGCTAGGCCTCAAAGACAAAGGAATTTACTAGCTAGACTCAGAGATTTTGAAGTATATCCAGATAATGCAATCTTAGAGAATGGAGATTTGGTTCAACACATGGTATTATTGGCTGATACAGAACCAGTGAGCTTTGAAGAAGCTATCACAAGCAGTGTTTGGAGGGATGCTATGTTAGAAGAAATCAAGTCAATAGAGAAAAATAATACCTGGGAGTTGGTGTCACTCCCAGCAGAGAAAACTCCAATAGTTGTCAAATGGATCTTCAAAACAAAATTGAAGCCTGATGGTACTGTAGCTAAGCATAAGGCCAGACTTGTTGCTAAAGGCTTCATGTAGAAGGAGGGACTTGATTACTCAGAGGTCTTTGCCCCATGGCTAGACTTGAAACAGTCAGATTATTAGTTGCCTTAGCTAGTTGGAAAGGATGGATATTGTGGCAACTTGATGTAAAATCAACATTCCTTAATGGCCCTTTAGAAGAAGAAGTTCTTGTTTCACAACCCCTTGGCTTCATAAATAAAGGGAGTGAGGATAAGGTACTAAGACTGAAGAAAGCTTTATATGGCTTAAAACAGGCTCCTAGGGCTTGGAATAGGAGGATTGATTCCTTCTTAGCCAAGACAGGATTTCATAAATGCAGTGTTGAGCATGGAATGTATGTAAAGCAGTTGAGTCGGAAAGCTGGGAATCTCTACATTTGTCTATATGTTGATGACCTACTCATCACAGGGAGTAGTACATCAAGAATTGAAGCGTTGAAGGAGAGACTTAAGGGAGAGTTTGAGATGATTGACCTTGGTGTCTTGTCATATTTCCTAGGCTTAGAATTTCAAGAAGCATGATCTTGGTTTGTTTATGCATCAGAGGAAGTACTTGTTGGAAGTACTAAAGAAGTTCAAGATGCTGGATTGTAACTCCTCTGAAACACCAGCTGAAACGAATTGCAAATTGGATAAATGTGAAGCTGAGCCTATAGTGGATTGTACCTTGTACAGGCAAATTGTTGGGAGTCTCAGATTCATTTGCCATTCCAAACCAGAAATCACTTTTAGCGTGGGAGTTATCAGTAGGTTCATGAGTGATCCAAAGCACTCACATATGATTGTAGCTAAAAGGATACTAAGATACTTGAGAGGCACACTAGACTTTGGTGTTCTATTTCCACATTAGAAAGAGAAGGTTGAGCCACAACTTGTGGCTTATTCAGACTCGGACGGTGTAGAGATGTTCTTGACAGGAAAAGCACTATGGGACATGTCTTTTTGTTTGGTAGAGCTCCTATCTCCTAGTGCTCTAAGAAGCAAAGTGTTGTTGCACTCTCTACGTGTGAAGTAGAGTATATAGCTGCTTGTTCAGCAGCCTGTCAAGCTCATTGGCTGTTCTTATTACTGGAAGAATTGAGAGTAGTTATTACTAATGCTGTAAAATTACTGGTTGATAGCAAGTCAGCAATTGATCTTGCTAGGAATCCAGTCTCTCATGGTTGTTCTAAACACATTGAAACTAAGTTTCATTTCCTAAGGGATCAGGTAGCTAAAGGGAAAATCAAACTGGTTCACTGCAAGACAGAGAAGTTCAGCTGGTAGATATCTTCACAAAAGCTTTGAAGATAGACAAATTCAAGGAGCTGAGAATGATGATGAATGTTCTAAAGCTTTAGGATTTATTAGTAATTCTAGTTTTGATGTTTTGTTTGTTGTTGTAGTATTACATTTTGAATCATGGGGGATGTTAGGAATAATCCAGAAATGTAATTAGAAGTTAATAAGTAGTTTACTGTTATTAGTAAACTAGATGTGGTGAATTGGTTGAGTACATATAAATAGGTACTCATATTATAATTGTTGGAGTTGTTGAATAAATAGAAAAAAGGATTTCCTCATAAAGTTTCCAAGACTCTCTTATTTTCTTTTGTGCTCTCTTTAAGTGCTAGTATCGTGTGAGTGTGTTGTTTTCACCTTTCTCTCTTCCCTGCTAAACAATTTTTTGAAGTCCAACCTAATTTTATTTGTGGGTTTATCAAGCCTGTCTCACTTTGTCACCTCTTATATTTACATCTTTTATATTACTAAATAACAACATTTTAAACTAAAATATTTAATAGTAGTAGTATATTACAGTAACACATTTAATTATAATGCATAACACAGTAAAAGAAAACATTAAATATTTATATAAAGCGAGCATTAAACTGGTTTGTTATTGCAAGACCACACTTATCATTCAATTATTATTCCACTTATGATCTTCCACAAAGGAAATTAAATTACCGTGATCACTGCTAGAGGAAGATACTGTATGCTTTTAAAACAAGAATAGTGCAATTATAATCGAAGTAAAACCGAAGGAGTTGTGTCAGACTCTCCAGATAGAGATTTATGGGACATATAATATAATAATATAAGAAAAAGAAAATCCCAATGTTAAATAGAAAATGATCAAGTAGGGGTTTGGGGAGTGACATTTAGATCCAAAGTAAAGTTTTGTTGGACGTGAGTCTCATTCTCATTCCGCGTTGCCTCCTTCTTCACTTCCTGCATGATATCTTTCTCCAACGCTGCCACGTCATCGCCGTAGCCCTTGAAGTACTTGACCGCCGTGTTGATTCGGCGGAGAATGGCGTAGAACTCCTCCACCTCCTCATCTGTCACCGCTTCTTCACGCGCCTTCTTCTGCTGACTCTCTGAAACGGCGTCGTCGTCTTCGCCTTGCAGCTTCCTCTTGTCGTCTTTGGCGTCAGACTCAGACATGTCTCGTTATGTTCTTTGCTTGCGATTCGTGCTCTGCTGTTTTAAAGAATGCGCAGGCACTGTGATATCATACTTCGCTGTCAATGATGCCTTTCTCTCACCCAATACATGGGAGACACGTGTCTTTTTGCTTATGCTTTTTGTTGGTTGGCTCAGAATTTATCATATTTTTAAATTCGTATTTTTTTTTCTCAAAATAAATAATTAACAAAGTTTTAATAATTTGTTTTTTACTATTTGAGTAAGAAGTCTCATTTCTTATATTTTTTCACTGATGGTGAAATCTTCAACCGTTTTATGTTCCTGCGTTTCTCTAAGCCGCGATGACAAACTCAAAAGCTAGATGATGTTTATGGGAAGGAGTCAAATCAAAACTCTTACGAAGGAGCACAGTTGTGGCATGGTATTAAAAAACAAGCTACTCTGATCTTTATTAATAGGTAGATAGTGAATTCGTGGTATTACGATTTTTTTTTATTACGTTGATCTTTTATAATTTGTATCAGTAGTCATCCGTGTAATGTTGTAAGACTATAAATAATTAGATTTGTTATTTAAATTTTTTAATTTATTGACAAATTAGTAAGTAAATAAAGTTAATTAATGTGGTTATAGTTAGTCACTGTTAATATAGTCTTTTGAATCAAAATAAAATCATTTTCACTATCAATATAGTTAATATAACCGAGTCAAAATAAATAATTTTTTAAAATTAATGATAAATTAATTATTATTTTAATAATAAATTAATCTTATGAATTAATAATTTAAATGATTTTTGTGTGAATAATTATACTCGAGATATTACATAAATACAAATATTAAATATAATGGAAAAAAATAGTATGTCACGTTTTTACAAATTTATTTGAAACAAAAAAATAATTTTATATTTTCAGTAACTAAATTAAGTATTTACCTTTCTTTATTTGAGTTGAGACCATTAAAATGTATATTTGTTTCAAAAATAATTATATGCATTTCTTTGTAAATTAAGAATAACTTTCAAGAAAATAAAGATTTTTATACATTTGAGAGTCACCAATTAAAGTTTAGAAACATAAATACTTGCCGATTTCCATCACCATTTTAACCGTAAACGTCAATTCTTGCCGATTCCTTGTTCTCTCACCTAAAACTATGTTAACACCGGAATTTTAATGACATTGTCAGCTGTCAAATGAAAATTCTGTTTAAGAGAATCCACTTCTGTTATTTCTAATCTTGATGGTCAACTTGAAAAAAGAAATTATTCATACCCTTTTCCTTTTATTTGTTCAAGAAAATTCAACGTAATTTACTGCTTTCTTCCACGTGGATATCTGTGCTTAATCTTTAACAATACGAATCTTTTGAATTTGTCAGTATATATGAACCTTTGGTTTTTATAGTTATAATTCTGTGGGCTATGTACGTAACTTGTCATTTCAAGATTAGATTAGAAGATAAACGTTGTTTACTCGATCTTTTGCAAGATATTTTCTTTATAATTCGCTTTTGTTACAGTTTGATTTTTTTATTTTTTATTTTTATTTCACGAATAACGATCGACCAAAGAAAATAAGAGGTTCTTCTACAAGCCAGCAAGATATATATGGATGACAAAATGAGACTGAAAAATCTTATCATCAGCACTTTCTAGCTAGTGCTTCCAAATCTTTATTCATAAATATCGAGTTTATATCTATCTATCTTAGTTGTTGCTGTCAGTGAAAAAATAGTGTGAACACTGAACACTGTCTTGGCCGGAATTACTTTATAAACCAGAATAAAATTAGAACGTACTACTTTCGTTATGGCCACGACATATATGTTGAATTAATGATTGAAGCTACTCCTAATTAATTGGTTGGACCAATTAACCTTGTGTTAAAGGACCATTTCTGATTTCCAAAGGCATGTGTTGCATTCCCCTTTAACATATACAGTGATTTGTAGTATTTTACATGATCAATTATCAATATATAAATTTATTTCCTAAAAAATATATAATACTACAAGAGAAGAATTAACGTTAACGATGCATTATTTATAAAACAAGAATCATACAAAACAAACACATTAATATTAGATCGACGACGAGAGTGCTTTTGGAAAAGAATGCAGTAGAAAATAAAATATAAAACAAATTAACACACTGATAGATAGACGAGAGGACGAGACCGAAAAACCTTAATTATCACCGGCAAAGTGTACGTTACTGATCATATCCAAATCAATATTCCTCGGTCCTAAGTGAACCACGTTTATATTAGTTGTTGCCGTGAATCCAAAAAGATGTGTGAACAAAAATGTATAGGAAACAGTAACAATATTTCATTGTCACTGTGATAGATAAATTAAGTTTTACTACAAATAATAATCAGTGCTCCAAAAAGAAAACTAAGGAACAATAATACATTACCGGCGCATGACCATGCTTTACTAATACTGTCCTATTGTTAAACCTCATACGTACCATTAAGTGGAGAATTTCAGGACCATGGTTACTCTAATTGCTTTAGTGGACTACGATCACTTCTATTCTATACATCTGCATGCTGTGCTGTGCCCTTCATCTTTTTAGCTAGATTTTGATTCTCATGCTTTAGGTACCAGCACAGTTTAATTTGTATGCATTGTCGATAAATATTTTTATTACCATAAATTGATTTTTATATTAAGTACAATTTTAAAAATACTCCAGAGAGCGACTTGTATTAATTAGATTTAGATATTGCTTGTCCAGAGAGCGAGTCTTCTGTAATTATGTTTGAGGCGTCTATGATTCATACGTGGGTTTTGAAAGAGAGAGAGCCAAACAACTCATATCATTCATTAACTGTAGCGTGACTTGCAAACTTCATTTTTGAAAATTGAATATTCATTATTTGGTTAATAGTTACAAGTTTTCTCGGAATAATTGTGGCTCATTATTAGCATAAACAATTCATGAGGATAAAATGTTTCATCATCGGATGCATAGGTGGGAAAACGCTGATTTTTACGATGACCATTTTAATTTGAAACGTACTGATAACAGCATCAACTTGCGTAAACGAAAATAAAGAAGAAACGCGCGTGATGCTTTATGATTCCAAGGGTCATCGATGTTATATAAAATATGATTTTTATTTTAGGAAATACTACTATAAAATATGGATATAAATTACAATTTCAGAAATTCAGTAGCATTTTCTGTCTCACCGTTTAATGAGAAGCAACTCCAACGACGGGTTGACACTCTAAAATCACTGCTCATGCATTCTTTATGTACAATATAGTTAACCTACCTACACTTTCAGCAGAAAATAACTTATAATGCATTCTCCACGCTTTAGTTGCCACATTCTTTTTTTATTTACCCTTTGTATCCACCCTTTCTTTCAAAAGCTAATCACTGTCACTTCTTATATTGGAACATTTTTTTTATACAAAAGAAACATAAAAACTTTTAACAAAGAAAAAACTAATTTTCTAAGAATAAAAAAACAGAAAAATGAAAACTCCAAAGTGAATCAACAGCCATTCACATTGAATGAAACAAGTTTTATATCAAAATGGACAGTTTTTACTGACGACGCATTAGGATCTTCTCATGAGCGGTTACAGTAAAAGACAGAAAAACACAAATAAGTTGAGTGTGAGCAATATCTAGGTTCTAGGACTAGCCACTAGGAGCATGTAATTAGAAAGTAAACAAAAAAGCTTTCAAGATATCCACCCACTTCAGCTTCTTGGGACCCAACCACCTAGATTCTTTTATCTATGCGGATCACACATCACAGTGCCATTGATGCCCAAGTAGTATATTATTACCATGACTTTATACTAAAGCTAAAATGAGTAACGCAAAGTGGACCACAATCACCGCATCCACGGAGATGTGTGGGGACCCATGGATGATGGCCCACGGTTGCATATTGGCTCAAACCAAACATAGTCACGCGTAATGGATCCCATGAAGACAAACATCACACAACAAACTAGTTGGTTATATAGTATAAATTAATGTTATGTTATGTACTTATGTTATCCATCCAAAGAGCAGTTCACGGAACTTCCATACTCTAGAGTAGAGTCAGCTATGGTTTCTTCTCCTCGTTGCTTAGGTGCTGCTCTCTGTCTCTCTTACCTCCTTCTAAGTTATGTAGCTGCTGAAGAAGCCAGCTCTTCTAACAAAATTGGCCATGGCTACCGTCTAATATCCATTAAAGATGCCCCTGATGGTGCTCTTGTAGGCCTCCTTCAAGTTAAGCACAACAACAATATCTACGGCTCTGACATTCCCCTTTTACGCTTCTATGTCAAGTAACTCATACTTCATTTCTATCGTTATGCATTCACATTTTCTCCATGAAAACACTGACTAGTTAGTCCCACATTTATTGACTAGGCTTCTTCATTGTGCAGGCACGAGACTGAGAACCGTTTGAGGGTGCACATCACTGACGCAAAGAAACAAAGGTGGGAGGTCCCTTACACTCTTTTGCCAAGGGAGCAACCACCGCCTCTGAAGCAAAACACTGTGTGGTCGAGGAAGAACAACCTAGTACCAGACTTAGAGTACTCTGCCTCTGCCTCTGACCTTGTCTTCAGCTACACTTCAGACCCGTTTAGTTTTGCAGTGAAAAGGAAGTCAAATGGGGATACCCTTTTTGACTCAAATTCTAATGAGTTTAACTCATTGGTCTTCAAGGACCAGTACTTGGAAATTTCTACCAAATTGCCCAAAGATGCTTCTTTGTATGGTTTGGGAGAGAACACGCAGCCACACGGGATTAAGCTGTACCCAGGTGACCCTTACACTTTGTACACCACTGATGTATCAGCCATTAGCCTCAACACTGATTTATACGGGGCACACCCTGTGTACATGGATCTCAGAAATGAAGGTGGTGGCAAGCCTTATGCACATGGGGTTCTGTTGCTGAATAGCAATGGAATGGAAGTGTTCTACAGAGGAACGTCTCTGACTTACAAGATTATTGGAGGGGTGCTCGATTTTTACTTCTTTGCTGGACCCACGCCTCTCAATGTTGTGGATCAGTACACTTCCTTGATTGGCAGACCTGCTCCAATGCCATATTGGGCTTTCGGTATGCTTCACTTTTCACTCTCTCTTATCATTGTTTTGCTATTGCATTAGTCATTTGGGTTGGGTGCCACAGAACATTAAAAGAGGAATTATTAATTGAGAAAAGTGGGTCTTGCTATGTGTTATGTGTAAGACAATAATACTTATTTGATAAATACTAATTCTTGCCTTGGATAAAGGGGGAAAAAACAGTGTTTTCAACTCTCTGCTTGTAAATTCAACGAATTTCTTGGTGTGAATATAATGCATTTTAGAATGCAATGGGCCATGGTTTTCCAATTAGAAGTTTTAAAATTATTTTAATTTCTGAATCTATTTGTATACTGGGAATGTTTTTTGGCCTTATTTTAATTTTAATTATTACTTTTGATTTTTTTTTTTACGGAAAATATTCTAGTCAGTTGTTTCCATTTTATTTGCTTTTCCACATTACTTGACAATTAATTATATGAGTGGGTAGCATGCTTTGCTTCCAGATCTAGCTTAAAACTATCATTTGTATGAAGATAGTTTGTTTGTAAAAAGGTAGTTGACCAACATGCTAACTTATTTTATTTGGTATTATAGGATTTCACCAATGCAGATGGGGCTATCACAACCTATCTGTAGTAGAAGATGTTGTGGAGAATTACAAGAAGGCTAAAATCCCACTCGATGTGATCTGGAATGATGATGATCACATGGATGGCCACAAGGACTTCACACTGAATCCAATTAACTACCCTCATTCCAAGCTTTTAGAATTCCTTGACAGAATACATAGCATTGGCATGAAATACATTGTAATCATTGATCCAGGAATTGCTGTTAACTCCAGTTATGGTGTATATCAAAGGGGTATGGCTGATGATGTTTTCATCAAGTATGAAGGTGAGCCCTTCTTGGCTCAAGTCTGGCCAGGAGCAGTTTATTTTCCTGATTTTCTCAATCCAAAAACAGTTTCTTGGTGGGTTGATGAGGTCCGTCGCTTCCATCAACTAGTCCCTGTTGATGGCTTATGGATTGACATGAATGAGGCTTCGAATTTCTGCTCTGGAAAGTGCACAATTCCTAAGGGTAAGGTGTGCCCAAATGGAACAGGACCTGGGTGGCTATGTTGCTTAGATTGCAAAAACATCACAAGCACACGCTGGGATGATCCTCCCTACAAGATTAACGCTTCAGGAGTAGAGGCTCCTATAGGATTCAAAACCATAGCCACTAGTGCAGTTCACTATAATGGTGTTTTGGAGTATGATGCTCACAGCATTTATGGCTTCTCTCAAGCAATTGCAACTCACAAGGCCCTTCAAGGGCTTCAGGGAAAAAGGCCTTTCATTTTGTCTCGCTCCACTTATGTGGGTTCAGGCAAATATGCTGCACATTGGACTGGTGACAATAAGGGCACATGGGAGGATTTAAGGTACTCAATATCCACAATGCTCAATTTTGGAATATTTGGGGTCCCAATGGTTGGTTCAGACATATGTGGTTTCTATCCAGCACCAACTGAAGAGCTTTGCAATAGGTGGATTGAAGTTGGTGCCTTTTACCCTTTCTCAAGGGACCATGCAAACTTCTACTCCCCTAGACAAGAACTTTACCAATGGGAATCAGTAGCTGAGTCTGCTAGAAATGCTTTAGGTATGAGGTATAAGCTCCTCCCATATCTTTACACCTTGAACTATGAGGCTCACGTTAGTGGAGCACCAATTGCAAGGCCTCTTTTCTTCTCATTTCCAACTTACACTGAATGTTATGGCCTCAGCACTCAGTTCTTACTAGGGAGCGGTCTAATGATCTCTCCTGTGCTTGACCAAGGGAAAACACAAGTCACAGCACTCTTCCCGCCTGGAACATGGTACAGTTTGTTTGATTTAACACAGATCATTGTGTCAAAAGATGGAAACTATGTCACCCTTGATGCACCTTTGCATGTGGTGAATGTGCATTTGTATCAGAATAGCATTCTTCCAATGCAACAGGGTGGAATGGTATCTAAGGATGCTAGAATGACACCCTTCAGCCTCGTTGTGACCTTCCCCGCTGGTGCAACTGAAGGAGAAGCCAAAGGGAACCTATTCCTTGATGATGATGAACTGCCAGAAATTAAGATTGGGAATGGCTACTCAACCTACATTGATTTCCATGCAAGTGTCAAAGAAGGAACAGTGAGAATTTGGTCACAAGTCCAAGAGGGCAAGTTTGCTTTAGATAAAGGTTGGGTTATTGACAACATAAATGTGTTGGGATTAAACGGAAATGGAGCACTACCTAAAATTGAGATTGATGGAGAACCACCGAGGAGTGTCTCAAATGTGCAAGTTAGCATAACTCAACATGAGTACTTTTTTGGGCAGGGAGATGGAGATAAGATACTGATGGTAGGGTTGAAGGGCTTGAATATCCCTCTAGGTACAAATTTTGCTGTCACCTGGAAGATGGGATCCTAAGTTGAGATATTGTCACTCCTTATTTGAGGAAAGATAATTAAATATGAAAAATTGTTCCCAGTTTATGACAGGATTTTCTTTTTGACACTTCAACGAGATTGATCGCTTATTCTACATTGCAAAACTGTTTCTTGGCCGGTGGTGGCTCTTTCGATTGTTGGAGTAGTTTTATACAAACTATTACTTTTTATATCATGTTTGTACTTTCTGCCTTTTCATAAAATTGATGTCTTACTAAGTTGATCTTAACATTATTTTAATGATCTTGATCTTTTGAAATGCTTTCTTCATTTAAAACTTTTTTTTTACTGCAATTCTTCATTTGAAACATGAATATCAGGAAGCATTTTTTATATTGGCAAATGGATTTAATTATAGAGGGTACAAGGGTACAAAACATGCATTCGTTTGCAAATATTAAAATCGTCATTTATACACGAGATTCAGCATAGACCTAGTCTAATCGAGCATGGCCTACGCTGGATTAAGGATACAAGATCGGGAATTTTGGATTTTGGTTAGAGTTTGGCATTACTCTGTTCTACATTTGTTGTTTAATAGAACAAAGTTGAAAACTAATTTGGGCTTTTGGTCGATTATTAGGTGAACAAACTTCTACTTAAAAAGAGAAATGACCAGTGTTATAGCCGACAGAGGCGTCACTCTCGTTAATTGTTTCTTGACCCGATTCGGCGTTATTGGTTGAAGTTGAACTGGTGTGTTTTTATTTTTGTTTGACATTTTATCTGATTGGCGTATCCATGTTTCTTCAAATGTTGCTAATTAAATCAAATCTGTCTAGTACCCGGTCATAATTAATGCAAACCAAATTTTTAAATAATACTATTTTCTTAAGAAATTAGACTGTAGTTGAGTTATGTTAGTGGAATTTGGAAAGGATATTTTTATTTATTAATTAAAGTTTAGAGTTTGATGTTCAGCTTACATATAGAATCGCAACTAAAGTTTTCATTTTACTCAAATTGGGCCAACCCAGAAGAAGAAGAAGAAGAAAAAAAAAATAGTAGTTTGGTAGTCAAGTGTATAGAGTGTAGACACTAGACAGTAGAGTATAGTGTAGAGAGAGACAAATTACATACTAGTACACGATGGAAGCAAACAAGCGTGACATGTGACTATTAAAAAATTGAAAGCCACGTCACAAACACAGTAGTATAGTCGGGGCAGCAGCACTTTCCTGCGAAGGACACTTGTCCCATCACTGACCACGTGTCGCACGTTTTTCGGACATTTTGGCGCCAAAGATGGCTGTGGGTTCCACGTCGGCGCTATTAGTGGGAAATCGAAGCAACCACCTCACTATTCACTTCCGTAACCCACATGCATTCTCCACTCATCTCATCTCATCTCATCTCAACTCAACTATTCTTTTTTTTTTCGCCTTTTTCTCCCACCCCACACTCTATTATAGTATGGTCAAACACCATCATCATCATCATTTACAATTCACATGCATATGCATATGCATGCATACCACGCATATTCATTCATCATATATGTGCATATAATACTATATACTATATAGTTTATAGACCATTCGTCACGTGACCACCATCATAGTGAAAATATCTTAGGACACTAAAATGAAATTATGCACTACACAACACTCTCACTCTGCCCTGCACACACGCTCGCATCATGTGATCTTCTAATAGACAAGATATTATGGACACACGCGACGGGTAGAAGTGGAAGGATAGTTGGATTCTTGCACCTGACAACCGTTATTGTTTATTTATTACTACTACACTAGTAATGAATAAGACACTATCCCCATACATTCTTTTATATTTTCTTCAGAGTTTTCTTTTTAAATAAAACTGAACTGACCATTTCCATTTATTTCTAATTAGAAGATTTTATTCCTTCCGGGGGTATTTTAAGATTTTTATAACAAAGATTAAAAAAAAGAATAAATCAAGTATTTTTTAATTAATTTATTAAAATAATCATTTTTTCAATAAATACATTATATTTATTTACTACATGCGTAATTATTATTTAAAAATAAATTATAAAAACAATAATAAATACTCTTTAAAAAATAAAAACATCAATTATTTTAAAATATTTTTTAACATCTAAAACTACTATAAAATAAGAAAGAGGGAATAATATTTAACATGCAATCTTCAAGCATTAGCCAACAAAAGTAATAAATAAGGTGATTCTTGTTCCCCACACATGAATTATCAATAACCTTATTTATCGTAATTAAAAATATGAAGTATACAATATTTGTATCATAGTTATATATTATAAAATACACACATTCTTACATTGTAGATTCATAGTAAGAAAAGAAAAAAAAAAAAAACAAAAACACATGTGCACACATGCACCCGCAACCGCACCTACAGGGCTACACCACACATGCACAGTAATTGTATGATCTACTATATAGATTATAAAATACACACGGACTCGCACACATACTGTAAAAAATAAAACTCACATTACACAAATAAGAAAACTCCATATATTCACGCACGGACACACACATAATAACTAGTATAACGTGTACAAATATGCATAATGAGAAAAATATGCACACATTCATGACACAAAATAACAAAAACACACATAATGAGAAAAATCATAGACACAGCACCGGGAGGGAGAAAACACGCAGGGAGTAACAAACAAGCAGGCACATTATAAGAATAACACATAAATCATTAAAGAATACACACATTTGAACCTGATTCATAAACCACCAACCGAGTTTAAATTTAGTTAAAAAGCTGAGCTCGTTAAAAAAAAATTTAAAATTTAATTATTTGTATGTCAATTCGATTGGTTCAAGCACTAGTTCATCTATATCTATTGATCTATATATTAAATATTTTATATTATTAACTTTGTATAATTTTGTAATTTTTTTTATGGAAAATAAAATAATAAAAAGGATGTAAAAATAATTATAACTCTAACGTATATATGTGTGTGTGAAGTTGTTAAAATCCATTATAGTTAGATGAATGTTAGTCACCAACACCAAAATATTTTAATTTTATTTGTGTATTAAATAAATATATTTTAATAATTTAATATTTAATTAATTTTAGATGAATGTTAATCACCAACACCAAAATATTTTATTTTTATTTTTGTGTATTAAATAAATATATTTTAATAATTTAATATTTAATTAATTTTATCATAAATGAAGAGGAATAAAATATATTTTATTTTTTATCCTAATTAATTATTTTCTTTCAACATAAATTCTGTCATAAATAAAGAAAAAGAAAATATATTTTCTTAATTAAGTATTAAATTATTATAATATTCTTAACAAAATTATTTTAAATAAAAAATATAATATATTTTAATCAAAATATTATAGTGTTGATTGTTATCATCCACCCAATAAGTAAATAAATAAATAAATAAATAAATAAATATATAAATAAAAGAAAGAGTATTAAGTTACTGTCTTTTATTTAAAAATATTCTTACATTTATCTTAATGATTAAATACAGAAAAAAAAATTCATATTTATGATAAATATTTTGTTTTTTTGGTATAATACATTTTTTAATTATTGATAATTTTTTTAATGATGAATTGAAATTTAATTTAGAAACAATAATAAAATTGATAAAAGCCAATTATTAAGAAAATAAAGTATTTAGGGTGTGTTTAGTCCAACTTTTTTTAACTTCAAATCTATTTATTCTGGTTGTTAAATAAATTTTAATTTTATAATTTTATTTAACTAGTTTCATTATAAAAAAAACATTGTCAATTTTAATAAAATAAAAAATAATATTTTAATTAATTAACTATTTAAAATATTATCAAACATCACTACAGTTAAAATAAAATAATTAAAAATTAATAATATATTATTAAAATAATAAATATTTCTTATTTAAAAAAAATAAAATGATTAATAATATAAATTTAAAAATAATGAATGATATTTTAAAATAAAATAAATGGACAAAGATCCAACATGTGTGTGACAGCATAACAAAATAGAAAAATATCCAAAATTTTTTAAGTTTAAACTTAAATTTTTAAAAGAAATAAACACAAAATATCAAAACAACTTTAACTTAATCTTCAAAGTTCATTTTTATAGGCCAAACATACTCTAAGGTATGTTACTTGTTTATTTATAAAAAAAAAATTATTATCCCTAAAATATTTGTATATAAATAATTTTCTTTCTATAATATTTTTTATTTTATTATACAAGATAATTTTTTTTTTTATGGGTAAATGTAAGTGATTAGTTTGTTAGCGGAGGAAATCGAAACCGTTCATTCTTAATATATTTTAACTTTGATGAATTTTAAGTTAAAAGATAAATAAATGTTATTAAATAACTTTTTTTATTTTTAATTTTAATTAAAAAATAATTTATAAGTTGAAAATAAGTTGTATCAAATGAATCAAGAATTTGATTTGAGATGATTGAGATTTTTATCTAATTAACTAAATTAAATCTAAATCTAAAATAAAACATATTTTTAAAGAAATATTTTTTTATAAAATTAATATTGTATTAAATGTGTTTTTTTAAACTATTTTAATTAATGCTTATCAAGAGTATTGTATAATAATAATAAAATAGTTAATTAGAAAGATATACCACACATTCAAAATTATCTAATATATGATATATTTAAATAAAAAAATCCTAATATATGGTATATTCATAAGATAGTATTTGGGATCTTAAATAAAAAAGATAGTACTATTTATTTTATTGGGACACAGTAAATGATGAAAAAAATCAAACAAAAAAAAGTAAGTAAAAGTATTTTATAAAAATGAAACAAAATCCTAAAAAAGGTATATAACAGTAAAAATACATTTACTTTATTTATTTTTTTCTTCTTCTTTACCTTTTTTAAATTTAAATTTAAATATAAATATGATTTACTTTACTCGGCGAACAGACAGGCAACAATATTGGCGTTTCCGTTATCACTGTGTGTAGCAACCGGAGCGCTCCTTTGGTTAGTCACAGTTGGCGGCGCAAAAGCTGCATGCTCGAGACTTTTTGTTTCCCCAGTTGCACTCCAGGCGCGTGTGTTCACCCTCAGCCTCGTAACTGGGTAAGCCCTGCAAGTTAGATTCACGCGTGGAAAAATGGAAACATCGGATTTCAAGGGAGTATCGAAAGACGTTACATCATGATATACATGTAACATGTTGATGGGTCATGCATGGTTGATGTATGTGCAGGGTCACACACACAACCACATGCCAGCTCACACCTAATAATGGAAAAAATAAATTAACTTTACATAATTAATATTTATATGTTTTACCTACTCGGTCGCTTTAATGCGAATTTTTTACCGTAAAAAAGTGAATGGCTCTGTGTTGTGCTTGTGATGAATAGTGAAAGGTAAAAAAATATTATTTTTTCATTTTAATAATAATTTTTTTTTTAAGAAGATCGTCAGGATCTTCATTTATTATTTTTTCACTTAATGGAGATTTTTTTTTTCTTGAATTGATTATGTCTTTGGGATATATTTTTTTTTTAATTTTTTCACTAAAGGAAGAAAAAAAACTATTTTTTTAGAAGAAAAACTAATTTCATAATAGTTTTTATATTTAACGGTAAAGGAAGAAAAAAAAACTAATTTCTTCTTTGATAAGAAAAAAAAATTAATTTCATAATAATTTTTATATTTAACGGTATTGATACATTGACACATGTAAATAAAAAAAATCATACTGTGAATCAACAATGAAAATAATTTTACGGTTGACTCATCACATATATATATATATATATATATATATATATATATATATATATATAAATATAAAATGTGATTCACAAAATGAAAAAAAAAATTTACTCAAGAAGCGAAAAAATATAAAAGAAGAAAAATTCAAATAATCATAATAATGTAAAAGATGTACTATTCCTCGATATATAAAAAATAATAATAAGATTATGATAAAAGATTTTAATAAATATGATAATCATAAAAGATATTATTCGTAACCAACTTTACAATATTTATGTTTTACCTACTCGGTCCCTTTAATGCGAATTTTTGACCTTCGATTAAAAAAAAAAGTGAATGGCTCAGGCCTGTGTTGTGCTTGTGTAGAATAGAAACATTGCCAAGCATAGAAGACAGACAGAGACAGAGGAAAGAGAAAACACCAAATAGATATAGAGAGAGACAGAGGCAAAGACAGAGTAGCCTCCTCCTTCTCAGTGAAAACAAACAAGGTAAATTTCATTGTGGACTGTGCAGTTTCAGTCTTCTTCGTTGATTTTTCTTCTCGAGAAACTCTTCTTATTATTTAAAACACCATTTTTTTTTTATTGTTAGTGGCAGTGTAATGGTCTTTTATTTATTCTTAAAAAAACAAATAAAAATTTCAGTCTGGTGAGGTTTGTATAGAGATTTGCGTCTGTTTCACTCTCTTGTTGTGTCTGTGTCGTATTCAGGTCGGCTAATTTTATTTTCTGTATTTATTGGGGTTGGTTTACCCAGGTCACAGGCTAGTGTTTTCTTCAGATCGATAAAAACCAGTAATTTTTTTGCTTGTGTTTTTGTTGTTGTTCGGAAAGATAAAATCTTGGCCATAGATTTGTAATCCTTGTTATTTTATTATTATCTTAGAAACTAGACTAGACTGTTTTTGTTTTGTTTTATTTTTTGATTTTATATATACCAGTATCTTTCACTTGCTTATACTCTTTTTCTCTCCTGCTTGGGCGAGTGAAGAGAGCTGAGAGAGCAGATAAAGCTTGACGCTTGATTTCTGCGTTTCTCGGAGAATTTGTCTTCAAAAGAAGGGTAAGCAGTGGATTTATGTCGTCTGGATTTATTCTGGCAGTGATTGGGGCTCCGTTGAAGCTCTGTATTGTTTATGTTTCCGTTTCTTTCTTCTTGACCCTTTTCGCGTGCTTCTCCTCTCACTGTATGCTACACTGCATTCTGAGACACAATACTGCGTACCCACTTGTTTCAATGCGATTGAGACCAAAAAGGTTCGTTTGGTGTGCTTTTTATGCTTTGTTTTGTGCATTTTTTTTATGGGTTTTGTGTCTGATAATGTTTCTTTGGTTTTTGGCACAGGACTTGTTGCGGAGTGGAGTGTTTCGGAGGCTTTCACATACAAAGATTTTCTCATCTCTTCATATTCTTAAGAGGGGATTTCACCTGAGAGATTTTGTTTCCCTTTTTTTGTTTTCGGCTGGCTTCCTTCCTTTGAGATATCCTTCCTTCTTTAATTCGATTTGGTTTCCTTCACAGTTTTCTGGGTATTCTGAGGGGTTTTTGGAGGGTTTTTCTCTTACTTTTTTTTTTGTTCCACCATGCCTGAGTTTCGGAAACAAGCGGCTTCTAGGCCAAAGCAAAAGCTTAACCACTCCTTGCAAGAGTCCAAGGCGACGACGAGAAAACTGCGCATCTTTTATACCGATCCTGATGCTACCGATTCATCCGAAGATGAGTCTGATCGGGTTCGGAACCCGAGGAGAAGAGTGTGCGAGATCCCTCTTCCTCAACCATTCACCACTCCTGAAACCAGTTCCTGTGAGGTGAATAGCAACAAGAATGCAATTAGGATCAGCGCTGAAGGTCAACCCCAGAGTAAGAAGAGGATTTTTCCTCATACTCCATCTACGAGGAGGAACACTTGTGGAAAATACAGAGGTGTTAGGCAAAGAAAATGGGGTAAATGGGCTGCAGAGATTCGTGACCCGTTTCAGAGTACTCGCATATGGCTTGGAACTTTCAACACTGCAGAAGAGGCTTCCCAAGCCTACGAGGCCAGAAGGCTTGAGTTTGAAGCCATGGCAAAGGCTCAATCTTTGGCTACTACTTCCGATAAGAGTAACTGCTGTAACTCTTCTGCTGCCGTCATTGCTGCTGCTGCTGCTACTGTTGTTGCTGATGTGTCTGTATCCGAGAAGTTTTCTACTACTTCTGATGACTCTGAAGAGAGCGTGTTGTCACACAATTCACCATCTTCTGTGCTTGAGTTGGATACCTCGGCTTCCAAATCCATCGAAAAGGAAGCTTTTGAGGCCAATGATTTGGTGACTGAACTTGCAGGGCTAGAGATACCCGATTTGAGTCTGTTGAACTTGCCACCACCAACATCTGCTGCTGTTCCATCTGGGACTGAGACTAACTTTGCTATTGATTTTGATTGGCTATCATTTGATGATTTTGGACAGGGCTTTGAAGATCTCGGTGGCTTTGAAGATATTCAAATTTGTGGGTTTGATGACAATGAGCCTAGTGAACTTCCTGATTTCGATTTTGGTGATTTTGGTGCTGATGAGTTTGCTGGTTGGATTGAGGAGCCCCTCAATATACCTTGTGCCTAAGTTTTGCAGAACTGCGTAGGATTTTAAGGCTATATAGAAGAAGACTTCTTCAATATTACTCTATAAGTTTTGTTATTATTGCTATGATGCCTTAAGTTCTTCTGTTAAGAGTTTTTTTTTGTGAGATCTCAGGAATTGCAATACCAATTTCTGAGTGAGTGAGTGATTTATATGCGTTTATATTTATTTGTTTTTGAGGGAGTTGTTAGTACTTAGTAGAGTTAAGAGATGGGGGTGAGAATCCTTTGGGTTTTTCCCGTGCTGTTAAGAGCCGTCCAAAGGGATCTCCAACCATTATACTATGTCTTATTCTCAAGGTTCTTCTATGGCAGAGTATGAATGAAATGAACTACAATGTTTTTCATCGTTCAACATGAATTATTCGTCTTCAAACTACTACTGTATTGATATTTGTCTTTTTGTGCGAATTTGCTCATATGTTGAGAAGATCTTTTTTGTATATACCTCCAGCATGGTTTTCGGAATCGAATTTGATCTGGTTATTATCAGAAATTCAGAATCGATCATCTTTTTTATGGATTAAAATTAAAATTGGATGAAAACTCATGAATTGAATCAACATAATCAAAATTGATTTTAGTTTTTTATTTCATAATTCATTTATTACTTGTTATATAATTCATTTATTTGGGAAGAAATTAAATTAAATTCTTTTATTAACATATTAAATTATATATTATTTAAAACATTATTTAATATTAAAATACATTTAATTATTATTATTATTATTAATTTAATTGAATAAATTGTCAGTGTGTCGAAACATTTAAACGTTGATATTAAGATCAATTTATACTGGACGTTTGTACAAATTGATTTTTCGGTATTCTTAGATGGTTACTTAAATGTCATTTAAAGTTTAAACGTTGAGATTGAATGTGATTCACGTTCAAAGGCCTTTGATTAAATTGTATTAAAAAATATATTTATGTTCAGCCGTAACTGAGGCAGCGTTATATTTTGACTATTCCTAATTTTACAGCAGGGAAATAACAGTATTGAGTAGCAAAATATTTATAAAGGAATAAAATATAAATATAAAGTTAAGGAAGTTCGATTGTTTTTTTTTTTTTTAAATAAAAAATGCATTATATTGTAGAGTTGAGGCTGAATGCAGAGAGTGGGGACGAAAGAGGACTTGTTTTGGGAAGCATAGCTGGTCAACCGGAGACAAAGAAAGGTGTACTGTAGACGTTAGGGTACACTGGTACAGCACATAGAGCATCCAGCTGTATCGCATTTCACTCTTAGTCCACGTGTCCGGTGCCATTAGCATATTGTATACGGCAGTAGTGGTACGTCCAAAACAAGTCCCATACCGATTTTATGCATGCATTACCAAAGAGAAGGAAGGATCCCATATTGTATTCCAGTATCAATCAAATAAAAAAAGATCCCATATTTTCTGCAAATGCAATAAATCACTCTGGACTTTCCATTCATAAAATATTACATTACATTGGGATTTTGGATTTTCAATTCCTTTAAAGACATGCTCAAGATTAAATTAAGAATTAATAATCTCTACATTTTACTTTCTTAATTAGTGGTTTTGGTTTTGTAGCTGCAAAGCACTGGGTGTAGTGTTCATGCTCATGCAGACAATTCAGAATCTCAGATTTGATTCACATGCCTGTACCTACGACTTTTCGATTTTCTTCTCCCAACTAACCCATTCTCCCATAATTATAGCAATCCCTTTTCTTTTTTTTTTAAATTCCAACTTTTTTCATGCTCTAAAGGAGAATCCTAATGTAACCACTAACAACTTGGTCCCATGCATCAGGACACGTGGCTAGCATCAGGAGGTGGAAGACGAGAAGAAGCTTTGGTGATTGGTGGTGTTGGTGGTGCGGCGAAGAGAATAATGTTGAATGGATGAATGAGGATTGAATGGGTCCCTTATTCGCATTTACAATTTGAGAATTAATCATATTTTCATGATGATACTATTCCCCTCTTTCACTATTGGTTTAACTTTATTTTCTCTTGGTCATCATATAATAATTGTATTAATTAATATTAAGCTTTTATTTTAGGAGGCAATGCTGACTTTGTCACCATTGGTTGCAAATCTTTGTCAATTGTCTGTTTCCCACACCCAAACAATAATAATAATATCAACATCTCCCCACTTATGTACTTAACAAAAGTGTTTTATACTGTGCTTTGCTTTCTCATGTTAACTAAAAGTCGAAGGAGTATAAGTATAACATCTTTGCTTGGACACCAAGTTATGGCCGTGCTGGTGGTGGACTTCATATAATCCTTATTTTCAATCGTGCTATTTACGTCATATCAAGTTCAATTGCCTTTTTTATTTTCTTCTTACCTTAAAGTTCTGACTTGTTAACCTTTTTAAAGTTACTATTATTCTAAAATTTTAATTACTCGAGAAGAAAAAAAAATTATATAAAGAAAAAGTGAAAACTAAAAATAAAATAAAAATTCCATTAACATTATAAAATTTTGATAGATAGCATTAAAAATACATAAATATAGCATTAAAAGGACAAAAATTTACACATTTATTTTTACCAAAATAAATTACACATTAATTTTACTAGAAACAAGCTTATTTTTAAAAGTTGAATCTTGAGTTTAGTTATAGTTCTTATGTTGTCAACAATATTTGCGAGGACTTTTCATGAACTGGTGCCTCTTTCAATATTAATTTCTTGTGAAAATAACTGTGTAGACTGTGTGGGAGAAGAATCACATGTTAGGTTTAGTGGGTCCTTGAGAATTGACAAGCTATGGAGAAGGAAGGAGTATATTACGAGGTTGTGAGAAAATTTCCGTTCAAGATTTGACTTCTTCTGTTCAATAATAAAACTTTGAGACTGGAATGGGGGATATACTTCTTTTTTTAAGAACTTTAAAATTTAATTAAATAGACAGAAACATGATGATACGTGATTAGACAAATATATTTTTTATATTATGCAATTAATCATGCATGATTTTTTTTTTATATATATAGATTTCATCATCCATGCTAGTCATCATAATACTCATACTTCGGCAATTGAAAATTATATTCGGCGCAATAGTTGTGAGATTACCATAGAAAATGACAATACAATAGTTTTTTGAAATACTTTTTTAATATTTTTTCCTGCTGACTCTAGCTTCTTATATTGTAACAAAAAAGAACTCTAGTTTCTTTCTTATATACGTCATTTACTGTAACAACAAGGTGATCATCATGACCATTGTCATTTGTCCATTGTTATTGTCACTATTTGTCTATTTCTATTAACTTAAAATAGTTGCTCCCACTACTAACTTGTTATTCCTATTGCCACCATTATTTCCATTATCACAACCCTAATCGATTCGTGACCCTTCGGCACCAAATGAGCTTGAATACTGAGGAGGTAGGATCAGCCTAAGAGTAAAAACTATTATTTAAAGAACAAATTTCAGGCACGCCAATAGAAAATACTTTTTATTAGTTTATAAATCAAAAAGGTCATACATGTTAGAAAGAAAAAAAAAAAAACAAACTAATATATAGGTCTCTCATTTGACGTAAAAAAAAAATCAAAATTTATTTATCTATCACTCACGGTTGGATGACTTCGTGAGGAGGTAAGAAGTGTAATGTGATTTTGTGATTTGAATTTAAGAATTAGTGTTAAAATTTTGAAATTCGAAAATTACAAGAATTTGTAACATTAAATAGATAAAAACTTTAAAAAAATAAACTAAAATTTCAAATCTTAAAACTGACAAATATATCAAAAAAGGCCTAATATGCATAATTAATTTTAACTAATTAAAAGTTTTATTTGTTTTACCTCTTTATCTTCTTCTTTTTAAGCATTTGTTTAGAAGTTTAAATGTATATAAAGTATGGAGTACACTCAATCAAAATTTGTTCTACTGAATCTTATCGTTAAATTATGTGACCAATCAAAATAGTTGCAGATAAATGTGTTGGTGGATTTATGCCATTTTCAGTTTCACCAATATGTTTAACCCAAGTGTGTGAAGACTGAAAACCCAATCTTATCACCATTTTCATCCTTTGATCTCTCTATCCATTTCCTCCCAATGGAAACAATGTAACTAGGATTCATCTGCAATGTTTTTCAGTAGAGTATGGATAATGTATTAATATTTTAGTATAAAAAATATCTTACAAATTATATAAATTACTTTCCTTTTAACGAAAACTAAGGGGGTGTATTGAATTAGGATTTTAAAAGATTTTTCTGACATAAAAAAGTCATGAAGATTTTTAATATTTTTTTAAAAAGACTTTTGTGGTTAGGATTTTGTAATTTAGATTTAATGAATTTAAAATATAGGATTTGAAAGGATTTTACAGATTTATAAGATTTGAAAAAATTCTATGGATTTCTAGAAGAAAAAATTCAAAATTACTAAACACAAGCCAAAAAGTGTACTTGAAAATATCATTGAATACAGACTAATCACAAGTCATCATGAATTGAACCCTGACACAAGTTATAAATTGTTATTAATCATTTGTCTAATTTGAAGAATATACAAAATAAACATTCTTCTAGTTATATATGGATAAAACTTAACTTCATTGTTTGTCTTGGCTGAGTTAAAACTTCCTCCAGGCTCATATCACTTCTCTCATAAATTTTTTTATTTCATTAGGAATTTATGAACCTAAAGGGAAATGAAATAGTAAACTACGTAGACTTGTAAGTTGATTTGTAGTGATTTGAGAATAAACACATCAATATTAAGTATTAGAATCATATAAAAAGTCTCATCTTGAAAACAGTGGGTGGAAGATTATGTCCAAAATAGAGAGAATGAAATAAAAAAGTCTCTCATGAGAAAGAAAAGTCTCTCGTAGTTGGATGAGATTGTTTACTGGGTTTGGTATTTATATGATCAACTAAAAAATCCATAAAATCTATCAAAATCCAATTAAAAAAAGTCCATAAAATCTCTATGATTTTGAATAACAGATAACTTTTTTTAAGTTATTCAAAATCCCAATTGAATATCACAAGACTTCATTACCATCTAAAAAAAATCTTGATAATCTTGATTAAATATTATCATATTGTTTTTTATTATTTAACAATCATATCTTAATTGAATATCCCAAGACATTTTAAAAAAAAAAAAGTCATTAAAATCTTAAACAATCCTAATCCAATATACCTCCCTAAGTATAATAACCATGCTAACTACGAGCGGATTTTTTTTTTTTTAATAATGGTTATATAATTTAATTTTTTTAAATAATATATACTTAAAAAATATTTTTTTATAGTAAATAGTAAATTATTTTTTAAAGTTACAATTTTAATTTATAAAAAAGTAGTGGTTATTAAAAGAGTTTGACAAATACTTTAATCATGATTTTTATTTAAATTAAAAGTTAAAATATGTAAAATATAAGTTGAATAACATGTGTTTAAGTATTATTTAAAAATTATATTATTTAATTTTTAATAAAATAAAAATATTTATTTAAATATTTTTAAAAATTTTATATTAAAACAAAAAGTTTAATCATCCTACATTATTAGTGTAAAATAATTTTATACTCTTTTTATATTAATTACACCTCTACCAAAAACATGTAATTGACTTAAACAAAAAAAAAAAGTTAATAAAAATGACTACAAAAATATTTATATTGAAAGTTAATATTTTTCAAAATAATAATCAATTTGTAGATAAATATATAATTTGAAAATTATTTTTTATTTAAATTAGATGATAAATTTTATTAAAAATAATATAAAATAAAATTATAACTCTAAATGAAATCAAACTAACAAAAAAAATTATAATCTTAAAACAATTACAATAATTTTAAGATAATAACAAACATTATAATTTTAAAATAATTACATTAATTAATTTAAAATATCTCAGGTACTTTTTTCAGTTTTTTTATTATTAACTATTATTTAAAACTATAATTTGTTTTTTAATTTTAAAATATCATAATAATATATATTTTTTAAAAATATAGTTAAAACAAAACGAAATTAATACTAAATAATTGATTTAAATTTAAATCTATTTTTAGAATTTTTATATTTAATATTTAAATTTATTATATTCATAACATAATTACAATAATAATGGATAAATTTAAAAATTATTTTTTTATTTAAATTATATGATCATTTTTATTAAAAATAATATAAATTAAAAATTATAACTCTAAACAAAATCAAATTAACAAAATAAAAAATATTATAATCTTAAAATAATTATAATAATCATAAGATAATAACAAACATTATAATTTAAAGATAATTATTTAATTAATTTAAACTACCTATTATAATTTATTTTTTTACTATCAACTGTTATTTAAAAATCATAATTTTATTTTAAATTTCAAGATAAGAGACAATTTAAAAAAACAAAAAAAAACTCTATAGTTAAAAAAATGAAATTTATATTAAATAATTGATTTAAATTTAAATTAATATTTATTTAAATTTAAATCTATTCAAAATCAAAGAATCCACGGCAAATACTTATAAATCTGAGTTTATTATTACGTTAAATTTTGTGTAACCAATTTTTTGCATTGTATGGAGAATTAGAAAGCTATGGATGCATTCGCTATAATCATGTGGCATGTAGTACAAGCTCATTCACTTCATCAAGTTATTATTTATTGTTTTAAAAAAAGTAACAATTAAAAAGTTCAAAAGTTTTTGTGACATGAATGGGCTAAGAACTAATAGGTCTCCGCATGGGCTTAGATCCCTTACTTTGCACAATTTATTGGGTTTCACTTGTTTTTTTTTTGCATATTAACCTTTGAACTTTTTGAATCAGCTGTTCAATTTTTTGTTGGCAGACTTTTTTGCTATACTTCTTTTTGGGCCTTGCTGTTAGCTTTCTCTTGAACAAATGATAAAAAAACACAACAACAAAAAAAATGGATGGAATCAAAATACTTGACTTCTTTGCTGTTCCATCCTGTTTTAAAAAATGACTATTGTCTCACAAAAATATAACATCTCACAGGATTCATCTGCAATGTTTTCTTGTGAGATATTATATTTTAATTGGAAGAAGGAAGGGAATAAACAGCCAATTAATTTAAATTCCCATGAAGACAAATTAACCGTTAAAGTTTTACTTAAAAACATTTATTCATTTATAAATGTTTTTAAGAGATATATACATATATTGTTATTTATTTTCTAATTTTTCTCAAGAGTTTTTTTAAATAGGAATCTTTATGAAATGATGTAGTGGTATTTTAAGAAATATTAAATTAAGAAAAATAAAAACTAGAAAAATTAGTACAGTAGAAATCGTCCCATATCTTTCGTGCAAATTAATTCGTGGTCATGAGGCAGCACTTCGCTTTTCTCAAATCCCTTCTAGTGATCATATATTAGCCATGAAAGTAGAGTAGTCAGAAAGTATGAAAGTGATAGACACTGTTATATAATTAGTCCAGGAACTAAAGAATGTTAAATAAGTTTTTAGAACATTAAATAAATCTCTAAACTCAATTACTTACTGCTAATTAGTTTTAATTTCGTCATTGTCTCATATATATATATATAGCTTAGTCCATGCCATAGGCCTGACTCCTCAGTATGTTGGAAGGTTCTCAACTACTATTTCCAAAGCAGAAATAGCCACATAATTATGGGTGGGATACGTGGTTTACTTGCTTTGAGGACTAAGGTAGGTGGCATATGGTTGTTTCAACTTCTTCAAATTAATTATAATAGGTTTCACTCAGCATAATAATAAAAATAAGGAGAGAATGTTTACAAATATCTATAAGATAGTACTAGTTAAATAATTAAAAAATAAAATTAATGAAATATATATATACTTGATATTTTATATATTTATTGAATTTTTTTGATACGTCTTTTATTGTAATTATGATAAAATGAATCAAAATTTATGATTGAATGATACCTATAAAATAGTACTACTAACAAAACCCTAATAATAGAAAGGAAAGGAGTCAAATAAAAAAAATATATATACAACGAGGATTGAATCCGATCTTGTAGGAGTATAATCCAATTTTCACACCTAGGAAATTAAATTATGGAGCAGACCAGTTGTCTCATTTTAATGGAGAAACGTGACAAGGACAAGCACAAAACACAAAGTGAAATTTTAAATCCTATCATTGACTTTGTCCTCAGTCAAGATGATGATAGCAGTTACTGCTTTAATGAAGGATGCTCACTCCCATGCTTGCTTTCTCAGAATTTTTTTTAAAAAACATTTATCTTAGTTTTGGTAATTATTATACGATTATCTTTGTTGAAACCGAAAAAACTCCAAGTGACCAAGTGAGCACCAGTACCCACAGAGGAAAAACAAGCAAGAATATTAAACGACAAAACTTTTTGGCTCTGTTTAAAATGAACTTTTTTTCTCATTCACTAAGATTAACAGCATGCAATTACTGAAGAAATGACGATTTTGATTAAATTATAACAATATCAATAAAACTTATGATACTGTCATACCATAACATCACAATTTCGTTCAACGTACATCTTCAAACAATAATTACTGGTTGTTTTCAATATGGATATATTCATGGTCTGTGCCATATAAATGCAAAAGCTACGTACCTTTTATCACTTTTAGTGAATTAAAGTTATAACAAAAAAAAATTATACCTTACCAACGAAACATCAACATATATTTTTTATAAAATCAAAGTTAGCCTGCGGTAAAAATCCATTCTCATGATTCCTAACATAAAACTAAAACACTCAAAGTATATCACAGCTTCATAACTTATATAGCATATGAAGTTATCACTTGATTGGCAAGTAAAGCGTGTGTACTGCTGACTTTTCGGCATACGTTTGAACTACCGATTGATTTTCACATGTTTGGTCTGAAAAAGAAAACTGATAAGTAGGCTCTTAAATTGATATGTAGTAAATTTTATATATCAATCAGAGTTTATTAGAGTTTACCGGTTATGTACTAACGTTATAAGATAATTATAATAATATTTTATTTATAATGAATAATTAATTAAATTTTATAAAATTATTTTAAAAGTTATATAAATCATAAATTATTATCTGTTAATATAAACATTATATTAACAATGTCTCATTTTTAAATTCTATCAAATCATATATATATATATATATATAAAACACTAGAGTAGTACTTACACCATACTATATTCTTTTCATCAGGGATCAGATTCAGATATTAAACATAAACTGTAATTTTACTACTTTTAAGTAAATTATACTACTAACGACCTCAACTGTACAAATGATCCCAATAGATAGTTGAACGGTAAAGCTGTATTCAGTTAACTCCATATATAGCATGCAGCATTGATCATCTTCAACTGCATGCAGAAATTTAGCAGCACGATCAAGAACAACTGAAGCTAGCTTTTATGACCCGATCGAGGCTAGCTTACTATTTTGAATGATGCACGGAGCACTACTTTTCAATCCCATTTAAACAAACTTGTATTTAATCCAAATGTCTAAAAGTGAAAATACATTTGGAAGGTTTCCTGAAACTTACAAAACAAAAATTATTTCACTTTCGAATAATCGGATATAGAAACACTTACCGTATTAAATATAGTTATATACTACTAGTTAATTATAATTAATGAAACTCATTCATGTATTGAATCTCTCACCCATAAATTAAAACTGTTTGATCATACTACTGACAAATTCATACAGTAATAATTTACAATAAATAAAGTCTATATGTACGTAGGAGTGATGATACATGCATGCTTTAAATAAAGGAGAAGCTATTAGTCTATAACAGTTAATGCTGGATATTACCATTATTGTATTTGAAATTACCAAAGAGCACCGACGGTGAAGCGTGAAAAAACCAAGTAAATCATGATGAAATAGATAAAAAAAAAAAAAAAAAAAAAGCTACAAGTTATGTATACAAGTGGCATGAATGAAGGAGAAAAATATAATTGTCGAAGGAGGAAGATCGAATATAAACTATTTATGTTTAATAATGGAACCTAAAGAAATCCGATACATGAGAGATTTGATCTTCAATAGATGAGGTAGAAAGTGGGTTGATTAGAAAATTGAAGTTGATCAAATGATTAACGCGTGCGTGCCTACGTTGATAAAGAAAATAAAAACTAAGAGATAGAGAATTAAAGAAGAAGAAACTGGAAGAAAGTTGTGAGCAGCCATGATCATTGATCAGGTACTTAATACAGCGGCTAGCATATGACAGCACATCAAAGTATGGAAGCACAGCCAAACCTTAATTACGTAGTGCAATGAAACAAGCTATATATAGCCTCTGCAAGCCACTTCCGTATATGCACACACAAATACACGTCGAATTTGTTGGGAAGAACTTCAATTTAATTTATTGTTAGTATGACTATTATTTTTATTATAAAATGTTTTTAATTTTAATTAAGGTGATAGAGAAACATAATAATTTTTTAAAATAAAAATATAACTGTTTTTAGGTGCCTTAATCACAATTCCGTAGCCTAACAAATTTCACAAAATTCTGACGCTGCCACGTTATATATATATAAATACGAAAGTGTGTCTGAACATAAATAAAACATTTTAAAACGGATAGCCACCTGCTAGTGACATACTTCTGCCAACGCCCACCTTCTCAATCTCATTTACTTTGCAAATTGCAATCCATGCACCTTACTTTCTGATTATGACACTTAATTTGTCAAGATCTGTGACTTCATAAGTGCTTAAACCCGTTGGCGGTGTAGCTTTTTTTAAAACACTCTTACCCACTTGAATTCCGCATTGTTTCTATTTTCCTTTAAGATCCTTAATTAATTCGTAGTCTGAACAAAATTAACCTACAAGATTCTGAAGGTTTTGTTATTGATTCGACTCATGACCCAATTCATGTTTCCTATTTTCCATTTCCATTTCCATGAGAGAATATATAACTCGATCAGGAGTCAGGACAGTAAAATTATACAATCCAATATACATTCTAATTTGATTCAAAATAATGACCAAACCCGATAATTTTTATTTATTTATTTATAGTGTATGCATATTGGTTTAAGCATTTAGCTGCAAAAAAAAATAAAAAAAAATTGTTAAGGCCTATTTGAAAAGGTTTTTTAGTTTTTGTTTTTAAAAATAATTTTTAAAAAGATAAAATTTATTTGATATTTAAAACTTACTATAAATTAAAAGATATGTGACTTGTGTATAAAAAAAATAAAATAAAAAATACGAAACTTGTGTGTAAAATTATTAACATCTTATTTTAAAATAAAATATGTGAGAATCTATGAAAAAAGAGAAAATAAAAAAATAAAATACATGATTTTTTTTTTTTAGTTTTAAAAACTAAAATAGAAAATAATTTTTAAGAACTATTTTTAAAAAGAAATTTTATAATTTTATAATTTTTAAAAATTAAAAATTATTTTCAGAAGAAACTGAAAACAAATCGATCTAACTAAAATTAGTTATCATTTTATTTGTGTTTTTTCTTATGGTGACGGTTAAAATTAATATATGTAAAAAGTGTAAATTTAATAATTGTAATAAGAATTATACATGACTCTCTTATACACAAGCAGGGACCGAGCTATGTTGTGAGGTGGGGGCCAAGGCCTCCCTTGGATTTAAAAAAAAAAAAAATCATGTAGTTACAATAATTTTTTTAGTTATTTAAATTTTACTTAACTGATCGGATTTATTCTCTTCTACACTTAAAATAATAGTTGTGGGCCGTGGACCTTTGTTGTGGCCCTGTTTTTTAGTTAATTGTTTTAAAATAAACTTTAAAAGATAAGCTTAATTTGCTTGCAATTGAAATCAATCAATACACTCTTATTTTGCCTTTATTGCGTCACATAGCGAACTTCCAATAACACTCATAGTGTGACTCATAATGTGACTGATTGACAATTCTGGAAATAATTGCACGTCATATAAACAAATATTTTTTCTTTTATATTATTTTATCCAACATATCGATTATCCAGCATTTTTAAAAGGAAAAAGTGCAAACTAGTAAATTACAATTAAGTATTTAAGTTATTTGATGTGATAAAAAGTAATATACATATACAATTTATAGTAATTTACAAGTATATGTATAAACATAAATTATTAATTACAAAATTAAAGATAACATTTTTTTATAATATTTTATTATGTGATGTTTTGAATCATCATAAAGATTTTATATAAAAATTGATGCATTTATATTTTTTTTTGGATAAAATTTATTTTGGTTAAATTGTAGTTTTGATAACTTTAATTTCTTGAATTACCTGTTAAAAAAATATTGAATTGTGATTTTCTTCTTTTTTTTTTACAATTTTAGTTCCTATGTTTTAGAAAATTCACAATTTCAAGTTAATTTTTAATTGTGTATATATTTTTATTTTGATTTAATTGACCTAGACCTAACATATTCTTCTATTAAGAAATAGTTAAATTAATTAAATTTAAAAAATAATAAATTAATTATACAAATCTAAAAATTTAACCAAAATTATTATTTTTTTTACGAGCGAGACTGAAATTGCAAAAAAAAAAAAAAAAAAACACACACACACACACTTAAAATTGCAGATAAAAAATTGAAAGAAACATAAAATTACAATTTGGGAGTTGCCGCCCTATTAGGCTATTACTCTATTACGTAAGTCATCGTTAGAAAACGAAAACAACTTAAATATAAATGTTAGATTCTCTCAAGAAGAAACAAAAAGGGATTACTATCATTTATTCATTTATATGATAAATGTTAGCCATGAAACTCAAATGAATACAGATTCTTTTTCATTATCGTGTGTTTACGTTAATTTTGAAATATTTTAAAATAATTTCTATAATTCACTAATGGGATGGAGTATTTTTTTCAGATGTTATATAAAGTATCATATTTTCGTATGGTATCAAATTTCCTTCTTGTATAATAATAAAAGATACGCATAACTTTCACAAAAAAAAAATAAAAATGATACGCATAACAATGTTTTATCAAGACTATGAATCATAATATATTTGGTTACATAAATAACCAAATGGTATTTTTATTTATTATATAATTGACTTACTTTTTGGTCTACCTATTTATGAATCATAAATTAGAACTGATGAGGTGGTAATTGACTTGTTTCTTGGTGACTTATATGACGTGACAGTAGTATTAATTTATTCAAAGGACGTGGATTCATTCTAAACAGGCATGTGTTCCTAAATATTTTCTTAATTTTTTATTTTATGTTTTTCAGTCAATGAATGTTAAAGTGTATAACTTCTTTTTTGCGCATAGAAATAAATCATATAGTATAATATTAGTATAAATAGCAAAAAAGAAAAACATTCAATTTTGATAAGCTGTATTATTTTCAGCTAGGGATGTTCATAGACTGATCCAATCCCACCAAAATCGAAAAAATCAATACAAAAAATCACAAATCAAATAAACCAAAAATTGAACGGATAAAAAAAATGAAAAAAATGAAATTTTTTATTATATCGGATTGGATTTTAGATTTAATTTTTAAAATCAATCTAAATTGAATTTATATATATCTTCATAGTATTATTCATAAATTGATAATATCACTCATATTTATATTTTTATTTCTTATATATACATAAAATCATTACACAACTCATACTTATTTACAAAAATATTTAATTAAAAATACATTTTTGACTAACACTAACTATTCAAATTAAAATGCATAAATATAATTATCAAGGGTTATAAATGTAATTTTAATATGGTATATGTTTAAAAAATTATATTATTACTAGTTGTATAATGATATATAAATGTAATATTTGATATTTTAATTATTTTTTATTGTGTTTATATATCTTGTACTTTTATTTAGTATTTTTTTAAAAATAAATAAATAAATAATTTAACATCCAACCCTCTTTAAATTTGATCAGATTGAATTTAATTTTTTAATTAAATCAATTAGATGATAAATTGAAAAAATCAAAATAACTAAATCAGTTTAGAAACGTGCTACAACTTTTTTACAAACCATGGATGTCCAAGCTTATGACTAGTCGAAACAAGCATGAAGCATGTATAACCAATGATTGCTTATAAAAAAAAAAAGTATAACCAACGATTAAAGAACAATGTCTAAATTGTTGAACCGGCTCAAATTGGCAAAACCAGTAACTAGACCATTTGCCTCGTAAGTCGTAACAGAGACTATCTTGTTGCATAAAATAAAAATACCACGTAATTTTTTCAAAGAGTCAAACCTATAACTTAATATTCATAAAAAAAAAAAAACCTATAACTTAATTGTGATAGTGCATGACGTACCGAAGCTTCACCCATCGCTCTACATGCCCCACTTAAAATGCGTATGCATATGCACATTGCCACGTCCTAATACTTATTACACACTACTTCATTTGAATACTTATGACGGGAAAAAAACACTAAAAACATTTGAAATTAACTATTATTATAAATTATAAATACATGGTTTCCGATATGAGACGATTCGTAGCCTGAGATGGAGCCCATAGGGTTAGGCATGCCTAAAGGCCAAGTCCAAAATAGTTTGCTATATTAATGATTATGGACGGACCTTATTACTAATTAACATGTTTACACCGACTTATTCATTGAATTTATAGTTTCTATTCATGCATTTGGTTAAGTTCCAATGTAGTTTTAATTTTAAGAAAAATGTATTGCCAATGGCACTAGTCAGGCAGTTAAAATTCCATAAAAAAAAAGGTTAAGTAGTTAAAATAAAAAGAACATTTATTATAAAAATCTTAGGAAAGTGTAAAAAAATTATGGACAACATAATTTTACGCATTTCAATAGAAATCTTTCTTAAAATAATTTTAGGGCACGGTTAGTATTAGATTTAAGAAAATTTGAAAATAAAAGACATGAAGAAAATAATTAAGGTAACGTTTGACCAACTTATTTTTTAACTTATAAGTTATTTTTAAGTAAAAGTTAGGCCAAATACTAATTAATAAAAATTCCTTAAAAAGTTACTTATTTTTAATAAAGAAAAATTAGAAATAAGAAGTTTTATAATAAGCCACCCAGAACTACGAACTTATTTTCATGTTATCTCTTGAAATTCTGGCCAAATTTTGAAATAATTAGTATTTTTTAACGAAGAAAATATTAATGATTAGTTTATTAGTTTTTGTTAGCGAGAAAGTCGAACCCAATACCTCTTCATCTAGTTATATTTTAACTTTAAGGGACTTTTAAGTTTAAAAAAAAAAATTAATAAACAACTTCTTATTTTTTTTAAGTTTTTATTCTTAACTTTAACTTAAAAGTAATTTATAAGTTAAAAATAAATTGAATCAAACGAACCTAAGTATAGAGTTTGAAAAAAAAAATGACATCCACGTTTTTAAAGATAAAATAACTAGATACTTGTGCAAACATTTCTGTTTTCAAGTGTGTTCAAAATACAATTATTTATATATATATTATTTATTTATTTAATTCAAAGGGTTGACGTGTAAAGTTTTATTGTCTTCACAGAGGTGGAAATGATTTATTTAACGAGAGGATCCTATCCAAAATTTTATTGAGTCAACAGTAGTCATGCATCATAAGCGAGATTAGTCTTTGATCTAGTAAAAAATTTGTGATTAACATAAAAAAAATACAATTATTTATAAAAATTAAATATTTTTATTAAGATAAATATATTTAATTAATTAAACTTCTTAAAATGATTAAAAAAAAAGAGTGAAAAAAAGTATTCAAGTAATTAATAACATATATATTTGATTATAGTGTCATATATTTCTTTCTTTATTTAAAATAGTTATAAAATCATTTGTGAAGGTGCAGTTGTTGGTTGATGTTCAGCATTTTCTTTATATATCAAAGTTAGATGGCCCTACTTTTTTTTTTTTTTTACTACAACTCTTAATTTTTAATATCAGAGAATGATAGTAATAGATATTTACGTTTATGTTTTTATTTTATTTTAGGAGTACACTTTTTAATACACTATCTTGGATACAGTCTGTTTGATAAGTTAAAATTTATAAAAAAAAATCATAAAATTAAATGATTTCTACATCAAATTAGATGTATCTTACCTTTTATTTATTGACTCTCTCTTTTGTGATTTTATAATTTTTAATAATTTTTAATCAATTAAAAAAATATATATAAAAGAAAAAAAGTGTGTTTCAAATTATAACATAACACTCCTCTTTTATTTTATCCCCGAACGGCCCTAGCATACACGTTTCTGTTTTTTGGAAAACGCATTCAATAATATGTCACTAAAATATTATGTGCGATGATCATAAACATATATACTTTTAGAAAAGGTTTTAAATTGAAATCCATAGAAATAAACATAACTAGAACAACATTTCATTTGTAACAATATTCAAAGAGTTAATCACTTAATCTCATAACAATATTTACTAAAATAGATATAGATGAAATAAAAACTTAGTTATTTTGAAAGACTTTTTACTTTTTTTATTTTTAAAATTATTTGTTAGAATTATTTTTAAAAAGAGAAAATTTATTTTATATTTAAAAATTACTATCAAAGAAAGATAAATTAAAAACTGTGAGATTTGTGTGTAAAAAATATATAAACCTTGTATAAAAAAAAAAAAAAAGAATGATATGAAACTTATGTATAAAATTATTAGTATCTTATATTTTATCATTAAAATAAAAAATTAAAATAAAAGATGTTAAATTCTATAAAATAAAAAAAAATAAAAAGGAAAACATCCTCGAACATAACAAACCTCTTAGGATTATTTATCCACGTTGCATATGCCAAGCGGAAGAACAATTATTTCATTTCCGTGCGGCTAGTTTAAGATAGATTGGTTGTATAAAAAAAACTCGTGGAATAAGATAGAGGTTTTGAGCTGTAATAAGTAATAACCTTCGATAAAGAGCTTCAAACAATCTCAAGTTGTGGTCTTCCCTGTATAGCTAGCTAATCTTTTGGAATGCACTGTTTACACTCAACAGTTTTAATTTTACACCAACTTAACCAGCAAATCTTCCTTCAATTTTCTGCTGATCATTGAAACTATGCATGTCAAAATGCTACTTGTCACAACAAATAAAAGAGGTTCAGAAAAATTAAGGAGAATAAAGGAATAGCAACAATACAACATGAGCATGATTAATACTTAATAGTATCGTACACAGCAACTATCTAAACAGTTTTTTTTATCGTACACAGCAACAATTAATATTTCGACTCTTTCTATAATATATACTTTAGGTTATAATTATATTAGGAGTTTCATTCTATTTCTACACAATTTATTTATCTTCTTTTTCATTTCTCATCCTAATCATCTAATTTTTTTTTTTATAAACAAAAGGATATTTTTGAAACAAATTAAGCACAAAATATGCCTAATTAGAAACAAAGTACAAACAGATACAAAAGAAAAAAAATATATCGAAAACAAAGTGACAATTAAACTCAACAACATTAAAGAAATTTCACTCTATTACCGTTCACATTTTTCATTAAATAATTCAATAGAAAGAACCCTCAAAATTAGCTACAGTTACACAAAACAAAAGCATAACATAGTATCATTCCTAAAAATCCCAATTTCAGCCCAGAGCTTCATGAATCACCAATGCATCAACCCTCCAACACCCCAATTTCAAGCTAGAAAGCTTCATGATTCACCAATACAACAATCCGATGCATGAGAACCAAGTCCTATGTGATTGAAGATGTCAAAGGAGATGCGGAATCGAGTCTAACCAAATGCCAACAAGGTTCGCTTTGAAGAACTAGCCGAATAAGCACCACCAGAGCTTCAGCACTAATCACCCCTGACCTACTCGCCCCATCCCAATCACATCGGAAAAGGGCCAAGGCACCGTCGTAAACACATCGTAGTATCACCATTGTCGAAATGGAAATAGGTACATTCTATTTTTGATCTCTTATGATGGTCTCTAATAGGATTAATTGCTTTTTGTGCCTTTCCCCTTAAATCATATTGTCTTCCTATAGCTGTGGCCAATAACCAAGACTATGATCAAAACCAATTTTTTCCCTCAACTTCCTACCTTCCATCCCAACAAAATGTTCCTCTATTCACCCTTTCATCCGTCCCGGTTCTTTAGACAAACCCTTGGTGTATTGACCCATTCAAAGAAGGAATAGTTGAATCCTTTCAATTTCTCATTTAACCACATCCATGATTTGAGTTTGATTCCAATAGTCCGTTGAATGATAGAGTTTCGTTATTGAATAACATATTGTTTCTAGTAGTCCAAAAGGACCATAGAATTGCTACCTAAACAATTCGCCATGCTTAATAGTCTAACCCCCCCTCTTACAAAATTGATGTGAGAAGAAATGAGATTGTAGTTCACTATGTAAAACCACATAGAGATCCAACCAATTATAACAAAATTTCCAAATTCTAACAGCAACATAGCACCTAAAAAATAAGTGATTCACTGTTTCATCTTCCTTACCACAGAAAAGGGCATAGAGTACTCTGAACTAATACATTCCTTTTGTCTAGATTAAGCCTAGTAGGTAATTTATTTCAAGTTAATCTCCAAACAAAGTAAATAGTTGAAATAAGTGCTTTTATCTTCCAAATATGTTTAAAGAACACATTTTCATTACGGTCTTCCCATGCAGATAAACCACCTATATGCTTCAGCTACACTAAAATCCTCCATATTTTGTTTCCACCACAATCTATCCTTCCCTTCTTGGTAATTCCAATTTGTACCCACCACTCTCACCAGCTCCTCCACCATGCTTAGTTCCCAGATAAACCATTCCTTGTGCCAATTAAAATCCCATTCCCATGTTGAGTTTCTCCATATCCTTAAATTTGCAATGCAACAATTTTGTTGTTGTAAATTACAGAATAATCTATCAAATTTAGACATCAACTTTTCTTCCCCAACCCACTTATCTTTCTAGAATTTAACATTATTACCTTCCCTCACTTGCCACACAACATTATTTACCACCCAATCCTCTTGGGAGTTCCCATTTCCAGATGAAACTAAATCCCTTCACCAAATCGATTTATGATTTCCATTATTTTGAGTAAGAGGATATTCACCATACTTAGACACCAACACTTCCTTCCTTAATCCCCCCCTCCCTCTAATAATCTTCATCTTCACTTTGCCATAAGCGCACTATTAAAATGCTCAATATTTTTTATTCCCAAGTCCCTTCCTCTTTTGTACGACAAACAATCTCCCATTTTACTTATGTTATTTTTTTTTTTATCCACCTAAGCCTCCCCATAGTTTCCTCTTTAATTGCCTAAACTTTACTTTAACCTTATTAGGCATTTTAAAAAATGAAAGCATATAAAAAGGTATCGTTGTTAGGACTGACTTTATGAGACACACTTTACCTCCAAAAGAGACATTTTTCCTTTTCCAATTAGACAATTTTCCTTTTAGTTTTACCAGGAAAGGATCCCAAAAGTTTTCCTTCTTAAGGTTCCCTTCCACACACAAACCTAGATACGAATTTGCATCAAATTACAATTCAAGATTGTTGTGTATCTTTCTAATGTGTCATTAAGCTAATTTGAAACGGTTCAATATTACCTTCACCACAACCACGTTTTGAGTATAAGATTTTCCTATAAACAAAGTATCATCCGCAAGTTGTAATAACTTCACCTTTATTTTATTTTTCCCTACCTCATGGCTGTTTCATAATCCCTTCTTAAAATAAGTTCACCTTTGTCAGTTCATTGATTATTAAAATTATAGTAGTAATTATCTATTTCAACTTAAGTAAACGGTTGTTTCCACTTAATTAAAGTTTGAATTCAACGTCGTCATGAATCTCAATTAGGAAAAAAAAACAAACAAATCTATCTTTAAGTTCCGATCCGGATATATCCACAAACCAAAAGTAGGACTGATTCTTAAAAATGTTAAAATTTATTTATAGAAATTAGTTTTTTAATATATTTTTTTCACACTTGCGTCGAAATTAAATTACACCTCTGATTTTCATGCTAATAATGATACTGGGATGTTTCACTTCGCTTTCTATTTAGGCTCGAGCTCACGACTGATGGTTGTCATCCATATATATGTTCCACTAATTAAAAGAAAAACAAAATGACAAATAAGCACCTATTAACATGAGTGCATTGAATCAGTAGGATACAAAACACGTTGTAAATTATTAAATGAACGAATGGTCAATGCTTGACTGTTGACATGCAACTTTTGAATAGTCAATGTTACCTATTTATCCTTTACATGGACTTTGGCAACACATATACATTGATGTTAATACAGAGTGGAAAGTAAATATAGTCATCTTTTAGCGCATAGCATGTTTAAAATAGTAGTAAACATTTAAGTGGTTAAAGAATAAAACAATTAAAATTCTTGTTTTAATCCACCAATAAAATATTTTTTTTATTATTTTTATCAAATAAAAATATTTCATATATTAAGAAAAAAACGTGTCACATATAATTATTTTATCTAAAATAAAATATTTTATCCTATAAATCGTTTTAGATCTCAATTATCATTTTAATATTGTTAGTTGGGCCGGCTGGTAATATGGACATTGTTTTTTTGGGTACATTATGGTGGTGGTAGTAGTACGTATCCCGTGTTTTCCAACAAATAAGAAGTAGTAGTAGTTTCACCAAAAAAAGAAGAAGTAGTAGTAGCAGCACGTATAGAGTGTACTGTATAATTTATGTAGGTTTTCTGATAAAAGTGAATAATTAATTAATAAAAAGCAAAAGAAAATTATAATAGCACAACATTTTCTTATACTAAAAGATGATTCATTTAAAAAAATTAGCATTACAAATAAAATTCTTCGAATTATTTATTGTATGCATGCAATATATAAAATTGAACATAATTTAAAATTTATTTTCACTGCTAAAAATTCATGATTTAGCGAACGAATTAATCATTGATGATTGATATTAACCGAAATTAATAAATGACTAATAACGACCCATATCAGTAATTGAATAATATAAATAATATACAACAATCGAATTAGTCATTAAAAATTGAAAAAATAACTTAGTTATCAAATTTTTTCAGTCACTGTACTGTGACCGAATCATATTTCAAATGCACTTCGTACGGATATATTTGCCTCAGCCACGAAAGTCTATTCTATTCAGTTCTCCAAATTTTGGAAGTACGCTGTATACTTGTTATCTACACGTGAACCTATTTAAATGTACCTAATCCATGTTTAATTAAACTTTCGGCGTTGATCCAACACGTGGTTTTATTTTAATTTAAATTTTTTTTGCTCCCCCATGATCGGTTGATTCAGTTGTTGAAAGTTGAATCTGAGATTGAGGTGTGGTGCAGTTTTGGGTCTGTGTGTTATTATTGTAGTATACAGTAGTAGTTGCAAGGAAGGGTGTGTCTGAAATTCCCTTTGAAAAGCAAAATTTAATGATGGAAAGTAAAGATGAGAGTATAATAAAGTATTTACGGACGGGTGTTAGGGTTTAGTTAGATGTCGAAGGATGGAGTTATGAAAATTAATAGCAAGTTAAGTGAGCGTTGAGTGACGTGAAGTCTTTCATTAATAGTCCTCATCTGCCCCCGTTCAGACCTTAGGGTCCCTTTGCCTTTAAAACCTCACCACCCCCTACGCTCACTTATTATCATTCACCAAGCACAACTTTCTTTCATCCCTAGCTCTCTTTCTCTCACTAACTTAAAACATTATGCCTCCTCCAATCTTGCCGGATTTCTCCAACTCGGTGAAGCTCAAGTACGTGAAACTTGGGTACCAATACCTGGTGAACCACATTCTGACCCTGACTCTGATACCCATCATGATTGGAATCTCGATCGAGGTTCTACGCTTAGGCCCAGAAGAGATCCTGAAGCTGTGGCAGTCCCTCCACCTGGACCTAGTCCAAATCCTTTGCTCCGCCTTCTTCATAATCTTCATAGCCACAGTATATTTCATGTCAAAGCCACGCACCATCTTCCTCGTCGACTACGCCTGCTTCAAGCCACCAGTCACGTGCCGTGTCCCCTTTGCAACCTTCATGGAACACTCCAGGCTCATCCTCAAAGACAACCCCAAGAGCGTCGAGTTCCAGATGAGGATTCTTGAACGCTCCGGCCTCGGTGAAGAGACCTGCCTCCCACCCTCCATTCACTACATCCCTCCCAAACCCACCATGGAGGCTGCCAGAGGTGAAGCCGAGCTTGTTATCTTCTCCGCCATGGACTCTTTGTTCACTAAAACCGGTCTCAAGCCTAAGGACATCGACATTCTCATTGTCAACTGCAGCCTCTTTTCCCCCACTCCTTCTTTGTCCGCCATGGTCATCAACAAGTACAAGCTCCGTAGCAACATCAAGAGCTTCAACCTCTCCGGCATGGGTTGCAGCGCTGGCCTTATATCCGTTGACTTGGCACGTGACCTTCTCCAAGTCCACCCTAACTCAAACGCCGTCGTTGTCAGCACCGAGATCATTACCCCTAACTACTACCAAGGCAAAGAGAGAGCCATGCTTCTTCCGAATTGCTTGTTCCGGATGGGGGGTGCTGCTATTCTGTTGTCAAACCGCAGCTCTGAGCGTAGCAGAGCCAAGTACAGATTGGTACACGTTGTTCGCACTCACAAGGGTGGTGATGACAAAGCTTACCGTTGCGTGTTTGAAGAGGAAGACAGAGAAGGGAAAGTGGGGATTTCGCTTCAGAAGGATCTGATGGCTATTGCAGGTGAGGCTCTCAAGTCTAACATCACCACCATGGGTCCTCTAGTCCTTCCGGCTTCGGAGCAGTTGCTGTTCCTTCTAACTCTCATTGGGAGGAAAATCTTCAACCCAAAATGGAAGCCTTATATTCCTGACTTCAAACAGGCCTTTGAGCACTTCTGCATCCATGCCGGTGGCCGTGCCGTGATTGATGAGCTGCAGAAGAATCTTCAGCTTTCTACTGAACATGTTGAGGCATCTAGAATGACCCTGCACAGGTTTGGGAACACTTCGTCTTCTTCGCTGTGGTATGAGCTCAACTACATTGAATCCAAGGGAAGGATGAAGAAAGGAGATAGGGTGTGGCAGATAGCCTTTGGGAGTGGGTTTAAATGCAACAGTGCTGTTTGGAAGTGCAACAGAAGCATTAAGACACCGGTTGATGGGCCTTGGGCTGATTGCATTGATCGTTACCCGGTCCATATTCCTGAGATCGTTAAGCTCTAGGAGAAATATTCCACAAAAAAACAAATACTATTGGTTATTACTTTGCAGGTTTCACTTATCATGAAAAAACATACATGAGTTCTCATAACCCTTCTGCTCTGCTGTACCCGTACCACAAATCTCATTTGTCAGTCAGTCATATCCCACTTTTTATATTTATATTTATATATATTTGCTTCTTTTTTTTCTGTTTATTTTCCAAACAATTACATGGGCCTCTTGTGAATTAGCATAGAGATCGCCAACGGGTGGTTGGGGTCTATTTGTTTATTCATGAATTTGTGCAACATGTAAGGGAAACACAGTTTCAATTTCAACTTTCAAGTTTGTATTTGCTTGCACTATTGGAAGCTTGTAATTAGGACTTGAAATGTAAGAAGTGCTTTGCTTTGTTGTTGTTGTTGTTGTCAGCTGCGAGAATTAAAGTTTCATTAGCATGACCAAAATGTGCATAGGAATGTTACATTTAAGAAACCGTAATAGTTGCATTCTAATTGTGCGCTAAAATTATGGTGCCTTTTACCGTATTGATTAATAACTACTGCCATAACCAATCATAAATTAAAATATCGATCATTAAGATATGTAGTTGGCAGGTTATAGTTTTATTCCGATCGATGTGGTTAGTTGTTTTCAATTGCTGGCGTTTGGTAGTGTGCATGCATTAAATTGATGGTTCCCAGCTTGCTTTACTCTCTGGTTTTTGTCACTGTTAGAAGCAATAGGATTTGTTGACGGGGTCCATGATTGGTTATTGGGGGATGGATGGTGGTTATGAACATCTTTTTATTACTAAAGAAAGGTAAAGTTGGGGAAAATAACATAAACATTTATTTATATACTGTGTTTACTTACGTGAAAATGAGAATTGAGTATATATGAATAAATTCAGTAGGGGCAGCATATATAGGAATAGGATCATAGCTAGGAGTAATATATATATATATAAATCCGCAGAAAATGGCTAATACTGAAAGCACATAATTATTTCGTTGGATACGCTAATAGAAGCATGCAGCTACAGAATTTCAGCTGCTACCTGCACACTTCAACCTCTTTCTCACATAAAAGGGTCTTTTATTATATTAATTATTGATTAATTAGCAGGAGATGTTGACAGAAGTTGACTTAATAGACGTTGATTAATTAATTTTGTGACTATGGACAACTGTATTTTGAATTAGGAAGTCTTCAACATTGTAAGCTTTCTAAATATTAATTAATGGAAGGAGATATATAGCTAGTGAACAGTTAACTTTGGAGAGAACCGAATGAATTTTGAAATTCTATTAACACATATTATACATAGACAACCAGCACTATGATTGTCAAAGAGAAATTGCATAGATAATTAGTAAATTTTGTACTCTTATACTAAGAAAGAAAGTAATAGGAAAAGAAGTGGTGAGTGCTATATATATGATTCACTATGATGAATTGGGTTGATGGCACGATTTGATCAGTTATTTATCTCATCATTTTCTGTAAGCAAGAAACAAAAATATAATACTCACCACTCCTCTATTTATGATATTTTTTCCTTTTATTAAGCAGGCATCTGATTGACTGTTATGATGGCTATTCTTTTTTTTTTTTTTTTAATATTTGTGGGAGCAAGAAAGGTAATTACTATCATGGTAAAGTTACGTACTTGCGTACTAGTACAAATTATGGATGGTGAAAAGTGAAGTTGATCGATGATCCATCTACCAAACTTTTGAAGACTAATAAAAGATGGGAAAGGGCTACAAATTCGGCTAACAGAAATAGTAGAAGAAAGCCAAAACAAACATGATTGAAATTAATACAACTTTGTTAGTTCAAGAATGTGACTGACGGACGCCATTAATTATATACTATAGGCCAGGGGTATGAACTGGCAGGGTCTCAGTCTGAGGGGCATCACCAAAGGCCATCCAAATCATGCTATGTCGTTCCTCATGTCCATTAATGCCGTTTTTGTGGGTTAGACTTTTTTTTTTTTTTTTTTTAACCTTTTACTGTCTCTGACTCCATCTACAGCGGTAAATTAATATTACCAATTTATTACTACTAGTACTATGGAGCAGCTGTGTATAGTATAGATTCGGCTATTGATTGCTAATGCCAAATTCATACTAGCTCGATTTGAATTTGATTGATCGTTATAGTACATGCAGAAATTAATTATTATGCCACTTCTTAATTTCTTTTATCCGCGCGCTTTCAATTCGATCTCTGGGGGCATTCATTACTCTAATTAAATGACAATTCTATCGATCTCTGGGAGTACCTACCAGTTACTACTATTTCTCTGGAGGAGTACTACTTATTTATTTATTTATTTTTAACAGAGGAGTAGTAATTACTAGAGTAAGTTAAAAGTGAAACAGAATTTACAAGTTTAAGGAGTTATGATAATTTTGTGGTGGGGACCAAATTCGCCCTGTAAGTATAAGGTACTAGCACGTTAGTGTCTGAATCAAGAAAAAATAAGAAAAAGTCTCTGCATCTGTATTCTGCATTTTTTTTTAAACCCTTTCATTTTAAATGTAGATGGACTTTAATAACATCGTTGTTAAAATTAAGCTAAACAATTCCTTGAAATAACTTGATCCTCCACTAAAAAAAAAATTGAACTTCATTTTTCAAACTCAAAGACTAAATTACAATTTTTGTGTCCCTAATTTATCAAATCCCATAATTTTAGTTCCTAAATTTTTATAAATTAATGTTTTTGTCCTAAAATTAATTTTTAAAATTAGGGTCCATATATATGCGAGTTGGGTCCAAGCATAGAACAAATTTTGTAAGCCCCTAAAAGAAGATTATTAATTATTGATATTATTAATTTTTGTAAGGCTCCTGGATACTTTTTTTTTTTTTACTCTCTCACACTTAAAAATCAATTAATCATTAACTCATGTTTTTTAATTAATTAATAGTAATGTGTAATCTCACAGTTTACTCTGAGCCTAAAAAATATATGGTTGATCCCGTTGACAAGTTTGAATTCCGTGGTCAATGCAAAAATCTTAAGACATGTGATTGCCTCGAAGAATGTATAGAATTAAACTTCTCATAATACTTAACAATAGTAACATATATTCGTGCGGATACGAACAAGTAATAAGAGTAAGAGCTAATTAATACTTACGCTTAATCCGTCCCCACCCATTGTCCATACGCCCATTCTCTTTACGCAGCCAAACAAATGAGAAATAAATTAAATATGAAGTAAATTATAACAATATTTTATAGGTTTGGTTCAATTATACATACATTCTTTCCTTTTTTTTATCATTATTTTGATAACTTGATGTTAAGTTATTATTAATTTTTTAAATGAATTTATATTTAATTTTAATTAATTTATTTAAAATACCGTTAGTTACCCTTATAGTTATCCAAAAAGAAAATGTTATTTTTTCAAAGAAGAGTTTCTCTTTCTTTTCTTCTTCCTTTATTTCAACATTTTTTTTTTCTAAAGGAAAGAGAAAGGTTTCTCTTCTTTTTTCCTCTTCTGTTTCAACGTTTTTTTTTTTAAGGAAGAGAATGGTTTTTCTTTCTCTGTTTTATGTTACTTTTCAAAGGGAGATAATTATTCGTCTTCTCAAAAAGAGGAGGGATCTTGATGTTTTTTGTAACAACCTAATTTCGTTACTTAAATATTATATTATTTTTTTTATTCTATATCCGCATATGAAAATGCCTATATAAATATTTAATGTAAATATGCATGAGCCTTTACATAATATACGTTATCATAACATAAATGTTCTAAGAGTGACTTTACAAAATATAGGTATATAAGTTCATACAATACCAAAATGGTTCCCTATTAAAGGGCACCCACAACAATATCAGTAATTACACACATGTTTTAAGTTAGTTCCCCCAACTATATACATATACATAAGAGTACAACAAAAGTAGGATCTTGTCCCGCATGTATCATCTAAATCCACTTTACTCGTGAGATACTTGAGAACTTGCATTTGCATCACTATTTGCTCCCGTGTCAACCACACAATCATCACAGTCAAACAACACAAATACACACACAAAGCGCAATGGTAAACTTATTTATATAAAATAAACATAATTATATGAAGATTTAACTAAGGATAGATTTAGTTTAACATATAATTGAATAAATTAATGATCATAAGTCATGTAACTTTATTAAACAAAACCGCCTCAACTCAGTTTAGTTTTCAATTCACATTTCAGCCTCAATTCACATTTCAATCTCAATTTGTAATTATATCATGTATGCCATATTGACTCGACTCCAAGGAGATTTCTACAACTTTTGGACGATCCCCATAGGCCCTATCCCCTACCATGGTCTCACTCTCTGACCATTCAGGAAGTCCCTTGAGCTACCTTGTGGAGGATTTGTGATTTTATCGAATATAAACAAATGTTGGTATCAGTTTACCTCTGTAAGGTTTACATAACTATACATCTATAGGGATCCATATGCATTGCCATCTAAGCATGATGTATACATGTGTATGCATAACCAACTACATAATACATTTTAGGTATGCAAACATTCATAAACTTTACTACCACAAGTTCACCATGTTATAAATTCACCATTCATATACATTCACACATCAATAACCCATTTAGTAGTTCTATGAGTATGGTGAGACATTCAACACTATGAATTCTCATAATAATTACACCAACGATCCTCATGAACGATGAATTTCATAACATTAATAGAAAATTATACTTCTCCATTATAATACTTAAAACAATTATATATATACACTTTGTATTAATCTTAGAACCTTTGAGAAAGTATTTAGGATAAAATAAAACATTTAAATTAACTTAGCTTAAGCTAGAAAATTTAGCCTTAGCTAAAAATATAGCTCAAGCTAAACTTTTTAGCTTATCTAAAACAATAGACCCTCCATCACGAGTTCATCACGAAAAACTGAGTTTTAAGCCTATTAATAACTACCCAAACATCCAATTTCACAATAAGCATGTCAATAATCAATTCCTAAGTTTCTAAACCCTAAACCCCAACAAAAGAACCCAAAATTTAAACCAAACAACTCAAAATCATCTTAAAACAAAGAAAAGGGGTAAGCTTCCCTTACCCTAGGAAGTGATTCAAAATCTTGAAGAAGGAGCTATGGAGGGAACTTGATGATCCAAGAATGACCTTACTTAATCTCTGCTATGAAACCAGCTAGAGGGAACCTAAATCAACACCAAAACAAGCTTTCATCAATATTTCATCTAACCCTCAAAATTTTAACCAATACCCATTTGAGAACTTCTTGAGAAAGGAACAAACGGACCAAGAAGAAGAAAAATATGAGCTTACTAACACCCTAACAATTTACAAAGCTTCAAAGAAGGATGATCAAGTTGCTAATAATGATAAAGTTCCAATTCTTCACCATGAGAGAAGGGATGAATAAGAACGAAGGAAAGTGAAAAAGATAAGGAAAAGGAAAGAAATTTCCCACATAAGTTTAAGAAAAATTCAAACTTTTCTCTTTACACCCCTTTTAACCTTTAACTACACCCCCCCAGTTCTATAATCAATCTAAAATATAAGGCTCAAAGAACTTAGTCTAAAATAATCTAAACCCACCAGAACATATATATCAAAAATATAGAACTAACTAAATATCTAACAAAACACCTAATCACACATCAATAAATCACTTTATTTTATTTATTAAATCATTAAATAACAATTTAAATTTACTTTCTGTTACATTTTAAATCAATCACTTTCTCACGGAATTAGAAAATCACGACGTTACACTTTTAACATTCTAATGCATATGTATTCCCTAATTTTTTAAATTCATTACATATATACTTCCTTAAATTTTAAACACATGTACTCCTTTAATTTTTAAACACATTACACATGTATCCCTTTAACTTTTAAAATTATTACATGGATCCCTTGAACTTTTTAATACATTACAAATGCATCCCATAAGTTTTAAAAAAGAAAATAAGGGCATATTTTTTAAAAAATATATTATAAAAATTATGTGTCAGTCATATGACGTAAAAGGTTAACGGAATTAACTCTGATAATAGTAGAGGGAATGTAAATGTAATAAGATACCAAAAGTTAAAAATTTTGTGTAAAGATAAAAAAAAAATACACATAATTAAAACAAACCTAAGAAGATGTTATTATAATTTGCTCTTAAATACATAACTGTGTTATTTCAATTTCATAATAAGAGATTGCTAGAAGAAACTAATCATAACTTCCAGGAAAACTCTACTGGTATTTGGTTTAGATGGGCGCGCGGACAATAAATTATTTGTTTCTTTCACAAGAAAGGCATATCACACGCTTTCAATCTAATTTAATTATAGGGAAAACGTCATTGCTAGCACGCAGTAAACACGCGTACCTACACAATACTCTACATATAATACTAATAGTAATATAATATCTCTTCATTTAGAGAAACTAGCATGTCAAATGCCATCAACGGGTTTCCTCATTCTCTCTGTCATTATTTTTTCCTTGGCAATTTCAACCCTACAGCATCTCATCTTTGTCACTACTACATGGCCCACTTTTACACGTTTGGTTTGAGATTAATTTTAGAAAAATAGTTACTTAATTTTTATAAATTTTCTATTAAGAAATTGGCAAAAATAAATAAATTATGTGTTTCTGTATGTATATATTCATGACTATTTGTTGATTAAGTCCTATATACAGAGTCGATCTCTAGAGGTAATTAAGGTAACGGTTATTAGTTATAACAGTCTATTCTAATGAGAAACGATTGAGAAGCATTCTCAGAACCTTAATTAAGTGAAAAGGTTCAAGACATTCTTCCACAACAAAGGTCATAAAAGATGGTTAGAGACACTGTGCAGGAAATACAAAAGTAACTGATAATGATCGATTCGGATGACATACCATGTGGGTCTAGCAGCAGATCAGATCGATGATATATAAGTATTTTATACGTAGCCTTTCCATTCGCCAGTTGGGCAATGTTAGATTTGGTTGTTGAAATTGAAATTGAAAAAACCATTTTACTTAGTTGTATAAAGACTGGAGAGTATAGGGGTTTATTTAGATGTACCCTTTTGTCGGGACTCTAGACCAACGGATATGGCATTTTCTGAATCATAAATAACTTTTTCTCAGGACTTTCCCCGTGGCTAAACTCTTTTCGCTCCGCAGTTATTATAAAGTATGGAAGTCATTTTCAGCCAAGTAAATGTTATTCATAAATACCCCAGCAAGGGGCTCCATCAATACCACACCACGCCACCAGAGATGAGTAAATGGTTAAGTTATTTAAAGTCAAATTCATAACATTTAATGCTTAATATTTTTTTTTCTGTACGTGTCTTTAGATAATGCAGTCGTGGCTGAGATGTTAAATGTTAATGAATGAAAGCTGGTGTAGTCATACTAGTAGTACTTATTTAAGGTCTTCTGGAACTACAATGTTACATAGATTTTCGTGCAAACTATCAGATGGGTATGAATGTTTTAACAGTCACTAATGAAGTAGATTGCTTTGATGTTGTGACTTGTGATCGATCAACTTTTTTGTATTCAACTCATCATTACTACCGCTTTGGTCCTACTAGTAAGTAGTAAGTCCTGAAGAATAAAAACCGCCAGAGTTACTAGCTATAAGAGGTAAAGCAAAAGATGCATGGGAGAAATAATGTTATCGCTTTACTTTAATTGCAGTTGATCACTAAACTGTAGTAAGCCAGAGAATGTGTTTAGAGAAGTTGAAGTTAGGACCAAATAATCACTTTTTAAGTGGAGAGAGATAAAGTTATACTAAGACTTACTAAGACTAACTCAAAGATTTATACTCTATATTGGTCATTCATTTTTTAATATCTAATTATTAATATTAATAAATAGTTAAAGATTCATTCTTTATTAAGATCAGTGAATGGTCACTCTCTTAAAATTATATTTGATAAAACTTGATTACTCCTTTTATATATATATATATTTGCAAGCATGATGCGTTTTACTGTGAAATTTGGTCAATTTAATTGTCTTGGTATAGTTTGGAGGATACTTGATGATATGTTAAGATTGCCAAGGGAAAGTGAGAGTTGTGTTTCCATAATTTCCGTCTAGTGAGACTACGAGAGTATGAATTCATAAAGATTTATGAATCAGATATTGATAACTTTAATTGACTAGATTATAGAAGGTGCAAAGCGTTGATGAATGATATTTTATTCTGTTTTTTTTACCTTTATTCTTTGAACTGGGTCTTATGTTGTACATTTCGTTTGTCTTTTTTCTTTCTTTCTTGTCAACGTTTTAAGAAATCAATGTAACAAAGGCCCAAAACAGAAACAGAAACTACCAAGAGAGTGGCCCAACAATACACGTCATTTGTGTGCTTTAACACAGCCTTTGGTAATTGGGCCCCTCTGTTTGTTTTTTTGTTTCTGAGAAGAATTAGGCTAATGGACCATAAAAAAAATAGAAATATAACGAGAAGAATCAAATTTTTATTTCTAACAAATATTTCATAATAATGATTTTTTTTAAAATTAAAATATAAAATAATAAATTAATGTAAGCCTAATTTCTTGTCTATTTTTATACATATTAGATAATTATTTTGATTTTAAAAAAATCGGCATTTTGTTTCCTTTTCCATATACTATCTTAATTTACTTTGGAACAAATATCTTCCCTTCTCTCTCTCTCCTCAAATTTGAAATTAAGTGAAGCCCAGCTTGAGTTACGTACCGTACATATTCGATCGGTAATAATTGATGAGGTCCACCGTTACACTTGTGCATTGTTATTACTGTGCTTACTAATGCTATCATAGTGCCCAAGTGTTATCAATGAATTTCGATAATCACTGATAGAACAGCGTCAAATACATCATAATGAAATTGCAACATTATTACATAATAAATAAAATGTCTAAATTGAGTAAGATTTAATGACTGTGTTGTCTAAAAAAATACTATCATAAGTTTTTGCTAAGAGATAATTTGACATTTATTAAAACATTCTATAGTATATAAAATAAAAACGACAACGTAATACTATAAAGTATAAAGTATCCCAGAAAATTAGATTCCAAGTTGACATGTGAAACGGAAGAGAGAGGATGGCAATTGGTATTGTCCTTATCAGGTGGAGGAATATGTGTTCCCCATGACAAGTCCTCCGCTCCATATACGGTTGCCAAATTTTGCATCTGACGCGAGATTTTAACTTTGGAGCCATTGTTGATATTTGAAAAGTCTCCACATCACTGTAATATCCATTCGCTTCTTCTTCGACATCTTTTTTTTTTTTAATCGTGCATAGCCAAATCCTTATCCATATTTGTTTCTATGTATATACAATTACGTCCATTCGTTTGCCATTTCTATTTTTCACCATGACTTAAAGTAAGAATACTAGTAATATAATCTATTCATATTATTTAATTATTTAATATATATAAAAAAAGTTATAAAATTGCTATCATATATCATGGTCCATTAGTGATCTGTGAATCAAATGCTTTAATGCGCGTGTCATCTTAATTTGTCTGATATCCACCAACTTGGGGAAAACTTGATTGATTACAATGAATGGGTTTCAAATTACTACATACCCTAGGATGATAGTTGCTTCCAGAGAAAAATGAGAATGGATGTGACCCTATTAGTATTATCCAAGTCATACATTACTCTCTATTCTCTAATAGTAAGATGTAGACAAATTGAAGTTGGGGCTAGTTTTAGCTGGCATGGTTCCATTGGTTACACTGTCACTCTTAAGCCGAACCAGAAATAATTGGTAAAAGGCCACAAAAAAGAGAAAGAGAAACGGATCAATGGTTATGGGACCGCAGAACAAAAGTCATGCACACCCCTAACCCAACCCAACTCTTACGCTGAAGCGACACAAACTACCAAAACCGTTCACCTCGATATTTCTAAGATAGATTATTTATTTTCGATATGGATTAAAATTTTAAGAGTCGAAGGCCATGCTCATCCACAGGGCCCCACGCGAAATCCATTCCGATTAGAGAGTCAGCCAATGAGAAAGCAGGGATTTGGATGAACTTTCTAAGTTCCACCAATGAAAAAACGGATAAGGCCCTCTCTTCTCTTATGGACCCAAAAGTTCAATCCCTTTCACTGTCAAAAAAGTGCAAACCCAAACAATCTCTCCCTGTTAAATGGACTGCAAAAGTGCTTCTTGTGGGTCACCGCTACACTCTCACACTCCCTTTTTCATCATTGCTGTATTCCCTTCCCTTCCTGTTTACCAAAAACACACTCAGATTTTGTTTTGGTGTACTGATGAGTAATTCAGCTAAGAACGCCGCAAACGCGGTTGGGGGCAAAACGGCAAGAGCATGTGACAGCTGCATAACCAAAAGGGCACGCTGGTACTGTGCTGCCGATGATGCTTTTCTCTGCCAAGCTTGTGACTCTTCGGTTCACTCCGCCAATCCTTTGGCTCGAAGACACGAACGAGTCCGCTTGAAAACGGCGTCGTACAAGCCCACCGAGGAACAACAACCTCCCACGTGGCACACTAAGAAACCTCGAACTCCGAGACACGGGAAACAGTACTCGCGTAACAGCAACCCCTTCTTTCATTTGGTCCCTGAAGTGGGTTCCGAAGAGGCGAATTCCCTTTCCCATGACGAGAACGAGGAGCAGCTCCTTTATAGGGTCCCCATATTCGACCCTTTTGTTTCTGATGAGCTATGTGGGACTAATAACAGTTCTCCTTCTGATGTCACTGAGGTTGAAAACAACAACAATAATGGTTGTTTTTGTATTATCAATGATCAGATGGAAAACTTGCATGGGATGCTTCCTTCTGATGCAGAGCTTGCTGAGTTTGCTGCTGATGTTGAGAGCTTGTTGGGTAGGGGCCTTGAAAACGAGTGTGTTGGGATCGAAGATTTGGGACTCGTTGATGCCAAAGAGGAGGAGTGTTCCGTGGCTAGTGGGAAGGTCAAGCTCGAAGAGCCTCATCATATGGATATGGATATGAATCAATCGTTTGAGTTGAGCTTTGATTATGAAACGTGTCAAGAGGTGAAGGTTTGTGATTTGGATTTGGGTAATGATGATAATGAATTAGGAGAGATCCAAGAGAATGTTGTTGATGAGATTAAAATGGAGAAGATATCCTTGCAGCTTGATTACGAGGCCGTAATCATGGCCTGGGCTAGCCAAAAGTCTCCGTGGACCACTTCTGACAAGCCAAACTTGGACCCTGATCAATGCTGGCACCAATGCATGGTACGTACTATTTCTACTTTTCTTATAAATTGCCATTGCCATTGCCCAAATCCAAATCACAAACCTGTTATATAGTTAGATTCGTTATTGCTCGCTTTTGTTCGTGTTCGGATTATAGTTTAATTTCCTCAATGTTGTTATTTGGTCCAACTGACAGTTGTTTAATTACTAAATTAAATACAAAGTACAAAAATTTGGTGGATACTGAAATAAAAATGTAATTATGATTAGAGAATCCCAAAATAAAAGCATCCAATCTAAGTTTTATCCTTAAACTAACCAAATTGGTTCCATGAAACGACAAAGGCACAAACATAGAAAAGATTTGCACACGCAAATGGAGTACTGTGTTTTAAACATATGTTGAATAAGCTGCATGCAGGCAATATGTTAAATTAACCAAATTGGTTTTTGATTATGTTAAATTAAACATTGAATGTTTGTTTGAGACTTTGAGTAATGATTTAAATTAACCTGCGTGCAGGCAAGTTGTGGAACGGGATTTCATTACGGTGAAACGGGTGGATTTGGGATTCATCCAGTGATAATAGACGGGGGCAGAGAGGCAAGGGTTTCAAGGTACAGAGAAAAGCGCCGAACAAGGCTGTTCTCGAAGAAAATAAGGTACGAGGTTAGGAAACTGAATGCAGAAAAGAGACCCAGAATGAAGGGGAGGTTTGTCAAGAGGACTTCCTTTGCACCACCATCATCATTTCCTTTGCTAAATAAATAAGCATTTGTTCTTCTACTATTTATTTCCTAAATATTAGTATCTTTTTGCATATGCTTCTTCATTTTCTCATTTCTTTGTATATACAACAATTTTGTTAAGTTAATAAATGCTCCAAATTTCTAATCTTATGGTCAATAACTAATATAAGAATGTTTGTCATCTATAGTTCTTCAAGACTTCACAATTCATAGTGTTTACGTTAACTGTTACTGTATTAAAAAAAAAAGTTATAATTATCACTGTTAGCCATCTTGTATAGTTTGAGTTAATTTTTAATTTTACAAAGGTATCAGGATTAAAGAATCAAAACCAAAATTTTGAAATTTCGATGTTATATATATAAAAATGAAACAGTCAATAATTTTTTTATTAAAGACCAAACACATAATCGGATAACTTTTAGAAACCAAAAATATATTTCAGCAAAAAAAGAAATATACATGTTCGATGCATATATCTAAATACCTATGACATACGAGTATGGCACATATTTTAAATATATAATAGCATGACTTATAATACATCTCAACATATTTTGATTATTGTTGTTGACAATGAGGAGAAAAAAAATGAACATTATTATTCAGCTTGGAACATGGCTAAAAAGGAGGGATTGAAATACAATTACAAATTACAAATAATATAATATCTGTCGTTCCTCCGATCATTTATATTTTCCTGTTTTCCCTCCAAAGTTAAACATATATTAAAAAAATGAACAGTAATATAAAAATTAAAAATGTGTTTTGTTGCCATAGGTCGATTGGCAACGAAAGCTAAGAGTGAGTTCCAAGTCCAAGTCCAAGTCCAAGTCATTTTCAGATGTAGGTAGATTCAACTGACTCTGACTCTGCAAAATGGAGTTCCACAACATCGAACCCGAAGCCAGTTGTGGGTTGGGTTTGATCCTCTTTGGCATATGGCGTATATCACATGTTGAGAGAACATGATCACTAGAAGAAGGTGTCGGTGTCACGCCGTTAATTTTGGAGCCAGTTAGCACGGCGTGAACTGCAGCTTCACATTGCTCCCATTCCCCACTCCAAAATAAACCAAGTGACCCATAACTAGGATTCACTAATCTCCCACATGCCTCATACAACAGTGATCTAAACACAACTGAAAATGAAAAATAAATTAATTAATTAATGTTTGAAACTTAATTAATTAAGAATAAGGTATAGAATGAACCTGGGGCAAGGTGTTGGGGTGCAGCAGTGATGAGGTTGAGCAAGGCAGTACGACCATAGAACTTTGCAAGGAAAAGAGTGGCGTTGGCTTGGGACTCAGGAGAGTTAATCCACTCGAGGCAAGGCCTGATTATGCAATTCTCACTGCAACCTTTGCGGAGTATGCGACACCCGTTACAACTCAATTTCATCGTGTCGATGAAATAATTGGGGTACCTGCTGGCTATTTATTTGCATATTGGTCAATGGACAAAAGATCTTGTAATCTATAATATAATCTTGACTTTATTTTAATTAATGTACATTATTTGTTTAGTTTCGTTAGGTAAAAAGGATTTAGCTATATTGGATTTCATCATTATTATGGAAGATGGATTGAGTTTAGGAATGTGTTGGTGAAAATCACATAAAAATGGGGGGAGAAAGTGGTCAAACATTATGCTAACCACAAACAATATCGATACTCCCTAAAATGATGGGAGATATTTTTCCTATTTTCTCCGAGATCAAATATTTCTCTTGATTACTTTCCTTGGAAATTGATTTAATATCGAGAAACTATGGGTGTGCTCTGCATTAATATTTGTCCATCCTTTTCTTTACTACCACTAGTGTCCATCTGTCATATATTTATACTCTCCTTTTCTGTACATATTTTACATACCTTTTCGGACCATACGATGATAAAATATAGTAGAATAAGATATGAGCATATCTAATCTAATACTTGATTGCAAACAAGTTACATTATTATGCAACCTCGCTTTTCTTCGTTTTCCTGCGTGGAATCTTTACATAATTGGCATTTGTCAAAAAAAAAAAAAAAAGCAAGGCTGATTTAGAAAAAAAATCCCATAAAATCAATTCAAAACTTTTAAGATTAAAAAAAGATTTAGTAATTCAAAAATAGGAAATGCATTTATAAAAAATATACATATTATTTCTCAATATTAATTTTTATAAAAATAATAAAACAAAAACGCAATTTCATTTTGAATTAAGAATTCTCACTCTAATACAAAACGAAAATATGGTTCCACCCCCATGAGGTTGATTGTTCTCGCACAGAGTAAAGGGAGTAAAGAGAAGAAGAGGAGGAAGAAGGAGTTTACATTTTGTGACGGTATCAGTAGCTGAAAATTTTATTTCATTTAAGCTGTCATCTTTAGACTGATGATGGAAAAATCATTTTGAACCAATTTAACAAAATAAAGGACCAAAATAATATTTTGAAAGATAAAGCATAATCTAAAAAAAAAACATACAGAACCAAATTGGTCATTTGGCTCAAAAAATAAAGAAAAAAAATACAAACAGTCTAAATTATTGGTTAGATTAAAGAATTTTGTCTCGATTCTCACATTCCCTAGTAAAAACATCATAGTTTTGAACGATTGATTGATATTTTTCATTACTTGTAATAATAATGTGTGAAATGTACATTAAAAAGGAAAGAATGTTAAAAAAAACGTTTATTTGAAAGCGTGAAATGTGCATTAAAAAGGTTTTTAATTTTTGAAAACTCAATGTTTTTATAAACAAAGAGGCTCTTACTCATCAGTCATCAGATTGTGTGTATTATACTTTATAACATAAGAATATATTATTAACTTAACACTCTGTTGTGATGGAAATAAAATAAATGAGAAAAAAAAATTGATTAGTTTGGCGAAACAATACAATTTGCAAAGATTTTATGTGTGCTATGAGCCTAAACCGCGATTTAAATGCCATGTTAAGTATATCTATTATAAAGTAAACTTATTAGAAAGATATTCTGTTAAGGTACAGGTGCTGAAATACAGTGGTGGTAAGGCAAATGCATAAATAACTGAAACTCTCCATCAAATCTTGTTTCCCTTACAAAAGGACACCGAATCAAAACCTGAAAGAAACAAGCGTATAATCAGATAAATAAACACATAATAGCATCATAAATTCTACAACTTGTACATGGAATAACACAGGATAAAAAATCTGAGTTTAGAGATAGTTGCTTCAAATCAAACAGAACCTAGATAAAAGTCGCACCACGATCAGCACCTTAGAATGTCACGATGCAAGCGCGATGAATGGAGCGATATTGAACATGCAGTCCAAAAGACCCCCTGCACCAATAGTAAATGGTCAACAAGGTAACAATCAAAAGGATAGAGATTATGTGCAATTAAATGTTAACGAAAAGCAAAACATCTTTATTGACATTAGCTGGTATGCAAAAAAGATATTATGAGTTTCATACATGCAAACACACAACAAAAAAGGAAAACGATGGACCGGATTTTCCACAATAATACTCATACTTGTATGACAACGAATGGATATGAAAGGAAGACAATATGTGCAACTTGTCCCGGATTGGGGGGCGAGAGAAGAGTGTTAAACAGAGTCCCATTGTGCCTTCACGTTGACTATCAAAAGTATATTTACTTAGGTTGCAGAACCTTTTGAAAAATAATAACCAAACAAAAACGTCACTAAACAAATATCACCAAATTGCTAAGAGATCTGAATCCTGATTATAAACTAAATCGAGTTTATTAGCCTTTCAAAAATAAAACCAATAGAAAATCCACCCGAAGGGGATGAATGAGAAAACATCTCAATTGAATCAGACCTCATAAAAAATAATAACTACAAAGCTGGATAGCCACTTCTCCTATTCACAAGTATGTACCATAAAAGCTTATAAACAGCCATTATAACAAAATTAGCAACACTGGGATCAAGTAGAATAGGATCTCATTCAACAAAAAAAAAATAGAATAGGATCTTACCATCTACACAACAGAGTATTTGCCCGGTTGAGTTCCACCAGGAAGTTGCAAAGCCTGATTTGTGATGTCTTCCAAAACTCGCTTCAAGTCTGCTTTAGCTGACTTAACAGAATGCTCAGTAGGACCTTCAATGAACAAGTACAGTTTGCGTTCCCCAGGTCCTGGGATTTTGCCAGGTGGGAAAAACTGCCCTCTGGTGGTAATGGCAGCTCCACTCCATTCAGAAATAGGGCCCAAAGTTTCCTTGTGTGTAACTTTCCAGCGAGCATTCTGGGGGAAATCATTTATTTCCAACTCAGCCTCGTAATGCTCTGGTAAAGCTTCTGAACGTATTTTATCTAACTTGTCCTGCAAGTTTAGAGCAGCTATTGCTGCTGCTCGAGCTGCTCCATCATTTGCAGGAAGAGGTAACCCTGTCCCAGGCAAGACTGGTAAGGATGGTAGGAGTATTGGAGTAGGCAATGCAGGAGCACTCGCTTTAGTGGCAGCAATAATCTGAGCAAAAGCAGAATGCTGTGAGATATCACCTCCTGCCTTCCTAATACCTTCATCTTCATCTTCAGAATCTGATTTCTCTTCTTCAAACCCATATTCCTTGGCTTGTGCTTTCTTTGCTGCTCTCCTCACCTCATCTTCCTCTTCGTTAAATTTAAAGCCACTTCCTCCATAACCAGTCCCATGGGCTTGCTCCAGTCCTTGATTCACTTTTGCCATAAAGCTATCAGCAAGAGCTTTCAGATCATTTGGAACAATCTGCTCAGATAGTTCCAAGGCTTTCAGCAGATCAGGTGCATATCTTGCCTCTTCCTCAGAAATAAATGTAATGGCACAACCCTTTCGACCAGCTCGTCCAGTGCGCCCAACACGATGTACATAATCTTCATAGTGGTTAGGAACATCAAAATTGATCACTAGTTCAAGCTCCTTTACATCTAATCCCCTGGCAGCAATACTGGTTGCAACCAACAAATTGCAGACATTGCTTTTAAAATCAGATATCGTGGATTCACGGTCTGTCTGGTCTTTAGCCCCGTGAAGAGAAAGGCATGGATAACCATGCCTGAGCAGATCCTTGAACAAACTATCACATTTCTCCTGTGAGTGGACAAATATCAAAATCTTTCCTTTCTCATACCATTCCCCCAATATTTCTAAGAGTCTAAGGAACCTTTCATTATCTGGCCTCACTTCAACTAGCTGTGTTATGTCTTTGTTCACAACACTCCTCCCACCAACTTGTATTTCAACAGGTTTATTCAAAACCTTACGAGCCAAAATTTCAACCTGACGGGGGAAAGTAGCAGAGAACAGAACTGTTTGACGATCAGGACGAATATTCTGAACAATTCGTGTGATTTGAGGTTCAAAGCCCATGTCAAACATTCGATCAGCCTCATCCATGACCAGATAAGTGACTCTTCGCAAGTTAGTTATTTTTCCACTACTGGTGCAAAGTATGTCAATCATCCTACCTGGAGTACAAACCACTATCTCAGCACCACGTTTCAACTCACTAATTTGTTGAGCAACACCGGAGCCTCCATACACAGGCACACACCTGATACCCAGTACCTTAGCAAATTTTTTTATATCACTGTGAATCTGTTGAACAAGTTCCCTTGTAGGGGCCATAATGAGCCCAATAGGTCCATCTCCGGCGACAACTGGTGGCTGATCCTTAATATGCCTCAGCATTGGCAGAACAAAAGCAAGTGTTTTTCCAGACCCAGTTTTAGCAATCCCTATGCAATCTCGACCTCTCATGATTACAGGGAGTGCCTGAGCTTGAACAGGCATCGGCTTTTCAAAGTTCATCTTCTTTATTGTCTCCAAAATTTTGCTAGCAAGTCCAGTCTGGTGCCATGATTTTATAGGCTTTGGCACATCCTTTCCACGTATATTCAACTCCAACTGCTTCCTATATACTGCAGCTTCTTCAGGAGTCATCTTCGAGATCTCCTTCACCTCAATATAAAAGTTTTTCTTGAATGGTTCATAGTCAATCTTTGAGTGGTCAACTAAAGAAAGCTTCTCGGCTTTTGTCTTCTTCACTCTTTTCATGAACTCATCATCATCTTCATCCAATGGATCCTTCTCAACTTCATCATCTGCATAATCTGAGTCAGACTCTTCACCAGGAATTATTCTGCCAATAGCCTTACTTGAACCTTTCCTTGACTGTGCACCACGACTTTGCTCATTCCCTTTATCCTTGGGTTTTACATCAACAGATTGATCAGAAAGTGACGATGTCACAGTATTTTTTAGCTTTTCAACTTCAGGTAGAACCATAGAATTCATGAAAGCATCCAATGGATCTATTTCCTCATCATCTTCAAGAGCACCAGCAGTTCCATCATGTAAATCAGATGCAATTGTCCCATTATCAATGTCTACCACCATTGCATCCTTAGGTTCCTTATCAGCAGGTATGTCATCTTCATCTACATCCATACCTGTCTGCTTCCCAGTACCTAGTCCTTCTTCATCATCAGATTCCCCTTCAAGCGTCCAGGTCTTTCCGGACTCAGGTTCGGTAGCACTTGCTTCACCGTGTTTTTCTCTTTCTGCTTCTTCCTTCTTCCTCCTTAGCTCTTGCCACTCTTGAACTCTCCTCCTCCGCTTTTCCATTTCTTCATCCAACCTCTTTTGCTCATCCTCCATCTCCTCTTCACGGGTAGGTTTTTTGTCTTCGTCTTTGGTATCTGAATCATCTCCACCACTCTTTTTTTTAGGGCTTCCTTCATGTTCCTCAGATTTCCTGCTTGGCTTGCTGACACTCCTTTCCCTCTCTCTTTTCTTGTAATCACCATCCTCTTTCCTATGCCGCTTTCTATCCCTCTCCTTAGATTCACCATCACTATAATCACTATCAACTTCCTTACGCTTCTCCCTCTCTCGTGCTCTCCTCCCCCTTTCTCTTTCCTTTTTCTTTTCTCTCTCATGATCCCTCCTTTCCTTTTCCCTTTCTCTCTCTCTGATCCTCTCCTTATCCTCTTTTCTCTCCCTCTCTCTTTCCTTCTCCCTTACTCTGTCTGTTCTCTCCCTTTCCATGTCTTCCCTTTCCCTTTTCTTGTCTCGGCCTCTTTCCCTGTCCACATCCTTATCTTTATCCTTGCGCTTCTCCTTGTCTCTATCATACCTGTCTTCAGAATCTGTACTCCTCTCTCTCTCGTGTCTTCGGGACTCACGATCCCTCTTCTCCCTATCCCTGTGCTTCCCATCGGTTTTATCCTTAGCCTTTTCTCCAGTTCTATCACGGTCACGGTGACTCCTCTTAGAATCCCCATCTTTCACCTCATGACTTTCTTTCCTCGATTTATGCTTACCCTCGTCCATTGCTTTCTCCTATAAATTCACACATTGCATTAGTAATGGTAACATACTGCAAAAACACAGTATTTCCAAACCCTAGGAGACAAAATCATTCAAGAAGCACAGTGATGCATATACAAATGTAAGGATAGTGTGTTTCAAAGCAATAATTCTAATTGTAATAAGCCCTACTAGTTAAACTTTCATATCTAATTTGAATAATTATAGGAGTGTGAAAGTGTTTTAGACAAATAAATTAAGCTCAAATCTACCTATCAGCATATACCCAAATTTTTTCCTATTTCTCCTTCACTTGTTCACGTGCCAAGAGCAAGATCGCAGGGTATAGCTTATAGCTTCCTACTATTCCATTAATAATCTACAGCCTTTTGAAATTAGATCCAATGTCCAACTTTGGTCTCTTATACTTTTGGCCTAGTAATCCAACACTACACGGTGCAGAGATTAGCATAGCACCTCCATATATTGCTGCGTATAAGAACTTATAGAGTATCACACTCTTGACTCTTACATAATATTGGAATCATTGTGGAACCATGGAAAACAATCAATTAAACTTAACAGAGAAGAAGAAAATATTCCACTGCAACTAATTCGAAATTTCAGCCAACACAATTCGCAAATCATGTATACAGAGCATCATGAGCACATTCAATCCATGCATCTAAACAGTTTCCAACTATCCCAATCAATGATCTAAAGGAAATTTACCGCAAACTTTTCTCAATGTCACTGACAGCATATACAGAGTTAGGGAAGAAAAATACTCACACCTCACGGAATGAAGGAGTAGAAGGGATGTGGTGGTGCGGTGATGGGGTCGCGTACGCTGTCAGAGCGACACGGAGAAGAGGCGCGGCGGCGCGGTGCTGTCGCAGGGAAACGTGACGACGGTAGTGGGGTCGCGAGGTTGTGCGACGGACGTAAAGAAGCTGCGCGCAGGAGGCACAACGCGGTGGTGTCGGTGGCGGCGCGAGCGCGTAGTGGTGGTTGGTGGGGCGAGCAGCGGTGACGCAACTCGGAATGAAGGAGAAGAAGGGATGGTGGTCGTGCGGAGTAGAGAGGAAGGGGATGAATGTTAGGGTTGAAATTTTGTTATAGACACCTCGATTTTGTTCTCCACACCCCTTCCAAATTTTTGTTTTTTTTTAACGGAATGCACACAAGTATGGTGTCTTTCATTTTTATTTTTTTGTTTGAACTAACGCACCACAGAAATGGAGTCATAAAAAATAGGAAACGCATTTAAAAAATAATAAATCTCATAAAATCAATTCAAAAATTTTAAAATTAAAATAATAATAATAATAACAATTCAAAAATAAGAAATGCATTTACAAAAAGATACATATTATTTCTCAATATTCACCTTTATAAAAAAAAGTAATAAAACAAAAATGTGGTTTCATTTTGTATTCAGAATTCTCACCTTACTACAAAAAGGAAATATGTTTCCACCTTGTTTTGAAATTAACAAAAACACATTTTGTTGGGGAGAAATATTTTTAAAAAAAAATTAAAGCAAAGGGTTTAGTTAGCAATAAAATAGGGTGCGTTTGACAACTTCCTTTTTGTGATTCCAAACCCTGGTTTGGTACAGTCAAAACATCTGTACCATAATCTTGGGTTTCCATTTGATTACTTTATTTTTATTTTTTTTCATTTTTTTTGTTTTGTAGGGAAATTTTGGACTTGTATTGATTATCTCAATTCTCAAGTCATGATAAATAATTACTTTTATTTTATTACACATCAACTTTTATAATTTATACCATTTATATAAAAGAAAGGAGAACTCTTGAGTGACATGTGTCAGTCTCTCCTTCATTTTTTTTTTCTTCCAAAATTTCTCTTTCATAAAACTTTTTTTCTATTTATCTTTTTTTTTTGTATTTTGTGTTATTTTCTTTTATTTTTATTTTTTAAAATTATCTATGTAAAAAAATTTGATCTTTGCTATATTTTTTTTTATCATTTATTATTATTTTTTATATGTTTAATATTAAATTTTAAAGAAAAAAAATTGATATACATAAATTATTTTTAAAATACCTAAAAATTAAGCTAAATGAGAACAAGGAACACTTAAAGACACAAACTTATCTTTTTAGTTCTGCACTAAAGTGCACCATGTAAATCATAAATCATTATGCTAAATGGACGTATTATTTGGAGTACTCTCAAAATTTACATTTCAAATTTATTTCCACCTTGGCTTTGACAATGGCATGAAGAAAATAGACATGCAACAGCCAGCAGATTTGGGTTCCATATATAAATAAATGTCCTCTGCTCCTGGGCTTGCAATATTAATTGGTGACAGATTTGAGTGAAGTGGTCACAACTCACAACAACACAAGATAAGAATGGCATATTAATGCTTTGCCGATCATAATATATCAGAATCAGCTTAGTGTCTCTTTGGTAGTCCGAATTCATCAGAAATGGCAATATAGATATAGATCATTCAGCATTAACTAGAGTAGGGTACATGTACATGTAGCCCACCCCAACAAGTCAACAACCCACATGTAAAGACAAGGAATATTGGTCTAACAATAAAAGCATAGAGGAAAGCCAATAGCTAGAACTCACTCCCTATAATGAAAATGGAAAAACCCAACTTTGAACATTGGTCATTAAATAGAAAGCATGGCACTGCCCAAATTAAAATGCAGCATCGATGAGCTCAAATTAAAATGGTCTGTCTTTATAACCAGAATGCATGGGTGATTCCAAATCCAAAATGCTACGTGACAAAATAGCAGACTACGAATCACTGACAACTTTTTATTAAAACCTCTTCTTCGCCGCATAATACGTGGCACTTTCCTTTCCTCCATCGATTTCTCTGCCATTCTCACTTTCCTCCTCTAGTCCCTCTCATAACCCCTTTGTTCTCTTCTTTGGGTTTCGCAGCATACCACCAACACATAAATCAAAAGCTCACCCTATAAATGGAACAAATTTTAATCAATTCCCTTGAATTCAACCAAATCATACTTTTATTTTCTATGTTGGCCTTTTCAATAATGGGAGGGTGTCTTCATGACACTTTTGCTAGAATGAGACAGAAAGGTGATTATAAAAGAAGGAATAAGTCTTCTAAAGGTACATTAGTTTTCAAATACTAAAGTCCACCCAATTACATTTAAATATTTTGAAACAAACACTTATATAGGAAATTTGATTAGTTTGTCTTAATCTTATATAAATTTCTTTTCAAAGGTGTCTCTGAACATTGTTACTATTGTTAAATAGAGACACATTGAAACAAATGATAATATATTTATGAGTGATAAAAAAAATCACAACATATCATTGCTTCAGGATCGTTTGAAAATCCCCTTTATACTAAAATAGTCAGCTTCACTTACGATTACTATATTAACCTTTGTTGTCTACACCTTTTCCCTTTCAGGCTAATGAAATTCAGTTGTCTAATCATGTTTATGTCTTTGTTTTTATTTTTCATGCGGTCATTTTCCTCGTTCGACAAGATGGCCGCATTGATTAAATTGTTTAATCATGTTAACAAATAACAGAGTAGTCTATTAATATAATTTTGTCCACACAATGTGTTCTGCCACTAATAATTCAAGAAAAAAAAGATGCTTGCCAACAATAATTTACTTAGTTATATTGCTCATATTGCTGGAGGACTTCTCACAATTCAAAACTATTCATATATTTGTTTGTACATAGAGCTGATAAATTGATATCCTCTAGAACAATTAATATTAGGTTAAAATAAAATATTAGGTTTTTTTTTCATTTGCTTTTAGGTTAATTATTTCAGTAATTCTCCATCGACTGATTTGAACTAAAAAGATTGGAGGTTAAACCGGGTGAAAGTATTCTAACTTGATCCATTCGGATTAGCTAGGTCTCAAGTTAACGCATTTTAAAATTCATCTAAGCCGATTCTGATTTAAATATTTTATTTTATTTATTTTCTTAAAATTTCCGTACTTTTTATTTTTGAGAAGTACGTTCTTCTTTCTTGGTGATCCAATCACTTGTTTAAATTCGATCGATTTTAGTTTGATTCAGGCTGAGTTCTAAAAATTGATAAAAACTTGCGTCTCTATAGCGTTAATTTGTTTAATGGTCTAACTAGACTCATGTACACCCTTGCTTGATTTACACATGATATATGAACATGCATGCAATTTAAATATTTAAAACTTACGCAGAGATAGCTATAAAATCCACTACATCTATGTAAACATACTTACAAAAACAAATTGACTTTCTATCAATTTGTCACATTAATGCATCATATTATATTTTTTTTACTCACAACATATATCCACCATTGAGTCATTGACGATAAGAAAATTTTATCAACAAAAATCTAGTTGACTATTTTTAATAGAATCTACTCTCTTAATAATATTTTTTTCATCAGTAATACTCAAATCAGAAATCTTAATTGAAGAGACCGTTACCCGTTGTCAGTTTTACTTATTATTTGATCAACTATTTATTGGTGTAATGCATCACATTATTAGCATAACTAATATAGACTCGAAAAGTTTATGCTACAACAGAAACAAGTCAAACAAAAAATTGTTAGAAACTTGATGAGATTGAAAATCTGAAACGGATCGGATCTTCCAAACATGTCGCCTTAACAAAAGTTAGGATGCTTTTGTAACTTGAAGAGGGATGTGTTCAGTGTTTGGTCCACGCCAAATAAGAAATAAGAAAAGAAAAAGAAGACCCTAACTTTTTTCCGACCAATGCAGTACTGAATAGCCGCAGAGGAATCAATAGACTATTCAGTATTGAATAGGCCTCGCAAATGAATAAGCCAAGTTGAGTCTGTGAAAACCAACGGGTGAGATTTTCTGATGAAAGTTAGTCCCGATCAGATTCCAAATTAGATCTTTTGACAAAACTTTTTAGAAAGAAGAGAAGAGTAGAGAAATGAACAATCCCCAATTCGCTAAGCAAGTAAGAAGACATGTGAGAGAAACAATAAAGAAATATGAAAAACTTACCAAAATCAGCAAAAATGTAACAGCATCACCCAGACCCAGAATATATATATGCAGACTGCAACTGAACTTCAATAAAGCTATATTAAAAACTTTTCCTACTTCTATACTGTATTTGCAATCCTTGAAAACGATGATCGTTTTAAAATTACCAAATTAAAAAAACACTTTAGTCGTTCATAATTAATGAGAGAAGCTGTATTATGGTTTCTGCACTGGCATGGGAGAAAATATATGCTTTGACATTGTATAAGTTCAGCTTGAAGGCATGAATCCCTCCCTGCCTTTACAAAAAAGAAAAACTGCCACATATCTGCCAGTTTTCTTCATCTTCCCCTTCTTGAAGTCATCAGAATAAAAGTAGGTAAATAAAAAAGAAAAAGGATTCAAGTAGCACACTTACAGAGAATCTACACAGCATTACGCGAAATTAAATAGACTCTTTAATTAACATCCTCTATATACAACAGGCATAATTCATTTTCGGAATCCTCCATTCCATGGATGAGAGAATTAAAGAAGAAAAAATGTTCTGAATATAATACCAAAATACCACCGGTTTTCCCTCATATTCTACAATATAAGAAGACACATTACCAGATAGAAGATGATGAGAAAAACGTGGGTATTTTGGATACTTGAGAAAGAAAAAGAAAAAAGAACATATAAAATAAAGACGAAAAATTTGGATGGGAATTCTACTTGTTAATTGTGGAGAGGATCTGGGCAACTTGGTACTCTTCTTTTGATATCATCAAAACCATTATTCTGGGTTGTGTTGTTAAGATGATGAGTCCTTCCACCAAAGTACTTCTTGAGCAGATCTTCCTTGCTCTTATAATTATTATCCATATTGCCGTCGTTGGCCACTGCTGCTGGGAACACACGAATCGCCCCAACTTGGCACGTGTGGCACACCACAAGCATCACCACCAAAGACACATAAAGGAGTCTCTTGCCGCCGGCAAACAACATGGCCAAAGAATAAAACGCATAAATCTTGAACCCAATATTTTCCCCAAACAGTACTTTTCTTTTCTTCTTGTTCAAAGCTGATGAAGGGAACTGTTCATAAAGAAAAGAAGGGAAGTTGGAGTTTGGTTATCGATGAGTGTGAGTGTGTGAATTGGGATATCATATCATGTAAGACTGTGACTTGAGAGAAAAAAAACCAAATGAGTGAATTGACGGCTTGTTATTTTAAGAGAGATGTCATGGCCATCCCATCCCATCCCTGATCCAACACTCACACTGGCCCACGTGAAACAAAAACCCGCAGTGCCCGTTAATACACAAGTTACTACTAATTAATTAATTTAGCAATATACTTGCATATCACATCACATACCCACATGCTCTTCACCTATGATTTCACTGGATATTCATTTATTATGAAAATAAAAACAATTTATCTGCTACTCATCATCGATATGATGTTAACTCCTTCAAGATCATACGCATATCAGCATATATATGAAGATATATTGGATTCCCTTCTTTAAAAATAATTAGTTTTCGATGTTTTTCATGGATTTGTGTTTTATTTTTTTATAACAAACATGAATTAATTATATTTTACTTTTTTCAAACAAATCTCTAAAATATAACCACTACATTATGTTAAATTAGAATTACATTTTTTAATCTACATAATAAATGCCTAAGACTGGTCCATTATAAACATTCAATAGTGGTAAAATACACGAGTTCAGTTTTTATGAATTATTAGCAAAATAAAATTATATTTGTCAACCAATCAAAAAATTTAATAGGTAATGTAATTTATATTAAATTTTAAATAATTATCGTAAAAGTCAATAAATTTTATAATCCATAATTATTTGTGAGTAGGTAATTGATACTACACAGACTATTCACTCTAATATATATAAGGAAAATAGTTCTCTTTAAAACAAAAGTTCTTGTCCACTTTTATTCTTGGAGAATATTTAATTTTAAAATACATGTATAAAAGAAGTGGGAGATAAAAAAAAATAATTATACATAATATGAGTATTAAATTCGTTGTCAGTTACGTACATGATCTAATATATAAATAATAAAGTTATAAATATAATTAATTAAACTCAAATGTACTTTAACCTTAGAAGAGTTATTGATATAATTATTAGTACTGCCTTAGAAGACCTTAATTAAACTAAAAAAAAAAAACTTCTACTACTACTGTATTCCTATAATATTATTCTTAATTAACAGTGTCAAGGTGGCATTGATTAGCTTTGGTATTGCGTTTGAAATTTAGATGTCGGTGAGAGACAGTTGGGGAGGACGACGCGATTTTGCAGACTGTGCATTAATTGAATTTGAGCAGTCCGTGACTTTGATGTTTTAATTTAATTATAATTCTCATTGATAAGTGTTTTGATGTTCATCAAACCTAAGCAAGTGGTAGTTCGTACGCTCCATAGCCACACGTCAACTCGAATTGGCAAAAATATCTCATCTTAGGACTTAGATTGTGTTTGATGAAAAAATAATTATGAATTGAAAGTTATAAAACCAGTTTATTAAATTAAATATATATTTATACAATTCAGTGTCGAATTAGTTAATTAGTGTAAAAACAAAGGAGTGAGATAATTCGTGATTAAAACATTTGTAAAATTATTAAACAAGTAAAAAATTAAGTACACTTATTAAAAAATTTGGCTTAATAATTACATAGTTTAATAAATATTATTTTTAAGGGTATAAAACAGTAACAGGAAGCATAAATTAAATAACAAACAATAGTATTATTAAACCTACCTCGAAATAAAATAACATAAAATATACGCACTTTTTATTTTTATTTTTTTTATCTATACACACTAAAGACATCCAGAGAGAGGAGAGATAGAAAATTAAGTATCATGCGTGAGATGATATAATAAAAATAAAATAAAGAAAAATAATATATTGGAGTATTCATATATCACTATTAATAACATGATAGCTTTAAAAAAATATCACTATTCCTTATAAATGTAGTTATGGAACCATAAATTTAGTCGTGATACTAACTACTACAACTTGTAAGATAATTAATCACCAACCAACTCTTTATTTTGGTTTTTTATATTAACCAGAAATACACAAAACAACAATGCTTATGTTATAGTATTATCTCTTTCCTTGGTGTATTTCATCGATTACTTTTTAATCATAGTATACTAATTCAATTAATTTTTTTTCTTGTATTTTATATTTTATTGCCAAAGTTACGTGAAATGTTTTTATAATTGAAAAAAATGTTTAATTTTGTAATATGGCTATTAAATATAATGTATATTCGTTGTGTTATGAATTTTTTTTTATAAAAAAAAAACATTTCAGATTATTTTTATCATATATTTTTAATGTTACGCATAATTTACTTAAGTGGTTTTGATTTATAAAATACTTAAATGAGGTACTAGCAGTCTCAACCTAAAGATAGCATTATAGGGCTAAAATTAAACTAATTATTATGTTTTTTTTCCTAAGTGTTAACGTAAAGGTTACCATAAAATGGACAATTCTAAGAAATTGATCAATTGAAGTAAAACAAGATCTTATATTTGAAAGCTTTTAGGTTTAACTGCATTTTCATTTTTCTTAAGATCGACACGGTGAATGTAATTTTATTGTAAATAATTTTCTACCTTTTTTTCTCCTTTTTACCTTGAATATCTATTTTTACTTTGGAAAAATTGAACACGTTCAAAAATCTTTTGAAAGAATTGAATAAGATAAATCAATTAGGCTACTGTCGTACAATCAACATTGCCATTGATTACCATTTTAATTCACACACAAAAAAAAAGTATATTTAGAATCATAAACTATCTTTTAAAAACTTTAGAACAAGCAACCACACCTATCAGAACAACAAGAAATAAAAATATCAAATAATACCACATTCATATAAAAATATATGAAAAATAGGGCCCAACCGGGTTCGAACCGGTGACCTCTTGATCTGCAGTCAAATGCTCTACCACTGAGCTATGAACCCCTTTAATACATCTAAAATGTGGTTTTTATTATATAGTTTAAGAAAAATATTATTTTTGTAAGATTTGTTTTTTGTATTGTTTGAATGTACAATTGATTAATTTTAAATATTTTCAAAAATATTAACACTGATTTAATTTGTAATACAGTAATTTTTTTTATAATAAAGTTACGCTTATTTTCATTAAATGTGTAAAATAATAGTAATATTTAAATATATTACTTTTATAATATCATGCTAACCTTAATGTATCGAGAAATCGACATGAAATACCGACAACTTATATATTATCTTTAGTGGCAATGTTTTATATAACATCATACATTCAAAGTGAATCCTATGTGGAATGCCTTTAAAATGAACCAAAGTTTATTTATGCAATTATATGAAAGCTTGTAATAATTATACCGTTAATAGTTACGACTACCAATCAACATACATAGATTTGTTAGACTCAAAGAGTAATTGAAATTTTCTTATTTTACAATCTAGCATATGAAAATGGGATTGGTAAGATGTGACTGTCCCTTTCAAATGATATTGTTTCGCAAATTATAAATAATAAGATAAAGTTGTTGAACATGAATTAAATAGATATATGGAAGAGAGTCGAGAGTTGAGAGCGGTGGCATGAGCATGAGCATGAGACCAAAAAAGGGAGACAGGAGCAGAAGGAAAACGGGGTAGAGATGGACCGCGAATCGCGCCACAGTGTTTTGTTTGTGTCGATGTTTAACGTACGTAACAAGTTATCGCGGTTTGCTGTTTTAGGTTATCAATTTTGATGCAATCTTGTGAACGGAACACCATTCCATTCCTTGTAATGCCAAGTTCCCAGTTCCACCAATTTTTTTAAAAATAAAATAGTATTAGTAGGTATTATGAAAATAAAACATGGAAACTTAAATAAACTAGAGTTGTAGTTATAAGTGACGTGTAGGGAAATTTGGTGACTTGAATGAAGTGATGGAGAAGCGCAAGGTGCAGGCGAAATAGGATGTGTCACTTCTGATTGAGAATGTGATTAGACGCAGCACACCGTCTTGACTTTCAGTGTCTGCAGTCTGCCCAGCAACCATACTATTTAACTGACACATTTGTACAAACCCTAACCAACCCTGGATCCCTTGTCTCAATCAATTTCATTACTTTCTTTTCTATTTATATATGGTTAATTAACAAAATTTCACCGTAAGAAAACATATTATAACCTCATGTTATGTCATATGTGTGTCCCTGATTAAAAATTGGATATAGTTGAGTTGATACTCAAAATAACCATGGAAAGGGATATATGGAATCTGAACGCTCCCCTGCAGCTTCTGGCAGATCACAGTAATAATAATAGTAGTAATATAAAAAGTTGATGGCTTTTTAGCTTCTACTGCGTTTGCCTTTTTCTCCTTGGACATGTCCTTAATTTGCCTCTTTCTATTGCCCCTCATTTTGTGAAAATTATGAACTGGATAAAACATCTGCTGTTGGCGGTTGGTCTAGAAATAGGATATCTTTCAACTCTGATTTGATTCGAAACTTTACCCCATCTTGTTAATTATTAATAATACATACTACTACTAAAGTTATATTTACTGGTAGAACAGGCCAAATGTTACAATTATGAACACACGTTATTGGAATGTTGACAAAATTGTAAGGAACTTTTCCGAAGATCACACTTTATTGTTGCCCGCATGGATACAAATATTAGCAGCTAAAAGCTGGAAAAAGTGAAAAAGAGGGGAGGGGGAGGATGGGCGTGTCATTGAAAAAAAATTGCAACAGAATTTTTATTATATAATGTAAGCTTAAGCACAAGATGCAACTTGGAAATTTGACATTTTTTTAATCTTAACTTCAATTTTTGCTTCTCAATGACAGAATATAATAGTGCAATTTAGACATGAGTTTCAAACTTTATTTCTATTCATTCAGAAAAATATACATTTTTATCCGATTTCTCTCTTTGTAGAGGTGTAAAATGGCCTGCCAAATGAAAACATCATTTTTTTTTTTAACAAAAAAAAAAAAACGTCCAAAAACACTTTTCTTCCTCGTGTTCTCCCTCTCCACCATGAACCTCGTCACCAAGCTGCCATGACCTCGCCGATTTGCTTCTCCCTCATCGCAACCACGACCTTGTCTATCTGTCCTTGCCGCGACCTCACCGATCTACTTCTCTCTCGCCACGACCCACTTCACTCGATCTTCTTCTCCCTTGCCGCGACCTCACCCATGCCGTCGCAATGCTCACGCACACTTCCTCTCGCGCGCGACGCCACCACGACCTTACAACCAAGTCGCCACAATCTCGCCTCGACCTCATCGAGACTTTATCCACACCGTCGCGACGCTTGTGCGTGATGCTCGTCCTAATTTGGCACACCTTCTCAGCTTCTCCCACGCGATCTCTTTCTCGTTCTGATCTATTTTATTTTTTTTTCAATTTTGATAGGTTAGCCTGCCAACCAGCCACTGGAGGGCACGGGCCAAGGGGTCCAACTCGTGCCGCCCATGGGAGGGCCAGCCTCACCCGACCCATTTTTGACAGGCCAATGGCGGAGCGAGCCCAAACAGACTGAGCTGGTCCGCTTTGACATCTCTATCCCTTCTTGTATTTCTTTCTAAAATACCTTTATTCAATAAGAAAATCTCAAAAATATAAATGTGTACATATTAGTGAATTACATTTTTTTGTATTTTCTTACTAGTTAAATAACTTCTTTTTATTAATCTTTTTCGATTTCACCCTTTCTCTTTCTGCCATTAATCTTGACAATTTTGTTAAGATTATACTATGATCTTATTGTTCCCATTGAATACTCTTATTCCTCTTAGTAGGTACTCCGAGTCCATTTGCTCTCTAGCATGTGGTGTCGAATGTTGAATCATTTTTGAGTATATAGTGTTGAATGATTGAATCTTTTAAAATATGTGGTGTCAAATAATTGAATCTTTCCAAGACTGAATGGTCGAACCCTTCTAAATATGAATTGACGAATGCCAAACCCTTTCAAATATGTAATATCGAAGGGTGGGACACTCCAATACTCAAGTTAGATCTCAGTTAAGATCAATAAATATATCTTAAAAAAAAGTGTATTTATCATGAGAGTGTTATTGTTATTTATACCTATCATAATGAGCTTATTCCTGATTACCACTTTAGATAAGCTATTCTTAATTATTTAATTTACTATTAAATACCTTAATCACAAGAATTACTTATAGGTCGAGGCCGAAAGAGTTCTAGACAGTAACCAAAAGGATAGTAGATCGAGGTTGAAAGGGTTCTACGTCATGACCGAAAGAGACGTGGGATATCCTATATACCTATTGAAGCACTTACAAGCAAAAGACAATCTTCCCTCCAGTGTTATAGAGTTATGAAGGAGAAAAGATAAAATAATAATAATAATAATAACCTACGAACAAAAGGGGTTTTGCATCTCGACGCAGAAGAGGAGGTTTCGTCGCCACACACGTTGTTGGGTCGTGATCCTATTTTCAAGCTTTAACAACAATTTTGAAATTATTTTCAGAATTGTTTTGGTTTTATATAGGATAACTAATCATTATTTGCATTTGTATCCATTATTTTGTATGTGAAAATAAATGTGCTTAATTGCTTTGTGCGTGTGTGTTATATTGCATGAATGAAACAAGTGAACGAAAGGGAGGGTGAAAGAGATGAGGCGGTAAACTAGGGAAAAATACAGAGAAGGGGGTGTATAAGTAAAAATAAAATATGCAATAGCATCTGCCTTGGAGAAAGCCTTCCCAATTTCTGAGTCCCGCTACATATGCCGGCCCGATAGAAAATCTGTAACAGCCCAGTCCATAGAGTTTGACAATGAATTTGGGCCGTGTATCTTTCTTCTTTATCAATATTGTAGGTCTATTGATTGCACGGCAGAAGATATCAAGATTTGTCGTTCTTGGCAGGTCTTAGTGAATATACTTTGTATGTAAATAAATTAGAAAGTGATCTTCTTGTTGTGCAACGATACATGATGATATTTTCAATACCAGGTAGCAACGAACAACTTGTTACCCAGTTCAAAATCAAGAAGATGATGAAATTAATGTTTTGAAATGATAGATCTTGGTCGGGGAGATGGAAATTAAGCAACATGATCAGGGAATTTTTATTTGTCAACAGAAGTATGCCCAAGTAATCTTAAAAGGCTTCAGGTTACAGTGTTACACGCCAAGATATTGATAATTGGTGATTCAAAGAAGGTTGTGACACTCTATAGAAGTTTGAAAGGATGCTCGGGTACCTTAATATTGCAACCAGACTAGACATTCTTTCATGGTGCTTACCAAATAAGTGTTTGAGATATATCAAAGGGATTGGCAGTTATGGATATGAATGATTGCAAGAAATTAACTTCCATGGATTTTCTGATAGTGACTGGGTGGCCAGGTCCAATTCAAGATATGAAAACTACTTATATATGATATATTCTTGGGCTTCAAAGAAGCAACAAGTTGTAGCATAATCAACAACAGAAGTAGAATTTATTGCTATTGCAGGGCTATTAATCAAGCAATATGGATGAGAAAGTTATTGGTTGACGTGCACAAGCAGCAAAAGTCCTCCATGGACAATCAAGCTACCATTACAGTTTGGAAAAATCTAGTTTTCTAAGGAAGAACAAAGCGTTTTCATATTAAGTTATAATTGTTTCTCAGAAAATGTCCAAAATGAAGGAGAAATTCAACTAAATATTGTAGGACTGAAGAACAAATATAGTTGATATCAGAGGAGTGCTATAAACTTATAATTACGCCTTAGAATCTACAGTAATGATTTTTAGGGACTAACTGTTCAATTGGTACTGTTTTTAGGATTAGATAAGCAATAAATTATGGATTTATTGTCGACTAGGAGTATGGTGTGAGTGGTAATCGATTACCTCATTTTGTTACCTAATCATATTGCAGATTTTCTTTAATAACAGCAACCTTGTTTTAAAAAATAAAATAATCGTAAGGAATGTGCTTGGCTACTGGCTAGTATGATGATGTAAGATTTTCAAGTGTAAGAATCATGCATGATATGTTTGTTGATTGAGTCCACTAGTAATGACAGCATAATGCGGCGATTCATGTTAATCTTAGATTATTGATAAGGTTATGCTATTTGCAATTTAACACATACAAAATGCGCACCTTTTTGAACGTGTGCTAACGAAGTCCATATATTTTAAGTTTCGTCCACCTTACGCACCCAACTACTTGCCTAGTTATTAAAACGGCGTGAGTCAATTGTGGCTAAAGAAATACTAGAATAGTAGCTGAATCTGCATGGCTATCTCTGCCGACAAATAATTGTGGCATTGAATTTAGCTTGTGTGTTAAGTGTTCACTTGGCTTTTGCCAGATATGGTATAAAGATTTGGAGGCAAACAAGTTGTAGCTTGTTCCTCCTCCTATCATTTTCCCATGACGTGCTACAACAGAACAGAACAGAAGGGTGGTTGATCCAATCATTGTCTCGTGAGTCACCACTCATATCATAATTGAGTTTCTGTCAAATGTCAATACGAGGCTTCCGACCAATAAGCCACACCTGAGAATGAAGGGTCAAGTTGAGAGAACGTACACAAGTATAAACCAACAATTATAGTCACATTCATGTTCCCATCATCCAACAGATGAGATAAGACAATGACCCTTCTCACATGGTGTACTACTACTTAGGGTAGTGCTGGTGCTTGATGATAAGCCTACAAACCCACCCTTCAGACTTCACTCAGTGCCCTACAACTCCAATCAATACACCCTGAAATGTCCTCAATTTTGGTATGTCAATTAGAAACCATTTGATAAAAAAAAAAAAGGTATCCGATGTGCAGCAGCAGCTTACCAAGGTACTATATAAGAGGAGAACGCACGATATTGGATTTGAGAAACATGTTAAATAATTGATTTGGCCCCTTCTATTGATGTCAAAACATAATTAAATCGGATTATCAATTACATGAAATCAATTGTTAGATGTTTGATAAACATTCCTAGACTAACCAAAGAAAAGTGTATTAAACAAATCTTCTATACCCCACAATGAATTCCTTAAACCATTAACTAAAATATCCAGGAACTTGAAATCTTAGATTCGAATATTCAATTCTGAAACATGTGTGCCCTTCAATTAGCAGCTAAAGTTTTGAGACTTTTTCTTGCCACTTACCTCTGTCCCCCTTCCCCTGTATCCATCCATTACCTAATGAAAGTTGAAACTGAGTACTGAGTGGCTTGCTTAGAATGTGAATAAGAGATACATGTATCACTCCAAGAAATTAGACCTACCAGTATCCTCCCCTACAATACTCTTCTATAAAGAAAGCTATTGCATGTATAAGCACTGGTTTCTGAACTAGAAAACTTATTAGGCCTTTTAATCTTGATGTCTGTTTCATTCATTGGATTCCACCTAAAAAAAATGTTATTTTCTTAAAAGTGAGATTCATGATCACTAGCGTGCTGATTTTGTTATTGATGCATCAATGGATGGCGAATTTGGGAGTCAAAATTAACTGATTTGGGCATTGGGCAAAGGAAATGACATTTTTCCTTCAGTGAAATATAACTATTGTATAGAAATGAGAAATGACACAAATTTGACCCATTCAACAAAATTAATGAAAATCACAATAAATAAGCCAGCAATTTGGATTGTTCCAACTACCAACAAATTTCATGACTATTCTTCCGTCAACAATAATAAAAATAAAAAATAAAATCAGAAATACTCCACTTTAAGCTTTATACTTTAGTTTTGCGTAATAAAATCATAACATTAACATGGTGTGTTGAATCAAATTCAAGATTAGATTCCTCAAGATAAGGAATGGAATAATGTCCCGAAGCTAAGCTAAGTTTCTCCCCTACACGTCTAAAACAGGGGTCTTGTTGTCTGACTCCAGAAGCACTTGTTGGATTTGACAGGCCTATAGATTCGTTTACTGCTAGAGCGAGCTAGATATTCTTCGTCACAGTATTATGCTCTTTCAAGACCCAACGTAGGATTTGGAATTGGACCTATGCGCCCCCTTGGCCTTGAGATTTGAGAACATAAACCATTCACCAGCGAATAGTAAATAGTAAACATAGAGGCAGAGCAATAGCACACTAGTCTTGTTAGTTGTTGGTTATGGATGAATGTAGTATTAGTATAGAAACCCTAAGCAGTAAGCACAAGACAAACAAATATTCTTATGAAACATTGTAACAGAGAAGAAGAATATGTCACAATAACTAGTAGCCATATTTATAAATACTTCATCGATTCGTATCAGATTTAGGCAAGAAGTTTTCATTTTTTTCCCCATTAGCCAAACATGTTTCTAATTTTCTTGAAATTATTACCAAGTTACAGGATTTGGCGTATATTTACAAACTCAACAAAAAAAAAAAAAAGAAGCTTAAAGTAGATGGTCTGGACTGTTGATGAGGCAAATTAGCATTAAAAGAGAAAACAAATAGTGAATTGAACATCATAAAAGAGAAGAGTGGAATTCCATTCCTAGCTAAAGGAAACAGAAACATAAAGACATAAGCTATTAAGCTCTACTCCCAATGAAAGGTTTTTGTGTCAAAGGGTAAGGGTAAGGGTAAGGGTAAGGGAATTGGAATTTGGTTGTTGAGATTCCAGATATCCTCATCCCAAACAACATCATTGTACATGGCAGTGAAAGCCTCACCCCCCAAGAAGTCCATGTCCCAAGCTGGGTACCAAGTGGAGCCCCATGACATTTGCTCATCCACCACACCTCCTCCTCCCAACCATGCCATATTCTGATTATTCTCTTCCCAATTCCAACCTATCATGGGCATGGCACCACCATGTTGCTGTTGCTGCAAGAACCCTCCACCACCCACCATGTCTCTCTCCTCTTCTTCCACCTTCTGCTCACCCTCTTTCTTTACTTTCTTCTTTCCCATTGCTGCTGCCACTTCTTCAACATTGGGAGGAGGATTATTGATGGGCCTAACAGCATTATTCACATTCACACCTCTCTGTCTCTTCATCTTCTTGTTCTTGTTGGAGTAAGAGTAATGGAAAAAGTGAAAATTGAAGGTATTTATAGAGGAGGATCACAGCATGTATGGACAATTTTGTAATCAAGTTGTGTGTGTTGTGGTGGTGTGAGCAGTCCTTATGGATTTGTTTTGAGAGTCATAAGTCATAACATAATATTAATATGCATAATATTCATGTGGTTAACCGGCTCGCTCTAGTTTGGAACATAACGACAAAAAAATCCCACCTTTGAGACAACGTAGGGGTCAAGTACCAAGTGCCGTAAGTTAGAATTAGAACCAAGTCAAACTCTTCATCTGGCCCATGTACATAGGTAGGCCTAGTGCAATGAATTTTTCGGTGAAAATGAGGTGCCTATTTCTATTTCCATTTTTTTAAATTAATTAACCAAAGGTTCTTCCACTTTTTTTTTTTTTTTTTTTTACAGTTATCACTCACTCACTATAATACGATACTATCGTGTTACAATCATGCATCCACATGACGCTGCCTCAAAGCTTGCGGTTCGCTGCTGCAAGTTGTTGCAACTTGCTTCTTTCTTTCATCAATTTGATCACTTTTCCCTTTTTCAAAGATACTTTGTGAAATCTTGCAAGAAATCAAAGGAGTGCTGTCAAAAAAAATATCTCGGGAAGGTAAATCTTGTTAGGATGGAAGTTTCAAGTTTCGAGAAATAACACTGGAGTAAGATTCTTGTTTACTTTAATATTTAAAAATTAGAAGTCCTATATTTTTATTAAAAAAATACATTTGAAGGTAGTAATAAAAAAATATTAATAAAATTATTTGGACCGATTTTGGTAAGATTTGAAGGTAGTAATTATTTTCACTTTTATAGCATCTACCTTTAATAAAACCGCGCGATAGAAAAACTGATTAAGAAACCAATCAATACTACTTGTTAAATGTTTTTATTAAAATAATAAATATTTTTACTATTATATTCATAACTAATATTTTTACAATTGCAAAGTTATTCTTCTACAATTTTAGTTTTAAAATTTTTATTGCACATTTTATTTTTACGTTTTAAAATTTATTGTTTTTTGTTCACTATTAATTAATTTGTAGTAATTTTTTAACATGTTGCATCTTAATATCTTAATAACGTGATATTAATATTTGTTTTAAAATTAAAAATAGTTTACACACATTTTAATTTAAGTTAAACCGAAGGCAAAGACAAAAATAAAAACAAAATGAAAATGAAAATAAAAATAAAAATAAAGATTCTCATTCTTTTAAAAAATGACTTTTATCTAAAATAACTCACCTCAGTATGTTTGCGTTACAATAAAAACAAAAATTTAGACTATTAATGTCACATCAGTTACTATGTCAGCAGCATTTTAATATCACAATAATAAATTAAAAGACAACAAATACGATAATATGTTTTGAAAGATTAGAATTACTATACAATATAAAAATAAATTAAAGCCTTGAAAAGAAAAATTAGGCCATGAGGTGGAGGGCAAAGTAGTGAAAGAACCGATGGAAATGGGAGAAATAAGTTGTGAAGTGCAACAAAAGCAAATTAAAGTGAGGGGTTGTGCATGTTGGAAGAACATCTAGCTAGCCAGCTAGCTAACCTACTCCTGTTGATGCATGCATGCTGTCGGCAAAAAGGCCAAATTGTTTTGTGGGACACTTTCCAAACAATTTTGACAAGTAGTAGCAGCTGGAAAGGAAAGTGGATGCCATCAAATCCCCTCTACTTTTTTAATATTATTTCATTTCACAAACACAACATATTTGTAAATAAATATCTTTAATTGTCTATACATAATTAGGCAGACTCGAACATTAAATTTATAAATTTTTAGATTTGTATAAAGTATAAATATAATTGAACGAGGATCGCGCGCGACACGCATCAACAGTAACAGTAGGTTATATTATTATACAGCTGGGTGGTTGAAGCAACCAGTCCATGGATTGTTTGCTACACTCAATGCCTTGTCTTCATTCTTGCCGGGATGGGAGAGTGATTGCAAATTGAAAATTGCAAATAATAAGAACAACTTCACATCCTTTCTTTGTGTTTGTGTCTCTGAGTCTCTTCTTCTTTGGTCCTTAATTCAACAACGTACAACCCACATCCTTTCTTTGTCATTTTCACCTATTCAACTTTCAGGACCTGTTTGTTTCTTTATTCTCTTCTCCATACCAGACACATTATTTAAGATCTTTTTAATGAATTTTTTTTTTATTATCAACTGAAAAGTATATTTAAAAAAAAAAAAAAACTATCTTCAAGAAAGGAAAAACGTTATTTACAAGACTACTAAGTTTTTTCTATATAGCTCATACACGGTTTTATCAATGACAAAAGAATTATTAATAATGGTAATTTTGAGAAATATGTTAGTAACACTTTTATTACTATCAAATTTGTAACAAATTAGATATTTTATAAAGTTTTTCTTTTCTTTAATAAGTACCTAACATTCTTTATAATTGTCCTTTTCGGATTGCAAATCATGACAGTTAAATGGAGCAGACCGACAGCTAATCATGATATTTAGCAAATAAGTAGCATTTTTATTTATCACTATCAAATATCAATTAACATTATGATACCATACCACCACCATCATATGAATACGGGTTCTTCTGAAATTCATCGAGCTTATATAATCCAGTGGAAATGCCTCTATGAATATATATTAGTACAAAAGTTGTAATCATAGTAAGATCACAAGTTTGATGCCCTGACAGATGACAGTGCTACATAGAAGCATGTATTAAGTGGGCCAGAGCCTATATTATAAACAAATCACAAAGTGTTCGGTGAGGGACAGAAAGGAACGCTTATAATGAATGTGTTGCACCCAATAAGGATTGTCAGATTATGGGCTTCACTTGGTCACGGGCTTATTAGGTTTCGGCCCAATTAAAAGTTTATACTCTTGTGACAACGAGGGGGACCAATACGATACCGTTGTCATCTATTAGTTACATGCGAAACTGGCAATTAAATTTTATGCGGAGAATAAATTTTACCTCCATTACTAGTTCAAAACCTCTTACCAATAAGGTTTATATATCTAAATTTTCTAAGCATGTTGAGAAGGTTTGATTCCCCACCATATGACCATACACATGGAGAATATTTTACTGGGAAAGATAATTAAACTTGGAAAGATCATTAAGTTGATAAAAAAAAAAGTTTTGATTTCTCATTTTGTAATTTAGTTGTGATTGAATTAAAGTTCAACTTGTAATAATTATATATATATATATATATTATGTAATTGATTAAGTAATAAATTAATTTGGAATTATACTAGAATTTAAGTTAAGTACAAATTTATAATTAATGTAATTAAAACACTGTAGATTTTATAATAAAAAATCATATTAAATAATATAAATTCCATTTACAGGATTTTATTTATTTTATAAGAAAACATTTATTATTATTTTTTAAAACAAAGGCAATAATATGTTTAAAAATCTCAATTCAAAGTGGCTTTGTAAAGTAGTTTCTTACTCTGTTATTAGTATACCAAGGTATAAAGGTTGGTCTAATGATTAGGAAGAAGAAGATATCCCGAATTTTAATTTAATTTCATAAATTTGATTTTCCTCCCAAAACTATATACACAAATAAATAGAATGTGAATTTGATCTGCGACCTATGAAAAAAAAATATGAATTTTCTGTTCATATGGATGACCTTGGTAGACTAATCATCCTAATTCAAAATAATGCCATCTTCCGAAGATAGCGGCGACCATACGTCCTGCCAGGTTGTCCAAATAAATTTGTGACAAACCTTGTCTCTTTATATCGATACAATAGTGGTATAATCAGTGTGTATATAAGAGCATGTATTAGTGGTCAGTGAGTAGTGTAAATTATAAAATTTAAATTAAGTGAATATAAATATATAAAATTAAATAAAATAAATATAAAATTATAAAAAATTATTTATAATTTTTGTTAACTTTTTTTTTTATTAATGGTTATTAAAATTTAAGGAAATACACTACTTGTGCACCCTTACTTAAACCTACATCCGACAGCATTGGGTACAATAATGATTAGTTTCACTGAATTTATTTTACTTATCGTATCTTAATTATGAATTATAAATTTTGAGTTTGTTTCGATAATTGAAATGAGCTCTCATGCCAATTGAATTGGACTTATGGGGATATTCCTATCTCCACCCCAATTTTGATGGAAAAAATTTGAGTTCATCGGCTACGGGTGTGGGTTTGGACGCACCCACACCCACACCCACACCTGTCCCCACTATTAATACAGTAAATTATATAAATACCTTAAAATAATTTATCTATTTATTACATAAATCATAAGTTTAAAAATTTATATTAAACATTAATTTAATTATATTTATTATAAAATAATATTTTTAACTAATTGTATAATAACTTTATATATAAAAAAATTATTAAATAATATTTATATTGATAAAATAAATGAAACAATTTGGTTTATTATGAGAAATAAAAGTTTGTTATATAATGGTATGACGAGTAACATTTGAAACGATCATGTAAATTATTTTATGATTTGAGACTATTACGTGTATGGGGGAGAGATTGGGAAACCCGATCCCTGACAGGAATGAGAGTGAGTTAAATTTTTAAACCCTGACAAGGAACGAGGATAAGAACAATATGACTTGGGATGCCTGAAGCCATACCTACTCGCAAACTTGTTAGTAATGGGATTTGGGTTTGGAATAGTACTATTGTATTTTGTTGAGGATGATAAAAGGGAAGAAGAGTCTCACTCATTTAAATAGGTTATAACACATCCATTTTTAACGGCAAATTGGTGGAGTGACCCGAAAAAAAAAAAAAAAAGAGAGAGAAAGAGGAGATAATAATGAGTCAATGAAATAGAAAAATAAAGTCAAATGGCATCTTCCGAAGATACCGGGGAGCATAATTTGGACGATAGCTACGTCCATCGTCTAGTGTTAGTCTGGTTAGATAACTATCTCCGTCCATCAACAATATTCGTTTCAACTCTTTTAAATGCTTACCGCCAAACAAAAATATCATATTTTGTTTTTTCAGAAAATTAAATTAATAAATTCTTGACAAACCTTGTCTGCATTGATGCAACATCGCAGTAGAGTTTAAATCAGAACTAGCTAATGTGAATGAGTATGATTAGTTCCAGTAAAATTCATTTATTATCAAAACCAAATTACGAATAATAAATATAAAAAATTATTGTCTGTGTGAGGATAATTGTGTGCATTATGCAATGTATTGGACCTAGGGTCTGGGCCAAGTAGCTAGGCATGGAGAAGATTGTATTTGAGTTCGACTTTAAAATGGTGTATTTCACATCTGAAGAGTTCAGGAACTCATTTATGTTCTAAGTACCATGTATTGCGAATTCTATCGTTATTGAAAATGAAACAAGTCTATTCCAGTCAAAATATAAATATTGCACATTCTATTGCTATTGAAATTAAATAAGTTCATTTCATTAACAAAATCAGTTTAAACCAGAAAATTTCAGTAAAGTTAGTAAATAGCTGAATTTTTTAAGCAAACTGTTAAAAGTACAATTCTTATCTAAGCCTGAAAAAAGCATTATTAAGAAAGATAAAATTCACTTAAATAATCTTACGCCGCAAAAATAATTAATAGGTTGAGAAATATCCTTAGTGAAAAAATAGCTTTAATATTTATATCTGCATCCTATAACTACAACAATATCTGTATCAAGACCTCACTTGCACTTTAATTAGTAATATTATTTCATATCCTAATTATGAAAAAAATATATATTAGACAACTAAAAAATTCTCCGAACAAACTTGAAAACCAACTTAATAAGTCAGTCACAAATATATACATTAAAAAAATAAAATAAAATAAAAGTATAATTTATATTTTTATTTTATTGTGTAATTAATTATTGCACAAACATGAAACAAGAAAATAATCCTCAAACTCAATTTTCATAGTTTTTTTTTTTTTTACAAAAACTATCTATAAAAACAATATTGCATCTTATAAATATTCATAATATTTAATAAAGTAAAAATAAATGAACTTAATATCTTATAATTTATAAAAGAATAAAATTATGTTATCAATGAAGATTCTTTTTCTTTCAAATACTATTATGAGTTCAATTGCCCTAGCAAACTACTCCAACAGATCTGTTTTCAGCCAAAGAAACCGTTAGGCTAAGAACAAGGTCAACAGATTCCAACAGATCTCTTACACACAAAATAAAAATAAAACCACAAGCGCGTGGACACAACACCCCAGGAGTTAGATGATTGGGACCGTCATAAAACACTTTTTCTTTGTTGTCTCGACAAGAAACAATGAATACGCTGCCCTATATCAAATTCCATCACTCTTTCTTAATCCTGCGCGTTCGCGTAAAGCATAAGCAAAGCAAGCGATCAGACGTAGAATTTTAATTATCAAACAAAATATTATTGTTATCCGACAGGCAAGAAACACAAACCAGCTTTTTCTTTTGACGCAGTAAACTTTGTTCATGCTGTTCACATTTCAAAAGAAGACCCATGAACTGAGAATTCTCAAACAAACCATTCTTTGTACAGATTTTTTTCCTTTCTTAGGCCACTACTAGTTACAATTCAAAGATCCATAAAAAGAAAATCAAAATGAAATATTCTCCATCCTCTTCTAAAGACTTGTACTTACAAAAAAGAAAGAGAATGATGTTTTTCCTTAGACACTAAACATAGGGCCCGGGCGAAATATAACACCCAAATCAACCCTCTTATCATATTATTTGATATTTCCCTACACAAACACACTATTGACATTTACATACACTGGGCGATTGATTAACTGAACATTATTTACAAACAGGCACAAGATAAAATTTTATCTCTTCCTCTAGACTCAAGCATCCAAAATTACTCTGTTTTCCGTAGGTATTGTATGAAGGCTCATCTTCTGTGGTTATGTTTTATGTTGATTGAACTGAATCCTAATATCAAAGAGACGTGTTGGAGTGTGAGACTAGGGTTCTAAGCCAGAGCAGGGATGCTGCAATTTCGCCTGTCCCTATCAAGGCAATCAAACCCCTCAACTCTCACAGCAGGATTGTTACCAAAATTGGCTCTAACACACCCTCCCTTCCTTGCAGAGGAAGAGGGAGATGGCGGCAGACCTGACGAAGCGGCTGGAACCATCACCCACGACGGTGGAGAGAGTGGGGACAAATTCTCATCCCCAAATCGAGCATCCTGGATCAAAGGGTTAGCTGCTCTGCTCGGCGGCGACCCGCAGAAAAATGGGGGCGACGAGCCTACCACTGGCCACGATTGCTCTACATCAAAATCACCATCCTGCAAATCCACAAAAAAAAAACCAATTCAATCTTAAGCACAACCTTCATCACAAATCACCAAATCTTAAAAATAAAAAATAACAAAACAGAATGAATGAATTACCTTGGTGAGTAAGTTGTCCAAAGGATTTGAACCAGACGAGTTTGAATCACATGGCTCAACCTGGCAACTGCAAATAAACAAAGTATGCATAGCTTAATAATAATAAATAATAATAATTTTGGAATCAGAAATCAGAAATAAATAAAATAAGAAGATTTATACCTGAGGTGCCACCTGAAGGGTCTAACAGGGTGATCGTTGACCGGAAAGTTGTAGAGGCCGAGGCCGAGGCGGCGGGGCTTGGGGCAAACCACGCTAATCTCATCGTGGGATGGAACGACGACGTTTTGGATGGCAAACTGCTTCATCTTCTTCCTTTGATTTCTATCTATTTATTTAATTAACAACTAAAACCTGTTATATATATCCATAGCAAAAGCCAGAAATTAGAACCAGGCAGACATTTAAAGAAAATTAAAAAAAAAGCAAAAGGAATAAACAAATCAAGCGTTTCAAAGAAAATTTAATATTATATTCGAAGAGATCGTAAACGAATGACTATAACTATTTGAAGTTTTGAACAGCTCAAGGATGAGATCTAATCAAATTGAAAAACCTTAATAACAAAAATAAAATAAAATTATAATCAAGCCTAGAGTTTCTCAAGTCTCAACCACCTAGCTCCTATATTCATAGCTATACAACTCACCTACAGATCTAACTAAAAACCGTAGAATTATTCACGTAACAAAACTCCTATTTAAATGAAAATTCGTTATATCAATTTAGACATCAACAAATTGAGTCAGATCTGGAAAAGGAAAGTGATGGTTTATGTTTTCAAAAAAATGATTAGAGAATAGAAATATTGAAGAAGAAGGATAAAAGGAAAACAGTTCCGAGCATAGATCTGAGTAGTAGTACCTGTGAGGTGAGGTTGGGTTTGATTAACTGTACAGAGTTTCCGAACAAAAAAAGAATAGAAGTGAAGGTGAAGAGAGAAACACAAGAGAAGGGTGAGGGATGAAGAAGATTGAAGTATGGGGTTGCAACCACACTTCCTTTATATTTATCTTATTATTATAATATTTATAATTTGTTTGGGGGGAGATTTTTATAATATTGTATGGTTAATTCATGCGGGCGGTGCCTCCCGCGATATATCACATCGATTTTCGCACCCCCAAACCCATTCTCTTTCTCCCAACAGTAAAATGATAATTTTATGGGTATCAATCAATTATGAATTATTTAATTAACTATTTAGAATATTAAAATGTTACTGCTAGTGCTAGTATGATGGGAAAAAAAAAATCTTAAATATCAAGGCATCCGTTGGGAATGAGAATGAGTCTTGTATGGTGGAGCGTTTCGCTACGCACAACGTTTAACCTCGTCCCTACACGTGGCAACCTTTAGGAGTTTTAGGATGGAAGGTCGGCAAATCGAAACTTTTAAGAGGGCCGGCCCTACGATTCTTGTGAAAAAAGAAACACGATTGAATAAAGTATATTAGCTTCACTTTTTTAGGGTGCTTAAGTATTTATTCTACTTAAATGCATCTTCTTTTTCTTTCAATTTCTCTGTATTTCAAATTTATTTGATTTCAAAATTTTAACTGTATTCTTTTGGTGTTGAACTGTTGGGTACTGGCAGTTGGCACAGTGATTGAGTCACCATAATCTTTTTAATATACACTACATTCAATATTTATCAATAATTCTTTGTTAGAAAAATATAAAATAATGAGTGTGATTTATTAAACAAAAAATGAAATCAAAAGATATTAAAATACTAGTTAGAATTTTAATAGAAACATAACTAGTATTTTAACTTGTGCAATGAACGAAATAGACATTTATTTTATATTGCTAAAATTTATAATGAATAACTATTTTTAATATAATTAGAATTTGTAATAAATAGATATTTTTAATATAGAAATTATCTATGTATTATGACATAAGATTATTTTATACTATTGATGATTTCTTTTTTATAAACATTAAAATGTAAGAAAATTAAGATCAAAAGGATATATTGAAATGAATAAGAGGTTACAAAAAAATCTTTAAAAATGTTCTCATTGGTTATAAATTTCTAAAAACGCTCTTGTTGAGTAGTAACTCCTACAAAATGCTTTAAATAGTTATTCTAATATTTAAGGCACTAATGATTATTTTGAAGTTTATATTTAAAATGATTTTGAATTATTAGTTAATATAATTTTACACAGTACGGGAAGGCATGCTCCTCTACCTCTACCTCCTAGTCATAATCCTCTCTGAAGAAAAACCGAAAGTCAAAGAACAGAACAGAGAGAAATTGAAAAAAGGAAAGAGGATATGAGATGGAAACAAAACAAGTTGAAGAGGGCAGTGCTGGAAAGGAAAGGATTTGCATAAAGATGATCAGAGATATTGTGACGCGGTGACTTTTGAGCCATTCGAATTTTGACCTCAAACTGGCCCAAAGCATATGGCATATACATTAAATACAGATCGTGGGTTAATGGTTTGACGTATTTGTTGCGATTTGAAAAGGATTTGTCAGCAAATCCCCCATTCCCTAATGTCGTAGTTTTTGGGCAGATGATATGATAATAGAAATTAAATAAATAAATAAATAAAAAAAGACATATTGATAAAGAAATGAAATAATTATTGACAATCCGAGAGACAGATATCTTTTTCTTGCATCTATGCTTATAAAGCAGTGGGACACAATATTTCCATCCGAGTAAAGAAGTGCAATCATATTCTCTATTAACTGTGTCCAGATTTTGCAAATTATTGTCCTTTCAAACCTTAATTATCGGTAAAGTTTATTGCTTATGATTCTTATATTAAAAAATTCCCCTTGACGTGGTTTACCTTCTGTCATCAACACATTCTTTATTAAAATATATTAAAGCAGCTGAGGCTGAGGGTGTCCAAGTTAGGCTTACGATTTGGTGAAAAGGACAATTATGGTTTGAAAGGATTGGCTCTCGCTTTGGTCCCAAATTCAAGTTGGTTCACACAACCACCATGTGTTTTGCCTTTGCTTTTGGCAGTGGCTTTAAGAGGAATAGATTCAAAATCAACACTAATGAGGAAGCATTTAAAAGATGCCCATGCTTAGAATTGCAAAACCATTTTGTTGACGTGAGCAACTTTATCAGAAAAATCCAGTGCGAGTCTTAGCGTCAACATTAACAACAATAGTTTATTTATTTTCACGTGCTTAATATCCACTACTAAGGCATAATAGGGTAAGCAAACAGTGATTTGACATCTCAAAGACTCAAACTGCTAAATTATGTTGACCCTCTTCTTACTAATTTCAATTATGAAAAAAATAAACAATCCTAGGTCTTCTTCCACTTTACGACGATTGCGTGTAGTTTGTTTATCAAGCAAAGTCGATCAAAGCTGTAGTTTTTTTTTTTTTTTAAAGAAAAATGCTTTTAAGAAGACTTGGTTGTATAGCACCATATTTTTCAACTTATAGATTTTTATACTTAGAAAACAGTAGAAAGAGAAAAAAGGAAAGTGGAAAAGGGAGAGGGGGTGTGGAAGTTGGGGGTTAAAGGAAGCAAGTAATCTAGTTTTGGAAGGAATTTACAGCTCTCACGTTGCATAGACATCGAAGTAGTTTCTCCGTAGCGTATGGATTGAATTGGAATTTACATCACTGGATAGGGAAACATAGACAGAACTTTCAGAATTCAGTATCAACCTTAAACAATAGATTAGAAAAAATGTTTTACCAATTGCACCTACTGTGGTCATCTTATTATAGAACTAAACACCAAAGGTTTCCCGCAAAATTTGGCAAACCAAAATTTACATTTTATTTTACGATTTTCTGTTTCTTCAAAACATTCTGGTGATGGCTGAACAAATATTACAAGGTATACAACACTAATTTTTGTTTGGAACCAGAGCTAGAACACATTTAAATGCAAAAAGAAGAATGAACTAATGCCGTAAGTAACACAACAACTAGATGAACCAGAGAGATGTCTGAAGAACAACAAATAAGTGAGGTGGTTTCTAAAGAAATCACTCTGCACCTCTCTTTAAGATTTCTAGATGTGATGATACAAAAGTGGTTCAAGTTCAAGCAGATGCCGGCTCGGTGGCAGCAGCAGCGGCGGCGGCGGCGGCGCGCTTCTTGGCAAAGTATTCTTCAGCACGGGCAAGGTTTTTAGCAACTGATGGCTTAACCCATTTCTTGCGGCCAGGAAGCACAGTGAGGGAACTGCCAGAATTCTCAAGTTTCTCCTTTGCTGATGTGGAAAAGGCACGGGCTTTGAATGTCAACTTCTTGCTCAGTTCTCCTTCACCCAAAATCTGAAACCAAAAAGCACAATAAATTTCGTTTTGATTCATCAACACCAAAATTGTGGGCCTTGAGATGTTCAATACACTGGATGGCTAAATAGAACTAAAAGGCTGGCTTAACACACTATACAAACAAGTTTAAAGTTGTAATACTATATAACTAAAAAAATTCTCAGATTTCCCTTCATTCTGGAAAACCAGAAAAAAAACATTTATAAAGAATGAACACAGTAAAATTTAACCAACAGATGCATTGGCTGGTGCTAGCTAAAGTTTCAACCACTTAATATTAGTAAATATCCTTTCAGAAGTTAATTACTAGAGTCATTTCAACCAGCATCCTTCATTTTGAAACGCATGTTGAAATCAACGTCAATGTAGAGTGCAGCTTATTTACCCAATATTGATATGTGTGTGTGTGTGTGTATTTTGTGTAGAAAATGATCAATATCTCATTTCTTCTCCCACAAAGATGATTTTCCACAGAAAAACAAGTCTAGCATTTGGCTATAGAAGAAAGATACGGAAAAGGCCATCACCTTTTATCGTATGAAAAACAAAGGAACACAGTAAAGATATGAAAAAAATAAAAATAAATCAATGGCTTTGAATATTTGCCTCCTGAACACTGTAGACTGCAAAGTAGTTATTGCTTGAAAATCATCACAAGGCAGTAAGTATGTTTTAAAGTGGACTATGACACTAAAAAATAAGACCTTTGCCATCAACCAATTTATCCCTGATGGATAAAAGAAATAGAAGATTGACAATCCACATAGTCTTTAAATTGAGAAAATTAAAAGCTAAAATATATAAGTATATATAGCTTTTGGTGTTCATAACACAAATAAAAAGGGTATTCCAAATTTACAGCTTCAAACCACCGACACATCCACCTAAACATTATATGTTTGATCATACATACTAATCACACATGCCAAAAAGTGCAGATAAACTTGAACACCAAATTGGGATGAAAGAACATCAAAGAATTTACAGAAAGTAACTTCATTCACAGCAGACTAGGGGCCTATGAGAAATAGTCCTTTTTGGTAGGAAAGTAGCATCCTCGTTTAATTGTTTAAAGTTAAACATCATAATAGGTCTACACATGCAGAAAGTGATATTGGAGAAGCAAGACTTAAGACAACAGCTAAAGAAGAAATTAAGATGTGATGGAATGAATGAACAAGTAATGTGTACCTTCAAAGGAAGTCTCCTTTCTCTTCCTGATGGGTTAATGACACCTTTCACCTTGAGTGTCTCTAGAGACACTTCTTCCCCTTCCTTAAATTTAGCATCTTCTATGTCTCTCAGATTTACATGAACATATTTGGGCAATCCCGCACGCATACCTTATTAAAGAGCAAAGGAGAAAAAGGGGGGGCATAAAGAAATAGTTTCGAATGAGAAAAATGCACAAGCATTTACAAAACAAGTTAATAGCTTCTCTAATATATAGTAGCTCTCTCCAGAATGACTTCTATGAGAAAAAAATTAGAAGAAAAAATAAAATTAGCTTCTCTAGAATTAAAAATCTTCTATAAATTAGTCACAACAGAAGAAGAAATCAATTTTAACTTTATGGAGAATTCAATCCAGACAGACAGGCCTATAGCTTCCCTCGACGGATAAGCTTATTTAATTTTTTCTTATCTTCACCTTCTCCTAGGAGTGGTTGTAGAAAAACTTACCCCAACAGGCACATAATAACATATAAGGAAAAGAAACTTGGTGAAGTTTGAGATGATAAAAAATGCAACGATTCCCTTGACAGAAGAATTAGCATTCCTTGAATTAGTACCTCCAGCAATTCCTCTGAGTTTGGGGATTCGGCGATAGAGTGGCATCTGACCACCTTCGAAACCTTTTCTAACGCCAGGGCCAGATCGAGATTTCTGACCCCTCATCCCAAAACCACAACTTGCTCCCTGCCCAGCCGATATTCCTCTACCCTTTCTTTTTGCCCTCTTCCTCGAACCCGGTTGTGGCCCCAAATTGTCCAGCCGAAACCGAACGCCCACGCTGGCTACTGCTGCCACGGGGGAAGAGGAAGCCATGTTAACCACGGAAAAGAGGGGTCTTGCTGCTCGCTGAATCTTCACACATGGTTTTGCAACTAAGCTTTTCACCGTCCCCTGCACCAAATTCATGCAATGATGAGAATATTCTCAGTTGTTTGTAGAGAAGAAGATAAAACAGAATGAATACCTTGAAAGGAGAAGGTAGTAGCCGCGAAGGCAACCAGGAGGAAACTGGAATGAGAGAAGCAGAGCCCATTTCTGTGCGGCCGATACACGATAACACTTCAAATAACGGATAGGATAACTTTTTCACTTTTTCCCCTTTTCTATTTTTATTTATTCTTTATTTTCAGGAAAAAAAAACTGATATTATGGAAAATATTTTTTGGAAATATTAAAATAATATTGTAATAATTTTTCAAGTTCATTTATATAATTTGTAATAATGAATTTACTGGAAAATAAACTAGTATGGGCACTTCATGAACTTAATATAAGAAAGACATAAATTGATAAACAGAAAATGCAAATTTATTTTCGTAGTATTGTCTTCTGTTCTGCCTTTCGAATTCCTGTGAATTTTACGATTGAATCATTCTGGGCCCATATTTTTTACTATTGGATCCGGATTGGATCTGTTAGTAAGCTAAACAATTGGTCCAACTCCAACATTTATTAGGCATACCTCCCTTTTTTTATTTTGTTATACCAAAATACCCTTTTGCATACACCCCCAACACCACTCGCTATCTTCTTCCTCTTCACTGTCTCCAATGTCATCATCGCCGCTCTCCTAGCCCAATTCGCACAATCCAATTGTAGAATCAGCAGAAACATTGCATTTTTTTTTGCTTGTTTTTTGTTATCATATAATAGTTTTACGTTTGTTTGATGTTCATAATGATATGGGGCATCGGGTCATAGCTAATAATGGTAGGTTGCGAAAAGATATTTGTGGGAGATAAAATAAGAAGGGAGGTATGCTTAATTAATGTGGTCGGAGTTATATTTAACATTTGCCACTCTGGAATTCTTAGGGCCCAAACGTCTTGGGCTTTTATGTTTTACAGTATTAGCTAAGTAGAAAGCCATAATTAATTACTGATAAAACTCTCGTAAAGTTATATGTTTTATCCTGTTATTTAAAAAAAAATTAGAAGTTTGTTCGAAAGGTTTTTCAATTTTTGTTTGTAAAAATTATTTTTAAAAATAAAATATTTGTTTGGTATTTAAAAATTACTACTAAAAAAAATAAGCTTAAAAGATGTGAAACTTGTGTGTGGAAAAAATATGAGTTTATGTGAAAAAAATAAAATAAAATATATGAAATTTGTGTGTAAAATTATTAACAAATGATGTGAGATTTCATGAAAAAAGAAAATAAAAGACATGGGACTTTATGAAAAGAAAAAAATAGAAAAGCAAGATTAAAAAAAACTGTTTTGGTTTTTTAATTTTAAAAATTAAAAATTATTTTTAAAAACTGAAATCAAACAAGCCCTAAGTAATTATTTTTATTGTTTTGGAATATATTATTTAGGCATTCTCAGAATTAGAAAAAAGAAAAAAGAGCAGTTGAATTTGGGCTTAATGCTTTTTTTTTTTTTGTGATTATTGACACTCATGAAGATAGATTGTATGCCTGCGAGTTTTTTTTATGCGTAATGCTTTTAAATAATCTTGCTCACCTAAGGTAGTAGTCAATGAAGAGGAGTAGGTATTATGTCTTGTATAAGAGTTGAAACATATTTTATATAAAATATTTTGTGTGTGATTATGCTTATCCCTTACCGGATACATTTCTTTCTTTGGCTGAAGAATAAATAGTTAATTTCATTCTACAATTATTCTTAATCGAGGGTATAAATATCAGTAAAAAAAATTATACGTCTGTTTTTCATTAGAAAAGTTCAGTATAAGAAGATAAAGCAACTTATCTTAGTTTTGTTATATAATTATTTCTATACTAAAATTTATTGAGTTACTACAGTATACAGTACAGTACTCATATAGTCATATAAAATTACATTTTCTTTTCCTCTCTCAGACATCATTTGCTTAAACGAAATTCGAAAATATATTATTGGAAAAGACATAGATAAAACCAGCGAGATGAGTAGTTGGAGTTGGAGTCTCTGTAATAAACTAGCATACTTATGTGAGAGCTCTTAATAGGCATTGAGTACGTAAATAAGAGTGTATCATATATAGGGTAGGAGAAGGGTAAGTGTTGGTGTATGTGCCCTCGGGGCTTGTGTGTGATTATGCTATGTGTAGCTTACTTAGAGCATACCAATTAAGGGTACTTTTCGGAGTTGGGTCATAGTACTCATTTGAGTGTAAAGATTTAAAGTGCATGGTGCATTGTCTAGGCAGCCAAATCAATGCAGCATAGCTAGCTAGCCAAATTAATAGAGGCTCCAGATTATTAGGGAAAAAAGATGCCTTCAATCTTATGGTTTAGTTTAGATTTGTTAGGCTTATACCGTACTATGTTGAGTCCACTTTAGTTCTTTGTCTGCAAATTGAGGCTACTCTAGTTATTGGGGTTGGTATGGAACTTTATTGAAAACAAAAAGGCCAAGAGCCTACAATTTAGCTACTCTTTATTTTTAATTTGATGTGCCATAAAAATTATAAAAGAAAAAATGTTATTTAATAGTATACTAGTATAAGGTTTTGTTCCCGGTTGGGAATGAAGGTAAGCTACAATGAGGAGGAAGTGATGGCTTCTGATAGCATTCTGGTGAAAAGAATAGGAGAAAGAACCGGGAGTGAATCCAAAAGCATAAAGACATAATAATGCATGAGGCCTACTTTTCAAAGAACAAAAAAGGCTCTATATGCAAATGGAAACTGCAAGCTGAAAAATCAAATCAAAGTAACTAAACAGCTATTCAATCACAGAAAGTTTGAAGCAGCTGAACCCACCCCACCCACATGAATGAATGATCTCAATCCCTCTTAGTGGCAAGCACAGTACATATTCCAGAGCTATATATTTGATGAGAGAAGAGAAGAGTGAACAATAACTAGCTAGTGACATCCATTTTTGGTGTCTGCATATATAAGACCAATCACCTACCATCAATAATTTGGCACTGATTCAATTAGGTGGAACCAGTGTGCAATTGAATGCTAATATGGATGCAGACAATTCAATTCGATTCTCTGATTCGTCTTCTCATCACCACCACCACTTGGAACCAAGATAGTGATGTAACCTTCATTGGGTAATTAACTAATTGTTTGCATGTCATGAGTATTTTTCCTCGGAAAATATCTGTTTCTTTACTTGTCCCTCAAAAGGTCCAACTCCTTTTTTGTTTTTTATCCTTATATGTGTCTCAAACCAGTCACAGGATTCAACTAAATTTGCATCATATATCTTTAGCTCTTTAAACATTTTTACAACCAATATCCTTTGTATGTTATATTGAAAATGATTTTCTTCATACCTTACTTCTACCCTTGCAATTAGTTAATTGAGAAGATGACAATGAAGCAAAAATCATCTAAAATTAAGTGGCTAGATCGAACTACAAGTAGCCTATCAAATTTGCACTAAATTTACCGTCAATGAGCTAATTAGAAAAAGGAAAAAACAATCACTAAAAAGAAGGGAGTTGCTATGAGTTATCATAAGAGAGTAAGGTTGTAGGCTTGCCCTAGAGCATGCTGATAAATAACTGAAAGATCAAAAGCTATTAAAGTAATAAATTGACAACACAAGACTTTGGACCATAAGAGACATAAACACTCCCAACCTAACATTAATAGAGATAAAAACTTTATTACTATAACAAATTTTAGCCTTTACTGATAGATAATTCTTTTATGCATTTTTTTCTTTATAATCAAGTATGTTTTTTCAGTTTTGTAGTATGTGTCTGTTGGTTCTCTTATGTCATCATTAATTGACCTTTTTATATACTGAGAAAAAAAAAAAAACTGAACTACTAACAAATATTTGTATTTATAAAAAATAAAGAATCTTTTCTTCAAATTTATTTCAGTGTAAATTATCTATGGGTAGTAATCAACTTTCTTAATAAGCATATAAATGCGTAAGTTAGTTAATTTTGTTCATACATAGGTTTTATATATAGATTTGGTGGGGTAAAGATTTTGTACATACAACTTTTATTCATAATTATATAAAGCAAATAATAATAAAAACTTTAAATTCATAAAATGAGGCATATTAATATTATAATAAATATAATTTAGTCTCTTAACAATTAATTAAACATACATTAAAACCTAAAATAATGCATTGCAGTAATTAACTAGTTCCGTTGTTTTTTATATTAATAATGGTTTCCCAAGTAGATGTAGTGTGTGTTTGGTTTAAAGTTGAAAAAATTAAATTTTATATTTATATGATTTATGTTTGAATGTTTATAATGTAAAATTAAGTTTAAAGTAAAATTTAGAGGGTGTATTAGATTATGTTTATTTTGGATTTTAATTTATTTTTTTTTATGAAAATGTCTTTGGGTATTCAATGAAGATTGTTAAATAAAAAAAATGATGGTATTTAATTAAGATTATCAATATTTTTTTAGAGGACAACGAAATCTTATAGTATTAGATTGAGATTTTGAATAATTTAAAAAAAGTCTTCCGTTATTGTCAAACCTAACAAACAATCCCTTCTAATCTTGAAAAACTTTTCATTCTCATCACAAACTTTTTATTTCATTATCTCTTGTTTGGAGGCAATGACATAATCTCTCACCTAATCTCTCACATTTTTCTATTTCAATGTGAGACTTTTCATATGATCATAATAGTGATGTATTCATACCCCAAATCACTACGAATAACTTTATAAGCTTGTTAACCAATGTAGTTCACCATCTCATCCCTCTTTAGATTCATGAATTTTTAATGAAATGAAAGTCATCATGAGAGAAGTAGATTTTAGCATATCCAAAATAAAAAAAGTTATAACTCAGTCGGGAACAATTAAGTCAAAGTTTTAAAAGTTAATTTTGAAAAAATACACAACTTAATAAACTTAACAGAGAAAGAAAAACGTTTATTTTAAATATTTTTCAAGTTAGGTAAATGATTAATATTTTGATCATCTCTTAATAAACTTTATGGTTCTATTTAATTTTATTTTTTAAATGTCTTTTTTGTTGAATTATTTAATTTATATTTTGATGACATTATTAATTTGATGGATTAAATGAAGAATTTTATATTTTTGGACTAATGTTTTGTTATTATTTTTCACTATCACTTTATGAAAATTTGTGATTAGAAGTCAGTCATTATAGTAACTGCATTGAAAAAGATATATCAAAATGTATTAATAACTTATAATTTTGATTGAATTCATGTACGTTCTTAGCACGTGGCATGATTCAGCTCATGATGACTTGTGACTAATCTATGTTCAATGATATTTTCATGCACATTATTTTTGATTTGTGTTCAATAGTTTTGAATGTTTTTTTTTCTCTAAAAATCCATAGAGTCCGTTCAAATCTTATAAATCCGTAAAGTATTTTCAAATCATATGTTATAAATCCATTGAAATTCAAATTACAAAATTCTAATAATCAAAGTCTTTTAAAAAAAATTTAAAAATTTAAAATTTTTTATATTCTTATATAAAAAACGTCTTTTAAAATTCTAATCTAATACACCTCCTTAATATAAAATTTTGAATCCAATGCAAAAGTTACTTTCAAGTTTCAATAGTGTCAATTCAAACTCAATTTTGCTTTCTAAATCACATTAAGAAACAATTATCAAATATGATGGTCAATGTTAGAAAGTTTAACCAACTCCAAACTTAAATTTGATAATTTCAATACTAAACCAAACATGCATATCATTTCCGTTGAAAGACATTTCTCTTTACTTAAAAGGAAAATGTTATTATGATGATTTTTGTTATAAGACATTTTTTTATATCAATTATACAAATTAATAAGAATAATTAATTTAATTAATTTTTATTATTATTGTACCAATTATATTTTTCTTAATAATTATGAATATTATGCACTATTATTAATAAAAACACAAATACTTAAAACATTTATTTAAAAGTTACAAAGTTGTCAAGAAAGAAGGAATATGGAAAGGATGTCAGTTTGTCTTCCTTTTATTAGAATTTTTTTTAATAATTAACGAGTAATATTTACTTGTTAAAGAAAAATGATAACTAATTGAAAGAAAAAATAAAATTTTCATCAAAAATCTTATATTCCTTGTGATTTTATTATGAGCCACATTTTACAAAAAATGAGTGATCGCTTTTATATGATATTTTTGAATTCTTATGAAATGTTTTTTTTTTTTCTATTAGTTTCCTCATTATGCATTGTGTGCAAGTTCGTGCTACGTAGCAAGTTATATTTTAATTATTGGTGAATTCTTTAAATCCATTTTATTAAGACTTTTGATTAAAAAAAATTGTGTTTTAATTAATGCTACTCCATTTCTTATTATAACAACAAGAATATCATTTTTTTTATAAATTAAATTTAACTTTTTAATTATATTTTGTCTTTTTAACTTTTTAGTAAAAAAAATTAGTTAATCATTTTGTGAGAATAGTAATAATTTTTTAGAAAAATTAAAAAATAATAATACAAAAAATGTAAAATTTATTCCATCGAACTAATTTGTTAATCTGTGAACAGGTTATTGTTTTTCTTTTTTCTTACCGAGAGAGAGATTTTTTATGAATATAATAATTGAATAACAATTGATTATCTGCATGGGATCCAATCAATATATATTATATATACAAAATAATATGAACCGCACAACCCCATTCGTTAGTTAGCTGGTTTGACTAGGTCGTAGGCAACAGAGCCATTTCCATACCAAAACAAAAAGGCTTGCCGGTTATTAATGTGTGAGGTCCTTTTCTTTTTTCAAAATTCTAGTAATGCATTCACACTTTGTTTCATTTTATTAATTAATATAAAATGTTTACGGAAAGGAGGTATTCTGTGAATAAAAAAATAATTTAAATAAAATTTTGTGTTTAATAAGTTATAGTAAATATTCATTATTGTACTAAAATCACTCATTTCTTAACGCTCAAACAATTGTTAGAAATGATAAAAAATGATGATCCCGATAGTTGAGTTTTGGCAACATTTTAAAATTGACTTAACAATGTTCACGGGTCATAGACGGATTCAACCAGTCAGCAACTTTTCCTCTTTTTTTTTTTATTATAATTAGAGTTTAATAAACATGTTTTTGCACTATTTATTAAATTGTAAATTAAAGTAATTATTATAAAAAATAAAAAATTTATTAAATATGTTAATTTAGTTATAATTAAACTTTGTTTTATAATGTTAGTTTGAAGACAAAGAAACACAGAAGTTTGAGATTTTTTTTTATAATAGAAACAATGAGAATTGAATTTAATTTGCTAAACTCACTACCATTAGATCCACCTAGTGGATATAAATTTAATTTTGAGTTAAAAAGAAGAAGTAAAAAGTAAAAAATTGAGAAGAAATATAGTTTAAGAGTAACAGATACTATAACTTTAATGATAGGAATTAGCTAATCAATAATAATAATAAAAATAGTAATAATATATAATGATTCTTTTTGAATATCCATATATAGCCATTGCTATCCAATCTTAATGAAAGGTGCTGTCCGTATCTGTGTAAACATTAATTAATCTATCTTTAAAGTCAGTAAGGCGGATCATTTAAGATGGATCTAGAGGATTCAGAAAGATATTTCTCAGAGTACAGATAATCATATCTCAATTTGCACATCTTGTATTGGTTCACTTCAAGGCTAAATCAACTCATTAATTTGGTACAAAATTCAAACTAAATGGTCATAGGTGCATGAACTTTCTTCATATGTTTGGTTCCATTTGTTTTTATCTTTAAAAAGAAATATTTTAATTAATTAAACTATATATAAAAAAAATCATGATTATTAAATAGATTTCTCAGTAAAAAAAAATAGCGTTTCCCCATATTTTTAAAATTAACATTGAAAAAAATTATCACAAATCTTTGATAATTATTTATTTTTCACACGACATAATGGTTTTTCGAGATTGCTTTTAATAGGTCCCAATGGTGGTATTTATATTGTTATGAACTGCTTATATATAGTGCTACACTAGGGGTGGGTTAAACTTTACCTATAAGAGAAAAAAAACACTTTTGAATTGTTTTGAATTGTCTGTAAATAGTTGATTATACAATTATAGACATTCTAAAGTTTGAGGGTTAATTTGGTTTCAAAGAATGATTTGACTTAATTTTTGGTTTGAAAGTTTTACTGGTAGTCTATATACTGTTGGTTACTCCGCCTCATGTATTTTTAAAGTTGAAACCTCTTGATGTTGTATCATTTGCTTACACCTCACCTCAGATAAATTTGTCAGAAAACTTTTTTTCCTCTAATAGATATCACCATATATAATCTGATTGTAGTACAACGATCTGCAACAGATAACTCCCCACTTTTTGATGAGTTTGAAATATGAAGTTTTAATTCTCAATTTCTCATGTCTGTAATTTTTGAATCTTTTGTTTTGTTAATTTGTTTGATTTCTCTGCCTAAAAATACAAATAATTAGGTGTAATGCACTTTCTGTCACAAGGAAAGGTAGCAAAACTTTTCAATTCAAATTTGGACTGCTCGAAGGCAAGGCCAACATGCTGAAGACAATTTCCTCTACTGGTTTGTAAGTTTGCCTTGGTAGAGTTCTGAACATGGAAGAAGTGTTTGTTGGATTTACTGCTTAAATTCGTGAAGGACCACTTGAAAAAGTAATGATATAGTATACGCACACTTGCAAGAAAAATTTCAGATAGTTGGGGCGCGGTTGTTGCATGATTCTTTGGGTCCAGGTTTTGAAAATATCGAATGTGTCTCATATCATTTCCTTCATAGTACCAACCAGCTAGTCAAGGCCAGCTGCAGTAGTGTGGTCCATGAATATATATCACCTGATTTTAATGCCTAGCTAGCCCTCTTATTAGGTTGTGTCTTGTTTCTCCTTTATAGTCATTTCAGGTGTGGTGGGGGAAGCACTCACCTAGCTTGTTGTGGACAACATCTCCCTCTAACTATTGCTTGTTTTTGCCATTTTCACATATATGCTGCTTCAAATCAAGAGGCATCCCTTAATTGGATTCAAGGAATTATTACTTACGTTAATTAATTACCAAGTAAAACCATCTGGTTTTGAACCGTTCAAGCTAGCTGGCTGGCTTTTTGACCTGTACTAGTATGTCTGTATGTATTTCTCTCAGCTTTAAACACGACAGTAATCAACAACCCCCACCACTATTTTTTATTTATTTTATTTTTTAAAATATGAAAACAGTTTAATCTGGAGAACATGTTACCTATCTTATTATAAAAGTGTCACTCATTAATTAGAGACGGAGCTAGCTAGTGTCTGGATTCAACGAAGGAGATTAATGCCTCTAAAGCTAGCGATCGAACAGAGAATATAATGATGAATGTGAGACATACATTAAGAAAATTCAAATCCATTTCTTCACTTTCTTCATGCACATCGGTTGAAAAGGACTATGTATATGTAATCTATGAGATATATCAACTTTCAAAGAATAAAACAACAAGTGGGGGGTCGAGTCTATCTCAACTTAGATTGCAAAAAACCCTAATGATAGATACTGATAGCAACTCTTCGGTTGGTGCAAGTCTAAGTCCCCTGGGTAGAATTTTACACCCAGAAGGAGGCATTGAGCTATTGTGGACCATACATGACCTGTCCTCAAACATGCCCCCCCCTCTTTAAGCACAATAACCACGCAAAATGTCTACGTACCCTATGCCTTGTCTTGCTTTCTTTCTGGTATAAATGTCATCTTTCATTCTTAGGGCAACCTTTAATGCTCAAAGATTTGTACTGTACATTTGATTGCCATCCTTTGTTGGTAAAGATTTTCTTTTGGGACATTTCTTAATTATTTTCTTCAATGCATTTGACTGATATTATTTGAATATTTTTGGAACTTTTGTTGGCTCTATCTAGCTAGGGCAAAACAACAATAAAACAAAAAAAAGCAAGATGCAGAAGCATCATATAAATAATTATACACTTAAATTATATAATAATTAACTAGTATATTACTCATTTTTTATCATATAATCTTTTTAGTTATATATAAATTGTTATAGTACATAATATATCTCTATTAGGAATAATTAATGCAAAAGCAACATGTTTCTGAATCACACATCTTTTCCCTTTCTAAATCTGTCTGTGATTTGCTAAGTCTCAACCAAACCAGACGAAGATAGCTAGGTAGCAATTTGCAAATACTATCTGATTAAGTTAAGCCCCCACACTCACTCACGCTCTCTTTTTAAAGTCACGAGACCCACTGTCCCATTGTTCATTCAATTTTTTGTGTGTGGGGAGAGAGAGAGAGTGGCAGAGGAACTGATAGAGAACTTTCAAAGCTCTTTATCTTCTACCATCACTCAACTAGCCTCTATATTACAGTCTGAAACTGAAAGTCTCACAAATTTTGTAAAAAGCTTTAGTTTTATCCCCACCCACCCACCCACTCCATCTGAAAGAAAGAGTGTTTTTTTGCCTCACCTCACCTCACCTCACCTCACATCATATTTTTCTTTTCTTTCTGTCTCTCTCTCTGTCGGTACCATGTAGGTCTTCCCCCACCACTACACTTTCACATCCATGCATCCTTCTCCTCCTCCTCCTCTTTCTCCATCTCTAAATCCTCTATCTTTTTCTCTGTCTTATGACTTTGTTGTTCCTTTACAGGAGACCAGAACGAAACCCGTTAGACCTTAACAATTTGCCTGATGAGTACTCTAGAGATGGCAAGCAAGTCCTCGAAGACCATTCCTCTTCACCCGGTAAACTTGATCATCATCATATATATATATATATATATAATCAAAGGAACACTTTTTCTTTTTTTTTGTAATTTTTATTTTCACTATCACACACCATGGAAAGAAGGCTTTCACTTTTCACAGGAAACATAGTAGAACACTGTCGTGGTTTGTTACCCACCCCTCTGGTCTGGTATATTCCTTGACCATGAAACAGTGCTCATCACTCTTTTTATTTCATTTATTTATTCTTTTTGTTTTGTCCTTGTACGTTTCCTTTTTTTTTCCCTTCTTATCCTCTTCTTCTTTAAACTTCAAAGGTAGACATCACACAGGAAAAAGGAGATGAGAAGAGTACTGTAGAAGTTATTATTATTATTATTATAATATAGTAGTTAAAGTTAAAAAGAAAAGAAAAGAATAGTAATATTAGTTGGGGGCCGGGGGCGGTTAATTAATAAAAATGAAATTGAATTGATTTGATGGGATTTGGGTAATCGAGAATGAATGGGGCGTTAAAGGGAAAGAAGGGTGTCATGGAAGTTGCTTAAATTGGATGGTTATGGTTGCAGGTTGCAGGAAAAAGAAAAGCGGCGGGAAGGATGGAAAAGACGAGTGTGGGAAGGTCTACGAGTGTAGATTTTGTTCCCTTAAGTTCTGCAAGTCTCAGGCTCTTGGGGGACACATGAACCGCCACCGCCAAGGCAAGTACTATACACTATTATTTTAATTATTCCCGTTAATGATTTGCCCATCAAGCCAAGCTTGTCATTTCAATCACTCAAACTAACAAATTGTGTTGTTGTTCGTTTGGTTGGTTGGATCGCTCAAATTCGAGAGGGCCCTAGCTAGCTTCTGTTTTTTATTATTATATGTTTCTGTCGTTGTGTTTGGCAGAGAGGGAAACTGAGACCCTGAACCAGGCTCGTCAACTGGTCTTTCGTAGCGATCATACCATTGCTGCACAAGCTCCCCCTCACCTAGGGTATGCATTCTTCCTGTTTAACACTTTAGTGTTTGTTAACGTTGTTTTTTAAGGTATCAGTCACATAAACACATAATTATTACTTATTAGGGTGCACAACACAACATTAATATAATTTACTCCTAATTTGTTGTAATATTCATTCAGATGCTGCCAACCAATAGGAACGGGGGCTTATCATCCAGCAGGAGATCCATCAGTGCCTCTAAGGTTCCCAAGATACTTCTCAGGTTCATCCTCAAGTCACATGCCACCAGCGCCGCCGCCGCCGCCGCCACAGCCATACCTATACGCTTCACCAACGAGGCCAGTGTCATTTGGGTCATCACACTTCCCTCACCAGCATGCGGTGAACGATTATTATGTGGGTCATGTGATGGGTGGAGGCAGCCACTATGTCGGAGGAGATAGCACAAGCAGTTACACTTGCATTGGTGCACCGGTGGGGCAAGGTGGTGGTGGTGGTGGAAAGGACGGGTCAGTGCTGCCGGAGGAAGGGTTGGGTTGGGGAAGGAACTACTCAGGAGGAGGAGCACAGCAGCATCGTTTGGATCCTCCCTCAGCGATCAATCGGTTTCAAGATGGTTTCTAATATTGAGTCGAGATTCTTTTCTTTTGAGTGTTTTTGGTTTGTGCTATGTGGTGGTATCATAAAGACACGCAATCCAGTGAGAGAGAGAGACATAACAAGCTGACACATGGGATGGAGAGAGAGAGAGAGGGGTGGTTTTTGGTTTATCTACAGTAACCAGGGACAGCTTTTGAGCTCATGGACACGCTCAGCTACTTTGGCTTGGAGTTGTGGGGTGAGGGTTAGTTCTCAACATTGCCCTTTTGTATTGGTTGGTAGCTAGCTAGCTAGCTAGGACAACCAGTTAGATATGAACTGAAACTTTCCAAACTCCCTTTTTGCATTTGTTACTTCTTCTTGTTCACTTCCTTTTGCATGCCAAATAAACCAACCCATTTTCTTTCTTTCTTTATTATTATATTATGCATGTTACTACTAGTACAGTAGTAATATCTATCTATTATTACTATATATTTATTTGTGTGTGGTGTGAATGTCGATCTGTTTTTGCGATTAATTTTGTATTTACCAATATTCCAAATTCCCTAATTAAGCCCCCCCCGCTCCATCACTCGATCTTCTTCTAGTTTCTTGAAATGTTTACGGTCTCATGAGTGTCACACTATGCTAGCACAATTAGGGTAATGACGCAGAGAAGTTTTGGAGTTCTCTTGCATCTAGCTGAATTAAAGCTTCCTGAATAGGATATTCAAACGATCAAACCTGCAAAATATCTAGTTTCTTCTTAAAGAAAAGCTTTATCATATCCTCCCTCCCTAGCTCCCAGTTTCTACGATATTGTAAAAAGTTTAGAATACAGAGATTATTTATTACAGCAGCAGCAGACAGTGAATGCAGCTATATTTAATTTGTTTGGTACAAACCAAACAAAACTACTATCTAAGGAATAAAAACACTCTTGCTGTCAGCTCCAAGAGCTTCTACCAAATGCAGCTGCTTAGAGAAATACTCCATATACAGCCTTAACTAGCTCATGTTAGTTCTTCAAACAGTAAAACACGTGTAAATAAATATGGAACCACATTATTACCATCATTTTTTCTTGTTTATTTACCGACTAGTTCTCTTCGATCTTTCTGTTGGAAATGAATCTTATTTTCTTTGTATATTGGCTGTTTTCTTTACGCATAGTAATTTAGTATATATATATATATATATCCTCATAAAAAGTATTTTAAAAATAACTATCGGCAGTGTTGATAGTGTTTATGGTAGATCCAAATATTCAATGGCAATCGCAACGTTGGCTGACGCGGCATGAATTCAGTGGCATGGTGATGATGGCAAGTAGTGACATTAGAAATTAAAGATGAAGAAGGTAGTGCTACTGAATGGCTGTAATTAATAACAATTGTGCAAAGGTTTGGAATGTACGTACGCAAATATATATATATATATATATATATATATATATATATATATATATATATATTTTTTTTTTTTTTATAGACCCATGTATCTTTAAACATGATGTAATTCTACTTGAATCTTAATGACGTGATAAAATTTCTCCTCAAGTATTTAATATATAGTCACAAATTCAAAACTCTTAACACATGGTACATGTTAAGTTAGAACTATTAATTTTCTGTTAGTTGATCGCACGTTCAAAAATGAAATGTAAATGAATTTGAATATTTATAATTTAATTTGGATTGATTTATGAAATATATGCTGTTTAAGTTTGATTATTTATTTAAATGAGTTAAATTTGAATTTACATTTTTTTTTATATGTGAAACATAATTTTTATGTATATATAACATATAAATAAGGTATCAGAATTATCCAAAATACATTATACTTTATAGATACAAAACATAATCCTATTTTATAAAATTTTTAAAAAAATATAAAAATTTTGAATTTAACTCATTTAGTTTATTGTATTATAGGACTTAATTGTTTTTATTTACTGAAATTTTTATTTGAATAGTTCTTTTCTATATTAATTCAATACTTAACAAATGCATGTTAGAAAATGAAGTGAAATACATAATACATATTTTCTGTTATTCTACTCCATGCATTACACGTTAACACATATATAGTTCAATAATTGTCGTCTTGGTGTTGGTTGACAAGTAGATGTCGAAATAATTGGACTTATGTTGTGAGATTTGTTTAATGTTTAAGAGATTTGAACTACTTGTACTCATATACTACTTATTTTAATAATTTTATTTTTTGCTTTTGAAAAATGAGTTTAAATAATCAATCATTTAATGAGTCAGCTTAGAATGAATGACAACTAACTTAACTCTTGAGAGCTGTAAAAAAAAATAAAAAAATCCATTATCAAACGTGGTAATGTTCAACAAGGTGGAATGTACTATAAACCCCATATCTTGCTTTTTAACAATTGAGATTTTGGAAGCAATGGATCCAAAAATTTGAGTCATAGGTATACTTTACTTTATTTGGAGTGATAATATCTTATAGGATCCAAAAGAAAGTTGTGCCAATAAAGTTACAAAAAATATAATTTAAATAATAACTTAATAAGTATTCTAATAATATAAAAAAAAATAAAAGAACATTATGGGGGCACGTGCCCTCATGATATAAATGTAGGACCATCCTGCTGGCGGGGTTGTAAAAAGATATTTATTTATCTACGGAAAAAAAAACTTATTTACTTTATTTCTAATTTCTAAATCTGGTAAAAGACATAAAAACATTGGTATGTCCTTTAAATGAGTATAAAAAAAATGATGAAACTAAAGCAAAGCTGTAATCGCTTTTGTAATTTAGTCAGACTAATTACTTTTGTCTGATCCGAAAGTAATTATCACACTCAAGTTTCAATACTACTCCAAATTAAGATAAGAGTAATTAATTAAAATTAGAGGAGTTGGTAGCATATACTACTACTGTAGTAGCTTAGGTAGCCAATCTAACCTTATATGCCTACAGTGAGGTGTCTCTATAATAGGGTAGCTGAGGTGATTAGATAGAACCCAAAGATTACTGTGACATATCAGGCGGCCTAAGAGGCATAGGCTTGAATTATAGACCAAATCCATTTTTGGGCAAGCCAGCCACAGCCACGGACATGCATGAATATGGGGACAGATATTAGCTAGGGTTCCAGGTCAGGTGTGCTTAAAAGTGAAAAAACCTGAAGGTTTGATGTGCTTGATAACATAAATAGCTATATTAATTAGCTTGTAGGTACTTAGGAGAGGCCAAAGGACAAAAAGATACGGACAAATATTTGAGATTATTATTACTGGTGTGCGAAGCTAGCCAACGAAAACAGGAGCTAGCAAGACCTAATAAATTCACTACCATGTGATCCATCGACCTTGAGATGTTCAGATTCATTGATATTGATATGATATGATCATCTAGGTTTGGTTCAGCCAAGAGTATCGATCCATGCAAGATGTCTCGCCCGCACCACCCCCACTTGGCATTCGACTCTGATACTACTAGTATTGTTAATTAATGGAGTTACAGCTTGGGGCCATTCCCCATATATTTAATATTACATTATATTCACCCGCTTTAAGAACAAGAAAAACATCAACAGTAGTAAGTAAGAACAGTGATTGACATCTCAAATGTTTTTTAGACATTGCTTTTTTTTCCCCTAGTGCATGTAGTACACTACTTCCCCTTCTGGGGTCAACCTTATAAGTGAAACACTAGTGTTTCTCTCATAGTCTACTACAGCATAAATCTGTGCAGATTAATTAGTTTCTTTTATATTATAAAGGAATATAAGAATAGTCCAATCTCTCTATGTATAATATATACTCCTTGAAAAATGTTGAAAAAGAAGAACTACAACACTGTTTAACACATTTAATACTGTCTCATCTCATTAGTCACAATGTCCAAACAAACAGTAAACCAAAATATTAATGGACCCAATTACTTTCCAACCTTGATACCCTCAAGTGTGTTGCAAAAAATGACTAGAGCAATTATGTGGCAAATTAAACAATAGTATTAAATTTGAACTTCCTATGCATACTGAACAGTTGAGATCTCTCTTTGTGGAAAATGGGATCTAAAGATTCACATTGATCTTAACAACAAATACATCACTACATGCATGATGTCTCAATTAAGCTGGCAACCTCATGTGCAAAAGTTTATAGGCAAACGCAAAAACCTTATTTGAAATAATTTTGACCTGACTTTTAAGTGTTTACGTGGTTACAAAATTGATTTTTAAATAAAATTATTTTCTAATAAAATTAATTTTAAAATGAAGTAATTTATGTTCAAATGTTTTTCATTTTCACCTTGCAAGCCAATTTGTAAAATTTAGTGTAAATTTTCAATTTAATACAAAAATTACTCTTTACCACTTCTAGTTAAGCCAAAATTAATTTTACCTAATAGAAATTTGTAATTTTACTAAAATCACATTTGACACAAGATAAAATCAATATATGCTTTTAATCTTGAAACGCCAGACATACAATATATATACAATTAGAAAAATGCAACTTTCATTTGATGATGGGCAACTTTGATTCCTATGCATAATAGTTGAATATAAATATAATAGCTCCATGAAATTATCTAGTTGTTCCTAGAATTCCTCTGTCAGTTATATCTATCTATATAAATCCTCTGCCGATGACGAAGATTCCATGTCCAGATCCATGGTTTGAATAACCCCCACATTTGATATTACAACCGCTTTTATCCTTTTAGATAAGATAAAGGCGATGAAACACTCACTTCAGCTGCTAATTAATATTGTGAAAAAAATAGAAGATAAATTGGCAAATTGGACAAAATTAAGTTTATGAAAATATTACGATCCCCAGAAGAGGATATTTAGCTCACATTTCCAATAGGTTAACATCCGCTCCATTAGTTTTGGTACCTAGCTACTAATTTGTTAAAGAATATTACAAGAACAAAACATTCGAGAGATGTGTATAACCGAATTTAATAACACATCTAATCCAAAATTCTAAGACAGTATGTTTTAACATACTCATTTTTATTGAATGACAGACTTATATATACACACCTACAATCCAAATTTGACTTTCTATATATTAACAGTAAGCAGAGCTTGTAGTGCTTGAATTAGAATCATATATAACTCCAAATCAGCTTGAGCAAGTACCCTATATGAAGTTATTTTAGATTATCATGTTAAATTCAAATTGACTTGTGATCGACATATATTAATTATTTTTATTTTCAGTCACACGTACGATGGATCGAAGAATGATATAAATCTAATAAGAAAAGAAGGCATGCATTACTGTTGAAGGAACATATTATCCCCCAAAACACAAACAAGAATGGAAAAGGAAAAATGGCAAGTCGTACACTATACATACAGGCTTTGGCTCACAAGTCACTGAGTCTCTCCGGGTCCCCCTACTTTTTCATCTGAATACTTTTGTTTTTGCACAAACAAACGTACACTGATGAAGACATTATCAAATTGCTATACTCATAATCTATAGTCTCTTTGACAAAAGATATTCACACACTGATAAAAGACAGTACGAGAGATCATTTTTTTTCTTTGATGCTAGCTGAAACACTGATCCCCAGTAAAACTACCTTCGTTATACCACATTCCTTTTTCAACAGAGAATCCAAACATCGTTTCTTCATAGTTATCACACACATTCTCTAGCTATATTTTATATATATGTGGCTAGCTAGCATAGTATATATGTTACAAAAAATAAATTATTATATCATATCAACACTATAGTATACATTATCAATCTCTTTTCATCTCTCAATGCAAATACCTTTTATTTATTTCTTCCCTTGTAATGATCCTAGTCAGTCTAATGTACTCTTCGGTCTTTAATGCCTCTCGGGATCAGAGAGAGAGAGAGAAGGGCATTAATGTGTTGTGGATCTTGGTGATATATAGGGCCAGAACTACACTAAAAAAGTTGCATGTTATGCTGCTAAATACTGAGACGGCATGAGAAAGACAGTAGTATTGCAGGCCCATATATCTTACCTGCAGAAGGGGGATTTTAATAAATGTACGTATTTCAATACTCATGATTAAAATATAAAATATATCAATAACAAAGTGTTTTTAATTAGTACTGTGCAGTACTATAATTTTTAATGCACTCGTACCATAATTTTATTTATTTATTAATTTCTTAACAATACTAGGTATAAAATATTCTTTAACTATATTCAAAGAAGAGCTTTTATATTCAAAGAAAAACAATGGGAAAAGAAAAGAGAAAGAACGGCCGCAGGAAAAGTTGATGAACATAGAGTCAGTTGACTCAGATTCTTCACCGACTGACCGTACATAACATAAATGAGAGAATGTTTAAAGATGCTGAATGGTTTTAGCGTCAATTAATTTCCAATGTTCAAGAACCAGCTAGGTAGCCTTGTGGATTAATTAAAACTCATGGAGATGCTTGTAACCCTCACCCAGCCCCACCTGGAGAAAATAATAATGTATGCAGATCCATTTCTTTTTTTATAGCAGCTTTCACAGTAAATTTTTCTGTCACTAACACAATGCTTTCTCTCGCCGTGTCTTAATTATCATCTTCGTTAATGTTGCACTAACTAGTCCTTGACTCCTTGTCTCTGTTCATGAGAAAAATACAATAAGAACTTTTATTTAATCTCCCAAAGATTTTTTGTTTATTTTTATTTATTTCTAGGGTATTAATCCTAGCCGATGACAATTGGTTTCATCTAGTTGATTTTAAACCTTCTTAGTTATGCTTTAACGTTGTTTAGTTTGCATTGAATCACTCAACATATATTTTATTTTAGAGGGTTTTATATACGTGTTTAATAAATCTTTTAAGACGAATGCTAGCTAACTTTGTAAACACACGAGTGGTGACAAGTAGTCCCTCGCAGTTGTCATTTTTGGTTTGGGTGGATTATATTCTAGCTTTAGAACTTGATTAAAAATTAAGCTACAATAGTAATACTCATCTATCCTATTCATGACTAAATTAGAAATATTTCTTCATACTCAATGGAACGAATGAGACATTTAGTACGAAGGAAATCTTAAATTCACTGGTATCTTGGATACCTAGTGTACGATAGAGTGGTGCTATATACATATAGCTGCTGCTTTGTCCACACTTCACATAAAGCCAAATTGAATATATCTTATAGGTATGGAAAAACCCAGTTCATTGCAGAGGTTAATACCAAACTAGAAGCGCGTTGGTACTTGGTACAGAAAATATAGAACAGTTCATTACAGAAAAAAACTCACTTCAGGTTCCTTCAGCTTTCAGTTAAAGATGAGCATGCATGCACTAGGAAATGAAAAGGAAAACTGAGGGGGGTTTCTGCAAGTTGCTTGATTCTCCATTTTCTTTTTTACAATTAATTACTTTTACCTAATCTGTAAAATACCTAATTTAATTCCCTTTTAGTACAATACCTTCATTTGATTTTTATTCGGTAATGGACTAATGGATAGATGACAGAAGTGACTTCATATATACTAAAGAGAAGGTTGATACTTGCTAACAATTAATGGTCCATGCTCTTTGGTTTCTATTTTATTTACCATTCTCAATTCCTTTACGAATTGACCTTCACATTAATTTATTGAATAAATTTTGGATAGGTCAGAATTCTAAATATTACTTAGTAATTAAAAATTAATTTAAATTAGATCCGTACTGTGTTTAGTGCTGTATGCTTATTCTCTACTTTGCTATTGTGATTTTACTAATTTTCAAATTATTTATACTGTTTTGTATTAATTCTTGACTTTTTTTTTTAAAGTTTTCCTTTAAATTATTTTTGTTTTCAAAATAATTATTAGATCTTAATCTAATTATTATTTTGACAACTACATAATTAAAAAAAAAAACTTCAAAAAATAAGTAAAGAAAATTAATATGAAACAATATAAATAATCTGATAAGATGATAATAGTATGAGTGCTCTTACTAAATCAATCAAGAATTGTTAACAGTGTTTGAATGCTGAACCAGTTTTTATTTATTTAATTAATTTTGTATGTGTATTTAACCAGTTGATACTGCATGCAATGCCTAAAAATGTGAAAAAAGTTTGGGATTTTATATATTATGTTTCGTTGTTATATACAGACTACAGTATATCTGAAACGATATCGATGCAAGTGCCACAGATTTTTATTGTTATAAAATCTTATGTGACGTTCCTTTCATATCGTGGAACAATTTCATCAGCCTACACAGTCCACACTCACAGCAAACACAAAGATCAGAGAGCATGGTATGATCTAGTTTGCTGAATATTAAATTAATATACCGAAAGAATATATATACTACAGCACAATATGTACATCATCTTGTAATATTGCGTCCGATCCAATGTACTATCTGTTAATTAGTTAAAAGTTAAATCATTTTCTTGTAATGCATTGCGTTTGATCCAATGTATCTGTTATTGATCGAGGTATATATGTCTTTGAATTCTGCTTCACTGAGACAAAGAAGTAGAATGAAGACAAAATAAAAATACATATCAAATTTTATTTAAAAGTTATAAACCCACGTACTCGAGTCTTGAGTCCTGATTACACATATATAATACTCATTTCAAGATTATAATATTTCTATTAGACAATTGATTCTGTAGTGTATATAACAAACAGGCACTGTGAGTAAAACATTTCCATTGAATTGAAAGAAGAATTCGAAGAAGGAGTTTGGATTTTTGTGGTATTAAAGAGAGAGCGACACGTGGCATATGTTGTAAGAGTGGAAGGTTGGGCCGGGCGTAGATGGAGCTGCAGTGTGTCTGTGAAGGAAGGCACTTTCCATTGATATATGCATACAGCAGGCCAGGAAGCAATAATTTTATACATTGAGTAGCAATGGCCGATGCATGTGTATATCTATATCTATATATGTGTACGTAATAATATGATTAACTTGCAAAATTGTAAAGGGTGGACCATACTGGTATCGAACTAACTTACCCAAAACAGAAAAAGGAGAAACATGAATTAGCCCCTACTTGCTTATATCACGGAGTTTCACTGCATGAACACACTCACTCATCACAAGACTTGTCGGAACATATATATGCCACACTACTACACTACTCACTACTGAGGCATGCATGCAATGCAATGAGAGAAACTCATAAATGATTTAACCTCTATACCCTGGGGCCTGCCCCTGCACTTTGCATGGGATCATCATCATCATCATCAACAGTACTCAGAAGCTTAGTTGTCTCTCTGATATCGTCTGGTCCAAACACTGTACTGCATTTTACCACACTAGCTATCACCAAGTTTTGGAACTGTTTCGTCTCATTCCACCCACCTCCCAATGCAATCAAGGGTTCTTCCAGTTTAAGAAACAATTGTGTTAAATACTTTACGACAAAACGCTTAATTCTAAATCATTGAGAGTGCATGTGGTTGTTCATATTTACTACGTACTATCGCTAGGTTTTTTCAATAAATTAATTTCATGAAACTAGGGTTTATATCTCTTTTTCTCTTGGCAATAAATTAGTATCAATATATTAGGGTATACAATACTGATCCGTATTTCTATTCATGCATGTATCACATGGTATATATTTTTAAGAAACTTACCAGTGTGCAAATTGTTATACTTTATGTTTTCGGGTTAAACTGTGGCTAAAAAAATTTATGAAGCTTCTTGTATTTATTGTTTTGATTTGTATATATAGCAATTGTAACATTCTTGGATAGATTAATGGATGGATGATAACTTTAAGAAAAGATGGATTCTATATATCTCACGAATTTCTGTTAACACTAATGAGTGAAAGTTTAATTATGCGATGACACTCAATCAAGGCGAACCTAAGTTAAATGTTTGGTAAAAATAAATAAATACATAAAAACAAGTAATATACTAGTTTGTCATATTGATTTTAATATTATTTTTTTTCCAAACTTAATTTTAATATACTGAAACAAATTAATTGCATGAAATTTAAATACTTTGCATATTATAAATTTAAATTTCACTGACATGTATTTTTTATCTATGCGTATGGAAAAATATTTATTTTAAAAAGTTTGTTGTGAAATATCAAACACTTAAATGAAAATTTTGAGAAATTAGTCTTTAATTTTTGGCCGAATGATACTTCTGAGTTTAAAAAAACAAAAAAAACCAATATCATTATTTTGATTTTAAAAGAAAAACACAGTCAGTTTTAACCACTTTTAAGTTGGGTCCATTGACCAAATAGACATAAATTGAAAAAATCCAAATAGATTCAGAACTTCAACAATGACGTTTTCAAATAGTTGACAATTTTGTTTATTCCAAGAAAGTGTACGTGCCTGAAATAAATTATAGAAGAATAAAATTACAATTTAGAAATGAATTTAGTTGAAAGATGAAAGCAACAAAGTATGGAAGCTAAACCAAAGGAGATAAATGTATCCCTTGTGTGTTGACTATAAATGTAATCATAAGAGATATGAACAAGCGAGAGATAAAATAGAAATACTAAATTTTAACTATTTATTTGATAGGAGATATAGGGAAAAGTTATTTTTTATGGGAATAGAAAAATTCCTTCGCTTTTTTATTTTATTATATATATATATATATTAACAATAAATTTATTGTTGTATAATTTTAAAATAACACTCTCAAATTGATACTCGTTGCATTTAAAATATTGGAGAGACAAAAGCTTATGTTATCCAGGGATGACAATATGGAGGCAAATCCTACGGATATCCGCAAAAATACCCATACGTGGATAAGGTAACCTGCACAATGGGGATGGGACGATATTTACTCGCAAAATCTCATGAGAATGGGTGTGGGTAAGGGTACTACATTCTAAATGAGAATAATGAGAACAAACAATAATAACCATTGGATTAAAATTAAGAATAATAAACGCATCAAATTAAAACATAAATTTTAAGTGTATCATCATGAGATCCTATCTATCCCTCTCTTTTAGTTAGTTTTTTTTTTCTGCATTTTTTTTTTTCCAATAGCACATAGACAAAATACTACCCTCATTACCATGACCACCACTAACATGGTTACTATCGTCGTTCTTGCAATTGCTAAGGTCACTGTCGTCACCACCATCATAGTCGTCATCTCCGTTGTTGCTGCCACCACCACTGTCGACGGCAGTGGTGGTGGCGGCAACAATGGGGATGACGACCATGGTGGTGACCATGTTGATGGTGGTGGCGGTGGTCGTAATGATGGCGGCAACTCTTGACGGCCATTATGGTCATCACCGTCAGGGTCATCTTCGATGACAGTGGTGGTGGCGGTAACAATGGGGATGACGACCATGATGGTGACGGCGATGGTGGTGACCATGTTGATGGTGGTGGCGGTGGTCATAATGATGGCGACAACTCTTGACGACCATGGTCGTCGTCCTCATTGTTGCCGCTACTATCACCGCCGACGGCGATGGTGGTGGCGGCAACAACGAGGACGACAACCATGATGGTGGCGGCGACAATGGCCTTGACGATTGTAAGAACGACGATAATAACCATGTGTGGTGGTGACGAGGCGATGGTCATGGTGATGAGGGTGGTGTTTTGCCTATGTTAAAAAAAAATGCAAATCCAATGGTTATTATTGTTTGTTTTCATTATTTTCATTTAGAAGCTGTTGTCATTTGAAACACTCTCTCTCTATATATATTAATATAATTATAATTTTATTATTTAAATTATTCAATTAAAATTGTTTAATTATCTATTTGTTATTTTAATTATTATTTTTATATGTTAATTTTGATATTCTATCATGTTTTAATTTCTATTTATAATAGTGATTGAAAGAAACTATGGAGATAAGCATTTGCAAAATATGAAGAAATTGATTTGGATAATGAAGTCAAAATATTATATCTATTTGTATTTTATTTTTAATTTTTAATATATAATTATAAATTAATTAGTTTTAAAAATATATTAGTTTTTCCCGTTTAATTAGAGTTTTTGTTTAGATTAGAACATTTATAATCTTTATATTTGATGATTATTTTTGAAATATTATTTATAAGTTTTGATAAATCAATGTTTGTTTGATTTTAATATTATATATGAGTTTTTTTTTTATGGTTTTTAATTTTATATATATGAAAAGTGTGAATTGTGGATGCGGGTATGAGTATATAGGTACTACGAAGATAGAGATTGAAATTGTTACCCGCGGGGATGGGACCAGACCGGGTACTTTTTTCAAACATAAATATGAGGACGGGTACTATAATACTCTACCTATTGTCATCCCTCTACTGAGTTCTCAATGGTAGAGTATAGTTTGATTTTTTTTTTCTTTTTCGATGCAAATCAAAATGTTTTATCATTTTTCATGGATTTGGATAAATAAATATTTGCTTAATTATTATCTTAAATTTAAAGAGGTAAAGAAAAAATTAGTTTGGATATTACATTAGATAAGTTTATCTTTATTAGTTTCTAATTTAAAATTTTGGTATAGTTTTTTTTTAGATTCAAATTCAATATGATAGACACTTAATAATATAGATATATGTTATGAAAAAAAAATATTTTTTAAAATAACTGGTCACAAGTCAGCTTGAATTATCAGAATATAACTAGTCATGCCTAATTGCACAATCCCAAAAATATCACATAATCTGATTAGTCATCACGACGACAACAATATTATACATTGCACGGTCATCATACGGTTGTATTAACTTATGTTATGGTCGGATGACATAAATATTTAGGTTTGATAGCTCAAGGTTTCTTGCACATCATTCTTTTGAGTGTTATGATTATCCTTACACACAATATGGCTATAGCAATATGGACGATGGAGTTAAATTAGGGAAGAGAGAAATGAAGTAAGATATAGGTTAGGAATGAAAAATGAGAGAAATAATTTTAAAAGTTGGTGGGACTCATTATACTATTTATTACTTATTTTTCATTTTATCTCTATCTCTCCTTATCTTTTTTTCTATTTTTCTTTAATCAAATACACTAACTTATTATTTTATTTCTCACCTATTTCTTTCATCTCATTCTTATTTTCATCTATTTTATTTCTCTCATCAACACCAAACACATCCTTAAGAAACTTAATTATAAGAAAGATGGATTAAAACAAATTAGTAATTGAATTTGATCCAGTGAGGTAGTAGTAAAATATAAGGGAGAAGAAAGCATGGTCTAAAGGAGAAAAAGAAAAGGTGAGTTTGGAATTGCATGCACCCAAATGCATAAGAAAAAAAGAATGGGACAAAGAAGGGCAGATCTAAACCGACCAATGGAAACATGTCCGAGTTTAAACGAAAATCAAGACGAAAACGACTCTTCATTTCAGCAAAATCAATGTGGCTTCTTTCTTTAGGTGAAGTGTAAACATCACGTTCACGACGCGGTTCATCAATTGATCGAGTGGGTGTTTTGTTTCATTTTACATAATATTTTACATAATTGATTTTGAATTTAAAATTAATTTTATATAATTTTTTATATGATTTAGAAATTGACTATTGGGGGGCCGCTTTTTCTTTCTGTAGGAACTTTGCTTTTAACTTTATTATTACGTCTCTTATTTTTTTTCATTTTAATTATTAATTATTCAATCAAATTTTCGATTAATTGTGTAAATTTCATATTAAATACATAAAATATCATGATCAGTTAATACTTTGGATCGGATCATTAATTTGGACTTAGACTCAATAAATATGAAACTTAATTTAAGTTTAGTTTTTTTTTTTTAATAAAAGTTGCTGGTTGAAATACATTACAAGACTTCATACATATTATTCAAATCATTTACCATTGGACCAACCTGAATGAATACAAGTATAATTAAGTAATTTATTTATTAAATTTTATAAGTAAAAATTAAATAAGAATTTAAAATATTTTAAATGCTTTTTAATCTTTTATTTATATCGCATTTTTATTAAGCAATACAATTTTATATACATAAAAGGGGAGATCAAATTACATCATCAATAATCATCTTTGTGCATTAAATTTCAATAACTAACCATTAAATTAAAATTTTATATTAAATAGACATGTCTATAAACTTTTATAAAATATAAAAATTATTTAATACTTCATTCAATAAATTTAAATTAATGTATAATATTTTTTCTTCAAAAATATAAGTAAATGATGACTAAAAAATTACCTAATTATAAATATTTGATTTATTTAAAATTTATTGTATGTGATCATAGATAATATCAAATTATTTAACATTTGAATCATTTGAAATTTAATATATATAAAAAAAATTGTTGAATATAATAACTTTATACTAAAAATCACTCCAAAGTAACTTAACACACGCGACTAGAAGATTATCCTAACTAAAAATGACAAATTCATCTAAAATTTAGTTGTGCTTGATCATTGACAAAATGTCAATAGATCATTGAAATTTAATCTATACAGAGAGTTATTAAGTAGTTAATCTTTACCAAAGAAAATACTTATTAATTATGTCAATTCATATTGCTAAAGTTTTGATAAGCTGAGTGAGGCAATAAAATAAAATTAAAGAAAAGCTGTATGTGTGTGTGAAAAGTAGAAAGGGACCACGAATGCAACAACATAAATGAATGAGTTTAACATAATATATAGAAATGAGGCATAAGATTGTTGTAATGAAAAAGGTGTTGGGGTTGGGAGGGGCCTTTAGCATCCCCACCAAATTATCTTTACTGGTCTGGTCTTGTTCACTTCTGTCCTTATTAGTTCCCCTGCAAACCTACGTTACATCTTTGTCACACACAAACACGCACTACTCTATACTTTCTCTCTCCCTCTTTCTCTGAATCACAGTGAATAATAAATGTACGGTAGTTAGTGTGCCTCTCTCACAGAACTGTTTGCTGAAGTTTCATGCATAGGTACTGTGTGTCTTTTGTGAAGCAGACGAGAGTTAGAATGGATCGAGCGAGTTGCATGAGATGAGAGAGAGAGGGGCTTGAGAACTGTGTTGCATCAATTATATATGCACTCGCTGCTGAGTGTGCATATAATATATAATATATAATAATAAAATAAAATCTCTTGGTCTGAGAAAAATCTTTGGCTTTGTCAAATAGATAGATGTAAAATAGGTATAGCAATATATAGGACTAGGACAATAGGACTCTTATAAGGTGTGAAACCTAGGGGGTCTTAGGGTTCACTCTTTAGCCCTGTGTGTCGTCACTACTCACTCAGTAGATTAGAGTAGTGTAGAGTGAATGAATTGTATTGTATGGACTCGTGTCCGGGAGTGCCAACAAGAATGTTTTGGTTCTTCTGACTCACTTAGCCCTGCCCTGCCACTAACTCTTTTGGTGCCCTCTCAACCAATCATGCCTCCTCATTCAAATACTACTGCATGCTTCTCTCTTTTTTATTAATCACAAGCTTTTGTTCTTTGCTTCTCACATTAACTTTAAAGTTATCATTTTTAGACTTTTTGATATTAATCAACATTTATTTGACATTCTTTTAAAGTTCTTTATTATTAACCGTATGATCTATATTTTCTTAACTATTTCAATTTTTGTACAGTTTCAACATTCTTTATAAATTAATTTCTAAAATCAAATTATAGTCCATCTCAATTTTATTTTAAAGTAACATTATAAAATATTTCTATTTTCCCAACTAATGTTTTATAAAACAATTAAAAATAGAAAGTCAATTTTGAGAAAGTTAATTCTTACACGCAGAGAGTTGTTTGATGGTATAAAAAAGAATTTGGAATTGTGCTCCATTTAAAAGATTCTCAGGGAAATTTCAGAATTTCAATTCAAGAATTGTTAATGTGATCTTTTGTTTTTCCAGTTTTCATTCAGACTAGGCAACAAGGCCTGTAAGTATATTCTGCTCCCTGAATGGTTGAAGGCTATATATCTTTTTGGGCATATGCTTGGTTCTTCTAAGATTGGGTTTTATTATAAGTGACCCATAACTTTTATAAAATAAAAAGAATGAGAATTACTAAAATGATTAGGTGATAAATTTGTTTTATATTTTTAATAAAATGTTTTTATGAATTTAAATGATTAGGTGATAAATTTTGTTATATTAAGACATAAATGTGAGTAATAGTATAAATATTTAAAGTGTAACTTTATTATTGATTTAAAGAAGTTAAAAAAATTATTCTAGATCTAGTTTTGGGCTTACCTTCCTCCTTCCTAAAAACATGCTACTCAAATTAGTATATAATTTAAATTTAATTACTAAAATAGTTTTATATATTAAAACTAAAATATTATAAATATTAAACTTCGATGAATGATGAATAATTTTATAGTTGACAACAAAAAAAATAAAATTATTATATTAATTAAATTATAAAATCATTTATCAATATTTTATAAACAAATTAATGCGTATTTGTAGGCATGTATGTAGGTATGTGTTTTTGTTACAATATATAATTCTATGTCTTCTAAATTAAAATTTTTTGTCTTACACCTCGTAATTATGGCTGGGTTGATGATATAATTCATGATAGGAGATGAGAAATCTAACAATTTACATTATGCGGTTGTATATGTCCCGATGTTGATAGGAGATGTCATAGCTTTAGTTGGTTAACTGAATTATCCAAAATTAATTTTGTAACTATGAGTTTTTTTTTTACAAAGTACAATTATGAGTACGAGTAAGGTTTCAATGATATGGCAATTTGACACATTTTATATGTTTTTTAAATGAAACAGTGATAACTTGAATGACATAGGCCAAAGTTGTGACAGAAACAAGGAGAAAGATACCGGATAAATAGGAAAAGAGTAGTAAAGAGAAAAAAAATAAAACAAAAAATCTCAACCATTGTGAGCACCAAACAGATGCATCACAGCTAAGAACAGATGCCTCACAGGGTCACAGCTAAGGTAGCTTTTCTAAGAGGCGTCTATTGTTTTTCACAGCTAAGGTAGCTTTTAACATTTGTCACTTTAAAAAAACGAACCAATTATACACAAAACTGTCATACTTGCACCATACCAGGTTGTTCAAGTAGTTGATATCACACCACTACAAAATTTACATCATAATATACATGACATGGACAAGTATTGTATAGCATTTTGGAACTGATCACAATTATTTACGGGGTAAAATAACTGATGTTTTAAATTGCTTGGAAATAAAACCATTCAATTTCGTTCATAACACCATTCACTAAGATAGGCAGTCGCAAAAATCATGACAGAATTAGAAAAGTTCACTGTTCAGTATTTCGTTCGGTTACACAAAGATATACATGTATTAATTATCGAATGTACAATGCATAGGGCACAATTCTTATTACATGGAATCACAGTATGGAGCTGTCACCTCCACAACAAAGAACATAATTTTCTCATCTGGCATTTCATCCATTTTGAGCACTGAAGATTTATTTACCTTCCAGCTTCAATGATCCAAAATTACTCTGTACAAGTGCGGCAGCAGCACGAGCAGTTGCAGATGCACGATCTGCAGAAGCAATGGCAGCCCGCGCCTTCTCCAGTACATCAAAGGATTGAAATCTTGACTCAATTTTAGCATCTCCAGCGGGGGTGTCATTATTTTTGTGTGACTGTTCAATTTCATTAGTATTCAACGAATAATTATTGTTAGAAGGGCGGGGAGCTTCAAGATGTTTATATTCTTGTTTATCATGCACAGACTTGATAGAAGGTTCCGTAATAAAACGTGATGAATTATTAGAACCATTTCTGCTGGGAGTGTGAGAAAGTGTAGCTCCAGCACTAACTTGCTTTGCTCCACCCTACAGGTAACATGAGAAAATCATAATAAAAATTAAGAAAAACTGAGCAAATTCTTGACACCACAGTAGAGAAGTAGACAACAAAGAATAATGACTTCAGAGTCTGGGAATATTAGTTCATCATACGTAGTTGAAATGTATAAAGTATAACACGTAGGTCTGAGATAAGATAGATGTTTATATTTAACTCATAAATATATCAAAGGAACTCTAAGACACTGAACCCATATTGATTGAGATGCTACTGACAAAAGACAAATCAACAGAGTACATTTTAGATAATAAATGGACCCTTCCTGCAAACAATTTTAGCCCTGGATCATGTATATGAGAAGGAAATCACTAAACTCCCCATTAAACAAGTTACGTTTTTCAAATATCTTATCTATGACATTTACATAATGCAAGGAGATTTAAGACAAATACCCTCAATGCCGACGGTAGAACAATCACATGAAGAGCCAAGTACCCTGAGGTTAGAATGCTATATTGCTATCTACCAGCAATGACAGATGTATGATATCACAAGGATTTAGCAGTAGATAATATTTTTAACATCCACTAATGAAGCAGGAAACAGACATCCACTGAAAAAATTACCAGGAGATCTTCATGATTTTTCCTATATTCAGCCTCAGTTTTAGAAGAATCCCATGCTATATTGTATTCTTCTGCAATCTCCCTCAAGACCTTGAGTTTTACCTCTCCAGATGGAGCACTAACTGAAAGCTTTTCAATGATCTGAAATAGTCATATCAAAGAACAGATGGACTATTAATAGTAAGCAATTGTTCAGAAGCTTGTAACAGTTTGCTATTCAGAAGCTGCAATTAAAGATAAATCACCGTGCGGTTCACGCCAGAATCAGGACGAAGTTCAGATGCTGCAGAGACAAATTCTTTCCCATATTTAGTGGTAAACAAGTTCTTGATGTGCAGTAAGTCTGGTACATCTGAACATCTAGGAGCAGCAAAAATTATACTTGCAATGGCTTCTCGCAATTCCGAGGGGCACTCCCTATTATGAGAAGAAGGAAGGCTTCAAGTTTGACTAAAAAAATATTTTTCTGTAAATTGTATATGAAAATGTGAAACTGATTAAAAATTCAATTCAGTGTTGATAATGAATATTCCCTACACTAAAATTGACTTATGTGGTATATGTATAAATACTTACTACATGGAAGATCAATGAATTCTTTTAGCATCAATTATTTATTTAGTTCTAATAGTTTCTTAAATAAACTTGCAGATTACTAGGAATATTATTTCCATCAAAGATGTTTAGTATCTACGTATCATTCCTTGGAATATTTTTAAATTTATTTCAATTAAAAAATAAAAGTAGAATAAGGTGAAAGGGGAAGTTATGTTAGAAAATAACTTTCATCCCATGGAAATATAGGACCCCCACCCTTTTACGTGGATGTTATGATCCACTTGAAGGTTCAGAAACAATGTAACTACAAATTCATTAGTTTCAACTGACGAGAGGTCATCCAATATGTTTGTGATTGTTATCTTCACCAAAAAATGCCAATAGTGTATACACAGCCTTTCTCTGTTTCTATTTTCTAATGTATTGGGAAAGGCAGTCACAAGTAAAATATAGCAAAGCAGGAAGATCCAGAAAGCAAAAGCAATCAATCTGTTTCACATGCCTGCTAATCATAGAGATAATACACAGTATGAGCGTATGCAGTATGCCAATAAGTACTAATACAAATGACTCATGGACTTACCTCTGGTTCTCAATTATAGGTACACGTGCAAGAACAAATTCACAGAACAATTCCAATATTTCATATGCAGCCCATGTATTTTGTTCTCGTATGATATGCTCCACCTATTTAAAATTATAAATCAATGCATCATTTTACAAACAGAAAATCACAACATAGGGAGAAAAAGATCCAGAAACTAGCATCCATTAACCAAGACTTGAAGGATTACCCTAATTCTAGCAATTGCCTCTTGGCCAGCCTGCAAGAATTGGCTAATCTCCTTGCACATTTGTTTCAGTTGCATATCTCTCTTGTTTTGTAGCAGCTTAATGCGTGAAATTGCCAGGTTCAGGCATGTTTTGCTACAAGATGAAAAGCAGCATGTTTAATAGTAGTGTTACTTCGCATTAAAAAGAGAATCCAGAGAACAATCAGTAGAACATGTCAGATTTCTACTTAAAAACCAATTGGCATTAAGGGAAGTTGCCCAATAGATATATAAGCTACACCCAGAAACTTGAGGCAGGTGATGTGGGACTTCCTAACATCCCTTCTCCACATATGCCTGCCAGAACAGGTGAGCCTACTGGAATAGGCAATTTACTGAGATACCATGTCAGATTTCCACTTAAAACCAATTGACATTAAAGAAAGTTGCCCACCAGATATATAAGCTACACCCAGAAACTGAGGCAGGCGATGGGACTTCCTAAGAGAACATTCATTTCAATAATCACAATCCATCTACCAAGGATCCATGATCATGATCTTTCATAAAAAAAGCTCACTTCCCCCAACAACCCAAAATCTGGCTATACACATTACATATACCTTAGTATCTTACATGTTGTTTCAAAAAACCCTAAGGACAGAAAATTGAAATTGAATTTGACACAATAAACAGTTGAATTGTTATTTGAGCAAGCGTACACAGACACAACAAACATATCGTCAAAACCTAAAATCGGGTATTGTTATCAGATTCAGAAAAGTTAAATCGTAGGAGCAAAGGGAAAATCACCATCGAGTGCCGAAAACGCCTCTGTTAAAGAGCTGGTTAAGAAGTGACATGGTGTCTTAGATAGATGCCACTGCGTCTGAGAACTGAGAACCAAAAATCTTAGCTTGCATAGTTGGCGTTGCCTTTCTTATATATATTCCCATCCCAACTAACCTATGATTTATTTGTTTCTCACAATTATTATTTAATGCCATTAAGTAGTGATTTTTTATGATTTTAATTGATCTGAGAGGATCTTTCATGGATTGTTAAATAAATTTTTAATGAAAGTGATAAATGAGTTGTTTATTTAAGTAAATTGTTTATATAAGTAATAATTATTTAAAAATTATTAGCATAAATAATATTTTTTTTTCAAATAGCGTAATATCCATAAAATTAAATTAGTAATTTTTTAAACACCTTTATTATTGGAGTAAATTTTTAAATAAAAAATTTAAATTTATGTAGATTTGAAGAACCACAAAACTGAAGCTAAGTATATATTATAAATGATCTCTCACATCTTTTGAATTTTAAATATTTTACTTTACTTCATTTAGCGTTATTTGAAGATTAGTTTAACTATAAAATAATTCCCCTGGAAAAATTTGGAAAAAGAATATACAAATCCATTTCCCATAATTTCTAGCAGACATTGTAATAATATGTTTTTTTCTTCTTCAACTTCCAAATAATTAATCAAAAAATGTGCACATATATTCATAATTCATGTAAATTTTATATTAATCTCTTTCGTATGATTAAATATTAAAATTCTTGACAATTTTATCAAATGTGAGTTGGGGAATTGGGATTAATCAAGACTTAAATTATTAATTACCATGAAAAAGAAACACGGGCAGTTTAAATTGAAAGCAAGTACTTGTTACTTTCTTACTTGTAAAAAAAAAAGCAGGTACTTATAATTTATATTTTATTTTCTATATGAAGTTTAATAATGAAAATTTAATTAAATAAAATTATGATCAAATAATAAAATCCCGCTTTACAAGGCTAAGTTTTTATTACTTTTTTAATTGTGTGAAGACTTTTTTTATACAAAAATCCAAATTATAAATACGTGTATTTTATGTTATAAATAATACTAGTAATTAGTTAACGATCTAGAGGAAAAACAAAACCAATTTGTTGGATAATGAAACTTTATTACTAGTCAGACCTCACAATAAAAGGAACCAATAGATTACATTATAAGATGAATCTGATAAATGAGCCTATGATGTAGAAAGCCAAATTGGCATGTGCATATAACTACCATAATAAGAGGCAATAGAGGTGTCATTCCTGTGAGGTAACTTTTGTGAAGGGTGTTCTTTGTTCACAAAAAGATAAAAAATATCTTGGTAAGGTCAACAATACAATAGCATGAACCTCATGTAAGTGAGCACCTATAATCAAGCCATGAGATAATGTCATTGTGGACAGCGAAAATTCTGTCATCAGGTTCCCCTTCCAAAATGCCGTGGTAGCTTCCTTCATAGATCTTTAATGTCTTATCCTTGCTAGAAGCTTTCTCATAAAGAAATTGGCTCACTAATGGATCTGTCACCTGATCTGCTGCTCCATGAAGAATCAATAATGGAGCTGAAACCTGCATCATCCTCATGTAATTGCATGCAAAAAGCACAGATAACCAAACCAGATATAAACGTTAGATTCTTGGAAAACAGAAGTAAGCAAAAACTAACCTTATGTAACTGTGACTCAATTTCTTGAGTAGCACTTAAAAGCTCCATGCCAGTTTTCAAACGTGTTGGATGATCATAAGAAATAACATTGTAACCAGCCTATAAAGGAAAGAATCAACTCCTACAATTAGTTTGTTTTAAAGTGCAACTTTTCAGGACTAGTTTTCATCCATATATTTGAAAATTAACAATTCAATGATAGATGATACTATGGATTAAGTTTCAGAGGGCTCTTTCAATGCACTTGAACCACAGTATTAAGATGCGTGCTGAAAGACTAAGTATAACTGTCAATGATGTGAAAGTTTGATCGTGCAGGTAATATGGATCCATATATTGAAGCGTATGATTTATGACCTTAAAACATTTAGTTAATGCAAGACATGTAAAGAAGAGGCGCAATACAGAAAGACACTGGTTGATCATTTCACTTTGTTAGCCTTGAAGAATTAGGGGTTGACAAAATTACCAACCACTTTTCTCTTGCCAGGTTCTCGGAAAGTCAGCGCGGATATATCTTTGTGTGGAAACAGTTTTGCCTTTGGCATCACTTTAGACAAAAGATTTAATACCTTCAAAACTGCAGTTGGTGGTAACATGCCGTCTGCAATCTTAGCACCAAAACAAGAACAAATCAGGCTTTATATGGAACATAGGCTAATACTACCATGAAAGGCTATTCTTCAAGTGATGGATGATTCCATTTTCCTATAGATTGACCTTGGACTACTTCCGACTTTGAGACATGCATTAATTCTTGAAATTCATTGGAAGTATAAAATTCCAAATATTGAATACCAATTATCAAAGTATAAGGGAAACAGACTTTAAAATCAGGTCCACTCATAATTGGATCACAATACATGTTACATTTTTCTTATATTTCAATATTGACAATGCCTATTAAATTTGGGTCTATTAGTCCCATATTGGAGGGTGATATTACTGCCTAGATATTTAACTGTGGTTGTCATGTCTGATTTAAGAAAACAGAACTACTGGCATAGCATTGTTTATTGCCATAATATATTAGGGCAAAGTTCTAGCTTTAAAAAGAATGAAATTGAACCTTAAGGATGACAAAGACGTTAGAAGAATAAAACACTTCAATGCTCTCAAACTATAGAAGGATTCAGAACTTGAAAATTATAATAATGAAGCTGGTGACATCAACTGCAATACAGAGGAAATGGACTTACTTTACACATTGGTGCAACAAGGATTACTCCATCCCAAGTGTTTGGTTCCTTCAAATGAACCTTAAGAGCAATTGCTCCACCCATTGACTGGCCCATTATGAATCGTGGCAACCCCCTCACCTCAGGTCTTGCTGTCACAAAGCATGGCCAACAACAACACAAAATTCTGTATTTTCACATATAAAAGACTACAACAGTAATTAATGTGACATCATGGATGCTAAAAAGTCTTACCTATGATTTTTGTATAATGTTCTATAACGTCATCAACCAAATCATCAAAATTTGGTATGTAACCATGTAATCCTTCAGATAGACCAAAACCCGGAAAGTCCATAGCATAAACACCATACCCAGAAGCAGCTATTCGTTTGGCAATACCTGAACAAAAATTTAAATCCCCCCTTTTTACTAGGTTTGTTGGAGATCCTAAATGGACTAGTGAATAGTGAATAGTGAAATGATCAAAATAAAGTATATAAATGAGATAACTCTCATCTTTTGAGCTAACTTATAGAATTGAATTAGGCCTATACCCGATACTTTAAGAAGGTTTGATAAAAAAATGATAGCACAACATACTACAAAAAGAAACTTAGCTACTTCTTGGAATGAAATTAGGCTCAATTACACTTTTAATCATCCTAAGCATAACGATTTTTCTATTAAGGTTCCAATTTTAACGGTTGTAAACTTGTAATTAGTCCTCATGAAATTTTTTTCCTTCCTATATAGTCTCTATTAATCTTTTGCTACTTTAGTCTATTTAAAGGACTCAAATACAAAACTCAATATATTTAAAGGGATCAAATGTGTAAGTAAAAAAGACACAACATATCTAATCTAAGGCATGGAATTATGTCAAACCTTCAAAGAAGAAAGTGCAAGTGCTGCCATAACCATGGCAGAAACACAAAGCAGCCTTGAGTGGAACGCCTGGTTCCGGCATCCAGCTTTTGCAGAAAATTTCCAATCCCCTGGAATTCCTTTCATACCCCTAATAAATACAAATAACCAAATTGATCATATTTTTCAGCAAACTAACAAGAGAAAGAGATTTTTTCCCAAAAGCTGAAAAAGCTTACTTCCTCAGTTCTGATCCCAGCAGGAGCAGTCTAGTTTGCCAACCAAAGGAAGAAATTGAAACATCAAAATCAGTGACTGGTTCTTTAACAGTGCCAAAATATGAAGTGAATTGAAGAGTGAGAACAAACCTTGAACAATAAATGATCCAGCTTCTGGTGCACCTCGGTGAAAGCTTCACGGACCCGTCTCCGGGAGGGTGCGAAGTCAAGGTTCTGAGAGGCCATTGCGTTCAACTCTTCGCTCACACCTTCGAAGCTTGGCTTTTTCTTCGCTGCCGCCACCACCGAAAGCGTAGTGCTTGAACTGATCAACTTTGGTGAAATGGGTATGAGAAGATGATTGTGCAGTGGGTGCTCCGTCGAAGAGAAAAGGGTGTGTGATCGGAATCTGATTGTCAAAGATGACTCCATGATCGTTTCGCTTAGTGGGGTGAGGAAACAAGACAGGGAAACGTGTTCTTAATCATCTTCAGCGTTGACTATGCAATTACCCATGCTTATTGTGTTTTGAATTTGCTACACGATGGAGGAACTCTTCATGCGTTCCACAACTGATTTTTCACGTCTTTGCATAAGCCAACAGTTTCTACATTTTATACGTCATTTGTTTAGATACTGTTGGTGTGTTGTTTCTCCAATTGAATTTGGAGTTTGTAATACACCAAACAAAACAATTTATTAATATCATCACTTATTATTGAAGCTCCAAATCTAATTAAAGAAACAAAACCAGTGTTATTGTATACAAGTTTTTTTTATTTACTCTCAACAAATTTATTAGTCATTGGATAATCACTTTTTATTGACGAGAATTTGGTGTAATAGAAACAAAGGATAGTGACTAGTGAATATAGCAACTCCCAATTTGAATTTGTGTCACTCCTGTTATGGTCCCAAATTATTTGGGCCTTACTCATATGGTCTCCAAAATGGAAAGAGGATTGGATCCAAGCCCATAATTTAAGACTTTGTTGGTCCCAAATTTGCTTGACTATAAAACTCTGGGAATTACTTCCTACACCCCATAAAAACTAATTTTGTGGGGTGTAGGAAGTCAAATGGGCTACAGGAAGTAACTGCCTAAAATTCTTTCCCACAAAATCACAACTTATGAAAAAAAAAATTTAGGTGCTCTAGAGCAGTAAAGCAATAACACATTTAAGTCTTATGATATCATACTTTTTTTTAGTGAATTATAGTCATACTTATTACTTTAGCTATTTGGAATACTCTTTCGACTATTTGAGTCATTTTTATTATGTTTCAGTTCATTTATATTTTTAATACTTTACCTGAAGTGATAAATATTAAATAAAATATAAGAAGATTTCTCTAACTCCGAGAACATTTAAGTATTTTTTTCCTTTTTTCGCTGAATATTTAAGTCTTTTTCTTGCAAGACGCATTAAAGAAAGAAAGGAAAAAACTACGAGTTTATAAGATTAAAATAACTCGCAATTGTAGTTCCAAAGTTTACATCACATTGAAGTATACTCAGCTGAATTCCTAACAAAATTCCCTACAACACATGCTACTGTTTCTGTTCATCGCCACTTCTCCGTATGTCGGCTCACCGACTCATATCGTCGTTCATCAATTTCTTCAATCAATAATTGTTTAGCTAATCTTTTGTTTTTCTAGTCAATCTGAACGCTGAACCATTGGGTTTACTTTAATGCTATTTTTTGCCTTATTGGGCCGACGAGGTATATGTCCAACATCCCATAAATATGTTTCCATATGAACTGACCAGCTGGAAATCACATTAATTAATTTCCTTAACACCACTATCCTACAGTAGGGGCATTAAGTTTACGGGTCAATTCACTTCATATGGTACACCTAATTATTCATTCTTGCTGTCAGAAAAAAAAAAATCACCTGATTCACTCTGATCTAATGAATTGAATTTCTTTCACTCATATCATATTTAGTAGTTGTAGCTAATATAGGAGGAATAATGATGCTCATACACTTTCATGCTGTGATACACGGTAAGTAAGAAAAGTACTGTATATAATTTGATAAGAAAAAAAGATAGAGAGAAATATAAGTGTTTAGTAGATAGGGATGAGTATACGAATCCAAGTTTGTAAATCGATTTGTTTAATTCGTAGATATATAGATAATGGATCTAGATTTTTTTCTCTTTATAATAATTAAAAATATTATTACATTATATTTATAATTTGATTAATTTCATACCTTAAAAAATAAAATGAAAGCAAAAAAAATTAACTTTTATAATTTTGTATTTTTTTCTTCCAAAAATACATAAACGGATTCGTGAATCAATCTATTTAACTTGTAATCTTTGGGAATCAAATACAAATTTCATAAACAAAAATCCATTTATTTTTGTAAATCAAATTAATCCAATATCACAAATCAAACTTAAAAGGATCACTAAGGCGTTGGCAAATCAAGTGCAGTTGGTCTAGGATGTTATCCGTCTATTTTGTCTTGTTTCTGGCTTGAAAGTCAATAGTCAAGAAATTTAAGTTCTCTGTCTTTAAGAATGTTCCGCGTAGCAAAATCCAGCAATTCGCCATTATATTAGAATTCCAACACACTCATAATCCAGGCAGATACTTGGGTTCCCTCTCTTGATAGGTAGAACTACTAAGGCGGATTTTGCCTCTCTCACAGACCATGTCAATAGCCGCATTGCAGGTTGGAAGGGCCAACTCCTTAGCCGTGCTGGCAGAGTAACTTTAGCTATGTTAATTATATCTGCTATCCCCTCCTACTTTATGCAAAACCTATGGATCTTGGAGGGAATTTGCAATAAAATTGACTCTAGGTTAAGGTGCTTCATTTGGGGAGGGAATCACAATCATTGGGTAGATTGGTTTACGATCTTTAAAACTCGTGCCAAAGGAGGTTTGGGCATTCGTCGATGTTGCCAAGCTAACATTTCCCTACTTGGCAAGCATGTGTGGGATCTTTTGCACGGCAATGATAAGTTATGAGTTCGCTTACTATATGCGAAATATATTGGCCAAAAGAATATTTTTCATCTTAAGAATTTCACAAGCAGCTCGTATGTTTGGTCCTCTATCATGAAAGCCTTATCTCATCTCAAGTAAGGTTTCACGTTTAGGATTGAAGATGAGGATTGCTCCTTTTGGTTTGATCCTTGGTTAGAGGAGGGACCATTGTATGGCATGGTAGATGAGGTCTATGAAAGGGACATGCAATTACGCGTTAAAGATGTCTATTTTGATGGCTATCGACACTTTGACGTCCTTACTACAACCTTACCCCAAGATATTCGGAACACCCTTCCGTACTTGTTTCTTAATCCTTCTATGCTGGATATTATTAGGTGGAGTGCATCTAGCTCAGGAAGGTATGATACCAAATCCGCCTATGCGTGGTTGAGCCGAGAGCCTGCTTTTCATCTTACCTGTACTGAGTTCTGGTCGTGGGTGTGGAAGTCCAAGCTACCTGAGAATGTTAAACACTTCACCTATAGAGGGAGTCTTCCTACTAACTCTCTCCGCTTCATGCGACATATTATTATTGATTCTTCTTGTTGCAGGTGTGGAGATGCCAATGAAACATGGATTCATATTCTTTGTGATTGTCCCTATGCATGTAAGGTGTGGCAATACATCCAATTGCAATATGATCTTGATTTTTTCATTGATGATGCTGCATACTAGCTCAGAAGTAACATTCAAGGAAATTTTCAGCTCTTATTCGGCATCACTTGCTGGATGATCTGGCGTGCAAGGAATGAGGTGGTTTTTAACGATATAGTTTGGTCAGACTGGTATATGCATAACCAGATAAGTTATCTTCTACATCTAGCTAAAGGGACAAGCTCAACCAGCTCGATCAGCTCATCCTCAACAGATAGGATACTGGTTAATTGAGAACCTCCTCTGCAAAACTACATCAAGATCAATACGGACGATAGTTCCTTTGGTAATCCTGGCTTGTCAGGTTTTGGTGGCGTTTTACGAGATTTTGCAGGCAATTGGATCACGGGTTATATGGACAATTGTGGTTTTACTTTAAACACCACTGCTGAGCTGTGTGCTATTTTCCATGGCATTAAACTTGCTCACACAAAAGGTTTCTCTAATGTTATTTGTGAGACGGATTCCACCACTTCTCTGAAATTCATCATTGAGGGGGCTCGACGCTGTTTATCCTCATACAGGTGTGGTTTCAGCCATTCGTGATTACGTACAACTACCTTAGGCTTCAAGCATACGCTTAGGCAAGGAAATAATGTGGCAGACATTCTTGCTAAGTCAAGAGCCAAATCCTCCTCCTCGTTTATTTTATTAAATTCTTATCCAACTTCAGCATCGAATTAATTAGTTGTTAATGCCTCAGACACTCTCTTTTGTAGGCCTTAGTGCCATTTTTTAATTTCTTTATTCATAAAAAAATAAAATCAAAATGTACATATGCCCACCAATATTAACATATGTATGTTAAAATGAAAGGTTAAAAAGTAAGAAATCTTATAATAACAGTTATCTTTATCCTTGCTCACCCTTTCAGCATTCGTCATACTTTGAAGTTTGAAAGCAAGATCACGCAAGGATATTGTAAGTTAGCAAAAGAACTAGTCTTCAAGATTCAAGAAGCTGTTGCTTTTGGCCATTCATTTTTCTCAACTCAAGACCTATATTATTGTCGTATGAACTTCCCAACTGTAGCCACTTAGATATGCTTTCTTTCTATATTTCAATTTATTTTCTTATAGATTTGGGATTGGTTGTCGCTAAGGTACTATTTCTTTGGATGTTTTTCTAGCAGTTTCACTACACATACATACTTCACAATAACATGCATTTAATTAAAAAAAAAAGTATATAATTTTTTTCATAAAAGGATACGAAATTTTTATCTATATCCTCATCAAATTGAAAACTCTTGAAAGAAAATTAGCATGCATTCAATTCAATTCATTTATATATGTTTTTATTTATGTTTAGTACATTTATTTTAAAGAATCAACAGGTAATATTTAATGCTTAAGGTCTTTTTTTAAGGATAATGCTTAAGGTCTTGAGAGGAGCCTAACTTGACCTTTGTAAGCCATTTAATTGAATTAATTTCACCTTATCAAAATATAATAACAAAAAGAAGATTGGATCAACTCATTTTTTTAACATTATGTATGATTGAATAATAAAGTCAATAAGTATGAAATTAAAACTAAAGTAAATTCTATTATATACTTTAAAACAGATAATATAAATATAATATCGTGTTGTAAAATTATTATTTATTAAGTGATAGAGGGCTAGTCAATGAACATGAGGACCTAGGGGCACTTCAAGAATTAAAGGGACCAATGACAAGATCCAAGGCCAAGATTCTCCAAGAAGAAATGACTCCAAGAAGAAATGACCAAGAGACTAAAGGAAGGGTTATTCATCAAAGGCCAAGAAGGAAGAAGCCTAAAGGAGCTAAATTGGAGCACTTGGAAACTTGCTGATAGCTCGCTCAACGCAAGCTTGGGCTCAGCGAAGTTTTGCCTCGATCAATCATCTCGCTCAGCGCAAGATAGAGCTTAGAGGAGATTTGCCTCGATCAAGCATCTCGCTCAGCGCACAATTGAGCTTAGCGGAGATTTGCTTCGATCAAGCATCTCGCTCAGCGCAAGTTTGAGCTTAGCGGAGATTTGCTTCGATCAAGCATCTCGCTCAGCTCAACGTTGAGCTCAGCGTAATTTGCGCTAAGCTCAAGGTTGAGCTTAGTGGAAGGTCTGGCGCGGGAATTTTTGAAAACTTTGTTTACTTGTGTAAAGGGTTTCTTAATTGTGTAATTAGGCCTTAAAACATTATGTTTAAGTGGAGATTAGTTACATAACCCTCTTCTAAGGCCTGACTTTATAAATAGTAGAAGAGAACCTCATTTGTAATAATCAACATCATATAACTCATTTGTGAATGAAATAAGCTTTGGCTTAATTGAGAGCTTAGCCTCTTCTTGGTTCTTGAGTGGAACCAAATTGATTCTTATCAAGGAAGCTTTCCTTGTGGCGAATTCTCTTCGGCTTATCGTTCCGTGCGGATCGTGGCGTCGTTCCAATTCATCTTCTTCTTCTTTTTGCTTTTCCCTTTTGGTTTGAGTTCTTGATTTGGCTTCAATGGAGCTCTTTTGATTTGCTTCCAGACGATCCAAACCAAGCTTGTGTGGCTTGGAACTGCATCATGCATGCATCAAGTGGTATCTAGAGCCTCAACCGAAGTGCAATTCACAGAGAATTAGGTGCAGTTTTCGTTTTCCCCCAAATTTGCATTTTTGAGTTTTGTGTTCTTCTTCTTCTTCTCCAATTCTCATTTTTTCTCAGCCTCTTGATTCTTGTTTGTTTGTGTTCAATTGTGTGTTTCGTGCTTGAATTTAAGTTTATCTTGCAATTTCCTTCGTTTCCCCTTTCGTTTCGTTGAATTTGGTGTTGATTTGAGCATAGGGTGGTTGTTGCATGTGTTCTTCATGTTCTTGATGAAACCCATAGCTTGTTGAGGAAGTTTTGAGTTTGATCCAAAAAAGTGCAGTTTGGAGTACATTGGGCCGTTTTTGCAATTTTAAAAAGTTTTTGGTCCAAAAATAGAAAAATACGTGGGGCCAAAGTGTAAAAATAAAGAAAGTTTGGGGTCAAATTGCAAATATCAAAAAATATGAGGACCCAAGTGTAAAAAAAAAATTTCAAAAATTTTCTACAGCCCTATCTCCTTAGTGTGTGCTTCTTATTGCTTTCTAATACATTTATTTTGCATAATTACAGTGGTTGTTACTTTGCCTAAATTTTTCTTTTTGTTCCATTTTTAGAAAAGCTTGTTGAGCAATCTCGCTTAGTGACATATTTCGCTTAGCGCACGTTTGTTTCGATCAACTCGTTTGCTTAGCACGCCTTGCTCGTTTAGCGCACGTTTGCTTCGATCAACGAGTTCGCTTAGCGCACCTTGCTCGCTTAGCGCACGCCTTGTCATTCTTATATCTTCCTATTTGTCTTTTCTTTGGCATTCTTTTTGTGTTGTCCTTTCTTTTTTTTGAGCTTTTATTGCTTGTCTTCTAAACTTCCATGGTTTTGTCTTAGAGTTTTCTTTTCCTTGACCTCTTAAGTTGAGTTTGGATTTGTTTCATCTTTCACTTGGAAACTCCTTGAATTGAAATCTTTGATTGATCTCAAGGGCTAAAGAAGAGTTAGAGAGTGGAAAAAGACAAGAGTGAACCTTATAGAAAAAGTCTTATAAGAGTGAAACACAAGTGTTATTGAGTGTAAACACTTAGTGAGTGGTAAGGTTCAATATTTTTGTTCACTAACCTTTTGCTTGTAGCCATGGTTTCCGAAAGTGATAGTGATCCACCCTCACCTAGATCCGCTAAGCTAATGGTCTCATTGGCTAAGCAAATGGATAAGATGCATAGAAACTTTGAGAGGAGGATGGGAGAGAGATTTGATGATGTGCAAAGAAGTACTCAAGAGTTGAGTAGAAGAGTGGGAGACATTGAGAGAAGGAGGCATCATAGGTCACCTCATTCACCTCAAAGGAGTGATGATGGTTATGATGAAGGTAGAAGGCATAGGAATAGGAGGAATAGAGATGGCTTAGATGATGTGAAGGTCAAAATCCCCAAGTTCTTAGGTACTTATGATCCAGCGGGTTACCTTGATTGGGAGATGAAAGTAGACTAAATTTTCAGTTGTCACAATTATAGTGAAAAAAAAAAAGAAAATAAGGATGGCTAGCTTAGAATTTGAGAAATATGCCTTGGTGTGGTGGCAACAAGTTCAAGTGGATAGAGAACGACAAAGAAGACCTAGAGTGGAGACTTGGGAGGTAATGAAGAGTGTCTTGAGGGAGAGATTTGTTCCCATTCATTATATTAAGGACATGCATATCAAGTTACAAAGGCTCTATCAAGGTAGTAAAAGTGTTGATGACTATTACAAGAAGATGGAGATTACTTTGATAAGAGCTAACATTGAAGAAACTAATGAAGCTACAATGGCTAGATTTTTGAATGGCTTGAATAGGGACATTCAAGATGTTGTAAAGCTTCAAAGCTACAACAACATGGATGAACTTATACATAGGGCCGTACAAGTGGAGCAATAATTGAGGAGGAAGCATTCCTACAAGAAGTCTTCTTACAATTATTCCTCTTGGAAGGATAAGGACACTTCCAAGAAGGAGGGTTCTTCTTCACAACATCTTGAAAGAAAGTCTTCAAGAGGTAACCCTACTTCTCCTCCTCAAACCCCTCCCCATAAATCTACTTCTCATACTCATCCTACTTCCAATAAATATAGTTCTATTAAATGTTTTAAGTGTTTGGGCAAGGGTCACATTGCATCCCAATGTCCTAACAAAAGAAATATGATTTTGTTGGAAAATGGAGAGGTGGATAGTGAGTCATCTAAGAGTTCTCTTAGTTCCTCTAGTGACGGTGAGGATGATAGTTTTCTTCCACCGGAGGAGGGAGATCTTTTGATGGTTAGAAGACTCATGGGTAGTTTGTGCAAGGATAGAGATGATACACAAAGAGAAAACATTTTTCATTCTAGATGTTTGGTGAATGGAAAGGTTTGTTCTCTAATCATTGATGGTGGAAGTTGTACCAATGTTGCAAGTACTAGATTAGTGGAGAAATTAGGCCTCAAAACCATCCCTCACCCTAAGCCTTATAAGTTACAATGGTTGAGTGATAGTGGTGAGTTTGTTGTGAATAAGCAAGTGTTGCTTACATTCTCCATTGGAAGTTATGTTGATGAAGTGCTTTGTGATATGGTTCCTATGGAAGCCGGACATGTGTTGCTTGGTAGACCTTGGCAATATGATAGAGATGTTGTCCACAATGGGGTCACCAATAGATTTTCTTTCTTGCATAAAGGTCACAAGGTAGTTCTCTCACCTTTGTCTCCAAGTGAAGTGTGTGAGGATCAAATAAAAATGAGGTTGAAAAGAGAGAGAGAAAATAAAAGTAAAGAAGGAAAAAGTCTTTTGAGAGAGAAAAGCCAAAAAGAAAAATATGGCAAAAAGAGTGAAAAGAAAGACCAAAAGAAAAGAGAAAAAGAGAGTAAAAAAAAAATAGTGATAAAAGAGAGTTTGTTCTTAAAACCTAAAGAGGTAAAAAGAGTGATGCTTGCTAGGCAACAAATGTATTTGTTCATTCCAAATTACATGTGTTTGTCTTCTAGTGCTCTTGAATTGCTTCAAGGTTTTGATACGCTCTTGAAGGAGTTTGAGGATGTCTTTCCACAAGACCTTCCCTATGGCTTGCCTCCTTTAAGAGGAATTGAACATCAAATTAATCTTGTTCTGAGAGCTTCACTTCCTAATAGGGCTGCTTATAGGAGTAATCCAGAAGAGACAAAGGAAATACAAAAGCAAGTTGAAGGGTTGATGCAAAAAGGGTGGGTGAAAGAAAGCTTGAGCCCATGTGCAATGCCGGTCATCCTAGTCCCAAAGAAAGATGACACTTGGAGGATGTGCACGGATTGTAGACCCATCAACAACATCACCGTGAGGTATAAACATCTTATCCCTAGACTTGATGATATGTTGGATGAACTTCATGGTTCTTGTGTTTTCTCCAAGATAGATTTGAAAAGTGGTTACCATCAAATTAGAATGAGAGAAGGTGATGAATGGAAAACCGTTTTCAAAACTAAGTTTGGACTTTATGAGTGGTTGGTCATGCCTTTTGGCTTAACCAATGAACCAAGCACTTTTATGCGACTCATGAATCATGTTTTGAGGCATTTTATTGGTAAATTTGTAGTTGTTTACTTTGATGATATCTTGATTTATAGCTTAACAACAAATGACCACTTATTCCATGTTAGAAGTGTCTTGGAAGTGCTTAGAAATGAGAGCTTGTTTGCTAATAAGGATAAATGCACATTTTGCACTAGTCAAGTAGTGTTTCTAGGATTTGTTGTGATTACTAAAGGAGTCCAAGTGGATGATGAGAAAATTAGAGCTATTAGAGATTGGTCCACACCCAAAAATGTGAGTGATGTGAGGAGTTTCCATGAGTTGGCTAGTTTCTATAGGAGATTTGTCAAGGAATTTAGCACAATAGCATCTTCATTGAATGAAATTGTTAAGAAAAATGTGGGATTTAAATGGGAGAGTGAACAAGAGAGAACCTTCAATAAATTGAAGGAAAGGTTGACAAATGCACCCATTCTTGCTTTACCAAAATTTTCAAAATCTTTTGAAATAGAATGTGATGCATCAAATGTTGGCATAGGAGCGGTATTGTTACAAAAGGGTCACCCAATTGCCTATTTTAGTGAAAAATTTAAGGGTGTCATCTTGAACTATTCCACCTATGATAAGGAACTCTATGCACTTATTAGAGCCTTGCATAATTGGCAACACTATCTCCTTCCTAAGGAGTTTGTGATTCATAATGACCATGAGTCACTCAAACATTTGAAAAGCCAAGGCAAGCTTAATAAGAGGCATGCCAAATGGGTCGAGTTCTTGGAACAATTTCCTTATGTGATTAAACACAAGCAAGGCAAGGCTAATGTAGTGGCCGATGCCCTTTCTAGGAGATATGCTTTAATCTCCATGCTTGAAATCAAAATGTTTGGGTTTGAACACATAAAGGACTTGTATCCTCAAGACCATGACTTCTCTAACTTGTTTGAGCTATGTGAAAAAGGGTCTCACCAAGGTTTCTTTAGGCATGAAGGGTACTTGTTCAAAAATAAAAGATTATGTTTGCCTCAAAATTCTTTGCGTGAACTAATGATTTGTGAAGCTCATCAAGGGGGGTTAATAGGACATTTTGGAGTTGAAAAGACTTTGAACATCTTGCATGAACATTTCTTTTGGCCTAAAATGAAACATGATGTCATCAAATTTTGTTCTAATTGCATTGTGTGTCATAAGGCCAAGTCTAAAAGCATACATCATGGTTTATATACTCCATTGTCAATCCCTACCTCTCCTTGGACCGAAATTTCCATGGATTTTGTACTTGGTCTTCCACGGTCCAAGAGAGGCAAGGATTCGATTTTTGTGGTTGTTGATAGGTTTTCCAAGATGGCACACTTCATTCCATGCCACAAGGTGGACGATGCTTGTCATGTGGCGGCTCTTTTCTTCAAAGAAGTAGTGCGTCTTCATGGATTACCTAGGAGCATTGTGTTGGATAGGGATTTCAAGTTTTTAAGCCACTTTTGGAAAACATTGTGGGGAAAACTTGGAACCAAGCTTCTTTTCTCCACCACTTGTCATCCTCAAACCGATGGGCAAACGGAGGTGGTGAATAGAACACTTTCACAACTCCTAAGGTGTTTCATAAAAGGTAATTTGAAAACTTGGAAAGAGTGGTTATCTCATGTTGAATTTGCCTATAATAAGGTAACTAACTCTACCACTTCTTTTTCTCTTTTTGAGGTTGTTTATGGCTTTAATCCTTTATCTCCTCTTGATCTAATTCCATTACCTAATGATTCTTCTATTTTGAGTAAGGATGGTCTTTCAAGAGCCACTTTTGTGAAGGATCTCCATGAGAAGGTAAGAAACCAGATTGAGCACAAGATGGAGCAATATGTAAGACAAGCCAACAAGGGGAGAAAGCCCATGGTATTCGAACCCGGAGATTGGGTTTGGGTACATCTACGGAAGGATTGGTTTTCCTCACAAAGGAAATCTAAACTTCAACCTAGGGGTGATGGTCCTTTCAAGGTCCTTGAGCGGATAAATGACAATGCCTACAAGATTGACTTGCCAAGTAAGTATGGGGTGAGTTCTAGTTTCAATGTCACTAATCTTTCTTCTTGTGATGCAGGTATCTTAGATGCAAATCCAAGGTCGAATTCTTTTCAAGAAAGAGGGGATGATAGAGGGCTAGTCAATGAACATGAGAACCTAGGGGCACTTCAAGAATTAAAGGGACCAATGACAAGATCCAAGGCCAAGATTCTCCAAGAAGAAATGACCAAGAGACTAAAGGAAGGGTTATTCATCAAAGGCTAAGAAGGAAGAAGCCCAAATGAGCTAAATTGGAGCACTTGAAAACTTGCTTGATAGCTCGCTCAGTGCAAGCTTGGGCTCAGTGAAGTTTTGCCTCGATCAATCATCTTGCTCAGTGCAAGATAGAGCTTAGCGGAGATTTGCCTCAATCAAGCATCTCGCTCAGCGCACAATTGAGCTTAGCGGAGATTTGCTTCGATCAAGCATCTCGCTCAGCGCAAGTTTGAGCTTAGCGGAGATTTGCTTCGATCAAGCATCTCGCTTAGCTCAACGTTGAGCTTAGCGCAATTTGCACTAAGCTCAAGGTTGAGCTTAGCGGAAGGTCTGGCGCAGGAATTTTTGAAAACTTTGTTTACTTGTGTAAGGGGTTTCTTAATTGTGTAATGAGGCCTTAAAACGTTATGTTTAAGTGGAGATTAGTTATATAACCCTCTTCTAAGGCCTGGCTCTATAAATAGTAGAAGAGAACCTCATTTGTAATAATCAACATCATATAACTCATTTGTGAATGAAATAAGCTTTGGCTTAATTGAGAGCTTAGCCTCTTCTTGATTCTTGAGTGGAACCAAATTGATTCTTATCAAGGAAGCTTTCCTTGTGGCGAATTCTCTTCGGCTTATCGTTCCGTGCAGATCGTAGCGTCGTTCCAATTCATCTTCTTCTTCTTTTCGCTTTTCCCTTTTGGTTTGAGTTCTTGATTTGGCTTCAATGGAACTCTTTTGATTTGTTTCCGGACGATCCAAACCAAGCTTATGTGGCTTGGAACTGCATCATGCATGCATCATTAAGTTAAAATTAAGAAAAATCTTATCAATGTTAGTATATTTGCACAATTGCACTTATACTTATTTGATCACTGAAAAATCAAACCTAATTTTTTTTAACACAAAAACCAAACCTACTTAATCACTAGTGGAGTGGAACAAATGAATCAATGACTCAATCGACTAACATAAATTATATTAAAAAAAATCAAATGACTTATACTACAATGTTTTTATTTTAAAAAACAAAATGTTACGAAAAAATTATACAACGACCCATTAAAAAACTTTCTGAATCAGAAATAATTTGAACCGCTTCAACCGTTAAGTCATCATTTTCTCATAAAAATAAATAATATTGGTCGAACCACATTGAGTTACATTTATTTCATAATATTTTTAATCAAACAATTATATCACTAATTTTTGGTCCAATGTTTAATTATAACACTACTTATTATTAATATATGATGAGAAAATTTATGATAAATTTGTTGATTATTCAACGTTGTAAAATTTTTTTTTTATACTAAGTGTATCATCATTAAAATCATATAATTAATAAAATAAAATAAAATAGTAGAAAAATTGAAACGATCTAAGTATAATTTGTAGATATTGAAAATATAATTTAAAAATACTATAATATTATGTTATTTTAAGGTACTGAACCTATAAAATATAATATAAGTGATGAGTGAATTGAATTAGTGAGACGTGACGCATAGCATAGCAACCCCTTTTTTTCCGGGAGCGAGAGTTGCCACTTATTCAGATTCAGAATTCTGATCCTGCTAATGCTTTAGTACGAATGTGACAGGAACAGAACAGGTGTGAACAACAGCATTTTTTTTCCTTGTATTTCCGTCCTTGTTTTGCTACATTCCCTTCTTCTAAATTCCAATGTCATGTTTTTATTTATTTTCTCAAGCATGCCATTGGCACTAATATTGAAATGTCCTTTTTTTCCTAGGTGGGTCCAACGATATTACAGTTTTTAGCATCAGGTCAATCAAATCAAATGATGACTGACGAATAGGGTAGAGCCATTAGAAAAATCAATGAAAAAGGTAGATATATTTATATACAATACAATTAACTATTGTACTTTACTTTCAACTTTCAAAGATACTACTGAGGAAAATTTTCCTTATTTGCAATAGAGGAGAATTGCTAACCCTATCGATATACATCAAAGAAAAAGCTGCAAGAATATTAAATTTGGCAAACGTCCATCCATCCATCCATCTATCAACCTATTGTTATTATCATTTACAATTTGAATCAAGCGGTCTAGTACAAAAAAGCGATCACGAGTCACCACCCCTGTGATAAATAAATAAATAATGCTAACAGATTTTCATAAATTATCCTTCTACTTTTTATTAAAATTAAAATGTATGCTTGATAATGAAATAAAAGTTTTAAATTAGAGGAGATTAATGTAAAAATGTGTGTTTTGTTGTTCACTTTATTTGTGTATAACTCTTTTTCAACGTAATAACATTGTATTTAATTTGGACTTGGATTCGGTGACAGACCAAATATTGTCCAGGATGTACTTGTACCCCTGAACTTAAGAGAAAAGAATAAATATGTGCGTGTTATTATGGTTTGCATTTTATAAGTTGATCCTTCTGCCTTAATTTTTTTTTTTTTAGGTATTATCAATTTTTACTCATTTTTTATTTTATTTGTATATTTTATTTGATTAGAAATTTAATTTCATTTTATATTTTTTCACATATATGATAATAAATATTATAATTTTCTTTAAATAATTTATCTCCACTTACTATAGGTATTGGATTCACTGTATCCCTGCGGTAAAAAAATCATCACAGACATACCATTTTATATTAAAAAAAAAACACTTGAAATGGATCATAGAAATGTAAATAAAGATAAAAATATGTTACAAATTATATAAAAAAAAAATGTATTCGTGGAAGGATATCGTACATGTAGTTCTTCTTAACTATTTGTCATCGTAATCTTACTTAAATAACATTTATTTCTCTTAAAAAATAATTTCATAAAAAAAAATGTAAACATGCAATTCCTAATAATCATAGAAACTATTTGAAATATCAAATTAATGAAAGTTGTGGGTAAGAGAGGACGATTTCATTATTCTTTTTTATAAAATATCCTAAGGTCATCTTCAACAACTTTAATCTCCACTTTTAAGAAGAAAAACAACAACCGACAAATCATTAATTGAAAGTTGAAATACGATTTATGAATAGAAAAACAAATAATCGCACACCAAAATAGTGTTTTAAAATACAACTTTTTTTTTTTTTATATACGCAATTACGATTTAATTTCCAACTTGCTGGTACACGCATAATAAATTTAAAATCAATATATCTTGATTTTTCTTTAAATGATCCCTTATTGATAAAAAAAAAAAAAAAAACAAAAACAAATATTAACTTTAAAATCATTACATTAACATCCTTGTAGGTTTTAAAACATTATATTGACACCCTTCAAAACATTACAATAACACCCCGTTGTAATTACACTAAATTTGAGGGGAAGTTGTTATAATTTTTTTTTTAAATCTAGTAATTGCAATAATTAATTAATATTAATCATTAAATTTCAATAAAATGAATGTTGTACGAGAAGTAAATCCCTTGAGCATATGCAACTTTACATAATTATTTAAATGAGTTATTTATTTTAATTCTGTGACATTGGATTTTCATATAAATTGATAAATTGTTTTTTGGTGTTAATTCTAGGGTGATTATTGTTATGTTTTTAACTAAATTCAATCATTTTTATATTGGCAAACGTCACTTTATATTATAAGTGTACAGGAACTTGAGAATTAAAGAAAGGAGCCGAAAAGAAGTCAATATGAAGGATTAAATACTCATTTTTTAACACGGCCGTGTTAATATTCAATACAACCGTGGTCATCTTGTAACACGGCCAACACCACAACCATACTAGTTGAAATTTCGTAATTCTATGATCACTACGGCTGTGGTGAATATCAACACGGCCGTATTGAGCTTAGTTTCAGCTAGTTATTCTATAACATGACCGTGCTAAATTGTAGCACGGCTGTGCTAGTCTTTTCTTTTATAAATAGAAACTTGCGACAGTCAAACATTACACTTTTTTTTCTATTTCTTTTGACTTGTAATTGCTATTGGACATCAAGAATCATCGTTTTTTTGTGTAAATCTCTCTTCCTTTCTATTTTGCTTACAATTTATAATCTATATATTGTGTTCTTCTTCTGATAATGGGTAACTAAAATATAAATTAGGGATTGTGATATAGTTAACAATTGACGAATCTGAATCCCCAATTCTTTTATTCATTTTGTTGATTAAACTATTGTGTGCTCCTTAATGCTTGTTTAAGGAATGACCATCTTAAACTTGAATTGAATGGTATATTGTTTATGATCATTAACGATAAATCGTAGATTTACGCTTTAGTTGAGTTTAGGAATTTTGTATGATCATTCTCAATTTCTATTCTTCTGACTAATTGATTGTTCTTAATGCTATTTTAAAGTGAAAAACCTCCTATGATCAATTGGGGTTGCATTTTAGGAATAGGGACAATTCTCTTGATCATAGTAATTGTCTAATTAAAATCAAGTTAGTGATTAACATTAATTAGGTTTTAAATTGGGGGTTCAGAGGAATCAAATTATTAATGAAACCACAATCCTAGTTTCTAATTATTTCACTTCTATCTCAATCAGTTAATATTCTATTTTATACATTTCTCAACAACCAAATTGAATTATAAGAAAAACTCTGTTTAAATTCTCAAACTTCTTAGAGAAAATCACCATTAGTCTTTTGGGTTCGATATCTAGACTTAAGTTCACTGTTACTATTGCGTAAAGTACACTTGTCCTTAAGCGAGTTTAATTTACACATTAAGTTTCTGGCGCTGTTGCTGAGGACTGTTGTTGTGATCGTTACCAGAGAAGTTTAAGTGTTTAAATATGCTAACATTGTGAATAAATTTGTTTGTTTACTTTTCTTTCTTTTCTTTTACAATTGTTGCATCAAGTTACTAACTATCTCTTGCAGTTTCTGTTTATGCTAACACGCTCTCAGAAACCTCGTTTGATAATAATACCCTGAGGTTGAGAGACATTGTCACAGGAATAGGAAAGAGAAGAGAGAGCAAGTAGCAAGGATGACTAACAAAAGATAGGTGTTAAAGACCATAGAATAGTATTTTACCCCAGATATTGCGATGTCACGCAGTATCCATCCCCCTCCCTTAGCAGATGGGGTGGTTTTTGAATTGAGACCTACACAGATTTCGATGGTGTAAAATGAGGGACAGTTTGGGGGGTTAGCAATTGAAGATCCCTTAAACCACCTATAGAAGCTTCTCTAGGTCACCTCTACCATTAGATACACAAATGTTGCTTTCACGGAGGTTGCTCGGCTCTATTTGTTTCCCTTTTCATTAAGGGATTGAGCAGCGACATGGCTAGCCTCTCTTCCTAACGGCACTATTAGAAGTTAAGCCCAATGTTCTAGCAAATTCCTGACAAAATATTTCCCACCTGCTCGCACAGATAAACTATAGAAGGATATCATGAACTTCTCTCAATTTGAGCAAGAATCCTTGTTCACAACTTTTAAGCAATTTCAGGAGTTGCTACAGAAATGCTCTCATCATGGGTTTCCAGTGGGCAAATTGGTACATTATTTCTATGGAGGATTATCTTCCCTTCATAGGATGAACATCAATGCAGCTTGTGGAGGAGTCATGATGCAAGAAGCCTCCTTAAGAAGTTTGGAATATCATTGAGAGCATGGCATCTAATAGCTATTTAGATGCCATCGGTAATCGTCACATTCAGAAGAAACTGATTGGGGTACATCAAATACAGGCCAACTCTTCCTTAGAGAATAAGTTGGATGCTCTCTCAAAACAGATGGAGGTCTTAATGAAGGCTCCAGCTTCAAGTCTCCAAGGCCCTTAAACACCAGTGGTATGTGAACATTGTGGTGAAGTGGGACATGAAGGCAAGGACTATAGTATGGAGAGGGTCTTTGCAACATAAGCTGAAGATATTAATGTTGTCGGTAATAGAGACAAATATGACCCTTACTCAGAAACCTATAATTCAGGGTGGAGAGACAATCCTAAGTTCTCATAGGGAGGTGAACCAAAGAACCAAGGCCAAAGCTCCTACAATCAGCAATAACACATTGTATACAAGCCTCCCCACATGCAGAACCAAGACCAAGGTCATGGGTACCAATACTAGGGTCATGGGTATCAGTAGAATCAGCACCAGGGTCATGGATATCAGAGGCAATTTCCTAAGCAAGATGAAAGAAGACCTAGCCTATAGGACTCAATGATGCAATACATGGCAAAGAGTAATGACAGAATGAAGGCCATAGAAAATCAATTGTCTACTCTGACTACACTGGTGACTCAAAATATGACTCAGAGGACTCCCAACTCTCTTCTTTCTCAACCAGAAACAAATCCAAAGAATGAGAAAATAAGAGCCATTTCCTTGAGAAGTAGCAAGCAATTGGTGGATCCTATACCAAAAGTGAAGGACAATAAGAAGATAGATGAGGGAGTAGACACTATATAGGCTCTTACTAAAGAGGGCCCAATTGCAGAAGACCCAAAGTTACCATTTTCTGAGGTAAGTATTCCATTCCCTCATAGGATAAAAAATGAGGTGCAAGATAAGCAATTTGCTAAGTTTCTTTCGATGCTTAGGAAATTGCATATTAACATTCATTTCATTGAGACAATTGCACAAATGCCAAAGTACGCCAAGTTTCTAAAAGATATGATTTCAAATAAAAAGAAATTGGCGGACTTTGAGACCATAGGCCTTAGTGAGGAATGTTCTGCCATAGTATTAAGGAAGCTACCCCTTAAACTTAAAAATCTAAGGAGATTTACAATCCTATGCACCATAGGACAGTCTTACTTTGACAAAGCCTTATGTGATCTAGGGGCTAGTATAAATTTGATGCCATATTCTGTTTTTAAGAAGTTAGGAATGGATGATCCTGAACCCACTAACATCACTCTTCAGTTGGCCGACAAGTCAATAGCTCATCCTAGGGGCGTTGTTGAGGATGTCTTAGTGAAGGTAGACAAGTTTATCTTTCTAACAGATTTTGTTGTTCTTGATATGGAGGAGGATTCGAATGTCCCGATTCTCTTGGGGCGCCCGTTCCTCAACACTTGTGATGCTTTGATAGAAGTGAGGAACGACAAATTAACCCTCCGATTGGGTGATGGGGAAGTAATTTTTGAGGTCATGAATTCTATGAAGAGCCCTTCTTGTTTTGTTGTTTGTAATATGATAGAGAGTGTTGATCCTATTGATGCTATAGTCAAAGAGTCTTTCCCTGAAATGGGGTTTAGTGATGCATTTGCAAGAGTCTTAGTTGTGAAAGACTCATCATGTGATTTTGATGGTGAGGAGAAAGAGATGGTCATGTTTCTTGACCCTCACCAATCTACCAAGCCTTGGAAAAATATCAGGTTTGAAGAGTTGGAAAGGGATATTGGGCCTAAACCCAAACATTCTGTTGAGGCACCTCCTGTTCTAAAACTAAAGTCTCTCCCTTTCAACTTGAAATATGTTTTTCTTAACCTTCATATGTCTTTACCAATTATTATTGTTGTAGGTTTATCAAAATCAATGGAGGACAAGCTCTTGCAAGTCCTCTGTGAAAATAAAAAGGCATTTGGGTGGACGATGCATGACATAAAGGGCTTGAGCCCTACTACGTGCACTTATAGGATTCACATGGAGGATGGATTTGAGCCCAAAGCATTACCACAGAGACGACTCAATCTAAACATGAAGGAGGTGATAAAACTCCTTGATGTAGGCGTGATTTACCCCATCTCTGACAGTAAATGGGTGAGCCTGATGCAATGTGTCCCTAAGAAGAGGGGCACTACTGTGATGGAAAATGAAAACAATGAGCTCATTGCGGTAAGGAAACCAACCAAGTAGCAAATGTGTATTGATTATCATAAGTTGAATGAAACCACTCAAAAGGATCACTTCCCTCTCCTTTTTATTGATCAAATGTTAGAAAAGTTGGCAGGACATGAATACTATTGTTGTCTAGATGGGTATTCTGGTTATATGAAAATATTGATGGCGCCTCAAGATCAAGAGAAAACTACTTTCACTTGCCCTTATGGTACTTTTGCATATAAGTGGATGCCCTTTGGACTTTGCAATGCTCCTGCCACTTTTCAGAGATGTATGATGCCTATCTTTTCTGATATGATAGAGGACTGCATAAAAGTCTTCATGGATGACTTTTCTGTGTTTGGTCTTAATTTTGATAAATGTTTAGACAATCTGAATGTTGTTCTTAAAAGGTATAGGGACTTAAAATTGATTTTGAACTGGGAAAAATGTCAATTCATGGTGCGTGAGTGTATCGTGTTAGGACATAAAGTGTCTGCAAAAGGCATTGAGGTAAACCCTGCAAAGGTGGAAGTGATTGCACAATTGCCACCACCTTCTTCTGTTAAAGGGGTTAGGAGTTTCTTAGGCCATGCTGGTTTTTACAGGAGGTTTGTCAAAGACTTTTCAAAAATTGCTAAACCAATGACTCTCCTAACCAAAGATACCCTTTTTGAGTTTTTTGATATATGTGTGCATGCTTTTAATGTCTTGAAAGAGTGCTTGATTAGTACTTCGGTGGTAACTGCCCTTGACTGGACACTTCCTTTTGAACTCATGTGTGATGCCAGTGACACAGTCATAGGGCAGTTCTGGGCTAAAGAAAAGATAGTGTTTTACACCATTTACTATGCTAGTCGAACGCTAGATGATGCCCATAAAAATTATACCACTGCTGAAAAAGAATTGTTAGCTGTGGTTTTTGCATTTTATAAGTTTAGGCATTATCTGATTTTGTCTAAAATTATTGTTTACACTGACCATGCTACCATTAGACATTTGTTGTATAAACAGGATGCCAAGCCAAGGCTACTTAGGTAGATTCTACTTTTGCAGGAGTTTGATATTGATATCAGGGATAAGAAAGGGGCAGAAAATGTGGTGGCAAACTATCTATCTCACTCAGACCCCATAGTGAGGCAAGCTGCCAACGATAGCGAGATAAGGGAGACGTTTCTTAATGAACATCTTCTAGTTGTAACTACCATCTCTCGAGATCCCTGGTTTGCTGATATAGCCAAGTATTTAGCTTGCAAGGAGTTCTCGAAACCTTGTACACCACAGGAGAAAAGAAAGTTTTTAAAAGATGTTAAGCACTACTTGTGGGATGGGCCTTACCTGTTTAAAGTATGTGGTGATGGGATAATACGTCGATACATCCCACAAGTTAAGATAAATTCTATCCTTTCTTTCTGTCACTTCAAAGAAGTTGGGGGCCACTTTGGTCCCACAAGAACAACTCATAAAGTGCTTCAGTGCGAGTTGTATTGGCCCTCAATCTTTAAAGATGCACATGCTTTTATGCGGGCCTGTGATAATTGTCAACGCATTGATACTTTGACAAGGCATCATGAGATGCCTCAGAATGAAATGTTAGTTGTTGAACTATTTAATATGTGGGGAATTGATTTTATGGGTTCGTTCCCCAAATTTTTTATTAACGAATATATTCTTATTGTTGTTGATTATGTTTTCCAATGGGTGGAAGCTATAGCAATGCCTACTAATGATGTTAAGAGAGTGGTAAAATTTTTAAAGAAAAATATTTTTAGTCGTTTTGGAACTCCCTGAGCTATCATAAGTGATGGAGACACGCATTTTTGCAATAAGCTTTTTGATAATTTGCTTGCAAAATATGGCATGACTCATATGGTGTCTACTCCTTACCATCCTCAAAACAATGGATAACTAGAAGTGTCCAATAGGGAGTTGAAGCAGATCTTGGAAAAAACTGTGAGTGCATCCCATAAGGATTGGTCTCTCAAGTTAGATGATACACTGTGGGCTTACAGAATGGCCTACAAGACTCCTATTGGCATGTCTCCTTATAAATTGATTTTTGGAAAAAATTGTCATTTACCTATTGAATTGGAGCACAGGGCCCTATGGGCCCTCAATTTCCTTAATTTTGATCTAAAGTATGGTGAAAATAGATTACAGTAACTGACTAAATTAGATGAGCTCCGTCTAGAAGCTTATGAGAATGCTAAGCTGTACAAGGAGAGGGCAAAAAATGATTAACTAATAGAGTAAGTGGATAACCATTAAAGTTCATGTTCAAAAAGTTATCGGTGATAAGCTTTCAAGCTTTTATTATATCTGGTCTTAGCCGAACATTGTAAAGAATAAAGGCTTTCAAACCTTTTATTTGAATTAATTAGGTTTTCTCTCCTCACTTTATTTTCATCGTGCGTTGGTCATACATGTGTAACTCCTCTTATACATGTGAAAATGCTAGAAAATTAGTCTTCAGTCGCGATAGGAGATTTTATTACTTTTGTGACATTGGGTTCAGTGAATGTTTTAAAAAAGTAATATAAGTATACTAGTTTTAATTTTAATAAAAGAAAGGATAATATTTTCAAAGTTCAATGCTGACGTTAAATAGGTGTATACTGTGTTAATCACTAATAATTATTTATATAATCTTTAAAATAAATATTATAAAAGTTAATAAATTTATTATATATTATGAAGTTGAATAGTTATTAAATTTACTTACATTTTTAGAGAAATTAATTTTAAAAAATATTTTTATAAACATAATTTAGTTAAACATAAAAATATATATGAAAAAAAAATCAATTTACAATAAATTAATTTAAGTATTCATAGACTCATAATGATTGCACAGATGATTATATTAAACTTTTATCATCCACAATCTATATCTACATTCTACTATATCAACCGTCTTCTTCGAGGTAGCTTTCTAGCTTGACTAACCTTAATTTCTCTTTAGCCATATCTTGACTATAATTGTTAATTGTTGAAATGTTACAAATCTTTGTTGACTTGGTGCTTGTTTGCCAACTTTAAATTCGGGAAGAAGAAAAAAAGAAACGCTTTTAAAGTCTTTTAAATAATTGTAAAAAGTATTATTCCAAATAAATTAATTTTAAAAGGAAATCTTAATATATATATTTAAAATTGTAGCATTTTAAAAACTAAACTGAACCAGACGTGTGCTTATCTACTATATACTCTTTTTAATCATTGAATTTGGAGAGAATCTAAAGCTAATCCCGCGGCAGACTTAAAAACTAAACTTAATTGAAACTGGGCCATAGACATAGATGAAGCTTCAGTACTATAGCATGCTTGAGTTGAGCGAGTCTTTTCTTTGTAAGACCATTTCTCTCCCTTTCGTAAGATAAATCCAAACCAAATAAACAACGAGTTCTAGCTGCTTCATCTGATGGAAAATTTAGCGTCAAAAGCTACTTCATTTCCGGTGAATGATGTAGCTTATGAAGAGACACACAATAATTAATAATAAAGCAAGAGTCTATTTATGTAAACTTTTCCATAAATATTCCTAGAAGAAGAAAATAAAATAATTTTTTTATAAGGTAAAATTAATTTATAACTTTGTAAAAGTCACATCTTTTAGAGAAATTATGTGAAAGAATTTTTATATAATTAATATTATAAAAGTCAAATTTAACTTATGAAAAAAATTAAAAAAAATTTAGAAAAGTTTATCAAATTAACATTCTATCAATTACATGAACTTCATGAAGTTTTTTACCCGCACAATTCTTCAATCTACGAAAATGGCACCGTGCGTAGCATATAGGGTTTACGCACCCTAGCCTTGTCTACTTCTTAGTTCTTACAATGATCAGAGATTCAGAAACATCCCAGGAAATGATTTACTCGTTTATTTATTTATTTCAACTTAAGAAGAGTTAAGAACATGTGAGACTTGCTTGGATAATGGTGGCCCATAAAGATTTGGAGTGTAGAAAGCGTGGCCCTCAAGGATTAAAATACAGATCCTTTGATGAAAGTCTGAATTATATCAAGGGCCCCAACATAGAAAACCTTAGGTTTCATATTTGATCTTCTGGTATATAAATTCAGACTTAGTAGTTAAAAAGCGAGGATGTGCTGAACATGCATGGCAATTATTAGTAGTTCTTTACTATCATATTCACATTATCACATCACATCATCACATCAATCTTTTGGGGCGGTTTAGCAATCTAATCTTTCAGGAACTCAAGGCCTTTTCTCATGAGTCCTCGATACGATGCCATTGATTTTATTATATTAGGGCTTTCAATGTGCATCCGAATTGACTAAATTAAATTACATTTATATATATAAAAATTGGCTTGTGTGTGTATTTGATCTTATTATGAAATGAGAATGGAATGAGTTTAACATAATGCATTTTATTTGAATTGTATACAAAATTATTTCATAATAAAACTATCTAAAAAAAGTTGTTGGTTTTTAAAAGTTTGTTTAATAGAAAAATTATTTTAATAAGAAAAATATTTCTTCCCTATAATCATTATTTTCAAACTGAAAAACTCTATGTCATTTGTATATCTCAAATTTAATCCACCCGAAATATGACTTTATTGACATAGAAAAAAAAAACCCTCAGAATTCTTATATTTATTATTCTCTTGGAATATAAAAAAAAAAAAACTATATGTTGATTGAACTAAAATATAAGAAAATTTTAACTAACTATCTTATAATTAATGACATTGTCTTCAAAATGTCATTCAATTAGTTAAAGTTTTATATTTAACCATCTCCTCTTTACTTGTCATATGCAATTAAATACAAGAAATATATGAATAAATAAATAAATTATTTTATTGAAACTATCAAAATTAAATGATGTTAACTTTTTTTTTTAAGGAAAGAAATTTTTTTTTTTTTTTTATATTTCCGTCGGGAGGGTATGTCTTACTATTTGATCATGCACGATGAAAGATTTATAGTTTTTGGGACTTATATGAATATGTAGTCATTAAGGTCTAGAAAAATATATAAGTTATGGATAAAAAAATATAAATAAAAATATACATTTACTATATCGAATGTAGAAAATAAAAATTAAAATTAAAAGAAGATTTTAAGTGGCACGGGAAGAAAAAATATAGGTACCAGGAATTAATTGTAGACTAAAATACATATTATAGGTTTAAATAATTTTTATTATTTAAAATAGAAAAAATATTTTTTGGAGACAAGATATGGACATTTTCTTGTTTAGGCATGCGTGAAAAAAAAATAGCAAAAAAAAAAACATTTGACTATTTATTAACATGCGCGAAAATGTCACATGCAGATGAATGCTATAAAGTAAAAGAATAGAATATACTCTATATTGTTCTTTAAATTAAAAATTATACTCGATCTATATATATATTAGTTTTTTTATTTGAATAAGTTCTCTAATAGTAATGAACAAATATGAAAAAACTTTCATTATACAAGAAAAAAAAATTGAGATTGAAATTTTCGTCACTCAACAGCAAAACATTCTATCACCAATTCACATATTTGATTCGAGATGGGATTCGCAACAATAAAATTTCATTGCAAAATATTTCCAAGGAAAGTGCATCGAAAACCTCCTTTTATATATTGGTATATTTATTAAGTTTTTTTTATGAGCCAAATAAAGCAATTTCATTAAAAAGGTACAAGTGTACCTTAACCATATACAAGAGGTAAGCTGAAGAAAAAAAAAAGAGATATACCCCTCCCCATATGTATGGTCGTATGGACATGGACACTAACCAAAAACTATAATCCCAAAAGCAATTTCCAGAAAAACAAGCTATCTGCATTAAGCTATGTTAGGTCCAACAATTTCACGGAAACAACTCCCTACTGCCCAGTTTTATAAGCTATATGTAAACAATATATTTATTATCTCTCACAAAGATCTTTCCATTGCAAATTTATCCCCTAAATTTTGTTACATTTTTTTTTAATTCTTAGTTGTTTTTTTTTTGAAGTAATAATTCTTAGTTTTTGTGTTGTTGTTGTTGTGGTGATTTTAATGGCTTTCTATCGAGCATGATAAATAAAACGCCAAACTATAATTATTAATTTTGCATTAAACTAAATCCGAAACTATCCAACATTAAACATAGTTGTTCTTTTAAACATAAATATAAGAGTCTAGATAAAACATGTATAAGTTTCCTCAATACATCCAAAAACATCAAGTTCTAATAATGTTAAGAGTCTTGTCCAAAATATTATCAAATGTCATTAGCATTATACGTATTCTGTAGTATCACCTTCATTATCTAATAAGTCAATGCGCATGGCATTCAAATTTCTGTTTACATTGTCGAGCAAATAATTAACGCCACATTTGGGTTTTGCGCTATGTCATCAATTATTTGTTGTTGATTTACAATCCTTTGCCTTAATCTTTCTTCAACTTCGGCACTCATACCTTGTGTATAATATCGTTAACAGTTTGCATGTAGTACGTAGTATCACCAGAATCTGCCTATGACTAAACTTCAATTTTTAGAGTTTTCATCTAATTAAAAAGAGAATTACTACTCAATTAGTTGCTTACTTCCCATACTAAAAATTCCTTTCCAAATTCATGATGAAATATTATATTTGAACAAAATAGCTTTCCCGCAATTTTCTTATAATTTTTTTTTTCAACCTTTAAGATCATTGGCAATTAAATTTAAATATTGTATTATCAAATTTAAAACTTATGTATATAAGATCGATGGTGTTTTAATATTCATATAATACAATTAGTTTTGAAACTTAATTTATAATTTTAATTTTACCTTTCAAATTTTATAATTGGGAAATAAGAACTTATATTATACTCCCCCATCCGGCCATCCCCTATGTATAAAAAGAAAAAACACCCATCCCATAACGATTATGTTAAAGGTTATTTCACATTGATAAAGAAAAATAAGTATTTCAAAAAATAATATTTATTAATAAATAATTTTATTAAAATGTCATTTTTTCCCTAAATGTATTGTTAAGAAAATAATATTTATTAGAGAAAAAAAATTGAATACCTGGGGATAAATTGTAAACGTACGTTAAAACTGCCCTCGATCATTTTGGGATAGAGGTAGTAACAAAGAAAATAGTTGGTCAAACAGGATACACATTTTTAAAGTATATAGTGCGAGGCTCCAAGCATCTTAAATATTTAGCATGAAATGAGAATGTATATTAAGGAAGAAAGAAACCAATTTATGAATAAAACAGTGGGGGCTGTAAACCCACGCCTGCTGAGTGCTGTCAGAAACTGCAATGCCAAGGCATGCATGCTGCATAATCTAGCTATAACAGTCACAAACACACGAGACCTTGAAAACTGAGGACTAAAATTTGTTTGTGTTTATATATAGTATATGTATGCATACACCAACACCACTGTTCTTGCCACCAATGAGAAGGTTGAGGCAAAGCACAAGCCATGCTTCTGTGCCCTTCGCATAACCGACCAAGGTGGACCGCATCCCACAGTACCCTTGAATCTTGATCAATTCTCAGCTAGTTAGTTAGGGGCAGAGGGAGACCATACATGAATGCATTCCACAAATTTAAACCTCAATTACTTACTATTATATTTCTCCAATGTTGTCCTTCTTTCCTCATGCACGTTTTTGTTGTCAAGTAATGGTCCAAGTTCCCCATGATACAAGGTTGCCTAATGTACTGTAACAAACGTGTAGGGTTGTGTCGGGTACGCTATTGAGGAATCGAAAATATTAAACGATGTGTAATATGCATATATAAGTTTCATTTAATAGTTTATTTATTTTATTTTAAACTACCTAACTAATGCATTATATATAATTTGAGTATATTTAGATACAAGGTTACAAGTATTTTTCATGACTTCTCTACTAAAAATACTTTATATTTTCAATGGAGAAGCTCTCCAAAATATTTTTAACTTCGTATACAAAGATACTCTTCACAAAAATGTAAACATTTGGCAAGTACAAGACTTTGGCATAAAATAAAGGAAACGGTGTTGGGCAAGTACTAAACTTTAACAAAAAGTAAATTGTAAAAATCTAAAATGTATTAAACATTAATTAGCTTTGGTTGATGTACATTCTCCTCCCTTTGTTAGTTTTCTCATTAGGCTTATTTGTTCGAAATTTTGATTAATTAAATAAAATAACTGAATGAATGTTAAGAGAGTATTCTTAGAAATACTTATTATATAGAGCGATTTTAATTGACACACAGCAAAAATTTTAATGATTTGAAACAGTTGGTTTAGTGATCTTTCTTAACCAAATCGTCTTATTTCTCATGGGATCTTTGTTTTCTCTAGATAGGAAGAGAAAACTATTTTTGATTTGATATATTGGGACATAACAGTACTTTAATTTTTAACCCATCAGAATTTTCATTATACCTAATAAGTAAAACTAGTAATCGACTTATTAAATTCATATTATTATATTTGTACCAAATCATCTTGTTCTTTATGAGATTTTTGTTCTCTCTCTCTCCATATTGAAAGAGGCGAAAATTGTTTCTGATTTAGTGGTATATTGGAATTATGACCATGCTTTAGATTTTTAATTCAGAGTTCTCATTATGTCCTAACGGATAAAACTAGTAATCGACTTATTAAATCCATATTATTATATTTGTTTACACTCTGGAGGTTGTTTAAATTATATCATTTAAATTGAGTAATTATAAATGTAAATAATTAATATAAATATTATAAATCAATACTTAGTACATATTAATTAATTAAAAATAAATAAAATTCTAAACTTACTTATATATAGACTTTTTTATGAATTTGATGGGTGTTTCTTGCATAAGGAGGCATGGAAAATGCCTCGATCTTGGTCGAATTCCTTGATGATTTGTGGTGTGTAATTAACAGATTAAATTTGTGATTTTGTATTTCATGTCGAATAAAGTTATGTTTTAGTTAAACCACTTCTTTTTTTTATTGTGAATATTATATTTTAAATTTATAGTCATTCATATTCTATTTATTTATTTATATAAATTAAACTTAGATATTATGAAGTTTACAATAATTCATACACACCGAGTAAAATCATTCATAAATTTAATACAACCAGACGTATTTAATAGATAAAAAAAACACTAGAAAGTTTTCACATACAAGGGAGAGCAGATCCATTCTCCTCAAGTTACATGCATATGCTGCCCAAAGGTGTATGTCACATTCTTGCAATTGATTTGATTAAGGTGTGATGAATTTTTTGACCGCTCACTAAGAAAAGAAGATGGAATTGCATGTAACGTTATCTTTGAAGAAAGGAATCTTGTAAAAAGTTGTTTTTATTTCACACACTATTTGAGGAAGTTTCTTTTTTTTTTTTGTGTGTCGTTGTTATCAAACAATTGAATTATCCTAATTGTGTTCATACTTTTTTTTTTTTACAAAAACCGTGTTCATACATGAAAGTAATTAATGATTTAATCTTATGTTTTCAGAAGAAAAAAAAAGTCTAAAAGTTGGTAAATTTTAAATGTAATTATTGGGTAAGACTAAATGATAAGGCTAGGTATTGTAAAAAAAAAAAAAAAAAGTCATTCATCTTCTAAAAGTTCAAAGTATACCACTTTATTTTAACCAAAAAACAAATAATACCCATTGTGATTAAGATATTCAGCTATCTGAAATTTCTTACCAATTTTGATCGTTTGACTGATTATGAGATTAATTTTTAGTATAAAGTTTGGTGGCACTTAAAGTTTGATATTTCTTTTCGAGTTAACAAGAAAAAAAAAAAAAACTCATTTTTCACAAACTTAGCATGTGATGTCAACTAACCTATAACAAATATATTTGAATACTTTGTCATTTTTCATAATTACGTACATATAAATAATTTTTTTATGTTTTCTTTTCGCCATATAGATGAAAAGCATTTTTATGTTTTATCTGGGGAGGATGAGATAGAGGGTGAATGGGTAATAGCTGATAAAAATGCTTGTTAGGTGTACAGTGATGAGCTGATAAGTGAGTGTCATGCATACTAAGTGTGAGATAAAATTTAGGACAATTTTTTTTTTTTAATTAGAATTTTGTTGGGTTCATTTAGTCATAATTTTATAAATATTTAATTTTAGTTCTAGTTATAGTTATTTTGATCATTATACTTAATTATTAATGATTTCTTTTTAGGATGGAAGATTGGATTAAAAGGATAAAAGAGCTTGATAATGAAAATCTCAAATCTCAAATCTCAAATTCAATTTAAATTAAAAGAAATTTTTGGAGGAGCTATAGAGTGAGGATTTTATTGGCTTTGTTTCAAAATAGTTTAAGCTAGAATATTTTAAGTTAAAGCTAGTTTTCATTAATAGTTTTTTTTCTCTATTTCAGAAAGTTAAGTCAATTTGAAAAGAAAAAAAAAAAAAAAAAAAAACACTATTCTTTGATAAAAGAATACGATCTCATCTTCTCTTCTTCCATTTTCTACATTTCATCATTTGTTTTGATGTTACACATGAAGATGGGTAACTAAATCTTCTGTTATTGGGATTAGATCCGAACTGAAATGTATACTTTTATATATTTTTTGTAAAATATCATTGTCTATTCTTTTTATTCTTCAATATTAATATTTTTACTTATGGATTTTATGCTTGTTCTAATTTAATCACCCGTAACATGATTTTTAGATAAGATTGTGATTGAAAAATACTTTCTTTATCTTGAATTGTCATAAAATGTCTTTTAAATCTAGAAGCTAAGAATTGGACATGATTTGTTGGTTATCATGGGATAATTGAGCTTAAAGCAAGTTTCTTGGTTAAAAGTGCAAGAAATTGACTTTTAACGGAGGAACTTAATTTTTTTTACCAAAATAATTAGTGAGTGAAATACCATTTTTGAATAATGATTAATATTAAATTACAAAGTTCAATAGTGCACTGCATTTAATGAAAGTTTGGTTCAATTATATGAATTTCATATAACTTTTATTGTGTTTTTATCATAAAAATTCAAAAACACTTTCAAATTTATAATCGGATATATCTTTATTAGGTTTAAGGGTATTTTTAATTATTACTAAATGATTATTAACTACTGCCTTTTAAATTTTTTAATTATGTTCATTTATTTTACTATGATAATTATATGTAGAACACTTTTTTTTAAAAAAAAATCAGATCAATAAATGGATTTGTGTGTAACTGAAGTCAATAGAGGAAAAGTCCTTTCATACTGATATCAATTTTAACACACTGTTTAATGACTTTACGTAAAATATAATTTTTACTAATTTACTTATTGAATAATAAGGTAGTCTTTCATAAATAAAAAAATAGTAGTGTTTGATTTTAACTTTTTTTTTTAGATTTTTTCGTCAAATACATTTTTCTTTGAAAAAAACAATCTTACAAAATTATTCTTATTTTTTTAAAACGGGAAAAAAAAGCCGGGGGAAGGGGATCCTAGCTTTGAGAAAAAAAATGTAATTGAAGTAACTTTTGAAAATAGGATACACACCTAGTTTCTCTTTCCCTTTCGTTTTAAGACTAATCCAAGAGGGGGGAAATTAACCCTTCAGTTATAAAGATTTATTTTGGGTACAAAATTTAAGTTTTTATAGTAATTTAAAGTTTTTGTTTGTAATTTAGTTTTTGAAAAAAAAAATTATGTATTTTAGTCTATGTCATTAATGAAATCCATTAAATGACGCCGTGATTAAAGATGCCAATGTCACCGTGCCATGTTAGCAAATGAAAATTTCATGAAAAAAAAAATGTTCGATTAACAAATATGATGTCATCAAGGATTAAAATAAAAAATATATTTTTAAAAATTAAAAAAAATCATATTTTTAAGGATTGAAAAAATATATATATTTCCATTTCTAAAAAAAAAAATACAAAGACTAAAGCAAAAGATGACATATTTAAAAAAGGATATTGAAAAATTAAAGTAACACTTAATTGATAGTTGACTATTGTTGACCAATACCCATCATCTAAAGTTTGACTACTATTGGGCAACAATTGATAGCTAATGGTTGATAAATTAATTATGTTTGTGAAAAAAATCAAGGTGAAAGACAAGTTGATAAAGGGGATTCAAAAACATAAATGCAAGATTTAAGGATTTATTTAATCTTTTTTTTTAGGCCCAACATAGATAGACCTAAGGTGATCTACAATTGGGATCAATTTGGAAGAAGTTGAAGTGGAAAACAAAACCATGATATAGAAGGTAGATGGAAGCTTTCAAATCAAAGTGTAAGTGTTATGGTCTCTTACAAATAAGAGTGATGAGTAGTTATCATTCAATATTGTTTTTGATATGTTGCGAACACATATTGAGCACGCATCGAATATACATTTTTTTTTATAAGAAAATCAACTTAAAAATGAAAAATTAATATGAGCAAGTTGTTTTTTGGATATTTATTTTCTATAATATTTTTTATGGGACTCTTTATATATAACTACCGTGGCCGTATAATTGATTTATTGATTAACTTTGGATGAACTAACATGACATTATATATGATTTACAAGTAACCAGTTTTTTAAATATGAGTATTTGACAGAAATCCAAGGTAAATGATTCGCATGCCTTTCGTTACCAAACAATACTACTCCAAATTTAAATCCACCATTCCTCTCGAGGACATTCGCTCACATTAATGTTTCGCGGTAATGTTAAATGTTACGCCAACACAGTTCAGTAAATAAAATTAGAAAAGGCTATATAGTAAGAGAAGTATCCAGAGTGCTCAGTTTGTTTTTAATTTATAGCTGCTATACTCAGAGACGGATCTGCGGGGCAAGCAGGGCTTCCACCACCACCACCTCTCAAATATATTAATTAATAAATATAATTATAAGTAAGGATGAATTTATGAGGGATAAATTTTTTTTTAAAATTAATATGTATTTAATTTTTTTTTAATTAATTTGACATTTTTTATTTATAATTTTTTTAAAATCTTATAAATTTTATTATATTATTTTATTCTTACATCACATTATTACATATTTTACTTTTAATTTTTTTTTTAAAATGATAAATTTTATAGTCATTTTTTCTTTTTTCTTTTATATAAATTTTACATTAAATATTTTTTTTAAAAATTTTATCTTCAATTTTTATGAAATAAATTTTAGTCCCTTCCTACTTAAATTCGTCCCTAATTCCTTGGTTATACTTTGAATCCGGAAAAAAAAAATATTTTCATTGTTGTTTAAAGAAGCTGGTATAAAAAAAGCAAACTAATATCTGATTCATTGACATAAATTAAAAAAAAAAAAAAAAAAAGACGGGATATATTTGTAAGAGAGTGACATGAGTTAGATTTAAATATATTATTTATATTTTTATACCTTAATATTATAAAACATTTATATTGACATCTTTTTTCTCTTGTTTTTTTTTTTTTTATCAAATTATATTATCAATCATATTTATATTTTTTTTTCAATCTTTGTGTTTTTTTTTTTTTAAGTTTATACTAACATAGAGTTGGGTGTGAAAATCTTTATTCAAAATAAATAGGGGTGTCTAATGTTTCTCCCTCCTCTCAATCTCCACAAACTCTCATTCATTCGTTCCACTGAAACAGAGTGTGAACGAGCAGGCAGAGACAGACCCCCAAACAAAACCAAACCAAAGTGTGTAATGCAAATGCAAATGTAATCCCATCCCGACAAAAGTAGCAAGTGTGGAATTGAATTGGGAAATGAATGGCTGAATATTCCATAAACCCACACACACACTTTCTGTTTCCCCATATTCCGTATATTTAAAAAAATGAGACTTTCCATTCTGCAAACCCACCCGCACCCGCACCCGCACCCGAACCCAATAAGGCGGTGGCCCCGGATGGACGCCGCGTCGTTCCACCGGCGAAAGGACAAGGTGGTTGTCATCATGGGCGCCACCGGCTCCGGCAAGTCGCGGCTCTCCATCGACCTTGCAACCCTCTTCCCCTCCTCCGAAATCATCAACTCAGACAAAATGCAAGTCTATCGCGGCCTCGACATCACCACCAACAAGATCCCCCAGGCGCAGCGCCGTGGCGTCCCCCACCACCTCATCGGCGACGTCGACCCCGACCTCGGTGAGTTCTCCCCCTCCGACTTCCGCCACCGCGCCTCCGACATCATCGCCGACATAACCCGCCGGAAAAACCTCCCCATCGTGGTCGGCGGTTCCAACTCCTTCGTCCACTCCCTCCTCGTTCATAACTTCGACCCTCATTCAAACGTCTTCCAACAGGGGCTTATATCCTCTGAGTTGCGGTACAGGTGTTGCTTCCTCTGGGTCGACATAGCCTTCCCCGTGTTGTCACAGTATTTGTGCGACCGAGTCGACGACATGCTTAACTCAGGGATGGTGGACGAGTTGGCCCAGTTCTTCAACACGGAGGACGCCGCGCGTGGAACGGGCTTGGGTATCAGAAAAGCCATTGGGGTTCCCGAGTTCGACCGGTTTTTCAATAAATACCAGTACCCTCCCTCTCACTCCGGCGATGATGATCCTCTGCGGGAGCGTGCGTACGAGGAGGCGGTGCGAGCGATTAAGGATAACACGTGTGAGCTGGCGGAGCGTCAGATAGAGAAGATCGAACGGTTGAAGCGCGCCGGATGGGACCTGCGGAGGATCGACGCCACGGAGGCGTTTCGGGTGGTGCTGACGTCAGGGTCCGGTGTATGGGAGAGACAGGTGTTGGAACCAAGCGTGAAGATTGTGAAACGCTTCTTGATGGAGTAGGTCTTCCAGCTATGTCCAGCTAGCTACTACTCCTACTCCTACTCATACTCTCTTTCTTTTTCTTTCTTTCTTTTTCTATCCGTTTTATTTTATCCGAAAAAAAAATAGAGAGGAAAATTTAGGATGAGGTTGGTGTGGTGTTGGGGGAACGGAAAAATGTACAAAGTGGGGAATAGAAGGTTCCAATTTGGATCACCACACCGGGTGCTATCGGAGGATTGCGACAATGAATGAGGTTGTTAAGGTTTAGCACGTGAGATTCCACAATTTTCCTCCTCAAGACTGATTAATTTGGTTGTAAAAAAAAAAAAAAAAAAAAAAGAGAAGTACGTAGTATAGAAATTTGGTGACAAATTTTGGTAGCAGTAGTGAGTAGAGTAGGGTTTGTGTTTTTTGTTATTGATTTATTTATTTAATTGGATGGAAGCGGCGGTTTCTTTCTCTCTATAACTCTAACAGCCTAATGTGGTATGTATGTAATGTATGTATGTCTCTCCCACTCTCTGACTCACATGATGGGTGTGTGAGAATGAAATGATGAGCAAATCACGTAGCAACAAGCCAACAACAACACACATTTACTAGTAGTATGAGACCAAATTCTCTTCAACGAACTAAAAGACAACCATTCCCTTTTTTCTTTCTCTCTCCTCGTTTTCTTGTAGTCCAAGAGTGAATTTGTCTTGCTTGCCTTCCCAACTACAGTAGTAATTTTGCAATTGGCATAATTGAATATGTTGTTCATTCTATTTCTCTCCTGTCTCCCCACACAACTCATTTATTTATGCTACCTATAAATACCCCCTTTCCATATACTCCCCTACTATATATTATTTACATACAGCTACTGACGAAATCGAAAGGTGAAGAGATGGAATATCAAAGATTCTCAATTCTGTTTCGTTCCCGTTTCTATGCTTCATCTCTGGACACATGAGGACTGCACCGTTAACTCTTTTAAATTTTTTCAATATTATTTTTTAAATTTTAATTCGTTGTATTTGTAAATATTTAATATGCAATCTACGTAAAGGTTATTCTTGAACGCTTAGTTTTGACTTCCATGGCGTTTTTTTCGATTGCGACTGAGGAATAATTTTATGTATTTTTTAATTATAAGCATTGAGATTCCTAATAATCTAATCCTACATACCCAACTCTTGTTTTTTTTAGTAACAAGCATCGAGAATCCTAATAAACTAATCCTAAATTACCCAACTCTTGAATTATTTGTGAAAGAGAGGTCTAGACTGTATCTAATATTTGTTCTTAAACAAATACAATGCTCTCTCCTTTTTTTTGTGTGTGTTAAGAATTCAGATGCCTCGAGTTAATTAGTAATATAACCAAAATATTGTTACAATAATTAAGAATAACAAAAATATTTCTTAGAAGATCTAGATCATCTTTCTTTTTTTGTGACCTTAATTTCTAATATTGATTCTCTAACTAGTGTCGTTATGCCCACTCATTTCAATTTAATAATTACACAATACACAGCACAGCATAATAATATATGGATTAAATTAAACGCAACGTGTTATACAACAAAAATTAAGTTACATATATAATATGTTCTCATTGTAATTTATTTTTGGCTAAATGTGAATTTTGCTACTTTTATATTTTAGTTTTTATTAACTTTGATTATTTATGTTTTAAAAACTTTTATTTGATCTTTTATATTTTTAAAATAAGTAAAATGGTTCTTTTAAAATAATATTTATTTACAATTTTGTGATACGATTTTGAATATTTTTTTAGGAATATGAATGGTAAAATTTATTTTATTAGATTCACTTACATGAAAATTATGAAACTTAATCTATGAATCAAAAAAAATTCAAACATAATTAAAATAGTGTAAAAAATGAATCTCATGAACAATTAAAAAAAAACTTAATATTAGATTTTTTATTAATTTAATGATTTATTTGATACACTTTTCATAAATTTTTTATCATCTTTTTTTATTTAAACATTAATTAGGTTTCATTATTTTCATGTAAGTAAATTTAATTAAATAATTTTTACGTCTTGAATTAGTAAAAAAAAATGATTCAAAATCACAACACAAAATTAAAAATTATATTTATTTTTTAAAAAAAAATTATTTTAACTCATTTCTAAAATATAAATGATAAAATTGAATTATTTAAAAAATATAAATGCCCATATCAAAACTTTTAAAACATGAAGACTATGATTCAATAAATAAATAAAAACATAAAAAATCAAAAGTCATATTTAGCATTTATTTTTTTCGCTTATAAAAAAAGCAACAAATTAATTGAAGACTTATTGTTTATGACCTGGTAGAAAAGAGGGGGGAGTTGAGACAATGGTTGTGTCTTCTTGACGTCACTTCATAATTGCAGTATGAGGTCTGTATTAACACCTGAAATATGGTGGTTTGGTTTATGATCGTGAATTGTCAATTTCGATATTATTCCTTTACTAGTTTGGTAGTTGCGCTACAACGGTAAAGATGTGTATTTTGTTTTTATGATAAACTTATTTATTACATTTTTGTGATTTTAAAAATTGGAAAGTTTTAACCATTGTTTTTTTTTAAAAAAAACTATGCAAAATTATTTTCTATATAAAAAAAAGTAAAATATATTTTAGTAAATATTTTGTATTTTGGTAATATGCATTGCATATAGGAAATTAATGGTTACCCATCTTCTCATTTAATACACAAAAGTAATTTTTCCTACATTTTATAAATATTTTTAAAATTAGATAAAGTTAAAAAATATGTTAAAATAAAATTTATATACATACAAATTATAAATAAAAAAAATAATGGTACGATCATGTGATTGACCAAAGAATAAAAAAAAAAGTAGATGTCTTTATTGTGAAAAAAATGTTTCATTATATAAGAATAAATTAAAGACAATTTAAAAAAAAATTTATATGAAAATAAATTAAAAAGGTAAAACTTTCAAAATTGAGGAGTAAATTGTAGAAAAGTTGTGTGAATTAACTATACATTTACAGATATGGAAAGTTTTGATATTACAATTTAAAGTTACTAATAATATTTATAATTAACTTATAGTTAATTCACACAGTTATAGTTATTGCTAACTCAAAAAAAGTTACACACAATAGAGTCGAATACATAATTTTATCGGTAAATACATCATTTTCCTATCAAGACTTACACTTTGAGTAGCCAATTTTAATGCGTAAGAGTTTACATATAGAAAAAATAAAATAAAATATAGAACTTCAATTAACAACATTTCCCCGGAAATCTTGTATTGACACAGCACAATTCTACAAAGGCATATTTTGTGGGGAAAAATTTTTAAGAAATTTTGAGATATTTTTTTTTGTGGGTTATTACATTTTGCAAGTGAATATTAAAATTTTTCATATTTTATATTTTAGTGGTAGATTTTATGATATTTTATAGGTCTCATTATTTATGATTACAATGTTTAACTATCTCAATTATTTTATTTTAAAATGAAATTAATTATTTAATAATATAATATTTAATTATGAAATAATTAATATTAAAAAAATAAAAAAAATAATATAAATATTTATTTATGACTAAAGATTAAATTAATAATTAATACATAATATGGATAAATAAAAAAGTAAAAAAATACAAATATATTTTATATTATTAAAAATTTTGATTGATTATTTTTTATTTTATATTATTAAAAAATTTAATTAATTATTTTTTATGGAAGATCGAATCTTATATTTGAATATCTTCAATGAAAATCTTATTTTTTATTTAATAAAAAATCTTGAAAATTTATACATCTTAAAAATTAAAATCTCACTAAACAAATTCTTTCAAAAGCTTACATATCATTAAAAATTAAATTAAAAAAAAAAATTTCTCTCTTCCATTAATCCCTTCTTTCCCGTTCTCTCACTTGCACCCTCCTCTCTTTCTTCCTCCGTGAACACAGACAAGTGACGACACGGTGCTCGCTTACATTGATAATCCTTGACGCACTAATCCTGTCTGCTTCACTCTGAGTTTTAATATTGTAAAAATAGAGATTTTACATTTACATATAAAATTTAATTTCAATCCTCTTACAGTATCGTTTACACTATCAACATGAAAAAATATTAAACCTTTCATAATCATTGATGGTATGCCACTGGACGAACCCAATGGATTGAGTAATTAACTCAGTTTAAAATACTTCTATTATTATCAATTCATGAAAAATGAAACCTTTAGAATGTGAAATACACTTTGATGATAGATTCTAGCATTAAATGTCCAATTGTAAGGAAATAACTTAACACCATTTATGAGTGTAAGGAAGCCAAAGTATGTAGGAGTATGAGGGTCTCTATTCTATTACATTAGTTGATGGATGTTCTACAATCCAAGTATATATGTGCTGAAGTACTTCTCTTCACGTTGTCCTTTTTGATGTTACTGAGTTATGACTTATTGTCCTTGAAATAGTAGTTTTCTTTCACTTGAGAGGGAGCCAGAGGGGATTGCTACGAAGAAAAAGGCTAGGCATACATAGGTGGTGTTGACAGATGGTTAATTCTAGGTGGTAAGGGCCAAATTCTTAGGGTCCTCAGAAGAAAAAGTTCAGAAATTTTCTGCAAACAGGTAGGGAATTAAATTCTGCATAAGAATGAGACAATTGGTGCTATGATCTTTCTCCTAAGCCACGCCCCACCCCCGAGAACTACGAACTTGATGTACTTTGGCAGTGTGGAGGGGGCCAATGTCTGAATCTGTAAGGGGACCCCTTCCATGTTAAGGAGAAAATATTGTTCATTCCATTCCTCTTAGGTTTTCAGTTCCCAATTTTGATGAATACTAGTCAATTCTTTAGGAAATTTCATAACAATATAGGATGGACCCCCCGACCTTTCTCTACATTTGCTCACCCATCCACCTCTTTCATAAATTTCCCTCACCAAACATTCCATTGCATTTAAGGATACCCAAATAACAATGTTTCTTTCATCATTTCTGTTACTGTGATAAGCCTAAATTACGTATATCATTTAAGAATATTATTCTAACTAGTGTGATCAATAAGTGAAAATGGTCAGTTTAATTATGTTATGTGAAAGTACCATTCTTTATTTTTCTTGCATCATCATGATTGTTGTGTTAGTGATGACTTTGGATTCCGGTTCAGTAAATTATGAATTAGCAATTAAGTTTTACAATACACAGCTCATGTTATTAAAATAAGATGTGTCTAAAATATTACTCAGAAACCACAAATTAGAAGCCAGGAATTTTCAAGTGCCAACAAAACAAGCAAATTCATGTTACTGGCTAGTTGGTATTACTAAACACAAAGTTGCCTTGAGCATGCATGTTTCTCTTGTTCTTCGGACCAACTAGCTAGTGTGGCTGTATTTTCATGATTACATAGGCTGCATAATTGTTCAACGCGTCCTAGAAGAACCCAAATTGGCAGACATGGTTTACAGGTGGAACCACATACATAAAGTAGCGTAGTTAGCTGTATAAGGGGGTATTTTTTCATGTCATTACTATAATGTCATACTAGTACTAGTTAATATTTCAAATAAGTGGGATGATGACAAAGCAGAAGCTAGCTTTTATATATGTAGTGCATTTAAAATAGGTTTCATTGCTGCCAAATTAATGGTTTATCTGGTTATACTACTGCTACAGCTTGTAATCTCAGATCGAACACAATAATAGAAAATTAATTAGAAATGTCCAAATTGATTGGTGCATGTGCAATGCGCACGAAGAAGGAGCATCGAAACTCAGGACAGGACACTCACACTAGCTCCCTTGGGAACCAAGATTAAGGAAAATAATGGCATTGGCATGTAGTAGCTGACACTCAATGAAAAACAATTTTGGTATAACCACATTTCCTTCCAGTGATCCACAATGCGCAACGTAACGACGGGAGAGTAAAATAATTAATTAATTCTGCCATTTAACTTGTTTTTTCCGATCTTAGGAATGGAGAATTCGATCTAGTTCCTTGCTACTGGTAGATCTTAAATAAATCGATTTAAAATTGTACTTTGCGCACGTCTTGGTAAATTTGAACGTATTGAAATTTAACACCGGGTTCTTTTGGATACAAAAGATTTTTAAAAAAGAAAATTTTTTTAAAAAAAATTAGCTTCTAAAAGTTAAAATTCAATTAGTGAAAGTTTCATATATTATAAATGAAATTATTTGAAAGAATTTCTACTCATTTATGATTGGAAAAGATAATTTTGTGGACCAATAACTTAAAAAAAAAAAAAAAAACTACTAGTATAACACTACATGCTTTGGGTATACGTACTAAATTGCTACGGACTAATATCAGTGGTTAAGATTTTCGTGTGACATGTGAGAATGTCTTATAAATTTCTAAAATGATTAACAACTCATCACTAGTTGGTCCAATTGACGACTATTTTAAACAGAAAATTATTAGTATTTTTGTTTCAGAAATATTATATGGATTTAATTAGAATAAACCTTTCTGTTATTCATTAGTGTCAATCTATTATATAGTATTATGCTGCAATTTTTTACAAGTCTACAAGAAATATATATAGCTCAACTTGGAGTATTTTTTATACGACAGTACTCAATTAGGCAGTAGGAATTGAAGGAATGTTGCAGTCTCTGAATGGCTGGCCACATATTGGGATGAGCTACCACTTAGCTGTTCTCTATAATTAACCAGGCATTTTAATCTAGCGATCGAACAGTTTGTAGAAGATAACACCCCCAAGAGGACCAAAAAACATTGATAATTGTGTAAATAAACAACTCTATGGATCATAGAATATCAATTATCCCACATAATAAATCAATTAAATATTCGTCACATACATAGAACAAAATAATACCTTCCTCACAAAGTCAACAACAAATCCAAATAGATAATTTAAAAAAAAAAGATTAATTAAATTTATATGTATTTTGAGTATAAACTTTTTTATACACAAATATTAAAAAAAAAAATCACCCATTATATAGCATTATATTAATGAATTGGATGATATAACGATAATTAGAAGAATTAATGAGTAAAGATAACCGTCAGTAAAATCTAATACAAAGAATTTAAAATCATTATGGTCGAACTCAACCCACATGTTCAAATTAATAACTTTTAATAAGTCAAATAATATTAATAGGTTTTTTCATTTTTAAACATGTGAGCTCGGTAGCTTCATCCATAAACACCACATTTTCTTTTTAAATTATCATTTTATATATTTGTTTATTTCATTATTTATATTTTTCTTGATTTTTTTAATAAATATTTTAGGGTTTTGGACCTATTTGACTCGATCCAGCCCTCCCTACGTTGATTGAATGGGATTGGATTGATTTTTTTTAAGAAAATACATAAACCAAACCTAACTCAAGATGAATTGTTTTGATTGGGTGAGTAAAGAGTTTAGCTAAACTTTTTGCTTGTACTCCCAGTAATAAAGCTATCTTTTTTTTTATTGAATTAATGTTTGTACAAAAAAATTTACATTAAAAATACAAATAAAAAATCATATAAAAAATTAAAGGGGTGCACGATAACTTATCTGACACTCTAATTAAATCAGATAATCACAACTTAAAATAATTAAAATAAAAATTAACTGATCAACTATAAATAAAAGATTATAATTATATAACTGTAGAATTATAGTTTGAATGTATCATCTTTAAACTATTAAAAAATAGTTTAATAGTAGTAGGGTGGGTATTTTGTAGAAGCCAGGGGAGTTGGGTAAAGTAAGTAAATGTTAATTGAATTGAGTGAGTAAAAAAGTGTAGCATTTGATGTGCAGTCGGTGTCAGTCGTGGTTGGAAATGAACATGCTGGTTTTAATGAAACTGTCCTTCTAAGAATGTTAGTTGAAGAATTAAGTATGTACAGTATAAAGAAACAATAAATCAGTGGCAGAAAGGGTATGATAGAAAGTGAGACGGAAGATCCAAGGTAAAAAAAAAAAGAGTGAAAGACAAAAAACATGGAGTGCAGCAGCAGAAGCAATATTTGAGAATGTGGGTGGAAGTTCACTGGGCCAAAAATGCATAAATATTATTTAATTAAGAAATGTGAGTACACTACAGTAGCAAAGTTGAATAAAATACACTGTATGGATTGTGAGGGCTATAATGGTGGGTGGGGGAAACACATGATCATGATGGCTCTCTACAGCAGCAGATTAATCCAAGAGAGAGAGAGTGCGCGTGCGGTTGGTCTTGCGCATGATCCTATAACTCTGTCTAAGCCCACTATTACTATTACTATTATTTTATAGTCATAGGGCATGGGTCAAGGTTCATGGAATGCCGTGTGCGACCGTTTCGGCCCGCATTCAGAACAATGTGCCTACTCTCACTCTCTCTGGGGTTTCTAATTTTGCATGCTCCCTCCTTCATCCCTTCCATGTCACTCATACACTCAGCTACAAAAACCCACACCATTTACACTCTATTATAAAATCTTGTTACTTTTTTTTTTTTTTTTGGTTTGACATCATCATCAATTAGACGTGCCTCGTCAGATTACTTTTATATCACTTTTTAATGTAATTTTATTTTAAACGTGAATATTGAATATCAAATCAAACATTCACTAAGATCGTATCTTTATTCAATTCTTGATACAAAATTCAAATTTTATTAGATCAACTACAAATAAGCATCATGACATAATTAGTCTCTACAAATCTTTAATTAATTAACCAATGCTTTGTATCAAACAAATATATAATTAGAGAACAATAAATATATCATTAAGTATTTAACACAACAATATTTATTATATAACAAAATTGAATAAATATTTGAATATTTTATTAAAAATTAAGAACATCAATCAATTTAAAATAAAATAAAAAGTTAAAAGAACATTTATTTTGAAATTAAACAAAAAAATATAATATTATCATTTACTAATAAATTAAAGCAAAATTCATGATAATTCCATTTCCATATTACCCTATATCTACATGTTTTATCTTCTTTTCTCTTTTTTATCAGTTGCATAGTACTCGAGGAAAGATATGTTGTCTCACAAGTCTCTGTAAGAGGCGTACAAAGCTTTTTAAAAAAAAAAAAATGTAAGAGGCGAACAATATAGCATAAATAAATATGATTTACAAATAATGATTACTAATAGAAACCGTGTTAAAAAAAAAAAAAAAAAAAACAACAGTCGTTCCAGTTTGATCCAATCCAACTAATTGAGTCCATCCTTGGCAAATAGTTTTATTTTTCGTCTTCATATTGTCAAGCACGTTACCAAATATTTAAATGTTTATTTTTTTAATTTAATTATTGGTTTATTGAAAGGCCAAAACATTTAGCAATGACACCTTCGATTTAAATATAAAATGAATTTTGTTTTAGCAAGAAATAATATATAGACGGATAGACATAATTTACCAACTTCAATCTAGTTATAAATTATTATATAAGGTAAGTTTATTAGCTTTTTATGTTATAATTCTTTTTTTATAATAATTATCTTCAAAATCATATTAACAGTATAATTTCTGATATGCATGGTCTAATTTCACTATTTTTAACTATTAGTGTTTTTGTAAGAAAAAAAAGGTTTTAGGTCCAGTAAAGTATCAGTTTAACTAGCCAGCCCAATTCTGTACTAAGATGGACTGGAAATATAGCCCAAAGTATCGTTCGTAAAAAAAACAAGTTTTCGGCGTAGCATATTTCGTGAACCGAAAGTCTAATAAATACATTTTATTATAACTTAATGATTAAAAATGCCATTTTATAGATTCTCCTTTATGTTTAATGACTCGTTTGAATGAATACCTTTACATTATTATTTTTTTTTTTAGTGAAATACCTTTACATTATTAATGTGTCTGATATGTGACATTATTTTATAATGCATGTAATTAAATACGTGTTGACAATAAAATTATCTAATTCATATTTAAAAAAAAATATTATTAAATAAAAAAAAAATTCAAGGCTTTCTTATTAAATAAAAAATTCTGAATTTATAAAAACTTACACATCTTGTTGAATTAATTAACATTGTATGAGCCGTCGTCAAATAATATAAGGAATAACATATACAATAAGTCACAGAGTTAGGAGACAAATGTATTTATGTCCTTCCTCCTTTGTCCACTAGTATTGAATACAATATATTTTTTAATACAAACATTTTATTTTAATCTTTTTAAATATGTCCACAGGGCACAGACACGGTTTAAAAAAAAAAACCAATAAAGTAACTATAAAATACTACTAGTAATTAATTAAGAAGGATGGACTAACAAGGTTGTGTTGAAAGCTCTACAAGTTGCAAAAAAAAAATCACCAATTTCAATTTGTAGAAGCGCCAGCTAAGACGAAGAACCCACCAGCAGTCAACGACGACCAAAGCAGCTTCTTAGTTCTTGCAACACTACTCCCATCCGCCACTTCATCTTTCTCTCTTCCTTCCACTTCACACATTAATTTACTTTATATTTTATTTTTAAGAGAATACTGTTAATTAAAACTAGGTTTAAATATTTTTTCATATTTTTAATATAGTCTATTTTGATTTTACTGTATAAATATTTCATTTTTTTTTTACTATCTGATTTTTTATTATTAATATTTGATTTTATATTTGTTATAGTTATAATTTGTTAAATAATGATGTGATAAACTTATAAATTGTCACTCATCGGATGAGTATCACAGGTTAGGTTATTGGATGAAAAAATATATATATTTAAATTTAATATTAATTTAATGATTATTTAAAAAAATAAATAATTTAATATTTTCCTTTAAAATGTAATTTAAAAATATATTATAATACTTTTTTTTTTCTTTTTGCAAAACTTATACAAAGACACCTTGAAACAAAATTTCAATATATGTAAAGAACGGCTTTTTGTTCATGATTGACGCTGACAATATTTTTAATTTATATGATATATTGTGCATAGTCGAGGAAATATGATAACAATAGAAAGTCAATGAAATTGACTTTGATGACAATGATCGCAATGCATATCACATAATTCACATATTTAATTAGTACATCTGAAGTTCTAAACTTCAAGCGCATGGTGGAGCCGTCGACGCACGAATATTACTTCACACAGTTTTGTGTGATCTAGTAAGCATAAACTTGTGAAGCACTCCTTAAAAAAAAGTGTTAAGAAGCAACATATTTTTTTTTAATCATTGTAGCAGTCTTTTATTTCTAGATGAAATTTCGAGATATTTTCATAAATTTCAGTCATTTAAACGGTTTGTGAGACTAATATCAGTCTGGTGAATCACACTTAAAGTTCATCCCATTTTTTTTCCCTAGAAAATTTAGTATGTATTGTAAACTGAGTTACACTCATTAAATTACTTATGAAGCAAGATGTATAATAGTATAACATTAGATACAACACTACGTTAATAAGCGTAAAATTTTTTATGGTACAGCAAAATTATGATGTAAAATATAAAATTATCATAATATAGTAAAAGTATAATTTCTAGCCGAAATAAAAATTAATGTGTGCGTGCGTGCTTTGTTTTCTATTTGAAAAGTATGATGAATAGATACTACATCTTAAAGCACCCGCGTTCGAAGGCATAAAATATACTATTATATCTGCCTTCTAAAGGCACGATAAGGTTTTTGAATCCAATTTACATTTTTGTTGTTTCATTTGGTAGTTACCTACGGTCATAGATGAGTTGTTATTAGACTATTTAATTCATTTTGCAATGACGTTACGTTATCGTCAGAATTTTTGCTTTACCATTTTTTTAAAAATCAAACAAGAATTAAGAATCAATAAAATTTGCAGCAATTCCCCATCCAAATAGCAATAGCTAAGTTATTAGAATAAGAAACAAATGTCTCAACAATATAGAAAGTGTGGTTTTGAAGGCAATGAGGGATATATATATATATATATATATAATACGTTAGCTAAAATAATTCTATAACGGTGAATTAATCTAACCGTGAGGAAATTGATTAAAGTTATATATATATATATATATGTGTGTGTGTGTGTGTGTTTTGATTGAGTGAGCAATATAAAGTTCATAAAAAGAAGTAGAAGATTAGAATATTAAGTTTATATATGCTCATCTAACATTTTAAAAATAAATAAGTAAAAGCATATTTAATAAAAAAAAATTGTCCTTATTTCCCTTTTTCCTTCTAAACCTCAACTTCCAAACATGTATATATATACCCTATCTTCTGTCAAGAAAGAAAATAGTAACAGTCACACATATCTTGGTTTCCAATATATTCTTCATCATTTAAACCTTATATTAATTATTTTCAAAATGGGATAATTTGAATTTACTAAAATTCAAACTTGTGTTATATATATCGAAAGCAAGATCGTATTGATGGAATAAGAAAAGAAAAGTAACAGAGATCTTAGACTAAAATGATATATATAAGAAAGCAATAGAAATGAAAACAAATTGTATATAAAATTTGAAGAAGAACGTAATCGATGATCGATAGTAGATGTAATTTTAGAGGCAGAAGAAAAACGAGATTGAATTGAAGAAATGCTTCTTCGTCATTGCCTGCGGGCGGCTAAAAAGCCACTACAGCCGCGCGGAGGCGTAACGTGTTATGATGTAACAAAACAATATACAAACAACCCATTGGGAATATTTATTTTTATTAATATCAACAATTATTTTGTGCTGTGCGGTGTGCGCTCTTCGGTTATTTTTATTGTTTTTTATCACCCTACCAGTCCTATTATTAATTAGGTAAAATAAATATTTCAAACACCAGCAGTCAAATCAAAATGCACAACTCATTCGCTATTAGATAAATGATTATATGTCTATCTATCTATATTTCCTTTTGACAATTTATGAACTGTAGCTAAATTGTCAACGGTCATAATTGTTGGCTAATAAGGTTTCTTTCTCCTTCTCAATCTCTCAGTGTGTGTATATATATCCACCCCCTTTCTATTCCTTCCCCATAAATCAATTTCGCACTCTTTTCCATTTTTCACCAAACATTCGTAGAAACAAATTAACATCTTTCAATTAAGATGAGGCCTGGTGGTGCGAAGTTATATGGGTTTCATGAGCAACCAAAGAAGGTGATGATGAACGGTCCACGTCCTTCCCCTTTGATGATCAACAAAGATTCTCACGTGATTCGAAAGCCTTCAACATGTGTAGATGCAAAAAGCAAACTCCAAAGGCCACAGAGGATTAACCCCATCATCATTTACACCCAATCACCCAAGATTATTCACACCAAAGCCAAAGATTTCATGGCTCTTGTTCAAAGACTCACGGGTAGGTCAAACTCAAACACCAGTTCTTCAGTAGTGCCTCAAGAGGGTTCTGAGAATTTTGGATCATCTTTGTCTGATGGGTCTAACAACAATAGCAATGAAACTAGCTCGGCTTTTAGTAGGGATCATGAGAGTGGTGGTGCAATTGTTCAACATAGTCCCTCTCATCTGGATTTTGTTGATATGCCACTTTTCACTCCAAATTCCTCAGATTTCTTTTGCTCATCTCGATCATCAATGTATAAATATTCTGATTCCCCATATGGGGTTTTGGGAAGTTTGATATCTCCTTCCGCCTTGGAATTCATGAAAGAGCTCCCTGAATATTGATATATATATATATATATATATATATATATATATATCAATTCATTTGGGTGCAGTACGGTTGTTGTTCATATTTTCTCCAGGGTTCGTTCAACTTGAATATTTAGTTAAATTTCATTATTAGCTCAGTTTCTGTGCTGAAATAGGTTGGTCTCTTTAGCCTTTTTTTTTATTCTTTCTGTAAATTTTGTTGTATTGGTGTTACGGTGGTGATCAACTATGACACTGACTACGATGAAATTTGTGTGAATTATAGCCATATAGGGAGATTTAATTCATTCTTTCTGGACATAAGAAGTATAATTAAGTTCATTAGTTTGATTTTGGTAATTAGTGTAATTTCATTTCCCTGTTGTATATTCTGTTTTCATGTTTCTTTTTTCGTTACATAAAAGCTGCAATTCAATATGTAATCATCTTGTTAATTTCTCTTTGCATTGGATATGCAAGCGTTTATACTATTACTTCACAATCACATTAATTCCCATTTCATCAGTTGTTCATAACTATTGGATTTATGCAAACAAGCGTTTTAGCCGGTCAACGCAAATTAAGACAGTGCTACAAGGTTCTCGGATCACTGTCTGGTTTGGTATTTTTGTCAACATGTTACTTGATCGAGTTTGAGTTATCTGATCAATTTCAAACCCATTAATTGGAACATCTGTACCTTCAAAAGCCAAAGTCAACTTCTTGGTTATCATACCATTTTCTTTCTTACGACTCGAAGTTTTTTAATGGTGTTTCTAATATTTAACATTTGCATACAGTTGTAATTTATCATCATAGCTCAACCCCACCCACCTCCATATATATCTACATGTGTTCTCTTTCTTTTCGTTGCAGATCAGTTAATTAATAACAAAAAGAGTGGTTTGAAAACAAATAGCAATAACATAAATAATAATATATAGCTAGACAGCTAGTAATTAATAATATGATAATATCTGTCACTTACACGATTTATTCTGATAGCTAACAATGAGTAGGCTTGAAAATTAGCAACGATATAATGTGCAATATAATTATGATAAGGCATTTGGGAATTTTTTTATTAAATACCTACGCACGTAGCTTTGAGATTAGATGCAAATTAAATCTTAGAGGCTGGTCCACAGATGAAACCTTTAAACCTATTGTGTGGTTGAATAAAGTTTGCAGATGCTCGAGTCGTTGTTTGACTAGAAGAGTTGCTAGTCTGAGAAAACCATAATTAGTCTTGGTGTGTATGGTAGAAGTGTAAAATGTTGTTATGTTGACTTCGGCTGTCCCTGCAAACACAAGATTAACTGATTAAGTTTTGGTTTAAATGCAATTGGTCCCTTATTTTCTAAAATTACTAAGTTTGATCTTTCTATTTTAATATTTAATTGATTAAAATAACACGATAGGAGTGAAGCAACAAATAGTTTATTCAATTTTATTTTATAGTGTCACCATGATTTTATGAACTAGAATCAATTCTCACTTGTTATTGAAACACATCCTAATCTTATTTCCATTTTCATGAAAATGGAGCCTATTCAATATTCATGCACCTCAGTTTTTGTGGGATAAACATTGCCCGGAAAGGAAACTACCAAGAAGTGATCAGTGTAGTTTTATTATTGAAGTCAATCATATTGTACGCTACCTTTGAACTCAAACAATCCTTTCCTCGTCAACATCATTTTATTGGATATCAAATGGTATAACATCGCCGTCGAACGTTGCTTTTTTTGTGGTTTGTCAAACGACAAAAGTTATACACATATACTTTAGTTTTAAAAACTTAGACAGAACTTTTGTTTCTTGGACCAAACTCACACCACGTATGAACACGATTCATAGCTTAATTATATATATATATATATATATATATATAGTATCAGTTAATTTTTTATTTGTTTCTTGTCAAGGTCAATAACATTTATGAATGATGACAATTGTGTTAATCTCTGCCTCACGCGGTGCTAGAGAAAGTTGGACCATGAGCTTTAAAATGAACATGATCGGACATTAGGACCTAATTGACTATATATATAATATGATTTGAATAAACATTAATAATATTAATGTAATAATTAAATAGACATGTTTGATACATAAAATAAGCTAGACATATTTATAAAAATATATATATGTCTTTAAGTTTTACTGAAATACATTAATGTAATAATTAATATATATGATAATAATAAACATGAATGAATACATCATTGTATTAATTAATTAATATGATATTAACAAAATTAAATTAGTAAATTAATATTAGACGAAGGTTAATTAGAAATATATGATATTAATATATTTTATGAGTCAAGTACATAAAAAAAATATTACATCGATAATCAAATTTTATCAATCACTGGATCAGTATCTAAAGAAGAAGAAAAAAACACTAATGGGGAGACTTGAATATAAATGAGAAATACTAAATTTTTTTAAAATATTTTTACCAGAGAAATACTAAGTTAAGAGATTCAAATCATACAATTAAAGTATAGGTATAATTACATTTTTTTTACCCCAAAAAATTATTTTTGGTGATTTTGGTTGCTGAATTTTTTTTCCAATACTTTTGCTCTCAAAAAATTAATTTCTTAATAGTTTTGATACCTTTATTAAAAAATAATGTAAATTGTTTCGTAATTTAGTTAAAATTCAATGGAAATTTATTTTTTATCAAATACATTTTATTTTAAAATTATATTTTAAAATTATAAATTAAAAATTGATCGACCATTTTAAATGAGATTAACATATTATTATTATCACCACCACACCCGCTGCTATCATCACCATTATTGTCACAATTATACCGTTGTTATCATCACCCTATCACTATATCTAACTCATTAACAAACACACATTATCATAGTTAATATTCAAAACTAATAGCTAATGAAAAAAAAAAAACAAAGATAACAAAATTGCTAAAAAATGAATTTTAAAAAATATAAAATGATGAAAAATAAAATTAAAGAACTAAACTCGTAAAAAAATTTTTTTTTAGGATTAAAAGTGAAATTAACTCATAACAAAATTGTTACATACGTAGAACACCAAGTGCAATTAAACCTCATGATATAAAATTAAGTTATTATATCAAGCTTTTTCATAGCAATTAATTTCGCTTGGAAATTAATTGGCAACATTAAATTAATTGATAAAATACATTTATTTTCTTACAAATGAACCCTGTTCGAGTTTCTATATCTTGTCATGTATTTTTTAATTAAAATATTTTTATAGAAGGTAAGAATTAAAGTAGTACTTTATATGATATCCCATCTCATATATATATATATACATTTTTTTTTGAATATATATACATTTCGTTGCCATTGTTTTTCTACATTAGTTAAAAAATAAAAAAGCTGTACAAAGAAATAAAAATATTTTTTTTGCATTTAAATATTCATTAGTAAAGAATTTGGCCAGCACAAATCGAGGTGTGAATCCGTTACGTATTGTAACGGGGACCTGGCATGTCTCATGTCACCAACCGTGAATCTGTAACTGCCGTCATCTTTGACGTAGACCTTGTGTTGTACTTGCCAGGATTCAACTTCAACTCCAACGGTTTTTCCAAGGCTCGGTCCCCACTCCGCCATCATCGCCGGTAACCGCCGCCGCAGCCGCGTGTCCCACATTCCCACCGCCAAATTCCCCGACACGTTTCCGCCGGCGGAAACCACCACCGCCGGATTAGGAAGGTCCCCGTCGTAAACGGAGACGACGCTGCCATCATGATCAGAACCAAACCCTAGCCCAAACCCTATGGTGTCCCATAACTTAACCACGCTTTTGGTGTTGGCGATTTCTGAAAGCGATAAGAAATCACCAATGCTACGGCGTGGTTCGTCGACGTTGGTAGAGCCTCTGACTCTGAAATACTCATCCCTTCTGTCTTTGTCTTCTTCTTCTTCTTCTTCGTCGTCGTCTTCTTCTTCAAAGTCCGATGTGAAGGAGATTTCGTCTTCGTCGTCGTCGTCGGTGTCGCTGTAATCATAAAAATTATCGGCGGCGACGAGAAGAGGGATGGAAGGTGTGTTGTGGCGGAAGCGGAAGATGAGACCGGTGGCGAGTAGGGTTAGAATGAGAAGACCCCATTTCCAAAGAGTGTAAGCTGCTGAAGGAAGCTGAGAGAGGAAAAATAGTTGGTATTGCTTCTGAAGAGAGATATGAGATAGTAGTGTAAGCATTCTCCGATCCAATAATTATTATTATTATGAGAAATGAGAAATGAGAGGAGTGAGTGATAAGCATATATATATATATATATATATATATATATATATATATATATATATATATATATGGGAAGAGTTTGTTTGATTGTGTAGGTGGATGTGGATGTGTATATCTTCTAACTTTGAACATTCCTTGTAGTATTCGTATATAGTTTTTTTGTTTCTTGTTTTTTTCATAGATAGATATGAATTCCACGTTCCTTCTATTTCTATTTATCCACATTTATCGCGTGCTTAGTTAATGCTCCCAACTACAAAGTCTAACTGACCAAAACGTATAAACGGTTCAAACCAGAAAACGTGTAATAAGTGGCCATTTGTCTTTCACGGAAATTTCATTTTCGGGGTTTCACACCAAATATATTTATTGTTTTCCCACGACTTTTCTCATTATAAAAATATTTAATTAATGATTCAATTATAGGCTAGCTGATAAGCTTCGAACTTAAAAGCTTCAATCTTATTATAAGCTAATTAATTTAATTACTAATTTGTAATTTTGTCCATAACTTATAAGTCAAGATATATAAGAATTCATGATTGAGTGTAAAAGTTCATTTTACCGTCAATAAATATATTTTAAAAACATGATTTGAAAATGTAATAATATATTGTTCATGAAATAGATGATTTTAATCATGTTAAAAAATAATAGTTTTTTTTATAATTTTAATTAATTAATATTTGTAATTTGAAGAATTAGTTTAATATATTTCTTTAAAAAAATTCTCACTGCTTTTACATCGAGTAGCAGTTATATTTTAATGTTCAAACCTCAGAAAATAGGTGTTTTAAAAAGGCTAAAAGAAATCCTTTTTTTTAAGAAAAAAAATCCATGTAAGTTATGACAATTGATACTGTAATAGTGAATCCTCACTGAAACAAGATCAAAGAAAAAAGTAAAAAACAAACGTTTGTTTTAATTCTTTTTTTTTTTTTTTTGCTGATTTTTTGTTTTAATTCTTAATGATATGGGAAGATAAATAATAATATATATTTTTAAGAAAAAATTGTGAAATATGTTTTTTATTATTAACTAAAATTTATTATTCTCATTAGATGGAGTTCTCACTGGAATAATAGTTTGCTAAATAAATTTCGAACGAAAGAAGACATCAATAAGTACAAGCGAGTTATTATTTATCTTTAACATTCATTTTTTATTTGTTTAATGGTTATAATGAGTAACTATATTAAATAATAACAAATATTAATATTAATATTAATGTATTAATATTTATTTTAACATTATTAGTATATATATTAATAAAATAATATTATAAATAGAAACTAATAAATATAAGTTGGTATATATTTATTAATATCAATTAAAAAAATATCAATATACTTTCATAGAAATATAACTATATACATTGGATATGATATCTATTATCTATCTTATATCATAAAAGAAAATTTTGTCGAGTAGGAGGCAGATGTTACGTATCACTATTGTTTTGATTTTTTTAATTTATATATTTTTTTAATTATGTTAAATATAATATTTTTTGTCAGAAGTTGAAGACCACGAATATAAATCATTAAATCATATACTAACCTGATTTACAGTGTTATCGCCCGCTGATGCAAAAAAATTTTACCCATTAAAATTTTAAATCCGATGACTTAAATATAATAATTTAAGTTATTAGAACGAGTATACATTATGATTCAATCAATTAAATAATTAATTTTGAAATAGATTTTAATTTTATATAACGTGATAATCAATTATTAATTTTTTTTATAGAACAGTTTTTTTTTATAAATTTAATGATTTTTTTTTAAAATTCAAATATATTTTACAATCATGATTTGTTTTTTTACTAACTTTTTTAATTTAATGTATTTGTAGTCAAACATTCTCATCACTTATTTGGATTCTTTCCTCTCTATCAATTTTTTCATCAGCAAAGTTTAAACTCTCTTACATGATATCCCAATTCAGTGAATTCACACAGACTGTAACAGTATAACCAAACTCCAATTGTTTCCTTTTATCTTATTTTCTTGACAACGCTGTATGGCAAGTTTGAACCAAAAGATCAGTATTTAGAAAGAAGAAAAATTAATGTGTGTTTATTCTCATTTCTCTTCGGGGAATGGAGGTGTTGTAGGATCATCTTTAGCAACAGGGCTTTGAATTGATGAAAGCAAAAGAACAGTACCACGTGCAGGTTTTCCTTGTGCCGCCATGGAATCGTATATCTGATTGAAGACCTCAACCTGGCAATTGATGTCTCTGAAACCCTATACATATATAATTAGTGTAAACATCACAAATTGTTGTTGTAATTTGCATAAAGGTAAAAGATCCCGAATGTTTTAATTAGAAAATATTTTATATGTTTATGTAATAATTTAAAAAGATATCAACAATTAAACATTTTAGGAATAGATTTTTTTGTTGAACAACGTGTTGGACCTTTCGGGAACAGATGGGAGATGGCTAATAATATGTGATAAAGATCACGAATACAATTAAAAAAACATTAATGGGTATGATTAGATCCTAATTCTAAAACAATTGTAAACTGATTTGACATTTTGGCCTTTTGTAAATCCAATTGAATTCTTTCCTTAGACTGCCGGAAACTCAGGTAACTCTTATTTTGGAGATTATTTCTATTCTTGCTTTTACCACAAACATGCTTACGCCAAAAATATGGTCAGTTAGAAATTATGTAACTACAAACAATAAAAAAGCATTTTTTCCTTATTTTATTAGTTAAAAAGAAGTAAAAATGACACCAAGTTTAACATCCGAATAAAATATCTGTGTTGCTTTTCATTTGATTTGAAACGTAAAATCACGCTCGAAAGTTGACGTAACGCAAACAATGTTCACTTTATTCACACAATTTACAGCGCAAATGAGTAAGAGTAATGACGACTCTCAATTACTTTCACACACACTTAATAGTTATATATAAATAAGCGCAGAGCTAGTTCAGGATTTGCATCAGTGATTTGGTGAAGGAGAAAGATGGAGTATGACAAAATCCAGTTAGTGGCGATAGTGTCATTGATGCTTGTGCTTCCCAACACACAAGGGTGGGGAGAAGATGGACATGCCATAGTTTGTAGGATTGCTCAGGTGACAGACGAATTACTTTCATTCAATGAGTGTTGTGTTTGAATGCATTATCACATCACATCACTCACTTTCCTCTTTCTATGAACAGTCTCGGCTCAGTGATTCAGCAGCAGATGCTGTGAAAAACCTGCTTCCAAAATATGCACAAAATGACTTGGGGAGTGTGTGTTCATGGGCTGATCGTGTCAGGTTTTATTTGCACTGGTCTGCTCCATTGCACTTTGCTGATACACCAGACAACCTTTGCAAATATCAGTATGACAGTAAGTAGTATTTCATGTCTCCTTTAGGATCTTGGTAATGATCAATTGCTGACACTGTAGTACTGAACATTCAGGGGATTGCAAGGATAAGGATGGAGTGAAGGGAAGATGTGTTGTGGGAGCGATTAACAACTTCACTGACCAGCTCCTCGACTATGGCAAAGACACTCAAAGTAAATCATTGATATGAGCTTCTTTATATGTTATCTCATCTTAGACTAATACAATTCTTGTTTGACTTGGTGAAATCATAATAATATCAGATAACCTCACACAAGCTCTTATGTTCCTTTCTCATTTTATGGGAGATGTCCATCAGGTTAGTATGCATGATAAAGCTCCAAATCCCATATACACATGACTTAGCAATTTACTGTTTTGCATGCTTAATTTGCAGCCTTTACATGTGGGTTTTACCTCAGACAGGGGAGCCAATTCAATTAATGTTTACTGGTTCACAAGGAAGCAAAATCTTCACCATGTGAGTCTAATTCTCACACCTTCATTCACTACTACTGTATTGTATCTACTCTACTGACCGATTTTATGCTACACAGGTTTGGGATGCTAACATAATTGAGACAGCAGAAGAAAGATTTTATGACTCCAACATAGATGAGTTCACCAATGCCATTCAAGAGAATATTACGGTATTTTTTGTTTGCAGTAGCTTTCTCTTATCCCCAATCCATGGAATTGCTTATCAAAGTTAGATGCTCACTCCAATTTTTCTGAAACAGAAAACATGGTCCGATCAAGTAAAAGGATGGGAAACCTGCAATTCTAAGGAGACTGCATGCCCAGATATGTATGCCCCTTTTGTTATTTAAAGATTTCTGCTATATGTTGTTGAAATATATTTGTTTATTAAAATTGGGATTTTTTCAGATACGCATCTGAAGGCATTGAAGCAGCTTGTGAATGGGCATATAAAGGTGCTACTGAAGGTTCAGTGCTAGAAGGTAAGATATAATGACTCTGGGAAGTTATGAGTTTCTTTCATTCACTTTTCTGATTTTCTCACAATATCGTGAAATTATACTCTGCAGACGATTACTTCCTATCACGTTTGCCAGTGGTCAGTTTGCGATTAGCTCAGGGAGGAGTTCGATTGGCTGCAACTCTCAATCGTATATTTGGTTAATGTAACATGTTAGGATGTGATTTGTTGGAATATGAAATATGAAATATGAAATATCTATATCTCTCTGTATATTTGGCTAAATGAACATCATATTCCGATGTGGTTTGTTAACAGAGAATAAACAATTTTCTTGTAATGTTGTGGGTTACGTATCTCATAGTTTTTGTATATAATATGCTGTTATGGTTAATTTGATTTCGTATACACTTGGTTCTTAGCTCACCCTCCCGAACAAAAAAAGTTCATTTATCAGCTCATAGAGATCGTGTTAATGTAATTATAGTATATTTCATTCGAATCTTAATAAGGTGTATAAAAGCTTAAAGGGGCTATCACGCGCATCTACAATTACAAACTAGAAGATAAGATGGTGACCGCAACTTGTAAGTAAACACCAAAGATCATCAAAAAGGCCAAAACAATGTAGCGGAAAAGGGGTTTTATGAAAGATTGGAGCTCCCAAGAACCGAATATATTTCAAGATCATACCTTAAAACAAACATAAGAGAACAAAAAACCAAAAATTCGATGTTATAAGGTGTCAAGTTCACGTATTTACTTTTTATTTCCGTGTATTCTGTGCATTAGATGGTGTAGAAAAATCCAATTTGATGTACAATAATGCATCACTCATCAGGAAATCTGTCAAAAAATAAATAAAGGCACCCAAAGACACCTCCAAGTCAAGCACATTATTCTGTACTGGATTTGAAACTGCTAGCACTAAACATGAGTATGAATATTTGCACCAATTGTTGTGGTCAAAAAGTATTTGTCCCAGTTCAGGGCGACCTTTGCTTTGCCTCATCTATGTGGAACATAATCTGCAAATATCCAGGCTGAAGATTATTAAACCAAAAATGGATGGGAGGAAAAGAAAAAAATTCGAATGATGAAAAATATAAATATAAATGTTGGAACATTTCAAACCTTTGTTCCAACGTAAAATGTCAGAAGCAAGCCACCAAGGACAGGCAACCCTGTGTCATGGAATTTCCAAATGAATTTTTCACTGTATTTAACTGCAATTAAGTTAAAAGGCTAAGGATACTTGGCATACCTTCCTTGTGAAGGTAAGAAGAAAGCAACAAGTTAATGCCACTTGGTCCAACCACAAATCCAACCAGATTAGCCACCTGTCAAGAAATGTCATGGTATTTAAATTAGATATGGGCTATATTTGTGTTTTACAAAGGATACAACAGTTTCTACCAAAACAGAAAACAGAAATAAAACACTCAGCAACGATAAAAAGGCAAAAAGAATGGTTTACTCAAGTCAACATCTAAACTAAACAGCGATTTACCACTCTTTGAATCCTTTTTAGTACGACTTTGTTAGATACTTGGCCCAAGTATCAGAAATTAGAACAGATTCAATAAGAGTTCTATTGACAATTGGCTGTATTTGGAAACCCGTTGAACGAACATTTCCCACTTTCCAATGTCAAAAAGTAAAGGGAAGTGTGGTGTTGGATTAAAGGTACGTTGGAGTTAACTTCAGTATGAACACACGTATCATAAGTTAGTTAGAACAGTGGACAGTGAATATAAACAATAGGAGAGGAGAGGGAAATAACAGAGGTTTTAGACTTAAGAGTCGGGATTGGGAGAGAGCCAGAACTCTCAAATCTCCTGGTACAGTGAGATATATGTTTCTGTGCTACTTCTTTCCTCTGGATTCTGCAATTAAACTTCAGTTTTTAACTATCTATTGGGCTATATATATGTGTGTTTTAAGTGTACCAGTTGTGATCAGATATAGAGTTTGTCAGGCTCAGGTTCAATTTGGCTGATATAAAATAAAAGTAAACTTGAGTGCAATTGGTTCCACTTATATTTTTGTGTAAAATTGAACATCAAATTTGTTGTATAAATGGCCTTGCACTGGATCAATTAGTTGCATCATGAACATCAATTATGATATTCGTATGTTCTGTGAGGGCATTCAAGGACAGACCATGAGACAAGTGATTGTGACTGCACCAGCAACAGCACTGAGTTCATGAAATATGCATTCTCCAAAAGAACTTTGAGCCTGATAATGAAATTTACCTCCATGTTAGACAGCAAGCATCACAACTTTGGATCAATAAAAACTTTAGAAGAGGAAAATTGTGGATATGCATTACCTGAAATGCTTTTGCTGCTGATTTTAAAACCAACTCAGGGATGAAGAATAAACACGTCAACCATTCCCATGAAAGAAGCTTCCTAAGGTCCATAAGAACAATCAAGCATAAAATATCAGATAAAAAACTCTGCAACTTACAGGTAAATAAATTGAACTTGGATAATAAAGAGAAACATACCACTCTAAATCATGCCAGATTGCAACAAATGTGAATACAACCCACACATTTAGTAGCTTTTTCTTAGATCCCCCAAGAGGAATGTATATATACCTGAATTTCGACCCAGTCGAAATTTAAGTTATTATCTGGGAAAACAAAGAAAAGTCCAGGAAAAAGTATTTATTGCACCTCACAAGCCACTTGTTGAAGGAAGCATGCCAATTTTTCCAAAAGCCTTCCAAGTTGTGGCAATTATTAATACATTTTGGCATATTCTCTGGAGCCTCAATTCCGTTTATCTACAACATATGATTCAAAGTAACAACTTCAAATATTCTTCAAATATGTACTTGGAAATTTATGCTATATGCTTAATGAGCAAGCAACATACCAGTGACCAGAAACGGAAAAAGTGCCAGATCAGTAAAAATTTTAGCCACATGAAGATTAATACCTGAGACAAATAAATAGAAAAGAATGACAAGGCAACATGCTGATATAATTGGGAAAAATTAGTTTTCATGATACAACAACAGCAACCACTAAGCCTTATCCCACTACGTGAGGTTGGCTACATGATTAGTTGATGTCATTGGGTTCGGTAAAACCACTTAATTGATGAATATGTATTCTCTTATGCCATATCCATAGGAGATAATTGCTTCAACAAATCACTAATTGATTAAGAAATTATTTCAGCTACCAAACAATAAAATTGGATTAAAAATTAAATATAACATGTGGTTCTTTCCTGAATAATAAAGTTCTCACCTATTAGCAAAGGCATTATAGTAGAAAAAATGTGTCATTAATTCCATAAGGAGAAGACTCAATAACCAGTGGAAACCATTGAGTGTCACATTTCTAACTGAATTAGTGTTTTGAGGAACATCTATCTGCAAAAAATAGAACCAGTATCCTCAACAAAAAAGAAACTCAAGCAACCAATCAAAAAACTTGAAAAAATCAGTGTCGCGAGAAACATTCAGGAATTCTTAAGAGGGAAACAACAATTACAATGATGGATTTCAAGAGAAATCAGTTTTTTTGGAGAAGTTAAAATCATTTAGCTTCTCCAAAAAGTTTATTTTAAGTTATGCATAAGCTAATTTTAACTTATAAGAGAAAAACTTATTTCATTTTTAACCATCCAAAACTCCATTCCACACAACATCGCAGGTATTGTAGTTGTATGGTAAAAGCTTTCCTTAAGCTTGAGTGGGACGTTTTGCTACAAATGATACTGGAGGCTCCTCCATTTCATCCACCCCACTTGAATCCTATGGTGTTATAACATCAAATTTCTAAACAATGATTACAAATGTGATTTCTTTTCTGTTTCAAAGAAATAATAAATTACATATACTTCTATTTTTTAAAATTACAAGATGAGGGTTTACTTCCTCAATAGAACTATTCAAAATGTAATGGAAGTCAATAATGAAGCTCAAACCATCAAAATAACTTACAGTCACAAACCTGTGAGGCAAAGGCATTGAAGTTCAGTATTGGACCAGCAATATAAAGTGGTGCATATATCAAATAACAAAGGTATGTGATATATCCAAACTTGTCATTATGTAGACTTCTCTCCTGGTAATGTAATTAAAATTATAAGCTGGAAAACATGTGTCCACATGCCCAATAGAAATTATAACTACTTAAAAACAAACATTAGGAAAATAAAATAAAATAAAAGCAGCATAAAACATAACTCAGCAACTATGATAAACTTCAACTTGTGCTTGATTTTAACTGGCAGCTATGCTAACCTGTAAAACTTGATAGCAAGATTTTCCGGATTTACAAATATGACAACGTTGGTAATGCTTCTGCAATAATCAAAGAATAAGATGTTGGGAAAAATATTTATTAATCATATTGATACCCAAAATCACAAAGCTACATAATTAGTCAACAGCTTCATGACAAAATGTACAATAGACATTGATATTGCAAGCTAAAAATTAAAATGTTTCAAGCAATGCAAAGCCAAGAAAACATCAAAATCGGCCATTAAGAAACATGAAGACAGACACATAATAGGTTTTACCTAAAGGAAATTAATTGACCAAGGCTGTCCCAGACTATATTCAAATCTGTAGAAATATACAAAAACTACAACCTTATTAAACTAGATTGGAGTGGAGTGGAGTGGAGCTTTCAAGACAAAATTATTTAAATAGTAATCAAATCAAACATAATTTACATTCTATATGATGCTAAAAAGATTTATGTCTTCGATGTTACATCAAGAAAAGTCTGAAATAACAAAAATTCAAAAGTATTTGTCTACAGCATTATAATATACTGTCATCCTTGCAACCATATTAATATACAGAATGTTATATTCAAACAAACAAGTACCATTTTCAGAAACAAAAAAAAAAACCTCCGGATCAAAATGAGAATTTTGAATAGTCCAGTGAAAATCGAATCCAAAGCTTATCATGCACAAAACAACTGTCACAAACATCTAAGCTTAAATATAAAGAAACATAGATTAAGTGATTGTTATTGTCACATTACATAACAGTATGCTAAATAAGAAAACAAAGACATGCATATATAATTCATACAATACAAAATAAAAATAAAATTTTAAATGTTTATATCACCAAGTTTTAAAATTCAGGCCAATAAGTGTTCTAAATAATAAATCAGCAGCATGATAACAGTTACAAAGTGAGGAATGATGAGTAGCATAATTTCATATGAATGCCACTGATGGTTGAGGAACAGTCCAACTAACATTAATCAGGGAAAAAAGAATAAGGTAAAGCAATGTAAAAATCACATATAAATGGACTATTCTGTCTTTTATTAGATATCATAGGAACTCAATTAACTAATGAAAAAATACCAAAGTTGAAACATATGTGCCACCTAAAGCTGCCCCGATAATTGTCCAAAAATGCCCACTGCTGCCTGCAATGTAAATGCATAATCTTAAGTGGAAATAGAATTACTCCTACCATAAAATATATCAATACAACAAATCTTATGCATCTTACCCAAATATAGAGAATGAATATCCTTTATAAATCCGATTACAGAGAAGAAACAATATGTTGTAACTCCAAACTACAATTGGAAAGTACTCCTTCTGTGCAAAGATCTGCTGAAACAGGATTAGTCTTACATGATAACTGCAGGAAAAGTTGTAAATATGGTAATTAAATGCTACAATGTAATGATTGACAAAAACATTATCTGTTTAGGAACATTATAGTTATAGACTTAAAAATTAATAAAAAAATGGTCAAGCATCAAAGAAATATCTATTATAATCTGTCAATAAATATCCAGGACAAAAGTTGTGAGCCTAAGATGGCCTTTCATGTTGTAATCTGTTATCATAGCATATTATTTCCCCTCTCTATAAGAGGAATTTAGGGTATGATTGGGCAAGCTTCTCCATGAGTGATTCTAGGAGAATAAAACATGAGGAAAACATGAAATGAGAAGCTATATGAAAGAGTTTCTACAAATTAGCTATCGGAGAAGCCGAATTTAGATTATGGAGAAATTTATTTTATTTTTTCTTCATATTTTCTTCTCCTATAAGGGATTTTAGAGAAGTTTACCCAAATAGGCCCTTACTCTTTGACTGAAGATACAAAGAAATATTTTCCAAGCCATAAATGCATTTATAGACAAAATAAAATATTAAATATTTTCAAGTGGAGGGGTTTCATTCCTATGAATAATTCATGAAATCCGATACATGTCTTTTGAATAGTTTTCATTACATTTCTAGATATGACACGCAACTTAAAATAAAGCAGCCTGGGGGAAATAATTTTTAATGAAAAAACAAACAAACTAGAACTGTTACGAGTTATGTATGACATGATAATTTTAAATAAGTAACTAAATAAAAAATATTACGGATTCCCAACTAAGACTTATTCATTGTTCCATTAGACGCACCTTTACAAGAAGAAAATTACCAGTAGCTATTAACAGGATAAATACAATGCTGCAAATGAAACAAACTCAAAGTTAGACTGAAGAAGGTGAGGAATAACAATAGTGAAAGAAAGAACAAGGTGAAAATAAACAATGCACACCGTACCATGCTCCATGAAGATATGATAAGTAGGCCAAAGAAAATAAAAGCCAGACAATCGACATGCCTTTCACTCTTAAATTAAAAAAGGTTCTCATCAAATTGGCCAGAAGAGTGAAAATTGCAAAGACAAGAGTAAGAACAGGTATATTTCCTCGAAAATTCCTCCACTGAGCATCTGAAATATCCTTTACAGAAAACAGAACAGAATGTGCATTTGATCAGCAAGCAACTACTGAAATGAAATACTTACAACAGACAAAATCTTCATACATTGAGGTAATGAGCTCTGAGCCAACCCGAGCGTAAACCGCGTAGCTGTTTGTAATAATCTGTGAAAATAATCAAAAGCAATGGGTAAGACAAAACACAATTACAGAGTGAAAAAGAATCTAAAACAAGATTTATATATATGTATATGTACCACGAGAGAGTTGAAGTGAACGGTTGATGACGATAACATAGAAAACGAATGCATAAATTACAAGAAACCACAACTCTTTCCGCTTCCAATGCCCACTCTTACTGCCATTAACAGTAACAGATGTAGCCATTTGCAATTTGTTGCAGCAGCAGTGTCTTCAACGTAAGGAGTGCAAATTAAGCCCCAACTACTGCGACGAATTGGAGAATCGATGCTCGGTGAGTTTATTATAGGAAGTGGTGGTTGATACTTTATATGCTATGCTTCAAATCTCGTCGGAAATGAACAATAATATTCTTACTGATATCAGAAGTGAAACCACGGATTTGGAACCAGAAAGGAAAGGGAAGGGAGGGGGAGTGCGTTGAATGAAATGAGGGACTTTTTTTTTTGTTCACCATGACACAAAAAAGGCTGAGTAGCCAAATTTTGTCAAAACTCGGCCCAATAAAAGTAGCCAACTTTTATGGGGTCAAAGAAGAAACCCTAAAAACAATAGGGTCGCTCTTGTTCATAACTCAGCTGATCCCGAATTTTCAACTATATGTTAATACTTAATATTATATTATTATTATTATTATTATTATTATTATTATTATTAAAATTAAAAAATAGTTATTTATATTTAGTGAGGTAATTATTTATAATGGATTAACTTTTTTGTGTGTATTTTTATTTTTATTTTTTATTGTTTTTATCACATGAAAAGAATTTAATATTATTTAGAAATAAAATTGTCAAATAAAAGTAATAAAAACAAAAAAGTGATTACTAATCTATTATCTATTGTTATAGATTTTATTTTTAAATGGTATGCCCATAATATTTTGAATTAAAACATTATTTTAAAAAAAAAGAAAAAAATAATATATTTTAATACAAGAAACATAAAATAAGAACTTTTATGTGTGCAAATATTCAATGTTCCTACGAAAACACAAAATATTCTTTAGTTCAGCCTAATAGTAATTGTTACTTATCTTGCCATAAGTAAGTTCCCATTCATACACAGAGAAGGAAAGAAGCTAGGAATAGAAAAAATTGAAAAAGAGACGAAATCTTACGGTCCCAACTTATTTAATCGAGCCGAAGTTATGGGGATGTATGTATCTGTGTCTTAAGTCATGCCAGCCTTAATTAATGGAAAATGAAACATATGAGCAAAATTTGTTAATCCACACATGTCACATTAATTATCCCTAGGCTTTTAGAACGAAAAAGGCAAGTGATAAAAAAGGAAAAGCATCTCTATCTATCTATCTTGAAAGAACTTTGAAGGCTTTATAGTTTGTAGCACCTCCTCCATTCTTTGTGTGAAGCGACATTTTCATGTCCAGTGACCAGTACCATATCATCTCTCCTTCAATCATTGATTGTTCATATTATTGTGAACTAACGATACTCAGGCTTTTCACTTTATCATCATCATCATGAAAAAACAAAAGCTTATGCTTTTATTTATATTCCATATGTTATAGTTTAAATATAATCAATATTATTTTGAATTTTAATTTTTTTAGTTTTTTTTATTCCTTATATATATTATTGTTTTATATTATGAACGTGCATTTGAATGAAAATGGTGCATGTGTTTATATGTTGATGTTGTTAGTGGTTATTAGAATTGTGTGTGTGGTTTGACCTATGGGGCTTTGATGGGAAGAAAAAAAAAGAGAGAAACAGCTGGCTTCAGAGACAAATGTAGTGTCCCTACTACTCACCAACATTTAGTTGCTGACGTGCTTCTTCCCCGCCGGTCTCTATGCTCTTAGTTACATTGTATCTCTACACTGTTCTGTTCTTTTCACTCAGTCAAAGACGTTACTTGCATGGAAAAAAAATACTTGGAAAACAGAGCACGCTGTCCATGTCCATTCATTTCTTTTTGGCACCTTTTATTTTTTGTTTTTTTTAAGATTGATGAATATATTAAAAATTATTATAAAAATCAAGTACAACATTACTTATTTAATATTCAAATCATTTCCCTCTTGTTCAGAGCTTTACCACACTAATCATTTGCCCAACAAAGTATTAATTAACGATAAATATATATTAACAAGTTCTTTAGTAAAAAAAATGCTAAAAAGAGTTTAGGATGTGTTTGATTTTTCAACTTGAACCATGTTGAATGTTGTTTTCTACTTTCCAAGACAAAAATGGAAATGTAAGTAGGAAATTAGATTCACATTCAATTGAAAGTAACTAGAAAACAAACACTCACTAAGTAAATTGATAGTTTTTTTTTTAAGGAAAGTAAATTGATAATTAAGCATTATAATGTTAGTATAAAAAAATTATGTCGTAAATCACTGATTTTTTTCTTCAAAATAATTCTAATCTTCTAGTCCATATCCCAAAAAAGAATTTCTCAAAAAATGACTAACAGATAATATTCAAATAAAGATATTATTTATTTTTCATCTAAAATCGAATGAAAACAAAGTTCTTTTAAGATTTTTTTTTTTTTTTAGACCTAATCCTCCCAAATTGATGTAAGGAAATGCCAATAGAGTAGGACAGACCCAAGACAATCTCCAACGACATCAACAATAATTTCTTTATCAACTAGCAACAACTCAGAGTACCTACTTAGCGCCTAATTGCTTAAATATAATTATCCTATCTTAATCTACTCATAAGTCGTGACATATTTAAAAAAAAATAAATCTCTTTATTATTTCTTTAGCTGTTTAACTCCTAAGGGCAATAGTTAGGAGATCCAGAGTTAATTACGTAATAGGCAAGTCTTAATGCTAGTGGAAAAGAAGTATAGTTATTTTTCGAAAAAAGAGCCTTTTCAGCAGGAAAAACAAGCATGGTAAGAACTGTGATTATTAAAAAAAAAAAAAAAGTGACGAAGACCACTTACTTGAGCAATGATGTAATTAAAGTACAACTTTTGAGAGAGAACTCTCGCAGCATAAGAAAAATACAATCATTGTGTAGACTGTAGAGTAGTAGTAACGTAACTGTGTATAGATTTAGAGGTGAATCTGATGTAAAAAAAACATGACGTGAATTTTAATTTGCTGCTTCTACTTCTGTATAAAGTATTATCCTAGTCCGAAATAAAGCCATACCGTTGGAGATGTAGGTTAAATTTCCCTTTTCTGATTTTTTTTTTCTAGAACATTAGTGACTTTCACGTTCAGATATTACGATACGACAGAAAGATACTGGATTCTCTTATAGTTAAAAAAGAACATAATGGACTGTAATTAGTATATGGAGATTTTCTTTAGTCATTAACATGGGGCACATGCATACTTAAGATAGAATATTTAGCGTGTTTCTCTTGGGTTATGCAAGCTAGAATCGATTCTAAAAGCAAAAAAGTGCACTGGAACTAATGTCAAAGCTCCAAAATCATCTCCTGAGGGTAGATGAAAATTCTTGATTTGCACAACTCCTAAGTCACTTAACTCCCTTAGTTAATAGCATAATAACCTTAATATATTCCCGCTTTTGTTAACGGTTTATGTTAGATTCTTTTGAGTCGATGTTTGTTTAGAGGGAGATAATGGTGCAATGAACACGTCAGCAGGGTGTGTGTAATTTGTTAGCACTTTCATGTATCTTTGTCAGGGTGTTTTGCATAACTAAGGAATAATATAGGTGGGACCTATTTTGAAAAAGGGCATAATAATAATAATATTATCACAACTTTGGTTATTCCACTTCCACGAGCTAGCTATAACGTTTAGGCTCTTGTTCCCTAGTCTACCAAACCCATTTAACAAAATTCCGTGGGGAGTATATATATATATAGAGAGAGGCCCATGGTGATGTAGAAACACTCACTCGATCATTTCTAATTTGTTTGCTACTGGTGTTAGCTAGCCTCATCTTTGTTATCATAGTTTCTTTGTATAACCAACCATGTCCACAATTGCAAAGAGAGATTTGATCAGTTCTAATAATAATGAAGAAGAGAGTGAGCTGAGAAGAGGTCCTTGGACTCTTGAAGAAGACAGCTTACTCATTCACTATATTGCTCGTCATGGTGAAGGTCGTTGGAATATGTTAGCCAAAAGTGCAGGTACAGATTCCACATATATATATACTCTTTTTTTAGTTAGAGGAATAAGTTCATTCTCACTTTTTTAACATTATTCCAACATTTCAGGATTGAAGAGGACTGGAAAAAGCTGCAGACTCAGATGGCTTAATTATTTGAAACCAGACATTAAGAGAGGGAACCTCACTCCACAGGAGCAACTCTTGATCCTTGAACTCCATTCCAAGTGGGGTAACAGGTAATTAATTAACCAATGAGTATTTATGCACTCAAAATTAGCCTTAATGAGTTTGAGTTTGAGTTTGACATGCTTTTGTTGTTGTTGTTGTTATTTGGGGATATATATAGGTGGTCAAAAATTGCTCAGCATCTGCCAGGAAGAACTGACAATGAGATCAAGAACTATTGGAGAACAAGGGTACAGAAACAGGCACGCCAACTTAACATTGAGTCTGGTAGCAAGAGATTCATTGATGCTGTCAAGTGTTTTTGGATGCCAAGGTTGCTCCAAAAGATGGAACAGAACAATTCCAATTCTCCAAGCCCTCATCACTCTTCTTCTATGACACACATGATGAACTTAGGGAATTCTGGAGAAGCTTCAATGAGTTCAATGTCAAGCAGCTTCAATATTCCTTCTATGTCTTCTTCATCATCTCCTCCTCCGCCTCCACAAAGGGAATTTACTATGGATGATGCAAATCATTTTAGTACTATGTCCAACCCCATCAATCCAATCCCAGATTCCTTTCAATTTTCACAGCTGCTTGAAATTTCTGAACACCCCAAAAGTCCTCCCACCAATGTGTTGTTTGAGAACAATGTTTGCAGCTATTCAATTCAGGACAATTGCTATGTTGATACCAATAACTATGGAATGGAAGGCATAAACATGGATCCCCTTTCAGCAATGGATACTTATACTTATGACTTCCCACAGTTTGATTTTCAGACTGCAGGGAATGGATGGATGTTAGACAGCATGGGGGATGCTACTTTATGGAACATGGATGCTATGTGACAGTGTTGACAAGGGATCATTGTGGGATGTTATATCATTCAAAAAAAGTTTGAAGATTCTTATGCTATACTGATTCTTGTTTCAGTGAGTATACACTATACAGTGTCATAGGTAGAAATTAGAACAAAGTGTAAGAAGGTCATTTAATATGAACCTTTCAAAATATCATATTTAAAATAGAAAATGCAGGAGATGATATTAAAGTTCCCCTGTTTCAGATTTATTATTAAAAGTTGGAAAAGTTGTAATTTGACTAAGACAATGTATCTTGGCTGTTATGAGTGAATTTTGGACATAATGTGTTTTATTATTTCCTCTTTTTGGTTCCTGGATATCTCTCTATCTCATGTAACGGAAATGAAAAATTTTCCGTTTGAGCCCAAAATGAAAAGTAAAGAATAGTGAAGTCACATCTTGTGATGGAGTGACACTTGCAAAATATTTATCACATTAATAACGATAACTAAAGATTGTGAAGAATGGTACTTGTCTCATATGATATCTCCAAGAAGTGCAGCCACTTGTAAAATGTAGTGAGTGGGGTTCACTCATAAAACTGATGAGTACCCTATCTTATGTGTTATTTGTACAAGATCATCCATCATTTTGCTTCTTGAAAAAAATTGTAGATAACAAACAAGTGCCTTCGGTAACAACTCTAAAACTGGACTAGTCTACCACTCTACGAGCTCCCTTGTCTTCTTGCTGCAATCATAAGGACTAAGGAGAGAAGAGCATATTTTTATCAAATATTGGGAATATTTTGCAGTACTGATGGCACATTTCTCAAATCTTGTCAATGAAGGAATTGACTAAGAAATAATATTCTTGGCTATATCATATGTCATTCACAAAAGCTAAATAAATGTCATCAGGAATTTCAACTTTTCGATCAAAAGTGATTTCTATAGATTCAAAAATACCTTCACAAAAATTAAGCTTAGCTCATCGCCAATTAGTTTGCACACAAGACTTTCGCAAAAACTACTTTACAGACGAATAAGAATTGTCCGAAGCATGTGTGCGGTGTGGCAAACAAACAGTGTTACTCTGTGCTGTGTTACTGTTGGGAGCTAATATTTCTTTCTTAGTTACAACCATATCTTAGAGAAGAAAACAGTGTTACAAAATAAAAGAGATTACACAAATATTAAGAAGATTGTCAAAATAACTGAAAAATAATTACAAGTACACGACACGTCGATACTGATGCAAGAGATTCTATCTTTAACTTGACCATGTTATTTTCTTTATATCATGAATTTTCTTTTTTAACAATCATTTCTCTTGAAAATATTTGGTTTGATATATAGCATCAATGGTGGGAAATATTTCCGCACTCTGGATAAGATGGGAGGGTTAAGGTTTTTTTTTTTTTTCGTTTTTCTTTTAGTTGATATATAATGAATAAAATTATGAAAATATTATCGTGATTTCAATTTACTTTTTTATTTCAATAAATTTTTTTAAAATATAAAATAATATTTTTTTATTTTATAATTTTCTTTGTTAACTTTAATACATAAATAATAATCATAAAAATTCTATAGTTACAAATAAAAATATATTAACTGAACACTAAAACTAAAATAAACCTAAATACATATTCTAAAAAGATCATTTTTTTAGACTACCTTAATATTGATGTAAAGTATCACTTGTTAATAATTCATTTCTACCGTAAAACCATTTAAAGTCATTATCTTCTTTAAAAATGAAGGATTGTTCATTTTCTTGTGAAAACAACCATTTTTTTTCGAGAAACATCTATTTCATTGAATGGTTACATCAATTCAGAATTTCAACCATAAACTTTTATCTAACTACTATTTATAATGCAATTATTGCATATCTTTACCCATTTTACTTCTTCGCACAGTGGGACACCTATTAGCCTATAACCAAGCTAGCTTTTGTTTTGTTTCGTCCCATTTAATTTTAGATTAAATCATAATTTTAATTATCTTAGATTTCAAAGTATGATCAATTATTAATTAATAATTATAATTTATTAAATTAATTAAAAATTATTAATTATTTAAAGGATTAAAAGTGATTTTTTTAAAAAATTATTATTTTTTTAATACTAAAAACAATTTTTTTAATGTTAAAATTGATTTTTTTAATTATTTTTTTCTTTGTCTAAAAAATTATTACAATTTTTTAATAATTTGTATTTATTTTTTAATTAATTCAATAATTCTATTAATTATAATTATTAGTTAATAATCCATCCAAGGAATAAAATTAATATTTTTTAAAACTAGAATAATCAAAATTATCAATTTAAAATTAAAGGAACAAAATCATGAATTTGAAAAAAATTAAGTCTTAATATTAATCAACATTTTTAGTATTTGAAAATTACTTTAAATTTTTAAATAACTTAAGCCGAAGTAAATGAATCCTATATAAGAAAAAAAATCGTCACTTTTATTTATTTATAAAACTTAAATTCAAAATCTTACTTAAAAAAATTAAAACTCTTTACTCCTTGAACTGGTAAGCATTGGTTCATAAATACAATTTCCGAGCCTTCATATATTTTTTAAAATAAAGAAAAATGTAAAATTTCAATTCTTTCAGAGGCACCAACTTTTTTTGGCTGAATAGAGGCATCAACTAAATATAAAAGAATATAAACTTATATATACTTTTTAATTTCTATAAATATGATTTTAACAGGCTTTTGTCTTTCAAAGAAAATGCAGTATTAATCTTAATCCTTAAAAAATATTTAATGTTCTATGTTATGTCACAGACTCACAGTATTATTAAGTTTGATAGATATCAGTTAAAAAAAAACTTACAAGGATTTAAAATCAAAAAATAAAATAGAAAAACTAAAACTTAAATAAAATTTAAGAGGACTAAAACACGCAAATATATAAATGAAATCACAAAGATGGAGACCAGGACATGTTCATATATAAAGAAAATCCCAAAGTTGGAGACCATGACATGCTCATGTCATGTCCCCTCATCCCTATCTTACATTGATTACACTCGCAAATCGTAATAAAAAAAAAAAAACAATTTTACTGTTCTCAAATATTTAATAAACAATAACTTAATTGAAAAAAACACTATTAATTAGACAGGTATTTCACAATAAAATAATTTAATATTAAAATCATACCAAATGAATCGATATTATTAGATATTTTACATATTTAAATATCATCGTAAACAATTCAAAAGATTGATGCATTGATATAAAATTTTATTATGTTTAAGCGTTTAATTTTTATTTTATATAAAATTTTCTTAGATCAACAACAGTCATATATCATGAGTGAAATTGGTTTTCAACTTTAAATCAAAATATAATTATAAAAAAAATACAGATATTAAATTATTTAGTATTTTATATTTAAGATAAAAAAAAAATCTAATGTTAAACAATAGAAAATGTCTTAAATAAGACTATTTTTAAAGAGAATAACTAAAAAAAAAAACAAAAGACAAAAATAATACTAATTTGAATAGTAATTTGTCAAAGAATTAGTTGCTTACGCCTTACACTAGATGGACAGCATGAATAATGATTGAGAAAGGCACGTGCATTTGTTTAGTTTAATGGTGATGTAATTATCGTGTAAATTGAGGGTTGTATTTGTCGAATGCATCGTGATTAAACTTTTTGTTATTTATTTATATTTACAAATGTTTAAGTTAAAGGCTCAAGAAATTTGAGTTTGACTGACGAAAGGCATTCATTCTAAGACCTTGAAACAGTAATCTGAACCAAATCCTTATCCTTTGCTAAATTAGCGGCTGGGGTGCCACCAATTAATTCACAACTCAAACAAGCTGTGTCTGTGTCACATTACAGCGATGAGTTTGAGTTTGAGGTCTTAGAAAGAAAAGAAAAAAACTACTTAGTGCATGCGCATGATGTGTGACAGTGACACTATCATAAGAGCGTTGATATGATTTGAAAGCAACACATATGAAGCTACACTTTGGCAATTAAACAAGAAGATTATAATGGAGCCAGAGAGAGAGAGGGCGTGAATGTCTACAGCAGTTTCTACGTTCAACCACAGATAAAGACTGCTTTTAAAGTTGTTGTCTGCTACCTTCAATTCTATTTTTTCTGTTCTACGAATCAAGAAAAGAAACATCCCTCAAATCATTGAAACCTCAGCACAGCTATTGCTTTACATTTACTGTGCAGTTTTCAAAGTCTTCTTCAAAAAATAAAGGGCACGGTCAAAAACAAATGGCAAAAGAAACAAATGACTCACATTTTATTCATGCCACAATAAAGCCGCCAAAAAGATTATTGATTATTACATGGAACAGCTAGGTTGGTTTTTTTTATTAGTTTAATTAACAATTTTAAAATTTGAGACTTAAATATATAACTAATTAAGTAAATACTTAGAACAAAAACTTCAATAGTTCAAGATTATCTTTCATAAAGAAAAAATACATGTGATTAATTTCTACTAATATAAACTGCCAACTGTTCTTGCTTGTGGATGGTTCTTTCCCTGAACGTGCTAAAATTTGAGCCACTTATTAAGTCTACAGCATCATTCTCCACTTTTACCTTGAGAATAATGATTTTTATTATAACTAATAGCATATATATGCCATAATATATATATGTGTCATCTCAATCTCAGCTGAATAAGCTGCCGTATCTAGTTGGTTCAGATCGATAATAAACTCTTTGGGAGAGAAAAAGAAAAGGTGGCACCGAAGCATGTGATCTCTTTGTGCAAATTATTCATTCATGAGCATTGGAACCTTTGAAAGCCAGAGATTAGATTGGTAGATGAATATAGATTAAATAATACTCATTCTCCCTTACTTTCAATCAAATCAAACCACTCGCTATCAAATGTAAGCGTGACTAGACCAAACTCCATAATAGGGATCGAGAATGAGACCCAAACCCTTTTACTTTCCTTTGTTTAGGAAGAGTGATCTTGTTCACTTCCATTGGTTATCGCAGCCCATAAGTACCAAAAACCACTTACCCCACAATATCATCCATTTTATTTATTATTTTTTTCTATATATATAATTGTCTTTGTTTTCAAAAACTCTGTTCGTGATTTTGTAAACTGTAGTATTTCAAAACAACTTAACAGTAATTGATCTCGATAAGTAAAATTAAAAGATGAGTGTTCACTGTTTCGGGTATATGGGGATGAGTCCCATTGAAGGGAATAGCATTAAGTCATCCTTTATTTCCATATAAGAATAACTTCTTTTTTATTTATGAATGAAAATTGCAATGGTAATTATTATAACATTCTTGCATCCGTTTTCAGTAAGGGAGCTGATGTAGCCCAGCCTTTATGCTCAAAGAGGATAAGGATTCTGATTCAAACACAGTGTAGAGAATAGTTGCTAAATCACATCTGAGTGCAATCATGTGATAATTTTAGCATAAACGTACTGTGGAATGGGAAGTGTAAGCAAGTGGCTTAGATTTTATACTTAATTAGCTTAAGAATTGTTCTCTTAATTAATAGCTTATTAATAATCAACAAAATTAAAAAAACTTAATTCAGTTGATTGATTGAACAGAATACGAAATGTGAGTATTATAAATTTTTATAATATCGTGTTCAATTCTTACTAATAAAAAAAAACTTATTAATAATCAGAATATGCAATAAGCAGTTTTAAAGTCTAATTTGTTTGAATAAGGTTTTTAAATAAGTGACTGATTCATGATGGGAAATCCTGATCATGGGAAGTACTGATGCACATCGTACTGCAATTATTAACTATGAACTTCTGAATCGGAACTTAATGCAATACATCTCAAACATACAGATTCTCTAGGTGATGGTATACGGTTCAAGATGCCCCTAGTGATAGCGTAGGATAACTTTCGGTTTGCTGATTGATTTTGGTGGCAATGAAAATTGGAATAATAGAATAAAATGAAACAATATTATCATTTCACTTGTCCTGATTTTATTGTCAATATTATTCCATTATATTTCAACTTTTTTATATATACACTAATAAACAACAGTTACTTAGAATTATGACATTTTTCTTATTAATTATCCGTAAGTTTAGAAGAAATTCTTTGTTCTATGCTTTTTTAACAATATTTCTAGGCTCTTTGACCCATATTGATGATTTTGTTAAACAAAATAACAAAATCACCCATATGGATTTGAACGTAAACAATTTACATGTGATAAGTGATTTTGAGTGGTATTTTTTGTCTTTTCTTTGTCTTTTTGTTTGATGTTTTATACATTTTACATCGGCCATATATTTACATCGGTTTTTGTTTAATATTAATTTACATCAGGCGTTACTGTAAACCGATGTAAAATGTCCAAAAAATTGCATATGATACACTCAACTCAAAATCACCCATTATGTAAATTATTCACATGCAAACCCATATGAGAATTTTGATTAACAAGATCACCCTTAAGAGTCGAAGAACCCTATTTTGTATGTAATAGTAATAAAGATTATCATTGATTCAAGTGAAATTAAACTTAGTTCTTTTGAATCACATCTTGAATTTGAATATTGTAAATAAAATATGTAATTAAAAAAAAAAAGACCTACTAAAAGTGATTAGTCAATTTTCCCAACAATGAATCGTAAGTAAAGTTAAAAAATACTTTACAACAATAATATGGTTACTCCCAAAAATAATGATTGTCATTGTATTGTAGTAGCAATAGATTCATATTTCTTTGAATTATTTGAGAATTTTTAATTAGTTCTTTAAACTGCTTTTCTTTCAATTGTGTCTATAAACTTTTTTTTTTTTAATTAGGTCCTTATTGTGAACTAATTTAAAAACATAAATTTCAGAGATCAAATTTAAAAATAGTTTAAAAACCTATTTAAAAATGACAAAAAGTTTAAGCATGTGATTAAAAATGGTTAAGTATATGCAGACCAGTATTCTCACATCCATAGATCTATCAATTTTTATTTTTGTTAAATGCTAGCAGCTGCAAGCAACAAATGTTTGTCACCCTAATTAGTCAATATAGTCTCAAAAGAACATAAAAGCCAGCCACCTCCCATAAAAATGGCATATTGCATCCTCATGTGTAGTTAACATGTGATTGACTAATTTAACATTGTCACTACATTACCATTAATTTCAAACTATTTCCTACAGAAATAGGATTTCATGTAACCGACATCATGATTGAAAGAAAACTTAATAGTTTACTTTAACGAGTCATCATAAAATAAAGGGGTTAAAAACACAAATAAAACTATTAAAGTTAACGCAATTTAACATTTTAACTCAACTTAGCAGCAACTATGATCCCAACTAGGTATACACACATCACTGTTAATCCAAATAATATTTATCCCGTCACATGAGCACAGTACAAAATTTAGACTTGATTTTCAATTAAAATGTTAAGTTTATGAAGGGGGAAATGATTCTTCAATCTTCAATACTAATTTTACACTCACAAAATTGTCAGGAAAATAACAGCAATATTGGTACTATTTTCACTTAGACAAAAAATCTTCAAACTACAAAACCAACCGAGCAAAAGTAATTAAATAACTGGGGAACTATTGAGTGATCCCTTAAGAAAATGTACATGGCTAAGTGGCCAGTAAATCTGTTTGTACATACCCCCCCCAAAGGAAAAACTATACTACCCGCAGACCTGCATGTGCCACCTTTACTTCTAATCAAAATGTTCAGGAACCCTACTTTCCACCTTTGCTATAGCTGTCCTTTAAGGTGACAGTCCTATTAAAAACAAGTTTTTCTGATGTAGAGTCCCGGTCAACCACAAAATAGCCTGGAATATCAGAATATAAAATAAATATCAGATATTAAGCAAAGAAAGATGAAGAAACCATAAGTAGTCAACGTAAAGTACCTAATCTTTCAAATTGGAAATTGTCCCCAACTTTCGCATTCTGTAGGGAGGACACACCATATGCATTGGGAATTATCACTTTGGAATTAGGGTTTAAATCGCCAAGCCAGTTTTCAAGTTCAGCAGGATTCTATTGCAGTGATTTAAAATAAACATAAAAAAGCAAAAATTATTAGCAAACAAGAATATACATGAAAAAGACCACCGAGACCCAAACATAAAGGATAGCTAACCTCTGATAGGAATAGCCTCTCAAACAATCTGACTTCCATCTTTAATGGATCAACTCCAGGAGAAGGTTGATTAACCCAATGGAGAACCCCCTAAAAAAAGAAAAAAAAAATCATATATCACCAATCTGATCATAACTACTCTTGTAGACAGAATTAAGCATGGTTGCAAACCTTAGGCTTGGTCTTCTTTGAAGGATCATACTCAGCTTGAATTTCAACAATTGTCTCATTATCATCAGCTAGAATAACTTCAGTGCACTTTATAGGAAATGCATATCTGCACAAAATAATGAAAATTTTGGACATTGGACCTATAAATTCTTATTCACAATATCAATTTGTACCTTCTACTAACCTTAGTATCACAGATTTCCCAGGAGCAAGGCCATAATAATCTTTGGAATCTTGCATCCGGAAGTCCGAATGATCAATATATACAACATTGGAAAATGGAATCTAAAAACAAATGCACGACAAAAAATAAATAAATTAGAAACATACAAACATAAGCCTACCAAAATCATGAGGTAGCAATACCATGATAAAGCTTAATAACACATTCAAGTTAACACGATACAATTACTTTCTGTAACAACTAACAAGATTTCCTAAAACCATAGCACGGTCTAAAGATATCAGTTTTCACAAGCTCAATTTCACCTTGTAGAAAGCAGAAGCATCATCAGCTTGAGCATCAGGCCATTTCTTTGCATCTACCTCAATTGCTGAGTTGGCTTCAAGATTAGTAATAACAACCTTACAAGACAAAGTCAATCAGTCTTGGCTAATTAAGTCAGAACAGTATAATAAGAAATAACACAAACAAACATACCTTTAGAGGATGTAGGACAACCATTGCGCGAGGAGCTGTTTTGTTTAATTCTTCCCTAACATGATATTCAAGGCGTTCCACAGAAATCAAAGTGCCATCACTACAGCAACAGGAAGAAAATTGTAAAGAAGTCCAAAAAATAATATGCAATAATGTAGTATTGATTAACAAATCTAGTAAATTTATTCCTTCATAACTACACAAATAAACAAACAAACATGCCTTTTCCTACCATGTGGAGTCAACTACATGGATCACACAAATGATCTGTTATAATTGTCAAACACTAATTCTGAAATAACTTTGAAAAAATCATGGGTTGAAAGAGACTTAAATAGCAATTGACATGATCAATATAATAAAGCATTACCAAACATGAATAGATTCAACTTCTAACATCGTGATAACTAGGAAAGGATAAAGCTAAAATGAAATTTAGAACAATTTTTAGTATAAAATATGGACCAAGTGTAGGATGTTTCAAGTACTTTTTCACATCAATAACTTCAAATTTAGAAATAGTATTCTTATACAAACAACTGTAGTTGGAAATTGATATCATACCTTCTAGTTATTCCAATTCCTCGGACAAAAGCATTGATTGCAGTTGAGGTCATGCCTCTTCGCCGCAAACCAGCTAGTGTCATCAAACGAGGATCATCCCACCCATCAACCCACTTCTCTGTAACTAGACGATTTAGCTTCAACAAAGAACAATAAGTAATTAGGAACTGGCAAATTATAAGCATAATAACATAACTCAACAAATTATTAGAATGTGCAAAATCGTTGCTTCACCTTACGCTTTGACATAACTGTGTTAGAGACATTCAACCTTGAATATTCCCATACATAAGGTTGGTAAATGCCTAAAGCATGCAACAACCAATAGTATGATGCACGACGTGTCTCAAATTCAAGTGTACACAGCTACATGAGATATTCATGAATTAGCAATAAATATAGATAATCACAAAAAACAGAGTTATTAGTCATAGCATACATTGACACAACGGATAAATGATAATGAAATTTGAATGCTATTTATCAGGAATGAAGCCATCATGCATTGACCATTTAAGAACTTGTTTGGATACAAAGCAAGAAGTGCTCAAGAGCTTCTCTACTGGAAACAAGCTCTATATTTCCAGCAGAGAAGAGCTCTCAAAAGCATTTCTGGTTTGTATCCAAATGGGCTCTAGTTAGGAATCTAGCTACCTAGGTACTATCTTAAGATATCCAAAGATCATCATCTTGACAAAAAGGGACGTTATCATAAGGACCAGCACTATTAATTGATAGCTTAAGCATCTGGGATTAACAGAGGTCTAAGGTTCAAATAACAAATGGGTAAATAAAAAATAACTCAGGTTACCAGCAAGAAAAATGAGAAAGACATCTTACAGAATGTGTGATATTCTCTAGAGAATCCACAATGCAGTGAGCATAATCATAACTTGGGTAGATACACCATTTGTCTCCAGCATGAGGGTGTGGAGTAAACTAAGAGGCAGAAAGCACTCACATCATAAGAAATAAATCAATAGCTCCCTAGAAATTTGAGTAATAAAAACATCTAGTTGAGTACTTACCTTAATTCTATATGCAATAAGGTCATACATATTGTAGTTATCACTCTGCATGTCTTGCTTCATTCTCAGTGTGGCTTTTCCTTCTTCTATAATGCCATTTTTCATATCCTCAAAGAGCTTCAATGACTCTGAAATTGGTCTGTCTCTCCAAGGACTGTTCAATTTCTTCTCCCTAGACTCCTTTATTTCATCAGGTGTCTACAACCAAATCATTAATAAATAATGTTTATTTTTGTTGCAATTAATACAAATTCAATAACATGATGTAATTATGTCAGCCTCCATAGGTCATTCCACATTATTTATTTTCTACTGGAGTAGAAAGAATCCTATGCAATAAATTAAGTAAATTTTTAAAAAATAAATGTAACAAGATCAATATGCATATTTAATTCAAATAAATAAGTGGAAAATATAAATAGCTTAGATTCAGGGAGAAAATAGTTTATTTAAAAAATTAAAAGAATTAATTTGATAAAACAAGTGACTGATATTTGAAATGAAAAAGAAAATTTTAATATCAAAAATTGAAAGTAATTAAAGCTAAGATTTAAAGGAAAGAAAAAATTCCAATAAAAACATGAACAATCAATAATTTAGTTTTTTTTTTAAATATATAAGAACCAATGAAACATTTTACACAAAATGAACATGAACATGTTAAATATTTGTAGTAATAAGCTATTCAGATGTTTAGATACCAACCTGATGATCAACATAAGCATGACCCCTTTTTATGAGCTTCACTGCTAATTCATACAATTCTTGGAAGTAATCACTTGTGTAAGTAATCTGCAAATATTACAAAGTTGTTAACATCTAAATAGCTAAGTTGGAACAATCGCATGAGCCAAGTGGTGCTACAAAACAAACCAACATACCTTGAATGGTTTCCAACCCATCCACTGGACAATTTCTTCAATGTGATCAATATACTCTTTCTTTTCTGCTTCAGGATTTGTGTCATCATACCTGGAAGTGCCACAAGCCATCAACTTGGAACAAAGAAACTTATAGGGCATGTTCAATTACAAACATCCAATGAAGGCTTATCAGGCTTCTAACAGAAATTCAGTGAACATGAAAAACTTTTAGGAACACATCTTTGATTTTGTCAAAGGGAGATTGCAATATATACACACATACTGAAGAAATCTACAGAGAAATTTGTTTTTAATAGTTAATCAAGAGAGATTGTTAAAAGCTTGTTATGTATTTGACATCAGGCATTTTAAAGTTCAAACTTAAAATCTGGTAGGTCAGTCCAAGATGCTAAAACATGCCCATAGATAATTTCCTAATTGTTATATGTCCCAAGAGAAACCTCCATCTCTTTCAGAACAAAAGAAAGAAGAGGCACTCTGATGAACTAACAATATATAAAGGAAAAAATTGAAAAAAGTACACACCTCAGATAGCAACCTCCATCCCTGTCTTTTGCCAACCCAAAATCAATAAACATTGCCTGAACAATAATTAAGTTTATTTAAAATATAATAATAGATTGATGGAAAAAAAAAAAAAAAAAAGCATAACAATAACAATGTGAAACATATTACATACTTTTGCATGACCAATATGCAAATATCCATTAGGTTCAGGTGGAAAGCGGGTCAAAACTTTTCCACCTGTTTCTTTTAAGTGTTTGTCAAGAAGCGCCCTTGTATTGCAACATCTCAAAATACTACCATCACTAAAAGGCACTTCAGTATGCACCTGAAATCAACTTATCATCAAGACATGTTTGCAGATGCAATTTAATGAAAAAATAAAATTTCAAACTTAAGCAGGAATACTGGCATCAAGGGAAATTAATAATGATGAAAGCCATGCAAGAACAATATCCCAACCAGAAATGTTCAATAAGAAACACTCATATGTAATGAGCAAGCAGTACATTGGAAATCACTGCATACACACTAACAGAGTGAAGCATTGGGTCCACAACATGAACAAAATAGAATGAAAATGCAATTTAACTTTAAAATAAGGAAAGTAAATACCTTAAAATTTTCCTCTGGATTAGGGAATATTAAAAACGGATTAAGGTCTTCTTCAGGAGTAGCAACAGGTGCTTCCTTATCCTATGTAAGCATGTAAGTAGAATTGTGAACTTATAAGTGATGTCACAAAAATTAAAGGCAAAAAAGATAACTGGAAACACACTTACCTCTACTTTAGCAGGTTTCTCCTTCTTCTTTTTAGAAGGCTTTTCATTATCTGCTTCTGTCCGATCACCAAGTAGTTCATATAGTTTTGCATCAACAAGTTGCTGCCATATGAAAAAAGGGCAAAGCAACTAAACAATATTAAAAATTGAAATAAGTAAACCAACTACCCATTGAATTAGGTTCGTTCCATAGCCATCACCTTGGCAACTTTTGAATCACCCCATGGCAGCCTCTTGCGCACATTCCCAAGCAACTCACCCACTAGCAAGATAAAAAATTATCAACGTTCTGCAGCACTGAATAGATTGGCAATTTAAAATAAAAGGGGAACTTATTGCATAAGTAATGAATCAACTAATCATCCACCGAATGCATTTGCCTATAAGAAATGAAAAGGTGCATAGTGCATTCCAATTTAAAATTTGTAGACATGATTATACAGTAGGTGAATTAGAAAGTCAAATCACAACATATGATTTAAAATTTCTAAAATATCAAAGATATGAAATCTGTGAGAATTGAATTATTAAATCCATCAGAGGCCAAAACTGAACACCTACCATTTGTTCGATAACGTAGCTCCAAAATTGTAGCCTTGTTCTCCTCAACAACTTCATTAACAGCTTGTTTGATATCTTCTGTCGAAACCTCAATGCCTGCTCAAGTATGAAAGTAATTTAAGATACACGTGTCACCCCCCTTACAAGTTAGTTAGGACAGCAAAGAACTCCAAAAATAAAAATTAAAAGTTAAAACTCAATTTAAGTGAAATACAGCAATAATACTACTAACCAGACCAAGGAATGAACATTAAGGACACTTTATTTTTATGAGACAACAAAGTTATTTTGACAACTACCATACCAATAAATGAGCTTAAGGCCAATTTTATACTAGACTAAATTGCAACAGTTCTTTCTACCATACCAACACCACAAGCTTCTTCAAACTTGTTCAAATCAAGATTCTCCAAGGCCGTGGTAGCAAGAAATGAAAATGCTGCATCTAACTGTGCTGTTGTTTTCACCTGCGAGAATAATCTTAGTAAGGGGAAATAATTCATGCTAAAACTTCATCTAAAATCTTAGTATCACTATATGCCAGTCATATAACATAAGACAGCAACCTTTAACGAGACAATGTACTGTAGTAATGTTGGGCGATGCGGCAAGGCGTTTGCAGGGTACTTCGTTGCAACCTGCCCATAAATCCACGGTAACAACCATGTCAACAGTCAACCAAATAACAAAACGACAATAAAACGGACCATCAGTATCATAGACTTCATGTGTAACATTAAAATGCAACAAAAAACATAAGTGTAACACAAACTCAAGTGCATGGAAAAGACATGTTATACCGTGTAAAGAAGATTTCCAACTGTTCGGCTGCATCCATCAGTAACACCAGCCTAATAAGCAATCGAAGATTCAATGCAATTAATATAAAGAAGGAATGAAGGAAATGTAAAAATTCCAATAAGAGAACGAAAAAATAGAAAGATTGATAGATTGTTGAATTGAGAAACGTTTGTGTGCTATGGTTACTTATGGATACCTCATTGATGACAGATGTAAGATTGGTGGTGACTTTGTTGTTGGCGACGGTGTTTCTAGCTGTGCGCTCGTCTAAGCCGATCTTCAGAAAGAGATCGAGGCACTTCTCCTTGTCGGAGCCGTCGTCCTTCGCCGGCATCTTGTCACGGAAAAAGCCAAAATCGGAATCCGACGAGAGTGTGAAGGAATTTAGGGTTTTTGCCTTTGCCTTTGCCTTTGCCTGTGACTGCGACAACCAAAATGGTATTGTGGTATAGATAAAAGAGTATGACTGTGTGTGCGTGCGTGTGTAATGCGTATGTAAGAAATTAAGAATCGGCGAGCGAGCGTTATTGTTAGCGTTTGAGTGAGGATGTCAAAGATTCTTGATTTCTGGGTTTTAAGATTCTATGGGCTTCTTTCTTTCTCTATCGCAGTGACGTTTACCGCTTCAACTTGGGCTTCAAGTCATGTTTTTATCTGCATTAGCTTGGGCTTCACGCAATGGGCCCACAATAAGATTTAACTTATTAGCTGTTGACCAATAATATTATTACAGGCTTTTTTTACAGCAATATTATAATTTATAACAGGTTAGAAAACATTTTTTTATTTATATTTTCTTAAGAAATTAATTAATTTGTTTTTTTTATTTTAATCTTTATAAAAATTAAAAACTATCCACTCACCATTGCTCCACAAATCACAACCTTTTACAAATTGAAAGCTTCCAATTATGAAGGTCAAATTTCACAACCTTATAATAATTTATTTTTCAAAAATGTTTTTTTTCTTAAAGAATCGTATTGAATAAATTAACGCTCATGAATAAAATTATTCTCTTGAATAAATAAAAAATAAAACTAGTAATTTTAATTAATTTAATAACTTTATTAATTATAATTATTAATTAATAATCTATCAATATCAAAATCGTCAATTTTTAAAATTAAAAAAATAAAAAATTACAATTACATATTTGAAAAATTAGAAAAATAAAATTATAATTTAACATTTTTTTCTTTGTATCTTATGTAAACAACCTCATCAAGTTCCGAACCAGTATTAATTGTATTCTAGTAATATTAATCTTTCCAATTACTTAAGCTACTGAACTTCTTGTTGACTAAAAGTCAAATAAGATTCGGAACATTCAAATTCGAAGCTCGACATGTGACTAAAAGTGCATTCAGCAATAGAAATTAGAAAGCTGCGGTTCTTGTACTTTGATTGGGCAAGCAGAAGTCTTGAATAGTTGAGTGTGTGACATGGAGATGCCAAATGCATCCAATGAATCCAATAGCCACCACACCAGGAATCATGATCTGATCGGGATCGGGATGGCCATTACCCACGTGCCAACACAGGAAGAAGAATGATCCAACGCTGTCAAACTACTTACTCTGACACACATATCGAGTCACCACCTACCCACAGATTCCCTTTTCAGTTTTATTTTCTCACCACTTATTTACAAATAGACAATCCATTTATAAACGCATGATCATTATGCAATTAATATTTCAAGTAGCTCAGTCTTCATAACCATTTGTAGTTGATACTCAAAATCAATGACTTCCATACAGAATAAGTAAATAAACCAGCCTATTACATACGCTCAATTTCATTATTTTACCACTCTAACTACCGTACATAAGTAAAAAATATAATTTGTCCATAAGAAAAATGGTGAGTAAAATACATTGTGATTGTACGACAATTTTAATAATTATGTACTAGATAGAATGATTTGCAAAAGCAAAAGGAGGATGTCCATTTCTAATTTTCTATGCTGCCTGCCAAATTTCAGTTGACATCCTCCACAAAGGTTAAAAATGAAAAAAGTAACCTATTTTCCGGGGTTTGTGTGCTTGTGAACCTTGAAGAACGTTCACACCACCTCTAACAAACTCTATCATTGTCCTTCTGCTCTAGTCCCTTTCCACACCCTAATGCATGCCACACTACTGCGTGTATGAAATTTGAAAAAGGTTCATCTTCTTAATCTCCCTGAAGAAGCATTCTGTTACCACCATAATATTGGTCATGATGCTTACATTGCTTGAAGAAGTACTAAAGGGTTTGGTGCTAGTACTCCTGTGATAGTGCCTAGTCATGCAACAATAATTTCCTATGAACGAGGATCATTTTTTGCTATGCCTGTTGTCCTAAAAGGGACCCTACATCGCATGCCACATAATGCTAACTCAGCACCTAATGTTTCCACCTCTTAGGACAGCATTAATATGTCTGTAACTTATATGCATCAAAACGTTGAATTTGTTCAACAATTAGGGCTGTTAGGTTCATTTGGACCCCAATTACTATAGAGACATGAACATAGGCAGCTTGTGCAAAGGACGGTTATATAAGATGAGTAATAAATTAACATTGGTGTGATCATTGATACGTACTTATAAAGTCAATAGAATTTCTCGTCGTTATATATTTTCATTGGGGAAACAAGTAAGAAAAAGCTTGTGCTGGAGAAATTATTTCATCCGTGTGTGTGATTATTGTTCCCTTCAACATCAAAATCATTAGGAATCACATATGATATATTATAATGAGTCCCAAAATGTATAAGTTTTTATTTTTCTTAAGAAAAAACACTCCATCAACATTTTTCAATATTTTCTATCTCTTTTTTCCTACCAATTATATCATTTATCACATATATTATTTTCTCTTTTTTATCTTTCTTTCACCTTAGGTATACAATAACACATAAGTGTGTGTATATTTTTATTCATTTCTTTAATATAATTAATCCCCTCAAATACTTTAAGTAACAATTAAGATTTACATTTCTCATTTTGGAAAAACAAACATAGAAAATGAATTGAAACGATAAAAACTGAGTACATTAGCGAAGAATAATTTAGTAACATGTAATCATATTTTTTTAAAATTAAGTAGAACGTTAACCTTTTTTAACGAAACTTACCACATGAGAAACTTATTCTTGTCAATACGTTAAATCAGTTTTAGAGCATCTTTAGTTATAATTTTTTTTAAAATAAACATTTATTGCATGATTAAAGTTGTTAATATGAATGATTACATTAAAAAAAGTAAATTACACTAATTGTCCCAACGTTATTATGAAAATACATAAACACTCATAATTTATTAACCTTACTTGCAGAGAGATCACCGTAATATATAAGATGGTGTTATTGACAAATTAAATATATTTTTAAAGCATATTAACTATTTTAGACTTTTTGGATAAAAATTAAAAGGCTCAGATGTATTTTGACACGAACTCAAAACCAAAATTAATTATTTATCAATTATCTATAACATATTTAAGTCAGATTAAAATATTACGGTTGTGTTTATATAAGCTATACCCCACTTCAATACATTATTTGATTATTCTTTTAACTTCTAAAGTGATTGTTGTTTTCTTTTCTAATCAAAAATTCCACTTTGCAAGTAATCATCTCGGTGACCAGGTTATTCTCAATACTCAGTAGTTTACACTTAACACTTCGATAACTAGTATTAGCATGTAATATTTTCCCCTAAAATATTCTTCACCACCTCCATCATTCACATTCACATAATAAATCTCGTGGTGCATGTCAATTCCTCTCTCTCTCGTGACACTCTCCAGATGCCGATTTCTAAAGCTTCTTTGGAAACCCTCAAAAAGAGTTATTATCCTTTCTTAGCCTTTCGGTGATTAGTTTCACCTGTTTTCTCTCTCTTTCCTCTTCTGCTTTCCCTTTACCATTTCCTAAACACATACTCCAGCCACAACACAATGTTAAATTTAATCTGCCTCACCCTGCATAATTGTTCCTTCAGTTTCGGAATACACACCTAGCTCATACACACCCTACACAAAACACACGACCAAAAAAAGCTAAAGCTGCCATTTCTGACTTCTCAATCCCATAATTCCCTCACTTCTCCACCCCTTCTCTCTCTGTGTCTCTTTCACTCACTTTGACTTCAAACCCATCACCGTTTCAACCAACCCCGTCGCCCCATTCCATAAATTTCGAAACTTTTTCGCGGCTACCCCAACATTTCGAGACATCATTATTTCCCTCTCTCTGTTCCACAGAAACAGAGTTCCCCTGTTCCAAACAGAACCCCATGGCAATAGAAGTGTGCTCCGAGATATCCAGTACTGGAATCAGCCCTCGAATCTCATTCTCACACGATCTGAAGAACACAGAGGATGCATCATCGGTTCGTGTTGAAGATCGCCACCATCGTGGATCAGACTTGTGCCTCTTGGACTCAAGCTCTGACTTCGTGTTCTGCATCACCAATGGCTTAGCTCAACAACTCTCTTCAGCCGATGAACTCTTCTCCAATGGAAAAATCGTCCCAACGGAGATCAGGAGAGTTTCCAACAAACCCAGAGAACCTTCTCGATCTCAACCTGCAACAGCGGAAAAGATGATTCAAAAGAAGAGGCTCAAAGAGTTCTTGTCTGCATCCTCTGATGAAGCAGAGAACGAAGAAGAGAAGCCGTCATCCAAGTATTTCTGGCAATTCAAGCGCAGTAGCAGTTTGAATTTCGATACCACTCGTGGGAATGGCTGGATTCGCTCACTGCAGTTTCTATCACGAAGCAACTCAACCGGTTCGGCACCGAATCCGAAACAAACAGAGCTTCCAAGGGAAACTCACAAGCAGAGGCTGCAGAAACAGTCCTCTGTTTCGAGTAGAAGGTCATCATCTTCCTCTTCGAGTTCAAGTACATATTATTTTTATAGTTCATCTCAAAAAGCTTCGTTAAAGAAAAATGGTGGTTCTTCTGGTAACGGTGTTAGGATTAGTCCTGTTTTGAATCTACCACAAGCATACATTCCCAAGGCCACTGCCAGATTTTTTGGATTTGGTTCTCTGTTCTGCAATGGAAAGAGTAAAAGAAAGAAGAAATAGTTTTTATCTTTTTGTTTATTTTTAACGAGTAAATATCATATGTACTGATAGTATAACTTTTATACTATCAATTAATCAGAAATGATCAATATGATACTATTTTAAAAATTATTCTTATATTTATCATAATTTTCTGATAAAATAATAGTGTAAAAAAAATTATAATGTCAGTATGTAGAATTAAAATCACGTGTAATTTATAATTCATTATCAAATCCTTGATGGGATTATGCTGCTGTTTGTGATCTTGGTTCATGCAGTAACATGTGAACCTAACTGTAAATTAATGGAACAAAATGATGAAATGCTGCATTTTAGAACATTATTATAGGGGGTGTAAATTGTAATTATGGATGGTGAAAGCTACAGTTGAGAGATGGAAATGGACAAAAAATAATTCATGCATATATATCACTATGTTTAGGGCCAAGGAGACAAATAAACAAGGAATCCTTCTTTAGTGACCTCTCTCCCATGCTCTTTCCCCCTTCTATCCTTTTAAAATTTTCTGCTGATAACTACATGTGACTGGCTTTTGTTCACCTCAACACTGATTGAAGACTTGTTTTAAGTGTTCTATTTTTTTCTTTTTGTACAATCAAAAATATTCTAAACATACTGTTCAATGGGCCCTTTAATTTTGTTCTTCTTGTTTTATTGTGCCATCAGGACAAAGCAGTTCAGTCAAAAAGAATAGGTTAGAAAAAGAAATCATTGATTAAAATACCCCCTCTATTATCTCTTAGCTTGCCAATCTACAAACTGTTAGTTGTTTTCTACTTTTTCTATTATTTTGCCCTTGTTTACATGGCTAATCGTTCATAAGTCGTAACCAGTTAACCACCCTAACATCAGTACATGATCAATTCTTTGAATTAGCGGTCTTAGCCAATTAATGTGACTTCACAGAATATTGTAAATTTCTTCTATGTTTTATGTTTTCAACATGGCCCATTCTTTGAATACACGAGCCATCAATGAAAGACTTTATGGAAGATTAGACAATTTAAATGACTTGTGTCCTTTTTCTTTGCTTGGGAGTGGGGTCATGACATAACTTCCCTGGCACTTCCTTTATACAGAAAATTGTAAACCTCCACAACCTTCAAACAAAAACATGATAGAAGCCAGGAGCAAAAGAGATAAATGGAATCAAATAATAACGTCTATGCAGCATGCACCGATTTATTTTTGCAAGTGCAACCAGGACCTGCATAATTCTTCGAATGTAAATAGTGTTAAATTGATGAAGCTTGATTTATGTAAGGAAACATGAAGCCCGAAGTCTCTCCTACCATTTTTTTTTGTTTGTTTGTTTGACAAGATGATGTCTTTCCATTGACCCTGGGGGTTATTAACTTATTATTCCATCCTTCTTAGATTGGACCTTTGTACATTTGAAAGTTGAAATTGCTGTATAAAATAGGATTTAAAATTTTTTTTTTCCTCATTGATGATTTTTTTATGAGAATGTTATATTTGATTGTTTCTTAGGATTATATATATAATATCATAAACATGTTTAATTTTACATTACAAGGTATATATATATTCTAAAAAAAAAAAACTAACGAGAAGGGGATGCGCTGATTTCAGGATATAGGAGGTACGTTAAGCAAAATCGAAAAATATTTAATGAAGCCCGATCCAAATGGCGCCCAATTCTGATTAAATTGGAATAGCAAATGGTCTTTAATAGTAAATGTATATATGGGTTTGAAGACAACGAGGAAGAGGTGTAATAGTAATAAGCTATATATAAAATTCCTATATATGCATGCATAACAATAACAATAGCGGGATTGGGTTTAAAGCAGAAAACGAAGCAAGGCATTGAATTATTGAAGATTTGTTACTGGGTGGCGCCATGGGTAAACATGAACATGACATCGAATCAGGGCATCCACAAGGGGACAGCCTCTACCCATATATGATAGAGTCACCACAGCTACGTTGGGGATTCATACGCAAAGTTTACATCATTATTTCTATTCAGCTTCTTTTCACTGCTGCATTCGCCTCCCTCTTCATCTTCTTCACCCCCGCTAGGAATTTCGCTAGATACAATAATTATCGCATCTTTGTTTTCCTTGGAGCCGCCATTTTCTCTATCATAAGTACGTGTAACCCCACCTTTCTTTCTCTTTTTTTTATTCATATATAATATATTTATATTTTTTGTTTTGGACGTGTATGCATGCAGTTTTGTTTGTGTTGAGCATGTATTACAAGAAACACCCGGTGAATCTCATTCTTCTTGGTCTCTATACGGTGTTCACGTCCGTTACAGTTGGATTCGCTTGTTCTTTTGTCGATGGTATGAATCGCTACCTACATTTTTTTAGATTAGATTATGGATTGAGAAAAATGAATGACATGTGTGAGTTTTGTTACGTACGGAGAACAGCAACGATCGTGCTAGAGGCTGCGTTTCTGACAGGTGTGGTGACCGGGAGTTTGACTCTCTACACATTTTGGGCCGTTAAAAGAGGAAGTGATTTCAGTTTCCTAGGCCCATTCCTCTTTGCTTCCCTTATGGTCATGTTAATGTTCTCACTCATTCAAGTAAAAAACCAACATTCATTCCATTTCCATCCATCACTAATTAATTTTGATCTAATGAGTATATATAACTATATATCATGGGACAGGTGTTTTACCCTCTAGGACCAACCGGGCGTATGTTAATTGCTGGAATTGGTGCAATAGTAATGTGTGGTTTCATCGTATACGACACAGATGACCTAATCAAAAGATATACCTACGACGATTACATCTGGGCTGCTATTGCCATCTATGGCGATGTTATCAACCTCTTCATCTATCTCCTTACAATTTTGAATGAACTTTTTTAGCTTTTGTTTAAGAAAACTGTATTGTATCTATCTCTTAATTAACTAGAATTACCGTCTTCGCACACTATTACCATGTGCGTCTTTCTATTAGTTATGAAACATGCATTGACAACAATTTTATCTTTATCAAACGTTGGACTTTTTTCATTTAACAGTTCTCGGTTACCCAACATTTTTTTCCTTTTTATATATATATATATAAAAAATTTAAGGTGTGTTGGTATATTTTATTCTTCTTTTTATGGACTTTATATTAATATATCGAAATTCTTAATCATTGAGATTATCTTACCTCTAAAAAAAAAAACATCGAGATTATCTTAGAGATTTCAACGAAGGTTTCGTAACAGAATTTATTCTTTCAATAAAAATCATTCACATTTATTTGTTACCAAACTATTTTTTAACTGATTTCAATTCCATCATCAATTAATAATGTCTCATAAAAAATAGCAACGATGTAATTTGCAAAAAATATTACAATTTTTTTTAAAGAATATAATTTGATTATATCTACAATTTCAATCCAAGAGTTGACTTATATTTTTAAAATTTAATAGATTTACTGTGTATGATTCATTAAGATTTATTGAAAATAATTAACTTTCGTTGAAATTCGTTAAATTAGATAAATAATTTTTTTATAAATTAATTATTTATATTTTTTAACATGATTTAAAATTTAGAAATATCACGCAATCAATACAAGTTTTTTCATTAATTATATCGGAAAAAATATTAAAAAATATATTTTATAATAAATACTGTAAAAAATTTTAAGGATTATATTTCGTATCATAAAAATCATGCATTTGAATCAATACTTGATTTACTATTTATTTATTTTTATTTGACGACTGAACGATTTTATCTTCTTTTTTTTTTTTTTACAGCAACGATTTTATCTTTTTGCTTCATACAAATCTTCCCTTTTCTTATTTTAAAATTTTACCTTCCATTTATTTTGTTATTTTTGTGTTCTTTATTTGATTGGAATTAAATTTGGAACAAATGAGGATGAAAAAAAATGATTTTTATCTGAAACTAATATTTTAAAACTGATTCGGTCAAATTAATTTTACTTCTATTCTCTTGTACAACAAATTCAAAACAACTTCTTAAACGGTTCCATCAGCGACAACAACTTCCAGGTCAAACATTTTGTCAAAATATGGATATGTTTCTTAAATAGTATTTTGTCCTATTATGCTTTGTCTTAGTCAACCATTTTTTATTCAAAATAATTTTTTAAATTAATTTAATTACAAAAATAATATATTTTCTTATATTTATTGTTTGGTTGACCCTCTTTAACATAGATTCAAATAAAAATTGAGTTAACCATTGTTAGTTTACATTAAAAGTAAAATGTAGGATATTAATAATTAATGATAAGATGTAATGTAATTTATTAAATCCATAATATCTATATTAATATTTGATTTTGTATTAGACCGAATCAATATCAACAAACACAAACTAAACAACAAGATGGCTCATAAATGATTTTTTTGAGAGATTTTTATTGATTTTTTTTTTTTTTTATTGTTCAACACTCATATACATCATATATATGATCTAATGATCTATGGAGTTTTAAGATCTTAATGCAGGTTTAGGTTACTGTTGGGACCATAAAGATATATTAAATTTTCTTCTCCAAAAATACGTTTGGCACCCTCCAATGGATTTTTAACGGTAATCCAAACTTAACTTTGTTTTATATCATGACAATGCCTGTCTTTTTGTTATAATTATTTTATCTTTACATACAAATTATTTTTTTTTTTGTTGAATACGATCACCAATTGGTTTATTAACGAAATTCTCTAATAGATAAATTGAAGATAAAGTGAAGTTCAACCACAAATTCAAACATTAATATCAATTTAAATGTATTTATATTAATTTAATTGTATAATTGTATTTATTTTATCCTTGTAATTATCTTTTAGGCAGTTACATAATAACTTATTAACCTCCTATCTATGTTTCTATTTTATATTTATATCTGCTTCATCAATAAGATTGGAAAATCCTATTCTTTAATACAAATTTGTCCTTGGTGGACCGATAGATCTTCTTCCCACAACCTCTACACATCCTTTGCCACCATCCGCGGCTAGCCAGAGCTCCAACAACAATTTATCTAGTGACCCTACCATTAGTATATGACCTCTTCAGGTTTATGGATGGCACAAAACGCCGCCACGTCTCACACTCTCTTCCGCATCTCATATCTATCCATTGGTTTGCTTATGTCTCTCTTAGGTGGTTAAGCATATTTACTTCAATCCATGGTGGTTAAAGCAATGTGTCAAGCTTTTGCCATAGATGGTTAAACATTTGTCATTGATTTGCTTCTGTCTCTCTTAGGTGGCTAAACACATTTCTTTCTATTCATGATGGTTAAGAGATGTGTCAAACATCTGCCATGGATAGTTAAATATTTGTCATTAATTTGCTTTTGCCCCTCTTAGGTGTTTAAGCACATTTGTTTCTATCCATGGTGGTTAAGAGATGTGTCAAACATTCGCCATGAATAATTAAACATTTGTCATTGATTTGTTTCTGCCTTTTAAGTGGTTAAGAACATTTGTTTATGTTCATGATGGTTAAAAGACGTGTCAAACATCTATCATGGATAGTTAAACATTTGTTATTATTATCATCAAAACTTGCTTTATATGACTGATGTTTGTTCCTTCCAACTTTTTTTTTCTAGCAATATTCCCTGACTTCATCAAGATCAATTAGAGGACATCCTCACCAAACCTCTACCTTTCATTCCTTAGCTAACATCCAAGATGAAAGTTGCTCATAACACCTTCATCTCATGGGGGGCGTAATAGATAAACTAAAAATAAGGCGAAACAGTTCAACAATAAACTTCATCAACAAAGTTATATTTTATGTATGTAATAACCTACTATCTATGTTTTCACAAATGTAACAACACATGTTGTACCTTTATCAATAAGATTGAAATTCCCTATTCTCCAATATTCTTATAGGCTCTGCATATATAAGTTAGTATGTGTAAAAAAAGATTATAAATGGTTGAAGTATAAGCATCAAATATATGGATGATTGAGAAGAATGACTTGTTATTTATAAGTGGTAAAGATATATTTATAATATTTTTTTATACCAAAAAGATACCCTTATAATTAGTGACCGAATTTTATTTTATTTTTATTGAAGAAAAAATTACTTTAATACTCCTTATTTAAGTTAGAGGTGAAAAAATGAATTGGGTTAGTTGGATTGACCTAATCTTGTCTAACAAAATGTTGGTTTAAAGTTTTAAATTCTGGGTGAGTTAAAAACAAGTCTTTTAAATTTTATTCAATTAAGCTTATGCAATAATTGGGTTTGAACCGAGTTAATTTGACTAAAAAAAACCACTAATTTATTGTCTCAAACTTTTATTTATTTGATATAAGTTTTTATTAGTATATTTGATTTTTTTTAAGTGACTAAAAATGACTTTTTTTTATGTTAAACATATGTTTTTAATGATTGGCGGCCGTAGTTAATAATTTTTTATATAATTTTTTTTTATCTTTTATTAATGTAAAAGATTATTAATTTTTTTTAATAATTAATAATTCTGCTAATCACGATCACTCACGAGTTAATAAATGACTAAAATTCATAATCTTCAATTTATAAAATTAAAATAATCAAATGATAATAAAAAATTTAGGAAAATAAAAATCTTAGAATTTGAAAAATTAGGAATTAAAATTATAATTTAGCTTACTTTTTATAATATTTATCTTTCTTTAATGATAGAAAATTGTTACAAATTCTCATTTTGAAAATGATAGTACATTTCAGTGACTCAATGGATTCAACCTTAACAGAACACAACATATGTGGAAATAAACTTTTTTACAATATTAAGGATAACTTTTGGTTGTTTACATACACATAAAGATTGTTCAGTCTTCACCTGTCCCTCTTTGATCCTACTACATAAAGGCAAGTCACACTGTATGTTGCCGCCGTATTTGAAAAATCGTGTTGAGGGCATTGCCAAGGGTGAATGAAAAACTATCACTCTTATTGAACACAGAAGCAGGATTACTGGGCCACCATGTACACTTCTATTTACTCACAAGTGACAGTACTTGCTTGCTAACACGTCTTTTGGAGTTTTGTAGATAACACCTTTATGGACAACATTTTCCCATTTCCAACACAAATGTAATGTATGTATTAGGATCATGCAAGAGGGATTGGGGAGGGTTGACTTGCAAATTATTTTCAACCCCGGTTAAGAGGAGCTTATATATATTAGAATATGAATAATGGTAAGATAGTTTTATAAAGATTTTCTTTAGCATTCTCTTCCCATGATTTAATCACATTTATTGAAAATAGTAAATTTAAATAAAATAATCATTAAATATGCAGTAAGATCTATCAAAATTTATGTTTTCTAATAAATTTGGACCAATTAGAGTATGTTCTATAAATTTTTTGAGAGACTCGTATTAACGTTACTCTTATAATATATACTTTATAACACACCAAGAAATGATACAAGTTCACCAAAAAAACATTGTGTGGCAACATACATATCAAAATCAATTTACTTGACATTACGTAAGAAAACTGAGAAGTTAGCAGCTTCACTGCAATGGACAAACAGTAGCAGCTGGCTAACTGCAGCAATGTTGTTTAATAACAGTTATAATGCCGCCATAACATTATATGTTGGTGTTTTTAGACTCTTCCGCCATAGCCAATTTGTGAAGGGAGGCCCACTATGGCATGTTTATACGGTGGAATTGATAACCTTGAACTGCAGACAAGGATAGTACCAGAAAGAACTGCATTCATATCATAGTTACAGCTCTGCAATGTATAGCTCTTGCTACAGAGGAAGGTACACACATGACTACAAAACTATGATTCCATCCCATGATTTGTGCCAAACCAGAACCATTTCTCGAAGGAGAGAAAGCAGTAGTAATAAGGAGAAACATTCTATCTCAGAAACGCACCGACAGAGTAGACAAAACTAACCACAAAGAAGAGATTCACTAAACTAGCATCTATCTCGGAATAAGCTCCATAATCTAGAATTTAAAATTAAAAGTTAAAAGTTCCCACAATGTATAACTTCATCCTTGCAGCTACATATATAGCTTCAAAAGCAAAGTAGTAAACTAAAGCATATGTGATTTGGAACAATCATATCACTTTTCAGAGTATTTATTCTATAAACAAAAGAATGAAACTATATTTCTGAAATTTCAAAAGCAACATGGAAATCAACTGCTCCTGCCCCCGGGAAACACCACCAAGTCCATCCTTCCATAATTCATTCTCGGATGTATCTATCCTAAGCAGCCAACAACAGAATGCCTTTCACCAACCTCAACGCTACCTCTGTCAAAAAACCAAACCAAACCCAACGGTTAATTCACACACAATCCAAAGTTCAGTCCTTTTTTTTCCACCTCAATTCACACAAAAATAAAAATAAAAAGCAGAGTGTAAGTAAGTAACATTGACATACCTTGCCAGTCTCAACATCATCCGGAACCTTGTAGGTATCAGCGCAAACCTCCGACAACCACTGGCCAGGGAAAAGGGTCTGCAATCACAACCAAAACCAAATTCAAGAGTTTTGTCCGACACTCACGAAACAACATAAATAAAATCGAAAGGCTTTAAGGAAATCAAGTAATAATAAAGATGATGAATGAATCATTGAATCAGCTTACCTCTAATTGCTTCGTCACATTTTTGGGCCTTCTCTTGGGCCTACGCGGAGGCCGGTGGCCCACCATCATCATAAAATCCTCTTCAACCTCCTTCTTCGCCAGCGTCAGAGAAAACTTCACCGGCCGCCGCTCCTCCTTCTCCGGCGAACCTCTCAATTTCGGCGACTTCATCCTCATCGGCGACAACGACGACACTCCACCGCCCCTCCTCTCGTCAATCCTCACACCCTTGTCTCCGACGACCGGAGCACGCCGCGTGCGCAGATTCCACGTCCTGACTCCGGAGACGGGTGGCGGCGCCTCTTCCTCGGCCGTCATCGGAGGCGGCGGCAGTGGCGGCGGGGCGTCGTGAATCATGTCGATATCATTGTCTTCAGCGACCTCCTTGCCGAGAATCGCGTCCTTCATCCTATCGGCCTCGGTCTTGAGATCAAGCATGAGCTTTTCCCTGACGGCGTCGATCCCCTCGTCGCCGAGGAATCGCGGCCGCGTGAGGCGCGTTCGGGTGTCGGCATTACTTCGCGGCGGGGAGTGGAATTCGCGTGGAGCAGGAGATCGGAGATCTCCGGCGGCGTCGGGGGATGAGTCGGAGGGGAGTTTGGTACAGCGGAGGTGGCGCTGACTCCCCCACTTCAAACAGGGCAACATGAAATTGTGAAGAGGCTTCGATCTCTCGGGTCCCATAGCCATGCTCTCTTCCTTCTCCAAACACGTAAACACCATTTAACCCCCAAAAGATTAAAAAAAAGAAGATAACAACAGCCACGAGTGTGTGTGTTGTTATCAATATTATTATTCAGCAAACACAAACACAGCAGAGCCCAGGCGAGAGAGAACTTGCGACCGAAGCTGAGAAATTGAAGACAGGAGAAAGACGAAGGCTTTAGGTTCGGTTTCGCGACTTTCGCCTCGTTGCATACTCGCCGGAAAACGCAAGCTTTTTTTTTTTTTTTTTTATAACTGAGGAGGAGAGGAACAAAGAAACAACGAAGCCAAAGCCAAAGCCAAGCGAAGCGAGGCGGTTTTAACGTTCGGGTTCGCCTTCTAGGCTCCACGCTAACCTGCGCCGCAGGGTGTTTCTTCCCTCTTTTTTTCCTTTTTTAGCCTTTTTTCCCGGGTTAAATACCTCGTTTTTATTTCTTCTTAACTGCCACTCAGCCGTTGATTTTCGCGATTTTGAAATCCTCTGATTTCATCGACACCGTTCGTTTTTAAATAGTTTTATTTCGATTCGTTGATTGAAAAATTAAAAAGTTATTATTTCCGTGCGGTGCTAGGTCAACCGGACCATTGATTTTGGGTTCTTCGTGGTCAAGGATTTGAAAGGATGAGGATTAAAGATTAATACCATTAGGAACATTATCATTGTTGGTTAATTAACAATTTAACACAGCCCTCACTTTAAATTATAGTCACAAGGGTGTTCCACATCTTTAATCGATTTGAGTGAAATAGTTAAAATGTAGTTTCGTTCGTGTGTGATGGATGGATTTGGTTTATTACTTTTATTTTGTTGTTTGAAGAATGTTTTGGGAGTTTTTTTTTTTTTTATGTTGAATTTTTTTCACATCAAACATATATAAAGATTATCAAATTACTTGCGCGTGTTTAAAAACAAATTTATCTACTAACAAGTTAGATTTGATGGATATTTATAATAAAATTAAAATTTTACAATTTGATTGATTACTTTATCCAAATCAAACTTAACATCTTCATATTTCACACTTAAAATTGAGAAACATTTTCATATTTCACGCTTAAAATTGAGGAAATACGTATGGACCGTTTGATCGTTCTTCGATTAAAACTGATTATTTTATTTGACCTATACTTTTTTACCTTTCAAGCTAAGAACCTATATATCATTTGATGGATCTTTTAGTATAGACAAATTATTTCATGTATGAACCATTAATTAAAGATCAACATAAAAGAGGTTTATAATCTATAAAATTTATCTTTTGTAAGCAATAAATAAATATAATCTTAAGAGATAGATTTATCATTAATATATCTTTATTGACTTAAAGATTAAATATTTGGTATCATGATAATATCTTATTATCTAATTATTGGAATAAGGCATAGAGTCAATTTATTTAAAATTATATTAAGTGATTATAAGATAAATAATTATTTCATACTAAATAGATAGGATTTGTTTTTTAATAAGTAAAAAATAATTTATTTTAAGTCGAAATATATTAAAAATATAAATAATTACTTATTTTAATAAAATAGATAATTATTTTATTAAATAAATTTAAACAAATCAATTCATAATCACCTCCTCGTCTGGTGTTCAAGCATATTTGACATTTTATGTTTTGGTTAGACTTTCTTGTATTCAAGGATTTTAAGTCCAGAATAAAAAATAGCAATCAACTGAAATTGAACTGATTTAATTTTATTTGCCTAATTAAATCGTTTTAAGGTGTAAATTAAAAAGGAAAACTTATAAGTTACAATGACTAATTTTTTAGTTCAATCAAATTTCCTCATAACTCTTGAATGTTAGACAAAATATTTTAATAAATAAAATTGAAATTTTTTGTAACATGGTGATAATAAACATGATAATAGTTATTTACACATTTTTTCTGTACAAAATTAAACGTCACTTATTAATTACAATATACTTTGTTGATAATGGGCTAGAATTTAAGGTAAATCATTCAGAAAACAATTTAATGTAACAGCAGATTAAATTTTACATATACAATTCGAAAGTAGGACTGTATGAGCCACCCTAATATTATTAGTATAAGAGATCTTTATGCAATATATTTTCTCCTTTAATATTTTGTTTATGCAATTCACTAGTTCTAGCTTCTGAATTAATTGCTATTTACAAGTTGTTGGAAAGCTTATGGAGGCACGAGAGAGAATGAATACTCGGTGCAATTTGGTGAGATTGTTGTGATAAAATTTCATTGCGGTAGATACTAGGTGTAGCCTAACCAATTTGTGGGAGAATTTGGTATAAAAGCTCTTTATGCACTATCATTTTCTCATTCACTTTTTTTAGTTTGTGTGTTTGTTTCACTAGTTTTTGCTTTTGAATTGATTGATTTATGATTACAAGTTGTTAGAAAAGCTTTTAGAGATTTGAGAAAGAATACCATAATCAGTGATCTAATGGGATTATTGTGATAAATTCCTATTATGGGACAAACTAGATGACTAGATGTAGCGAGCCCAGGTAATTTGCTGGTGGATCAGTTAAAAAACTATCTATATTTTCTAAATATTTTTGTAATTTACTGGTAAAAGCTATGCTTTTTCCCTAAATATATTTTCTAAATTAATTTTTGTTTACAAGTAGTTGGACAACATGTGGAGGCATGAGAATTTTTTTATTTTTTTTTACATCAAGCAAAATACAAAGAGAAATCAAATTACCTGGTAGTCAAATCAACCACTAAGTTATTAAATTTATGTCTTATTTAAAAGTCTTATTGTAGCATTTATCTTTCCATGAAAATATAAGCTTTAGCTTTACCTTTTATTTAAATCGACATATTTAACATTTAAAAAGAACAAAATAAATATAAATTTTAATACCATATAATTTTTTTAGTATAATAATAATAATATTTATAATAATAACAATAAATATATTTATTTATTTTAAAGGCCTAAGAATTTTCTGAATGGCTTAAGATATGATATTTTTAATTAAATAAACTTTAATTAAAATTTTGACATTTTTATTTCGTAACGCTATGTGTAGATCGAAATGGTCTTATATCCAGATAAAAACTCAACTCACAAAAACTAATTATGATTTTGTTTTATTAAAAATGAGCGAAAAGAAATTATAGAGAAAAACTAAAAACTAAAAAATTTGATGGTTATTTAACCCCCGAAACATAATTAAGAAGGAAAGAAATAAGTTAAAGTCATATGCATAAATTAAGAGTAAAATGGTGTGATGTTTGAAGTAAAGGGCGCCATGTATGATTTATTCGAGTTTCATGAGGTTAGGAGAGCGATTTCTTGAAGAAGCCGTAAAAGGATCTGCGGAATAATAATAATAAATTAAAGGGGGCAGAATGAAAGGGATTGTGTGAAGGGAAAGAAAACAACCGCTTGCCAAATCCCATGTGGTACGCTATAAACTCTTTCTGCTTACATTTTTTTTTCTTTCAACTTATGGACTGAAATTCCTCTCTACGAATTCTCCCGCCACCCAGTCCATTTATTGATTTAACAGTTGGTCCTTCCTTCAAAAAAAAAGAAAAAACACGTGCATGATTACACAAGTCATCACTCATTACTCCACACATTAATGAAGTATTCAGATCAAGAAAGAACAACTCTTCCCACTTCCCAGCCTTACCTCACCGTTTGTGTCGGCCACACGTAACCCATAGAGAGAGCCAATAGCTAGAATAAAAAAAAAAAAACATTTTTCAACCATTTAAAACCAATCTCACTTTATCTTTATTTCTATATTTAATATTTTTAACCGATCATCTATTTTCATTTATATCTCTAAATTTTTTTTCAACAATTTTAAAAATATTTTGTTAATAATTAAACATAAGCATATATCACGACGTAAATTGTTCATTGTAAATAAAATATAACTCCTATCAAAAGTTTTATTTATTATGTTTTTAATCATAATATATTTATTTATTTATCATAAAAAAGAATTATATAAATTAAATGTTTATTATGTATAATACACGTACCGAAAAACTAATAGTATATTGTGAAATTGAATGACACACATTATCATTAAACATCTTATAGGTAGGGTGAAGTGAGACTGAAAGCAAAAAGGTCAGTAGTAATTTTAATTTGGAGGGAAAGGGTAGACACGAGCGGGCACGAGAGGTTCAACGGCTAGTTTTGCACAGAACCACCGACCACGCATCTTTTACAGCTTGGCTGACTCCGATCTCCTATCTTTTTGAATCCTTAAAGCCAAAGATCTCTTTCACAAAGTCTCACTCCTCCTCCCAATGGCGATAAAAAAATCACCCATTTCCCACAAAGTCTCATTCCATCTCCTAAGGCTCTCTCTTCTCATCCACAAATTGAGAAAACCCATTATCCCTAAACTCAAGAAAAAAAGCGAGGAGTTGAAGCTGCTGAACCATTACAATTACGAGTATGGAGAGTACCAGTTCTCCGCTTCGAGCACTCTTCTCATTCATCGAAAAAATAGAGGCCACCGAGGTTTGCTTTCTTTCTTGCATGTGTACTGCTGCTTTGGGAACTTCAAAGTTGAGGGAAGTGATCAGGAGTGCCAGATGGAGGCTCTGTCACTGTCAGTGTCGCCCTTCGAAATTGAAGATGGCTTCATAGCAGAGGACGAAGCTGAATCGGTTGATGAGAAAGCAGAGAGGTTCATTCAGAGTTTCTACCACCAGATCAGAATGCAGACGCAGGAATCCTTATAGCCTATTTTGCTTTACTATTATTATTATTATTTTTTGGTTAAATATCATTTATTTTATTCAATTTGATTCTCAATGTTTTAAAAGTGTGAATTTTATTCTTTATGTTTTAAAAAATTCACAAGCAATTCTGCAAATAAATCTGTCAGAAATTCCAATAAGTAAATACTAAATAATAAATAAGCATCACGCTAGGACTCGCGTCATTTATTTTGAACTAGATAGTGGCGCCTGCATTTGCACCATTTTTTTAATATAAAATAACACAAAAAAAATATTCCCATAATATTTATCATCCTAAAGTGTATGAAGTTAACAAAGAGTTATTATTGCACAAAAAAAAACAAACAAAGAGTTATTATAAGTGTTATTGGATTTGATCTCTTCAAGAAAGATCTTGGACTCAAATCGTCATAAATATTAAAAAGTAATTTTAAGGAAAAAAATTATATTAAAGATTTTTAAATAGACTTTTTACGAAAATTATTCATTTTACACTAATAATATGATTATTCAAAAAATAATTATACCTAGTTTTAGAGATAAAAAACTATTCCAAAATAGAAGTTATTTTACAAAATCATTATTGCATTAAATATTTTTTCTAGAACTTACGTTAATTAATATTTTTTCTAGAACTTACTTTATTTTCTCACTAATTTCAAAATTTTGATTTCTTTATTTGATATAATAAAATGTTCATCATTCATACTGAAATATTTGCTATTCTCATTCATTTATATTGAAAAAAAAAAAAACGTGGACGGATAAGTGGATAACTTGCTACTTTTTACAAAAAAAAAAAAAAGTTGCGTCAAAGTTAAAATTGGGTTATTAAAGTTGTATATAATTGACTAATTGAGCTTTGGGTGCGTAGAAAGCATTCCACACCTGAAGAGAAGTTTCGCTTAACCAATCCATTGAATTGTTACTTTCCCTCTAAGAAGAATATTCTGATCAAAGGGGCAAGAAGAGATAGTGGAATGAATCAACTCCTGTTGTTCTGTTTCTGTGTATGTACAATGTTGACCCATGGCAACCCATTTGTCCTACCAAATTGAAACATCACCCCTACTCACACGGATACAAACATAAGAATCAAGATGCATTGCTGTGTGGAAGATGTGAGATCGAATTCTTCAGATGTTTTTTAAGATAACACATTTGTCCTGGTCAACTGGTGATTAAGTCAACATATCCCAATTATTGACCAAGTTCCAACTAAATGGGATGGTTTTATAATAAAATTCAGAATAGTGGCATAAATGACGTCCTAGCCCTATTGAGGAGGAGTTTTCCCTCTCAATCTGCAAGCATAAGAAAATAAATACCAACAAGCCGTCATATATACCTTCACTAATTAACCCATTCTTGATGTCTTATTAAGTACCTTAGAAGGAGAGAAGAGGAAGTTGCACAGTAATTCGAGGGAAGCCAAAGTCCAATAAACTTTTCTAAAGGAAGCCCCTATCCACTCTATCATGTGTATAAGTGTATTCTCTAAATCAATTTTAAAGACCAATTAAAGATCCTGCCTTACCTTTTGTTCTTGTAGTGAACAATTTCTTGGACAGTATTCCTCTGCCAGAATTGTAAAGCTGCTTTGGAGTGACCCTATAATTATTTCAGAAAGATCAACATACATACGATTAACAAGTCAGCTACACATCAATTATCAACACTAAAATAACGGTGCACAATCATGCATCTTAAATTTTGTGGATTCTTCCAAACATCAACGACCACAATTTACCTATTGAGAAGTATGTCTAAGTATTATATATATATTTTAATTTAATGCGTTTATTATTTTTAATTTTAATCTAAGATTATTATTGTTTGTTCTCATTTAAAAATTATTTTCACTTGAAACACCTCTCTTTATAATACTTAGTCTCTATGAATTAAAAGTCTAAAAAAAATAAAAATTTAACTAAGTTGGTTGAACAAATACGTAAGTATAATAAATTACACACATTTGATTTAAAAGTTTAATACATTTTAAAATTATATCGCATAAATATTTGTGATTTAAACATGATATTTTATATTTGTTATAAAATTTCAAAATATCTAAATAATATAGGAGATGTTTAATAATTAATTTATAGATCATATTCTTGTTTAAAACACATTAAATGGCTAAGATAAATTAAGAGTGGGAAATTGATAAATTAATTGGCTGAATTGAAATATCTAATAAAATTAGTATTTAAACTAGTTGAAAAATATTGAAGAATAAAATACAATTAATTTTTGAATTAAAATTTGAAATTCAATAACTATAAATTTTGTATTTAATTTATTATAAATCATTTATCAGCTTAAAAATTAATTAATTTTGTTAGTTTTATTGTTATTTATAAATATTTTTCTATCAAACAAATCAATGAATTTTAAATCGGACAAAGTTAAAGAAATAAAAAGTTTCCCTCAATTACACGTTTTTCTTCTTTGATGAGATCTTGGGATACAAGTTTTATTTTATTAAAAAAATCTATTATGATTCTGAAAAAAAGTTGTCAACATAAAAAAAAAAGAGTCAAAAACCCTGATCTTCTATCCATATATTCTATGACTAGATATAAAAGGATGTACATGGAAAATTATCAAACCAACCTTTCTTAGTTTTTTTGACACTTAATCAAATTTAAGGATAATTTGGTCAATTTGCTATCTTGTTTTTTTTATTTATTTCTTAATTTTTTGTTTTTTAATATTTTTTTTCTATTTTTTCATTTTCTTATAACTTTTTTTTCTATTTTGTTTTTGTTTTTTAATATTTTTCTTACTACTTTTTTTTTCTTTCTATTTTTTCATTTTCTTATAACTTTTTTTCTATTTTCTTTTATAATTTTTTTTTTACAATTTTCTACTTTTTATATTTTATTTTATTATTTTATTATTATATTATGTTTTATATTTTTTATATTATTATCTATATTAAATAAGTGATACAAATTTTTAAATGATTACATATTTTCTCATTATTTTTTATTATTTAAAAATTATGTCTATTTTTATTTTTTTAATTTAATTATTATTTTTACCTTTTTAAATTTTTTTCTTAGATCATTTAATGTTTTTTATTTAATATTTGTCTCTTTTTTTTTCCAGTTTTTTTAAAAATATTTTCTCTTTACGTTTACTTCTTTCTTCTTCTTTTTTTTTTCTATTTTTTTATTTTCTTATAACTTTTTTTTTCTTTTATAATTTTTTTTACAACTTTACACTTTTTTATATATTTATGTTATTATTATATTATTTTTTTATGTTTTTTTATTTCTAAAAAATATATTATTATTTATATCAAATAAATAATCCAAAATTTTGAATAATTACATATTTTTCATTATTTTTTATTCATTTAAAATTATGAGTATTTCTTAGATTTGTTTTTTTATTTAATTATTATTTTTACCCTTTTAATTTTTTTCCTTAGATCATTTAATATTTTTGTCTTCTTTTTTGATGAGTTTTTTTTTTTTTAAATCTGTCGTCTTACGTTGAGTTTTTTTTTTTAAATCTGGCGTCTTCAGTTTACTACTTCTTCTTCTATTTTTTGATTTTCTTATAACTTTTTTTTTTACAACTTTACACTTTTTATATATTTATTTTATTATTATATTACTGTTTTATATTTTTTATTTCTAAAAAATATCTTATTATTTATATTAAAAAAGTAATACAAAATTTTGAATACTTACATATTTTTTCATTATTTTTTATTACCCTTTTAATTTTTTTTTCATATATCATTAAATATATATATATATTTTTATTCTTATGTTTTATATACCGTGTTAGATTTAAAATATATTTTTAATATTTTATTTTATTTTTGATTTTTTAAATTAAAAATAAAAACTACATGTAATAAAATTTATTGCTGTTAAAAGTTAAGGATGAGACCATGAACAAAAATGAGAAATAAGTATTTCGTTCTTATGTTTATTTATCATTATTACTTTTATATTTTTTCTTAATATAATCTATCTATTACTATTAATAAAAGGATATACATAAGCACAAGTGTTATCTTTTCATAAGTTTTTTTTATTCATTATTATTTTCTCACTCTTAATTTAGACAAAACTTTTAAAAATGATCAAAATGATTTTTCATCATCTTCTCTCCCTTTATTCTCTCCTTCACTTATCACTCTCCCTTTGTTTTTTTTTTTTTTCCGCTCTCTCTCCCTCTCTTTCATTTTTCTTTTTTCTACAAAATGCTTGTATTTTTTTTTTATCTTTCTTTTGCATTTTATTTTTATTTTTTAAATAATACAAATTACTAATCAATTGAGAAATTGATACCCACCCTAATTTCTGACAATCAAGATTTATAATTTTTGTTTTGAAACATTGTGAATAAGGATGGATCAAAGACGGGATGAATTTATCCAACTCTGAATGAGTATCAAGTAAATATAAAATTTTATTCATGATGAAAATCATTAACAGAAAGAAATGAGAATGGAAATTATGACAAAGATTAGGATGGGGATACGGAATAACATACTTATTTTTATGTTACTCGATTATTATGTCTATTCAATAAAAAATTACATGATAAGATTTAAATATATTTTAATCTTTAAAAAAAGAATAAGTAATTTTTAATTATTTTATTTTTTGTTTTAATTTTATTAAGTGAACATGAAAACAAGAAAAGAAATAACATATATGTTCACGTTTTACTCTGTTGTCATGCATATTCATAATCATTATGATACATTTTTTTTTAAAATAATTACATATTTAGATATGATTAAAATATCTTTTATCTTTTAATTGTTATTTTTTATTTTATTTTTATTTTTTAAATTAAAAAGTACTATGATGCATTAAACGTTTTTGTTAAGTGAATTTATTGTTTAATATTTTATTATTATATACAAAATAATTTATCCTCATAGTGAGAAATTGAGACGGAGAATCAATTTTTTAATTGAATAGTGATTTGTATCATTTAGATAAATCATTTTTTAGATGTATTATTTGTATAAAATTTTATTTATTTTATATTTTTTGTGTCAAAAATTCTAATTTCGTTTTCTATTATATATCTACTTTATATAGAAATTTTCTTTATGTTATGCTAAAAAATTCCTTTTTTTTTTAAATTTTATTTTACATTATTTTATTTTTTCTTTCATTTTATATTATTTTTTAATATTATACATATATATATATATATATATATATATATATATATATATATTTTAAATCATTGCATTTTTATGGTTTAAGTTAATGTCATCTAAAAATAGTTTTAAATTTAAAATTAGAAAAAAATTATCTACAAATATGTATTTTTAAAATAATAATTAGCAATTTTTAGTGAATAAGAATGGACCAAGGACGGGATGAATTCATCCAATATAAGCATTAGATAAATATAAAATTTTATTCATGATGAAAATCATAGACAGGAAGAGATGAGAGTGGAAATGATTATGAGAACTGAGATGTTGACAATCGAATACGAAACAACATACTCATTCTTACCTTATTCTATCATGTCTACTAAAAAAAAATAATTTTTAATTATTTTATTTTTTGTTTTAATTTTATTAAATGAAGATGAAAATGAAAGAAAAAATAATATATATGTTCATGTTACGTTTTGTTCACATATATATTCACAATTATCATACTTTTTTTTTAATAATTATATATTTAGATATGATTAAAATATATTTTATCATTTAATTTTTAATTTTAATTTTAATTTTATTTTATACATTAAAAAATACTTTAATCCATTACAAGTGTTTGATTACAAATGTTTGTTAAGTACCTATCTAACAAAAGAAACGCCCGTTTCATTGGAAAAAAAAATAAAAATAAAGAGGAAACGCTAATTACATAACAGCAGCAGCAGTAACAGATCCTAATTCGTAAGATATTCTATCCAAGACTGGTCATTATTATGATGATTTTATAAAGACGAAAGTAAAAGAGAGGAGAGACCAGGTTAAATTAAAAAAAAAAAATTAGGGCGAACCGGGTCACCTAGGTGAAGTGAAAGAGAGATTCTGCGTTGATCTTCTGCAAGTGTGGCAATGGCGGAGGAGGAGCATGGCGAGTTCAGGCTTTACAATTCCATGACTCAGCAGAAAGAGATCTTCAAAACCAAAGTCCCAGGCAAGGTTTCCATGTACGTTTGCGGAGTCACTGCCTACGACTTCAGCCATCTCGGTCACGCTCGCGCCGCCGTTTCTTTCGATATCCTCTTCAGGTACTCCCTCCCTCTCTCTCTGCTCATGAATTTAGGACTCGGCGGACTGGGCTCTGTTCGTTATTCGACATATTTATTTTAATTTATAATCTTATAAATGTGCTAATGGATTCAATTTGGTATCTCTAGCTGTTATTATTATCCAGATTTACGTGGTTTTAGATATTAGATTATCTCACAGCATTTGGAATTTTAAAGTAATCTTCTTTACTTACTCTAGATGTGACGATTGGGAGTTAACATATGGATTGTACTCTGGTTAACATGAAAACCTTGTAGGTACCTTAAACACTTGGGCTATGAGATAACTTATGTGCGGAATTTCACTGATGTTGATGACAAGGTGAGGATACAATGTCTAACCTGCTGCTCTGCTTGCTACCATACTATAACATTGCATCTTCTGTTTACTACATTAAACTTCATTAATTCTCTTCCCTTTTTTCTTTTTAAAATAATTTTCATCATTCCTCCTTCACATGATTCTACTTGCTTTTGTTTAATTCCTTTACTATCACCTCCATTTGGATCTGTGAATGATATAAGATTACAATATGAAACTGTAATGATATAAGATCAATGCAATAATATAGATTGAAATGAGGATTGTGTTAATAAATAAAATCACCTCAACTTAATCTAATAGACCATATGTACTTATGTAGTAGCAGTCGCGTCTCCTTGTTAAGTAAAATGTATTTGGAGATGGCCACATGGGTTGTTGAATGCTTTCAGTATCTAGTAGATCATGTCAAGGTAGTCCATATTGCCCATGTTTATGAATATATTGCTGAAGTCTGGGTCAATATATGGCAGCTCCCTCTCTAATAAATGTTGTGAATTTTTCTAATGATCTTTCCCTTTTATGGTCAGTTTGGTATGGAGGTAAAAACGAGGTTAGTAAAAATTCATTGGTTGACATTATTTGTAAAATTGTTTTCAAAACTGGTCCATGAATTGACCCCCATTTTTTTTTATAAATACATATATTGAGAGTAATGCTCTCAATGTCTGAGATTTGATTTAATGGCTTGTATGGCTAATCTAATGGCTTGTATGGTTATTCAGTCAATGCGTTTTTCTATTATTGGATTGAGTATAATACTGCTAGAGTGTGCAAGAATCTCTATTTTTGTCAGTTGTCACATTATGCTATGCCTAACTAACCCTTATCTGTGTTATTAACTAGAACTTGATTTATGTGGACATGACTTTAAAACACGCCATTCACATAGTACATAGCTCTACATACTTCATGTCTGGTGGTATCATCCTTTGTGATAATAGCTCAAATGCCAGTCTTCAAGTTGATTGTGTCTTCTTTTTCTTGTTTGTTTGAACCATCTTTATTTCATTATTTTTGTTGCTGTTGACTTGCTGTTCTTTATTTCTTCACTCTAAAATGTCATCCTAATTTGAATGAATAGCCTATTTTTAGAAATGCTGGTTTTCCTGCTTGATAAGCGATATTTCTTCACTCTTGCTGTTGGAAGCATTGTTGTCAAAATTGTGATATTTTTTACTCATAGGATTGCATGATCCTACATGTTTCACTGTCTTCAATTTTTGTCTCCACATAGTATTGTAATATGGTGGGATTGGAGTAAGGTTATTAGACAAACATGTTAACTCATTGGGCTGCTTGATTCAGGAGAAGCAACACACTACCCTCTTCATTTTTTTACAATATTTGTCCTCTCTCCCTCACTCCACTGTCTTCCCCTTCAATCCTCATTCATCTCTCCTCTCTTTTTCTCAGACCTCAATTTTCCTTTGTCTCTGTTCTAAATCCATCTGCCTCTCTGGTCATGTTCCAGACCAACATAGTTTGTGCTATATGTTTCTCTTCCATTTATGTGTTTGAGATATTTTACCTTATTCATGTTCAATTTAAGTTAAATTAAAGGTTGTGATTTGAAGGTTATTTCTCTTAATTGTTATTTTATATGCATATATACATGTTTACATATAAGTATAACTGTGTTTTAGGTAGGTCTTACGATTCATGTTACAATACCATGATTCATACAGTTTCCCTCCCTTTCCAATCCTAGGTAGGATCTCTTGGTTTTGACAACCTTGGATATAAGTTTCACCAAGTTCATTTGTCCTATAAAACATGGACCATGAAAGTGTATTATTCTACATGAGTTTCTTATGCGATTCTTTAGTGCTTATTAGAGATTGCTAATATCAGAATTGTTGCAGATAATTAAGCGAGCAAATGAGACCGGGGAGGATCCATTGATGTTGAGCAACCGTTTTTGTGATGAATATAATGCTGATATGGCTGATCTTCAGTGTGAAGCACCATCTAAGGAGCCTCGTGTTTCTGGACACCTTAGTGAGATAAAGGACATGATAACCCAGGTTTAATTTTTTTGCTATAAGATTGCTGTCTTTAGCTTTTGTTTGAAATTTTTTAATGGAATCTGCTAAAAAGTAAAGGCTTTTGCTCCACTTTTGTTTCAATTAAATTGCAATTAACAGTTTTCCATGCTGTTTTATATTAGTCAATACTTCTTTTTTGTAAGTGCATTTGGATTTTATATGTTGCCTGTAACAAATTAATTAAAATATCACTTTTTTTTTTATAAGATGATCTGTATACATTATGTTATGTTCTGTGCTTTTTATAAAAAAACACTTGTATAGTATTCAATGCTTAATGTAGATTTTCTGTCCTCATGCTCTCCACCCCACCCTGCTACCCCAACTATTGAACTTATATATATATATATACAAAAGAACTATTCCTTCTTCAATCTTCCAGTGTAATGTATCCTATTATGATAATTTAGCTTATTAACTTGTGAATAAGATATTCAAACTGAGCAGAAACTATGAAAGCAGAACAAAAGTGTTAAAAGGTTAGTGGTTTTTAAATTTGTTCATATTGAGGGATATGAAACTCAGAAGCTGCACATAATCTCCAACTGAAATATCAATCAGATTGCAATTGATGACAAACTTGGGGCTTATTTGCTTTGAATTTTTTTTCCCTGTTTTGTCTAATAATTATAAAAATGTCACTATTTTCATTTTATTGCTTGTTTTCAAAGATCGGTATATAAATTTTAAAACACCAGACAAAGTGGAAACAATGTACCATTTATTAATGATACAAGAAGCATATTTAATTGAGGTTGCTTGTCATTTTCATTAAAATGTGTGGCATTGAAGTTGAAGCATGAAAAATTACAATATAACATTTGGATTTGGTTGTGGTATGTTTGCCTTTAGTTCCAACTTCTAAGGAATTAATTAAGAATTCAAAAAATGGTTAGTCATTAATGTACTTTGCAGATTATCAACAATGGCTATGCATACGAAGTTGATGGTGATGTTTTCTATGCTGTTGAAAAATGCCCAAATTATGGCATGCTATCTGGACAAAGGCTAGAACATAATAGAGCTGGAGAACGAGTAGTTGTGGACTCAAGAAAGCGTCACCCAGCTGATTTTGCATTGTGGAAGGTGTAGAACCTTTACCAGTTTTTTAACATATTTTTGGTAACATTTGAAATCTCTCATACTTAATAATAATTGCAGGCTGCTAAACCAGGTGAGCCTAGCTGGGACAGCCCTTGGGGTCCTGGAAGACCTGGGTGGCACATTGAATGCAGTGCAATGAGTGCTTGTTATTTAACTCATAAGTTTGATATCCATGGTGGTGGAATTGATTTAATCTTTCCTCATCATGAAAATGAGATTGCACAGAGCTGGGCTGCAGACCATGAGAGCCATGTCAGTTATTGGATGCATAATGGGCATGTCACTAATAACAATGAAAAAATGTCAAAATCTCTAGGCAACTTTTTCACTATTCGCCAGGTCAGTCCTTAGTCAACTTTTTTCACTATTATTCTGGTTAATGATGGTTTTTAATTCTTTTTAGATATTGTTGAAGGTTTGCATGGTAGTAGTCTCTTACAAGATGTCTCGTGCATATCTTTCATGATATTTTTTCTTGCAGATCACTGAGCGTTACCATCCACTTGCTTTGAGACACTTTTTGATTAGTGCCCATTACAGATCTCCACTAAATTACTCAATCTCACAGTTGGAGAATGCATCAGATGCTATTTACTATATATTTCAGGTAAGCAGCCTCCAAAAATCTGTATCAGGAATTCTGTGTTGCTTAAAAGTTGATGGATGAGTTCATCTCTCAAGGTTGACAGAGTTTTACCATTACGTAATCTGAAATTAATTTGTTTTTATTTGGGGTTATGTCTGTGCAACTGTCCCCTTTTTCGTGAATGGATCTGAAATTTTATATCCTACTGCTGTATAAGTTAAGCATGTGTCTTGGATATAAAAGGCAGTTTTGTTTATCAGGGTTGGATGGTGACATGGTAGTTGCTGCAATGATAAATTCTCCCAACTCTACTACAATTTTGCTATGATTTAGATCTATTGACATAAGTATTAATGCTACAGATACATATTTGCAATATTATTAGGTTTAATTGCTATTACTCTAGGGAGGATATTGTTCAAAACAGCTTCTTTTTACTTCTGCAATGTCCTTAACTACGAGAATGATTTTTTTTTTTCTTTTGGTTGTTAGACTCTTCAAGATTGTAAAGATTCTTTATCACGATTTCTTCAAGGGGAAACTGAGAAGAATGAAAATGTACCTCAAATTAATGAGGCTGCCAAGGAATGTATTAAGAAGTTGAATGTTGAGTTTCAAACGAAAATGTCAGATGACTTGCAGACACCAGTGATACTAACTGGTGCCCTCCAAGAGGCCTTGAAATTTGTGAACACTTCTTTGAAGATGTTGAAGGTATGTAAATGGAACCAGTTTCTTGTATTGCATGTGTGGGTACTACATGCATATTCATGCGTTGGAAATGCGCCCATAATTGATGGAATATATTGTCTATCTTCCAGAAGAAAATGCAGAAAAAAGTGCAGTTGCAATTGATTCAATCCTTATTGGAGGTTGAGAAAGAAGTTGGAAAAGTTTTGGACGTACTAGGATTGTTGTCCTCTAACTCCTATGCTGAGGTGACTCATTTTATTAACACGAGCATTAAGAATGTTTACCAATTGTTATTGCTATTGTCCTGCTTTGGAAAGCCCTTGCGAATGTTTAACAGTTGTTATTGTTAATCAGGTTCTGCAGCAGTTTAAAGACATGGCATTGAAGAGAGCAGGTCTGACAGAAGATGAGGTGCTACATTTGATAGAAGAAAGAACTCAAGCTAGGATTAATAAGGATTTCGCCAAAAGTGATAAGATGAGGGCTGAATTGACTGCAAAGGGCATTGCACTTATGGATGTGGGCAACGAAATAATTTGGAGACCATGCATCCCGAGTGAACCACTTGTTGCAGAAGTTGTTCAAAAAGTGGAAGAAATACCTGGGGATCGAGAAGGGAATGGCCCACATACAACAACATGAAGGTGGAGTCAGCCCCTCCTTAGCTATGATTAATACAGAAATGTTATAATTTATCAATACTTACACAAGGCTTGAAGATTGTATATCAGTTGAAGGCTATGTATGACCATACCTAGGTCTAGGACGTGAATCATTTCTCATGTTGGGTTAGTTTAACCGATTTGACAATTGCATGAACACTACCCCATACCGAGATTTTGTTTTTGTTTTTTAATACTCAGATTGGGTTTTTGGCTCTTTTGTTCTGTACCAGAAAGCACGATTTTGTTTTTCAAGAATCTAGAGTCTGATTATCTCTTATATCTGGTTTGCTATTGATGGACGTTAGCTTGATTTCTTAAATTATACCATTAACTTGTTTTCTTATATCGGTTTGCTATTTCTCTGCTTAGCTTGATTAGCACACTTCATTTGAGGCTGCCGAAGTTATGCCTACACAGTCATATCAGTGGAGCAGTCTGAATTTGTGAATTTTTCTTTAAACATCTCTCGAAAGAGACTAGTATAATTTAATAAAAAAGAACTATGTGATATTTAAATATCAGCTATTTTTTATTATTATTATATGTAGGAATTGTTGACAAGTTCCAGAGAATTTATCGCATAACGGCCTTAAACATTGATTGTTTCAAGTTCGAGTACGTTATTCTTAATTTTTTTTAAGCGTGTTTAAATCACACAAATGACAAATCAATCAAATAATTAAAGAAAATGCTGATGTGAAACCACTTTTAATGGCGCAGGATCCGACGAATAGAGCTAAGGATTTGGCAAATTTATAGTATTTTTTACTTTTAAGAAAACTTAAGACTTCTTACTTAATTGGAATAATTGAACTTTTAGGGACTCGTCAATTAGAATAAAAAACTATGGTTTAGCTAAATTACACTTTTGAGTATCTAATTCAATAAGAATATTTTGTACTGACGTCTTTACTAAAAAAAAGTTTTTAAGTAACGAGTTTATACTAGAGTCTCAAAGCTTAAGTACCATGTTATAAGTAATTTATTTTACTCGATTATGAACTCATAACAGAAAGTATTATGATATCAATTAAAATGGTTTCAATTATCAACGAGGGAGACGCTAACAATGCTCTGTACGGTGAAAGAGTACCAGTATAATTGTATAAATCAAAACAACCTAATTCCAGTGTTAAAAAAAACCTTTTGGACAGAAAAAAATACAGCAAAAGTAGACAATGTTCATTGGACAGATTTGTTGTGCTATATATTACGGATGAAAACACGCCTGAGCCCAAATTGAGGAGGGAAGTTAATCATCTAATTCGTTTAAAAGAGTTGATTTCATATAATACGTTACACCATTAAATCATTGGCATTTTTTCATAAAAAAGATTTTACCATCAGAAAAGAACTTGATTGATTTTTTAGCAAACTGATAACTGAATCCAAATATGCACTTATTTGTTGCAGGTCAATTTTTAAGATCTGGCTGAAAATCTACTTACATGGCCTGTTTTGTATAAAGCTTATAATTTATAAATGTTGACAGGCTATAAATTGACCTTCAAACAAACCTGTCTCTCTTTTTTTTTTCTTTCGCTTATCAGTACGATTTATGCAAGCTAGGCAGGGTAACATTTTTCTGAGATACGCAAGTCACGGTAATTTTATATATAACTTATTAAACGATTTAATTTTTGAAACTTACCACTTATTGAAATCAGTTTTATCAAGTACTAAGATGAAGCGAGCTAATTAACCTGTTTTCTACAGATATTCTATATATAATTATTATTCATTTAAGACATCCCACATGACTTCCATGCATGTAGCATTATTGTATGTGTTTGATGTGCTTTTGTCAAATTGGTAGTAATATAGCTGGGAATGACTAGATCAGCAAGTTCTATGACAGATGCCGTTCTCCTCATCCCACTTTTGTGATACACCGAATCTCCCCAAATAGATTATCATGATACTATAGTTGGAGTTAACCATTAATGTCTTACATCTATTGCTGATTTCAATTTCATCACCACTAATTTCCACCGTGCATTTTCGACTTTAGGACCATCGATCCCAGCTCACAAATACCATTCAACTTGTCCCCTTTGTTAAAGTTGAAAGTGCATGCCTATAACCCAAGATCGAGCTTGGAATAATAAAGCAAATAGGCTGTTATTGCCACAAAGGAAAGGAAAAATGCTCTTGTGGGGACAACCCACATTTTCTTCAAAAGCACCAAACATTGTTCTGCCAAAAAGGACCGGATACCACCATTTTTGCTTACACATATGCCACGAGGACTCTACTCTTCACGAGTGATTGAAAACTAACTTGCTTCCAGATAAGATTGAGAAAAAAAAAAAAAAAAAGCAGCTCAATAAGTAATTGTTAGGTACGATGTTAGTGGTCGTGTGGGAGTTACATATGTTTTGTTTTGTTATGTGTCCTTTTAAGTTTTACTAGTAACCAACTAGGACACATATTTATTAACACACTCTTTGAACTACTCTTATTAACATTTTTTTTCTATTAAAAATTATAAAATTAAAAGAAAAAATTATTAAATACTATATAAAATTTATAATTTTAAATAAATCTTAAACATTTATAATAAGTAGTGTGTTAAAAAAAGTGTATGAACGAGTGTTACTAACATTTTTGAATAATAACTGATAGCTTGTTTAAACTTACGTATCAAAATCATGTCAATGCAGTACTAGTCAATCAATTGAAGCTTTTTTTTTTCAGAGAACAATTCTGGGTCCCATGTTATCTCTTTGTTGAAGTACACGAAGAACCTTGAGCAGAGACCTCAACCAACTTTTTCTGCTAACTAGTCTCATATGCACCGCAAACGTTTGTCTCCAACTTGACCACAAGAGCTTTTGGAACCATAGAAAAACGTACGTAGCAACTGTGCCAATGCCAATCCAACACTAGTACTGTGTCTACTGCTACTTCCTCGATCTGGAGCATGCATGTCAGTCCTAATTAAATATCTTGGACGACCCTTTCTTCACCTTGATCAGTTATCTAATAAAACGGATAGAAATTCGAATGGTCTTGTCTTGTCTTGCTTTTGAGTTTCACAAGTACCAAATGGCATATTGTATTTCAAGTTTTTCATAGCTATTTTTGTCACATATTCTCTAATCTATGACGTTATTCATCAGCTAAGAAGGTGTTAGCCGTTCATAGAAAAAAAAGCATCTATATCTTCTTCTCGTCTGCAGTACGCTCCAGTATTATGGCATCTTCAAGACCGCAATTGGAAATTTCATTTGAACAAATAAGAGATCTTATTTGACAAGAACAACGTACAATTAAGATAAGAATATGCCTTCAAAAGTTAAATCAACTTTAAGCTATATATATTTGTCTCTTAGTTGTTATCCATAAATATATAAATATATAGTATTATATATACCTTGTATCTTCATTGCGGCTTCCTATCCCCGCAATCTTAGAATGAAATTAATGAATTGTATAACATTAGCTAGGGTGGTTACTGGTTAACTCTTGTAAGGTAGGTATATGCAAATTATGAACCAAACGAAACTTGCATCAGAAGTAGAAGAAGATTGAGAGTTACGCCTTAGTTATTATAAGTGAAAAATAACCTTTTCGGCGGTGAAGTAATAAATTTCATATCTTACATGTGCACGCTAGGAAACATGACAATCTAACTTTATTTAAAGTACAAGACAAGTCGGGGACAATCACACATGTTTCACCTAAAATTTTGATATCTAGTCACTGTAAAAGTGTTCAGATAATAATTCAATAAAAGAAATACTGTGTGTGTATTTTCTCACAATATATTTTCGTCCTTACAGTTCCTAGCACTTTCATTTTTTACTGGTAAGACTCCTAAATAGTACTGTAGTTTGAGCGTGTGAAAAGATCATTATTTATAAATAGAATTTTGTTAGATTAATTTGAAAACTTTTGAATTTTACAATAATTTTAAAACTAGTTTAATAAAAAGCTAGAGACATGTAATTAATTGGATGAAAAGAGAAAACAAAATACTGCAAATGTGGTTGTAGATAGAGAGTAGAGACTGGGTCATGGTGAAGTCCACTGAGTCAGGAATCAGAACTTTTGAATTGAACCCGAAGAACACGCACGCACGCACGTCTGGAGTATTCATTCTATTAAATGAATCCCTCATCCAAGGCCCCCACTTCACGGGAAGAGGTTGGAATTGAATGAATGTACTCACCATGGGATTCAACTATATATAAGCAAAACATGTTTACGTTTATGACACATTATCACTTCAATCTTATAAATGATGTGCTTATAATTATTGGCCAGTGTTTAGCTGTTGTACCAGTCCACTCAACCGACCCTAACTAGAATTTCAGAGTATCTTTATAGCTTCTAATTCCTACATATGCACTTCATCACTCACTCACGCACGCACACATATTTTAGCTAGGTGGATTTATTCATTAAAACGTTATCAAACTTATTATACAGTATATAACAAATTGCAATTAGGTTATTCGAAGCTTTAACAAAAAGATGTTTGAAACAGGAGCATAGCTAACTGAGACATATATTATATACAATACAATGAGACACGGTTCACCTAAAAGTGTCATCCTTCCTAACAAGCTAAGCTAAAGTACATAGATGCTTTTCCCATATTTGGTTGTTGGCTTGGCGTTGAGATGGAATGTGAAATCGAGCTAGAGTTGCGTGAATATATAGTTAAAGACCCCACTTTCACCATTAACATCACGCAAAGCCGGATCGTGTGGCTTTGGATCGATCAAGTGTTCTTAATTTTGTCGATCTGGTTGACTGAATGGTTACCATCGCATCGCGTGAGAAACTAAACTTGGGATTGTTGCACACGGAAATCCTTCATTGCCATTTATCATATAATCTTAATCACGTACTATATGCATGTCAACGTACTTGAAGACTCATCACTATCACTTTAATTCTTTTTTGGCTAAAAGGTTCAATATTGTCGATCTGGTAGGAAATTAATTAATTAACGATTCAAGTTTTCTTAGCTAGGCTTGATATATAGAAATTTCCTAATACAGATCGCTGGACCTTAATTGCGCGCAGACAAAGCTAGCTCTATGAAAATTTGAGACAAAACTTAAAATCAAAAACTAGTGCTGCACATTTTTTGAGTTCATGATGGCATGCACATATATATATATACTATTTGTGTTCATGACTACAGTAGTGAACAAAGATTGACAAGTCAAAGATTTTATCCTTGTAACAGATTTGATCTCTTTTTCCCGCATTAAAATAAATTTCTCAGCCATGATTTAATCTACTTTTTCCCAACCATGCATATGCCAAATGGAAGCAAAAGGTCCAACAAAAATGATTATACCTAAAGCGTTCGATTCATTTAAAAAAGCAGGACTTTCTTTCATGCATTATTACTCTAGCTACCGGACTTAATTGCGGTAAACAACTTGCGTATTCTATGATGTCAAGCGCATTATATAGCACTGTATACTTCATCCTGTTTAATCAGGCTAGATATTAAAATTATTTTACTAATTAAGATATTTAATTGTGTGAAATTGAAATCTTTATAGCGGGCCGGAGTGATTATGAGTTTTTGAATTTTAGTTTTTAAATACAATTTTAAAATGTCAAATATGATATAGAGAGTATTTTTCTTTCTCTTCTATATATTTCTTTTTTTTTTTTTTTACAAACTTTTCTTTTTTTGTTAAAAATTATAACCAACTACCTGTCTCCAACAACGCGATAACATGGGGGAAGCCAATGAATATCCAAGTTTGTGGGGGGAAGGAGATATATGAAAAAGGAAGGGAAAAAAATCATGTCTTAGTCAGCTTCCAACTCCTACATTAATATTGTCCCTTTACATGATAGTTGTGAAATCCTTCTTGACCAATAGTGCAAAGCTATGGTACGTAAAGACAGACTTTGGGAGGGTAGTAATTTGCAAAGTCACTATCTGCTATAACAATCAATCCTTTTTTCGTTTAGATTGGGTATCATGTCTAATACACTGAGTGTCATGGCTTACCTATTCTCTCTTAATTAACTTTTCCATCAAGCTCAACAAGCCAATTAGAATGAAGAGAAATGACTTCCCCGTTAAGAACCAATTAATATTTCATGGTCCCAAACCTACATGCATGCTTGTGGAGGGCTAGTTTATTTTAAAAATGGTGAAACTATACATTCCATTTTTGGGATGCATAAGTGGATGAAAAGAAATATATAAAGAAAAAAAAAATAAAAAGAAGAAAGAAAAAATATAGATGTAACGAGAAATAAAGGGAGAGATAAAGGTGAGATGAAAAAAGGAAGAAAATGTCTGATAATAACAAATTAACATGCTCAAACTTAATCATGACTCTAATTGGATTAAAGTGACTTATAAGAAACCAAAAGATGGTTCAACTTAATTACTCTAGCTTTTTCGCGTCCTCCCTTTTCATTCTACGGGTTAAAATTAACCAAGAAAGCTTGACTAGTTGGTGACAATTGCGTGTGTAAGCCATGTTAGATTAACTTAGGAGTTCAAAGTAGTAGGGTCGATGTATCGGATTCACAGCTAATATTGTGTTAATTCGATAGTGTAAAAAGGTAGAGGATTGAACTAGATTTTCTTAGTTTCTTTTTCCTCACCAACCACAAGGGTAACTAATTCTACTATATATGTCGAAAAGTTCTAAAGAAGCAACAAACTTTTCTAACTGCTCATGTTTTCAAATATATATAATCATCATATGGTTATGAAATGAATCAACCTTTTTCCTTCCACAAATCATCAAAACCAAAATTACTAATTCAAGCATACAAAATTATTAAGAGAAAGGTATAACCAAAAGCATATATATCCAACCCCGCAAGAAAATATCAAATATGCATATTCTTCCTTTAACCTCCCTTGCGGAAACCAACTCCACCTGTTTCCAACTAAGATAAATTAAAACCAAGATTATGGCTAAGCTAGGCAGATAGAATCATCCACCTTAATTAGCTTTTATTTAAAGTGGCCAAATCTTCTTTTGGGTTTGACATGTTTGAATCAAATATCTATATATATATATATATATATATATATATATATATATATATAAACAATGGGTGGCAAAAGCACCGACCCTGCGTTATCCTAACATTAAATACATATTATTCAATATTTCTGAACTTCACTTTAAGTCATGATCGAGAAAGATATATATTAAGATCGAGAATTTTGGGAATATACCACTTGTCAACATGACCGTTTCTAGCTAGCTAGCTCATCACTCAGCTCCTCCCCAAACTTTATTCGAAGAAAGTGTTCTTGTTGGGATATAATTTCGGACCTCAAATTATTTCTTTTAATAAACAGTGAAAAATTGTGTGGTAACTGTTAACATCGGTATCTTTTTCACTGTTTATATTTCTATATTTTTAATATAATAAATAATTTATTTTCTAATTGAAATTTTTCATATTTAATATTAGGAAAAGCTTTGTCATACTCTTACCCACACAAGTCTCTTCAGCGAGAGCAGCGATTCTTGTCTATCGTTTTCTTAACAAATAAATACTTTCTCAATTACCTTTTTGTTAGGACAGCAACCTGCACATCGTCGATATCAAGCTTGTTCAGTGAATTATGGAAGACAATGAAAGATTGGTGTGTTTGAATTAAGCACTATTGTTTTTTAATCGGCTCATCCAATTAAACTGTATATTATTTCCAAATTGCATATTTTCACATATATTAATTAGTCTGCTTGTTAATTGGTCCCATATTTTATGAACTCTTCTACTGATAAAGAAGAAAATAAGGTACCAACAAATTATATCGAAGGGTTAAGTGGAGCTTTTAGCTAGCGTCTAGAAATATTGCAATAATATTTCATGTTCTTTGAGAGACAAAAAGATCAATTAAGGGGACGATGGAACTAATATATCAATCTTCATCCAAGATTCTCTCTTTCTCTTTCTTGCATGGCTAATGTTATTGAAGCATATGGCCATTTTAAGGAACACAATCATTTGCATTTTCATTGATGTCTCCAATCAGCTATAAGGTATTCGTGTTTAATAAGGCATCAAATGTGGTATTATAACATATATATAGTGATTGAAAGAAACAGATGAGACCAGTTATCATAATTCCCTCCTAGCTCCCATCATATGTTGCACAATTTTTTTACCCAGAAACTTCCCGTTTACACTTGAGTAAAAATTCATGATTATTATTGTTGATTTTTCGTTTTCAAAGTCATTGCTCAATAATAGACACAGGCACAGAGCTTCATATATATATATATATATATATATATGTTGTGACCACGTGATTCTGACAATATTGTTATTTTCAAGATCGTTCAGTTACTCTTTAACCGTTGATCGAAGAAGGACAGAAGCAATAAAACCATGAAAGGGAAGGTAAAAAAAATATTTGCGTGCTACGATCTGCATGATATGTGCAGAAAATGTTCACCTAATTATAAATACAGAAGACTCACATAAAATCTGTATTCGTGACAAGTAAGATTTTAAAGTGGTTTGCGACATCGTCATGTATATATATATATATGTATATATATATATATTTATCCATATTTTTCTTCATCATTAAGAATTAAATATGAAACTGACCACGATTACAATTTAAAACCTTCGTGACTAAGTTAAAAATGCGTAAGATATATTCTAATATATAACAAGCATTGAGCAAGTACCATACGTTGGGATGCTTTATCTTTTTCTCATTTTTCACCTCAACTTAAGTACAATACTTTACTAATTAACTGATTATGTGAACACAAATTTTGTACAATTCATAATCACAGCTGGAATTAAGATCTGCCAAATTGCTCAGTACTTGTCTGTTAGTTTTACTTTGATTCTTGCATATTCTAATGAAAAAATACATTCGTATTACGTTTAATGGTTTGAAATAATTTTATTATATAAAATTATTTTTACTCTCAAGTTTTAAACAAATAATGGTGTAATCTTTTCACATTGATTGTACTTTCTGTGTACAACCTGTCTAAACATTGTTTGTTTTGATATAATGACTAGAAAGAGCTGTGTCCTGCCTGTCCAAGCAATGTTTTATTGCACCATATGTGGTTAAAATATTAATATCTTAGTAAATAACCTAAAGCCAGACTTCAAATCTTCAAGACCATAAAATAAATGTCAGATAGATCACTCTCCCTAGTCCCTACTCGAGGATGCAGTGATCGATAGTCACGATCTAGACATATATAAGCATCAAGTTGAAGATATACAAAACTGATGTTTGAATTCTCTTTAATTAATTTAGTTTTTTGCCCACTAGCAAGATTTTTCTAGTATAAAAATCAATTAAAAAACCTATTATGTGTTTTCTGGTTACTGAAAGGTACATATAATTAGCATCCCCTCATTATATGAATGGACCACAGTGTGCTCAATAAGAATTAGTGCACCGATCCCATGCTGAAAATTACACATATGAGCATCTTTATTAATGATACCCAATTGATTGTTGCAATATATATATACTTTATATAAGTGAGTTCACATTACTTATATAAGTAACAGCTGCTTCCTGGTTACAAACAAATTAACAAACTCTAGCAGTGTAATTGGTTAAGTCACGTTTTCTTAAGATTAAGATACTGTCTTTAAATCTGCTCTAATTGGTTTGATTAATTACATAGGTTTCTCAATTATTAGCCTTATTATATCCTTTTACGAATGAACTAATTGAGGTATTTCTACTAGAAATTAAGAACTAATTCCTCGATATGTTAACATTTATTTAAAAAATAGATCTCGACATATTTATTCAAATAAACTCTCCAATCAATCTCATGTTTAAGAAATGTGAGCGTTATTATATCCTTTTAATTAGCTATATATAATCAAACGAAAGAAAATTAAAACAAAAAGTTTGAACTATAGTGAAGTAAAGATCAAACTAGAGCATGTGGTGTATAAGAGGAGTTAAAATGTGTACTAAGTGAAATAGTGTGGTTGAAAAAATAGCAATTAAATATTAAATATGAAAATGTACATTATATGAAGCTGAAACAGCCATATATATGCCCTTAAGCGGCGCTTGAAGCCTGAACAAAGAGACGGTTACACTTACACTCAATGAATTTTCAAGTCAAGCCGAGCCGAGTGATGAGGGCGCAGCCGGCGCAAGACTAAGGTGCAAGTCCAAGCCCCATGCATCATCAAACTTGGGCCCACTGTCACCTTTGGAAAACCTACTCAAAGAGGGCCCATCAATCCTAGCATGGTGGGCCCGGGCCTGAACCTGCACCGTTGACAAAGCTAATGACGAATCTCCTACAACGCCAACATAGGGAAACATCCCTGCACCCGCTGATTTCACACCCGTTATGTTATTACTGTTATTACTGTTACTACTACTGAAGCCGTTGGTGCCATGCGCCGACGGAAACGCACAACCGTGCGACACTGAAACGTGGAAGGGAGGAGGCGCGGAACGTGGGGGCACGTACACCCACGATGGCGCGGTCGCCGGGACCATCACGGCCCCCGGCGGAGCCAGAAGGTGCGGCGGAGGGGCGAAGGCTGAGATCATGGGGTTCCGCACGAACGAAACGGCGGCGTTTCGAGAGGCTTGTAACTGCGCTCGCTTGAGCTGCTGACGCTCTTTCTTGTGCGCGTTCTGGTGTCCACCAAGTGCTTGTGAATTAGCGAACTCTCGGCAGCAGTACTGGCACTCGTATTTGCGGTCGCCGGAGGAAGGAGGTCCGGCACCGGCGACGGAGGAGTCTGGCGAGTCGGAGGGGGAAGGGGAAGTGGAAGTGGCCTTGGTGGCAGAGTCTGCCACGTCATCATGCATCACCGTGGGCTCGTCTTCTTCCATGATGTCGACGTCTTGGTGGTGCACGCTGACGCCGAAGAGCTTCAAGCGCGTTGGGGAAGTGGGATTTGGTGTTTTAGTGTTGTAGTCAATTTGTTGGGTTTCCATGGGTTTGAGTTGAATTGAAGAAGAAAAAGAAGAAGAAGGGTAAGGGTAGTTAATGCGTTTGTATTAAGGAGAGGAGTAGTTTGTTGCTTGCATGTGTTGGGGTTGTCTCTATTTATACCCAGGATTGACAAAAAGCAAATTTTGTGTAGAAATATAGAAATAAAGGGTGAGGAAAGTGGGGTCCTTGCGGATGTCCCAAGGAGAAGAAAGTGTGTGAAAATATGGGAACACAACCCTAGAAGACCCACAGCCAAGGGACCCAAAGCCTTCCAATTTGTCTCTTGATACAGTTTTTTCTTTTATCTCCATTGCCTTTTTACCGCTTTCTGCAAATTACAAACCCGACCTTACACCATCTTTGGATTCAAATTAAATGATCCATGTAGAATCAATTAAGCTCATATACATATACATATACTAATCAATGTTATTTTGGATTGTTTTCCTTAAATTTATATGATGAAATAAATATTTATTTTAATAAAATAAATAATTATTTATATCTTCAGTATATTTATTTAAACTATTTCAGTTTAAAATTAGTTATTTTTTTATTTAAAGAAATAAATTCTATCTATTTATTAAATAATTAATTATCTTATAATAAATTATTTTATAAATAATTATTGTAATTTTAAACAAAGTAACCATTTATCTTATCTTGAATAATTAATTTTGAATATTATATTATTTTAAAATTAATTTTACAGAAATCAATTTTATTTATAATTTATTTTTCAAATTAGTTACTTTTAAAATAAAAGAATTTAATCTTTTGCATTAGATAAAAGAAATTATATTGAGTTCTCTTACAAACTTTTAAAATAAAACATTTAAACACAAATTAAATTACTTTAAAATTATTTTTAATAAACCAAAATCAATTTGTATAAATAATGGAACTCAATCAAATTTTGCAAGCCCTTTAAACACGTAGAATTCATGACACTCTTAATCAATTATATATTTGACTAGTGAACAGTTTGGGGGCCGGGGTAAAAGAAACAAAAAAATCGGTGGGAAATGGAATGAGGGCAGGGCAGGGCAGGGCTAGGTTTGAGAATGTGATGCACTGATGCATGTGATGGGCGTATGGCACGGGATGAAAGTCTTGTATAAAATGATTGGCTTTGGAGCTTAGTCACATTTTTTTATATATCATTCCATCTCTTTTCAGCTTCACACACTTCTCCCTCGTGTAGGTGTATGTACGAGGCACTGTATGCATAGTTAGTACTTAGTAGGTGTGTGTGTGTGACTCAAAAAAATAAATTAAAAGGTAGTAACTCATAGTCTCACCCAATCAACTAGCATTTGCTAGCTGAATATTATATATATAGCAATATCAAATTAAGGCATTAAACTGGCTGACAAACTTATTCAAATTTTAATTGACAGTTGGACCCATTCCTTGTTTTATCATTCCAACCCATCACAGACTTTAATAATTTAGTATGTCTAACTCATATCATGTAGAGAGAGAAAGAGTCATTGGAGTCTCTCTTTTTGAATTAGGGTTGGAGAAATTTCAAGCTAGCTAGGCTGTCTTACTAAAAAGTAGTATTCTATTAATTTAATATTATAACTTTGTGAGAATATATGTACTATACTATGTTAAAAACATCTCTACATTTATACATGTTTAATTTTGACATGATGGCTAATATATATATATATATATAAGTCATGCCTAATTAAGAATTTTTCAACAGGTTAATTGGAAAAGTTGAGATGTTTGTTTTAGCAATTGTTTCAACCTTAAATTTCATGCATTTGAACGTTGCGCAAGCTGACCAATCAAAAGCTTACCACCTTGCATAATCAACTGACTCAACTTGAACTTCAGCACATTTCAAACCCAATCCATTTATGACACGTAAACACACATATCTCTCCATAATGCTCATGCCACCCTTTTCTCTCCATGACTTTATTATTTACGATTGTTAAACAATTAACTAATCAAACATCAATTCAGAAAACAGACACGGTTCCATTTGAAATCGAAAGTTCTCTTTATTGGACACTTTTGCAATATCATATTATTTTTCATTTAAAACATTTTATTGAGGAAGGAACGAAACCCAATAAACCACCGTGAAGCCCATGTCTCTATCCTCCACCCTGGCTTCTGCTGACTCCAACCAATTCTGCAGCTGATACAAAGAATTGTGAACAATTGAATGTCCCAAAATTAGATATCATTGAACACTTCCATACCTCACTAGTTTATTTTATTTCTTTCCATTTTTAGCATCTCTCCCACACAGTATCACGTGAATGAAAAAATACTAATTAATTACTAGTAGTACTTAATAAAAATTCATCTGAAAATAAAAACATTACTATTATATATATATATATATATATATATATATATATATATATATCAGTAAACTAACATAATCTATAAGCCGACAGCTTCACCCACCAGCCACTATCGCACATATCAATCTCTCTCTAGAAAAAGTAGAAGGTGTCCCTACAAAGAGAAAGACAGAAGAGGTTTCATAGTATATATAGCATCCAAGATCCTAAACTGGACCTTATATGGCGCTCGCTCAGATCTAATTAACACCGCCCCACTAATCACTGCTGCATGACCGACGTGTCAACATCGTATTCTCCTCTTATACATCTCATTCTAGATACTTTGTTTCACATCACACATTCATATATACACACTCATTTTATACCTCTTATCTCTTCGGATAGGTTATTGATTCGAATGATAATAGACTATTTTTTAAATAATGTCTTGAACTTGAACTTTATAAATGATTGGAATTAGAGATTTTACTAAAAATGATAAGTTAGATGAAATTTGTCCATCATTAATTTTGATAGATACTGCATACTAATCTTAACGTGACAAAAAAAATCTTTTACGGTGTTCAATTTTAAGGCTGATATAGTACTAGTGTATGTTAGGCAAGATATCACAGCAGTATGTATGTGATGTCAAAGACAAGATATCTGCCAATACTGTTACAAATAGCATGGAATATTAATTTTCATACATCTTTATCCTTTCACATTATTCCAACTTCGATTCTTCTAACACATGCCATCACTAGCCATGATGGCAATTTAGTGAATAAAGTCAAAGTTACACGAATAAGCTTGGAGCTTTGTGGCTCATGTATACTAAGTTTTGAGATAAAGAGGACATGGAAAAAAAAAAAAGTGGAGACCTTTACTTATTGTACACTTCCGAGTTGGCTTGTCTGAAAGGGCATTTTAATGTTGTGACATGGAGGGTATTGAATTGAATATTATAACGTTCAGGTGTGTGTTTGCGAAACTTAGGGTTTGGGTCCCCACCGTTACGTGTTGATGATGATGAATTATTGTTTATGATGTTTGCGTGATTGACGTTGAAATCTATATAGTTTATATATTGGTTTTCTAGCTAGCTTTGAGAGAGATCTCTGCGAATCTTACTAACTCCGAGAGAGTGAGAGTGAGAGCTTTTTGTAGGCTTGTAATCTCCCACTTAAAAAGCATAATTAATCATAATCATAATACTTATACCAATATTTATCATACAAATTAAAAATTAAAAAGTAAAGCTTTTTTCAATTCTAAAGTCTTCATCACAACTCCTAATGTGACCCACCTTGTCCCCTCCTTCCAATATGCGTTATATTTTATTCTTTCTTTTAAACCATCCTCTCCAAATTAGTCAAATTTCCTCTCATGTAAGAAAAATATATTTGTAAATTGTAATTAATATATCCCTTGACACATATATCACCTTTGCAGACCCTAGATTCGTAATTATAAATTATCATTACCATAATCTCTCTGTCGATTTAAATTAACAAGATGATTCTTTTTAAGAGACCTGAAAATGGGTCGAATCCAATAAAAATGGACCCAATTAACCCAATATATTAAATAGGAGTTGTGCTAATAGATTTTTTTATCCTAAATCAATTTGTTTTACTTATACAGTAGTGGAGCTAACCCGTGAATCCAAAATTAAGAAAATAAAAATTAAACTGCAATTCTCAGGATTTTAAATGTTTTTATATGATGGAAAACTTGTGCAATGGATATATAAATTTCATTCAATTAATTAATTATATTAGACACGTGGATCAATTGGATTGTTTTCGCTTTAATTATGGATTTTGAGTTTTTAAAAGTACATGCAGTTACATTAAAGATTTAAAAGAAACAATTTTATCCAACTTGATATAAAGAAAAATATCAATAAATATTTTAAAGTGAATCATACGAATTAAACTCAAAATTAATCCTCTTTTATGTGAAATTCCCCACCATTAAAATCTATGTATTTATTTTTATTAATTCAATTTTTTCTTCTCACATTTTTAATAAGAGATTAATATTTTTCGAAAGAGAAATGTCACATTTTAAATCCATACCCAATTAAATCCCTAATCCTTCTAGCTTATAGGTTGGGCCACTTTATTAATTTCAACATGAGGCTCAAGGAGTCACTAGTCAACCCCTGTCACTACTCACTACAGCCCCCCTTTCTGGACAAATTAAAAAAAAAAGAAAAACTTAAAACATGATGGAATTGACAATCTCATGCATATAGATGTGTGTAGTCTCATTCAAAAGGGTTAAAAGGACTTCCATGTAGAGACAGTGTAGTTGTTGTTGGGACCAAGGGTGACCAAGCAAAATGTTTGTACCAATTTTTGGCTTCATCTTGTGTGTTGTTGCGTTCCATAAATGGCTTTCTTAATTTCTTCTTCTACCCACTTCTTCGCTTTTAATTTGTTTGATTAGGATGTTTGTGAATGGTAAGTAATTTCCAAATCATATCCTGACAATCTGCTGCAATAACATTAATTTGCAGTTCGATCTACTATTTCTGTCTAATCCCACTCAATTTTATAGGACCTTCTCTCTCATCAATTGCCCAAGTTAACAGAACAGCCACTGGTGAAATAATGAACCATAAAAGAAATAGTATCATAGGATAAGGCATGTTTGTTTTTCATTTTTAAAAGAAAAAAAAATATCTTGCTTGATAAAATAATTAATATAGCTTTTTAATTTTTAAAATTAAATATCAAATTGTCTCTAAGTTGTTTTGATATTTTACTATTAATTTTTAAAGAAATAATATATTATACATAATAAATAGTTATGCAATAAACACTTAATTTAAGCTATTTACCTTACTAGCAAAAAAAGAACCTAGAGGATTGCCCAATCACACTTTACAATTCTTATTGATTGATATATATATAATTGGTGATACTTAATTTATTACTAAAATTTTGAACTACTACTACTTGTAATGGTTTGCACCATCAATTTTAGAAAAACCACTTCCCTGGAGGGCATTAATCATGCTTTCTTTTGTTGTTGTTGATTGAAGTGACGCAGATATTATCATTAAGATCACCCGGATCGTGATTATGGCCCACCAAGTTGTGCTTATAGTGAATTTAACCAATGAAATAATAAATCAAAATATTTAATAAGATAATTGATAGACATAATCCTATCATATTAGACCCCCCATTATCTTTCTAATCATCTTTGTTTCTTTTTGCAACTATTACTTTGGAAGCATCCATAAAGGATTAAAAGATAACCCCAATGTGACTTAGATTTCAAGTTGGAAATCCTTTTTATAGATATGTTCGAAGTGCTTTTTAAGCACCCCCAAACATTGTGGGTATGACTCGATTAGCCCCTCCATGTATTCCAAGTGACATTACCTACTTCATTTAAAAACTATTATTCTCCCTATTTAAAAACCAAATTGTTGGATTTTTGTGGGGGGTGGAGTTAGCTTTAAGTATGTGCAGTCTTCTCTCTCTCTCTCTCTCTCTCTCTCTCTCTCATATAGTACTAACCTATTTAATTAATAATGTAACCAACGTGAAAGGTAAGCCTAGATTAAATGGTCAAGATCAATGTCCACATTTATAACAAAAAAAAAAAAAAAACAACATAATTCGAAAATCCCTTGTGCTTTTTATGAGTTTTTAAATATGCATATACTTATAAAGTTATCGAGAATGAAATTTTTGATAGATCATAGGGAACTGTAGTCAATCAATGAGACAAGAACAAGTGCGCGGTTTGCTAATAAAGTGAAGAACATTTAGAGGACTACTATACTAAGTATATATGCTGCATAGTAATGCATGCAATATAGTACATGCCACTCACATAACATATAACCCAAAGGCATGCATATCCATACTTAGGGGACATTTGCACGTGACATATGTGACAAAATCTAACATTATTATCAATCACCTATCTATAATCTATAATAAAGAAGGATTTTGTTAGTTCCACATGGCCACTAAACTGTTTGCACCACTCCAGATTTTATCTTCATTGACCAGTTATATCACTTAGCACATACTACCAATTTCGGCTGTTCCAGCCTGATTCCTATTTAATTAAGTTTCATTTCCTACTATTATTGGAATTCTCCAACCTAGATTAGATTCGCAATGTTCATTCCCCCACTTTTGCGAAACATAAGACAAGTTTCATTTCTCTGGAACTCTTGTCTTTCTTGTAAAGACAAACTAATATTATTGATGATTCAGATTCCTATAATCAAAACTAATAGACTATACTATAACAATAAAGTACTAATTCATACTATAAATTTAAAATTAGATGAAGGTGACTGAAACGGTGCTCGAAATCTTGCAATATATACTTCCGACTATTACTCACCAATATGCTAGAAATATATATATTGTTTTCCAATTCAAATCATGTCTTATTAATTATTATTCTGTTCTCCTCTTTATATTTTTCAATTGCATGCTGCAAAGGCAGTAGTAATACATATAAAATGAATTGATATGAGAAGAGAGAAACTTTCAGGCTGAATTCCTGATAGAACCGTTGAGTAAATTAAGTTTTGTCCTTAAACAACAATGACAAAAAAACATGATTTACTTAGCTACCTACCTACCTATACGTACGACAATGAGATAACTTATTGCTAAGGAAACTGTCTACAAAACTGTCGCATATATATAAACCCAATTCTACATTAAATTCTCATACATTGATCGAAGGAGGAACCTAATTGAGTAAATCCAAGACTGTGTTTATACCCAAAATAAACGAGTTAACTCGTTAGAACCAATTATTTTAATTACCTTAACATAACACTAACTGACATTATTAAACATAACAAATATTAATGATTCTTATAGGCTCTGGTTCCTATGCCAGATAGAATACAGCCCGCGAAACAAAGTTAGCAGTAGTAATAGGAAACTTTCAGTAACTGATCTGCTTGAATTTTCTAAAGGTAAATAGTGTTCCAATTTTATGGAACTTATTTTCAACATATATGACTATAGTATATGTTATGTGTCAATGTTCAAATTTCTAATCAATCCATGGAAAAAATCGGGAAAATGATCATCAAGTAAAACCAAGTCACGAGAGTAAGTATCAGAGTGTAAAAGAAACCTTGATAGCTGGATTAGGTTTGGAATTTATTGTTTGCAAGTTAATGTGATGGCAATAGCATCTTAGACAAAGTCTAGAGCTTTCTTATGTCAAACGGTAAGGCCAATAATATACTATTTTTTAAGAGAAACCAATATAATGATAATGATGTATTTCTGTCAAAAGTATCATAGAAAATTGTTTATTTAAAAGAAAACAATAGTTATGAGAGAAGATTATTAGTATGACACAAGTCGATATCATTTTTTTTAATCAAAATATTGGTATGAAGTAATCTTTATTAAAAGTAATAATTAAATTTTGTTAAAAATCATGAGTGTACATAAGATAAATATTTCTCTTCTAACCTAATTTATTTCATATTCAAAATCATAATTCAAATAATTGATAACTTGGTTGATAAACACAAATAACTACCATTGTGTCAAACTTGCTGATTATGTCATTTTTTTTTACATCTCAACTCCTTTCCTATATACAACATCTTAAAAATATTCACTCACTCATGTATTGTAATTTTGAGTGCTCTTAACATTTATGACAAATCATATGACTGTCTTTCACTGAACGTTTAATTAATTTTTTTATATATAATTTTTTCCTTTCAATAATTATCACTTTCAAGATTACTAAAACAAAATTTTTAAATTTTTAAATTTTTAAAAGACCAAAAATATGTTTTACCCTAATAATTAACTATATGTTTTACAAAATTGAATAAGATTCAAAAGAGTGATTATTACTTCAAAAAGAAATTAGGCCCAACAGTTGAGCTTATTGTTTATTTTAGGCCCAACTAGAAAAATAATTTTAGGCCACGACGAAAGCTTCGCCGTGGAAAGATTCTCTTTTTTGGGTACACTATTGCTTGATTTTTGGTACAAATGAAATGTTACATGATTGCACATACAAATTAATGAATGTGCATAAAAAGGTTTTAATAATTTAAGATAGAAAGTATAAGTTTATACCAAAATTAAGTCAGCCAATTAAGTGGTGTCTTAACACATATCGAGACGAGAAGTTATAGGGCAGCAAAATCTGGTGTATTATTATATGTAAAAATACTAATATTAAATATCATGTATATGATATTGAATTTATTAATATACATGAAATATAAATTAAAAACATTTTATAAATTATATGACTTGAAATTATTACAAAAAATACCAATTTTACCATTCGTGACAATTTATGATTAAATAATAATGTAAAAACAATTATAATCACTACATTATAATTAATTTCCATAAAATTATCCTCTTTTTAAAAAAAACAAAGATTCAAATAAAGATGCAAAGTTTTTATCTTGTTCGAAGAGGCTGCAGTGTTATATATACAAAGCAAGGATGAAGAAAGTTACAAGAATGAATAATATCATTACAAATTACAATAATTATAAGCATTCAGGACGCTACAAGGAGATTGAATGATTATGTGGGTCTTGTTTGTTTGGAGTAACAAAAATATCGGAAACAGTAAGACAAATACTGTATACCTTCATTCGAATGCATAACATTAACCAGCTTGGTCGAACCAAGCTAAGGAAAATATTCTAAGACAAAAACTGCAACCCAAGCTGATTGAAAGAGACAACCAAAATCAAGTGTATTAATTAATTAAATAATTAATATTAAATCAACCTCTTATCAGAACCCCTAAGATTCAAGTTAAACCATTTCTTTTTGCCTGATTTATCCTTGCCATCTGACCCTCCATCTTCCCCAGGGCTCTCGTCACCATTCATTTTGCTGGAACTTCCATTGCTTAAATTGCTACCACTTCCACTTATATTGGTTGTCTTTACAATCGTGAAGGAAGAATGGATACCATCTCTTTGTTTCAGAAGCTCGTCTACCTGGATGATACCAAAGCAGATATGTCACAAAGATATAACCAAAAACACAACTTCTAATTTTTTTAAGTGATGAAGTGACACTATCTCAACATATATCAATGGTTGAGATGGTGTTACATCATCGATAGGGACCTGTTGAAAGTACGTACGGATTGTTTTTCTTTTGTGTATCTGTCTGTCACTTCCTGATAGCGTGCCAATGCCTGAAAAGTGTGAAGAGAAACAACACTCAGTATAAGTGTCTCAATACAAACTCTAACCGTGAATGACTAAAGAAAATAATAACCTTTCTATATTCGGCTTCAAATTGGCGTAGCTCATTCCTCTTTCTTAAAATTTGAGCTTCGATGTCCTTCAGTTTATGGGTGGTTTCTTCATATGATTTTGCACATACTGCCTCAATCGTATAGCTAGCAGTCTTAAAGAAGTTATCTCCTAAACAATATTATAACTTGAATCAGGGTAGATGTAATGTAACTTTAATAACTTATTTACATTAAAAATAGCCTAAACTGGCAAAAAGAACGATATGAGAAAATAAATTATTCAGACCATAAACAGCAAATATATGAACGCCAGGCTTTAGTTCTGAGACTTCACAAGGCTGAAGACCTTCCAACCTTTTAAAGAATGCCCCTTCAGGATCCTTGGCCATCGCTAACTGCACATAGCACTAACAGTCATCACCACTTTCCAAACAGTCAGCAGCAAAGGAAAAGAAACCTAATGAACATAATTTTCATACCGCATTCACTGTTGAATCCATTCTGTACACTTGAAAATGTAAGAAATACATTCCTGCAGATGTCACCTTGCCGGTCTTCTCACTATCTTCCTGTATAGAAAGACAGTTACATACAATATCGGTTAAATAAACACCCAAATGAGATTGCATGAGTGTTACATGAACAATTAAGTAGTAGCAGTTTGTGCAATCTACAAATCAATTACAAGTAGCTTAAGAAGATTTCACATGGTGTATCTTAACATTATTCATACAAATAATTGGTTGTAGGTTTCATTCCACACAAAGTTCTCTCACCTTCTGGTACTTGTGTATTGCCAATTTTGATGTTTTGGGGGACTTGGTTTTTATTCAGATGAGAAACACAAGTACCAGGGTAAATGCCAAAGGCTTAATGGCAGTCATGGTAGTATTCAGATTTGTGTTGTCATGCTTTTCACTTTATTTAAAAAAAATAAAAAAATCCAAGTATTGTTTTCTAATGCTCAATGGCTGTCAATATTATGTTCCAAAAAGGAAGAGACTAGAGAGAAAATGAGAGAGAAATTGAGCTATTTGTTAACGAATAACAGTTAGATAATCTAATAGTCTAGAGATAAACCATACTTTGTTTGCACTGGGATATGAGTTTTGGCCCTAGAATGCTCTATTTTATGTAAATTATTTTGGCAAAACTCACATTTATCATTTATGTGATAAAAGCGTAATAGGAAGGCCCCAAAGAGAATAAAATGAGAAGAGCTGAAAAAGGGGATGATTTGAAGAATATTTGGCTCATCCTGAAGAGTAAGTCCCATTAGCAATTGATCGTTGATTCGTGAATTTTGATTAAAACAAGTTTTGGGATATTTCATTGCAAAGTTGAAATCACAACCGTAGTCTTCCTATTCTGAAAATCACCTGAATTGTTTGGTTTGATAACACACTGGTCCTGTGGGTACGATATTTAGACCTAGACTTAGGTCCATTGTAACTACTGTATAGGGTATGATTGCCCCTTAAGCGAACATATTTTACGCATCATCTAGACACATCCACAGTTGAAGAAAACACAAGATTTGAACTCTCAAGGGTTATGTGTCTTCACAAGATTTATACTCTCAGTCACTCACTGAAGGAATAGTCATTTGAATCCACTATCCATTAAACCAACAAGCACAAGGGGAGGACGGAGTACGTATAGATTCTGTAGAAACACTAGAAAATGAAATTACCTGCAATGCCAAACCATAGCCTCCATTTGCATCTTGTTCAAAGTAGAGCAACTGAAAAACCAGCCTTCAATATTTCAATCCAATACCATACTAACCAGAAGCAAAATCACAACAGATGAACAAACAAAGGAACTGTTATAGTAAAGGCATAAGTGAATAAGTGATACCTTGAATTTGCTTTGTGCAGTTGAAGTAACTCTTACTACAATGCCTGACTCAACTTGCTGCTCATTTATTGTCACACCAAAAAAATGAGCACATTGTTTATCTACCTGCAACAAAAAATTGTGACATACGTGAAAAAAAACACCACCAAGAAGACTACTGTTTTGCTTCATCCATCATGAAGAAAGTAAGAACCTTTCCACTGAGTGATGATCCAATTGGAAGGGGTCTGACTGTAACTGTTCCATTCAGAGCTTCTTCAAGAACATTAGCTGAAATGGTAGTCTTGATAGGGACACCCAGTTTGCTGTAACAAAATAGAATGAGAAACAAAACAAAGCAAAGCAAAATAATTTTGAAAACAAATAGTCATATACACACCTGAATAAAGCTGCAAACATTGTGTTCACAGTCCCAAGATTAGACAAATCAATTTCCATGTCCATGCTATCCGCATCAAGTGCCTGATAAGTATTGGCAGAATATCTTAAAGAATATTGCATTTCAATAGAAGAACTATATCATGAAGAATATGAACTGAAACGTTAAAAATATTTCAAGAGATATATACAGATAATAATACATAAATTAAGCGATTTACACCCATAAAAAGGGGCAGAATACTGATGAAACTTAAATTTTCAGAGAATTGGCAAGCCATAACAATGAAGATGGATGTATGGATTTAAGGCAAAGATAATAATATACCAAAATAAATCAAGTTAGGAAAACAAAAAACTAGCACTTTATGCTAATGTAGGAAGAGTTGAAAAGGAAAAACAGAAAAAGAGAGAAAACAGGGCGTTGTTTTCACATGGAAAGGACAATAAGAAAGGAACCTCAAATCCAGCACTGTCATACTGCCTTCTCTTTTCTGGGTCAGACAAGATACTATAAGAATATGCAACCTCTTTAAATAGCTCGGAAGCTTCAGGATTGCTGGCATTCTTGTCAGGATGATACCTGTCAATCGTATAGAGATGTGTAAAAAGATCCCACACAAGTTTATCATCATAATTCTCATTCTTAACCAGAAAACAAGCAAACAAACTCCTTGATTATACAAGACCAAAACAAAAAACTGACATCAATATTTGTATATTGGTTTAACTTATGGATAAAACTTTGTAGTTCCTTAGATGCTTTTGGTGTTGTTCAACAATCAGAATTAGAGTTTCAAATCTATGCTGATATTTAATGCAAACTTAGGATTTTGAATACCAGGTAGCAGTGAGTAGCATTTGTCCCCAAAAACGCTATAGCAAAGTGTTATTTTTATAGTTTATTAATGATACTATATACATACAAATTCTCAAAAATGATTAAAAAAAACAAAACTCCAAATTCATGACGTTCATAATTAACAATAGAGAGTTGAAGGTCTCTTAAACAACACATTTAAGTAAATACCAACAAAAGTCAAATACAAGTTTCCTGCATAGGAATCACCAATCATCATCTTTCTAAATCCGAGTTATTATATCATTTTCACTACTATTACAGCTGTAGATTTCATGTTTAGAAATTGAAATCCCATAGCCCTAATGTCTCTCTGTTCTTAGGGATTTTTGGAATCAACACGTAGCAGCGCTATCCCAGCAGCTACGGCCGCTATTCACCCACTATTTGGTCCGCTATGGCCACTATACTGACCCCTGGCTGGGATCTGCTATAGCAGATTAGTTAAAACTCCGGTGCAAACCCTTATTGTGTAGATTACTGAAGTGAAACTCTAAATAAGTTGTCCTTGCCGTATTTAATCCTCCTCCCCAATCTCTGCACCCTAGTCCCTTTTTTCGATTCAGTGTACTTTTTAACATGAAAGGATATTACTTGTCAGATTAGATAAGAATGTGCATCACCTTCAAAGGTTCTTCGATTAACACCTCACTTAAGAAGATTGTACTGGCGTTTTATTGTTTTACACAAGAAAAAATTGAGAGAAAAAAATCTCCGAAATCTAACAAGATGAAAACCATTCCCTTGGCATAAGAAAGTAAAACACTACAGAACAAACAAAAAAAAAAAAACTAACACACTTGAAGAAAACAAAAAACAGCAGCTTCCAAAACAAACGAAACCACATGTACCAGTAGTACCCACATGAAAATTTCAAAAAACAACAACAACATCATCATCATCAACAACAACAACAACAATAATAATAATAATTAACAAAAAAAAAAAAACTAAAACGGGAATTGAAAGAAGGGAACTTACTTGAGTGCAAGCTTTCTGTAAGCCGTTTTTATTTCTTGATCGGTTGATTCCCTCGTCACGGACAATACCTCGTATGGGTCACGTCGATTTGCTGGGGTAGACGGTCCTTCCATTTTGGAACCCATCCCCATTCGCTACCCTCTCAGACACTTGAAGCACAGAGCAGCTCAAAGGGGATAAAAAAAAAGGGATCTTTTTTGTGTTTCAGAAACAGAGTGACATGTTGTTACTCATCGACCCAACTGCTCCAAAAATCGAATTCAAAAGCAACAAGATGTTCCCAGGGAAGGAGGAGGGCACGCGACGCGATTCAAAGCGGCATTGGATCGGTCGTGGATTGGGCTTTCTTTCTTTCCTCGGAATGGGAAAAAGGCGGAAAATTTGCGAGGTGGGGGGATTTGGGATCTAAGCGAAAGCGTGGGTGGGTGAGGTCAATTTCAAACGAAGGACAGGAAAAGATTGAGATTGGGTTTTGAATTTGCAGGAAGAGAAAGAAACTCGATTCAGTCGTATAGGGAAACCTTCTGTAATGTAAAAAATCAAAATACGTGTCGCTCTAAGTATAAGACGAACTTCTTTTTTCCCTAAAAATAAAAAACGACTAACTTCTTTGTTTCTTTTACATTATTTAAATTAGGAATTAGATCATTAATTAGTAATTACTGTAGGACTTAGAAATGCTCAAGGGTCAAATGCCTGTCTCCATTCCCCAATTACATACCGCAAGTTTTTTTTCACTGATTCTTTAAACTCGCTTAGTTAGATTTTTTACGAGGATATAAAAATATTATCATACTACCTTTGTTTTGGTATATAAAAAATAAATACTTAGTTTATCAAAATTAGTTTAATTAATTAATCATAATATAAATTTAAATATTATTTTATAAATACTCATAAAATTAAATAATTTAAACGGTTGTTGTTTGATGACACTGCTTATATTTCAAAATCTTATAATAAATATATTCATTTTTTTTTATTGGAAATGAGTAACTATTTCATTAATAAAATTCACAATAAATTAAAAAAAAATTAATGTATTTAAAAGCGATATATATTTCTTTCTATTTAGAAACAAAAATAAATATTATTATTAATTTATAATTAATATATTTTTTACTGCAATTTTTTTTATTATTATTATATAGAGAGATGAAATGAGATGGTATTATACAAAGAATGAATTTGATTTTGTTTTTTAATTTTAATTTTTTTTTATATAAAAAATATCAGTACTAACTGCGAGGGTATAAAAATGTGCCGATATGGAAATACTATTTTTTTAGACAAAACAGCCACAAGATAAAATATTTAAGTATTATTTTTTTATTTTATAATATATTATTGATTTTAAATATTGTGAATAACTGCATTTGCAGTAGAATAGCTTTATTGATCTTCCTTTTATATAAATTTAAAAATTATTCATTATTAACTTTAGCCAACAATGTATGTTTTTAAGAGTTTTATTTAGAGCAATCAGAAAAAAAAAAAAAAAGAAGAGTTTTATTCAGAGAGTTGCATGTCATACATTGAGCATTTAGATTCTTTTAAAAATGTTTATTTGTTTCCAACGTATACTTCTTAATTCTTATCTCTTTTGAAAAAACATTATTCTTATTTTCAATTCCAAATTTAATTTGATTTAACTAGTCTATTTTTTTCTTGACCATCTCAAATTTCCTTCCAAAAGTTGAATATTTAATATTTAAACACATTTATGACTTATTATGCATTTGCACACAATATTAGTCATTAATTTGTTCATTCCAACATGCATTTTAGAGGGTAAAGTGCACACATCTCAACTCTCTATTATTTTACCTTTTAAGATAAGTTGCTTACTTTAGAGGAACTGGAAAAAAGAAAAAAGAAAATACCGACAAACTTCCGGTAAGAAAAGGCCTGTAATTTATTTATTTATTTTTGGTACAAAAACTTTAAAAGCAGAATATGTACTCCAGTCTGAGAAAGTTTTAAAAGTAAAAAAAAACACTTATAAATAAAGTTTATTTTCCCCACCAAAGTTTTAAAAGACAACGAACTCATATAGCTAATGGCGAAATTCCATCTTAACCAACTTCATATAGAATTAATGTTAGAACCAAAACACACTTATCTCCTCATCGATAATTCATTGAGTATTGGACAGTTAGGGGAAGCAACTTCTTGGTGAGAGAGAAATGAACACAATTAAAAAGAATTTTATAATAACCCGTACCAAATCTGTTCCTCTCACTCTCAAGTCTGAATTGAAACCATAAAATTCATTTTAATACTTGAATTGTGTGATAATAGTAATATACTACTATTAGCGCCAACCAGTGATGGCCCATAAATGCTCATAACCTCGCAACGGCGCTACCTACAGTAGTTTCAACTGTCTCTGTTTCCTTTTGTATAGGCAGAAAGAAAATGAATGAATATTAATACAATGAACAACGGGTAGTTGAATACTATTAGTATTGTCTATATGTTTGAAGTAGGTAGGAACTTCACTTCCTAACATTCACAGTTCCTTTCGCAATGGCAACTCACAGACTCGCCTTGATCATCGAAAACCTTTCAGACGGCGATGAGTTTCTGCTCGTGAAGCAGTCGCGTCCTCCCAAATTCCACGATGAGGAGTACGACTCTTTCCTCGATTCTGATCTCTGGGACTTGCCCTCGGCGCAGTTGAACCCGCTTTCAGCAGAATCAGAGCCACCGCTTGAGGTGGAACTTGCCGCCGTATCGGATGACTTTGATTTCAGGAAATTCGACATCCGTTCGGCTCTCAATGAGGTACTGTTCTTAAATTTTGAATGTTTTGAGTTTTTATGCTTCGGTTGATGATGAGTTCGTGATTAGGTGTTTGGACGATTAGGTTTTCGGGCGGTTGAAGGAGGAGGTTGGAAATTCCATAAGTATGTGAAGGAAGCTGCCTTTGGACCAGATTTGCCTGTTAACACAGTCTTCATTGTTGGAAAATTGGTAGCAGCTGAGGACAAGGACTTTAGAGGTTTGCTTGTTTTTCAAGTTTGTCTGTCTTAGTTGACACTGGAGGTCATCGTCATCATTACTTATTTCCAGATGATGTATCAAATATGAATTGGGACCTTAGAAATTTTTAGAACAATTGTATTGAATTTTATCTGTGCTCATTCCCTGGATTGCCTCAAGATGGTGATGCTTGTTTGTTTATCTCTGTCCAGTTAGTCTTTCCGTTGCTCTGTTTTGTTTAAATTAGATTGTTGAGAGAAAATTCTCGTTAAAGAAAATATACTTTTCTTCTTCTTCTTCTTTTGAACAGAACTTGAAAGACAAAACATGAAAAAGTAATATCTGTTAGCAATGTAGGTAGTTTGAATGAATTGCAAACCATTCACTAATGCAAATGTATACTTTCACGCACCATTATTAATGCCATAGTGTGTCAATAACATTCGTGATTAATTTTCAATGTTTATAATTTTTTTCAGATTCATATAGATGGATGTCTGTCCAAAGCTGTCTTAACTGGATTCTGGAAGTGAAACCACATGGAGATCGGGTTGGACCATTGGTAGTTATTGGTCTTATAAACGAATCATCTATCTCTACAAAATGGAAAGTCCCTCCAGTCATAAACTATCAGGTATTCGGGTTTGCTTTCTTTAAATTTCCCCCGTTTCCTTGGTAGGGGCATTTATTAATATCGGGTATTGGGAATTACAATTTTTAAAATAAATCTGGAAGCAGTGATATTGGAGAAGCTTTGCTTTTTTAAATTAGGACAAGAATATCAAAGGTTTTCAGTGGAGATTCTAAGATTTTATTAATGCTGTGATGTCTTTTATCCTAAAGGGATATCAATTTCTGTCAGTATTGCATGATTGCATCAATAATGCATGCCCACCTCACCCCAGTTTTTTCTGGATTTGTTAATACTATTACTAAGACAAGATTTGGCATGTGGTTTGTTCACTAGATTTTCACTGCCCTCCTATATCTTCACTGGCAAATCTGCTCACTCCCTTTTTAACTGCTTATGGGTTAAAAGGACCAAAAAAAAAAACTCCAAATGAGCAACATGTATTGTTAATTTTTAGCAACCCAAAATTTATATTTTAAACTATTTAGTCTGAGATCATAACTGCAGCTTGATATTTATGTACAAAGAATGTAGAAAGAGGAAGCTGGCCTTTTATTCTTCAAAGTCATTAAGTTTATAATATGGTGCAAAATGAAGTTTATTTTTATTTTCAGGAGTACCCGCATGGCATTATAATTATACCTATGGGAAGTAGGACATTAAGGCCTTTTCACACGACAAATTTGGTGGTGTTTGCACCTGAGAATGTTCCAAATGATTCAGAGGAAAACAATTTTATTGTACGTGGAGATGCACTAATAGTTGATCCAGGATGCCTATCAGAATTCCATGGAGAGGTATACTTCCACATAACCTCCAAGCTTGTGCAGCTAGTCCATAATATTATGGCATTTGATTAATATTTTATTATGTTTTCTACTCCATTTTCATGGTATGTGCATTTCATTTTATAATTTCTTCATACTTGATCATACTGATTTGACTGTTTCTTAATTTAGATTGCCGTTAATTATTGCTGGCAAAAGCAGAAATAAGTTGTATTTGTTTGAATTTAATGACTGTAAACTTTTTCTACTCAAATGCAAATCATTTGATTTTTGAGGAATTTACATGGAGATATACTTTTGATGTTTCACCCCCTCCCCCATATACTAGCTTCTATAAGTGGTTAGTTTCCACATTATCTGGTTTTTGAAATTTGGTTTCCTCATCAATTAAATCTTAATGTGCTACTCTATAATTATCAGCTAGAGAAAATTGTTACTGCTTTGCCAAGACGACTAGTGGTCTTTGTCACTCATCATCACGCTGATCATGTAGATGGTGAGTCTTTACTAAACTTTATTGATTTTTGTTTATTTAAAGGTAGATTATACTACAGGTATAGGTGGTGAATGGTGAGGTAGTCATGATAAGTAATCCTTTTTAATTAATTAAAGCTGTATGACAACCAAGAAGCAGCTAAAGTCATAATCTTATCTTTGTTAGTTCTGCACTCAAGCATGTAAATCAACACTTGTTTGTTGTTCCTCTCGTTCTGGTAGATGCTATTGGCTGTAATGGACAGACTCTTGTACTTTGGAAACTTATATTTCAAATATATTTTCACCCTTTATGACAGGTCTCTCAGTTATCCAGAAGTGCAATCCTGATGCTACTTTGTTAGCACATGAGAAGACCATGCATCGCATAAGCAGAGGTTATGGTGTTAATTTTTATTTTGATTTCAAGAATGTTCTTGGAGACAGTTTGAAGACATGTTTAGAGAAAGTTTTTGTAACTATATGGATCAAATGAATAATTAAACCTAAATTTAATTCATTTTATTTAAATATAACTTAATTCCCATTGTTTAGAATAATAGTATTTCTCCCTCTCAAAATCTAATTAGTGCTAAATAATCAATTCAAATCATTAAAACTTAGTTTGAATCAAATCCACTCATATTCCATTTCCACCTGATTTGAGCCGATTTTTATGTGTGCACACAGTTTATTTTCAAAGGATTTTTTGATGATGAAAACCAAATTTATTTTCAAAGGATTTCAATACTAATCAAATTTTGATTTGAAAACTTTCCTAACAAACAAATCAAACTGTCCAAATTTGTTCCAGATTGACTGTAAGCGGTTTACCTTTCTCCTTATTTTTCTGTCATTTTCATGCATTTTTTGTGCTTATATAGCACTGCTAAAGACATTTTTCTGTTGCATATTGGAGACAATTTACAATTGAATTTGTTATTCATGTATGTATTTGACAATTGAGATGCAATTAAACCCTTGGGTATCTGTTGTTCAATTTCAATGGAAAATAAAATTAGAGGAGAGTTAGTCTAAAGTTTAATAACACAAAAAAGCTAGGATACACAAACACATGTTATTATATCAATCTTTTTGACCTAGTTTTCGGATTAGTTTTCTAAATTTTCTTTAGATTTTTAAATTCTCCCACGACACACCAAAAATAAAACTTCACTGATTTGTTAAACTGACTGATGTTTCATGTTATCAGATGTTTGGTCACTTGGCTACACCCCAGTCACGGGAGATGAAGACATTAACATTGGTGGTCAGAGATTGAGTGTTATTTCTGCACTGGTACGTTTCATGTGCATAATCCTAGCTGGTTTGCAATAACTTAAATTTTCTAGATCTTATGTTATATTTAAATTTGAAAACTTTGTTTAAGATTTATGACTGGGATAACGACACATCCACTATTTTAACATTACCTTATAGGACAGAAAACTTTCACAAAAGATTAAGCTTTTAGGTTGTATTTGGTTCTTAAGATAGTGTCTTGGATTGTAAATCAAAAACCATTTTTGAGTATCTCTTGTAACTATTTTTCACAAAATAAAGAAACTATATCTCAAGCCATATTAAATATTTCTTGAATTCTTAACTGAGTTTGTATTGAAGTATTAAGTATGGTGAGAAAATATTTGTTCTCGATAAAAGTTGCTTCTATTTTCTGCTGAATTTGAAAGTTTTGTTTGGTTCAGGGACATACAGATGGTCATATGGCACTGATTCATGCAAATACTCATTCTTTGATAGTAGGTGATCATTGTGTGGGGTAAGATTCCATACAATATAATGTTTTGTACATTAAGCAAAGAGAAATCTGAATTATCATGTATGCATAGAATTTCATAACTGCTTTTGTTTCTATGCATATTTGGATGATTGTGAAACTTTCATTACATTTGAATACCTTACTATTTGGAACAATGTCTTAGTTGGACGGTGGACTTGGGTTTTGTAGATACTTGAAATTTTCGTCAACTACTTTGCAGTTATGATGCCCTTTTTAAGTGCATGGGAGGTTGTTTATGCAGTATTTTATTCTAATTACTAATTATGTCTATTATTTGATAAAAAAAAAAAAAAAACAAAAAATGTATATTAAACAAGTTGGTGAACCTTTTGAGTTCATGAGACTATTGAAATTAGCTTATTTGCTATCTAGAGGTTAAAAAAGACTAGATTATCTACTTTCAAACATTCCTACTTCATATTCAAGGTTTTTTTTATATTTACTTCACTCTATTAAATTATTAATTTACTTTGTTTCAGTCAGGGAAGTGCTACCTTGGACATAAGAGGTGGTGGAAATATGTTTGTAAGTGCGAAAAGACCCTATATGTTGGAAATGCATATGATCTAGTTATTAAATTATAGACAACGAGATTCACAGAGAAAAATATTTAAGACTAGGAGTAAAACGCATTACTCTGCATTGCTGACATAAGCGCAGATATCCAGGAACAGTAGGGATTGGGTTCCTACTTTCTATCAAACGTACACAAACAAAGAAAATACTGTTAATAATATCCGTGTTTTTTATGTCCTTTTGCTCACAGTTATTGTCATTTGCAGGAATACTTCCAAACCACATACAAATTTTTGGAGCTTTCACCACATGCTTTAATACCAATGCATGGGAGAGTTAATGTCTGGCCAAAGCATATGCTGTGTGGATATCTAAAGTATTAACCTTGAATTACTTCCTTCCTTTGACTGAACAAGTTAACTGTTGATATTTTATGTCAGAGTAAACAACTGGGTGGATTGTTATTATTATTTTCAGGAATCGTAGGAGTAGAGAAGCTAATATCGTAAAAGCAATTGAAGGTGGAGCAAAAACTTTGTTTGACATTGTAGCATATGTATATTCTGATGTTGACCACCGTGCCTGGATTGCTGCATCATCAAATGTGAGGCTCCATGTGGATCATCTAGCCCAACACCACAAGTTACCAAAGGTAATAACTAATATGCTTTCAGCTTTAAACACACTCATAATTTGAGAAATACTTAGTTTCTGATATCTATTAGACAATTAGTGAAAAATCCATTTTGCCTTCCTAGGATTTCTGGCTTTGTCAGTTTTCTTTGCTTAGTTGATGGCATTTTTTATATTCACTGCATGCTTTGCGTCTCTCCCTGTAGTGTCTCTCTCCCAGAGTTTTCTTTTTGCATTCTCTGGGAGTATTACACTATTAAAAAAGACGGCAACACATGGCACTGCGGTTGATTCAAAATAAAAGATTAAATTAAATTTAAGCGGGTACACAACTTTATTGTCTAATCCATGTCTATTATTTCTATAATGGAAGATAAATGTTTTTCTAGAATGTTGTGTTTTCGTGTTCATATATGATTTGATTAATTTGGGTGACAGAATAGTGCATGAGTCATGGAATTGCAATTCTATCTTGTCTCCTTAGAAAATTGTTCAGCACATTTGAATGAGTGGCATAACAGGCTTCCAAATCGAATGAAACTTAGACAATTTTTATGAGAATGTGCAGGATTTCTCTCTAGAAACTTACAATTCCAGTTTGGCTACATTTTCTGAGAATGTGGGTAAACTATAAGCATGAAGAACTGAACTTGGCTGGGTCACTGACTGCCGATCAGTATCTTCAACTGCATATTTTGAGAAAAATGTGTTGCGCCTATCCTCCAATTTCATTGTTTGCATTGAAAGGACCCTAGATAATGGGAACTCTAGACAACAATTGTATTAAATAGACCTTGTATAAAAATCTGAAGAGAATTGCTTGTGAGATTTGGTGTTATTCTTTCGTGGAACTGACAGAACATACTGCATCTACCTTACCTTAGGAATTTTCAATCCAGAAGTTCAAAAATACCTGTGGGCTGCATTTTATATCTCGATGGATATGGGCTTACGGTAGTGGCAGTCAAATAGGGAAATCTTCATTTCTTATTGTCGGTGGTGTTCTTGCTGGCATTGCTGTATTGTACTGTCAACGCAAGTTCACTAAATAGACAGACAGGTGTACGTACCTGTGTCACTACAACTTGTATGCGAACTACTTTAGAGGCGTTTGAAATGTTCTCATCGAGTTTTAATACTAGTACTATTTTTGGTGCAATTTGCATTAATAGAGTCTAATGGTTGGTCTCACTTGGGTTTGCGTTTTTGTTTGTCGTGGGCATACATTACATTACTGCCCTGATCAACGCTAAAAGCACGTGGTATAGAGTTATCCATCCATGGATAATAATCACATTTGATCGAGTTAAGACTCATTAAATGCCAGCAAATGTGAAACCGAATACATCCTCACGTCCAAAAATGTGTGGATTATAGGGCAAGGAAAAATAAAATTGAAATGCCATTTTAATTGGATTTTTGGATGGATAAAAAATGGATTGTCTTTGAAGAACATAATTTAATTTGTGAAATTCTTTATTTTAAGGACATGGTTACTTAGATATTTATTTTTAAAAATGGCACATTTACCAATATTATGTTTTTTTTTTTAAAGGACCAATATTATGTTAATTTGAATGAAACTTGACTAATCTGTTAAGTATGTTTTAAAATTTAGATTTTGTGATTGAAAAAAATATGATTAAAAAGAGAAACAAAAAATACTTGTTTTTTTTTTTATCAAATCAATAAACATTTAATCCTTAAACAAATCACTTGTTTTATAATTTATAAACCAAACCAAACTTTTCCTTAAAGTTACCTTGTCAGCAAGTGCTGAATATAGTCTGTTTCTACTGCCCGATCAAACTTAACTATAACTTAAATTTGACGTATATTCAGATTCCTTAGATGATGTATAAAAAGTCATGTCAAAGTGCTCATTCTTCAAATATGATATTCTAGAATGTTTAAAAATGTTTTTACTTTTTGCTTCTTTTTTATCAATACTTTTTGCTCTTATCTATAATCGGACAAACATAAAAAAAAAAAAAAGAAGGATATTTCATTCTATTGTTTTGGTGTGAATGTTTCATTCAACTTGAAAACTGATACACAAAATTGGTGGTCAAATTTCAGGATTGTTGTATTTTATGACTTTCTTTTTGTTAGATGATTTGTGTGCGTTGTTATGCGTCTATCGTTCGGCTAGTAATGTTAGGTTTTGTCACCTTATAATCACGATCAACTGGTTATGTTTAGTATTAGTTTGAACTTCGTTATCTTTGATGGAATGTTTATCTCTTACAATGAAAAAAAAAAAGTATGTATTAAAAAACTTATGGTAGGAAATTATTTAAGAATTTAATTGAAATACATTATAGCGTGAATATTTTTTACATTGAAAAAATTAATTATATAATTAAAAGTTATTGACTTTTTGTAATAGTTATTTTAAAAGTTATATAAAAAACATTTATTTATTAATTGACCGTCTTCTGGCTATGTATGTACCAGAATCCATTATTTAACGTAACTGGTCAAATTCATAAACTGACAATTTGTTTCTATAATAAAGTTGATGTAACATCGTCTATGAACATTCGACCACGAGATAAAAACAAGGAATACCTTAAACTACTTTAGAAATAATTGGTTGGAATTGGAAGAAAGGGATTTTGGCCTCGATCGGATTAACATATAACCTAGGCGGCAACGGATTGTTGTCGTGTATTCCATATTGCTGCCTAAAATCATTTACATTGTAAACATCAGAATAATATCATAATTTCAATCTCACCCTTTCGTTTTCAGGTATCTCAGAAAAGAAAAAAAAAATCACATTTTATTTTTATTGTTGAAATTTTTTCATTTTTATATACTTTTTCTAACACTCTCTTTCTAAATTTTTTTATATGATTAATTAAAATTTATGATTTATTAAAAATTAACAATTTTGATAGGTATCAATTAAATAAAAAAATATTATAAATGATACATAAAATCAATTAAAATCAATAATTTTAGTTAAATTTCAACGAATCAATATAATCAATATGAGAATGAGAATGTTTTAAAAAAAATATCAAAAGACCTTTCTCTTTATTTATTTATTTACTCTCCTCCTTATCTCCATTTTCTTCATCTTCTTTCCGGGGTTTCTAAATTTTTTCTAAATTGAGGGGGATAGATGTAAATTACATGGCTAATCACAGTTACTTCTATAACTTTGATTTTGCATTTTTATATTATTAATTAGTTAATATAGATATAAATTTTAAAATAGTTTTATGATTTGTTTTCTTACTACAAAATAATAGTTTTATGAATAAAGTCAACGAATCACACACATACGCAATTTTATTTATATATATAATTAAATGACAGTATTACAGTATTAATGCAGTTTCCTCGTTATTTTTCTTATTTCTCTCTGTCTTTCTTATCACATTAATTACCCCATATATTATTTCCTTATTTCCCTTTTTCTATTTCTCTTATCTATGCATTCAAAAAATAGGGTTGACCATACTCATTTTCCATATCCAATTTATGTACCGATACATCACCCTCATTCTATTATTATCATTCTATTTTCATTATGTTTACTGTGTCAACACGTTGACTTATCTTCTAACTTTTAATCGAGGAAGCAATTATTTTCTTCCACCAAACAGATATACGCGTGCCCAAATATATACCTTCTCCGAAAAGGAAAAAAGAAATGCATTATTTTCAGCATATCAGTTTTGATCTTGTTGAAAAGTCTTCATCTGTGGGGCTGTGGTCTCCATTTTTGGGCACTTGGCATAGAATTAGGATTTAAAGGGTCCACAAAACTGGAATAGTCGAAACCTCAGTGACCAAACCAACCAACGTGTTGAAAGAAACTAATTTGCACGGCGGCTACATAACATAACTTGGTCTTGGTCCTAAACATTCATACGTTTTCTTATGTCGAAAGTTCCACATAGAAAACGTCTTTTCTTTGTCGTTTCAACATTGCACACTGCACCAGCAACAGACGGCACCACATAATACAACAGAATCTGCATTTTCCTTGTAAATTTCAACGTATTAATTAATGCTTTCCTACTTCCAAATCCAATCAGACGTGTGTAATATATTTATTGGTTTCTTGTAACGATTTGTATATAATAAATCAATCTTCCACAGGTTTTCCTAAACCAGCCAGCGATAACTGCTTCTGTCTTCGGCAACTTCAGCTTTTAAACAAAGCTGTTATTATTTCTTAGAGAGCATAAAACAAAAGGCATATACTATAAAGTGGGCATCGAGGAAACGGAAAGAGAAAGAAAAAGTCTCCAATCCAAAGCCATCAATAGGGTCCGTTTGTGGCATAAAACTGAGCCAAGGGAGATAGCTTTTCTTCTACCTTTCTATATTTCTCTCTACATCTCTCTTTCTCTTCTCTCTATTTCCAACATATTTTGGAGCACTTAAGTTTCAAACTAGGTGAACCTTATTGTATTCAAAACCCTTTCATTTGATCTTGTTGGTCATGGTTTTCTTATGACCATAGAGATATTTTAATTAGAAGATTAGTTTGTTTCTGATATAGTTTCATCAAGTCACGTATTTCTAATTGTTTTTCTTTTCTTTAGAAGCTTACAACTTATTAGGTACTCAACCCATATAACAGAACTATTAGGGAATTTTGTGTTTTTGTCCCCACAGAATGAAGGGCCAAAATAATCAATACCCCTTAAACTCTGTTTCCAAGTTTTTCAATGCTCAATTTCACTTTATTCAGTTTCTTACCTATATCCTAATTTTGGGCTTTGGTATAACCATTGGAGTTATCTTCAGTTTCTACCTTAAAGACTGCAACTTTAGTCTACAATTTACTCAGTTGTCACTCTCTTCCTTTCCGCGTACACCGCCCTTGCCACCACCAACTGCAAAACCAGAAATATCTAATCAAACTCAAACTCAAACTCAAACACAAATTCAAACCCAAACAGAAATTGAGACTCAAACTCAAACTGAAAATAGTCACGTAGGATTGAAGGAGTACCTTAAGCCTCCTCCTGCTATGCATGACATGGATGATGAGGAATTGCTATGGAGAGCTTCAATGTCTGCAAAGATCTCTGATTACCCGTTTGATCGTGTTCCAAAGATTGCCTTCATGTTCTTGACAAGGGGTCCTGTGTTTATGGCACCTTTGTGGGAGCAATTCTTCAACGGGAATGAAGGGCTCTACTCAATTTACGTGCACTCCAATCCATCATACAATGGATCACGCCCCGAGAGTCCCGTCTTTCAAGATCGGAGAATTCCCAGTAAGGTCAGTTGAGTCATTCTTCAGTTACTTGTTACATTATTGAAATGACTATTGCTTGGTTGTGTAATTGTGTTAGTGTAGGATCATTGATGTAGTCAATGACAACTTGTATCTTCTGTTTTGTGTTATTAGTCAACGATCCTATTAACTGGTAACAGCTAGCTGCTACCGGTTTAGGGAAACATTTCTAAATTATCGAACCCCAATTGTTTAAAGGACAATGATATTTATTACCCTTTTGTGTAAATTGTACTACATCATGTCAATTCTTGTATGGATTGATTTCTTTTTCGTATCAGAAAGTACACATAATTTGAGCGGGTCCTTTATTACAGCCTGTGTAGAAAAAAGTAAAATAAGATGAGTGTAATGCCTCGAGAAAATCGTCCACATAAATAGGGTACTAGTTTTAATTTCATTTCCATTTATGTTTCTAATTATGTCACGGAGTTGATTAAGATTCATAATTCTAAATCCAGTAATTAATTTGGTTCAGTTTAGAAATAAACATTGATCATTAGTAATCTGGTATTTCATATGATGCAGGAAGTGGAATGGGGTAATGTGAACATGATTGAAGCTGAGCGTCGGTTGCTGGGTAATGCACTTCTCGATATCTCAAACCAACGCTTTGTACTCTTGTCAGAATCATGCATACCACTCTTCAACTTCTCAACCATCTACACTTACTTGATGAACTCTACCCAGAACTATGTCATGGCTTTCGACGATCCTAGTTCGGTTGGTCGCGGCCGGTACAGCATCCAGATGTTGCCTGAGATCTCCCTCAGGCAATGGAGAAAAGGGTCTCAATGGTTTGAAATGGACAGAGAGCTTGCACTGGAAATAGTGTCTGACAGAAAATACTTCCCAGTTTTTCAAGAGTACTGCAAAGGTTCATGTTATGCAGATGAACATTACTTGCCAACGTATGTGAGCATCAAGTTTTGGGAGGGGAATTCGAATAGGAGCTTGACTTGGGTTGATTGGTCAAAGGGTGGTCCACACCCAACTAAGTTTCTTAGATCGGAGATTACTGTTAAGTTCTTACAGAGTTTAAGGGAAGAGAAATGCGAGTACAATGGAGACAGCCTCAATGTTTGTTTTCTGTTTGCTAGGAAGTTCGCCCCTAGTACTGTGTCCAAGCTCACCAAGATTGCACCCATGGTTATGCATTTCTAATACCACAGGAACACAGCTTACGACTATAACCAATTATTCATTCATTCTTTTTGCCTTGTAACTTTTTTAATCATCAAAATACAGTATGAGTTATTTCATTGGCTTCATGGATCTCTGTTGATAGTTTTACTATTGGATTCTTGAGAAGGAGCAAAATAGTATAGTTTATTTGGACGCCTCCTTGACGGTCAAAAAAGGGATCAAGTTAAATTAAATATAGCCAACCAAACTAGGTAATAGGCATGGCTTTTGTTTTCTCACGTCAACCATTGTTGAACTGACCCAATGTATGCACCAAAACATGATACTAGTCAATAAAAAATGCGAAAGAGAGACCACCTTAGACCTTTAACCTCAATTAGATCCCAATTAATTAATAACCCCTACAAAGATCATTTGACATAATAGCTTTAATTAGCCGAAAGGAGAATGCGCAAAGGATTTGCATGAAACAAAAACGCGATTAAAAACAAAACCCCCAATAAATAATAATCAGATTTACTGACTGGTTCCACAGGCATCTTCAGACAAGGAAGGTGAGTCAGACACCGAATCCAACGAGTCATGAAACGGCGACACTTCGACCCCACGCAACTCTTCAATCATCTTGACGACGTGGGTCATCCTGGGGCGTTGATCAGGTGAAGGTGCGGTACACGTCATCGCAATCTGAAGCAGGCCCACCATCTCCTCCTCAATATCCTTATACCTCATCAGCTCCAAATCAAACACCTCAGCGGTCCACTCCTCCCTCACCACTGACTGGACCCACCTTGGTAGGTCCACGCCCCCACCGTAAGCACTCCCTGCACTTTCCACCACAGACGGGCACTTCCCTGTCAGCAGCTCCAGCAGGAGCACACCGAAAGAGTACACGTCAGACTTCTGAGTCTGTTTTCGACCGTCCGATGCCTCCGGGGCGCGGTAGCCGTTGGATCTCCCACCCATTGGGCCTGGGCCCGCGAACACGGATAGCCCAAAATCAGACACGCGTGCATTCCCCTGCTTGTCGAGTAGGACGTTGGTGGATTTGATGTTACCGTGGATGAGTCTAAGGGACTTGCACGAGTTATGAATGAAGGCCACGCCTCGGGCCGCTCCCGCTGCTATCCTCAGCCTCGTGGTCCAGTCCAGTGGGGTTCGTCCGGGTCCTCGGTTCCCTGTCACCAATTTAATTCAACCATCAGCTTCCATTTAATTACACATTTACCACCACTTTTTGGACATTCATTCAACTGATACTAAAGCAAAAGGCCAAAATGTTGTTCAGGAAAAGAACATAAAGCAAAATACTTGCCCCATTCTTTAATTATTTTTATTAATGAAAAGCGGTCCAAGACAATTCACAATCAGTATCAGTATGCATGGTACAATACAATGTCCCGATTCCCAGGGGACTATGATTGCGATTTATGCAGTTACTATACACTTAACAGTTCCCTTGTCTGCAATTGCTGGTAACAATGTATTCAAAAATTACTGCTAGGTAGGAGAAGGAATCGTTGTCATAAAGAACCCCATCCAAAGCACATGCTTCACGATCAAACTTCAAAATTTGAAGCAGCCTAGTAAATGGATAATGGACCCCCCAAAATAAAACAAACTACATTGATGCAGCAGCACCGGTAACCTACATGCGTGACCCTGTAGTGTTTGGTATGGCCCTTGTGTTGTGGTGCAAAGAAAATTTATTTCAAAGCAGATAACCTACTCTTTCAACTGAGGGCAACTAAAGAACAAAAAATAAGTACAAACAAAAAAACAGAAATGAAATGACATACCGTGAAGGAGCCAGAACAAGGTGGCATTGGGCATGTAATCATAGACCAGCAACTTCTCCTCTCGCGCGAAATAATAAGCTCTCAAACTAACTACATTGGGGTGTCTAAACCTTCCCAACACCTCCATGTGTTGCTCGAACTCTCTCTTCCCTGTTATCTGCGCGTCCTTGAGTCTCTTCACCGCAACAACGTTGCCATCATCGAGCACTGCTTTGTACGCAGTCCCAAATCCACCCTTCCCAAGCATTTCCGCAGAGGCTCGAAGCAAGTCCTCAAGTTCAAATCTTTTCTCACCTTCGAAGAACACCATTCGACCCCTCTCAAACCCTCCCTGAGCAGGGTAAGGACTCGAGGAATACACAATCTTCTCACTCTCGAAAAGCTTCGACCCTTTCCCTTCCTTCAACTTGTAGTTCCTCCAGAAGTAGCAATACAGAAGCAATGACACTATGGCAAGAACCAAAACATCACCCACTATAATTGCTATAAGCGCCACTGGACTTATCTTCGAAGCTCCCTTTTCGTGGCTTTTGCTACTTGTTGATGTTGATGTTTTCGGCAATGAACTTGGCGAAGATGATACAGTGGTTGTTGGGTTATTGTTTTGTGGCACCAACGGTGAAGCAATGGCGCCTTCGGATCCGGGTTTTGTCGGGTCGGACGTGCAGTTTTTGATTGGGGCTCCGCAAAGAAATTGGTTTTGCCCGAATGAGGATTTTGGAAAATTTGATAAGGACTTGGGTATGTCGCCGGAGAGGCGGTTGCCGGAGACGTTGAACTCTTGGAGTTCTGGGAGGTTCACGTCGGGAATGTGGCCAGAGAATTTGTTTCCGTCGAGGCGGAGAGTGAGGAGGTGGGTCAAGTGATTGACCGTCGCCGGAATCTCGCCGGAGAAGTTGTTGTTCGACAGATCGAGACGGTAAAGGCGGAAAAGCGACGTGAAGGTCGCCGGAAACTCGCCGGAGAAGGCATTGAGTGATAAGAAGAGGAGTTTCAGGGCAGTGAGGTTGGAGAGGTTGGGAACGGGACCGGAGAAACGGTTCCCTTTGAGACTCAGAACTCGGAGCTGAGTTAGAGAAGTTAAGGGGTGAATGGAACCTTCTAGGTCTAGGTTTTCGAGAACGAGTCGCGAGACTCGGTCACGAATGCACGACACGCCGTTCCAGGAACATGGATTGGTGCTGTTAATGTTCCATGTTGTGAGCTTCTGGGACGTGTCTGAAGCGGTTTTGAAAGCCACTAAAGCGTCGAAATCTGGGTTACTAAAACCTTGAACCATGAGAAGAAGAAGATGGAAAACAGCAACGAGGTGAGAGAGTGTTGCTGCCATTGCTGTTCTGATAGAGAGAAAGAGTGAGGAGTGGAGACTGAAGAGGGTGTTTGTCTCTGTTTGTGTAAAGCGTAGTGTTAAATTTGGAATTAATGAGAAAATGAAAGGGCTTAACGGTAATGGTAATGGGAATGGGAGTAATAATTTTGGTGTAGTTATTGTTATAAACGGTGCGCAGTGCGCTTAACTGAAAATGAGGATGTTGTGTAAATGCCATGCTTGCCATTGGTGGTTTGGTTATACTGACACGTTGCTGTACCTCAAAAGACTATAATATGCAACTTTTTGCTGTTACGTTCAACGGAAAAGACGATTCTATCCTTGCTTTTCTTTGAAATGCGTAACCTTGTCACGACTCTGATTTTTGTGATTAAGTTAATGGAATACTTTTGGAATTTAAATAGTTTTATACTGTTAATAACAATTTATTATTTGTATAATTTAAAAAAAATTACTAATTTATTATTAATAAAAATTTGTGATGAATTAACCTTATAAAATTATTTTATAATATTAGTATATTATTTTATTGTATTGTTTAACTGTATACTATCATTAAATTCGTATACTTTATTATTTTATAAATACACTTTAACGGTAAGAAGCTAGTAATCATGTGAGGAGCCTATTAATAAGTTAAAAAAGTTGACATCATTATTTTGAATATCTATTTTTATATAATATTACTTGTTCACTGATTTTATAAAGACTGAAAATATTTAAGTCATAAAATTTATTAGTAGAAAATTCAAAGTTTGTATAAGTTTATATTAGTCTTAATCATGTACTAAAATAGAATTGTTACAAGAACATATAGAATTATTGTTCTTAGTAGTGCGCCTTCAATTGTGGATCGGTGATCACCTTCATTTTGTTTTTGGAGTTACTTGCACGTGCTGTTCCATTTTAACGATGCATTAAATACTTCTGTTTTCTCCAATCCTGTTTCTTCCTCTCGGTCCTTTCCCCAATCAATCTTCTTGATTTTATTTTTTTGCCTCCTCTGTGGAGCAACTTGAGTTAAACCAAATTTAAGAAATTTTATAGTATAGCTTTGCATCGAGAAATGAACAGTAGAGGACGAAAGACGGAGTTGAAAAAGATAGATCTTGGACTGGAAAACAAAGGAACAGAAGAGGATACAGTTCTTTATATTTAATTTCTGAAGTAATGGTGTCTTCATTTTTTATTAATTAATTGTCTTAAGAATTTTTCAGAACTCCCTCTTTCTGTAATCCGTACTAAAACGAACTTCTGACACGCATGGAGAGTGGTCCTAAATTTCTTGTTTGTATTTTTAAATTTAATTTAACACTTTCTCACGAACATTAAGAAAAGTATACTCACCTCATTTTAGAAGATTTTCTTCAGTTTTGTTTCTTTTAATTTCTTGCTTGTAGATTGTCAAACACATCGTAAACAAGTGTAATTAGAACATTATTTCAGAAAATTTAGGATGTATAATCCATTAGGGTTGATTAGTGGTGAAAATTTGGTTAGAAGGTAGAAAATCCTATACTCAAATCTTATAAAAGAAAAAAAAAAAAGTTTATGATACTAGAATTTCAAGCCGCTGATACTAGAATTCTCACTCTTTTATATTTTCATCTGAATTATTCCACAATTTCTTGGGTTTCACCGTTTCAGCGATGAAATTCAAGTGGATATACCATACTTTCTTTTCTTGTGCAAATTTTTGCTAGACCAAAGTCTGCAATCTTGGGGTTGAAATTCTCATCCAAGAGAATGTTATGAGGCTCTGTGTCAAAGTGTAAAATTCTAGTATTGCACCATTATGCAGGTATTCTAGTCCTCGAGGAGCAACACCAATTGCAATATGATACAATGTTTGACAGTTCAATTGACGATCTGTGGTTAAGTTAAACTTCTCAAGTGATGCATTAGACAAAAACTCATAAACCAAAGCTCCTTTAGAACCATCGTAACAGAACCCCTGAAGAGTTACAATGTTGATACGAGAAGTTTAAATATTGCAATTTTTTTATTTAAAAGAAGGAACTATAAGAGTTTTTATTTTTAATTTTAAAAAATGATTTTGTTTTTTATTTGAGAGACTTAGAAAAAAAAAAATACAACTCCTAACTTAAAGGAATTAAAACATAATTAGCTCCTTTTCATTCTAGGACAGGAAATAGATTTATCACAAACAAAAATGTTGGGCCTGACTAGTCCCATCAGAAGCATGAAAATGAGCAATTTCAGTAATCTTAATATTTTTCTACATGAAAAGAAAAATCAAATCACATTTAAAAAATAATTTTTATAAATTTGAATGTATATAATAGCAAATTTTAATATGAAAATGAAGAAAGAAAAAATATTACTTTAAAAATAAAAGTACTTTTTGGGTTTTAAAAACAAATGAAATCTAAACATGCATAATTTGAAAATTAATATTTTTAGTGAAGGATACTTGTAATTTTTATAAAAAAGAAATGATAAAATTAACTAAAACTGCTGGTCGACAAGTGTTTAGGATTTTATTTTTCGATATATAAGTATTTAGGAAATTTATTACGTGAACGCGTATGGCGTTTTTATCATGTGATTCCGGGTCAAAAACAAATTCCTATTTAAATGTAACAATTTTGACTCCATATTAGTATTTGCATAATTAATTAATTAAGGACTGAAAGTATTCATAGACTTCATAATACCTACAGTCATAAATATTAAATAACGCTTCAGAAAAGAAAAATCAAAAGCTCCTTCCACATTTATTTCAGCACCACCACTGCGGCTTTCAGCTCCTCCCATTCAACGGTGGCCGGAAAAACCATTTGAGCGGTGTTGTCAGCCAACTTTTCCCCTTTCTCTCACAGAACCCCAGAAGGGTAAGACTTACTAAGATACATGAAACACGGGTGTAACTGTTCGATCCTTCAAAATTATAGTACTACTCATTACAAAGATGACTTTCAGACTAATCCCGCTTACTAAAAATAATTATTGAATTTACTTTCAAACTTATAGAATGTTAAATTACTTGTGTACCCTTAATTTATTTTCTAACTGAGGAAACGGAGGGGCAAACAGGGGGAATTCTCCGGCCTCGTCCTGTTGGCATTTTAATGGAGTATGCGCACTGACATTTGTTCATCATCTATGCATATACATACAGCTATAGGAGACAAATTATTGGCGAACAATACACTTAATTATGAAACAATAATATCTATTCAATTAATTCAAAGTATTGTGTAATTTCGAACATTATAATATAGGAGACAAGGCAACAATATGCACGATTATGTGTGGGTTTATAAGTGATGAAAATTTATGCTGCGGAGGATAATGTAGTCTGAGATGCGTAGGTGTTGTGATCTGAGGATCTGGGAGGTGAAGAAATATAAGGTCTTGGTGGTATTTGCAAGGACTCCAAGCTTCCTTCCATCATATCTACCACTTTACTCATTGCTGGTCTATTTGACGGGTCTGTCTGAATGCACCATAAGCTCACTATTATCAACTTTCGTATCATTTCTTTATCTCTTTCATTTTGTATGCCTCGCAATCCAGGCTCTTGATTCACTTCAAGATGCTTGTAAATCGAATTTGGAAAATATATTTCACTTGAACCTTCAGCTTCAACACTGTTATTCATCCTTCCCCCAACCATTTCCAAAACCATCATTCCATAGCTGTACACATCAGATTTATGAGAGACTCCTCCAAAGTTTCTAGAGAATACCTCTGGAGCAATGTATCCCACAGTTCCCCTGGTTCCCAATAAGGATACAATACTTTCGTTTTTGGAGCATACTTTAGCTAGTCCAAAATCTGAAATCTTTGGACAGAAGTCCTCATCTAGCAATATATTATGAGGTTTTATGTCAAAATGCAAGATCTTAGTACTGCATCCCCTGTGCAAATACTCTAATCCTCGGGCAACGCCAATTGCAATATTGTTGATGGTTTTGCAAGTTAAATGGAGATTGTACTTGTGTGGATCCTTGTCTTCATATATGAACTTCTCAAGTGACCCATTAGGCATGTACTTGTATATCAGAGCTCTTTTAGAACCTTCCAGACAGAACCCAAGTAAACTAACAATGTTAACATGAGAAGTGACACTGATGCTAGCAACTTCATTGATGAATTCCTCACCGTTACCTTTGGAGACGCTTAAAACTTTTACTGCCACAAGGCTTCCATCGTGTAACCTCCCCTTGTATACGCTACCATATCCTCCTTTACCCAATTTGTTTCTGAAGGAGTTGGTGGCCTTCTTTATCTCTGAGTAACTGTATCTTTTGGCTGCAAGGTGACCGTGGGTGTTAAGAAACATCTCAATTATTTGGTGGGTCTGGTTTTTCTTCTTGTAAAAGCGTCTTCTAATGCACCAAGCCAAAAATATCAGAACTCCTAGTGCTCCGGCGCCAGATGCTTAAAAATATATAAAAAAAAAAATCAAAAAGTATAGATACTATCTTCTTATTTTTAAAACTTAGGACTGAAATTTATAATATCATTAGATCATTAAGTTTATAACACACTTGATGCCACTATAAGACGAGTCCTTGTTGATTTGTTTCCTGCAAAATTGGAAATAATAATAAATTTCAAATACATGTGCAAATAATATTTCTTAGCAGTGTATAGGAATCAAATCAAACAAAAGTTATTCCAACAAATAAGATTCTCTATGTGAAGGCAGGCGTACCTTGGTCACAAAAAAACTTTCGGGTGTTGTCAAGACGACATTGGCCTCCATGAACATAGAAACAAGTTGAACAATCCGCAGATAATTCTATTTCGATGGCGACATTATCAGCAGCTATGAACTCAAAAAGGTCATGGGGATCAAGCTGGTTAACTTGCAGCTGGGAGCTGGTTGGAAGCTGAACCATTGCACATCCTTTGAAATGACTGTAACCGGCCTCCGGCCGGTCGGGGTCCACAATTGAATAGATTGTTTCATTCTTGCAAACTGTAGAATTAGAAACAGAATTGTCTGGCGGAGTACGGAGGGTGTGTTTGCATCTGAGTATCTCTACGTAATGCTTTAAACGAGAAGCCTTAACCAAAGGTGAGCTGACAGTGAAAGTATAGTTGTAGCTGAAGGTCTGGCAACTCTTTGTTAACCAGTAGTCGCGGAGTTTATCGTCTATAATGGTAATCGTAAACTGGTTGACCTTGACGATATCAAACCATATGTTCTGATTTTTAATGGTTTTTTTGGCCCCTGGTTCATGGTCATCACACCCATGTATCACCAATATGCCACATTCTGGGTGACGTGTGTCGGTGAAAGGAAAAGTTATGTTCCCGAGATCGCCGCAGTTAATTAGAGACGGACAGTTCCCACCCGATACTGCCGCTTCTACAAGCCATGCAAACAAAACCACGCCAAACACTTCAACTGCAACCATCCTTGATTGGCTCTTCTCTACGGTGCTACAGCACCGACTAAGTCTAATAGAGTTATTGGCTTGAAGAAAAGTCGTGAAAAACAAAAGCGGAAACAGAGGCCATCATAGAAATGTTAGGAAGAGACCCGTAAAAGGAAACGACCGAATGAATGGTTCTCTTATTTTCTACTATGGACTTTGAAGCAGCCGTTCTTGACTGACTTAGTTGTGCCAATTAACAAAGGCAAGCTCATAGGAAATGTTTACATGTAGCTGAGTGATACCCACCAATACCATTTATACTCAACTTACTACATTTTTAACCTAAGATCAGACCAAGTTTATGAGTTCATTTTAATTTACTATATAACAACCAGTAAATCACTGCTACCATCACAATTATTAATCAATTTAGGAAGTAAAACCCATAGAACCAGATTATTATAGTTATGAATTTGAAAATACTGCAACATTTACTTCATCTTATATAGTAGTATTCTAGCTCACAAGTCACAAATTACAAAATGGACGGGAGAGGTGGAAGGAGAAGACAAAAAAGGTTTAGGAGGAATTTGCAATAACTCAATTTTGCTTTCTAGCATTTCCAACACTTTACTTATGGCCGGTCGAGTGGAAGGGTGAGCTTGTATACACCATAAATCCACTATTGTCATCTTTCTCACCATTTCCTCATCACTTTCACTTCTTATGCTTTGTAAACCAAGCTCTTTATTTGATTGAAGACGATTGTAAATCCAATCAGGAAAATATATTTCACTCGAACGGTCTACTTCACCCTTAATTTTCTTTCTTCTTCCAATTATTTCTAAAACCATTATTCCATAACTGTAAACATCTGACTTATGTGATACTGCACCGAAATTTCTAGAACAAACTTCTGGAGCAATATAGCCTGCTGTTCCTCTGGCACCAAATATTGATACCATACTTTCTTTTCTCGTGCAAATTTTTGCTAGACCAAAGTCTGAAATCTTGGGGTTGAAATTCTCATCCAAGAGAATGTTATGAGGTTTTATGTCAAAATGTAAGATTCTAGTATTGCAACCTTTATGCAGGTATTCTAGTCCTCGAGCAACACCAATTGCAATGTGGAACATCGTTTGACAGTCCAACTGATGATCTGTCATTGGGGCGTTTTCTTCAAAGATAAACTTCTCAAGTGATCCATTAGATATAAACTCATAAACTAAAGCTCGTTTAGAACCTTCATAACAGAACCCCAAAAGAGTAACGATATTAATATGAGAAGTTCTGCTGATGCTTGCAACTTCATTGATGAATTCCTCCTCACCACTATCTTTCAATTCATTTAGGATCTTCACTGCAACATAACGTCCATCTGATAATTTTCCTTTGTATACACTACCGAATCCCCCTTGGCCTAATTTGCTTCTGAAAGAGTTGGTCACTTTCTATATCTCAGAATAACCATACCTCTTAGTTTGAAGGGGTCCATGTCTTTTCATAAATACCTCAATCCGTTGATTGCTTGGATTCTGCTTCTTCCATCTTGTATAGTTGATCTTGACCATCATTGCTAGCAACTGAGCAACTGTAACAGCTGGAGAGGTTATTCGAATTAGCTAGAAAGATTATTTCAGAAGGTGAGACAGTAATGCTATACATAGAAATATAATAAATATTGGATATCTTCTGCTGAGAATTTAAAGTAAAAAGTAATGACTTTGGATTATACACCTTGATAATTAAAGAAATAAAAATAAAAAGTATTTCATAAAAAATATTTATTACATTAAAATTACATTTTTATTTTTAGTAATTAAAAATAATAGTTTAAATGCTCTAATTAAGACTCTACACTCTAAAATATAATATAATATATACAAGACACTATATGCAAGACATACTAATGAAAATGAAAGTTAATTTAGAATAAAGATAATTAAATATTTGATGTTATTCTATATATCTTAAGAGAGAAAGAATGAAAAGAAAGAAAAATATAAATATGATAAATAATATGATTAGATAAAAGGAGAAAGATAAAAAAAAAAAAATTTAATAAATATATATTAAAATAAGATGTAAAATTTACAGTTTACAAGGTTAAACCCTTATAACGAGTTCAACCCTTAGAACAGTGTACGATTTTGTTGTTGAATTGCTTAGTTGGACGGTTTTGGGAGATGAAGGATTGGGTTCTTGACAGCCATCTATGGCCAATAAGTCGCAGTGTGGTTGTGAAAGGAAACTTAATGCGGCCAAGATATCCACAGTTGAAAAATGGTGGACACTTTCCATCATCCTGAGAAGCTGAAACAAGAAGCAGAAGAAGAAGCTGCGACAATAATATTATTACTGATTTTTTTTAAATAAAAAGGGAGGCCATGAGGAATGTCAAGGATTGTCAAGCAAAAAAGAAGCCAACGAAGGAAATGTTTTTGGAAAACAATAAATGCATACAACGAATGCATCATCATTCAAGAGAAGCCCCCCTTCCTTTATGAGAAGAGGTCGTGAGTCGTGACGTTATGCAAAGTTCAGGTTGTGGTTTAAAGCAGTTAACACCTCACTTGACTTCACCGTCACTAGTCAATGAGGTTAAAGAGAGATGCGTTCAAAAGGATGTATGAGTGTATCTCATTTTCAACTCGATCCCTTTCATCTCCCTGTTGTTCATGTCTTATTCAATGACTTTAAATTCCTTGGCACGTTTTCTGGGTAAGTATCTCTCCCCTCCCTCAAACACGTTCTCTGTTGGACCATCTGTGAGGGGGTGAAGGAAGCAGATAATTGCCAAGATGTCCACAATGAAACGAAGGTGGACATTCAGGAGTCAGGATAATTAATCAATAAATTGAATACTTCATCAATGATAGTGAGATCAAATTCATGCTCAATTAGTCAGTTTAAAGAAGCTCAAGAATTGACTTCTTGACTCTTGGTAATTTGATCTTAAACTTATCCAAGACTACTCTGAACTTTCTCTTGTTCAAACTATCTACACAATGCAAATCAAAATCGAAACAATAAGAAAAATAGCGTGCATGATAGGGCAGATTAAAAAGATCACAACGAAGAGGTCCAGAATTTGAAGTGCAGTGTACGTAAACAGAGTACAGAACACCAACATTGGCTCTGTATGTCACGGTATTCTAATTAGATTCTTGGAAATAAGACAAGGTCAGGTCGTGGCTTATCAAAAGGTTAGGTCAAATTTTTGTACAAAATTACATATTATTTGAACAATTTTTTTTAAAATTTTCATAAATAACTATCATTTTTTTTTATTTACTAAATTATACCTATTTCCTGTTTATGGTGTGAATTCGGGACTGTGAAACCCGAATTCACACCACCAATTTTCCAATTTGCCATATGCTAGAGATGTGAATTCGGGATTTCATCCCCCGAATTCTCAACTTTTTTTTTTCTTTCTTTTTTTATTTTATTTAATAATTTATTGTATTAATAAAATAAATAATAATTTTATTAATTTTTTAACTTTTATATTAAAAAATGTTTTTATTAAAATTAATTATTTTTTATAGTTAATTGATTTGCTTTTTTTTTATTTTCATTTTTTTTTGTTTTGTTTCTTTAATAGGTGTATTTTTTTTGTTTTAAATAAAAAAATATTAAATGATTAATATTTTTAAAAAATATTTAATTAAAACTATTAAAATAATTTATTTTTTAATAAAAATACATGATATATATGATTATTTATTTGTTAAACGTTGTATTGAAAAAAAAATTTCATGCTTTTGAAGAGTTTTTTTTTATGTATTTTTAGATTGATTTAAGTCTTACAAATTGTATTGTTGAATTTATTGACATGAACACTATAAAAATAATCATTTACTTGAACCATAATACTCAATATATATACCTACTTAATATATATATATACATATTTACACACTATAAGTTGTCCTTATGGTATGGAGATTTCAATCTAAAGTTATTTTTTATATTTTTCAGATAGTTTTTTTATACAATGTTATATTGATTGGAATCTCGAAAATTATACTGGTCAGCTTCATCAACATGAAAATCATGAGAATAAACCATTTTTAAACCAAAATACTTGATATATATAATAGTTTACATGTCAAAAGCTGCCCCCCATGTTATGAAGTTTTGTATAAAATTCTGATAACATTTTGATAATAAAGTACTTGTAAAAAAAGAAAAGCAAAATATATAAATTAATTCCCAAAGTGGAATTCAATTCCATAAAGTTGAAGTTTTCTCAAATGCCTTGGATTTTAGTGAGGTTGTTCTTGTTCTTATGGTGTTGCATGTTATCCATCACCAACAAGTTCTTCATGAAACTGATTAAAATCCTGAGTTATATTCAAACTAAATGATGATGGAGTAAGACTTACAAGTCTTGAATTCAATGACGAACTACCAGCTTGGTTGTGTGTAATGGTTTGAACCTAAGTACATACTTTGCATATATGCAACAACTGATTCTGGTGTTCTCAAGTTTGCACTAAATAGATCACTGTAGGTGTATATGCAAATGAATGTTGCAGATTATTGTCAAAGGTTGAATATGGTTGGGGTGTGTTGCTCCTTCGTTATTGTTGTTCAGATGCATTTGGAATATATTGTGCATTTAAAATAGAGGAACTTACTTGTTGAGGTATGTTGCTCCTTTGTATTTGGCATTGTTGATGATGTTGTGCTTTGAGGTCTTCATTGACCATGTTGTTTAGAAAATTATTGTTGGTTTGTGAAATTAACCTTATTGGCTGTTGTGAATTTGCATGGTACCATTCAAGGTATTTATGGGTATGATGTAGATGTCCATGCATAGGCTATCCTACTAAAACCCTTTCTTTTCTTTCATTCCAAAATTTAATCCACTTAACATGTTTTTCTTCTCAGTTCTCGCCTGTGTGACCCCGCATGTCCACTTTGTGTAATTTACTCAAGTTTTTTGGTGGATTTGGTACATCTTGGCATAATCCGAATTAGAGCTTTACCCGATCTGTCTGTTGTCATACAACAACTGCATAATGAATCAATGCAATACATGTTGTCCATATGTACGAATCGTTGAATGCCTCTTGTGACATCGATTGTATAAAAGTAAGATATGACCTCTAAATGAATTATAATATTAAAAAATTAGACAATTATAAAACTTTATTTAGTAATATAATGTTAACTTATAACTGATTAATATTTATTATATCTGATCATGTCTCATGTTATCAATTTTTGTTCTTAATCCGATAAGATCACTTTGAGGAGTTCCTGAAAATTGAAGTCCACCTCTGCTCCACCTAACAACAAGTGGATATGTTGGTTGTCTATTGCATTTTAGTGCAACAAATGACATGCGATATCATTCCCAAGATTGTAACAATGATGCACATCCACCCATGCATTTAGCATTTACTTGTGTTGCCCGACACATTTCTCTATATAATGTCGCTAAACAAGCCAATATGATCGATCTTGAAGTGTCTCAGTTTTGCTAATTCAGTAAAGTTAGCTTCCTTTAATAGTGATTCTATTAAAGGATTGGGCGCACGCATTAGTGACAATATGAAACAATAACATTTTGTTCATTACCATGTTAATGAAAATATTAAGACATATTGTTGCAAACAATAGTATGTTCTCAAATGATATAAAGCTAAAGATATGTCATGAAAATGAAAAGTTTAAAATTCACTATATTATGTATATAGGAAGATCTATGTTCGTGTTGTTTCCAAAACAACATTGAAAACTCCATATATTTTTTGGTAACACAATGAACAAATTATGTGTTTGTTGTTGCCTCTTAATATGCTTATTTATATTTGTTTCCAGACTATAGTGTACCTCTCGATTGTCGTGTAAAAATTCAGTGTCATTGTGACCAAGTTTTGATATTGTGACCAAGTTTTGATATTGCAACTTTGATAGGTATGTGTCAAATATAAGCATTTACTTTTCCTAAGTTGGTCACGTGTTAATAATTTCCCACATGCAAATTAACTCATTCACATTATTAATGCAATCTCAATTATTTCCTATTTTTTGACAAAATTGACTACATATTAACATATCATCCGAGCCTACAATAACAACACATTTATCAATGCAATTTACATCATTCAATTATTTACTGAAATTCTATCCGTTGCGTTATTTTCACACATAACCTATTACTTGAGTTTTATATCCTATTTTTTTCTACAAATAGATTTTGCTTCTAATAAAACATCACATAAAGACTTGCATCCAATAGTCATTTCAATAAGAGATTTCAAAATTACGAATTCATCACATTCATTTGCAGTCATCTATTACAATGATGAAGTGATACAAAATGAGCATGGACTGTAATTTGTGTTTCATGCTCCAAACTATCCCAAGTTAATGGATATTACAAGTGTCAATACCCAATTTTGTCCACTTAATTACGCTATTATTATTATTACTATTATTATTATTATCGTTATTACTATTATTATTATTTGTTTCACAAGTAGCATCTTGCCAAAAACAAAGAAGAGAGAAGAAAAAAGAGAAGAAAGATTCAAAGAAAACCAATCATTTGTCATTTTCTTTTTTCTTTCATGTTCCTCTATCATAAGCCTATTACAAATTTTTGCAACACTACAAAATTGAAATGAAGTTTCAGAAAAAGCTTACATATCTAAAAATAATACTAGCCAAATCTGTTCAATACAAGCCAAATCTGTTCAAGGCAAAAAGAAATAAAGGAACAGCAAGAGAAAAGGAAAAAAGCAGCTTCATCAATTAGAAAAGAAGCAGCAAAACAAAAAAATGAATCAAACGGCTTCATCCTCCATCAGCAGCTTCATCAGCTAGCAGCTCAATCAACCTAGCGAGTGACTCCAGCAAACGAGGCTAGGCACTAAGGGAGCTGATCCTGAAAGAGGCAATGAAAAAGAAGAGAAAATAAGATGATGACAGGGGGAAACCCTCCTAGGAGGGAAAGCTTGGAGTAAACCCTCCTAGGAAGGAAACCTCCTGCCTATATATAGGGTCAGATCAGAAACAGAAAAAGGGAGAAAAAAAAAGGGGCAGAGGAAGCATAAAAAAGGAAAACACTCAGATCAGAGACAAAAACAGGCAACAGAGAAAGGGTCAGCAAGCAAGAACCAAGAGAACAACATAAAAAGAAGGACAGAACAGCAAGCAAAAACCAGGACAGAATAGCAACAGCAAGAATAAGAACAAGAACAAGAACAGAGAAGAGGAAACATTAGAAGAGCAGAGCAATACAGCGAACAGGTTTCTTTCCTCTCAACCCTCATGTAATCTCTAGCCTTTTTATGTTTGTTTACAATCAATGGAATACATGTGCTCAAATCTATTTGCTTAAAAATGATAAAGACATATGAATTTGAGGAGAAAATGCCATGTTTAAATTTAAATTAATCAAACTTGTCGAAGATATGAGCCTAGCCTTAGAATAAAATCCAGAATCAAGATCAAGGACAAGACATTCATGGTGAAATCCAAAAACTAAGCAGAGATAGAGGCATAAAGAAACTTGATCAGAGACATAAGTTGAGCAGAGACAAATACCAAGAACACCAAAACCGGAATCATTGAGCTCAATCCTCAATTCAAAAAAAATCCAATAAGTAACTGAAACAGGGACAAAGGCAAATACTCCATACCCAGGACATAAAACCCCATTTTTCAATTATCACAAACCCAAAGTCATAGCCCTTAGACCAAGTCCACAAATAGTCATTAACAAACCAAAATCATGCAGAGACTCAGAGACAAATCAGAGACAAGAAAGGGCCAAAGAGAAACATAGAGAGAAAGAAAGAAATCAGAAACAAAGAGAAAAAAGGAAGGCTACACTTAGGCTCCGGCTACTGTCGCGACCTCCACCGCGCTACTCCGCCCCACGAACCCAACCACTCAGCCTCGGCACCGTGACCTCCCATTCACTCCCCCTCCTCGCGCCGCCGCGTCGCGCGACCATGGCCTTAATCTCCTTCCCCTGCGCCGCCATCCTCGCCGAGCCCTCCATTGCAAACACCCAATCTCGACCTCCTTCCCCGCGATCTCACTCATCTCACTCACCTCACCCGCCCAGCCTTGCGTAGCCACCCATGGCCTCCTCCGCACCCGCCTCGCTCGCGCCCGGCACCGCCACCGCGACCTCCCTCGTCCGCGAGCACTCCCAATCTCGTCCCTTCCTCTCTCTTGAACCCTAGAACCCTAGGTTGTGCAAGTAACTAAATGAATGGAATGAATGAGGAGACAGAAAACCCCTAAATTTAATTTCACGTTTCTGGCCATTTTGCTATTTGCACCTTCGGAATTACCAAATTACAACCTTTAGGTTTTAGGCCTGTTTGCTATTTACACCTCCATTTTACTAAATTACAGCCTCTAATTTTTGGGCCAAATTTCTGTCTACACCTCCATCTTACTAAATTATAGCTTCCTGTTTTGGAGCCATATTTCTGTCTACACCCCCCATTTTACTAAGTTGCACTTTCTTTCTTTAATTATCAATAGTTGTTTAAAATAAAAATCATTAAAAAATATATATATTAACAATAATAACGAAGATGAATTGACTTGCGTGTACACCTCTGTCAATTTTTCAAAATTGTCTTTTTTAGGATAAATGAGTTGCAACAATTCATAAGTCCTAAATAAAAAATAAAGAAACAAACATAGGATATCTCCTTTTACCTTTAATAAAACTAATCTTCATAGAAAAATAAATTATTCTTTTTTAGTAATGTTTTGGTGAGATAAATTATAAAAGATTTTGTTTAATTAATTAAAGGTAACCATCTTTGTGACGGACGTCGTAGAGTGCTAATACCTTCCCTACACGTAATGGACTCCCGAACTCAAATTTGATTTCAAAGACCATTTTTTTTTTCTAAAAAAGATTTTTTTGATGTTTTCCTTAATAAACATTGGTGACGACTCCTCTGACCCATACTCTTTGATTTTTAACCGTCGTCCCATTGTGACCCCTGGTTGCGACAAAGTGTATTAACACTTAATGATTTGAAGCAAGCCATTTATTATAAGTTTTGACTTGTTGAGGACAAAATAGTAAGCAAAATTTATTTTCGACGTCCAATTGGATTTCTTGATGGATGTTTTCAATATATATCTTATAAAATTGAAGTGACAATGATGTCATGTTATTGTTCGAAACACTTCGACAACACCCAATCATGACTTCAATTGAGTTGTATGCTACAATTAAGGATACTAACTCACAGTCTTTGAGATTTTTCGATAATCTAACACAATATCTTAACCAAAGTATGAATCTAGGGGGAATTAAAATTTGATTCAACACCAATGACAATAAATTATATCATTAAATTAGTTTATTGTACGATTTTTTGTGGGCGTGTTCCTTCGTGTGTTTGTTTTATTGTGTGTTAAATAGATTTATACCCTTTAAAAGAGTCTTCTTATGAAATAAAATGCTAATGTTGATTAATTTCTGTCGTAACCTGGATCGCGGCGGGACGGCGGTTAAAATCGTAAAGTGTGGATCAGAGGAGTCGCCATCAATGTTTATTAAGGAAAACATCAGAAAAACCTTTTTTTAGAAAAAATGATCTTTCAAACCAGATTTGAGTTCGGGAGTCCATTACGTGTAGGGAAGGTATTAACACCCTACGACGTTCGTCCCAAAGACGGTTACCTTTAATTAATTAAGCAAAATCTTTTATAATTTATAGACATTTATCTCACCAAAACATTACTAGAAAAAAATAATTAATTTTACTAAAGGAAAGAAAGAGACATTTTTATTTTTTAATTTAGGACTCTTGAGTTGTCGCAACTCATTTATCTTAAAAAACACTTTGAAAAATTGACAGAGGTGTACACCCAAGCCAATTCATCTTTATTATTATTTTTTTAAAATGATTTTAATTTAAACAACTATTGATAATTAAAGAAAGTGCAACTTAGTAAAACGGAGGTGTAGACAGAAATATGGCCCCAAAACGAGAAGCTGTAATTTGGTAAAATGGAGGTGTAAGTAGAAATCTGGCCCAAAGACGAGTAGCTGTAATTTAGTAAAATGGAGGTGTAAACAGAAATCTGGCCCAAAACTTAAAGGTTGTAATTTAGTAATTTCGAGGGTGCAAATAGTAAACTGGCCCAAGACGTGAAGGTTGTAATTTAGTAATGCTAGAGGGTGCAAATAGTAAAATGGCCTAAAACGCGAAATTAAATTTAGGGTTTCTGTTTCCTCATTCATTCAGCTGCTTGTCTACTAGGGTTCACGAGAGAGAGGAAGGAGGTCGAGATTGGGATCGGACTTGCTACGGCGGCGCGAGGCGCGAGGGGCGAGGGCGATATTGGGTGGCCGGCGAGGATGAAGACGCCTCGGTGAGGGGCGACGATGGCGGCGTGAGGTCGCGGTGGTCCTGGAGGCGGAGGGAGGTGAGGTGGAGGAGAGTGTTTGGCTTTTTTGCAGGGATGATGTTTGGCTGTTTGGCGGAGGTCGCGAGGGTGATGTTGGGTGGCCGGCGGAGGTCGCATGGCGCGAGGGAGTGGTCGCGGGGTGTAGCGGCGGTGAGGGCGCAGTGGTCGCGGGGTGATGGCGACGGGTGATGGCGACGGGGTCGCGGCGGCGCACGTGGCTAGGCGAGGTGGAGGAGGATGAGGGTGGCGCGAAGGTGCGTCACGGTGGTGTAGGTGGCGGCGCGGGCGCGCGTGGCTGGGCGAGGTGGAGGAGGATGAGGGTGGCGCGAAGGTGCGTCACGGTGGTGTAGGTGGCGGCGCGGGCGCGCGTGGCTGGTGGAGGGGAGGACGAAGACCGTCGGCCCAGGTTGTGTCTCTTCCTCTTTCTCATTCCCCTTTCTTTTCTCTATTTCTACTTCCCCTTTGCCTTGAACTGATTTCTCTGTTCGATTGGTTTCTCTGTTTGAGTTTTCTGATTTCTTTTTCCCTCTCTATATTTCTCTTTGGCCTTGAACCGATTGCTCTGTTTGTTTGTTGGATTGGTTTATCTGATTGGTTGGGTCCTCTGATTTGTTCGATTTGGTTTGTGGGTCTGTTTGTATTGGCTTATGTTCCTGGCTCTGTTTATGCTTTGGATTTTTACCACAACGTTTGATTCTGATTCTAAGGCCAGGCTTATATCTTTGATAGGTTTGATTAATTTAAATTTAAACATGGCATTTTCTCCTCAGATTCATATCTCTTTATCATTTTAAGCAAATAGATTACAAGATAATATGTTGTTTACAAGCAAAAATATAAAAAAGGGTAATACTTGATGAAGATTATATGAAGATTGAAAGAAAAGAGACCTGTTTGCTCTGCTTTTCTGATATTTTCTTTACTCCGCTGATCTCTCTTCTTTTTCTCTGCTTTTCTCTGCCTTCTAGTTCTCGGTTGATCTCTCGGTGCTTTCTGTCTTCCCTTTTGTTTCTGATCTGAGCGTGTTTTCCTTTTTTTGATGCCTCCTTCTTTTCTCTGATCTTCTTTCCTTTTCCTTCCTAGGAAGGGTTTTTTCTCCTTTCATCATTATTTTTTCCTTTTGCAGCTGCCATGTTTGAAAAATGAACACCTCCTGCTGTGCCTGCATGATGACGGAGCTGCTGATGGAGGAGCCACTAGATTGCTGAAGCTGCTGCTGGTGGAGAAGCTGCTGAAGCTGCTTGTTTCTTCTTTTTTCTTTCTTTTCTTCTTCTTCTTCTTCTCGTGGCTTCCTTTTCCCTTTTCTTTTTCTTGTGCTTGATCTGGGCACTTATGTAAGCTATACTTCAATTTTTTTAAAGAAACTTGTAGCATTGCAGCAGTGTAACTTGGAGAGAAATGAGAAAAAAAATGGGTTTCTTGCTTATTATATTATTGTGTGTTCTCCTTCATTTTTTCTTTCCCCTTTCATTCTTTCATTCATTTTTTTTTTATGTAGCAAGATAAACTTGTGAGATAATAATAACAATAACAACAACAATAATAATAATAATTATGGGATAATAATAATAATTATGAAAGATAATTAGACGGACAAAATTGGGTGTTGACAATTTCAAATACAAGCCAAAAATTTTGTATGCTTAGCTTGCGTCATGAATAGTGTTTTCTCGTGTATTGTGCTTATCGAATCAAGTTATGCTATTTTATCAGCATAATCTAAATTTGAAATGACAATAGATTCATGCGTGAATAATGTCATGATATTTATCAACTTAGCATGTGGTTGCATTGGTCATTGATTCAAGTCTGTCTCATGAATAATTTTAGTTTGAATTTGAAATGACAATAGCTTTGCGCGTGAATAGTGTCACGATATTCATCAGCTTAGCATGTGGGTTGCACTGGTCATTGATTCAAGCCTGCCTCATTAATAATGTTTTCTTATCAAATCATGTTCTGACTTTTATCAACTTAATTTGAATTTGAAATGACAATAACTTCATGTGTGAATAGTATTACGATATTCATTAGCTTAGCATGTGGTTGCACTAATCATTGATTCAAGTCTGTCTCATGAATAATTTTAGTTTGAATTTGAAATGACAATAGCTTTGCGCGTGAATAGTGTCACGATATTCATCAGCTTAGCATGTGGGTTGCACTGGTCATTGATTCAAGCCTGCCTCATTAATAATGTTTTCTTATCAAATCATGTTCTACGACTTTTATTAACTTAGTCTGAATTTGAAATGACAATAGCTTCACGTGTGAATAGTATTATGATATTCATTAGCTTAGCATGTGGTTGCACTAGCCATCGATTCAAGTTTGCCTCATTGAAATGACAATAGCTTCACACATGAACAATGCTGGGAATGTGTCATGCTTACAGCCTTTGTAGTGTTAAAGCATGAATAGAATCATGTGTTCTTTTTTAGAGTTAGATATTGTTAAATATCAAGATAGTTTGAAGCACTTATTTACAAATGTGATGCCAAAATTTTCTCATACTACATATACTTCTCAATCACATCACATTCTTCTTATTTAGCACACTTATCTCAAAATTGTTCAAATAATAAAAATGATGCATCCACTACAAATTGTTTCTATTATGATATGATATAATGGAGAGCTTAAGGAATCAGTTGAAGGGGTCGCATTCGATTGCAAAAATCAATCTTTAATAAGCATGATACTTGATGCTTTATACCGGAAAATACATCGTAGGATAAAGCTAAGTTCAACAAAACAAATTCAGAAGGTTATCTACAGATATCCGTTGATAGTTGGCAATGAACTAATCAGGTACACACAAATTAGTATAAAAGAAGACACTAACATAGAAAATATGTTTATTGTTTTCAATCATCATCAATGCCTATCTGGGTTTCAACTATTTGTTAGATATGACGATACTAATTCACCCACCCAGATTGTTGAACCAACAAATTACGATACATATCAGCCTAGCTATGGTTTCAATCAAACTCAACCTAAACAATATCATTGGGCCACCAACCTTGTTTCAACCTACTATGCTTTACCTGAATCTTATCAAGCCCAATTTGATTCCAACAACACTTAACCCCCGCAAAATGATTGGGTTGACGACATTGCATCATACACGCAATTGTTGACTACCCCTTCATACACGCAATTATTTTCATTAACGTCAATTTATGATCATAAACAACCTTGTCTTCATGTGTTAGTGAGAACCCTAAATGCTCCTATAACCACCCTCAATAATAGAGGATTTTTCAATTCTTGAACAATCTCAACCACATTACGCAAAGGCTAGTGCACCAAATGAAAATATTGGTCTTTATAGTGAGGATGAAGAAGAATTCATGTTAAACAATGATGAACACAACAATGATAGTGACAACAATGATAATAATAGGGTGTAAACTGTTGATCAACCAACATCAATAGAGCTTGTCTATGATGTGCCAACACACATGTGTAACATAGGAAACATCGAACATTGGCAAGATCAAGAGTATGGGCACTTGCTAGATCAGCCAGAAAAAGCTAATCTAGAATCCGCAACAATCTTTAAAGGAATGAGATTTGCCACCAAAACTAAACTCAAAGTCACAGTAAACTTGTACTGTGTAAATAATTATATTTCTTACTTTGTAAAAAGGTCTAATTCTAAAAGAAGGAATTTGGATTACAAAGACTCAAAATGTGAATGGAGGTAAAACATTTTAGCAATACTATTGTCATAACTTATGTTTTCAAAAATATTAATTTGCATGATTGTATAGGTTAAGAGCATCAATGGAAGTACGAACTCAAAAATAATGGGAGATCAAATTATTCAAAGAGCTCCACATTTGTGTATCAACAAGGATTACATAAGATCATGACAAGCTGAGGTATGATGTCATTAAAAGAAACATTCTTTCAATGGTTAAAGAAGATGCAATAGTGTTAGTATCAACCTTAATTGCTCACATTAAACAACTTCACAAATTCACCCCCTCCTACAAAAAGGCATGGCTTGCAAAACAATGGACAATTGAACATGTGTATGATAATTGGGAGCAAGGATATGTCGACCTACCTAGATTTTTGTTGGCATTGCAAACATATGTTTCTGGCACCATTGTAGAGGAACAAAAGGTTCCTGCAAAAGACGAAGAAGGAAAGTTACTTCTTGGTTATGCAATGTACAAACGAATTTTTTGAACTTTTAAAGTTTGCATTGATGAGTTTTCATATTGTAAGCCATTAGTTTTAGTCGATGGTACTTGACTTTACAGCAAGTACAAACACACGTTGTTAGTAGCAGTGGCACAAGATGAGGATAACATGTAATGCCAATAGGCTTTGCCCTTGTTAAAGGTGAGATTGCGCATGCATGGTATTTTTTCCTACAAAACTTAAAAAGACACGTGACAACGAAAGACAACTTGTGTCTTATCTCAGACAGGCATAAGTCAATAATAAGTGCATACCAACGAGAAGGTAGTGGGTGGACAGAAAACAACTCTGTGCATGTGTTTTGCATTCGATACATAGCCCAAAATTTCACAAGACAGTTCAAAAACACAGTACTAAAGAAGGACGCTATTAACATGGGTATATCCAACATCTAAACAAGTTAATATTTTTTACAATATTTGTTTTATATTGATTAACATTTTTAATGAGTTTTGTTGAACACTTTTTAGGCTACACGATGACTATGCCAAAGTTTACTTATTACTACAATAATCTTAAAGCTAAATATCCAGCTGCGACCAACTAGCTTGATGAAATTGCTAGAGATAAATGGACAACTGCATTTTCCTCAGGGCGACATTAGGGACACATGACTACAAATCTGGTTGAGTGCATGAACAATGTGTTAAAAAAAGTAAGAAGTCTTCCAATTTTTTCATTGGTTAATGTTACGTATGAAAGGTGCAACAAATACTTTGTCACACGAGGGAAACAAGCAATAACAATGATGGCTGCTGGTAAAGACTTGACATATATTGCTGACAAGTTCATAATTGACGAAGAAGCTAATGCTAACTCGTGTCATGCGCTTAAGTTTGACCAACAAAATAGTTTTTTCTTAGTAGAAGAATCCTTTCATCCTTCATAGCGATGTTTTCCAGAGAGATATGGTGTAGACCTTAAGAAACAATGTTGTGATTGTGGTAAATTTCAAAATCTCCACATGCCCTATTCCCATGCGATTGCTGCGTGTAAGTATGTGCACATCAATTACAAGCAGTTAATTGATAAATTTTATACACTTAACTATGTTTCGCATGCATACAACGGATCATTTGAAAAAATGAAGCACCCAAGTTATTGGCTAAAATATAGAAGTCCACCAATGCGTCATAATCCAGAAATGTGAAGAAACAAAAAAGGTCGTCCGCAACAAGTCGTATTCACACTGAGATGGACCAAAGAGAACCTGGACAAGCAAAACGTTGTTCATTGTGTAGAACTCTTGGTTATTCAAAAAAACAAATGCCATCATTGTCCTATCTCAAGTCAATTTGAATGATGTGTTTATTTTTGTTATATTGTCTAATTATATTTCTTAAATAAAATATTATGAATATTGTTAAACTTTAATGTTGCATATGTATATGCATTAATATGTTTTATTATATTTTTTAAAATTTATTTACTAAGTAAAATATAAATATATTGTTATTAAACAATTCGTATAACATTATAAATTTTTAAGTTCGCATCAATAATCAAGATCATAAAAATTTAATATTTTCATTATTCATTAAAAAAATAATTATTATATTTAATTATAACATAATATTTTTAAAATAATATAAAAATGATTTAATATATTTTTTATTTAAAACAAAAAAAATACTCAATTAAAAATAAAAACAATAAAAAAACAAATTAATTAACCATAAAAATAATTATTTTTAATTTATTAAAACTTTAATTAATTTAAATAAAAATATTTTTTAATATAAAATTTAAAAATTTAACAAAATTATTATTTATTTTATTAATAAAATAAGTTATATAAAAAAAAAGATTAAGAATTTGGGGATGAAATTCCGAATTTAAACTTGCTTGTAAATGATAAATTGAAAAAGGAAGGTGTGAATTCGGGTTTCACGTCCCTAATTCACACAATTAACAGTAAATTTGTTTAGTCATGTAAATAAAATAAAATGATGATTATTTATGAAATTTTTTTAAAAAAAATTGTACAAATGTGTAATTTTGTCGTCATCGTGGTCGTCTTGAGCTGTTAACGTTGACACGTCACTTCAGAGAGAGCGCGTTCAAAGTGGGTGTATCATCTCATTTTCAATTTTCATCAACCAATTGTCATATTCAATGACTTTAAAATTCCTGGTACAATTTCTATGTAAGTATGTCTCCACTCCTCAAATACGTTTTGTCGCACTCAGCAGTATCTCTGATTAGACAGCGATTAACAAATAGAGGCACTAAAGAGAAATTACTAAAACAACGAGTGAATCACACTAGAGCCACAACCGAAGCCGTTTAAATGGCCAAAATGGCTCCCAAAAATTCAGCATGTAAAGCAAGGCTATTCCTCACATTAGCAGCGAAGCAATCTAGAACTGCTACAATTTTATCTCTGAAGAAGATGCCTCCGCAAACAGCAGGACCAGGAGCGCATACATATCAGAAGCTATTCCCCACTATTACATATAAGTTATAACTAATTGAGAATTTAATTTTCTAATCAAATGAAGGGGAGGGGTTTTTGAAGCAAGGCGACTGCATACATATCAGAAGCATATATTAAGTCAAGAAATAAGTATCGAGTATGAACTGGTCTGCAACATGGCCTACATTACACATTACAATGCAGTTAGTTACACATCAAATTACAAGGTCCAACTAAAAGCAAAATATACTAGTAACAAATGCAATATACAGCAACATAGACTACAACTACATACTAGTATGCTCATAAATTACAATGTCTCGCTCTCACATAACAAATGGACTGGAGAGGTTGAAGGAGAAGACCAACAAGGTTTAGGTGGAATTTGCAATAACTCAACTTTGCTTTCTAGCATTTCCACCACTTTATTTATGGCTGGTCGAGTTGAAGGGTAGGTTTGTATACACCATAAGCCCACTATTGTCATCTTTCTCACCATTTTGTCATCACTTTTATTTTTTATATTTTCTAGACCAAGCTCCTTATTTGATTCAAGACGATTGTGAATCCAATGAGGAAAATATATTTCACTTGAGCGATCTCCCTCAACCTTAATATTCTTTCTTCTTCCAACCATTTCTAAGATCATCATTCCATAACTATAAACATCTGACTTATGTGACACTGTACCAAAATTTCTAGAAAAAACTTCTGGGGCAATATATCCTGCAGTTCCTCTAGCACCAAATATAGATACCATGCTTTCTTTTCTTTGACATATTTTTGCGAGTCCGAAATCTGAAATTTTTGGACAGAAATCCTCATCTAGTAATATGTTGTGAGGTTTTATGTCAAAATGCAATATTCTAGTGTTGCAACCTCTATACAAGTACTCTAATCCACGGGCAATGCCAATTGCAATATCATACAATATTTTGCAATCCAATTGGCGAGCATCCTCCAGTGGATTTCTTCTCTCTTCATATATAAACTTGTCGAGAGATCCATTTGGCATAAACTCATATATTAGAGCCCGTTCTGAACTGTCAAAACAGAATCCCAAAAGTCTAATAATGTTAACATGAGAAGTCCTACTAATACTTGCAACTTCATTGATGAATTCTTCTCCATTGCCTTTAGAAGTACTTAAAATCTTAACCGCAACACCACGACCATCATGTAACTTTCCTTTGTATACACTACCGAATCCCCCTTGGCCTAATTTGCTTCTAAAAGAGTTGGTCATTTTTTTAACCTCTGCATAACTGTACCTGGTTGTAGGAAGGGGTCCATGTTCCTTCAAAAACTCCTCAGTAATCCGGTGAGTTGGATTCACCCTCCAAAACAGAAGAGAAAAGATCTTTGTCCTGAAGCAGCAAGCCAAGACCATCAGCAGCACAACAACTCCACCAATAGTCACCATGGTCAAAGCTGGAGAATTTATTTAATATAAAAGGAAAATGTTTAGTGTATGTAAGAAAATAATGACCAGTATATATGAATAAAAGTCACAACATGTATATAGACTGTGTTCTGTTGATTAACTGGACTAATTTTTCCTTTGGTTTTTACTACAAAACCTTTGTAACATACAAATCTGCGTGGTACTTATACTCGCGTTGAATGGTAAGCTCGTACATGATCAAAAGAAAAGCATTATTTAGTGAAACATTAATTTGTGAAAAGCATTATTTATGTAAAAAGTACATTACCTATACCCAGTTTGGCCTGCAAACTCCACCTTTTTTTTATAACTGCTGCAATTAGAAGAAACGATTTAGCAAACAACACATATTTGAAGTGTGAACATAAAGTTATGCAGAGAAAAATACGGCATGTTAATTCTGAGTGTTGCACTAATAATAATATTAAACATTAGACAATCAATCAGGGCAACTCAGATCTTGCTATCCAACTATAGTAAACAATAAATTTAAGATTAGGCATAGAAGAAGGAACTGGGCTAGAGGCATTTTACAGACATTGTTTCACTAATTCTGAAGGAAACATTTAAGAACCTATAATGTGAAACAGATAAAGTGCAACAACAACAATTATTAGTACATTATTGCATTCGTGGGTGCTTGTGTTTCCAGGGTTTTTGTTGTAGTATACCATTGACACAACAAAGTCTCTCTTTGCTGTCAAGTTGGCACTGCCCTCCTTTGCGATAGTAACAATCTGCACATTCGTGATTTAAGTCTACTACGACCAAGATATCCGCAGTTATGAATGTGAATGGGTTGTTAGCGTCAGGCACGTCTTTAATTGGTAGCTGGACCTTTGTACATGCTCTCAAAGAACTCGGAGACGCATCTTCAGCTGTGACGATGTGCTTGTAGTATAGATCGTAGTCACTGCAGTTTGTATACTTAAGCATGTTTTTGGGAGGGTTGGCGTGGAGGGTGCGGTTGCACCTGAACAGGGTTGTGGTGTATTTGATACGAAAATCAGCAAAGTGAAAACTGTGAGGAATAGTATAATTGTTTCTGAAAGCTTCACAACTTTCCGATTGCAGAAGGTCATAGAGATTATCGTCTCTAAATTGAAAAGATATGAGAGAACTACGCTGAAGCTGAGCTACGCGCATAAGATGAAACCATGTTCCATTTTTCTGTAATTGGATCATTTTGGACTTACCATTATGATCACAATTGCTAATGGGCAATAAGCCACAGTCCTGGCTTTCTGATTTAGTAAAAGGGAAACTGATATTGCCAAGATATCCACAAGGAAACTTAGGTGGACAGTTTCCTTGGTTCGCAGCCGCCATGAGGCGACAAAACAGAAGCAATAATACAAATTCATAAACTGAACTCATCCTTCCTTCCTTAATCAGTAATCACCCACTACGTGCCTATGAGCTAAAAAGGTTAATTATAATGTAAGAGGTAAAGAGGAGAGTCTCTAAATTATTTTAAGCATTGTTCGCGATGGTGTGACTGTGACAGTATGAGCTGCTTAATACAGCAGTTGACTTGGAAGGTTTGGTCGTGTGGAAAAAATTATAGTGATGGGGTGGGGCAACCATTTGCGAACATATCAACGCAAAACAAAATGTAAGTAGATATCAACAACTGAATCAAGGTTCTTCTTCAGCCAATGCTTCTCAAATGCAATATCCATTACACATTCATTCGTGGTACATGAACAACCCCATTCTCTGGCAAATCCGTAATGGTTTATAACCTGCATATCACTTTAATTTAACTAGTATTTTAACATGTGAATTACTCAAAGCATTTTTAGACGATTAAAATTTATTATAAGTAAATGTGTTTTTACATTACGGTTGAGCTATTTAGTGCGAAGATATTACTATTTATTTTAAAAATTAATTTTTCCAGTAGGATTGTAACTGATTTGGATTGGGTTCATTTTAGTTTTGAGCTCTATCTAATTAAATTTAATTGGCTTTATTATATTTCATTTTTGAATAAATTGTAATTTTGGTCTTCTAATTTTTTAAATACATGATTTTGGTCTCTTAATTTTAAATTAATAATTTTGGGTTCTCTAATTTTAAAAATTAATGATTTTGATTTTGATAAATTATTAATTAACAATTATAATAAGTAGAGTAGAGTTATTAAATTAATTATAAATTTAATTAATTATTAATTATTCAAAGGAATTAAAAGTGAATTTTATTTTATTTTATTTTTAATATTAAAAATGTTTTTTTTATGATTTGTAATTAATAATTTTTTAATGTTAAAAATGATTTTTTTAATTATTATTTTTTTGTCAAAAGTTATTACAATTTTTAATAATTTTTATTTAATTCAATAACTTTATTAGTTAATAATCTATTAGAAACATCAAAATTTTCAATTTAAAATTAAAGAATTAAAATTATCATTAAACTTTTATTTTTTAACAACTCAATCTTTTACATGTGACACGTGCATGCAAGGAATGAGATAAATATTATTTTTATTATATACAGGAATCTGGGGCGGAAGTAGCACGCAGTGTGCTGCATTCTTAATGAAGATGATACCCACTTTTGTGGTACGTTAAGCAACATTAAACTACTATACAAAAGAATCTACCCGGCAACAATCAATCAGATATGAAGAATCTTCAGCTGCACTAAAACCCATTCCAGGCACTCTCCCAGACTTAATTTGCTACTCAAATCCAATGCCCATTTTAGATGAATTCGTGGATATCACATTTACATCTGTTGCTACTTGAAGTGAGATTCAACCAATTAATTTTTGGCTATAAAAAACGGGAATACAAAAATGCCAAAGATAGCATAAAGAATACTAGACTAGGAACACCAATTTTGAGCCCATGACACCTTAACTCCACATTGGGATTGCTTGGCCTTCAATTTTGGTTTAGTGGGGTGATGCATCTCGACAATGTCCTTTTGTGACAATTACATTGTACGCCAACCTCGCTCGCAATCGTATCTTTGTGGTTTTTGTTTTTTCCCTCTAGTAATCTAGTTGGTGATGATTTTGAACATATGTATTCAGATTCGTCGGAACTTCATTGTCATGTGCTTGATTTTTGTTGCCCTGTGATTTTATATATAGATTGGTTCTTAAGTACACTAAATTGATAAATGGTTGTTGTTTGAGATATTGCTCTATTTTTTCCCGTTTGTTCATTAGTATCGGATTTGAAAATTTATTTGGATGTTTTTAATTTTTCCCCATCAAATAAGAGATGGCATTGCAGGTGGAAGAATGTTACGAAGAAGAACAATGTTTTGACATGTAATTTGGGTATCCAAGAGGGTAAGGATATTTTGGAGAAGAAGAAAATTATTAAAAAAACGTGTGCAAGTCATATGCTTCCTGACTGTTAATTAACTATCAGAGTTTGGGGTTAGGGGAGTCAACTTAACGTATATCTAAAGATAAGGAATTTTGTGAGATAAAACAAAGAAGTAATGTCCATGAAATAAGTTCAAAACACATGGTAATTTTAATTAAATTAAATTCTAGAAGACAAAACAAGATTATGGAAAGTTCAGGTTGTGGTTTTAAACAGTTAACACTTCACTTCACCGTGAACTGACCAGTCAACGACGCTAAAGAGAGACGCGTTCAAAAGGGTGTATCTCACTTTCAAGTTTCAACTCATCCCTTTCATCTCCCTGTCCAGTCCACCATGTGTTATTCAATGACTTCAAATTCCTTGGCGCGTTTTCTGGGTTAGTGCCTGTACTACTCAGATATTAATGGAGTAAGGCTCGGCATCATAGATAAGATACTTTGATAGTTATGAATAAAAACAAAATATATCAGCATAGTATCTATAAAATAAATAAATAAAATATCTCTCATTATGTTGTAAATAAAAAAAGAGAGAATATCATCTTGATGAATAAAATAAAATTGATAAATATCATATATTTCTTTATTTATGTATCTAATCTCGAAAAAAGGTCTATAAACTCATTCATCCACTATATATATATATATATCTTAAAAGCGCGTCATTGCTTGTGCCCTCACATTCTCTCCACACTCAAGCAGCCGAGAAGAAATTGTCTTTGCATAGATCCATTTTTTTTTATAACAACACTACCGATCTAAATTTGAGTATGATGAAATCATATATATATATATTTATGGTTTGATAAATAAAAATATTGAATTGAAATCATATATATTTATGATTTTATAATTGAAATAATAAATTCAAACCCTAAATATTTAAGGTGTGATAAATGAAATTTTATTTATTTAAAATTTAATTAATAAAATTTTATATTTCATCTTAACTTAAAATTTAAATATTTAAATTTTCATAAATAAAATCCTATATTCAAATTCAAAATATTTGAAGTTTCATAAATAAAATTATAAATAGTTAGGATTTTGATAAATGAAACCATAAATCAAAATTATAAATAATTATATTTTTATTTATAAAACTATTAAACCAAAAATATTAATGAAACCCTTAAATATTTAGGTTTCATAAATTCAAAATCTAAATATTTAGTTTTTCAAAAATAGAATCCTCAATTTCATCATAAATATTTAAGGTTTTATAAATGAAACCTTAAATATTTAGGGTCTCATAAATAGAATTCTAAATATTTAGAGTTTGATAAATAAAATCTTATTTTCATATATTAAAAATTTTAAGTTGATATTTATAAAATAAATACTTTTTAATACTATTGTTTATTCATATTTTTAAATTTTTTTTTATAATTTTTAAAACATTCATCTTGTTTTTTTATATATTTAAAAAATATTAAGACATTGTTGTTATTTTTTTATTTCAAGACAATATTCTTGATTTTTCATTTTTTTAAAAAATTTACATTTTTTCAAATTTTCAATACATTTTCCTTTTTTTTCATATTTTAAAATTTTTCATTTTTTTTAAATTTTCAAAACATTTCTCTTATATTTCATTTATAAAAAAATTTCATGTTTTTTTTTAAATTTCAAAATAATATTCTTGTTTTTTCATATTTTCAAAATTATTAAAATCATGCTTTGTTTTTAATATTTTTAAAATTTTCATTTTAAATTTTTTTTTAAAGACAATATTATTTTGGTTGCGTACTTTTAAAATTATCATTTTTAATTCAAAACTTTTAAGACATTATTTTTATTTTATTTCATATTTTAAATTTTTTTTTTCAAAATTTTCAAGACTTTACTAGTATTTTTTCTTATTTAAATTTTTTTTTAATTTTTTTCAAAATTTTCAAGATATTACTCTTGTTTTTTTTTTTTTTGAACTTTAAGACATTACTATGATATTTTCATATTTTATTGGTTTTTTTTCAAAATTTTCTAGGCATTCCTTTTGTTTTTTTTATATTTTAAAATTTGTATTTTTTTTTCTTAAATTTCAAGGCATTTCTCTTTTTTTTTTTTTAAGATATTATTCTTATTTTTTCATTGTTTTAAAAAAATTATTATTTAATAAATTTACAAGATATAATACTTGTTTTTCCATATTTTTATTATTTTTCAAATATACAAGACATTATTAGTTTTTCATTTTTTTTTTATAAAGACAACTTTATTCTTGTTTTTTGAAAAAAATTAGGACATTATTCATGATTTTTTTTTTATATTTTTATTATTTTTAAATTTTTAAGATATTATTCTTATTTTTTCAATTTTTATTTTTATTTATTCAAAATTTTAAGACATATTATTGTTTTTTTCATTTTTTTTTTCCATATTTTCATTAAGTGCATATGGCGCTACCCGCATTTCACCATTGGAGGTGTTTTACGAGATCATTTTGGGGTTTTTAGAGATGGTTTCTCACATTACATTAGTAACACCACGGTCTTACATGTTGAATTTACTACAGTCATGATTGCTATTGAGCTAGCAACCTAGATTGGATGGCTCCGTCTCTAGATTGAGAGTAACTCACAATTGGTCATTATTGTCTTTTCTAATTCATCTTTGGTGCCATGGTTTCTTCTTAACAAAGAAAATCGTACCATGAATTTCTCCTAAAGTGTTTTGGTCTACAATTTTAAAAAAAAAAAAACAAAAAGACATTAATTTTTTTCATGTTTTTAAATATTCAATTTTTTTTAATATTCTCATTATATTACTCTGATTTTTTTTCACATTTTTAAAATTTTTATTCTTATCAAATTTTAAATTTATTACACTTTGTTTTCCATATTTTTAATTCATTACACTTTGTTTTATCAAATTTTCGTTCATTTTAAAAGTTACAAAGAGTTTATGCTTTTATGCATTAGTCTGTCTAGTTGGAATCCAATAGGAGTATTCCAAAGTCAGTTTTAAAACTTTTTTTTTTATTATTATTATTATGAGTTTTATAACATATTTAGTTACTCTCAAAAGTACATATGTATATAACAATTTTGTGTGGAAACTCAATTTTGTATAAGATTTGAGTTGTTTTTTAAAATTTAATTTGCAAACTTAAGTTTAACCCAAACTTAAATTGGTAAATTTTAATCCAAACATAGACGAGTGTGTGTTTGGATCAAGACATTCTCAGCTTTTAATCATTACATTATCCTTCTAGTTATTTGTAACGGACAAAACACGCCCCACCTAAAAAAGGACAAAGATGTGAGTGAAAACTAAAAAGACACGGAACCGGGAAAAAGGAAGCATATTTAACAAGCAACTTCTAAATTTAGATGAATTGATTTTTCAATCCATAGTAAAGATTTGAAGCTTTCAATCCCCATGAGTTGAAAAGATCATAGAAATTTATATACAGGAATTTAGGGTTGAAGTATCACGCAGTGCTGCATACTTAATGAAGACGATACCCACTTTTGTGGTACGTTAAGCAACATAAACTACTATACAAAAGAATCTACCCGGCAACAATCAATCAGATATGAAGAATCTTCAGCCGCACAAAAACCCACTCCAGGCACTCTCCCAGACTTAATTTGCTACTCAAATCCAATGCCCATTTTAGATGAATTCGTGGATATCACATATGCATCTGTTGCTACTTGAAGTGTGATTCAATCAATTAATATTTGGCTATAAGAATCGTGAATACAAAAATGCCAAAGATAGCATAAAGAATACTAGAATAGGACACCAATTTTAAGCCTATAACACCTTAACTCCACTTGGACGTTTTCCTTCCATAGCATCCTTCTTGTCACGGCAATCAGAACATAGAAAAGGACCTTGCCAGGGTTTGGAGCTGGTGGAGAAAATGGAACCTGCGTGGACAGAAATGCCCTCGCTTGGAGCAAGATCAACTTGACATACAGCACAGACAAAAATGCCAGATGTTGATTGCCCCGAGTTCAAGTTGTCATCATTTCCTAATCTGCAGGCAGGATATACATACATACTAAGTATTGAATATTCATCTCAATTTGCAAGATTGCAAGTAACCTTCACGAAATTTTCCAATTCTCATAAATTGAATATTTTTCCTATAAAAGGGAGTGACAGATTACCTTTCAGCAAGCATTGCTGATCCTTCTTCAAACAGTTCCTCCACTATATTTATAGCTGAAAGCTTTTTTGACAGCTTACTGGCAGAATCACGGGACCTCTTCCTGAAGGAAAGAAGATCTCTCAGTTTGTTCCGTTTTGGGGGGGGAGGTGTTGGTGTCAATTCATTATTAGGTGGGATTATGTCAACTACTATGCAAGTTGTATCGTCCTTTAACCCTCTTGTTCTTAGTGCTTCCTGTATAACAGTTGAAATATATATACATGTGAGGACTAAGGAGAAATGCCAGATTTGCAACATGATGCTAATGTAGTAATGTCAAATCATAAACAAGAAGACATATTGAAATTTGGATAAGTTACATATAGCATTGTAGTTCATACTACCTTGACAACCTGCATAGCAGCAAGTTCAGCAGGCAAACCACGGCAAGATTTTGCACCCATTTCTGAGGATATAGCATCCCATATGCCATCAGAGGCAATTATAAGCCTCCCACCAGCCTTTGATAGCTATAATCCATGACAAATTGTAAGATTTTTATCCACAACAAAGGCCTAGCAGGATGCATAGTCATTTGTAATCATTGACGTAAAGAAGAAGAAATTATCTGGAAACAAATAATACCTTCACTTGTTTGACATATGGTATTGGAACTATGAACTCTCCAACATCCATGTCACCTATTGACCTAGAAAGGCATAGACCCCCTGGCCAGCAACGAAGTGGACCAATCTGCAATGGTTTAGAACTAAACTTTCAAACAAGGATAAGCTAAATGGAATGTTCCCGTGTTAGATGCTGAAAGGGGTAAGGGACAAATGGAAGATCTCTCTCTTTCTTCCATTTTAGGATAAAAAAAGAATAACTACAACATAAATATGCTCACCTCAGCACCACCAACAATGCTAAGTCTCCCAACTTCACCTCCACTAGCAGTTACACGTTCCCTCCTGTGTATACAGTGTAACTCATAACCAAGAGCATAAAAAAAAAAAAGTTAACAAACTAGGTCTTAGAGATAACAACATACTCTTCAATATTCTCTTCAAGTCTGTGATCAACAGTTAAGGAGGTAACAGCACCACCCTGGGTATCTAGTACACAACGGGAATCTCCAACAGATGCAACAGTCACAGTCCACCTATCCACTATTACGAATGTGGCTGTGGTTCCAGAAGTTTCTCCTGGACAAACCCGGATGAGGACTCATACAATCAGTAATAAGAAGAGAAAACAAAAATTAAATTCCTGATCCTCCGGTTCTGTATTTCCACCCTCCCAATATGAATAACTTCTCTATCCCCAGAAAAACACAAGAATAAAAGCTAAAAGATCACACCTCTGCTCTGAAATTCCTTGTCAGTCTTAACAAAGCCAGCAACCAATGCCCTTGGTAAAGCTTGTAACCACTCATCCCGTCCAAGCCCTCGAGGAAGAGCACCCAACACATGATTTAACAAATGCTCCCTAGTAAAAATGGCAGCAGCATTTCCATTATGCCCATCAAAGATCTGTTAACCAGAAGAAATGAGTGACTATGTCATAGGATGATGTGCTTCCATCCAAAAAGACATTCATTTTAATCTGAAAAAAAGGCAGTTGCCACACACCCCAAGAGTAAAAAGTAAAGCAAAATTTCCATTAAAACAAGCAGAACAAAAAATCAGCAATCTCCAAAACTACTTATTATATAGTATGATAGATCAAAATATAATCTGAAACAGAAAAGTTGAAAAATACCGCAAATACAGAAAAGGATGATGAAGAGTTCCCAGGAACTCGTTGACAATCAGTCTTAATCAGAAAGTAATCCTCCCCTTTCCTGGACTGAGCTGCATGTCCAACCCGAACAGTAGGCTTCTCCATCTTCTCACTCTTCATCTCTCTCTTAAGCAATGCAGCAAGAGGCACAAGATCATGATGACGCCGCCTCCCTTCACCAGAGGCCATATCTAGCCCCCACCAAAGAACCTTCACCTTCCTCTCTCACCCAATTACTCAAATCCAAAAAGCCCTCTTTCTCACAAGCATATTAGACCACCAAACATAAAACACTCCTCCCACACAGTAAACACTTCTTCGCAATATTAAGAGACACTTTATCCCAACTAGATCTGCATTCATCACAAAGATCAACAATTACCTACTCATCTCCAACAACAACCAAATTAAACATGTAAATCCAAAGTGCTGAAGCAACTTTTCACAATGCATTATGGGTACCAAGGTTTTAAATTGTGATTGCGGTAACGGAGGTCAAGGTTCGCATTCCTTGGTATTGTGGGAAACTGTGGGGAAATTGCAGACAAATGCAACCACAGTTGCAGGGGAAATTTCGGACAAATACGACCACAATTGCTGTCACAGACTCTAAAAATCTTGAAGTTGTAGCTGAAATTGTGTTCGCAGACCGTTTTATCGAACCTTGGCCTCTATACTGAGCTTGATGAACCGTGAGCTTTAATTACATTTAAAAAAATAAATAAAGAAGAAACTTGTAGCTGATTCAAAGAAGCCAAAACATAGAACACAAATTCCAAACATAAAAAAACAAAGTATCTGAATTACCAGCGAGAATGTCTGGGTGTACACCACGCGCAAAACCAGATGCAGATATGACTGCTACACCAAGCAAACTTGCACAAAAGAAGAAAGAAGATTTCAATACGTAGACGAAACGCGCATTGGTGACTAGGTATGAACTGTTAAACCCAATAATCTAAACCCATAAAAAATCTTCCATTAAACAAATAGAAGCACCTAATTCCAGAGAGAGAGACAGAGACAGAGAGTTATGCACTTTAAAAAATTAGAAAACAAAAAGGCATTAAAAAATTTCAGGACCAACCCAACTCAACACCAAGTCAGCTCCAAAACAATTTACCTCCAGCAAGAAACGAAACAAAGATTTCAACTTTTATACGTAGATTCCACCCAAGAATAACAAAAAAGCAGATGCTGCTGGCGTGGTAGCACGGGATCAAGCTATTTTTCATGGAATGAAGAAAGTGGCTTTACTGAGTTATAAAGCCTAGGTTGCAAACACCCACATTTTGTTTCAGTTAAAAGTCGGTATCTTTAAACTTTTCTTTCTGTTTCCTTCCCCTAGAGGGGGGAAAAAATGCTACCCCTTATTTCTTTAAATTTTTTACAAGAAAAAAACGAGTAAAATACAGTGAAAGTGGGGAAGGAGTGACAACTGGAAAAACATGCTATAGCAGGCAAGTGTGAAAGTGAGATGGACATACAACCTAAGCAGGAGACCAATTTCCGTCACTAATGAAGGGAATGAGTGAATGAATTTGATTATCTATCTCATTGGATTAGGACACCCATAACAACAAGGAAAAATGAATTGTGAAAACAAACAAACACTTTGTGAGGGGAAACTGGTGGGGACCACGGGAAATTGTGTGCAAGAAACAAACAGGTTTGGAGGTGAAATAAATAAAGAAAATGTTATGTTAGTATAGGAATTGGTGAATGGAAAGGGACACGTGTTGGAGGGGTTTGCATTTGTTTCTGGGATAGCAATGATGTCGACAACGATGCATTCTTGTTTGTTTGGTTGAGAGAGAAAGTGCGCTGCAGCTTTGTTTTGCTTTGCAGTTTGCACACCTCACTGGACCACACTCTTCTTTTCTCTACACTACCCTCTTCCTAACCCAAACCATATACTCCATTATTTATATTCTTTTTCATTTAGTCATTATATATTGAGAATTATTTTTTTTAATATAGTATTGATACTAAGTGATTATCATAAAAAAATAATAATTACTTTTTGTTAAAAAATCGTAACTTTATTTTATATCTAATATAATTTATTTCATATTTAAAATAATATTACTTAATTAAAAAATACAATATATTACTTAATTAATGATTAATGTATTCTAATATCATTTTCCATTCTAATAACTTTATTTATTATTAAGTATTATTGGATTAGCTTTCTGCTCAAGTATTTTTCTCCTCAGTAGTTATCTTTGCCTTTGGGTTTTGTTTTATAGTCCTCCCCATCCTGTCTTCGTCTTCATCGACAATTAATTTTTTTTGTCAGCATAATACGTCCAAACACTAACTTACTATAAGGATAGTTTAAAAATTAAATATAAGCTTCTATAATTAAAGTATAAGTGTTTAATAGAGATTTTTATCGTGTTAATTTTAACATTTTTTAATTTATTAAAGTACACTTGTTTAACAGAGACTTTTTTTAATCACGTTATAAATTTATAATTCACATGTACATGTATTGTATGAGAGATTAACCATTGTTATTTTATGTAAAAATGTTCAACATAACGTGATTAAAAAAAAAAACATGTCGTTAACGGAGATGGTAAAGTGGTTAACTTTTTTTTATCACATTTAATTGTTTTTTTATTAGAATAAATATAAGTTTTCAAAACAATTAAAATAAGTTTTAGGAAAAATAAATTTAATATTTATAAAGTTAAAAAATAAAACTTAAAACAAATAAAATTAGCTATAGCGTAAATATAGTTTTCGAAAACTTATCAATCACATAACTCATTAGGAAGTTGAAATTCTTTTTTAGACAACGATTTTTTTTTTCTATATACTAGTACATAATTTCCAAAGTATATCCTTTTGATTTTTGAATCGAGCATTTGCCATTTGGCGTTAAACGTAGCTTCCAGTTAAGCTTAAAGTATTTGTCAGCGGTGAAGCATATCAAATTATCAATCGCTCTTCAATTTTTTAACAAGTTAATCAGTTGACCCATGGCAAAAATAGAAGAAGAATATTAGTAGGTGTTTGCACTCTTTTGTGTATGAATTATGATGCACACAAACTTTTAATAAACAACAACCATGCCATTGCTATACAACTGTCATTATTATTCAATCACCGAATTTATTCTCTATCATCTTTTAGGATTTTTCATCTTCTTAATATTCGTAAATCTTTTTTTTTGTTTTTTTTTTTTTTTTACAAAGGATATTGCAAATCTTAACTTAGTGATAATTGATGATGCCCAAGAGGCACAAAAGCCATACTACTTTGTTACCATAATTAAGCCCAACATTTTTTAAAACCTTGATAATTAGGAGTAATATAAATTTTAAATAAATGAAAATACAATATTTAAGAAGAAAATGTATGAAGTATCCTAGCTTAAGGAGTCTTATTATTTTCACATTTATCCATAAAAATATTGTTTGCTTAAACTTTAATTATTTTCAGAATTTAAATAAATAAAAACAAAATATGTTTTATTTTATTTTTTGAATATGATATTTTTATTTAAAAAAAAAATTCATAAATATAATAAATAAATGTATGAATTTAAACACTTGTAATTATAAAAATACCATTGTTTTTAACTTTAACTATTTTCAAAATTTAAAATAAAAACAGTGAAAATAAAAAAAAAAAAAAAATTTTGCATCTGACATTTTCATTTGAAAAAATTATAACTGATAAATATAATAAATAAATTAACAATAACTATTAAATGAATGAAAAAAAAAATCAAATAGTCAATAATCAATCATTAAAATCTAATATCCTTTCTCCAAATCCTAATAATTGGAAAATTCAAAAATTAATCCTTTTGATTTTTATTGTAAAGTCAGATTAATTAATTAACCAAAATTAAAGAAATTGGTTAATTTAGTTAAGAAAATTAAATTTATCATGATATTTTAAGAAATTGGTTACCACAAACATAATAACTCCCATTGATAACAATAAATCAAAAATTAGGTCTTTCAAAATAAAAAAACTAATTTTCGGCCAACCGTTCAAGTGTTCAACAATTTAATCATCAGAATATATAAATAATTATTTTAAAATTGGATGAAAATCTGGTAAAATAATAATTAAATTAATGCATTTTAAATAATTCGAACATAATTATTTTTTTTTAATTTGATGATGAAATTGAACATTTAATCAAAATTTAAGGAACAAAGTACAGTTAAGAAAACAAGGATTCAAGGAGGAGCCAGCTTAGCTAGCAGGGAAAACTACGTGCGGTGCGAATCCTACACTTCTCAGTTCTCAGGTTATCCATCGATATCTCAGTCTCAGCATAAAGCATAAAGCATAAAGTGGAGGAAGGAATATATCATATATCATTTTCATGCAAAAAAAGGTCTACCCCTCGGCCTCGGTTAAATTTTATCCAAATCATTAGCTAAGCAATCAACCACGTAACTCTGTTGCATCCTGAGAATATCTGAGCTTTCCAAATATGAATATTTCTTTCTTTCAATTTCTCTCATCCTTCTGTGTAAAAAAAAGTTTGTGGTTACAAGGGTCAGGGTGACCCATTAACCAAAGTCGTAGGGTAGGCCATTAGTACCTTTCACAAATTTTGTTGCATATAGGCAGAGTAGCCACATCTTTTAAATGAAATTAATAATATGATCATGTTTGTCACTTGCAGTCAAGTATCAAAGATAAGCATCCACTAGCATAAACACTTTAAAAGGAGGGATCTCTTGTACTATATCTGTTACAGCGGTTTTCAGAACAGTAGATAGTAATGATATATATCGATAAATGTTTCACAAATTTCTTAATTGGCAAAACTATAGCTTGAAGGTGTATAAGAGCGGTTGAGGATATGGTTGAGGACTCTTTCTTATCTATGTACGTAGCTATCAGCAGCATAGTGGGGGCACTGTTTATGTGGCTACTGTGGTACAATACAACCAGTTGGGGATGACAATGAAACAAGCATTTAATATGAATTTCTTGGCCGATGGATAATTCATAATATATCGAAGAATTCGGATTAAAAGCAGTAGTTGGGGAGGGAAAAGCTGTATCATTCGGGAGTTCTGTGCAACTTTCTGAAAGTGACTTTCAGATTGTATTGAATTTGTATGGTTATCATATCATAAAACAACAAATAGCCAAGTTGGCAAACTCATCGGTTTGTGTTGTACCATCATGCAACAGTGTGAGCTTAAGCAAGTAGTAGTATTAGATTTGACCCTATAATTTGTTTACTATCTCAAACATGTTTGCCCATTGTGCTTCCATCCATGTTTCATTTGGTCGACGCAGGAAAACTTGTTTTTATTCTGTACATGAATTCATGTTTCATTTTGTTCACACGCACATTCAAAATTAATTAGGCCGATAAACAGTGAAAATGAAAGCCTGCGAAAATAACAGAAAGGGTTTTTTAACTTGAACCAATGAGACAATTTCAGGACACATCCTGGGTAAATTATCTAAAATGTCACACTAGATGTAGCTGCTTAATAAAGTTAAAGTGAGACAACTGACAATAACATGTTGCAATAATTGTTAAGAAAGTCAGTCTTGTACAAATGGGAAGAAGGACACAATCTCCAAGTTGTATACTAGTACTACTATTAAGCCTTGACAACCTTTCACTGCCCTTAGTGAGGATTCCCAGACCAAGTGGGTGTCTTGGATCACTGTTCATGCTTTTGTTTTGTTTTTTTTTTTCCTTTACGTTTTATATCAATATCAATGTTCGTGCTTATTTTTTGTCCGGTCCATATATCAATGCTCATGCTTTGAACAATAGCAAAGTTGTTTTATTTGTAAGCATTTGGGAAGATGGGCCTTTTATGGGCCCTGAGTGAGAGGCCAGTTTGCTGCACTAACAGGGGACAAACAACCACTGCATGCCACAGATTGGTCCTACTTTTTAAATTAGAAAACCAATCCCACTTGAAGCGTTCCTCGCATGATCATGAACTACTACTAATTAACCGCAACCAAATATCTGCTGTCATATACCATATGACAATCTGCAAGACTGGAACAAAAAAAAAATTATCCTGAACAACAAGGGTTTAGGAAGTTATTTTTTGAGAAAATGAAGCTGAAGAATGTGGCCTTCTCATATGAGCTTAATAGTGAATTGCACTCCCGGTTTTATACTGTCAATGAATAATAATAATAAATAAATAATGATATTGTATTGTGTTATAAGTTAATTTTTTTTATTTTATCGATAATTAATTTCTAGCTAGATAACACTAAATGGTTCAACTATTCATTTGGCAATTCTTATACTTAACAGAATTTTGAATTTTTGTGCTTGTACAAAAAATTTACAGGTTTTAAGCCCAGGGCGAGTTTAATTGAGCTTAAACCTCCTAGGCCCAATCACTAAATCATTTTTAAGAGTAGTCCGGTAAAATGTAATGCACGGCAAATGGACACTTATTCACAGCCCAATATCCTTATGACTGTAGCGTCAGCTCAATCCAAGTTTTTTTTTTCTTTATTTTTTAAGATAGCTCAATCCAAGTTATATTTTTAGGTATCAGTTCATAAATAAATAGAATAAAATATATAAAAATTAGAAAACAAAAAAAAATGAGTTTAATTTTCATGTTCTTTATTAGTAAACTATTTTCCTAAAACGTGTTTAACTTTTGTGTAATGTCAATGTATTTACATGGTCAATTAATCAAGAAAACAAAATTGGTATAACTTCTAAAATAATTATTGTAAATCAATAACACACATAAAATTATTGAAATAATAGATTTTGTTTTTAATATTTTTTATTTAAAAATTAAAATATAAATAAATTATTATTTTGAAACAAATAAATATAGAAAATATATAGATGTAGAATAATATGTAATATAATTCTTAGGTGAGTTTATTATTTAACCATGGTACTTAAGTTTTAGTTCTTTAGACTAATTATGAATTCAAAACTCAGTCAAATCTCTGTCTCTTTTTAAAGATGTATTATTTGATAAATGATAATAAAAACTAGATCTATTGAATAAAGACATTCTCTGTGGATGTTACACAAGCATGCCTCTCGCCTCGATTTATCTTTTGCCTTTATGCTTTATGAAAATATTCTTCTCAGCTCCCAAACTCATAACGTGTCTCACGCCTCTCTTTACCCAATTCTAATTTAACTTTTCCTAATTTAAATTTATTAACATTTAATCCCAATCTATCTAAGTGAATATCTGATCGATTTGTCATATCACGAAATGCCATAATAATACATACACAGGATGACGAAAATTAATTAAAATGCAATCATATTTAAGGAGACATAAATAGAGAAGCAAAACTTTGATATATTTGTTTGGGGGAGAGAATGCAAATATGATGGAACGAACAGATTGATTATTCGGGAATAGTGAGGAGGAGAGGGCGCCAATATTTCCTTTTCAACAAGGACCTGCAGCGAAAACCGGCCCAAGGCGGCGGGTTGGTTGAACCGGGTTCGTTACTCCAAGAAGAATGGGGAACGCCAACGGCAACTGAAGCCAACATTGGAGTAGTTTCATTTTCCTCTCGGGGTGGCGAGGACACAAAGAGGTCCTTCAGTGAGTGTCTCCGCATAGGATCCTTCTCCACTTGTCGCCGAGGTGATCGGTTCAGGTTCAGATTCAGGCTAAGCAGACTACGCAGCGTGGTTTTGGGCCGCCGGAATTGGACCAATGGGCTTGTTCTCGGGCTTTGGGTTGGGCTTTGCCGCACTCCACACGGCGTCGCGAACAGCTTGAATTTCTGCAACGCGGCCATCCTCTCAGTTATTTAAGTTTCACTCTGTCTCTCTATTTAAAAGAGTGTTAAAGTGAGTTTGAATTTGAATATTGATGATGATTGTGAAGGGGACAGAGGTGATTGATTGCTTCTAACAAGCATGGGATCTATTTTGGGAATGGTTGCATCTTTTCTTCCATAATCCATACACATTCATTGCTTCCCTTTAATTCTTCCTTTGATACTTTGCATTAAAGAGTAGTAGTACGACCACAAGTAGTAGGACCCAACCATTTTCCAATGTTGCTTTTTTTTGTTTTCAATAAAATAGTTCCACCTTTGCTGACTAGGCGGAATGATCTTGCGTTTTATAAGAACAAATGTACTTATTTTATGCGACACATCCCACTATATGTAAAGTCACACTGTAATTAATTACTAGTTGTTCCATTCTTTTAAAGAAATTTTCTTCACTCTTTGATTTTTCTTTCTTGGGTTCCCTTACTTTTTTGTCCCGTCTTGGAGACTCTGCATCAATCATTATTGTAATGCAACTTAGGAACATTGAAGGAGCAAAAAAAGAGTTCCGTAATACATTCATATTTTTTTTTTACCAATACGTTAAAAAATATAGTTATTATTAGACAAAAATGTGATTAACCACTGACATTGGGCGTGGTAGATTCAATTTCTGGTTTCTCAGTCGAGGACACAGGCGAAGCTGGTGGTGGTTGATGTACTTCTTCGCTAACACCACCACCACCACCATCATCTCTTTTCTCTAGATTCTCAGACTCATAATTCCCACTTTGAATACTCTTGAGGGCTTCAAGAACTTCATCCATAGAAGGCCTTAATTCATTGTCTCCTTGCACACACCGAAAGGCCAACCCTGCCACTGAAGTTAGCATCCTTTTAACTACTTGGTCTGACTCAAAACCAAAGGATGGGTCTACAAGCTCACTGAGCTTTCCTTTTTGAATCTTTTTTATGGTAAGATTTGCCAAGTTAACTTCATCTCTTTCCCTTGCTGCATCAACTGCTGGCATGGATGATATTAACTCCATTAGCACAACCCCAAAGCTATACACATCACTCTTGTCCGTGAGCCTGTAGAATTGGAAATATTCTGGGTCAAGATACCCCGGAGACCCTTGTGGAGCTGTGGAGACATGGCTTACATCATTTGGGAGCAATCTTGAAAGCCCAAAGTCTGCTACCTTAACTGAAAAATTAATGTCAAGTAAAATGTTGTTGGTTTTCACATCACGGTGAATGATGTTAGAAGAATGGAGATAGGCTAACGCAGTAGCAGTGTCTATGGCAATTTGCATTCGAATAGGCCATGTCAACAAACCAACCCTTGCTAAATCACCATGGAGATGGCTAGCAACTGTGCCATTAGGAATGTATTCATATACAAGAAGTAGCTCGTGGCCGTGACGTGAAGTGCAGCCATAGAGGGACACAAGATTTCTGTGGCGTAGGCGAGTAAGGATCTCGATTTCATTCATAAACTGTTCCACTCTCTTGTAATTGTGCTCAAACAGATGTTTGATTGCAACTTCTCTTCCATCTCTTAGTGTTCCTGGTTTGTAAAAGATCAATGTGATTGAGAAGTGATTCTATCTGTATAATTGATGTGTAAAATGGAAATGAGTATTAACTATTAAATGCTGACCATAGTAAACAATGCCAAAGCCTCCATCTCCAAGCTTTCTGGTGGGGTCAAAATTGTTTGTTGCTTCTTGAAGCTCATTGTAAGAGAACACGGGTACTCCAAAGAACATTCTGTCACTCTCTGTCTCACGACTAGGGTAGGGGTCAGCACTAGCGTTGCTGGGTTGACCATGTTTGCGTTTGCAGTGGCGTAACGTGAGGAACAACCCAAATATGATCCATGGTCCAATGCCGGTGCCTTCAAAGTTCAAAGGTTGCGACTTTTAATAATTAGTTTGACAATTGACAGTCTCAGATTTAAGTTTATTTTGTTTTATTTTTTCCAGCTTCATACGTATCTAATAAACTAACCTAAGAGGGAATAAATATTCTATGCTATAGAGAGTTTTTACTATGTAATTTAACCATAACTTGATATGCATGACAAAAATTATTAATTTTTGTGATAATTATCTTAAAAATTCTACTTGTCATAATTTTTTTTTAGTTGGCAATATTTTTTTTTTTACAATGAATAGATTTTTTTTTTCTTGAGAGAATGGTGAATAGAATTTAAACTCATGAAATTAATATGATAAATGTTTCTAACATTTTTTGAGGAGAAACTTCAGAACCAAATCTAGAATAATGTTTCATGCATTTTTTTTTTAAATACTGTTAATTATGAGTATTTTTTTAACCTTAATGAATAATGATGAAATACTTAACATCTTAAACACTAACTCAAGTATATTTTCAGGAATGTTAACATAGTTTGTTAGAAGTTATTTTCCAATTTTCATGTAAAACGGTGAAAATAACTTTTCACTTTTTCTTTATTCTATCTTGTTTTATTTATGTAGTTATTTAATTTTTTGTTTTAAAATTAAAATAAATTTTTAAATATTTCAATGATGAGTATTTAATAAACATTAAAATAATATTTTTAATAATAACATTTTTTTGAAATATTATTCTAAAATATGTAATTAAATTTATGAAACAAACACTTCCTAAAAAAAATGTTAGAAGGACATCACTAAAAATGCAATCAATCAGGTTATTTGATAAAAGATTAATCTTTGACAGACAAAATTAGTGAACACCAGGAATCGATAACACAAGATTTAAAAAAAAAAAAAAAAAAGATTGAATGGAGTACGTACGTAGAAATTACTGTAATTGTTTCATTAAAAACGAGAAAGTGTAATGTTAGAATTTGGTTCAAAGGTAAACTAAATATTCATAAAGCAAAAAGGTAATTTAGAAATTAAAGGAATATATCTTTTTATTTTGTTCAAATTAAAGGAATATATCTAATAAAAGAATAAAATAAGAATGTAAATAACAAAATATTGCAAAAAAATATTCGAGGTGTTTAAAATACTTTAAGGAGTATAATTAAAAACAAAAAAAATGTGTATTAAGTGAAATAAAAAAACATATTTTTACCTGTACTACTCGGATGCACGATATCTATTTAAAATTACTTTTTCTTAACTTGGACGCAAATAAGCCTAAAATATAGATGCACGATATATTTGAATGTTAAAAATTTGTACGTCACCTAGCATCAATGCCAACTTCCGAGTCGAAACTCCACTTTTCCTGCATCATTAAAAAGAAGCAGTTGATCCAGTTTTATACATAACTATTAACTGTTTTTGAATTTTTGTTAAGACTTAAGGTATTACCTATTGTTGGCGCAATAAAAAAATCCCTTGCTGTCAAGTCGGCAATTGCTGCCTCTTCTTCTTCCATTTTCATTGTAACACTGGGCACACTGATTTGAAAACTTGAATTCGAAGGTAATATGAGGAGTTAAAAATCCAAATGGATCTTTGAAGAACTGAGAATCTTGTCTGACGGGAAGTTGAACCATTGAACAATGGGAGGTTAAGGAAAGCAGGGAGTCATTATCAGAGGATGGAGGGGCAAAGTAAAAAACAGAGGAAGGACATCCGGTAAAGCTGATGAAATCTTTTGCAGGATGATGGAGGCTGCAATTGAAGGCGGTTATATTGTTTTGAATATCAAAATAGCCGAAAGCAGAAGAGGAGGGAGGGACGGTGATGTTATAGCTCAAGGCCATACAACTAACATTTGCCAGAAGCTTGCTGAACTCTTGATCGATAATGGAAATACTAGGGCTCCCATGATGACTATGAATTTGTGTTACTTGGAACACTTTTAATCCGCCATTCTTCAACTGGACATGCTTCAGTGCTGTTTTGTTGGGATCATTACAACCATGGATTGCCAAAGCACCGCAGTTCTGGTGTTGCTCTGTGGTGAAGGGGAACGAAATTCTCCCCAAACTTCCACAATCAAATGAGTCTGGACAATCATCATCATCATGCACATGGTGCCCATTAGCATTCCCACATGAGAGAACCACCACCGCTACCGCTACCGCTAGATGAGAAATCAAAACGATTCCAAAACTGTCTATACTGCTCATATTTCGCCAATCGTGTCTCACAATTTGTTGCTTACTTCACTTCTTCAACCTATATAAATATCCTGTTTGAACCAATTCATACGCCAGTTGACGGGGAGAATTGTTACACGAGTCTTAATGCCGTCCCTTTTTTTATTTTTGCTTTTTGAATATAAGTGAGAACATCTTTTTTAATTTTAATTAAAAAGGTAGACCATAAACACCTAGGTTTACCGAATGGATGCAGTAGCTTAGTTGACAATACACCGTTCATTCAATTTTTACATAATACATTTTTGAGTGTGATTAGACTTCGAATTGAGAATTTATCCCATGGCTGAACCAAAGAGGTCAAAACTTATGTAATACCTCAGGATTTCACTGAACAGTCAAAATTCCTAATTATGTGATTATCATAAAAAAAATCCCAGAATTTATAAGTGAATATACAGAATAGAGTCACCTGTTGTATTTGAAAATCATATATCTAAGAGCTTAAAATTATTTCCCACTGTATCCTGTGTTTTTTGTAATATCAGGTCAAAGTCGGACCAATACCTTATTGGTGTCAGGGTCCTCGTGTAACTTGATTACATGACAACTCGCTTCTTGTTGTTTCTCAGCGGTTGACTAGCTTCAAGATTTTTAAACCCTAACATGAAAAACAAACATTCATGACTTAAGATTTCCAAATTCCCTTCTAGCAAACGTCCTCTAAGATTAACCATTGGTTGAGATAGTCAGCGTTTTCGTCTCCGCTCAAACTGTTTATTTTGAATCCACACGTCAAAAACTAATAAACTATTAATATTTGTTGATAAAAAAAAATTAAAATAAATATTAGAAAGCTTAAATAAAGTTTAAATAATCTAGCATTTCAAGGACATTTAAACAAGACATCTTCAATTAGGAACCAAATTAAGTTGTAAGTCATATTGGAATGTGTATTTTATTCTCTTAATTATAAACATGATTTGGTTTCCATATGATCATAAGACAGAATCCCTAACAAAGAAATCTCATTAATCTAATTAGTTTACTAATAAAAAGACAAAGAAGAATCATTGTTGAATAATTTGTGATTGAAATAACCTAGAAACTTACTAAATCAAACATGTCTGGATAAATTTTGTGGGCGGGGACTGATTTTGATGAAATAAAATAGTAATAAACATTGAACTAAATGCAGGGTAATTAACTTTGTATAGGGAAAAAATAATTATTGACTCGTGATTTCACATATTGCAAATGGGATGCAAGTTCCTCTACTTCTATTTGAAGCAACAAACCCTGCAATAACTTCATTGCAGCTCCCATATTTTGTTAGGACAACACAGTGAGTGATCTGTGTTAGATGGCTGCTATGACAGAAATAGCTGGTAGCTTCTCATTCATAAAAAATCCAACCGCTGGCATGGACGATATTTCAATGCTTGATTAATAAGCTTTAACAAGTGAATCAATTCAGATTTCAACTCATATTCTAGTTCGGTCAAAATTGTCTGTGGCTTCTTGAAGCTCCTTATAGGAGAACAAGGGTACCCCAAAGAAGATCATGTCCGTCACTGCGTCCGGATTATAGAGCTAATCTAATTTGACAATAATGATTTCATGCAAATTACCATTTTTGTTATAAAAAGATCAAAATCACAAAACAAAGATTACAATTACAACCTGGTAGTAAGTGTTGATGAAAATCAAATCTATGAAGTGACATATTAGATTTTGCTTGACGATTGAAGATGTCACCGTGAACTCTTACTTCCACTATATGGCAATCTCATCCTTCGGACTTTGAATTCTCCTCAGCGCCTCCAAAACTTCATCCATAGAGGGTCTCAATTCTTTGTCCCGTTGCAAGCATTGAAAAGCCAATTCTGCCACTGAAGTTATTTGCCTCTTAACATCACTATTTGAGTCAAAAACAAGGGAAGGATCCACCAGCTCAGCAACTGCACTGTTTTGGATCTTCCTTATGGCTGTTCTGCCAAGTTTACTTCATCCGTATGTCTGGTCAGATCAATTGCTGTCATAGATGATATTAGCTCAATAAGCACAACCCCGAAACTATACACATCACTCTTGTTTGTCAGCTGGTAGCATCGGTGATATTCTGGATCAACATAGCCAGGTGTTCCTTGTGGAGCTGTGGAGACGTGGGTCACATCATTGGGGAATAGTCTTGACAGTCCAAAATCTGCAACTTTAACACAAAAGATGTCGTCAAGGAGAATGTTGTTTGTTTCACATCTCGGTGAATTATGTCAGAAGCATGAAGATAGGCCAAAGCAGTAGCAGTCTCTATGGCCACTTTCAATCGGATATGCCATGCCAAAAAACCAGGCTTTGATAATCCATGATGATGGAGGTGACTGGCCACTGTCCCATTTGAAATGTATTCATACACAAGCAGTAGTTCACGGCTATGTCGTGAAGTGCAGCCATAAAGAGACACTAAATTTGTGTGGCGCATGAGGATCTTGATTTCATTCATGAACCGTTCTACTCGCTTGAAGTTGTTCTCGTATAGGCGCTTGACAGCAACTTCACGACCATCCTTGAGTTTTCCTAGTTATTAAAATCGAAATGAACGGAAGATTTATTTGGGTACATGGAAGAGTGAAGTGAAGACCCATTAAATTATTAATTAATTTGCATAAAAGGTGGAGTTTGTATGAGACACACCAAAGTAAACAATCCCAAATCCTCCTTCTCCCAGTTCTTTTGAACGATCAAAACGTTTTGTTGCTATTTCAAGATCCTTATAGGTGAACACAGGGACTCCAAAGTAGATATTCGCACTCTCGGGGTACGATAAATCAGACACACACATTGGTTTGCGGTGCCAAACAATCAGTAGCTCAATTATAACAATAACAGGAAGTCCAATAACTAGAAACCAACAAAGAGGGAAAAAACACATCAGCGGACATCAGACATGAAATGTATGGTACTTAGATTGACAAATAAGAATAGGAGCGTTACCTAGTCCCAGTTTCCTCGCCAAATTTGTATTCTCTGCGATCAAAATTAAAGGAACAAATTAATATAGAGAAAACTATGAAGATGTATAAGGAAGAGGATTTTGATTGGTCTAATTCTGTGTACTTAAAGACATCCTCTTCTAACCCAAAAATAAAAAATAAAAAATTGCATACCTGAGGCGCAATAGAATTGTCCTTCACTGTCAAGTAAACATTGGCCTTTGCCATCAGCAACAGCAAGACACCTTTCACAGTCATCAGATAATCGTACTTCAATAACGTTAGTACCAGATACAAATTGAAAGGGATCCTTATTAGACTTTTCTTGTACTGCAAGCTGAATGGTTGAGCATGGTGCTAAAGAGCTCGGCCACTCGAAGCCCAAAAGAGTTTCAGTATTTGGAAGGCCATAGTAAATATCATACTCAGAACAGTTTGAATATTTATAAAAATGATTAGGAAAGGTGACCTTGAGGGAGTGATTGCATCTGAAGATACTGATGTTATATTTGATGTGGAAAGAAGCTAAGGGAGAGGTGTGAGGAAGAGTGAAATTGTTGCCGAATGCTTTCCAATTTTTGTTCATCATCTTTGATCCCTATGGTACGAGGTTCAACCTGAAGAACACTGTAGGATCTTGATGTTGAATTGCTTAGTTTGACGGTTTTGGGAGCGTATGCATGGCGTTCTTGACAGCCATGTATAACCAATAAGCCGCAATGTGGTTGCTGTGTGGTTGTGAAAGGAAACTTAATGTGGCCAAGGTATCCACAGTTGAAAGACGGTGTACACTTCCCATTATCCTGAGAAGCTGAAACAAGAAGCAGCCACAATAATATGATTAGTGATTTCAAAATGACAAGGGGGACCATTACGGACAAGCAAAATGCATTTCAATGCACTGAACATGAACAAGAGAAAACCTCCCTTTTATTTATTAGAGGAGAGATAGTGATGGACTGTTTAAGAATTCAGTATCGAGAACAAGATTTCCTTCCCGCTTAAAGTGTGTTGGATCTTGTTTTTCATTTCAAAGTCCACCTACTACGGTGTATCAGGTTGATTTTCTTACCCAACTAAATAGTTTTTATTTTTAAATTTCCTAAACTATACAGATCCAATATTATTTGCCTAACTAGCCACATTCATGGTGGCAGTCCCCGAATTCACAATGTCCCATTCATTTTCGTTTTATGTTTTACTTTGTCAATTTGAGAGCTGAGCACAGATTTTTTATTTTTTTTTGGTGAAATTTTTTATACTACGAGGATAAATTTTTGCGTTTAAATAGTTATATATATAATTTTGGTTTAAATAAAATATTATTCTCATCATTTTTAATGAATTCAACCGTTCAACAGTTTAATATATTCTTAAAAATTATTATTTATTTTATAAATAAATTATTTAAATAAAAAAAAGTTTGGAATTCAATTACTCAACTCCCGAATTCACACCTCAATTCTGATTTCTAACCATTCTTTTAAATCAAAGAGCAACAAAATTTAGTGAAACATATGCATTTGCATTTTATATTTTTTTATTCCTGGCTTGTGAAATTTAAATGTAAACTTATCTTGAAAAAATTTATAAGTTTCACAAATCTACATTTACATTTTATATTTTATAATTTTTGGGGTTTGGTATTGAATTTAATAATTACATACTTAATTTTATATTTAATTATATTAATTAATCTGGTTCAAGGGTTCAATTAGTAGATTAATTTTTTTCACATAGACTAAATTACAAAACAATTATATTCGAACTGATTACTATATTAAAACTTTAGAAAACACATATTATAGTATCCAATAAAAAAATCCAGAAATACTAGCACTTTAATTCTCACAAATGTACGAGAAAAATGTTTTTTTTTATTTTTTTATTTTTAATTATATAAATTAAAATTACTTTATAATATTTTTCAATAGATTAAATTAATATAAAATAAAAATAATATTTTCAAGACAACGAAATATGTTAAAACTTTTCTTTAAGAAAAAAAAAGGGTTGAGCCCATTATGCCTGGACCAACACCAAGAGATCAGAGGTAAGAGAGTGACCATTGCTTTCTGCAGCACCCATATCAATTTAAAACAAAATTGAACTCCAAGAATACCCTCTTCTGCGCAGAAGAGACGACGCCAATTCCCCCAATATTCTAATTCAAAGCAATTAACTGATCACCGCAACAAAACAAATTCCCTCGATATAATATACTCCGCCTAAACACCTTCATGCTGCCACCACTTATAAGAGCATTTTTTTGCCCTAATCCCCAAATCTCACATCAAATCCATCACCGGCATTTTCTGTGCTTTCTGTAATTTTTATTTTTTTTCGGATTAGAGGATCCAGAACATTTTTTTAAATCCCGCAGCCTAATCCGGAAGTTGAAGTTTTATTTACATTGGGTTCCGGATTCGGTGTTCCAGAAAATATTTTTTTGCAATCCGGATTGACATTTCCGGAAAAGAATACTAAAATATATTATTGTCATTTCCCAAATATTTTTTAGAATTAAATCGCTAATTATTTTTCGTGTTAAGTTGTAAAAGATAAGATATTTGATTATTTTATCAGTTTATGTACAATAATAAGCAGATGTTAAGTATGGACGAAAATCAAAATGTTTGTTTATATTAAGTTACAAGCAGCATATTAGATTTGGGTTGGCGATTGATCACTAACATTAGGAGTGGTGGATTCGCTATCCCATTTATCTGTGACAGCCTTTGGCGAAGAAACCAACTTCACATTCCCCCTCAACAATTTCACCTCATCATGATCTGGTGAAGGAGGAGATAATGGACCTTCCTCTACATGCCCAGCTTCATCCTTCGGACTCTCACTTCCCCTCAGCAACTCCAAAACTTCACCCATGGAGGGTCTCAATTCTTTGTCTCGTTGCAAGCATTGAAAAGCCAATTCTGCCACTGAAGTTATTTGCCTCTTAACATCATTATTTGAGTCAAAACCAAGGGAAGGATCCACCAGCTCAGCAATTGCACCTTTTTGAATCTTCCTTATGGCTAGATCTGCCAAGTTTATTTCATCCTTATGTCGGGTTAGATCAATAGCTGGCATGGATGATAATAGCTCAATAAGCACAACCCCGAAACTATACACATCACTCTTGATTGTCAGCTGGTAGCATCGGTGGTATTCTGGATCAACATAGCCAGGTGTTCCTTGTGGAGCTGTGGAAACATGCGTGACATCGTTTGGAAATAGTCTTGATAGTCCAAAATCAGCAACTTTAACACAGAATGTGTTGTCGAGGAGAATGTTGTTTGTTTTGACATCACGGTGAATTATGTCTGAAGCATGGAGATATGCCAAAGCAGTAGCTGTCTCTATGGCCACTTTCATCCGGATAGGCCATGCCAAAAAACCAGGCTTTGTTGATCCATTATAATGGAGGTGACTGGCCACTGTCCCATTTGAAATGTATTCATACACAAGCAATAGTTCACGGCTTTGTCGTGAAGTGCAGCCATAAAGAGACACTAAATTTGTGTGGCGCAAGCGCGTGAGGATCTTGATTTCATTCATGAACTGTTCTACTCGCTTGTAGTTGTTCTCGTATAGGCGCTTGACAGCAACTTCACGACCATCCTTGAGTTTTCCTAGTTATTAAAATCGAAATGAAAGGAAGATTTATTTGGGTACATGGAAGAGTGAAGTGAAGACCCATTAAATTATTAATTAATTGCATAGAAGGTGGAGTTTGTATGAGACATACCATAGTAAACAATCCCAAATCCTCCTTCTCCCAGTTCTTTTGAACGATCAAAACGTTTTGTTGCTATTTCAAGATCCTTATAGGTGAACACAGGCACCCCAAAGTAGATACTCGCACTCTCTTGATTTGGATTTGAGTAGAAACCAGACAGCCATCTTGGTTTGCGATGCCATATAATCAGTAACCCAAGTATAATAATCCCAGGGAGTCCAATACCTGGAAACCAATAAAGGGGGAGAAATCCTATTAATTTGATATTATTCTGAAGAACGTGTGAAAGTGAAATTTGAAAGTGTTTGAACAACTGGGACTACATGATTTTGTCCTCAAGAAATGACATGGAATATTCACATGAGACATACTAAGAAGTAAGAAGTCATCATAAGTAGCAATGAAGAAAGGAGGGAAATACACCAGGGGAAAAGACATCAGACACGGAATGCATGGTGCTCAGGATTGACAAATAAGGAAAGGAAAATTACCTAGTCCTAACTTCCGCGCCAATTTTTTATTGTCTGCAGTAGAAATTCAAGGAACAAATTAAATTAGAACAATCCATAAAGATAAATATCTGGACCAAATTATGATATATAACTCTAAGGCAGAACAGAACGTTTTGATTGGGCAAATTCTATCTAACGTGGTCTGTGCTAATTAAGTATGATACAATCAATGAGGCATTATGTGTCAACATAAAAATTCCAGAATTGGATGTTTTCCGGTAATCCTTTATCGAAAGTTCATTTGTTGCAACCTTTGGTTGAGGGTTATGTTATGGCATGCCCTGAACTTGATTGAGACATTCCTTTTCCCCTACACACTTTTTAACCTGCAAATATAAAAATAAGAATTGCATACCTTTGGCGCAATTGAGTTTTCCTTTGCTGTCAAGTAAACATTGTCCTTTTCCATCACGAAGACACCTTTCACAATCATCAGATAGTTGTATTTCAATAGCGATACTGGCAGTTAGAAATCGAAAGGGGTCATCAGTAGACTTTCCTTGTGTTGCAAGCTGAATGGTTGAACATGGTGCTAAAGAGCCCGGCCACTTGAAGCCCTCAAGAATTTCAGTATTTGGAGGGCCATAGTAGATATCGTACTCAGAGTCAGAACAGTTTGAATATTTATAAAAATATTCGGGAAGGGTGACCTTGAGGGAGTTATTGCATCTGAAGATAGTGATACTGTATTTGATGTGGAAAGAAGCTATGGGAGAAGTGTGAGGAAGAGTGAAATTTTTGCCGAATGCTTTGCAATTTTTGGTTTGCAAATAATGATCTTGTTCATCATCTGTTATCACTGTAGAACGAGGTTCAACCCTTAGAACAGTGTACGATTTTGTTGTTGAATTGCTTAGTTGGACGGTTTTGGGAGATGAAGGATTGGGTTCTTGACAGCCATGTATGGCCAATAAGCCGCAGTGTGGTTGCTGTGTGGTTGTGAAAGGAAACTTAATGTGGCCAAGGTATCCACAGTTGAAAGACGGTGGACACTTTCCATCATCCTGAGAAGCTGAAACAAGAAGCAGAAGAAGAAGCTGCGACAATAATATTATCACTGAATTTTTTAAAATAAAAAGGGAGGCCATGAGGAATGTCAAGAATTGTCAAGCAAAAAAGAAACCAAGGAAGGAAATGTTTTTGGAAAACAATAAATGCATACAATACTACAAGAGAAAACCCCCCCTTTATGAGGAGGGGTGGTGACGTGATGGACTAATGAGAATTTAGAATTGAGAACGACATAAACCCCCGAGTCAAAGTGTGCTGCACCTTGTTTTCCAAACTCTAGACAATGTATACAGAGAAATATACGGGTTTTACGAGCTGCTTGCTAAATACAGGAAAAGAAGACCCGATTCTTGAAGTTTTCATAGTCACCGTTGGGTTGGGGGTCTAGATATTTTTTGCACGCTTGTTGAACTTGTGCATGCAGGACAAAGTGGAACTACTAGTTGTGTGGAAAGAAATGAAGATAACAAATGGACTGGAATGAAAATGGTGATGTTGGTGTCTTCGTAGCTGAAAAGGTCCATACTCCATAGTCCATAAAGCACATGGAGAGATAGCTTTGGAGGAAGAAATTAAAACACGTACAGAAGATCAAGAAAATAATTTCAATGATGTGTGGAGTGTGTCAAAACGCGTTGTTGGCTTCTCTCCTCCGTTTCAAGCAATTCCACTAACGGATATTTTGGGTTTCTTTGTACCAAAATATAATGTTTAACAACTACAATGAACTGGTATATATATTTTTTTGTTTAAAGTGGGCGTGCACTTTTTACAGCTTATACAGAACTTATTTATGCAGTTTCTTCTTTGAATCTCACCTCAACCTAAAACATTCTTGTTTATAGTTTCACTCATTTTCCAAGTTGAGTTTTCCATTGATTTCTCGTTAAATAATTCTTAGATATTTTTGTTTATTTTAAAATATGTTTATTTATTGTGTGATCTTAATTTCTTTTCAAATTATTTATTTTAGGAAATTATATATATTAACTGTGTTTGGTTTTCATCACATAAAACAAACAAAATGTTACTGAATTGAATAAATAATGTAATTAAATAAAATTTTAATGTTTTACAATTTATTCTTTAAATTTAATTTAATTTTCATTTTTTTACAAATAATTTGGAATTAATTTGTGATGCCCACTGAATCTTTCTCTCTCTCGTTGAAATACTCCATAGTTGGAGAGGAAAATTGACCCCTTTCAAAGTAACCACAACCATGACTGTGGTGCACCGTTAATTCCGATGAAAAATAGGTACTATAAATCGTCAATGAGTGACAACTGACCAGACTGTGTACAAATTGGATTGTTTAAGTGGTATGCATATTATATTTGGCTTAGTGATTGACCACTATCACTAACATTATTAGAAGTGGTGGATTTGCTATCCCATTTATCTGTCACAGCTTTTGGTGAAGGAGGAGGTAAGAGATGTTCAGGTTCATCCTTCGGACTTTTAATTCTCGTTAGCGCCTCCAAAACATCATCCATGGAAGGTCTCAATTCTCTCTCCCGTTGCAAGCACCGAAAAGCCAATTCTGCCATTGAAGTTATTTGCCTCTTAACATCACTATTTGAGTCAAAACCAAGGGAAGGATCCACAAGCTCAGCAAGTGCACTTTTTTGAATCTTCCTTACGGCTAGATATGCCAAGTTTATTTCATCCTTATGTCGGGTCATATCAATTGGTGGCATAGCTGATATTAGCTCAATAAGCACAACCCCAAAACTATACACATCACTCTTGTTTGTCAGCTGGTAGCAGCTGTGATATTCTGGATCAACATAGCCAGGTGTTCCTTGTGGAGCTGTGGAAACGTGGGTAACATCATTGGGGAACAGTCTTGACACTCCAAAATCAGCAACTTTAACACAGAAAGTGTTGTCAAGGAGAATATTGTTTGTTTTGACATCTCGGTGAATTATGTCAGAAGCATGGAGATAGGCCAAGGCAGTAGCTGTCTCTATGGCCACTTTCATCCGAATAGGCCATGGCAAAATACCAGGCTTTGTTGATCCATGATGATGAAGGTGACTGGCCACTGTCCCATTTGAAATGTATTCATACACAAGCAGTAGTTCACGACTATGACGCGAAGTGCAGCCATAAAGAGACACTAAATTTGTGTGGCGCAAGCGTGTTAGGATCTTGATTTCATTCATGAACTGTTCTAATCTCCTATTGTTGTGCTCATGTAGACGCTTGACAGCAACTTCACGTCCATCCTGGAGTTTTCCTAGTTATTAAAGAAAGATTTATTTGAGTACAGGGCCATTGAATTATTATTTGTTTCCTGCTGAAGGTGTAGTTTGTGTGACACATACCATAGTAAACAATCCCAAATCCTCCTTCTCCTAGTTCTCTTGAACGATCGAAACATTCTGTTGCTATTTCAAGATCCTTATAGGTGAAAACAGGGATCCCAAAGTAGATACTTGCACTCTCTGGGTTTGGATTTGAGGAGAAATCAAGCACGCCTCTTGGTTTGCAGTGCCATATAATCAGTAGCCCAATTATAATAATGCCACTGAGTCCAATACCTAGAAACCAAAAAAGAGCCATAAATCTTATTTCTTGAAGATATCTTGAACAACATATAAAAGAGAAATTCAAACTGTTTGACTAATGGGGATTGTATGACTCTGTCCCAAACCAATGGCATGGTAGGTTAAAATGAGACAAAAGTCATCATAAGTCGCAATGAAGAAAGGGGAAAAAAATCAGTACACAACAGTTATCAGACATGGAATGTATGGTGCTCAGATTGACAAATAAGAAAAGGAAAGTTACCTAATCCCAACTTCCACGCCAGTTTTCTATGCTCCGCTGTAGAAATTAAAAGAACAAATTAATTTGGAACAAACCATAAAGATAAGTATCAGGACCAAATTATGATATCTAATTATATGTACCGTGGTATGTGTCTACTAAATACTATAAAACAGTCAATGAGGGAGTATACGTCAACATAAAAATTCCATTTGTGTAACCTTTGGTTGAGACTTGAGGCTTATGGCATACCATGTACTTGATTAAGACATCCTCTCCAAAAAATGTAAAAATAAGAATTACATACCTTTTGCGCAATTGAGTTTACTGTCAAGTGAACATTGGCCTTTTCCATCACGAAGACACCTTTCACAATCAATAGATAATTTTACTCCAATAGCGATACTAGCTGTTAGAAATTGAAAGGGGTCATCAGTAGACTTTCCTTGTGTTGCAAGCTGAATGGTTGAACATGATGCTAAAGAGCTATGCCACTTAAAATCCAGAGGAGTTTCAGTATTTGGATAGCCATAGTAGATGACGTACTCTGAACAGTTTGAATATTTATGAAAATAATTGGGAAGGGTGACTTTGAGGGAGTGGTTGCATCTGAAGATAGTGATACTATATTTGATGTTGAAAGAAGCTGAAGAAGAGTTGTGAGGAAGAGTAAAATCGTTGCTGAAGGCCTTGCAACTTTTGTTTCGCAAATAACGATCTTGTTCATCATCTGTGAACATTATGGAACGAGGTTCAACCTTTAGAACATCGTAGGATCTTGATCTTGATGTTGAGGTGCTTAGTTGGACGGTTTTGGTAGCGTATTGATCGTGTTCTTCACAGCCATGTATAGCCAATAAGCCGCAGCGTGGTCGCTTTGTGGTTGTGAAAGGAAACTTTATGGGACCAAGATATCCACACTCGAAAGAAGGTGGACACTTTCCATCTTGACCTGAAACAAGAAGCAGAAGCTGCTGCGACAATAATATTACTACAAGTGATTTCCAAACAAGAATGACCATTAGGGGATGTCAAGATTCAAGAATTGCCAGCCAGGCAAAGATGAAACTAATTAAGGAAGGAACAATAAATGCATTCAATGCATCACGGACTCTTGAGAATTTAGAATTGAGATTAACATACATAAACCCCATAGTCTCTTTTCCATAGTCAAAGTGTGCTGCACCTTGTTTTTCAAACTGTACACACGAGAAATACCAAAGTTTTGAAGTGGTTGACTTCGAAAATGACTGTATAATTTTCTAATGTTTAAAAAATTATAAAGGGTCGTTTTTAGAGTAATTGTACTCGTTGAAAAGTTGAAAATTTCAAATTAATTATAATCAGAACATGAAAAAAAAAATGTTGATACAAATATTCAATCGTACCTATTTTAATTTGATATTTTTATTTTATTTTTTGAATTTATATAAATATAAATTAAAAAATAAAATTGATCAATGAATAAATTTGACTGTATCTGCTTGGGTCACACAAAATATAATTCGTACAGAATTTGGGTCCGGCCTCAACCTATTTTTTATACTTGGTCGTTACTATATTTTTTTTTAATTTGATTTTACATTAAGCAGGCCCATCTTTTCAACTTATTTTTTTGTATTAATTTTTCTACTAACATATTCTTAATTATTTTGTAATAAATACGTAAATTAATAAATTCATTCACACCTGTAAAGACCGGAGAAGAAGATTTCACGTATTGATTAATTAGAAAAGAACAATATGACATAATATATAATAAATTAATATATCTTATACAAAAATAAAATTAATGCATAATACATTATAAATTATTTTTGTAAAAAAAAAGTCACCTCTATTCTCTAATTTATTTTTTATAAAAAGGAAAAAAAAGAAAAGAAAAGAGAGTGCTACCATAAACTCATTTACAATGAATGATTGATAAGTGCGTTAAAAAAAAAAATTAACCACTGGGACTAGGCGTAGGAGTAGTAGATTGACTCTGCCATCTATCAGTGACGGCTTTAGGCGAAGGATGAACCATCATAATTTTGTTCACTAATCGATTATCATCCCAATCTGGTGAAGGCAGAGAGGGAGGACGTAAATCGTCTTCATCTAGATGCTCAGCCATATCCTTCCCACTTTCAATTCTGATCAGCACCTTCAAAACCTCCTCCATTGAGGGTCTCAATTCCTTGTCCCGTTGCAAACACTGAAAAGCCAATTCCGCCACCGAAACCATCATCCTCTTCACCTCACCGTCTGAATCAAAACCCAGAGAAGGATCAACCAGCTCACTGAATGCACTTTGCTGAATCTTGTTTATCGCTAGATTAGACAAGTTAATCTCATCCCTGCGCCGTGTCATATCAATAGCTGGCATAGATGATAATAGCTCAATAAGCACAACTCCGAAACTATACACATCACTCTTGTTAGTAAGCTGGTAGCATTGGTGATATTCCGGGTCAACGTAACCTGGGGTCCCTAGCGGGGCAGTGGAAACATGCGTGACATCGTTAGGGAACAACCTTGAAAGACCAAAGTCCGCAACCTTAACACTGAAACTTTCGGTTAGGAGAATGTTTTTTGTTTTGACATCGCGGTGGATGATGTCGGAAGCATGGAGGTAAGACAATGCACTTGCGGTCTCTATGGCTATTTTCATTCTTATGTGCCATGGAAGAGTGCCACCGCGCCTTGCTAACTCACCGTGGAGATGGCAAGCAACAGTGCCATTTGCAACATGTTCGTACACAAGGAGTAGTTCACGGCTGTGACTTGAAGTGCAGCCATATAGGAACACTAGATTTGTGTGGCGCAAGCGTGTGAGGATTTGAACTTCGTTCATGAACTGTTCTACTCTCCTGTAGTTGTGCTCATATAGACGCTTGATAGCAACTTCTCTTCCATCTTGCAGTTTACCTGATTGTTAATTAAAGATCAGAATATATATATATATATATATATATATCAGATTACTATTCAAACAAGTACAAGTACCATCAATTTTTGTTCAATCCAACGTCCAATTAATAGAAAGAGAGAGAGGTGAGGGAATGGTATACCATAGTAAACTGTTCCAAAGCCTCCACTTCCAAGTTGTCTGGCGTGGTGGAAATTATATGTAGCTTCTTGAAGCTCCTTGTAAGAGAAGAGAGGGACTCCAAAGTAGAACCTGCCATTTTCTGGCTCTGGATTTGAGCTGGGACCAATCGCATCATCACTATGTGTGTTTCTTGGTTGGTATTGGGGTTCTGAAAGAGTACTGTGTTTTCGTCGTCTAAGTACTATGCATCCAATTATCAGAATGGCTGACAATATAACACTTAAACCTGCAATACGGGGATTCCAACTTTTAATCAAACAAAACTTCAATTATATGATGTTTGAATCATAAACCAAACAATAAATATCACGAAAGTTACCTGTTACTAGTCCAAGTATCAGCTTCAAAATTTTACTCTTATGCTTTGAACCTGCAGATGAAGTTGTATATGGAAGAAATTTTTAAGTAATTAAACAATGAAGTAATGGAGTGCTAGGCTCGCATTAGTTTAGAAACTAGTTCTAACTGCCCTGATGCCAGTAACGTAAAGCATGTGGTCAGGTATATGGAAAATTATACACTGTCACGGAGTTTAAAAAAAAAAAATATAGATATCAGCAATCAACTTGACTCCAGCCACTGCAGTGGTAAGGAATATATGAGAAATTCATGCGAAGCGTACCTTTTTCACAATAGAACTTTTGATTGCTGTAAAGCCGACATTGGCCTCCTCTACGATTATAGCACTCATCACAATCATCAGATAATACTAGTTGAAGAACCATCTCAGCAGATACAAACGATAGTAGGTCAGTGGTATCAGTCAAGTCTTTTTTTGATAACTGAAGAACTGCACAGGATGAGAAAATGGTACGAGCTTCCTCATTATTAGGAGAGGGAAGGCTGTCATAATAGATATCATAGTTATAGTCAGGGCAGGAGTGATTAAAATAATGTGCTGGGTGGTTGATTTTGAGGCCGTGCTTGCATCGGAACATGGTTACATTATATTTTATATGAATAGAATACAGAGAAGAAGGTGATGAAAGACTATAATTATTGTTCAAAGTGCCACAAGTGTTTTCTTGTAAACGCTTGTGAAAATCTTCATCCAAGATTGAAATAGAATTCTGCTGCGCGACGCCTGTAAGCACTATGCTTTTTCCATTTTTCCCCAGCTGAATCGTGCGTTTGTGTGAAAGAGTATTATCACAATCATGTATGGCTAGCAAGCCACACTCAGGTTGTTCTGCCTTGGTAAAAGGGTAATGGAAAATCCCAAGATGCCCACAAGTAAAGGAGTGTGGACAACCTTGGTGCCCATTTCCATAACCAGCAGAGAGAATGAGTACAAGGTGAGAAAACAAGAGGAAGCAGAACAAATCAACTAGAGCCATGCCAAATCCCCAATAATTTTAGGAACAAGTAATGAACTCTCTTAAACAACTACCAGAATCTCTATTAATGTATACATGTCATGTAATGTATCAACTCATCTAACAGAACGTCTTTGACTCGCTCGCAAGTTGACTTGGAAAATGAACATGTAAGACTTGGAGAAAAGTAGAGGTAGACATGGAAAAAGTGAAGTGATGAACTCTCTTAACAGTAACCGTATTTTCTATTATTGTAGTTATGTTGAGTGTTCTTAACCTTACAAAATATATACATGTCAGTGTCACGTATCAACTCATCTGTAACAACGTCTTTGATTCGCAAATTGACTTGGAAAATGAGTTAGGAAGACTTAGATGTGTGGATACAAACATGTTATTGTCATCATTATTACAACAATGAAGCCTCACCCACAACGTTTTCCGTTCAATTTCTTCTATTGTGTAAGGTTAAGAACAGGATGGGATTTGACTCCAAAATCCACACGTTCAAAGTTGGAACTTAGAATTTCAATCCTTTGCTAATGGTCACTAAGATGTCGCAACAAAGTGGCAATCAGCGCTAGTAAATGGGATTTTGTGTGTATTTTTGTTTTCATGAATAATTACAAAATGAGATTTTGGAGAGAGATTGAATTTAGTACATATGATATGATATAATTATGGTAAATGAGACGGGATTTTGTGGTTCAAATGGAGGAGGAAATGGATACTGATTAGTGACTGATGGTTCAGCCATTCAGATCAAAGTCAGGGATAATCTTGACAAAGTCCTAATTACATTTCATTATTTCACATTTCTCGCACAATGAAGGATATAAGGAGACAATTTTTTTTAAAGGTGTCAAAATTTCATTAATTGTAAGGCTATCATATGAAGGACGGTTTATATGATAGACACACTAACCTAATTCGTTGAAAGAGATATAAGAGATTAATTTTAATCTATTTTAACTTCATAAACAAATAGTTTCATTATTAAAATAATTTTAGTTTTTTTTTGCTACAACAATAATAATTTTCAGGTTAAATTAATATGTAGATTTTTGTAGTTTTATAGATAATTTAATCAAGTCTTTAGAATTTAAAACATTTTTAGATTTTTGTACTTTAAAACATTTTTAGAAAGTCTTTATAATTAAAAATTTTTGTAATTAAATTCCTATATACTAGCACCATCACAATTCTATATTAAGTTTAACTTTATAAATTTCGACAAATTAATGATGTATTATTTTTTTTTATTATCAATTATTAATAATATATTCTTTCTTTATTTTTTAACATATTTCTTATTATTAGTTATAAATTTTTCTTATATATATTTTATTTTTTATTTTATAAATCACTCATTTTATTTAATTTTATTTAAATTATTAAATTGTTGAGAACACAATAAATAATAAATAAATATATGATAATAAATAAAATTTATGTGAAAGATTTATATATATATAAATATTTCACAATTATTATCAATTAAGCCGATGATTATTTTGTTAAAATTTATCTAAATTTTATTTAAATTAATTAATTAAACCAAAAAGTAATTTAGGAATAAAAAATGGATAATAATATTATTAGTAAAAAAAATTAACTAATTAATTTTATTTAAATAATTATTAATTACATTAGTAAAAAAAGTCAACATTAAAGATAATTGTTAATGCTTGGAGTCATTAATTTAATTTTATGTATCTTATCATGTTTAAAAAGATGTTATTTATGGTAATAATTTTTAAACAATTTTTATTTATATAAGTAACAGTGTTTATCTAAACAATAACACATTAAAAATGTTAAATAATGTTTAAGTTTAAACAATTAAATTGAAAATGCTCTAAGTAGAGATTAATTATCTTCATACTTCATATTAAAAAGTAAAAATGAAATTGTAGATAATAATAAACATCAATAATCCTTTAAAAAAAACAAATCAATCATAAGCGTTGACTTTTCTTATTTTTAAAAGTGTAAAATGTTATTGAACGTTGGATATGCACACAGTAGTATTAAATAAAGTTCAGTCATACAACATAACCCAACTTATTTTAACGGGTTAAATAAATTGTCCGGTTAGGTTAAGCCGTTTTTCACATCTACTTCTCATCCATCTCCCAACTTTTTCTTATTGTTAAAAATCCGAATATAAAATTATTGGATCATCTGCAGTGATAAAAAAAATCACATCATTGCAAGAAGTAAAGTTAAATCTCAACCGCACATCTTTATATTTAATTAATTAAATATTAATAAAAAAATAAAAATACCTACCAAATTTAAGTGCACACCCTACAGCTACTGTAGCGGATCCCGATTCGTTACAGTCAGAAGATTTTCAGAAAAGTCCTTATTGATGTGAATAACTTGGTTTGTTGGTCGTATTTTTGTAAGGGTGTTTATTCTATTCACAATCAGATGTGATGTACCCTCACCACAACTCTTTGCTTGACAACAATGTGCCGTATAATTTAGTCACCCCCTTCACAATTAAACAAGCGGATGAGACGATAATGATACTGTGACTCAACTCAACTAATAATGAGATTATCAAACAATTAAGAAGAATAGACAAAACGATTAACCACTGACATTAGGCGTAGTACATTTACTTTCCCATTTATCAGTAACAGTGTTTGGGGAAGTAGGCTTCATATTCTTCAACAATGCAACTTCTTCCCACTCTGGTGAGGCTGGTGGTGGTAGTGGTGAATGTGCACAACTACCCTCGATTTGAACCTCACTCTCAATTCTCTTCAGTTCATCCAACGCTTCATCCATGGAAGGTCTCAAATCCTTTTCCCTTTGCAAACACTGAAAAGCTAACCCTGCCACTGAAACTATCATCCTCTTAACCCCACAATCTGAATCAAAACCAAGAGAAGGATCAACCAGTTCACTAAATGCACTTTTCAGAATCTTGTTTATGGCCAGATTAGACAAATTAATCTCATCCCTGCTCCTGTTCATATCAACTGCAGGCTTTGATGATATTAGCTCAATAAGCACAACCCCAAAACTATACACATCACTCTTACTTGTAAGCTGATAGCAATTGTAATATTCAGGGTCAAGGTAACCGGGGGACCCTTGTGGAGCTGTGGAAACATGTGTGACATCGTTTGGAAGATCTCTTGAAAGACCAAAATCTGCTACCTTAACACAAAAGTTGTTTTCGAGGAGAATGTTGTTTGTTTTCACGTCACGGTGAATGATGTCAGAGGCGTGGAGATATGCCAATGCATTAGCAGTCTCTATGGCAATTCTCATTCTTGTAGACCACGGTAGCGAGCCAGGCTTCGCTAATCTGCCGTGAAGATGACACGCTACGGTGCCGTTTGAAATGTATTCATACACAAGCAGGAGTTCACGGCTGTGCCGTGAAGTGCAGCCGTATAGTGACACGAGATTTTTGTGACGCAAACGTGTGAGGATCCTAACTTCGTTCATGAACTGTTCTACTCGCTTCCAGTTGTGCTCGTATAAGCGCTTCACGGCAACTTCACGTCCATCTGGGAGTTTCCCTGTGTTTCAATTTAAAATTCTAAATGATACAAGAGTACAAGACGATAAATTATTGTATGGAATGAGAATATAATGTGTCTATGGTTGCAGCTAATCTCCATTTAGCAAAAGAAGTTATTAAAATTCAATTATGTATTACTCAGAAATTAGTCAAAATCATATAATATGACTGGAGAGCATTAATGGTTTATTAGTGAAGGGTTTTGATTAAGTAGCCTACCATAGTAGACAGTGCCGAAGCCACCATCTCCAAGTTCTTTAGTATCGTCGAAATTGCTTGTCGCTTGTTTAAGCTGCTCGTAAGAGAAGAGTGGAACTCCATAGTACTCACTACTACTTGCTTGATGAGGATTTGAGGAGGAATCAGAATATGAATCTCTTGACTCCAATTGTCCACCTGAGGTAGCATGTTTTCGTTTGTAGAGTAGACAGAAAAATAGCAGCCCAATTACCAACATGCATGGGATTCCAATACCTAAACCTGTGGAAAAGGACCAAGATAAAATATCAATTGAAGATACTATGAGAAATAACAGAGTGCATGACTAGTGCTACTTTCCTGATAGATAGCAAATAGCATGGATAGAGGCACGGAGTTATACAAAAAATTTTAAGAAGTTTTCATGTTTTTTGAGGGGGGAAATGAGGGTAATAAAAGAAAAGAAATCAGCAAACCCTCTTAATTCAACACACCAATGAACCTTCAAACTGAGGATCAGTGATTTTGAAGTCTTATGTTGAGAAGGAATATCAAGAGATGTAAACAGTACATTACCCATTCCCAGTGTAGTCTTCAAATTCCACCTTTTTTTTATAACTGCAGCAATTAGAAGAAACGATTTAGCAAACAACACATATTTGAAGTGTGAACATAAAGTTATGCAGAGAAAAATACGGCATGCTAATTCTGAGTGTTGCACTAATAATAATATTAAACATTAGACAATCAATCAGGGCAACTCAGATCTTGCTATCCAAGTATAGTAAACAATAAATTTAAGATTAGGCATAGGAGAAGGAACTGGGCTAGAGGCATTTTACAGACATTGTATCACTAATTCTGAAGGAAACATTTAAGAACCTATCATGTGAAACAGATAAGTGCAACAACAACAAGTATTAGTGCATTATTGCATTCGTGGGTGTTTGTGTTTCCAGGGTTTTTGTTGTAGTATACCATTGACACAACAAAGTCTCTCTTTGCTGTCAAGTTGGCACTGCCCTCCTTTGCGATAGTAACAATCTGCACATTCGTGATTTAAGTCTACTACGACCAAGATATCCGCAGTTATGAATGTGAATGGGTTGTTAGCGTCAGGCACGTCTTTAATTGGTAGCTGGACCTTTGTACATGCTCTCAAAGAACTCGGAGACGCATCTTCAGCTGTGACGATGTGCTTGTAGTATAGATCGTAGTCACTGCAGTTTGTATACTTAAGCATGTTTTTGGGAGGGTTGGGGTGGAGGGTGCGGTTGCACCTGAACAGGGTTGTGTTGTATTCGATACGAAAATCAGCAAAGTGAAAACTGTGAGGAATAGTATAATTGTTTCTGAAAGCTTCACAACTTTCCGATTGCAGAAGGTCATAGAGATTATCGTCTCTAAATTGAAAAGTTATGAGAGAATTACGCTGAAGATGAGCTACGCGTATAAGATGAAACGATGCTCCATTTTTCTGTAATTGGATCATTTTGGACTTACCATTATGATCACAATTGCTAATGGGCAATAAGCCACAGTCCTGGCTTTCTGATTTAGTAAAAGGGAAACTGATATTGCCAAGATATCCACAAGGAAACTTAGGTGGACAGTTTCCTTGGTTCGCAGCCACCATGAGGCGACAAAACAGAAGCAATAATACAAATTCATAAACTGAACTCATCCTTCCTTCCTTAATCAGTAATCACCCACTACGTGCCTGTGAGCTAAAAGCGAACCGAATTCAACAAGGATTTGATTCTCTAAACTCTAAAATAATCTCAAGTTTGTTCCCAATATAACCCCAACTTGAAGTTCTTGATACACTAGTTGAACTAGAAAATGACTACGGAGTGTGAAACCAAGACATACACACACATATCTGGCCTTTTAAAACAAGCAGGAAGACCTGACTGCTTTGTTTATTCCTTATAATCTCTATTCTATAAGCTGACTCTGCTTCACCATCTGAATCTTCTTGCCTTGGTCTAGGAGGCTTGTTAAACCGTGTATCAGACGCAAACCAGAACGAAAAACACTTGTGTGAATAGTAATGAACATTAAAATAAAATAAAATATCACAAGGGAAGGGTCCAGAGTCCACAAGAGTTTGGAAATGCAGTGAGCCTCTGACGTAGAAAGTAGAAAGTGTGGGAGATAAATACTAACACAAGTAGACAAAGTTAAGAGGAATGGTGAGTGGTGAGGTCGTTTTAACTCTTAAAGCGGTGGTTAGGTTCACACTTCACTTCAATGTACGTGACTAGTCAACGAGGCTAGAGAGAAAAACGCGTTCAGTGTCATAATCACTGCCTTCCACCCTCCTCCTCTCACAACCACAGTTTTCTACTACTCTCTCTCTCTGTGTGAACTTGTGAAACTAAACGTCTGCATGAAAATGATTCGTTGACTTTGATAAAAGAAAAAGATTTCTGCCCCGATTTATCTTATAAGTCATAGCATTAAGAAGATAAAATAGAATTATGGTTTGACTAATTACTTTTGGTAGTTATTCTATATCTACCTTACCTCTTTCTTTCTTTTTCACTCACATAACCATCATTCGAAATTTGACTAGACCAAACAAACTGAAGTATTCGAAAGAAAGATTTCAAACCTGGGGTAATTGACCCTGGTTTTCTACAAGATCAATCCTGCTGTGTATGCAAGTGTATGTGTCCCTATTTTTTTACCTTCTTTCTTTATAAATTAGAAAAAGAAAAAAAAAAAAACGGGGGTAACATGAAATTTGCCAGTAAGTATTAAGTGTTGACACATATGTGTTAATTTAAATAAAAAGTGAGGTGAAATTTGGTAAAATTTGAATTTGAATTTAAATTTCTTTAATTTTTAAATGTCAAAATAACCATTAAGTAAATGATTTAATTGATAATAATTATAAAATATTTATATTTATATTTATATTTTTTATTTCTTATTTCTTATGTTCTTAATAATAATTTAATAATTTGAATAAAATTAAATAAAAGAAATGATCTATAAAATAAAAAGTGAAATATTTTAAAAAAAAATTTACAACTAATTATAGATAATATTAGGAGATACTAAAAAAATAAAGAAGAATAATTTAATTAACTTTAATGTCTCGATATATAGGTTCAAATCCTAGCTTTGCTATTAGTTTAGTGGTTATTTTAGCATTTAAAAACTAAAGAGGTATGGGTTGTCCTAATTTTGCCAAAATTCATTTAATTTTTTTAATTTAAATTAACTAATTAAACCAAAAAGTAATTTAGAAATAAAAAAAGGATAATGATGTCATTAATAAAAAAAATTAACTAATTAATTTTATTTAAATAATTATTAATTACAATAAAAAAAAAATCATTGTTAAAGATAACGATCAATGCATCTAAATTAATGGATGGACCAAAATTGTTTGATTTTAAAAGTAATGAATCAAAATTGAATATTTTAAACTAAGAGACTAAAATTATGGATTTGAAAAAATAAAAAATCAAAATTATAATTAAGCCAAGATTATTTAACCTATTTTATTGTTTTTCAATTTTCAGTTTCTAAATTCTTATTCATACAACATTTTTTTTTTATATAACTGAAATTCCGACCATTTTTTTTACCCAAAGGAATGATACCTTCTTATGAAAGAAGGATCAGCCCAATTAAAACTGCTTTTTAGTGTTAGCTATTTTGACTTTATGAGAAAATGTTTTTTTTTTAAAAGTATATATATATATATATATATATATATATATATATAATTAATATTTATTTACTAATTTGATGTAATTTTTGTTTTAAAAGATTTAATTATTGTTAATTATAATTACTTAAAATTTAAATATTTTAACTTTTTAATTAAAACAAAAATTGCAACTGTTTTAGAATTTGATATTTAAATATCTATTTTAAAATTTCAATAAATTATAAAAAAAAATACTAATAAAATAATAAATATTCTTTAAAATATTAAAAAAGAAATATTTAAATAATTATAGAGAAAGAAAAAAAATCCAACCCCTTTAATCAATTTCTAGATCCGTCCCTGCGTGATATAGTATTGTATAGTCTACACCAATTGCAAGCATATCAACTAAATAAATAGTTTTGAGCCAATAAATTCTTCTAGCAGCCTCTAACCACCTAGCAATTGCAATTATGAAGTTTGAGCAAACCCTACATGTCTCCATAGTCCATACATCAGACCGATATGAATAATTGTAAATAGGTTAAACTATTTTCTTGGTCCCTTATTTCTATTTTAAGTATTTCCCAATAAGATGAAAATGTAAATTCAAATTCTGGAACAGTTTTTTGTGATGGTTTACTATCATTTTAAATAGTTGATGTGCATCTATAGTAGCGGTGAGTCACATGGGATCTCTATCAATCAACCAAACTTGAGAGCTGAAAAGATGAAGCCAGAGAGAGACTAACCTTCATCACATTTAGCAGAATGAACTCTATCAGTGCAGAAGCACCTGAAAGTGTACATTTCGAAATCAAAACCGCACCTCCCTCCGGTGCTGTGGCATACGCTGCAGTTACCGGTCTTCCACGTCAGCAAGAACCCTTTTCCCAAGGCTTCTTCAATCCCTCCAACTCCTGTTCCGTCTTCCACTATCGTATCCACAACCGGACCCGTGCAATTATTTGTCACAAAGCTTATATTTTTCTCCTCTCTATACAATGCCAGAACCGAACTCGTTTCGTTATAACACACAACTTTCTGCTCTTCCACCGAAGGTAATGACTCACAGCCGTAGAACAATCTCAGGTCTGTTTGATTCGGAGCAATATTGAACTCGCGGGTACTAGGAAGAGTAAGATTCCGAGTAGGAGGAAGACAAACTTTGGTGGTGTTTGGTTGTGAAATTGAAAACGCAGCATTGGACACTCGCAGGCTCTGAGTTTCGTAGAAAATCTGGTGAATGATGTATTGGGTATTAGACAGATTGAGGAGGGGAAAACCATTTGGGGCACAAGAGATGCCAAAACCAGGGTTCCCACAAAAAGTTTCTTGTACTCCTTCGATGTAAAACGGATAGCTTATATTTATGTTGCTGTTGTTGGCGCAGGTTTGGGGTGGACATGCGAGAAATTTTGGGTCCACAACACAGTAGGTGTTTCTTACAAGGAGATAGAAGAGAACGATGTAGGAAAGAATCAGGGGAGAAGAAAGGGGTTTGAGGATAAAGAAGATGGTGCTGCTGTTTTGGTTCATTTTGGAGGATTGTGGAATAGGGAAAGAACAAATTATTAGGATTATACAAAACCAAAATGAGTGAGGGTATGGCGGCCTACGGGTTTGACCTTGCAAATTGCAATTGGGACAAGTGCATGCTTCTGAGTTCTGACAATATCTTTGACTGAAAATTCACAACCCACGCTAGTAAAGAACATTTTTTAAAGAGTATTGTATTCAATGTTATAAAACATCTTCTTCTTTTTTTATCTCTTTTTTATATTAATTTACATTATTTATCATATTTTTTTCTTTCTCAAAGTATATATTAATTTATAGATATCCAAACATCTTTATTCTTTTTTAAAAAAGGAACCCGTGTAGGCCAGTTGAAAATGTTTACCATACCTTACCATTTGTTTATTTGGACACTAGAGAGCAAGAAAGATTAATGGTTTTTCAAGTTCGGGAATATCCTACTTCTTCTACTTTTGACAGTAAAATCCCCGTCATTTCAATTTATGAATCAGAAAGGATAAAACTTAGATCAGAATCTATGTTGACTTCTAATACAAAATTTCATTACATAATTCTTTTATATGAAACTACAATATCAATGCAAGAATAATGTAACATTTAAATTTTACGAGAAATTGTATTTGTATAAACAACTTTTTTATGATTTTCTTTTTGTAATACAAGAGAGAAAGAGAAGTGCTGGATAAAATAGTAAAGAAAAATAGTGTTATAAAAAGTGTTACGAGAAACTGTATGTGAAACCTCTCTTGATTATCTCATGTCTTGTACGGTGTGGATTATTTACTTTGAAAGAAGACATGATACTTTTGAAGTTGCATTGTTTTTTGTTTCAATTTCCAAAAATGCCTAGTCATTAATAATCATGTGACAAGATAAGTGGTGACCGTTGTTTAGATAATTAGATCTGATTTCGCAATTTGTGAATATCACTAGGCTTCGTTTTCGTTTATAATAATAATAATAATTCACACAAAATAATATATTCTTTTTATGCTTATTAAAACAGCAGTGGAGCTTCTTCTCATGAACCCTGTCATGTTTGGGATCCCCCCCCCCCCCCCAGCTCTCCTCTTTTTGTCTTGCTGATGCTGTAGGCATCTCTTTGTTAGGTGTTAGTTTTCGTTCTTTTCTTTAGTTTTTCTTTCGCTGTTAAAATAAAATAAAATAATAAAAAAAAGTTTGGCCTTTGTGTTCAGTAATTTTAATGCTACGAAGAATTTAGGAGATTTTGATTGATTTAGGTGGGCCTCAAATAAACTAAAGTAGTATTTAAACAGGGCCTACACTTAGCAATCGCTTCTTGACCTCCACCTCTTTTGCTTCCTACACCTCATTTTTTTTAAATTCCCATCATTTTTTTCAGGAATAGTTATTCCAAAAGCGTATAGGTATTTTAGAATATTTATTCCAGAATATATGATTAATGTAGTTCAAATAAAAGTCAAAATTTTTCCTATATAAGTAATTGTTGAATCATGATTAGATTATTTTTTTAGGAAGATTAGATTAATGTTTTTTGATAACTAGTATAATAACATGAGTCATGCACAAGTGTTGAAATTTATAGTATGTAATTCTTTTTATATTGTTATGATTTTTAATGCATTTCTCAATTGTTTTAAATTTCATATAAGTATATTTTAGTGATACAGTGTTCTTATAAGGCTCACACATGATTTTTTATGTGAAAGCTACGTATGGTCTAGATAATATATATATGAAATTTAGCCAATTTCATTAATTATTATAAGTACATGTTTTATTAATTACGTTTTACAAGTTTGACAATTACTCATTAATTTAAAGACAAACTAAAAGCAAAAAAATAATATTCCAGCATAGACAACATCTTAATGCAGTAAAAAAAAAAAAACATATTAACTTTATCACAAAACTACAATGTCTCGCATGACAAATGAACTGTAGACATTGAAGGAGAAGACAAAAAGGTTTAGGTGGAATTTGTAATGACTCAACCTTACTTTCTAGCATTTCCACCACTCTATTTATGGCTGGTCGAGTTGAAGGGTGAGTTTGTGTGCACCATAAACCTACTATTGCCATCTTTCTCACCATTTTGTCATCACTTTCATTTCCTATATTTCGTAAACCAAGCTCTTGATTCGATTCAAGACGATCGTAAATCCAATGGGGAAAATACATTTCACTTGAATGGTCTACTTCATCCTTAATATTGTTTTTCATTCCAACCATTTCTAAAACCATCATTCCATAACTGTAAACATCTGACTTGTGTGATACTGCACCAAAATTCCTGGAAAAAACTTCTGGGGCAATATAGCCTATAGTTCCTCTGGCACCAAATATTGATACTGCACTTTCTTTTCTTGGACATATTTTTGCAAGTCCAAAATCTGAAATTTTTGGACAAAAATCCTCATCTAGTAATATGTTATGAGGTTTTATGTCAAAATGCAAGATTTTAGTGTTGCAACCTCTATGTAAATACTCTAGTCCACGAGCAATGCCAATTGCAATTTCATACAACATTTTGCAATCCATTTGGTGATCAACCTGTAATGAATTTTTCTCTCCATATATAAACTTGTCAAGAGATCCATTAGGCATAAACTCGTATATTAGAGCCCGTTTAGAACCGTCAAAACAGAATCCCAAAAGTCTAACAATGTTAACATGTGAAGTCCTGCTAATACTTGCAACTTCATTGATGAATTCTTCTCCATTGCCTTCTGATTTATTTAAAATCTTCACCGCAACAACTCGTCCATCATGTAATTTTCCTTTGTATACACTACCAAATCCCCCTTGGCCTAGTTTGTTTATAAAAGAGTTGGTCATTTTCTTAACCTCTGAATAAGTGTACCTTGTTGTAGGAAGGGGTCCATGTTCCCTCAAAAAACCCTCAATTATCCGATTAGTTGGATTCTCCCTCCAAAAGATCTTTGTCCTGAAGCAGTGAGCCAAGACCATCAGCAGCACTACTACCCCAGCAGCCCCCACGGTCAAAGCTGGAGAAATTATTTAATATAAAGAAAAATGTTTAGCGTAAATAAGAAAGTAGTGTGCCTAGTACTAAGACTCGTGTGTGAATTGTAGGTTCGTATAGTATCAAAAGAAATCAGCATGGTGCTCAGGATTGACAAATAAGGAAAGGAAAATTACCTAGTCCTAACTTCCGCGCCAATTTTTTATTGTCTGCAGTAGAAATTCAAGGAACAAATTAAATTAGAACAATCCATAAAGATAAATATCTGGACCAAATTATGATATATAACTCTAAGGCAGAACAGAACGTTTTGATTGGGCAAATTCTATCTAACGTGGTCTGTGCTAATTAAGTATGATAATATTAATTATTCTTTTTATTATAACTCAATGACTTGAACCAAATTAGTTTTAGGCTAATTTTAATTTCCTAATTTCTCAAATATATGATTTTGGTCTCCCTAATTTTAAATTGGTAATTTTAGTCTTCTAGTTTTAAAAATCAACAATTTTGATCCCCAAACTAATTATTAATTAATAATTATAATCAATAAAATTATTAAGTTAACTATAAATTCACTAAAAAATATTAATTATTCAAAGAGGTTAAAAATAATTTTTCTTTTAATTTTTATTATTTTTTAATATTAAAAGTAATTTTTTTTATATTTTTTAATTATTTTTTATTTGTGTAAAAATTTATTACAATTTTTATAGTGATTTTTAATTAACTCAATAACTTTATTAATTATAATTATTAACTAATAATTGATAAGGGAATCAAAATTGTCATTTTAAATCATTTTAAAATTAAGGAGATCAAAATCATAGATTTAAAAAAATTAAAAATCAAAATTACAATTAAATTTTAGTTTTAATCATATTGATTCAATTCAGATTTAAAAGAATAAATTAAAACTCAAACTAAACTAATTCAATTAAAAATGATTAGTTTGGAATTAATTTTAACATAAATATGAACCAATCTAACCCATAAACACTCTTACAGAAAAATATCAGACAAAAGAGTTGATCCACCACTACTTCAACAAGCAAGAGACACCCGTGGCGTGAACCATACGTGCTGTGTGCAAGTGTTCCTTTGTTTTATCTGCTTTCTTTATAATTTGAGGGAACATGAGTTACCAATAGAATAACCACACGCTGAATTGTTGTAAATTCCTGATAGTTATTTTTTATTTTTACAGAGAAAAAGAAAAACCAAGCACTTAAATTTGTGTCATTATTTAAAAATAAATAAATAATGTATAAGCAACTGATACAGAGGCATCATAGGGGGTATCATAGGGGGTATAGACTAACCTGGTTCATCATCATCACTACATTTGGCAGAATGAACTCTGTCAGTGCAGAAGCACCTGAAAGTGTACATTTCGGCATCGAAGCCGCACCTCCCTCCGGTGCTGCTGCACATGCTGCAGTTATCGGCCTTCCACGTCAGCAAGAACCCTTTTCTCAAAGCTTCTTCAATCCCTCCAACTCCTGTTCCGTCTTCCACTATCGTATCCACAACCGGACCCATGCAATTATTTGTCACAAAGCTTATATTTTTCTTCTCTCCATACAATGCCAGAACTGAACTCGTTTCGTTATAACACACAACTTTCCGCTCTTCCACCGACTCACAGCCGTAGAACAATCTCAGGTCTGTTTGATTCGGAGCAATATTGAACTCGCGGGTACTAGGAAGAGTAAGATTCCGAGTAGGAGGAAGAAGACAAACTTTGGTGGTGTTTGGTTGTGAAATTGAAAACGCAGCACTGGACACTCGCAGGGTCTGAGTTTCGTAGAAAATCTGGTAAATGATGTATTGGGTATTAGACAGATTGAGGAGGGGAAAACCATTTGGGGCACAAGAGATGCCAAAACCAGGGTTCCCACAAAAAGTTTCTTGTACTCCTTCGATGTAAAACGGATAGCTTATATTTATGTTGCTGTTGGCGCAGGTTTGGGGTGGACATGCGAGAAATTTTGGGTCCACGTCACAGGAGGTGTTTCTTACAAGAAGATAGAAGATAATGATGTAGGAATGAATCAGAGCGGAAGAAAGGGATTTGAGGATAAAGAAGAGGGTGCTGCTGTTTTGGTTCATTTTGGAGGCTGTCTAAGTGGTGGGTGAAGAACATTGAAGAGGGAAAAGAGAATTATACTACCAATAAATTGCGAACCGTATGGAATATGGTCAACGCGCTTTATTCTTTGACAGAAACAAAAGAGGCTGTTTTGATGTTTTGATTCATTTTGGAGTCAATGTTTTTTGTTTTTTTTAATAGAGTCAATGGTTATTACACGACCTTAGACTTAGAGTAACAATCTTTCAATTAAATTAAATAATTAAATAATAATCTCCACGATCAAAGGAGAATTTTATTTTATTTTATTTTTATATAAAAAAAGGTCTTTATATATTTATTTCATCCCAAAAACGAATGTTATTGTTATAAAAGACTTAATAATATATTTATTGGATTTAAAAGAAAAGAATAAGATATTTTAATATATTTGTCTTGTGATAAATATTATTTTTTTAAAATACTTGCTTTTTAATTTGTGTGAAAAAAATTAAATATTAGTATTTTTGGAACAGAGAGAATATTATTTAATCATGTTGATAAACTTGACCAATTTATCATGTTTTAATTCCTGGATTAATTTGATGAATCACAAAATTTGAAATAAAAATATTTAGTATTTTTTCTTATGGTTTTAATTCGTAAAATTACAAAATATTTGCATTTTAGTTAGTTTCTGTGTATCAAGAGGGTGAATTCTACCTTGAACATGTGAATTGAATTGTGCAAAAAAAAAAAAAATGAGTGATTTAAATCTCTCTTATGAATTGGATTTCAAAATCAATAATGATTTCATTTTAATTTTAATTTGTGAATTATTTTTAAACATTCACAATTAAATAATTTATTATTCTATCTCTCATCTCTCATTCATCTTACGGTGTCACCATTAAACCTCCTTCACCAAATCGATGACATCACCAGTTCCCCTTTCATTAGATTTAGGGTGGGTTGCGCATAATGATGGGGACGTAGATTTACGATTAGGTTATACACAAATAGGGATGATAAGTGATGGTTCCCGCGATGGAACTAAGTTGTGTGTGGTGATGGGAGGATACAAATTTGAACACCTTCACAGTTTGATTGTCTACTTGCACAAAGTGGGGGTGTGATGGTGCATGGTGGAGGTGGGTGGCCCGCAATGGAAGGACACAAATTTAGACACCTTCGTGGTTGGGTTGCAAACGGGGGTGGATTTCACATGGTGAGCGGATGATTGATGAACCACATTAAATTTCTCCACCCTAATGCTATCTATCAACTTGCCTGGCCAAATCTAACAAAGCAACGTTATTTGAAAATTTGACCAAATTTTTTTTGTGTATTTTTTAAAACTTAAAAATAAAAATGACTTTTATATAAATTTTAAAACAATAAATCTATTTTTATAAATATAATTAATAAAAAAAAATTCATCGAGTCAATAATAATCCTGTCGACAATCTTTCTCCTTTTTCATTCTCTCATTTTTCCTCCATAGTCATTATTGTTCACCATCACATCTCCACCGCAATAAAAAAATATGTAATTAATATTTTTAGAATAAATAACACCTGAAATATGAATGAGGATAAGTGATGTTGGTGAGGACAATAGTGATAAAGTAACGATGACAACGATGATGATATTGGTGACGTGGTGGTAACAACAGATGATAGTAATAATGGTGATAGTAATAACGATAGTAGTGATGATTTTTTTTTTAAAATCAAAATAAAAGTTTTAAATTTTATTGATTAATCCAAAAAAATTTAATAAATATTTTAATTTTTTAAAATTATATTTATAAAATATTAAAATTATAAATTATAAAAAATAAATACAAGTGTTCATAACATTATTAATGTATTTCATATGAAATGGAAAACCCTTCCAATAAAAAATGTACCAAAAAATTTACCCATTTTTTTTTCTCGTTTCGGATACGCCATGATGGTGCGTTTCACAGCATCTCACCAATTTAAAATTTAAAATAATAAAAAGCTATGTAAGTGATTTTTTTATTAATTTGTTTAAATTTTGTTACAAATTAATTTTAAACTGTTAAATATGATTAAAATTTATTTTTAAATTAATGTTAATAGAAAATTTATATTAAAAAATATATTTTCACAAAAAAAATCATATTTTTTTAAAGTTTAAAATAACATAACTTCATCTGTTTTGTTTTCATTTTCATGTATTTATTTTGGTGATTCGAAATTACATATATAAAAAAATAAAAATAATGATTTCTTTTATTTTATTTTTTAAATGTTGAAATAAAATAAATGTTTAATTATAATTTTTTATCTTAAACTTTGTAATTTGTAAATTCTATTCTAATAAATTAATTTGATACATTTTATTTAAATTTTTAAAAATTTAATCAATTTTATTGGTTATCATTTGTCTTTTAATAATTATGAATGTTAAAAGATAAAATTTGTTAAAAAATAATATAAAAATTGGAATAAAATATGTAATAACCCGTGAGGAGTAAAATCATAAATAATAATATTTGTCAAATTTTTAAAAATTAAAAATTAAATATATCAAATTAGTTTATTGTGATAAAATTAAAAATAAAATAAAATTAAAAGTTACCGATAAAAATTAATAAAAAAGAAAAAGATCGACAGTTTTGTTACAGCCTTGAATCAGATTCGTACACGTGTATTTATATGTCTGCCACACGTGTCATCTTGCTGATAACGAATCCGACTGCCTTCCTTTGCACCAATCAAAAGTCACCAGCTGTCGCCAATATCGGGTCTCTTCATCGCACAGTACTTCCTCCATTATCCATCATTACCAAACCTTTTTATTCCCACTGCTAATTTCACCAATCACCATCTCAGTCCTCACTCCTCACTCCTCACTCCTCTCATCTAAAAGCCTATTTTTGTCTTTTCAAAATCCAAACAATCCTAACACAAATAGACATTTTTTTTATCGGCACACAAATAAACATCTAATCTTAGCCCGATCAAAAGTTGCAGTTCAATTTCCACCATTTTTTTAATGCATCATTTTTTAAAACTGAAATAATAGTTTCTCATTAAAAGAAATATTAAATTTATTAAAAACTAGCGATAAATAATAATAATAAATTACAAACCTCAACTTAATATTATAGATTAGTGAGATAATATAACATAATTTTATATGGTTAAATAATTATAATTTTTAATTTATATTATTTTTAAAATAATTTTATAAAAATTAGATAATTTATTATAAATAATTTTTTTTATTATCTAATAGTATAAAATCACGTTAGACTATCACATGAGAAATTAGAAGTAACAAAAAAAAAATTATATACCATATAATTACGGAATTCAAAAATGATAAGTTAATATAACATTCACAACTATCTGCAAAATCATGCTAATCTATTATGCCGAACATCATTATTTTGTTAAATAAATATAAATTAATCGTATTATTTTTCAAATACACTTATAAACGTATATTTAAACGATATTTTATATATATAAATTATCTAAATTATGCATCTGAAAAACTCAAAGACATAGTTATGTAAAACCATATTTTTATCTGTAAAATAATTATTTAAAAATATATAAAGATATTTGTATATGACCATATGAGAAAACAAACTATGCATAAAACGGTTAGGCGCAATAAGTTAGATTTCTTTAAGAGATACATAATAAGTTTATTGAGTTTTTTTACTGATATTTATGAGCTAGTTCAATAGTTAATTTTACTGAATTATGACTTCAGGTGAGGATCCCGTGCAATTTAGAATACACTGCAGGGTTGCAGTTTAAAACGCGTCCACATCTTTTTTTATTAAGAACTAAATAAATATTAATATAAAACAAAATTTAAAAAACTATGTGGTTTAAGTGTCCACTTATGCAGTCCCTTGTGACTTCTACTTTCCCGTCTAAAATAGTTTCCATGTTTCCCAAAATTAAAATATATTTTTAATACAGAAAAATAATAATATAAATTGAGATTGTTTTTTGGTGAATACATAAATTGAGAATATAATATTACTAAAATTAGTAAAAAAATAAATAAATCTAAGCACATTGATAATATGCACAAAAAGGATAAGAAGCCATAATTAAATAAAGATGCATAAAAATAATTTGAATTTGTCCCAATAACCTCATTAAAAAATGGGAGTTAAAGAATCACATCCTAAGCGATCAAATTTAATTAGAACAACTAAATCTTAAATTTATTTTATATATTTAACTTGTTGTATACACAATTTTTTTTAATAATATTAAATTTTTTAACGCCAATTTTAAATGGGGTTATTTAGACAAATTCAAATAGTTTTATTACTTCAAATTAGTTAATAATGTTTTAAGTTGTGCGCATTCAGAGGATAGAAACTCACTCCAAACGATTGAAAATTCATCTCACTTCTACTATTGAAAAAAAAAATTGTTTATCAAACACTTAAATTAACTAAAAATTTATTTAAAAATTAGAAACTAACTAAAACAACTCGTGGAACATAACATTCCTCTAAAACTTGTAATTTTTTTTATATGGAGTGAAAATCATTAAATGTATTTATAGCATTGTTTTATTCAACAACTATCATTTAATTTTATTTATAAAATGAAAAATATTTACTCTAAAACTTGTATTTTCCTTATATAGAATGGAAATCATTAAGTGCATTTATAGTATTGTTTTATTCAATAACTATCATTTAACTTTGTCTATAAGATAAAATAAAAAATATTTACTCTAAAACGTGTATTTTCTTTATAGGAGTGAAAGTCATTCAATGCATTTATAGGATTGCTTTATTCAACAACTATCATTTAATTTAATTTTTAATAAATGTATTTACTTCTCTAAAAAAATGTATTTATTTTATTATTTTATTCAATAAATATTATTTAATTTTAGAATTGAATGATGATGTATTATAGATGTAAATTTTATCTAATCACACATTACGCTTACATAACTTTTAAGTTGATTTTATAAAAAAAAATAAAGAATATGACTGTAAATTGTAATACGTTGAATGATAATATAAAATAATTTTATATATAATTAAAAAACCATTTTTCTATTAATTTATCCATATCAAATTATGCTTAATTCCATTTCTTAATATCCGTTCATTTATAAACCACTAGGGTTGGCCAGGTAATATGCAAGAAGTCATTCAAGTTCGAATTTCAGTACGACAATTACATAATGCCATATATTTTTGAAAAATTATTTTATCATTAAACTGTAATGTTCAATTAACAAATTGACTTTGCAAAGGTCAATGACTTACTTGTAAAATTCAAGATATAATTGTTCCACTCTTTACACATTAAAAAACTACATTATAATTTTTTATTTTTTATAAACTAAATTGTCACCAGATTTTAAAAATTAAACACAATTTGACATAAATAAAATTAAATAAAAAATTTTGCACAAAATAATTCAACAAAGGCATTTAATACAATAATTTAAAACTTGGTAAAATTTAAGCACAATTTGACATAGATAAAATTAAATGATGATCAGTGAATAAAAATCAATAAATAAAATAACACAATAAAAGCATTTTATGATTTCCACTTTAGATACATAAACAAGTTTTAGATTACGTTTTACACAGTTTATTTTTAACTTAAAAAAAATACTTTTAAGTTAAAATTTAAAAAAAAAATTAAAAAAAAAAGTAAAAAATGTTTGTTATTTTTTTTACTTAAGCGAAAATTTGTTTAAAAAAAAATAAAAAACACATTACTTGTATTTAAAATGGGTTATTCCTATAATAAAAATGAAATTGATAAAATAAAAATATTGTATAAAATTAATAAATAATGTTGAAGTAATTAACAAGTCAACAAAATGTTAATTTTTATAAGATAGTTTTCATTTGATTTCAAACTCTATTTATATCAATCACACATATTCATCTTTTAAGATTATATAAACTTGTTTCTACTAAATTGAAAACAAGTTAGGCAAACACATCCTAAATATTTAAAATAAATTATTTTTCATTTTTTTCTCTTTCATCCATAAATATTAAATTAACATTAAACAAATATAAAGTTTAAATAAAGAAAATATTTAATTTTAATATTTGTTTTTTTATTCATTAATTATTATTTTGAAAATCAAATACTACCCTTATAAAGTTTCAATTTCTAATAGTACTTTATAAACGATAACTCATGTATTTTTTTTTAAGTGAATGATTTATTTAAGGGTATTGAGTCTGATATAATTCGAACTAACGATTTATTCATGGTGGTATAATTTGTTTAAAAGTATGTATTTTCATTGCTGTAAAAAAAAGTATGTATCTTTGTTTGTGATTTTTTTTCCTGTATTTTTTCTCATTTAAACATATGCTAAAAAGTGTACTTCATATTAAAATATTTTATAAAATGCGTGATACCTATTTTTCAAAAAAGAAAAGAAAAATTAGCAACAGTAAATAAAAGTGTTTTAGTCTATGGTCGGTCATAAATTTTCAGAGCCAGATTAATTAATTAATTTTCCGTTTTCAACAATCGTTTCGCCCCTCTCATCCGTCCCACTTAGCCCTCGATTGAAATTACGATTTTACCCTTCACCCCCACCTGCTTCCTGCAGCATCCAACGACCAGATCCATTTCCTGACTCCCTTCACGTTCGCTACTTTATTCAGAAAACATGCCATTCACGTAATTATCAAGTGCTTATATAGTAAATAGTAAATAATAAATAAATACAAAGAGATAAAAAAATATTGAAATTATACTATAATAGCATGTGACACCAAGAGAAGTTTACAGAAAAAAATAGAGATAAAAAAATACTAGTAAAAATGTTGGAATATTATAATATACAATCGTAACGTTGTTTTATTTAACTCAAAGACCCATCTCTTTCTATTTCTTTCATTCTCTCCGATTCACAGAAACACCTCCTCTCTACTCAAACCCTCCTTCCTCATAACATCAACAACAACCCCTTTCCCCAAACCCTAGAATCGCCACGCACAGATCCTCATCTTTCCCAATCCAATTCCCAACCATTTTTTTTTTCTATCCGAAACACCGTTGACCACACATACTCGAGGTTTTATCCAACACCCACAAAAAAAGTTCCGCTTTTGATTCCTGGGTCCCCTTTTTTTCTTCTTCTTTTATTGGGCATAGGAATGTTGGGTACTACTGGGTTGAACTTCGGGCGCGCTCGCGGCGAGGATCGGTTCTATTCTCCGGCGAAGGCTCGCCGGTCGTATCACACCATGGAGAATGACAAGCTGCGTAGGGCCCAAAGCGACGTCACCGCGACTCGCTCCGTTGGAGACAAATCGGTGGATTCGGGCAACCGTGTACCCGAGAATCGAACCGGGTCGGAGGAGGCAAAGAAGAGTGGCGCGGTTCCGTCGTGTGAACCGGTGGCAAATCGGTTGAGTAATCTGGAGCGGTTCTTGCAGGCGATCACGCCCTCCGTGTCTGCTCAGTATCACCCTAAGGTTTGCTTTTGAGTCACTGGAACCAAGTGTTTTGAAAAAAAAAAAGTTTTAAACTGGGTTGTTGGTGAAATCGTGTTTCATTTATTGAAATTGGGTTGATTCGGAATTCGCTTTAAAGTTTAAAGCATTCAATGGGAGGAAGGTTCAACATTTATGGCCGTGTTTAATTGTAGAAGGGACCATGGAATGGAGGGGATGTTTTTGGCGTGAATTAGAAGAAGCAATGTTTTTGTGCAGAAAAAGAAATAGATTAATGACATTTTTGTGAATTTCTCTATGTGTGTGTGTGTGTGTGGAACTGTTAAGTGTGAATGTTTATTTTTTATCTTGCAGAGGAAGACGAGAGCACTACGGACCTGCGATGAGGCGGAGTTTGAGCCTTACTTCGTTCTTGGGGATTTGTGGGAATCCTTCCGGGAATGGAGTGCTTACGGCGCCGGAGTGCCCTTGCTTCTTCATGACAAGGACAGCGTAGTACAGTATTATGTCCCCTACCTGTCTGGGATACAAATTTATTCCCAGAATGTGAAGCCAACTGTAATGTCAAGGTATTTATATATAGCTTGCTTTGGACCCTGGAACCCTGCACAGATGATTCATTTCAGTGACTGTTTGAAAACGTGCAAAATCAAAGTATGTTGCAAGATTAAAATAATGTTCATGTTTGGTTTTCTACTATTTTGATTTCCTCAAGAAAAACGATCTTGACTGCTTCTATTATGTAGCTTTTTACATAAGCTAAGAGTTAGCCACCGTTTGTTTTCTTTGTTCTCAATTTTTATGATGTGCAGATGTGTGAATATTACCTTGTTCTCAGACGGCTGGCTACTTGTATGACAATGTTGTTGTTTGGTTCTTTGATAGGCAACTCGGGGAGGATAGTGATAGTGATTTTAGGGACTCAAGTAGTGACAGTAGCAGTGATGGTGAACCTGTAGATGGAAGGGGATCGAGGAATCTTCCCCATCTGTCTGATGAGGCGTCTCAATGGTTGGGTAGATTATCTTTGAGAGACCACCATTCGGTCCCACAAGATGGGTTTTCTAGTGATGATGGAGATTCTGTCAATTCTCAGGGTTACTTGATTTTTGAGTATCTTGAACGGGACCCTCCATTCAGCCGTGAGCCTTTGGCTGATAAGGTGTGCTAACTGATTCTACTCTGCCATAGTCTTACCTTCCTTCTGCTGGAATGTCATTTGTTATTCCTGTTCCTTCTTTGTTGAGCTGTTTGATTATAATTTCTTTTGTGTGGTGGATAGATAACGGACCTTGCTTTTCAATCCCCTGACCTGGTGACCCTTAGAAGTTGTGATATACTACCATCAAGTTGGATATCTGTAGCCTGGTATTCTTTTTTACGTGTGCTTTCATATTCAACTTACAGATGCACAAGGCACTGACATGTTCTTATGCCTTATGGTTTGCTTGTAGGTATCCAATTTACAGGATACCAACTGGTCCAACATTAAAAGATCTAGATGCTTGTTTTCTGACATACCATTCTCTTTCTACCCCCATGGGAGGTAAGAAACTTTTTCAATTGTGCTGTAGTGAGTTTTGCATATAACAAAGTTTGGCAAAGATAATAAAACACAATTACATTAAGTAAGTTTTGTTAAATGAATAAATTCCATATTTTTGAGATTGTTGTGTTAGGACTTAGGATGTTGGCATTAAACCAGTAACTAGTGTTACCATATGTACAACAACTAAGCCTTTTTCCACTGGGACGTGTAGGGTTGGCTACATCAACATATGACACTATAAATTTCTATCGTGTGTATGTTACATATATGTGAACCAATGTACCATTAATATGGAATAGAGACATGTATATGCATCCATCCGTAACATTATAAGTGGTTCTAAAAGAAAATGTTATTTCAGAAACCTTTCCTTAGACTATGATATTTCAGAACCTCATGCAATGGATAGGATGCATATCAATGTCTCATTCCATGTTTGGGTTTCACAATCTTCCTTAGTTTACAATTATATGAATATATGGCTTATGTCTTGGCACCTGTTAATTGTGATTTTTCTTCCATTCTTACTATTTAAGTGCATATTGCAATTTTGCACCAGATGATTTATTTTGACATACATTATTTTTTTCAGGTTCACAAAGAATTCAGGCTCCCACGCCACATCCTACTGAGATGGACAGTGTCCATAGAATGTCTTTACCTGTTTTTGGTCTTGCTTCATACAAGTTCAAAGGATCTCTGTGGACTCCTAATGGTGGACATGAATGCCAGCAGTCTCTTTTGCAGGGTGCTGATGACTGGTTAAGACTTCGTCAAGTCAGTCACCCAGATTTTCAGTTTTTCAGCCGTTGATGATGTTAAGGTGACTGTAATATTATAATTTGTCAATTTAAGAATGCCAGTGCCACCTTTGGTTCATTTTTTAGATACCATACATGAAGTTGGAGTTAATAACCTATTTGACAGAAGAAAAATGGAGAAAAGATGTTTAGCACTGCCCTTCGGAATTTTCTGCATTGTTTCCCTCCTTAATAAGTGGAAAGAATCAGAAAAGTAATGGTAATAAAGCAGTGAAGCAGCAGTGTTGAGGGTAATGTGTTCATGGTGGATGTACAGATTAACAAGCAGCTTCTCAAGTGCTAGCTGATTTGTTTGTTTGCTAACATCATTGAGTCTTACATCAGTTGCTTATGTGTTAGTATGGTTTTGTTAAAGAGAACAGGCTACATTTTTTCTGTCCTGGTTTTGTTATATATAGGACTTAGCTTTAATTATTGGGGGAATTTTACTGGATATGGTGTTTTAGATGTACTCATGCTTGAATTGCCCCAAACTCTTTGAATTCTTCTAGTTTAGTTTTATTGGCTGGCATTACCGATAGAACTTTTTTTTCTTGAATTTAGATACCAATGAAGGTCCCCTTTGCTATAGATAATGGTAAAGTAATTGTTTTGTTAGAAAAATTGACATATTATATACTCCGAAGACTCTACTATAATAATTTAAGACGTGTGGTATCTTGATGTTGCGATTTATCCATACTTAAGTAATAAGTTTTTTTCTTTCTATACATTAAAAGTAATTTATGAAACTCAGCTTTTGAAAAGGTTATATGAAAAAACTTTTACAAAAGTATAATGTACAAAAGTAATTTATGAATTTTTTATCTAACAAGTCATAAATGTTATTTGGTTTGCTTAAACTAAACATTTGAACAAAAATCAACAAAATGTTGATAATTGGATTTTTTTTTTCTTCAGAATTTTCTTCTTTTAACTTGACAATAATCTGAGAATGATCAATTTAAGGTGGGGAGGTATGCATGGAGATTGTCAGTTGATTGGATCTTATGTATTTATTTCTTTCAAGTTATTTGGATTATTGAATACGGTCCTTAAAAACTCAACTTTGAAAACCACTGGCGTTAATTTTACTCAACGTTAGCAACACATGCATCAATTTTATGTGAAACGGGTACCGCAAACTGCAAAGTACCATAGTCACATGCTATAGATACTGAAGTTTATATAACTAGTGAGCGTCACTCAGTAACTTAACAACTAACTAGACCTTTTGTAGGACTGTGGATAACTAACTAGTTTAGGTTAACGGACCAATAGTATTCAATCCAAATAACGTGCTCGATATAATTATAAAAAATCCAATAACCTGACACAGAATCTCCGTGCATACCTCTTCACCTTTAAATTGATCATGTTCAGATTAATGTCCAGTTAAAAGAAGAAAATTCTAAAGAAATCCAATTATCAGCATTTAGTTGATCTTGGTCAAATTAATGTTTAGTTAAAAAAAGGAACAAACTAATAAAAAAACAATTATTAACATTTATAGTTGAGAAGCGATAAATCGCAACAAGAAGATTCTCATGGTTTAAATCATTATAGCAGAGTCAGTAGTGTGTATGTCAACTTTACTAACAAAAAATACCCTTTTCATACGGTAAAAAAAAACCCAATTTTAAAAATATCGTTCTCAATCTCAAGTACTGATGAACTTTTTATTTAGTTCTTTCAACATGAGTTTTACCATTATCTAAAGCAAAGGAACCCTTGGTTGGTATAGGAATTACGAAGGACAGAGAGCTTTTATAATGTTGTTTTTGGTTCCTTTTTCCCTCAGTTAAACATGTGATTAACTCTGACTTCAGCAAAGGAGGGACTAAGGTTCTGTTCTTAAACGGCACAAGTATTTTATGGCTACAGTCAGTCACCTTAACATCATCAACGGCTTCACTGGGTGACTGACCTCAACGAGTCTTAATTCTTAAATCAATGGTTAGTTGTTGTTTTAAATATAGCAACGTATAGTTAAATAGTTAATGGTTTAATGCCAACATCTTAACACAACAATCTCAAATTACGAAACTTATTCGTTTAAGAAAACATATTTAATTTTGTATTATGTTTTCTTGAACTTTGTTATAATAAAACAAAATCCACTACGTAGAGGGAAATATGCCAGAAAGCATAAAGAATCCAAGAATCAAGATCTTTCAAAAGCAAAACGTGTAGAACAGGTCATGACTCATGATCAGTAAAGAAGAATACCTGGTGACCCTGAGAATTGTCGACAGATCGTGTCGTGTGTGTTTTAATCCCTAGTTGAGTCCATCAAATCACTATCACTATCCTTCCCTAATTGCCTATCAAACAACCAAACATTAATTGTCATACAAGTAGCTAACTCATAGCTTAAAAGTTAAAACATAAATTAATTTAATTCTACAACATACCTATGCATATCCACGTCGATCAGCAAGCGCTTCAGTTCCATGCCAGATACAAAGAACTCATCACATATTTATAACAAGAGAAGAAGCTAAATGGATATAGAATCCTAACGAACTCAGCATATCATAACTATTGCTAACTAGATATAGACAATATGGATAAACATGATTCCGTAATCTTCAAGTAAAGATCTTATGTATCTAGTAATATCTTATCTTCTAATTTAAATGCAGATCTTATTCATAGATACATTTTCTTTTATTTCTATTCTTTCAAAGTTTCACCTTGAGCTTAAGTATTAAAATTAGACTTGTGTTATTGGTACAACAATTTATACAATACTAGTTCCTATATAAATAAATAAAAACTTATACAATACTAGTAATTTATATTTTATGCAACAATTTTTTTTTTCTATTTCTCTCTATCAAAATTATTGATTACATCTAATATTTCTCTTTTTCACTTGTCAATTTTTTATATAATTTGTTGTATAAATATTATTTTCTTGAAAAAAATACTACTTCCCGTCTTTCATATATGAAATAAATGAGTGTATTTTTTTTTCTCAATTATAAGGAGTATAAAGTCCTTTTTATATGTATCAATTGTTGTTTTTTTTTTCTACCCTTAATTTATTATATGAAGTTTATTAATGAAACACCCGCTCGTTTTTTCATGCAATTGGATAAATTTATTAGCAGATTTTTTTTTTCTTTCTTTTAAACTACGAGTGGTATCATTAAATGTAACCATTAATTAAACTATTTAATTATATAAACATTTTTTAAATATAATTTATAATATTATTAATTAAAATTAACTAACATAACTATTTTCATTATTATTTCTACTGATTTTGGAAAATAATTTATTTGTACAACCGACTAATCCATTTTCTAGGAAATTGAAATTAACTCCAAATATGATAGTTGACAACGCAAGCGTAAGCCGCAAGCACTACAATGTAGTGACCGTAATCGATTATGCTTACATGTGATGTAGTCGATTTTATGGGTTCATTATCTTTTGTAAATTTAACAATTTTGCATTTAAGAAGATAAAGTGGAAATTATGTTAATGAGGCCATTTTTCTTTTTTTCATCTATCAATCAACTTTAATTTAAATTTTTCATCTTTTTATACTCTCTTTAATTCAAACAATTTTATTTTTTACTCTTTTAATTTTCTTTCATGCTTTTTTAATTTTACATTTTCACCCTTCTCTTACTAAAAACATACTTATTCAAATCAAACGGAACATCAGAGTTGGAGACATGACTGAATCTAAGCCGGTGTAGCCCAAGCCCAGGCGCAGGGCACGTCCAAAACAATTACTACTCTTTTATGTTTCTATATATAGTAATAATATACATAAATAAAATGAAAAATTATGTAATTTTTTTTTTATATAAAATGTGAATCAATTAGATTTTGAAGGACAATATCCGCACCGACAATCACAATTGTAAATTAAGGTAACAACAGTTAACTTTACTGTGAATTGAAATGAGTTGTAATGCATTGAGATTAATCATTTTATCGATAATAATAGAACTTGATACCAAAAGAATTTAAACATAACTAAACCCTCTCGCTTGCTTGAAATTAGAATCAACTAATGAAGTATAATGTTTTAAAAGTAATTTTTAATACATACAATTAAATTATTTTTTATTTATTTCTTACTCGTTTGCGGCGCTCCGACCAGACAACGGTGTTCCAGCTAAATTTGTTTTGACTCGCAGTTATAGATCGAGTAAGCAAATGGGCCCCACTCCAAACCACTTGAATAATGAATAATCTACTGTTGGTGGGTCACAGCTACTCTACACTCAACACTCAATCAGTCACCTAAATCATTACATGATTTGTCATTTTGATCTTAGTCAACGGCAGTCTCGTGCTCAATCTACCAATCTTCCCTGTACTTCCACACAGTGTATCCAAAACCCATCATTTTATCTCATGACGCAGGCTACGGTGGAAGAGAGAGCCAAATAAACGTAATATACAACCGTTAGATTCATTGATTATTTAAAGAACGGCTGAATTTTTCACTTTTCTTTTTTTATTCCTTATTCTTTATTCTTTTTCTTCTCTACCCAAGTAAAGTACCCATGTGTCTCTTTCCAATTTTTGTAACATTCACAGGGATGTTTCCTCCGGGCGCTGATAAGAAACAGCAGAAGATAAAGGAAAAGATTCAAAAAAAAGAAGAAAAGATCTATCCGTTACTTAACTAATTAATAAATCTAATGGTTATAAATACCATTCCATGGTGGGAAACCTATTTGGCTCTCCCATCTTAGCGTGCTTCGTCAACTGATTATTTCTTTTCAAACAGTGACGACACAAATGCCAATCCCAAACTCAACCAAGCAACCGCCAAAGCAGCTTAAATAAAAGCTACGCACTTTTTTTTAATCCCTTAAATCTTTATTTTTCTTATTTAAAAAGAGTCATTTGAGTAAGCATTTGTAAAATTGATTTCAGAGTTAAAAAAATAATTCAAAGCAGAGCAAATTCTCCACAAAATTACTTTAGTTCAAAGTTAATTTTAACTTAAAAAGCAATTTCGCATGTTTAAATAAAAGTTGACAAAATTGATTTTTGGTTATAATTGATTTTACAAATTAATTTTGAAGTAATATATCAACTATGTTTTAATGATTTTGGTTTAAATTAATTTTAATATAAAATTTAGTATAAAATTTTTAATTGATTTTAATAGTAATTTTAACTCAATCAATTTTAATCCCGAATCAACTTTAAATTTTTATCCAATTTAAAATTAAATATATTAAAAATTATTTAAAATTAATTATAAATTCAGAATCAATTTTTTAATACTAAATCAAACACACACTTATTAAAGCAGTGTCCAATAAAATTTTGGGTATGGCTACTAAGTCTCCAAAGGTCACGCGTTAAAAAAAAAAAAAAAACCTGATAGAAAAGTGTTATTTTTATTATAAAATTACAAAACAAAAAAGCGTAAAAACATTATGAATAGCATAATTTCATGTCTACGAATAAAAATCATTCTACTTTAAATTTCTTAATTGTAAAAACATTGAATGTGATAAAAATAGAAGGATAAAATTGTCAAAGTTTAAAACGTCCGAACAAAGCCTAAAAGCAGGAGCTATAGACACTTGAAGATGCTATTAAAGACATAACATTAACATAAGATGAAGCACAGAAAGTAAGTGAAGTGGAGTGAAGTGAGAAAGAGAGAAGAGAAGCACAAGTAGAAGAGTATCGGAATTCGGAAGCATGGCAGTTTCTGTAACAGTTTTGGTCCTCATCACCGCTCTACATCTCATAGCGTTCGTCTTTGCCATTGGCGCCGAACGACGTCGTAGCGAGGTAACCCTACTCCCCCTCTTTCTCTATCCTCTCGCTTTGGTTTCCGCAATTGAGCTCTGAAATTTGATTCCTTTTTCAGGGGAGCGTGGGCCATGACCAATACGACGACCGATCTTACTGCGTTTACACCACCGACGCCTCCACCTTCTACGGCCTCACCGCCGTGGCCCTCCTGCTCCTCAGCCACACCGTCCTTAACGGCGTCACCCGTTGCCTCTGCTGCGGCAAAGGCCTCGTCTCCGGTTACCCCGCCACTTGCGCCGTCCTCTCCTTCATCCTCTCATGGTAACGCTCAATTTACCACACGCACTTGCTAATTTAACCTTTATATAATCAAATCCCTATGAATTTTATCTTGTGATTATTTTAGTAACAAAAATTTGAGGCTTTGACTTCAGCACTTTGCAGTTAGAAAGATTTGATTAATTTGTTGGTGTTGTTTTTTCCTTTCAATTATTCCTTGTGAGAAATCAGGATTAGTTTTCTGGCAGCAGAGGCGTGTTTGTTAGCAGGGTCTGCGATGAATGCATACCACACCAAGTACATAGGGTATTATATGAAGCACGATTTGTCTTCTTGTACTTCCCTACGCAAGGGTGTGTTTGCTGCTGGAGCTGCCTTGACCTTGTTCTCTATGTTGACTGCCTTTTTATACTATATGGCACACACCAGGGCTGACACTGGTTTCTGGGAGAAGCATCGCAACGAAGGTCTTGGATTGGCCACACAACACCACCACCAAGCTCCTGACTCTGATAGGGCCTGATCATTTACCCGATTTTGGTGGTCCTTTTTTTATCGCTTTTGGATAAGGGAGCATCTGCGCTTCCAAAACCTTGTTCCTGTAACATTGGGATTGGGTGACTATATAGGCCAAGAGAATGCTTGAAATATATAGATAGATGATGATCATCGTAGTAGTATGGTGGTGGTTTAATATATATATATTCCAATTTTCTCTCTAGTCAACTTCTTGCATGTGCTGTTCTACTTAAACTTTTAAGAACTCTAGTAATTTTCTATTCTAATGATGCAATCATCTAAGAACTTAAAATGGATCTAGCAGTTGTAAGTCATGTTAGCTTCCTCCAATGCGTAATCTTAATGTGTGATAATAAGATAACGAGTGATGAGATAGAAAATGAATGCGCAGAAATTTTGTTATACGAGAAAGTTACTCTATCTTGATATTTAAATTGTGTTAATTGGGTTCTACAAATACTTGGTCTGAAATCTGATGTGTCGGAACCTTGAAATTTAAATATCTAGATTTTTTGTCATTAATGTATTATTATTATTATGTGCTGATATGTGGACTTATTTAAATTTATATGTTTTGCGACGGTTGAGAGTGAAAGAAGGGAGGCGAGTACTGAAGGAGATACAATGTCTTCGGCTGGATATCTGGGGAAAGGTACGTCTGTGGTTTCGGTAGATTTCTGTTGGGTTTTGTAGGAGCGCTATTTCATATTTTCATGAACATTTTATGATAACTTAGGATAAGTTTTGAAGAAGAAGAAGAAGAAAACTCCTATGGTTTAATCTTTTCTTTTAAATTTTTAAAATAATATTAAGATTTATATTTTATCTAATTAAAATATATTTTATTTGAAAATACAAACATGCCCTTGGTTCATTGTTCAGTTTTACACTAGCTGTGTAATTTCTCTTATCTTATAAAAAGGGCTTGGAATGAAAATATGTTTCTGTAAATTTCATTCCATTCACTGTTGTTATATTCTTTTCCTTTTGTAACCATTTTTTTTTTCTTTTTCCTTCAAACAATAAGTCTAGAAAGATAGAAGATGATAAATTTGAACCAGTTGATTCAGTAAAGAGAAATCTTCAATTTTATTTTAAACATTAGAATCTTTGAAAGTTATTGTTATCAATATTACCACCAATATAATTTTAACTCTTTTCTCTTATAATTAAAAGAGATACAAAATGCAATGTGGTGGCGTAAGAAAAAAAAGACGATCAGATATCATTAAGCAAATAGCTCAATACCCCTAATTACTTATTCATTTTCCCAATTTAGCGGCCACTAATTCAAAGACAAAACTCTAGCTATTTAGCAGGGATGGAATTATTTGACATAAAAATTTAACACAAAAAACTAACCAGGAGTTAAATTAACATTTCTCATCTATTGTAATACTTATTATTACTTCAGCAGAAAATCAAATTCAAATGATTGTCTCATAAGTCATAACTGGTTATGGAAAGAGATTTAATAATAATAAATATAGTCTCACAGAAAGAGTGAGGAGACATAATTTGTACGATGGACCAAGTAAAAGGTAGGGCTAATAATCAGCAAACTACATAATAGATAATCATGAATAGATGCATGCAGCAAAGGTGGTACAAAGATCAAATTCTCCAACAAGACCACAGCAAACTGTCCCACTTGTGATGATCCCAAACAAAACAGAGTACATTACATTACATAAAAAAAACACATTAATTGTAATTGTAGCAAATGTGGAATGGGGAAGCACATGCATTAGCCATCTTTCATTTTTCTTAAACTCTCACTTTCACCATGATTTTTCTTCTCTATTTCCTGTAACTTTTAACTTCATTTCACAATTTTTTCTTTTTCCTATTTTATATTACATTTATGTTATAATAATTACTTTTTTTTTATTTATATTATATTATTCTAATTTTATCAAAATAATATTTAATTTTAAAAAGTATTTTTAAAAATAAAGTGTTAAATATTATATAAAAATATGTTATTATTATATTATTTGAATGATAAATTTACATAATTATTAATTAAAACTAAATAGATTTATCATTCATAATAGTTTTATCTAATTTGAACAAGATTGTCTCTCATAAATGATATTTATAATCTCTTTCATTAAAAAAAATTAAACTAATTTAATTAATAATATTATTAATGAAGTAATTAGTTTAAAAAAATTTATAATAAAAATATAGATTCAATAAATTATTTATTATATAAATATTAATCAACCAAAATTTCCGTACATGAATATATTAAACATAGAGTCCAAATACTTATCCTTAATAAATATATTAACTAATTAAATCTAAATAAATGTTTAGTATAAAAATTCAACATGATAATATAAATATTATTTAACAAAATATTTATTTATAAAATTATTTTTACATGGTTTCTAAGTAAACAAAAATTCATAGGATTTAAAGTAATAGTTTTTTTTACATATTTAAAAGTAATAAATGAAGAAAAAGATTTTGTATTGTTATATAATATCTTTATTGGGGAATCATGAGAGAGATCTTAAAGACTTAAGATCTTTAAATTTTTAAGATTTCTCATTAGAGAACAAAAGATATCCACATTTCTACTTGTAACATCGGATTTTCCACAAGATCCTTCTAAGATCGATTACAACAGATTTAACAAGAATAAAACAATAGAAAAAACAATCAGGGGAGGAAAACTTGCACTCCATGCAACAAAAACCAAAAATTTGGTTAGATGAATTTTTATATAATTTTTTTTTTCAATGTCAATGTTTGTATTTTTTACTTATCCATATTATATATTAATTATCAGTTTAATCTTTAGTCATAAATGAATATTTATATTATTTTTATTTTATTTTTTAATATTAATTATTTCATAATTAAATATTATACTATTAAATAATTAATATTATTTTAAAATAAAATTTTAGAGCATTAGGTCTATAACGGGATTTACAAAAATATCATAAAATTTTCATATAAGATCTACCATTAAAATAAAAAATATAAAAGATCTTAACGGTGACGTAACACTACGAGGACCCTAAAAAATACCTTAAAGACCTTCTCCACTAAAGATATTTTAATATATTAAGAAAAAGAGATTTGTCATTCATAATGATATTACATAACTAGAGTAAATTGTCTTTCATAAATTATTCTTGTTGTCTCTTCCAAAATTAAATTTTAAATTTTCTTAATTTATTTATGATATTATTGATGAAATTATTTAAAATTATTTTGTCTTTAAAATATATTTAACAATTTAATTTAATAATTTTTATTATATACTTATGTATAAAATTCAACATTAACTTTTAATACAAAAACTTCAACATCACAATATAATATTTATATTTATAATAAAAAAATTCATTTATCATTTAATCAAAATAAATAAAAATAATATTAAATTCATAAAATCTTAATTTAGTTGTAAAAAAATGTAAAAAGAAAGAGAAAAAAAAGAAGAAAGAAGAAATAGAAAATAACATAAAAAGGAAAAAAAAAGGAAAATGTAAAATGAAAAAGAAATATATGTTAAAAGAAAAAGAAAAAAAGAAAAAAGAAAAAGAAAAAAATAGTATAGTAATTAATAAAAAAAATGATTTTCTTACATAGAATAAATATATAATAAAATAAAGGAAATAAAAGCAAATAAAAAAAGTAAAGAAGAAAGTACTAGAAAAGAAAAGAAAAAGTAGAAAGAGAAAGAGAAGGAAAACTGAGATCGAGAGATGAAGTAAAAATATATATAAAAACATAGATGCATGAAAATTTAAAAAGAGTAGTGGGTCTTAAATGAAACTATAACGTAGTAGTATAATATTTTTTAAATAAAATTATTTGATAATCTTATAAAATATCATACATTAATATAAATATATATTTATTAAATGAGATGTTATTATTCTATTTATTAGTCATAAATGTATCAAAACGTAAATATAAAAAAAAAAAATTGTTCTAAACATAAACATTACCTGACTTTAGGACCCCTTTCCTTTATTGTGTATTCATTGCTAATAGATTAGAGTCATTAATTAATGGACTCAGGTCATACTATTAATTGCTATGAGGTTATTATAGCCTTATATATATAGGTTTGGCAGTTGGCACCATCATTTCAAACAAACTTGTCTGCCTAATCATTTTGAAGTTTGTAGTATCAATATAAAAGCACTAGTTTTTTGTGTAAGTATTAATCGTAGAAAAACTGAACAAATCAATGTATGTCTTACGAGTTTGATAATGTAACTTCCCTCTCTGTAAAAGCTAACAGATCATAAAAAAATCATTGTCGCGTAATTAGTTAATCGCATGGCTATATTGACAGGTATTGACAAGTGCCAGAAGAAGAAAAATATAAAAATATGCGTAATTACATTAGCTTCCATTTTTTGACGGGTTGTTAACATTTTGACTAGAGGATTTAGGTTAAATTCTTGGTAGAGCAAAGACATGTTATAATGATTTTTGTTTAATTATTAAGTATCAACCCCATAAGTTTGGGGTATTTTTTGTTAGAACTTGCGACTTATTTCTTTCCTGTTTTCCTGTACTTTTTTTTTCAGTCATCCAACAAGTGAATAGTTTAAAACTTTAAATATAAGTACATATTTTTTATAATTTTGACTGTCCGGTGACTATAATTGTTTTATATGAAATATAATCTTTATTAATCTAAATCATTGAACATAAAATAAATAAAGAAATTAGGTGGCGCCTATTTAAGAGACATTCTGTAGCATGTCACGCTGAAGGCCGAATGACTTTCGGCGATGTGAAATCAAAACGATGGATGGTCAACATTTTAGTTTTCTTTATGATTGTGTTTACTATTTTGTCTAAGGACAACAAAAAAATCAAAACCGATGGACAAATTTTATTTTATTTTTCTTTAAGAGGACTGTGATAACTAAATTTAAGTTATGAAGAAGCGAGAGAAACTCTCCGGCTCAAATGACAAATCCAAATTTTTTTTATAATCAAGGATGCCCGTATTTTTATTTTTACAGAAGAATATATTAGATCAAGATAAATAAGAGAATTAATACAATTTAGATTAAAATAAAAAATTTATAGACAAACAAAAGATTTAGACACCCTTATTAAACAATGAGCAACTTGGTTGACTTATCTGCTTACAAACTAAATAAAATTATTTTCAAGAGTCATCATACTGACTATGAAACTCTTTAGGAAGTCATCTACTTTCAAATAGTGAAATTTTCTTTGGTTGATAAGGTAAATGAATGATTTACAATCTGTCTAAAAAAATAATGTTATTAGGTTACAGTTCAAAAGCCCACTAATAGAAGGGCTTTTGTCTCTTATCGTGTAGGATCCCAAGGAATTAAACTGTGTTTGTGTAGAGATGAAATTTTCATTATTGTCTCTTTAGTAAAATAACTGCGTCTATGTTGCATTTCATGTGGTGCTAAGGTAACTTTGACCAAGTTATATGGTGCATGGCCCCTTTTGTAGGTGGAAGTTGAGCCCAATTATGGATTTTTTTTTTTCCAATCATGGATATATTGCATGACAAATTGTAGTGATAGTTTTGCCTGCTTGTGCAAGTCCTCCTAAAGGTACTTGTTTCTCCGTCGCCATAAACAACCGAGAACAACAATCATGTTGTCTATCTTTATAGTAGTGAAATGGTCTAAGCAATAAAAGATTAAGCTACAGAAGTCCTCTATTCTATCAAGAATAACTTATAGTTTTTGGTACAATAAAGGCACTTCAAGCTACACCTATCGTGTGTGGTTGCAACCAATGAAAGTATGTTAGTCGATTTGTTTCCACGTTCTTATCATAGTGGGGGCATATAGTGGGACAAAGAACTTCTTTAGACGATAGTCTATTCAGTGTGAGAAGGCAGTCATAAGTTACACGCTAAATAAAAAGTTTCATCTTTTAAGGGATTTTCAATTTCTAAATAGCCATCTAATTGCCACTTACGAAGGGAGGAAGTATTAAGCAGATTCTCCATAATGTAGTGATAGGATTATTTGACTGAGTACATGCCATCATTGTTAAGCTTCCATATGATCTTGTTAGGTTCATCATATGGGTGGCCTTGGCATAGAGAGAATTTGCTAGACATCATGAATGAAACTTTTGTCCCATGAGCCATGAGAAAGGTCAATCAGATCATTAATAGTTAAGCTTTCCATACTAGTAAGAGGAGAAGATTGAACATGTGAGCTACTATTTGTACGTAACCAAGGGTCATTCCAAACATATTAAGATTTGTCATTTCCTAATTTTCATCTAATGCCTTCTTTAACCAATAGATGAATCCAAAAATTATTCATCCAAAAAATATTTAGCTTTGAAAACACGAGTTACTATAACATCTTAATCATAAATAATTTTTCAACCTTACTTCTCTAACATGGTCAAATTAAAAGTAAAAAGATATTAAAAGTTCATACTTCCACATTTCTTTCTCATTAGAGGATCCCAATTAAATCAACATATACCTTTTCCAGAAATTCTATTAGAGTCCCACTAAAAAAGAATTCATCTTTCAAAAAGAGTCCAAATAGAGGATAAGAAAAAAATATTCATGCAATGACATGGAATTGTTTAATCAACTTATTTGATAATAACCTCCCTCCTAACTTTTGAAAAATGCTTCTCGGACTACGGGACCACAGATGAATATTGTTCCAGGCCCGCGTGTTTTAATCACATAAATTCATTTTCACTAAAATAATATGGAGCAATTGCGGAAGTATCAAAGTAAAACTTGACATGACATAGATAGGTTATCTATATGACTATATATTCGTTAGGAAATTGCGTCCTACACTTTCCTTTTTTGCTTATGCATCTAGCTAATCCGAAATGTAAAACTATACTTTAGATTAGCCTTTTCAAAATGTAATTTTACATTTCAGAAGCTTAAATAGGTGCAGGAAACAATTCACTATTTATTGTACACCTGTGGCATTAATCAAGACTGAGTGTTTATAAAAATATTTACACCAACAAGATATATTCACATGATAATTGAATAAAAAACGACGAACACTATTGTTATTATGTTATGTTCGATATCTAAAAGTGAAACGTGATAAATAACAGCTATATTGAAAAGGATTTAGAAATCGAAATCATAATATATCATATTCATATGCCAACTATTTGCATGAAGCGCATGCAAACATCACAAGTCTCCATCCTTCTCAGGTGTAGATAAGATTCCCACGAAAAGTACACTTGTAATTAAGTACACAAAAAACATAGCATTAAACGTGAGACGCTAACGATGTATCTTCAATGATCATGTGTGGGCACGAGGAAGTAAAACTTGAAAAGCATGCTAAAGCCATACCTTTCCTCCATGCATGGAATGAGTTAATGAAATTTCTTGGTTACAAAGCTTAGAACCATAATGTACATATATATAAGTTGGCACCATGACGCATGAATCCCAACAGTGCTACGATCGATCGATCGAAGACAACAATTTAATTAATTAAGCATTCAAATTGGTAACCATGCTGTCATTCCGTTCCCGTGAACCTGCTGCACAGAGGAGGCCAGGTTTGTTAGACCGTCAAAGACCACTACATGCAGTCCTTGGCGGAGGAAAGCGTAAGAATATCTTTTAGAAAGTTCACCTCTTTACATGTACAAATTAAAACCGTACCTTTCTTTCTTTCTTATGTTCTTTTTTTGTGACAGATATATTGATCTGATGAATTTTGGTTGCAGTTGCTGATATATTTCTATGGAGAGACAAGATATCATCTGCAACAATGGTAGCTGGGTTCTCCGTCATTTGGTTCCTCTTTGAAGTGGTCGAATACAATTTTCTTACCTTACTTTGTCACATCCTCATGGCCATTATGCTCATCCTGTTCGTATGGTATAATGCAGCTGGACTTATCACATGGTAATCTAATCTTGCACTTTATTTATATATAAGCTTTCTTAGTTTATTTATTATTAATTTGTGGACCAAAATAAATAAGTTTCTTTTCAGGAACCTGCCAAAAATCAATGATCTTCAAATCCCCGAACCCACCTTTAGATTCTTGTTTCAAAAGTTCAACTCGTTCTTGAGGATATTTTATGACATTTCAACTGGGAAAGACCTCACACTCTTCTTTGTGGTATATATTGAGAAACCAATTTCAATTACTCTCACATTTCTTGTCAGATTGTATTCTTAATAATTGTTAGGTGACATCATGTCTTTGAAAATTCAGACAATTGGGGGTCTCTGGATCTTGTCAGCTATTGGGAATTACTTTACCACTTTGAATCTTCTATATATCAGTGAGATATCCCAATTTCATTTTATTATATATCATGCAGTTATCAAATTGTTGATCTGCTATATCTATATGTTTCTTCTGCAGTGTTCCTCTGCCTGGTGACCCTTCCCATTATGTATGAGCGATATGAATATGAGGTGAATTATCTAGCAAGCAAAGGAAACCAAGACGTGCAGAGATTGTTCAGCACATTGGATACTAAAGTTCTCAACAAGATTCCAAGGGGACCTGTGAAAGAAAAGAAGAAGAAATATTGAAGTTTAGATATGCAATTCACGAAATCAAATATAAGCTACTTGAGTATGTAAATTTATTTCTCTGAAATATTTAGGGTGATGGAATAATTGAAGGTTCATATTATTTAATTTAATATATATTACAACTACAACATTCATAATTTCTTTGGACAAGTTTCTGAGTAATTAAAGGCTACGTTATAACCCAAAAATCTCACAAGTTATGCTTAAACATGTTAATAAATGTCTGAGTGGGCTTATCACTTTATCCACTATTTAGCCCAAATCTTCCGAAGCCCATCCAACAACATGGTGCTTATTTGTTTGGGCTAGTTAGGTTGTCTTCTAACGTGTTTTTCAGAAACGTCTTTTTGTTACTTCTCTGTTTTTTTACATTTGTTACTTCTCTGTTGAAGCGTATTGGAGTTTGTTTTACCAAGGTTTTGACCAGAATCTAAACATACTTTTAGTTTATGTTTAAATGTCCGTTCGAAGAGCTTAAAAAAATTACTTCTAAAATAATAAAATCTTCCTTCTTTATTTTATGTCTTAAAATAAATAAATAAAAGTATACATTAAAATTTCCAAATATATATTTTTAAACTTTTCCTTTGCCATCATGTTATAAGTACAAAATATTTACTGAATCGATCAATTACTAATCTCTGGAAAATACAAACTGATTAACTCGCTTCTTTAAACTTTTATCCAAACAATACCTTAACTATTCTAATGATCTTTTCCTACTAGAAATGTAGGAATCTTATTCGCTTTTAGACCCAATTAACTTTCTCGTCCACTGAACTAATCTCCATCTGCCCAACTCCAATAAAGAAGATCGGCGCATAAATTACCACTAATCTAGATCCCCCTCCCTAAAAAAAGCAGTATTTTCATGCTACCATTTATATTTTTACACTAACTTTTGATGACAATTATTACCACTATTTTTCATTTTCCGTGGCTGCAGCTGCAGGAGAATCATTTTAGAACAATAATTGGTGGGGTTTAGGCTCCCCCACTTCAACTCTTTATTATTTGTAGACAGTTAGATGTCTTTTTCTATAGGGGAACAAATTAAAGCCACGTAAACCCCAACTTTAAGCATAGTTACGGTCAATCAAATCATAACATTTTCAACTAGGACTTCATATTCATACCATGTAACTTCTTCCACCGTCGAATACTAGACAATTGACATGCACAGCACAGGTGATACAATTACAAAAATAAATAATTAACTCTTTCAAGACTTAGATTGATTCACATTATTGTGGCATCAAAGTCACACTTTTTCTTACGCCCAGCCACTTGTGTAAAAGATGACAATTATTAAAATTATAAGCTAAACACTAATTGAAGTATCATCTAAAAATAAATTCATACAGTAAACAAGCCGTATAATCAAACAAGCATTTCGAATAAAATAAAAAAACTAAAAACTAGAAACTAAAGCCTAATATAAATACTTTTTTTTTTTTTTTATGTAAAGGAGGGATACACCCAGCCAGTACAATAATAAAACACTACGGGGCCAACTAAACTAACCCTGGAAAAATCCCTCCACAGAAGAGGATTACAAACTGATGGGAGATCAGAAAAAAAAAACATGAATGTGGAATGTGCCTACACTCATATATTATATAATTCATGTGGAATGCAACAAACAAACGAATTAAATAAAATAAAAGGGGGGGGGGGAACATGTTATATCTGATACTAATAATTTTGGTTTTGCAAGGTAAGTATGATTTGACCATATATCTAAATTATATCAACCTATCATTTTGGGGAGTTAGCTCATCGCTTTCGTTAGTATTCCTTTTCTTTGGTCACAAGTCAATCATCCTGGCTTGGACTCTCCCAAAAAAAAAGGAATATTCCTCAGTCTTTGGAATATGACCAAATATTGATCTCTATTACATAAATTCATCCCGTTAATTAACACCAAAGATATAACATTACATGTTAAGTTATTTATTTGTTAAAAATTATTTAGTTATGTTATCAATTTTTATACATAAATTTCATATTTTTCAATTTGTATCCTGAGCATTATATATATTTAAAAAGTTTTCCTTTCTTAACCAGTGCCATTGATTACAAACTATTATTTATAATCAAAATTATTAATTTCTATAATAACTATTTTAAATTTTTTAATAATTAAAGATGTTTTTATTTATTAACAATGTAAAAAAAAAAAAAATTGTATTCATAGTGTATATATGTGGCTTATATATATTAACCCAACTAATTGTACTAAGATGCTGAATCTAGTTTTTTTTATTATTATCAGGACACCATTTTGTGTGTTTGGATTTTCAAAAAGCAAATTTGGATGATAATTTATTATTTGGCAAAGTTCTAATTCACCTCCCTTTCAAACCATGCAAAGGTTCGAGTTGCGGCCACCATTTGTTGCGTCTACGTTGTATCAAAAGATTGTTAATTATAATGTATGTTGATATTTTTTACCTTGCAAACTGGAAATAGACTTTTTTTTTTTTTTTTTAAATCTGGAAAAAAATACTTAGTATATTGAAACAGCACTAGACGTACCAAAGATCAATTACATTTCTGTGAAAGTGGTCACAGAATCAATTGAATCCCACTATACATTTTTTTTATTTTAAAAAAAGACCAAAACTGCAAATTGGATATTATAGGACAAAAAGTATAACTTAGTCTAATTTTACAAAGAGTTATTAAATGTGTAAGTTTACACAATATGATACGTAGTTAGCATTATTGCTTTATAATGAACGAATAAAAGTAATTATCAAATAGTTTTGAAATCTCCCATGAATAAATGAATATTTTGAATTATTAGTATTTAACAAATTGTTGTATAAGTTTGCTTTTGTTTGTTTTTAGGAAAGGAAAAGTAGATAATAATTATTGTAAGTTAGTAAGTGAGAAAAAGAAGGCTAATTATGACGCATGAGGGATTGGCATCGAGTAGCAGTTTCGCATCAGCAATGATTGTAGTAAGTTTTTTTTTATTTTTTTGTTGAACCGTAATGATTGTAATTTTAGAAATGGTAGCAACAACTAACCATCGAAGCAAAGTGGACACAATCAGTGAACGTCAAGAAGCAACTTAACACAAATGACAATGATGATAGCCGTATTATATAAAAGTGGCAGGCAAATCATTGACGTTACCAACACAACTCTACTTAGAATCTCCTATTTCACTATTTGTCCCTACTATTTTTATTTTTTTTTAATTTATGGTGGACTTCTCATAAATGTCTACGTCTACCTATTGGAGTACTATTATAAAAAAAAGAAAGAAAGAAAAAAAATGATAATTGACGTAATAGCAATAAACAATAACAAGTAAATTTAATGACTTTGTTAATGAAAAGTTACGCTAACCAACGCTAAAAAATTGTTAATGGTTAGAATAGAAGAGAGACATAAAAGAGTTTAACTATTCATTCATTTTGCTTTAAGTAATTAAGTCAGATCCCTTTAATTATCCAACACTAATTTAGCGATAAAGCTATTACAGTTTGAACTTTAGATAAAAAAAAAATATGCTCCTTATTATTAATTTTTATAAAACAAAAGGGTCATTTATGTTAGTAAAATACTTTATATAAGTTATGACTATCTGACTTTTAAATAAATAAAAAACTTATTAAAATTTATTTACAATATTTTTTATCATGAGATGATAATAATATACTTTCAAGCAAATGAAGTAGCGAACTAAGCGAACTAGGGTTAGAGTCATAGATAATCCGTAATTGTGTTACTTTTAAGTCACTTGGATCACGCAATCTAGTTTGTTATGCATTGCGAATTTTAATCTAACGTGTTCGGCCCAGATATTGATTGAAGTTGCCATGGAACCAATTTATAAAACATATGACAAGTAAATTTCTAGTAATAAATGTTTGTGATGATACAGTATTAATATTAATTTGATCTTGTACTAGTACTGTACATGACGAATATAACAACCAATGTTGCTGGAGCTAGAGGCTACAGCTATACCCTTGCTCTATGTCAATAAATAACGTCGGTCGGGTGATCATAAGACAGATCCAGAAATATTCTACTATATTATATTCTTTTTAAATAATTTTATGAGAAATGCTAAGTCATACCCTTCCTCACACTCTCTCTTTTTAACTTTCTCTATATAATTAACTCTCTAATTTATTAAAAAAATATTACTTTTAGTGCTCCTTCCGTTCCGTTTTCTTTTATAAGAAAAAACAATATTTTTTTTCCTAAAAATTCAATTACTTTTACCTTATTTAATAGGTTATTTTAAAAATATTATTGATTTAATAGATAACTTGTGTTTGAAATCAAGTTATAATAAAAATAATTGTTTTTGATTAAAAATAACACAATTTAATAATTTTTTTTTTTATAAGTGTGAAGTCAATCTTCTTTTACAAATAAAAACAGAGGAAGTAAGTCACACCATGACACCAATGACTCTCTCATAATTTAAAAGTAAGAAGCTACCAAAATAGCACATAGAAGCACTTCATTATACACAAACTTTATTGGGTGGCTTTTGATGCCAAGTGATGAAACTGATTATGGCTTTCTGTCTGACGTGGAGTTGGGGGTAGTGTGTTAGAGAATGCACAGTACGTACGGTGGAGGTTCAATGGTAGGCATAGTGATTTGTTGAAAATGATGCACAGTGAAAGGTCACAATATTGTTCTTTAGGGAAAATTTTGGTTTTTCCATGCCATGTCTTTTTCCTTTCTCAACTCATGGTTTTGATTTTCTGTGAAAAATGTCTGATAGATAGAAGAAACAATATAGGCATATATAAGAAAATAATAATAGAAAAAACGAAAGGTGTTGGTAATTTTTTTTGAGATAAAGAGTATTTTGTGTATCATTTTCTTTTTCCTGTTACGTAGCTGTTATATTCTTGCGTGGTTTCTAATAAAGTTTATTTTGGAGGCTTTTAACCCATTTTGGTCACAAAAAAGCAACTTTTTTTTTTATTTCTATATATTGAGTTTTAATATTTTTTTTTTAATTTTGTAGTAGTTAAAATTAAAAACAATGTTACACTAGTATTAAAATTTAAATTATTTTTCATAAATTTAAATTGTAATTTATATATTTAAATATATTTATTTATCATAAATTTGAATTATATAAAAATAATTAGTATTTTATGTTATTAACAAATTAAAATACCAATCTAGAGTAACTTGTAGTTATTATTTTTTTTCTAAAAAGAATGCACATTCCATTATTTTTATGTTCGACAAAGTATTTTCCATCGCAAAAGTACATGTCTATGTGCAATTATTATATTCCACCGTGAACAGCGAGTAAAGAAAATAAAATTAATAATCATTTTTAGCTTGAGTATCCATGACTGAAAAGGAAGTCAAATTAAAAAAAACATAAAAAAGGCTCGTCCACTACACAAAGAGTAAAAGAGAAGGGAGGAAATAAATGATAGAAAATTAAAAATGCATGAGTTAGCAATGCTCAATGACGCCACAAACCAAAAACGAAAGAAAAGCACGTGCTGGTGCAGTGGTGCCTGATGGAGTTGTGTAAAGGTGAAAACTGTGAATGATGGGAAGAACTCAAAGAAGAGCTGGTTTGGGATTGTGGGGGCTGTGTAACTGTGTGGTGTGGGGTACGGAGACAAGAACCCTCTTTTTCAAATAGTTAAATTTATATGTAAGATATCACAAATAATTAATAAGAATCTTGTTAACTATCCTAAGAACATTGGTTATAGAAGAGCGTAAGAAATTTTATGAATTTTCTTTAAAAAAAAAGAAAATTTATGAACAACACAATGTTTTTCCTTTTAAAAAAAGACTTTTAATTCTTTAATCAATTGTCTAAAAAAAAACAATTTTATTTTACAGTATCTAAAAAATATTAAAAAAAAAACTCGACGAAATATGCCGTGACCCGGAAGAACAATTAAGAATCACTTTGTTCGTTAAATAAGCTCTGTCCATTCGACACTTGTTGCACTTTTTTTTTTATGAATGACACATGCTGCAATGTGGTTCACTAACATTGCGCGTGTAACATACTCTGCAGCAAATTTTAATATGTAACAGGGTGATAAGGTGATTCGAAGCTAGAATAGATAATGGGAGCCAAAGATCTTTCTAATACGGAAATGAGTCTTAGATATTTTAATATCTTATTTTATCATATAATTTTTATTTTTTTTCTATTTAATCATATTATTTATTATATTTTTTTTTTTTTTCTTTCTCAAAGTGTATATTAGTATTGAGTGTCCATGGATCTTAAATCTACAAAAATAACCTTAAATCTGCACCCCTCCAATATGTAAAACAAAAAACATATTTAAATCCTATAATATTACATGAAATTTAAGAATTTTAACAAGCTTTACTTTTTCTAAAAGTAGGATCTTTAAAAAGTTAAATTGAGTCCTATAATTATTTTATAATTTCTTAAGAGCTACCACGTAAATTGCTTCATCGATAATACTACATAAAAATTTAAGAATTTACAGAAATGAGTTTATTCAAATATTTTGGAAACATTATGCACAAAAGAATTAATGAGCTACAGTGCAATATCCCTAATCCCTATGTTAATCTGGCCAGAAATAGTTCTGTTGAAGAAGGCATTAATCGTGTCAAAATCACAATTTAAGAAACTTAAACACTACTTTGTGTTAAATTAAAATAATTTCACGAGAGTTGGTTAGAAGAATATATTTGAACCTAAAAAAACCAGACAAGCCCACTTTGTAAACAAGAGAATGACAAAGGAATATATGCTGGAACTGGAAAAAAATGTTGATGTGATTACACGCGCTGTGGTGGCAATGAGGCACCACCACCACCATCACATTTTGATTTTGAAGAGGGTTAGGTGAAGTTAATCTCTCATTAGGGAAAAACTAACCATGGTTAAGGATGTTGTTGGGGTTCACTGTGTTGGGGTAGTCATGTCATCACACATCACTGAGATAGAGACATAGTGAGAGTGTGTGTGTGTGTGCGTGTGTTTTAGGGGAGGAGAGTAGAGAGAATCAAGTTCTTTGTATAAAGACATCCAATTTGTCGTTTGTTGGGTGTAGTGTAATAGGCAAAAAAAAAAAATATCACTATGAATTTTCTGTTTTTGTAAACAACAGTGAGAGAGAAAAAGGGATTCTCAGTTGACACCATTGCTCACTCAGGTGAGTGTTTTTGTGTGAGTGTGTGTGTGTGTGTGACTGAGAAGAGAAAAAGAAAAGCAGAATCTTTTGGTGTCTGTCTCTCATATCTCAATTCACACCACCTCTCTCAAAGGGTAGGATTTTTCTTCATTGTTGTTCTGAAAAGCTTCTTCCTTTCTTCCTCTTTTTCTGTTCATTCATCTTTTAGGCTAGTTTGGCCTCATTTGAGCCTCAAAGGAAGATGGGCTAATCGTGCATTTTTATATATCTTGGTGTTTGGATCGGTTTAAGTGTTCACGCAGCCAGCCATCCTTAACGTTGCTCCAATTCTCAGTGTTAGTGGGTGAATTTTTCTTTTTGGTAGGTGGTATTATTATTAATTCTATTTAGGTTTTTCTCAAATTGTTGTTATGGTTGCCTTTTTGGTTGAACGTGGTATTCTTCGAAACATATTTTGTCATTTAAGTATACAACTACTGTCATCCTCAGCTGAAGGGGTTCTAGTGTGAAATTTTAGATTTATCTCCCTTTCTGCTCTTTGTTCGTGAGTAGTACTTCATATGTGCCAAACCTGAAATTTTTGAAATCCTGAAGTGTAAAGAAAATTCACCAAACTTTTGTTATGGACCTTTCTTGTAATGTAACATTAGGTTATATTGATTCTGCTGGACTTATTAATTTCGGGCTATAAATGACATTAAATTTGTTTTCAGATTTCTGAATTTTCATCTTTATTATGGTTGTTTGAAGGACTGTGCAGTGAACAACTAATACAAGTCTGCTTCTGCATCTTGTCCACCAAAGCTCATCATCAAAATGGTTTCAAGGTCCTATTCTAACTTGTTAGATCTTACTTCTTGTGGCTCCCCGTCTTTCGGTCGCGAGAAGAAAAGGCTCCCTCGAGTGGCAACTGTTGCTGGAGTACTGTCTGAACTAGATGATGAGACCAGCAACAGTGTTTGCTCTGATACTCCATCCTCAGTCTCTCAAGAGAGAATGATCATTGTTGGTAACCAGCTTCCATTAAAGGCACAGAGAAAAGAAAATGGCACTTGGGAGTTCACATGGGATGAGGACTCACTTCTTTTACAGCTGAAAGATGGTCTTGGGGACGATGTGGAAACTGTCTATATTGGTTGTCTTAAAGAAGAGATTGAGCCAAGTGAGCAAGATGATGTTGCTCAGTACTTGCTTGACACTTTCAAATGTGTGCCGACATTCCTCCCTCCTGAACTTTTTAGTAAATTCTATCATGGATTCTGCAAACAACACCTATGGCCTTTGTTTCACTACATGCTTCCGCTGTCACCTGATCTTGGCGGTCGATTCGATAGGTCCCTCTGGCAAGCTTATCTTTCTGTGAACAAGATATTTGCGGATAAAGTGATGGAAGTCATTAGCCCTGATGATGACTTTGTGTGGGTTCATGACTACCATTTGATGGTGCTACCAACATTTTTGAGAAAGAGATTTAACAGGGTGAGGCTAGGATTCTTCCTCCACAGTCCATTTCCTTCCTCTGAGATATACCGAACCCTTCCTGTTAGGGATGAGCTTCTTAGAGCTCTTCTGAATTCTGACCTTATTGGGTTTCATACTTTTGATTATGCCAGGCATTTCCTCTCTTGTTGCAGTAGAATGCTTGGGATTTCTTACCAATCCAAGCGAGGCTACATTGGCCTTGAGTACTATGGAAGAACTGTAAGCATTAAGATTCTTCCTGTTGGTATTCATATAGGTCAGCTCCAATCAGTCATGAGTCATCCTGAGACAGAAAGCAAGGTTGCAGAGTTAAAAAAACAGTTCAAAGATCAAACTGTGCTGCTTGGTGTCGATGACATGGATATCTTCAAAGGAATCAGCTTAAAACTTTTGGCCATGGAACAATTGCTTTTACAACATCCTGATAAGAGGGGCAGAGTTGTTCTGGTCCAAATTGCAAACCCTGCAAGAGGCCGTGGAAAAGATGTGCAGGAGGTACAAAGTGAAACTTATGCCACCGTGAAGAGGATAAATAATACATTTGGAAGGCCTGGATACACACCTGTAGTCTTGATTGATACACCACTTCAGAGTTATGAGCGAATTGCTTATTATGTGATTGCAGAATGTTGCCTTGTTACAGCAGTGAGAGATGGGATGAACCTTATACCCTATGAATATATCATTTGTAGACAAGGAAGTGAGAAGATAGATGAGATTTTAGGGACAGACCCGCTTACTCAAAAGAGGAGTATGCTGGTGGTGTCTGAATTTATTGGCTGCTCCCCTTCGTTAAGTGGGGCAATTCGAGTGAATCCATGGAACATTGATGCTGTTGCTGAAGCTATGGATTCTGCGCTGATGATTCCAGAGGCTGAAAAGCAGATGCGGCATGAGAAGCATTATAGGTATGTTAGTACACATGATGTTGCGTATTGGGCTCGTAGCTTCTTGCAGGATCTGGAAAGGGCATGTAGAGATCATCTGAGGAGGAGATGCTGGGGAATTGGTTTTGGTTTAGGCTTTCGAGTGATTGCTTTGGATCCAAACTTTAGAAAGCTATCTGTGGAACACATTGTTTCAGCTTATAAGAGGACCAAGCACCGAGCTATTCTCTTGGATTATGATGGCACTATGGTGCAGCCTGGATCGATGAGTACAACACCTAATGCTGAAGCTGTTGGCATCTTGAACATCTTGTGCAAGGACACCAAGAATTGTGTTTTCATTGTAAGTGGAAGGGAGAGAAATACTCTTACTGAATGGTTTTCTTCTAGTGAAAGGATGGGAATCGCTGCAGAGCATGGTTATTTTGTGAGGTATATCCTCTTTCCTTGTGTGTTAGGAACAGGAAGAGTTTGTGGTTACTGCAAATCATATTAATGGTTCTTTTTACTTGTTTATTTTGTTAATTTTAAAAATGATGAAATTTTATTCTTTTTGTCCCAAATTTGATGGAATTGAGGGATCATATTTGGCTTTTATCATTAACAGCAAAATAAACTCACTGTTTCATTTTTATGCATGAGAGAATGTTGAGGAGAAAAATACTTTTCCCTGGCAGAGTTTGCTTATGTACTTAAACTGAAGTTTGTCTTTTTTGTCCAGGACAAATCAAAATACAGAATGGGAAACTTGTATTCCAGCACCCGATTTTGAGTGGAAACAGATTGCTGAGCCGGTTATGCAGTTATATACGGAAACAACTGATGGTTCTAACATAGAGGCCAAAGAGAGTGCACTAGTTTGGAATTACGAGTATGCAGACCGGGACTTTGGTTCATGCCAAGCTAAGGAGCTTTTTGATCACCTGGAAGGTGTTCTTGCCAATGAGCCTGTTTCTGTTAAAAGTAGTCCAAACATTGTGGAAGTAAAACCTCAGGTCAGTGAAAAAAAATCCACTTTTAATCTATGTTTAGCAGTTTAGGTTAGTCATATTTAGTTGAAGAAGTTCATACTTTATATGCATCTTATAGTTGTGACTTGTGTGGCCTCTTTAATCAGAAAGGATCTTTGGATTTAGATCTTCAAGGTGATTTAATTGTAGTGGTGCTCATAACTGGCCCAGAACCATGTTTTGACAACCCTGGCTATTATATTCTATGTTTGCACAGTTGACTGCTGTTTGTTCCATAATATTCTGTTCAAAACAAATGGAATGCATTTGGGATTGGATTCCTTCTAAAGAATTACTTGTGTAGATCACAGAAGTTAGTTGGTTAGTTATAATATTTGTTCATATCTCCTCTTGTTCAACCATTGGTGCAGGGTGTGAGTAAGGGAACTGTAGCAGAACGCCTTCTTTTAACAATGCAACAAAAGGGAGTGATTCCAGATTTTGTTCTATGCATTGGAGATGACAGATCAGATGAGGACATGTTTGGGGTAATAATGAATGCAAAGGCATCACTATCTCCAGTTGCTGAGGTGTTTCCTTGCACTGTTGGCCAGAAACCTAGCAAGGCCAAGTATTATTTGGAAGACACAAGTGAGATTTTGAGAATGTTGCAAGGCCTTGCCAATGCTACTGAGCAGTCTACTAGAATTTCTTTGCAACCAGCTTCTCATTAATATGTAGCGCACACATACTATTTGGCTACAATGTATTTTTCTATAGTCTATAGTCTATACTATACTGGGATATCTATCTATCTTGTGTTAGATTTGGTGATCAATTTTTATTTTGTGGCTGACTTGCCTTCATTTATTGATATCCCAACGTTGTTGCAACTACTAATAGGTTGGTTGTTTTGAAAGTAGATGAATTACATGATGGTGTATTGTATTATTGTTTCTTCTCTTAATTGACTTTTGGTTCGGGCCATTTCGATGTATGGTAACGTGATTCACTGATTCTTGATTGGGCATGACATCAATGCTAGGAGCCTAGGATTGTGAATGTACTATTGTTGGCATTGCGGGGCGTGTATTCTGCTGCTTCTTTTTTTGTCAGCTTTCTTCATAAGTATGTACAAATTTCAGTGAGTGAGTGAGTGGTGCTTTTTTCTTTCTTTAGGAATTGCTCGTACAATTAATTAATTGGGGGGTCGAAATTTGTGGACTGTGGTCATATAAATGTTTTCCGAGGTGGTGTTTTCTGAATTTAAAGTCCTAACGTTGCAGAGAAGTTTTGTCTCTGTTTTTGTGTCAATAGATTGCTCTCACATTGTGTAGCTCACTTTTAATGCAATTGATTATTGTTTGGTTTGTTAGTTACGAAGAAGTCAGATACGAAACTATACAGATTTTAATGCAGATGTTTTATAACTTACTCGTAATTTGTATTCTAATTATGCGTGGTTATTAATTTTCGGGTTGGCTAAACTACTAGTACTATTAATTCACAGTTTACAACATTCCAGGGGTAGCTTGTTCAAATTGAACTAACCTCGTTGATAGTTTGTGATGAGATTATTATTTGATACTAATATTTTAGCTTTTACATTTTAGGAAAAAATATTTATTTTATATAATTAAATTAATAAGAAAAAAGTACTTTTAAATGTAAATTATATTTTAATTTTATACTAATAAATAGTTAAAAAAAATTTGGTGCAACTAATAAATAGTTTAAATGGTGATATAATTATTTGTAACTTTGATAATTTTTTCGAAAACTATTGAAACTTAATCCACTTCTATATTATAAATGTGAATCATCATCCTTGAATTAGAGTATTACTAGAAATTATTCTTCAAAAGTACTATTTTAATCAGGAGTTATTTTTAAATGTGAGTGTTTTAAGAATTATTCTCATTCTCATTGAATCACAAGTCTTATCAGAATTTTATTCCTTTCACATATTTATCAAGTTTGACTACCCAAAACATTTCTTTCTCAGCCCACTTTTCTTGTTTTTATTCATATACTTAATTTTCTTAATTGCTTATCTCTTTTAATTTTTTTTTATTTCTAAATTAAATTTCAATAATATAGGACTTAAGGATTAAATCCTCTGAGATTCACATCCTAATTTGGCACTTAAGGATAAGATTAGGACTAAGTTCATAAAAACAATTCAGACTAGGTTGCGCGGCTGCCAACCAAATGTGCACATAATAATTGGCACACGTGTATTTTTTAATTCACCGACCTAAAAAAAAGTGAAGGAATCAATATTCAAGTTAATCAGTCAACTGCGTAAAGTTGTGAAGAATTATTATGTACTGATATTTCTTCCAATCTTATTTTGACTTTAATTTGAAAGAAAAGGTGTATTATATTTATTTTTCCATTTTTATTATTGTTTTCATGATCTCTAATTATTCTTTTTTTTTTTTTGGATGTATAGAGATAAAGAGAGAGAATAAAATGGCGTAGAAAGAAAAAGTATTGATAGTCTTATATTACAGCCATTCACATTCACATGTTGTTTTATTATGAGACTGTTCCACATCAACTTTTCGTGGCCCCAAAGGACAGTGACCATTTCTCTTTATCTTTGGCACAGATCACAGAAACTTGAAAGCACAACAAGAACAAGAAGATGGCGAGGCAATTGAAAAAGAATATGGGAGTAGTTTCAGTGAAGAGTAGTAGTCTTGGAATTGGAACACTTGTTTTTGTGTTATTCATGACCCTCTCTCTTCTTGCGACCATCATCTTCTTCTGTGCAGATGGAGTACCCAAGAACTCCAAGAAAGACTCCGAAGCCAACAACTATGGTGGTTCAGCCTGCGCCGCCGCCGGGTGTGGTGCAGCATGTGGCGGAGGCTGCGGTGCTTGATATTGTGAAGCTGAACGAAGAAAATTAAAGAGAGTATCTATTCTATTTGGCACATGCGCTGTGTATAGGATGCTCTATGATATGAAATGATTGATTGTACCACCCCAAGTAAATGCAAATCACTGCCCCCCCTTTTTTTATTCCTTACTGAATTATATTTATTTTTTTATCATTTAAAAGAAGAAAAAATATATATATATATTTATTTTAATTAGAGAATGGTCAAACGAAAACGTAACAGACAGTTGGATTGGATTCTGGGAATGGAAAAGGTGGAGTAGAGTTTTCAATTACAATTTAAATGGATTAATTTCTTACAAGGAGAATAATTGCAATTTAATAGAAATACTTACATTGTGCCCCATTATATCTTATTAAACACATTAATAAATAATAACTAGATTTTAATAAAATATATATGATATATTTTAGAAAATTTTAAATAAATAAATCAATAAATATCACAGTTATGAAATAAAATAAATGTAAAATATTTATTTTGAAACTTAAGAATTGAGAATTGATTTGAATATATTTTTTGTCTTGCAATTTAGGTTATTTTGATTTTTTGTGTCTAATTTTTTTTTTAATCTCTTAATTTAAAAAAATATTATTTCTTATCTCTTGTCTAGTAGAAAATCATCACAAATTGTACATCTAAATCGATGACAATTAGTCAAGAAAATTAAAAATAACATTTTAAAAAATTGACAAAAAATACAAATTTAAATTAAATAGACCAAAATTAAAAAATTGCTCAAATTTAAGAGACTAAACATATCTTTAAGCATAAAAAAGCTTATCTAATACAATTATAATTTAAATTTATAAAAGGACTTTTGTCCAAAAAAAAATTTGGCCAAAAAAATTATGGTAGAATCTTAGAAAAAAAACTTTTGGAAAAAATATTAATTTGATAAAGTTTTATTAGTAAATTAAACTTACATTATTGATATTAAATATTAATTTTTAACAAAAAAAAATATGAAACTCGTATAATTTATAATAGCATAGTATTTTGTAGGCTTATATATTTGATCTCTAATAAATAATCAAATTTTATATTTTGTCTCTATTAATTAAAAATTAATAATATATAATACTAATTTAATGTATTTTCAATCTAATCAGCCATCCAATATAAATTGTGCAACATTATAATTTCGACCAAATCAAAAATAGTTTCTATGTTGCTCGTTATTAATGATAATTATAAAGTATTTAATATTTTTTTATAACTAACATTTTAATTATAGTTGTTTGCATATTATTACTAATTAAATATGTTTATAAATATTCTGTTATTTAAAAGATATGCTATGTATAACTTAATTATTAGATATAATTGACATTTTTATGAATACTTAATATTAATTGTGACAACATAATACACAAAAATGATATGCTATATAATTGGTTGAGTACGGCCGTGTTGAAGCAGAGCATGGTTATATTGATGGTGAAGAGAAGTTTGTCCCCAACTCCCTTGTTTTGGATGCGGAAGCGAAACATTTGGATTTCTCTGCCTTTGATTACAAGATTCGATGCCATGAGGCATGGACAGACATGGTTAAGGATTTTGAACAACATTCACCAGGTAAAGAGGAATCATTCCAACTAGTGGTTTCCAAATCCACAAAGAAAAATAACTTTAAGAGGAACCATGGTACGGCAAGTAACACAGAGGAAGAAATACTATATAACTTCTGCAAAGATGAGAGCCCTTGAGATGAGAACAATGATACCATAGCTAATGAGGATCAGGGAAATCAAGCAATAGAGGATGTTGTTCATGAAGCGAAAGATTCTACATAGATTAGTTTAAAGGCGTCAATTTCAAATGCTAATGATGTTTCTTCAAAGGTTCCAACTGCTGCCTCTCAGAATACCAGCCCTAGAACTAGACGGGTAAGAAATTGGACAAAGGAATTATATGAAGAGGAGGCTAGATCCCCTAAGCTGCACCCTCAGGTTCAAGCGAACATAAGGCTTATCTCGCATTTCCTTAACAGGGAGAATGATATAGTCGACCAGGAATCCCCTTCCATGAGCATGATAGGAATGGAGGATCAACCTTAGAAAAAAAAAGAAAAAAAAAAAGGAATGAAAGTGCGTAGATAGCACTACAACACAAACTCACTAAATTACTTTGTTAGCATTGGTTTTAATCATGGGTTTTGGCCTACTCCCCCTATGTTGTTTAATGTTTTCTTTCTGTGGGTCTTGACCTAGTCCCCTCACATTTATCTTGTTTCTTTTTTCTTTCTTTTCAATAAAATACAACCACTTTGTCCATGACGGGGAGTTATGGGATTTGTAACTCTATTGGGTTCTCCATGGCCCTTCTCCTAAGACTTTCGTGGACTGCAACTTATAATCTAACATTTTTAAAAAAAATTCAAATCATTACTCTTGTTTTATTATTTTTTTTTTCAAATTTTCAAGACATCACTTTTTTTTTCTTCATATTTTTTAAATTTTCATATATTTTTTTAAATTTTCAAGACATTATTTTTATTTTTCATTTTATTGAATTCTTATCTTTTTTATATTTTCAAGACATTGTTCTTATTTTTAACATTTTAAAAAAAATCATTTTTTAAAACATTTTTAATATATTATTCTTGTTTTTAATATTTTTTTAAATTTCAAGACATTCCTCTTGTTTTTTCATATATATATTTTAAAAAAAAATCAATTTCTTTCAAAATTTTCAAAGCATTACTATTGTTTTATTCATATTATTTAAATTTTTTATTTTTTTTTAATTTTCAAGACATTGTTCTTATTTGTTATACTTTTGTGTTTATCCTATTTTAAGTTTTTAAATTTTTTTTATGTTTTTCAAAATTTAAAATTATTACTCTTAGTTTTTTCAAATTTGTTAAAATTTTCAAGAAATTACTATTGAATTTTTTATGATACCATAAATAATTAAGGTTTTGATATAAATATTTTGGGTGGAATTTAGGGTTTCATTAATCAAACCCTAAATATTTTTAGTTTTATTTATGAAGCCATGTACAATTGAGGTTTCATTTATGAAACTCTTAATTCTTAGGGTTTCAATTTAGGACTAAATTAAGGGTTTCATCACTAAAACCTTAAACATTTAAGGTTTCAATTTAGTTTTTCATTTTGAAACCACAAATATTTAAGATTTTATTTACAAAACTCTAAATATTTTAAGGTTCAAGAATTAAACCCTAAATAATTAGGGTTTCGATTTAGTATTTCGTTTATGAAAAACTAAATATTTTAGGTTTTATTTATGAATATCTAAATATTTAGGGTTTCATTTTATGATAAATTTAGGGTTTCATTAATGAAACCCTAAAAATTCATGGTTTTAGTTTATGGTTTTATTTACAAAATCTTAAATATTTAGGGGTTTCATATGTGAAATCCTAAATATTAATGAGTATATATTTATGTTTTTATTTATGAAATCTTCAATATTTAAGGTAAAATTTAATGTTTTAATAATGAAGCCATAAATAAATATTTAACGTTTCATTAACAAAACCGTAAATATTTAAGGTTTTATAAATAGAACCCTAAATAATTAGGGTTTCATTAATGAAACCTTAAATATTTAAAATTTCAATTTAATATTTAATTTATGAAATACAATATATTTAAAGTTTCATTTTATTTATGAAATTCTAAATATTTAAAGTTTTAATTTAGGATAACATTTAACTTTTAATTAAAGTAACCTTAAATATTTATGGTTTCAATTTAGGATTTCATTTATGATTTAATTAATGTAACCCAAAATATTTAGGGTTTTGAAAAATGAAACCCCAAAATATTTAGGATTTTGAAAAATGAAACCATAAATAGTTAGGATTTCATAAGCGAAATCTTAATTATTTAAGGTTTCATTAATGATAGACTAAATTGAAACCCTAAATAATTAGGGTTACATAAATAAATTCTAAAAAAATAGGGTTTCATAAATAAAATTCTAAATATTTAAGATTTCATAAATAAAACCCTTAATCGAAACTCTAATTGTTTAGGATTTCATTAATGAAACCCTAAATTGAAACCCTGAATATTTAGGATTTCGTAAATAAAATCCTAAATATTAAAGATTTCATAAAAGAAATCCTAAATTAAAACCTAAAATATTTAGGTTTTCAAAAATAAAATCCTAAATATTTAAGTTTTTATAAATAAAATCCTAAATATTTATGAATTCATAAATAAAACATTAAATCGAAACCCTACATATTTAGGGTTTCATAAATATAACATCAAATCAAAACCTTAAATATTTAGGGTTTCATTCATGAAACTTTAATTATTTAAGGTTTCATAAAGAAAATCCTAAATATTTAGGATTTTGATTTAATGTATTATTTAAGAAACCCTAAATATTTAGGGTTATAATTTAGAATTTAATTAATGAAACCCTGAATATTTATGTTTTAAATTTAGGGTTTCGTTTATGAAACCTAAATATTTAAGATTTTATTTGTGAAATCTTAAATATTCAGGATTTAAATTTAGGATGTGTTTTATGGTTTTATTAATGAAACCCTGAATAATTAGAGTTTTGAGTTAGTGTTTTATTTATTAAACACAAGTTATTAATGGTTTCAATTAAGTATTTTATTTATATAATCCTAATTATTTAGGATTTTAATTTAAACTTTCATTAATGAAACCTTAAATAATTGAAGTTTCGTTTATGAAATCCTAAATATTTATAGTTTAAATTTAGAGTTTTATTTATCAAAATCATAAATATTTAGGGGTTAATTTATGACACCTTAAATATTTAAGGTTTCAATCTACGGTTCCATTAATGAAAACCTAAAACATTTAATGAAATTGTAAATATTTAGGATTTTGATTTAATGTTTAATTTATGAAACTATAAATATTTAGGGTTTCAATTTAGAATGAAATTTAGGGTTTAATTGTGTTAACCCTAAATATTTATGGTTCCAATTTAGTGTTTCATTTATTAAAACCTTAAATATTTAGAGATTTCTTTATGAAACCTTAAATATTTTGGGTTTACATTTAAGATTTCATTAATGAAATCCTAAATATTTAGAGTTTCGATTTAATGTTACATCTATGAATCCTTATATAGTTAAAATTTTATTTTTGAAATCCTAAATATTTATGGTTTCAATTTAGGGTGAAATTTAGAATTTAATAAATGAAACTCTAAATATCTATGTTTTTAATTTAGAGTTTCATTTATAAAACCTTTAATATTTAAAATTTTATTTATAAAATCATAAATATTCAAGGTTTTAATTTAGGGTGAGTTTTAGGGTTTTATTAATGAAACCTTAAATAATTTGGGTTTCATTAAAGAAACCCTAAATAATTTGGGTTTAATTAAAGAAAACTTAAATAATTAGGGTTTTGATTAAGGATTTTATTTATGAAATCCTAATTATTTAGGGTTTCAATTTAGACTGTCATAAATAAAACTTTAATTATTTAGGGTTGCAATTTAGAGTTTCATCTATCAAAATCTAAAATATTTAATTTTTTTTTATGAAACCCTAAATATTTTGAATTTCAATTTAAGGTTCCAATAATACAACCTTAAATAAATATGGTTTGATTAATGAAACTCTGAGTGTTTAAGGTTTCGATTTAATATTTTATTTATGAAATCCTAAATATTTAAAGTGTTATTTTTTAAACCCTTAATATTTAGGGTTTCAATTTAGGATGAAATTTGGGATTTAATTAATGAAACTCTAAATATTTATGTTTTGAATTTAGAAATGAAACCCTCATTATTTTGGATTTTGTATACGAAACCTTAAATATTAAGGGTTTTATTAAAGAAATCTTAAATAATTAGGGTTCAATTTAATGTTTCATTTATCAAATACAAATTATTATTGGTTTCAATTAAGGGTTTTATTTATAAATCCCTAAATATTTAAGGTTTACATTTAGGGTTTTATTTATGAAACTTTAGTTATTCTTGGTTTTAATTTAGGTTGAGTAATGAAATCTTAAATAATTGAGGTTTCATTTATGAAACCTTAAATATTTATGATTTTAATTTAGAGTTTTATTTATTAAAATCCTAAATATTTGTAGGTTCATTTGTGAAACCCTAAATCATTTAGGGTTTTATTTTTTAAACCATGAATTATTGAGATTTCATTTATGAAACCGTAAATCAATTTGAGTTTCATTTGGGGAAACCCTAAATCATTTAAGATTTTGTTTTTCAAACCCTTAATAATTCAGAGATTCATTTATTTTTTAAAAAAAATTCAATGCATTCATCTTATTTTTTATTATATTTTTAAAAATTTTAATTTTTTTAAAAATTTGAAGACATTACTCTTGTTTTTTCATATTTTAGAAATTTTCATTTGTTTTCAAATTTTCAAAACCCTCCTCTTTATTTATTAATATTTTTTAAATTTTCACTTTTTTAAAATGAAATTCAAGATATCTATTTTTTCATACTTTCAATCTTTTTTTTTTTTTCAAATTTTCAACCCTCTTCATTTTTAATATTTTTTTAAAATATGAAGCATTACTTTTTTAAAAAAAATTTCAAGACATTCCTCATTTTTTTTTAATAACATTAACCATAGTAGATTAAACTTTATAATAAATGTATCATTCAGAATTTATAATAATATTAAGTGATATTGTGCAGAACTTATTTGTTAATAAATGATAATTTTTTCAAACATTGAACTTGGTTACATCTTTCGTGAGTAAACAATGCAAGTGACATTCTTTTGCATGATAAATTATTGTCAAAATATAACATAGATATGAACGTTAAACATAATGAACGAAATTTGATGTCAGAATTAATCTGTTACACTTTTTTACACATTTAAACCCTAAATTTTAATTTATCATTTTTTAAAGATAAATTTATTAACGCATTACACTCTCAACAAGAATTTCACTATTTATCCTATTTTATTTGTTAAGGAAGACTTCATCTTCTGACCTTCCTTCGTAGTATCAGACTACCAGTACACCTCTTCTGTCTTCTCTTTTTGCTGGGGTTCATATTTCCCTGCTTTCCCTTGGCGCTACTTCGATTTCGGTCGGGACGAATTTATTTATTATTGTAAATAAAAATTTGATCATGACAAATCTCAAGGATGTTTTGATAATTCAAAGCATAAAAAAAAAAAAAAAGACGATGTCCTGATAACGCAGCAGTAAAATTACAGCTCCGTGATTACTAAAAAATCTCTCCCCGCACTGTAACGATACAAACCTCCAAACATATCAAACCCCACTGACTAACTAAAAGCATCCCTCACTCTTTTTCAATCAACGTTGCAGTTTTGCAGAGACATTATTGTCTTTTACACTAAAAATAAAAACTACCAAGAATGGACACTATACAGACACATCACCCCTTTCGGATTTCAAGTGTCGTGTCTAATGCATGCATGACTATATTCAATGAGTGTCTGACACATACGGGGACTTCTCTTTAATGAATCAGAAGATGCTCTACAGTTCCTTTCAAAACTGCATTCATCACGACACTGATAAATGTTTTCTTTTTTTTATTACATAATAACGCTAATCTAAGCATAGTTTAAAAATTAGTGTTAGTGATTTCATCCTAGATTATATATTGACCTTTAGCCATAAAATTATTTACATCCCACTTTTTCTTATTTCAGTGGAGGATATATCCATGCGGAACTGTTCAGCTGGAATGGAGACGAACATGTCTTTTAGTTCTTCTGGAACATCGATATCGTCAAGAACCTGTAACACCACACAACGGCCTCACTAACACTGAACTTAAAAAACGAATATCACAACTAGAAAAGCTCATTTCTCAGTAATAATACCTTGAAAGCTCCATCAACATTCCGACCACCCACAAGGAAAGTGCATCCTGTTTCTTTACAACCAACAAGTATCTTCAACATCTTGTTGTAGTCGCCATCATAGTATTTAGGCTGCAAGAGTAACGTGTAAGTATTTGAAGATACTAATTACTAATTAAATCTATTGAGGCAACAGCAAAAGCACAAATAAAACGTGCTTTTCCACAACAGCAAAAGCACTGTCCACAAATAAAATACTAAAAGCTCATGAGGGACACAGTGACATGATCCAGCAGAAACCAGGGATTGAGCTGCTTTACATTTTACAAAGTTGCATCCTCAGAAAGCATGCCAAACACAACTAATGAAACAAGTATTAAAAAAGTGCAGGACATGACACGACATGGTGAAAATCATGTGAAATTAATCCAAGAAGTAAGTGATTCCATACGTTTATAAGCCTCACTGCCGTGTCAGCTCCAATTACAAAAGCACTTCCTGGAAAAAGTTCAGCCTTCTTATAAAAATAGGGCTGATTGGATATAATTATTGTCTTTCCTGCCATTGAAGAAATCATTTACTACTTTAGGTGGCACATTAAACAATGACAATAAGTACTCAAACAGTATTAGTGCATGCTTGGATTAAAATTGAGAGCTCAAAATAACTATTACTCTAAAGGCAACACTTTTTTTCTTCATATAATGCGTTGGAACTCCTAATCGTGCATTTGGAATTCACAAAATTACTTTCCAAACTTTAATTTAAACATAGCCTTAAACTCCAAGTATGATATTGTCATATGAGCTTATCCTAACTTTTTTAACTTAAAACAAAACATGTGAATCCCGTTCAGCATCCACTGTGCAAATAGAAAGGTACAAACCCATTCTTGAATATAAAAATGGAAGCAGAGCCCCCTTCATAAATTGGTAGATGAAAAGATACAAGAAACTCGTGCATTTAGAAGTTAACACCTATTGCATGTTTAATATAGAATCTGGGATAGCAAAAAAGAACCTCACCAACTTTTTCAAATTGCTTGACACGATCTTTGATCTGAGACACTGATAATGGAGGTTTGTCTGCATTGACTGCAGATATTTCAAAGCAAGGATACCCATCACCACATATGCTGCATAGACGTATTCTTAATAAGAGAAATATTGAAATAAAATTATGAACCAAAGAAACAAAGTTTAAATAAATCATAATCAGATTAGATTCTCAGAAAGAAAGTTATAAATTTCTACAATATAATGTGAATTTTACACTCACTAGTCTATCCAATCAGATAACATTAACATTATCAACAAATATAAATATCATCAAATATTGTAGACTAAATTCTAAAAGAAAATTAATAGAGTCGCCCCTTGGAAGGCATATATCTATAACAAGCATATTAAAATAAAACCAGAAAAAAAAACATTAAATAAGTTTGAGATGCCCGTCATTTTAATGACCAGTCCATTAGATTGACCTATAAAAAACATTTGAACATCTTTTTAAAAATAACACGAGTTTATGTACCGAGTAGCAACTTCCATAAGCTTGAGATGGCCATCATGCAATGGATTGAAAGAACCAGGCATTATTATTTTCCTTTCGGCTGGTATCTCTGTAACCAAAAGATAAAAATTTGTCAATAAGAAAGTAAAATGTAAATGTCACTGTATCAATAATTAATATTGCTTCTGCTCAAAGGTTTAGCCATACCATTTGCAAATGGGTAAATTTTAAAGCATATTTGACCATTTATAAGTTGTTCTAACTGTTGATCTTCATTGAATTGCGTTTCACATTCATCAGATACATCTGATTCACGCAACACCGAAACAGATGTTACTGGAACTTTGCATGCATCTCCAATTGCCTAGAACCATAACAGAAAATGAAGCAACAAGAAAGCCAAATCAAAGTAAGATTTTAAAACAAATGTCATAAGGAATACATTAGTTTTTTTATGCGGTAAGGAATACACTAAAGTTCACTTCCAAATATTCATGTTCTCATTTTACAAGATTTCCAATGTTCTTATACATAATCTTAAAAAGGAAAAAAAAAAAAACAGAAGAAAAAACTTGAGTGCAAATAAATAGCAGAACAAAAATATTCACAATTTTTTCACACCTGCCACACACCTTGATCAAAAGATGACTAGAGACTCTATCCTCTTCTTCTCGAGTACGAAGCCCCTAAAATTTAACAGTTTGCAGAATAAATAAATATATTTTTTTATATAAACAAAATAACAAATATATACTATTACCACATGATTAGCATCAAGTTCAAATTAACACGTTCAAAAGAGAATAGGATAACAGTACCTTAGTCAAGGTCACGTTTGATATCCAGAGTTGATTGGATGTCCGTGTTGACATATAAAATCTGCAAATAAACATAAAAGTAAAAGTTCATATGGGATTAGTCTTCCCCCAAAATCACACCTAGGAGAAGAGGGGAAGTACAATTGTGCAATATGAAAAGATCCTCTTTAATGAAAATGGGACAAATTACAAGATCCAAAGAGTCGAGCACTTAGATTGACAAATAAAAATCCAGAGAAAACTTGAAAAACAGAAGCAATGCACATATCTTTATATAAACCAACGACTGATACAATATTACAATTGCTGCCCAGTACACATGGCTTCCACCTGGTGGGGTCTGGGGAGGGTAAATGTATGCATTCTTACAACCACAACCAGAAAGACTGCTTTCTGAGTACATGATATTCAAGTCGCCAAGGCTTGTCCTCTACTAATACAACTTTAGGGAAATTATATGTTCATAAGAAATCATGGAAAAGTAATAGCAAGAGAACATTGAAAAAACATTATATGAGCTCTAATAATAAGCTCACGTTGATGATAAGCTAGTTAGGGTCTGTTTGGACTTACTACTCTAGAAGGACTCCTAGAAGAAAAAAATATGAAGAAAAAAATAAAATTAACTTTTTGGAGGTTAAAATTGTCTTCTCCAATAATTAATTTGTAAAAGTCCCACATCTTTTAAAAGAAGATATATGAGAGAGCTTCTACTAATTGACTATTGGAAAAAACAATTTTAACTTTTAGAAAAATTAATTTCATTTCTCTTCATATTTTCTCCTCGTAGACCCTTAATCAATTTTAATTGCCATCCAAAAAGGTTTCAGCAGCTTGGTTTCAAAATTCTTAAATTCCCACCCAACTTCTCAGTGTTTTTCAACAAAAAATGATTCACAGACTTAAGCACATTATAATTTAACCCACCCATAACTCTGGACCAGAGATATAACAGGTTCAAACAAAGTTGGAAATCCCAAAACTCATTGGGCGTTGGCAGTAAGGCTGATAAGAGATGGAAACTAGCATATACCAATGCAATTACACAATGTACAGGCCAATGGTAAGCTTTTCATCAGTTAAAACTGAAAATAGTGAGGTTTCATGAACCATTTTTTTTAGATAAGGCAAATTTAGACAATACCTATGCTCCCCATGTTTTGGACGACTGCTAGCCAAAGAACCAGTGAAACCCACTCCAACAACAGGGGATCCTAATCAACAAGCAAATGCAATACGCATCAGTTCATGTTATTGCATTTTGCACAACACACACAAATTGCAATCCATTTAATTAGTAAAAACACTTTTAACATGCTTGACACACCACATAAACTTTTACATATTATTACTGAGTTTAATGGTGGCATTTTCGTTCAATCATAATCCAAAGTGTTTGTAAGACTTTTAAGATAGGTTTATAAAAGTCAACTTTCAGTGCATCACTATTAAACTCCATTACTATTACTATATTACTGGGCAATAACAATTAACAAAAACAAAAAATGAGTGGCAAAGGTGCATTCCAATTGTGAACCTGGCGTGGAGAGCTTAAGAGCGCGATTATAAGCCAATAATGCCATATCTTCAGCAGTCTGTTGGCTGCAAAACTGCGATGGAATCTGCACGAACAAAACCAGCGATGAGAAGAAAAAAACAGAAAAGCGAATTTGCATAGAAGATGAGAAGGAAAGGACCTTTCCGAGTAACTGGATGAGAGACATCTTGGAGTAAGGAACCAGAACTTCGAGCACAGTATTCGAAGCACCGGGAACTGATAGCAACGAACCCACCACCTGATAAATAAAAGTCAAATTACTATTAGTATTGATTGATTCAACCGAATAGAAAGAGGGAGAAATGAACCTGAGAAGCTCCACCGGCGAGATGGAGAACGCCTTGGAAAGGAGAGGAGTGAATGGCTTCTACCACGGATCGGATGCAACTTTCCGTCATTCTCCTTCTCCTTCTTCTCTTCCTTCACCTTTCGTTCCACTCTTCCCGATTTTAACGCCACCCCATGTCATGTCGTTTCGGTCAAACGACGACTCCTATTGCCATCTCACGACATTTTGATGCAACAATGTAAATCCATTACAAACCAAATAACCAAAATGGGGTCATTTTTTTAAAAATTTACTCAAATGACTATTTTTTAAAATTTATTAACGATAAATACAAACAAGTATTGTTTTAAAACATGACTTTGCTGTACGCAATTTTATAAGTCATGCTTTATTAAACAACATTGCTTTTTTACATAGCTTCAGTAAAAAAACAAAAAAAAATTAGCTACCTAAGTCATGTCCAACAAGACAACTTTACTTTTTTTTTTTTTTCTTTTTTTCATAACTGTTTTTAGTTTTTTCAATTACTGCTTATGTTTTTACATTAGGATGAGAACACCATTAAATTAGACAATTAGATTAAGATAAGAGACATTCGTTTAAAAATTAACAATATATACCTATTTCACTTTATTCCTCAGAATTAAAAAGAAACATAAAAAGATTTATTAAATATTCAAAAGATTTATTTTATCACGTCCTAAAATATCAAAGACTTATTATTACCGCCATCAAGAGTTATCTTATTACCATGATCACTGCCATCATCATGGTCATCATCCTCGTTGTTGTCACTTCGCCACCACCGTCGACGGCGGTGGTAGCAACAACAACAATGGTGACGACAACCATAATGGTGGTAGTGACAATGATCTGATGGTAGCAAGAATGATAATAATAACCATATTAGTGATGGTGACGGTAGTCTTAGCGACGATAAAGTAGATGCATGTTAATTTTTTAAATGACTGCGTTAATCATCCATGATACACATAAAAAATACTAATTTAATTTTAATATATTTTTTAAATAATATAATGAAAATTAAATAATTGAAAATCTGAAAAAAAAAATTAATTAGAATATAAATTAATCAAAGACAATTGAACAAATTAGAAGATATTTATAAATTATTTATTAAAAATAAACTATGTAATCTAGAAACAAATTAATTAATAATTTTTTTAACACATTTCATAAATTCTATATTAAAATAATCTTAAATTATAATATGTTTAAATGTTTTAACACATATAATTATAAATAATTTTTTTAGTTATTATGTTATTTTATAAATTTAATAATTATTATATATATTATAATATTTTATTTTAAATAATATTATCAATAAATAAAATAACTCATTGGTACTTGTAATTAGTACAAATCACTAAACTAGTTCATTAGAAAAAAAATGAAGATTTTAATTTAACATATTTTTTTTTACAAACATTTAATATATTATTATAAAGAAATAAGAAAGATCAAGTTACATTCATTTTTAATTAGAAGAGAGTTACAGTCCTTCATTCATTTTTTTAATATCTAATTATGAAATTTAATGACTTATTATAACAATCAAATATTAAAAAAAAATATAACTCTTTTAAAATTAATATCTAATTATACCTCCTTATTTTTATTATAGGTTTAATTACAGTTTGGGTTTTTCTATTTTGGTAATTTTGAGGTATTAACCATTATCTTTAATGTTGATTTTTTTTATTGTAATTAATAATTATTCAAATAAATTAATTAGTTAATTTTTTTTACTAATGACATAATTATCATTTTTATTCATAATTTATCATTTGATTTAATTAGTTAATTTAAATAAAAAAGTTAAGTGAATTTTGACAAAATTAAGATTTAAACCTAAATCTTTTTAGTTTTTAAATGTTTGAATAACCATTAAACCAATATTCTAATTAATAATTATTATGAAATATTTATATATTTAAATCATTCACATAAATTTTATTTATTATCATATATTTATTTATTGTTTTCTGTATTCTTAACAAAAATTTAATAATTTGAATAAAATTAAATAAAGGGAGTGATTTATAAAATAAAAGTGAAATATATATAAAAAAATTTACAACTAATAATAGGAGATGTTAAAAAATAAAAGAAGAATAATTTAAATAACTTCAATGTCTCAATATCTCTCTCAATGGCTCTCTGTTATAATTTTAAAATTCAAATCAGTGATCGAACCAATTAAGATACTGGATCATTCGAACTAGTAAGTCACTAGTTGACCCGTATGACCCCGTCTATATTCAAAAATTTTAAAAATATTTATTATATACAAATTTTAAATTTATAAAATTTTATTTAATTAATCTTTAATATTATTAAAAGTTATTTAATTTATTTTTCATTTATTTTTTAACATCTCCTATTATTAGTGGTAATTTTTTTATATATTTCACTTTTTATTTTATAAATCACTCATTTTATTTTACTTTTATTCAAAATATTAAATTCTAAAAATACAAGAAATAATAAATAAATATATAATAATAAATAAAATTTATGTAAAATATTTATATATAAATATTTTATAATAATTATTAATTAGATGATTGAATCAGTGATTATTCTAACAATTAAAAGTTAAGGAGAACTAGTTAAGTATTTATTATATTAGTTAAATGAAAAGTACAAATAAAGGTTTTATATGCAGGTACCAGGTCGGTGGGGTATGAAGCATCATGATGGGCTGGGCTGGGCTCAATGGAGCAAAACGGTCACGCTCCTGTTGCCGTTACTACTTTTCTCTATATCCACGTGGACCACATCCCTTTTGCCTCAATTATCAATCATTAGATTAGATAGATTTATAATTAGATGTCTACTGTTTATTCTTGTTCTTATAATAAGTAGGTTCTATTTTCAAATATGGTGATTTGTAATTAGATAATAGATTGATAGGAGTAATTATTAAATCCAACACTGCAGAACATTAAAATACAAAGCATAATGCAGTATTTTAGAATCGAAGAGCAATATTTAAATAATAACAACTAAAGTGAACTAGAAAAGCTCTCGTATTGAAACTATTTTCTTTTAGGAGTTGATAAACAATGAACCAAGTAATCAATATCATCATTTATATTGAAAATATTTTTATTTTTCATTATAATTTTCCTTTCTTTTATTAAGTGTATGAAACATTTTAAAACAAAATAATATATATATATATATATATATATATATATATATATATATTGACATGATTAAAATTAAAATTATTTTGTAGATAAAAATATTAAAATATCTTTCTATAAATATACTGACAAAGAAAAATAAAAAAGTATTAACTTGCATGAGTGTATCACGAGGCCTACTGCAATCTACCAATTCTGTTGGATAATTACGTATATATTTAATTTAGAATTTAATAAAATTATTTTGGACTGATTAAATAAATAAATATAAACATTAGTGATTAGTAGTCAATGTAGAGTGTAGACTAGTGTGAAGTCCACCGTTAACACGGGACTGGGCCAGTCACCCCGTAGCGTCTTGCGACAGGAACGGTTACTTGCTCGCTTCACGAATTATTTCATCGACTCTTCTCCTCTTCGTATCGTGGTATTTTGGCAAATTTGTAGCGGCGTACTGACAGGTGGTGCGCAATCACAACGCGTCGTAGCAGCCGACCCCCCTGAAAATGTAGGGTATGTTATAATTATTTTTGTTCAAAACAATGTTTTAGTTTTTGACTTTTAGTTTTTTATTTTTGATTTTTTAAAATATTTTTATATTTATTTTTACCTTTTTTAATAACATAAAAAATTAGTTTTAGTTTTTGTTGGCATACTTAAGTATCTGTTATTTTTATTTTAAACCTGGTTAAAATGGTTTAAGATATAAAATTAATAATAATAGGATGTATAGTATGAAAAATATAATAATTAAAACTACAAATATAATTAATTAAGTTATTTTTATATAAAAATTGAAAGAGTTTAAAATCAACTAAAATATTAAAATTATAATGACTAAAAAATATCCATTGAAAGTTTATCGTTTTATTATTTTTAATTTCTTCAATAAATATTTAAAAATTTCTGAAAAAAATAATCAATTTTGAATTACAGTTCATTTTTGGGTGAGCTTATACTTTTTTTTAGCTAACTATTTTACCATTTTTTTTCCGGCAAACATAGTCTAACTTTGATAAAAGAAATACCGCGAGAATTTGAGAATAGTACTCCTGTAGTGAGTTGTTCTCTCTCTCTCTCTCCACTGTTTCTCACCAACAACAACAACCTTGTAACTCTCCCCGAGGCTCTTTGGTCTTTGCTTTCCCATTCTTCAACACTTCCTTTCTCACTATTCTTTTCTCTCACCTCCACACACAGCACAGCATAGCCTGCATTGTCTTTCCACCTCTCTTCCCTTTTCCGTAACTCTCAAACCACCTTAAGCTTAAGCTAACCTTGTCCCCTCAGTCACTGACCTTTCTTCTTCTTCTTCTTCTTTCCCTTGGCATTTTAGATTTGCTCCAACGGTCACTTTGTTGGAGGAAGAAGAAATGCTCCCTTTTGCTTTGTTCCTTTTTCTTCTTTGCTGCAACTCTCTTGCACCCGTGGTGTATTCTCTGAATGCCGAAGGTTCTGTGCTTTTGACACTTAAGCAGTCCCTCACTGACCCACAAGGGTCCATGAGTAACTGGAATTCTTCTGATCAAAACCCTTGTTCATGGAATGGGATCACTTGCAAGGACCAAACTGTTGTGTCCATTAGCATCCCTAAAAGGAAACTCTATGGCTCTCTTCCTTCTTCTCTGGGATCTCTCTCCCAGCTCCGCCATGTCAACTTCAGGAACAACAAGCTCTTTGGAAACTTACCTCCACAGCTCTTTCAGGCTCAGGGACTTCAAAGCTTGGTGCTTTATGGCAATTCACTTTCTGGGTCTGTTCCAAGTGAGATTCAGAACCTCAGGTACCTTCAAACTCTAGATTTATCTCAAAACTTCTTCAATGGGTCATTGCCTGCTGCAATTGTCCAGTGCAAGAGACTCAAAACTCTTGTTCTCAGTCAGAACAACTTCACTGGCCCTTTGCCAGATGGGTTTGGCACTGGTTTGTCTTCTCTGGCAAGACTAGACCTTTCTTTCAATCACTTCAATGGGTCAATTCCCAGTGACTTGGGAAATCTGTCAAGCCTGCAAGGAACTGTTGATTTATCTCATAATCATTTTAGTGGTTCAATCCCAGCCAGCCTTGGTAATCTGCCTGAGAAGGTTTACATTGATCTTACTTACAACAATTTAAATGGTCCAATACCCCAAAATGGTGCTTTGATTAATAGAGGGCCAACTGCTTTTATTGGCAATCCTCGTCTATGTGGTCCTCCTTTGAAGAATTCATGTGCTTCTGATACTTCATCTTCTACTTCACCTTCCTCATTTCCATTTATTCCTGATAACTACCCACCTCAGGGTACTACTGGTAATGGTTCCATGAGAAGTGAGAAAAACAAAGGGCTAAGTAAGGGAGCTGTGGTTGGCATAGTTGTGGGTGATATAATTGGAATTTGCCTTTTAGGTTTGCTCTTCTCTTTTTGCTACTCAAGGGTGTGTGGTTTTAACCAGGATCTGGATGAGAATGATGTTAGCAAGGGGGGAAGGAAAGGGAGAGAAGAGTGCTTCTGCTTCAGAAAGGATGAATCTGATGTCCTATCCGATAATAATGTTGAGCAATATGATCTTGTCCCATTAGATTCTCATGTGAACTTTGATTTGGATGAGCTTCTAAAGGCTTCAGCTTTTGTGCTGGGTAAGAGTGGAATAGGGATTATGTACAAAGTGGTGCTTGAAGATGGGCTTGCATTAGCTGTGAGGAGATTGGGAGAGGGAGGCTCTCAAAGGTTTAAAGAGTTCCAAACAGAGGTAGAAGCAATAGGGAAGTTAAGACATCCAAATATTGCTACTCTGAGAGCCTATTACTGGTCTGTTGATGAAAAGCTTCTCATATATGATTATGTACCCAATGGAAGCCTTGCTACAGCAATCCACGGTAAGTTTTGTTAATCACAAGAGCCTCTCTCTCTTTTTTTTTTTTTTTTTTTTTCAATTTTCACTTATTGGCAATTACTGATCTTTTGGCCTAGCCTTAACACTTTGTTTTTGTTCATGTTGATTGTTTGGTTCCATTTTATAACTTCAGGGAAGGCTGGACTTGACACATTCACACCACTATCTTGGTCCTACAGATTGAAAATCATGAAAGGAACTGCAAAGGGATTGCTCTATCTTCATGAATTTAGTCCCAAAAAGTATGTCCATGGAGACCTGAAGCCAAGTAACATACTTATTGGACACAACATGGAACCCCAAATTTCAGACTTTGGAGTGGGGCGCCTTGCAAACATTGCTGGAGGGTCCCCAACCTTGCAATCCAACCGTGTGGCGGCAGCAGCAGAGAAAGTACAAGGAAGGCAAAAGAGCATGTCCACTGAAGTCACAACCAATGTGTTGGGAAACGGTTATATGGCACCAGAAGCACTGAAAGTGGTGAAGCCATCACAGAAGTGGGATGTATACTCATATGGAGTGATATTGTTGGAAATGATAACAGGAAGATCATCCATTGTGGTAGTGGGGAACTCAGAAATGGAGCTTGTTCAGTGGATTCAGTTGTGCATTGAGGAAAAGAAGCCACTGTTGGAGGTGTTGGACCCTTACTTGGGTGAAGATGCAGATAAGGAGGAGGAGATTATTGGAGTTTTGAAGATTGCAATGGCTTGTGTCCATAGCAGCAGCCCTGATAAGAGACCTTCTATGAGACACGTGCTTGATGCTTTGGATAGACTCACTATTTCATCTGATTGAGAAATTTCAGGGAATCCAGCTCATTTGTGTAGCTTTTGCCTTTACTCTCTTGTCTTGGTCACGTTTAATTTAACAATGTCTTCTTCAACCTGATCAATCCTTGTAATCGGAACACTAGAAGATAAATTTGATTTGTTTTAGCAAAATCATCAATTTTTCTGAGATTATATTATACTCTCTTTATTTTGTGCCATCATATATGGCCTGTGGTCTACTACAGCCTACCAGACATGGCATGCTTTCGGGGTTCATTATTCTTTACCATCGTTTTGTTAACCTTGAAAAGAATAATTAAAATACACACCTGCTTATTTAAGTAATCATTAGTTTAAATATTGAGCATTTATCTATGGTTATGTAATTCAACTTTATTCCTCTAAAATAAATATGTTATAATCACTTGGCGTGAAAAGAACAGTGTTTGTGGATTTATTCTTGTCATGTCTCTATCTTCCTATGTCTTGATGAGGACGGTGGAAAGACTTTGGTTGGGTTAATTCGTGATCCTATCGCATCACCAAGACAACACACTCAACTCAACTCAACTGATTGGACGTTTTATTCTTAACCCTCTAATCAGGATGTAATGGGGTTGACGACGCATCATTCGCCTTTTTTTTTGCACCATTAAGGGTGTGTTTGAAATCCTATTAGGTCGAACAAATATTGGACGTGTTTATGAATTTCGGCCAATCTTCATAAGATATATATATGTAGTTAAGTTTTTCTAATTTGCGAGTTAATAAAAGTAAGTTACTATGTGGTATTTACATATACAAAAGTTAAGAGGTAAGAGGTATCTCTTGTCTTATTTCTCAACCTTTTATGTAGATATTTACAGCTTAACAATGGATATTTATTACTTCAGTAAATGTTGATAGTTGAGTTAGAAGTTTAAAATAAAAAAAACCAACCTAAACCAATAAATCATTAGTTTTATCACAAATGCATGCATGCGTCACTGATCGGATAGCTATCGGGTAAGAATCAATAAAATTGTTGGTGACTCTTACAAACATTAATGTAAGTTCAATATTATTATGTTACTTTATAAATTATTTTTAAGTTACTTTTTTTTATAAATAATATTCACTTAATTTATACTGTACTATTTATCAACATCACTCTTATTATTATTTTTATTTTTATTTTTTTTACTTTTTGTCTTGGAGACTTTATCTAGCTTTTTTTCTCGTGATTTTATTTTATATGTTATAAATTTAGCTTTTTTTAATTATTATCAATTCGATTATATGTGATTCATTTATGAACTGGTCTTTATATTAGTTCAATGATTAATTAAGAATTAGTACTACAGTTTAAAGAACATTAGTTTTGCTGATAAACTTTTCATTGATTTTTAACTCACGACTTTATAGATGAACCAGTCATACATACGTACTCTATAGTATGTATTTATCATCTTGCACGGTACCCTTTTTTTTTTCTCAAACTTTGTGATTAAGGGAAAGAATAGAATAACAAAAGACAAAAGTAACGAGTTTCAAAGTCAAATCCCGCATACTTTGCTACATGGTTGCTTCCTATTAGCAACTACTCAAATTAAAAATGTTTACTACTCAAAATGACGGTTCTTTATTGTGAGTATTACAATAAAGAATCTACAACTGAGTTAATCATAAATCATAATACAACTGTGCTATTTGGTAAGAAGGAAAACTCAATTTAAAGAGACTTATCTTCATTCTTTAATTATAACCGGACCAATAAATTTTAAAAAAGTCAAATTTTGTAAAATGAGAAATAAATAGAGTTGATTTTTACAAATATATATTAATTATGTTAGTTGCTTGTACTTCCCAATTATAATAATTTATTGAGTTCTTAATTATCAGTTATAAGTATTCTTCATGTTGCGTTCTAAGTCTAAGATGTATATAAGATGTATATATTTCACAAGATTTTGCTGACTGCATACACTTGTAAATTTTACAAACTTTATGAGATACATACCCTACATTGATAAAGACAACATTGGTCTTGGATGGCCTAACAATGTGGCGCGAATTGAGGTGAATCGGACTCCAACCGTACGGGGAAAAGAAAAGTCATTTTGTTGGCTGTCATTTATATTTAATTTAATTTAATTTAATTAACTTCTTATTAGTCCCATAATTCTTTTGAGACTTTGACACAGACAGCATTTTTCCCAGTTAGATCGAGTTTCACATTTAGTGCCAAAGCTAGAGTATTAAAAATAAAAACTTTTGCAACACGTTTGCTATATTTGTGACGTAGTTAATTTCTTAGACCAGTGGTTTTAATTAACGAGTATGGGAAGCTATATAGTATGGGAAAATATAGGTATCTTCTTTTAGAGATAACAATCATATATTGTCATTGTTAGACACTAATATTGACGCATTTACCATGAATGAGTAATATCTTTAACTAGACCGAACTCGATCGATCTCTATCATAGCTTGTAAAATAATCTATATATTACCTTAAACAACTCATCAATTACGCTCAATAAATAGGATGAGTATGAATGAAGAACTCTGATATAAGCCAATGGCGGGAAATTAACATGCCTTTATCACAGTGAAAGCAACTTGAGCCAACTATATTTTCCAAATTAGTAGCATGAAGAACAGTTGTCCCTGTAGTAATTGCTATTCACTAGGTATTAATTTAATGCAACAATGTGGTACTACTACTGAGCTACATTATTATAGCGATGGACCCATGCATATAGTGATCCAAATGAAGCCTTAAAAGTCCTTGATTGAATTTTGGAAGAGGTTATTGGTATTTCCATTCTAATCATTACATCACATATCACGTACGGTACGTTTCCATCAAGAACCTGCTTCACTTTCTAAGATACCATGTGCACTAATTTGAATAATCCATCCATCAATTATTACATGACCAAACATTAACTTAACAGAAGGACATAAAAACAGCATTTGATTAATTTAATTTAGTTTCTACTATAGTAAGAGAGAGAAAATTTAGGTGTATCTTGATGAATAGGAAACAATGCCCTCATTCTTTCTTGCAATCCTCAACCGCTTCACACATTCTATGAACTCTCTGCGACAAAATAAAACAAGTGAAAGAGAGAAAAAAAAAAAAAACAAGTTAGAATGAATTATTGATAAAATGACATATAAAAATAATATTAAATAGAATGTAGAAAGAATGGTATGTAAAATGGGACTACCTCCATGGTACATCACCGACAGGCCTCCAATTATCTTGTCTGTCCTTGTAAAACAATGAGTACTCTGATCCCGATTGGAACAATCTTAATCCAGAAACAGATTGGCTTCCTGAATGAATGGTACAATAATAAGTTAAAAGCATGTTACTAGCTAGTCTATAATATAATTAAATAGAAAAAATCTTGGAATGAAGTGTGCATTATTGCCTACCAAACATGTCTTCTAATTGGAGTGCTAGGGTTGAGTATCCAGCGTGATCAAGTACAGAAATTTTCCTACCAATGGTAACCCCATCCATGTTAACCTTCACATAAGCCCATCTCTCATTGCTCTGGACCCCTTCTATCTCTTCATCCAAATTTTGCTGGACACATCTTGAATGCTGCATTGTGCTTGAATTCTTCACATTCAGACTATTGGACTGAGGCCAATCCATAAGGTCATCATCATACACTGATTTTCCAGAAAGAGAAGGGAAAATTAATTAGTTAAATGAGTGGAAAAATCCTTTTATATACATACTATTTATTCTTTTTTATGATTAAAAAACTAGAAAGCTGAGATGAAGAATTAAAAGAATGAAGGACTCATACAGTTGGCAGAAGAATGGTAAGCTTCATGTTGAACAGTTCCGAGGCTAAGACCGAGATCAATTATGCCATCATGATCTTGTTTGTCTTGGTAGAAAACTGAGTGCAAAGTTGAAGAGTTCAAAAGAAAGCTTGATGTGTTTGATTCCATTAATTTCTCAAACGTAGATATTGGTATTGTTAGTCAAGGTGGTCTAGTGAGTGAGTGAGTTGCATTTTGTAGACTTTACCTATTTATAATGAAACTTTAGAGTATGTATCTAAAAGAGACATCGAAGAGCACATGGAAGACAAGGAAGCATCCTCCATTATCAATCATTAAATGCACAAAGCTTATCTTCTGTTACTGTCAACATGGAACACAAGGTAAAAACAAGACACCCCAAGAACAAAGGATGGCCAAATTGATCCTACCAGAACTTATTCTGGATTCTGCTTCCTCACTTTGCTACAATTGCTCAGACTCTTTTTATGACAATATTCCATGCTCTGGTTGATAGAGGACACCAAATGGAAAATACTAGTAATTAATATTAAACTGGCTCATAACAACATATAAATTCATTTTGAGAGTAAAAATTAATGCAGGCTAATTATACAGGAGAAGATGCTACTTGATCGTCACTGCATTCTTTCTAATCTTTATAAGGAATACTGTTCTTGCACCGAGGGATGGTCCCTTCAAATGTCGGATACTCTTTCTCTTTTACTAGATTCTTTGGTCAAAATCTTGTGCTTAGTCCTCCTTTATTTGGGTCCTTTGGTCAAGCGGGGTGCCAAATCAAGTTACTTGTAATGGCACTTCAGCATCCAAGTAAAGTTTGGTTTAAATATATCTGAGTTATGAGTTAAGCTATTGAATAAAAAATGATTATTCATTTATTTATATAAATTATCTTGGGCCCAAATCCATGAACTTGGATATTTGATTACCGTTACCTTAATCTTGGTTAATACTTCATTCGTACACCTGTTTGGTCAGGTTAATCGCTATTAATCTTTTCATTGAGATAATTATTTTACTCAAATTTCCTTGTTGTTTGTGGCATCATATGGTGCTTATGTTGGGTTAATGGGTAAGGTCCCACGGTCCAACCTTCGGGAAATGTCCCCTAGTTTGACTTTCATTTAGTATCCCTTGGTCCAGCTTTTGGCCAAGGTTCCCTAGTCCAATCTTCGGACAAGGTCCTCTAATTTGGCCTTCGACTGAACACTCTGAGAATCTAATTCCGTATAACTACTAATATTTGCACTAACACATTTTGTGCATCATTAATTTTACGTACCCATGTGTTCATGTAAGGCAAGGAAATTAATCATTATACAATACTTTGATGTCAAAAAGTGATATAATTAAGTAAATGAAGAAGCATGTGCAAAAAATAATTTCAATATATTATACATCTCCAAATAAGCCTGAATACTTCTAGGTACCCATGTGTTCATGTAATGCAAGGAAATTAATCATTATAAAATACTTTGATGTCAAAAAGTGATATAATTAAGTAAATGAAGAAGCATGTGCAGAAATAATTTCAATATATTATACATCTCCAAATAAGCTTGAATACTTTTAGGCTTAATTAGAAATTTATTTCTCTAAAATTTTATTTTTGGTGATTTTGTTACTTTAATTTTCTTTTCAATACTTTTGATAGAAATAGTATACTAATTAAGGTTTTGTTTGGAGTAGTTGTCAGTTTTCAGTTTATAATTTTGAAATACAATTTCAAAACAAAATAAGTTCAGTAAAAAAAAATGGAACTAAATTGGTTTTTAACTCAATTTTAAAATATTTTTATCAAAAATGTTAAAAAAAATAATTTTGGGGACAAAAATGATAAAAAAAAAAAATGAGAAACCAAACTCGTGAAAAATAAAAAAAAATTTGGGAGACAATGCATAGCCTTAATTTTAAGTATTAGCATCTTCTGTCGGAAGAAATTTCATGCCCATTTGCAGACATTAATGAAATACTTGAATCCAAATATGTCATGCTTACAGGGATTCATTAACTTGCATATATATATATATATATATATATATATATAAGTTTAAGTTTTTACTAAAAAGAAATAGTATATAAGTGGACTTCGTGATTAGGGTTTAGGGCATGAATTTTTTTAATTCTACAAGTTCTTGAGCTTATCTAAGCAACGTGGCGATATAGGCATAAACCTCACATTGAATATTTGTTAGTTATCCGCATATGACAGGACTACCACTTTTTCAAGGGAACAAAGATCTGGTCAGATCACAGCATCCCATGCCACTATGCTTTAGCAGGAAATGTTGTTTCTTGTTTTTTTTTTTTTTAATTATGGGTTAATAGTAGAGAGGACAAATGTAGTGTACTAGACGACTACTAGTGGTTAGTGGTGCTAATTGTTAAATTAAAATAGATTAACTTTAATATTGATTTCAACAAGCTGCATAGATTAGAACTGCAGAAAACGAGTTTCTGTACCCATGTCTTCAGGTACGATATTAGCACTCCTGGATCAAATATAATATGGAGGCATATGGTATCTGATATTTTAATACTGACAAGTGATAAGAAAGATATCAGTATTATTTTAAATGCACACGTACTGTGATTCAAATTTGCACTTGACAATTGACACATCAACTTCTCATAAGAACTTAGACTATTCAATTACATCAACTAACTTTTGTGATGAGATTCTCCCAATTTAAATTCTTACAATACTAGTAAGAAGCTCTCCGAAGGTTCTCCCGAACTCTTATAATTTAAGTCTTTAAGAGCTTCTCACCATGTCTGTCATGTTATAATTTAAGCTATGATAATAATTTCATCTCTATCCAAATTCCAAGGAGAAAACATATGTAAAAGGTTGAAATTATCTAAGACAGCCATGTTTTGATAAGAAGACAATCATACAATATTTGAATTAATATTCAATTGAGATGTTCAAAACTGAACCAAATCATTATCTAAAAAAATGTATTTTTATTTCAATCTAGTTTAATTTTTTATTCCTATTATCAAAATCAAACCACACCTTTAATGTAATAAAATTACACTATTTTGTTATACCCTACATAAAATCTATTTTTTCCCTAACAATTGAATCGAGCCACCGACTATATATGGCTATGTACGTGAGTGAATAATTCAATTGTACATAATTTGGATATATATCATTATTTATTTTTGTTGTTTTATTACTTAGATTAAATAAATGTCATTTTTAAGGCCTAGTATTAGAACTTAACTGGCTGTTAGATTTTGTATTGCATCAATTTGTTTTGTTGGTCATCAAATTAATAATTCAAAAGTCATAAAAAAAATAAAAATAATCAAAATAATCAATCCAAAGTGCAGTCTAATTTAGCTCGAAGTTAATATTACATTTAAATCAAAACAAATTCAACTATATATTACTTTTATTAATATTATTATTTGTGTAAGAACCGAATCAAGCAAATAGTTCTCTAATGTCGCCTCTAATATCCTAAATGGATATCATACAAATAGTTCTCTAATTTTGAAGTAGCGTGTATCATATTGGAGGAGCCTTATCAAGCACATACACCCGACTTGGTGAAACACATTTAAGAAACTCAGGAAGGTTATACTCATGATAAAAAGTAATGTGCAAGAAATTCTGTACATATATATTTTACAGAAATTCAGAGGCAATGGTGAACTGAAAAAAACAATTAGACAGACTCCTTATAATTCCTATTTCTATATCCTCAATCGTATTTCAGAGTCCTACCTTTTGCTGCTATGGTTAGGAAACAAAAAAGCCGAACACCAATGAACAAAAGGTCTCACTTCCTTCAACTTTTCTTCATAATTTAATTTAATGTACCTAAAATAACCAAACAATTAATCTTGTCTCAGTTGTCTGTAACATCAACAAAAAACTCTAATGGAATGTACAAAAAGCATCTCCCACCTGTTTGGAATGTAGTCATCAAGCATGATCCAAGAAGTATTATGTATTTGATGAAAATTGACTGAGTACATCACTTATCGTGACAGCTAAGAAATTCAATTATACATGGATACACCTGTTCCACCGCCTGTGATCAAAATAATCATAGAAAATACATCACAAAGAAAGCAGCAGCAGCAGCAGTAGCAGTAGGCATAAAAAAATATAGATCAATTATTTATGTCAAAACATATTCTTGCTACGAAAGAAACAAGCAATGCTTAAATAAGACAATGAAAAGTGGACAAAAAATTAAGAATTAAGCAAAAGGGACAACCAACAAGGCCATAACCAATTAACTACATTATAAAACTGAGCATGTTATTCTTTCCTTCTTGACAATTTCCTATCTAAAAATAACATAAACATCAACAACCAAAGGGATAAGTTCATACCAGCCTTCCTCCAACCAAATCATAATGAGCATAATGTGGGCCTCCAGGTTTTCCAAAAGCTTTGTAGGTAACCAGGTGCTTGGGGATTAGCTTAGCGGTTTCTGTTCACAAAACACCTTTAAGAATATTCACTTCTTGAAACAGCAAAACAGGGAAATGAAACATCTACACCTATGATAAAAAAAAAATACCTTCCACAGCTTCAGGTGGGCAAATCAGATCCTCATCTCCAGCAATAGCTAAGATAGGGGTATTGCTTTTGTGTAGATGGTCCTTGTAAAAAAAGGTCCCGTCCCTGTTGCATAAACCACGCTCTCGAAATGCTGTAGTGAGCTGCAAGATAAGTTTTGCGGGTATGGTGCCTGCCAGTTGTTGTAATTGTATCATATGAAGGTCAGATACTAATATTGATTAGTCAGTATATAATTTGGTTAACTAAAAAATAAAAAATTTTGTGCACTGCACTGCCTATAACAGTGTTATTCCAGACTAAATAAGTTCTAACCCCAAATCTCCTACTTGTTGGTTGTAGTAAAAGAAACAATAGCTATAAAGTACATCTAGCAGGATTACTGCATTTGTACCACTTAAATTTAATGAAACCAATCAAATCTTCACTTCTTGTTCATTATATCATTCTTTAATAGTTTAATATCTCACTCTCTTATCTATGTTTTCAAGGTCCAATGACCTAGTGAAAGCAGAGGAATTATTTTTCTTTTTCATCTTAATATGCTTAAAAAATGACCCATCTGAATATCCTCTCTCAAGATTCTGTAAAATAATAATGTATAACACAATTCTTAATATCTCTAAAATGGAGCCACCAGGATAGTTATAAATACTGAAATAATCATTAGAAAGAAGGGCATGTTGAACAGGGGTTCCGGTAAGAGTCCAAAAAACATGATAAACCAATCTGTTAAATCCAAAAAGAATGTATTCCACAAGATATGACACTTATAATACACATTGGAAGAATGGATTGCTCTTTCGCACTTTCTTAAGAGAATACAAATGGCCAGGAATGATTCAATTTTGGCATGATAGTATTAATCCAACAATCAAGCTGTTGACCCACCATTATTTAAAATATCAACTGCACTTTGGAAATAAATTGAATTTTAACAACTACAGAAGAAAAGAATCAATATTTTGCAATTGAACAACAGAGTTGTGAAATGTTAACTATCAATCCTCCTAAAACCTTAAACTATTAGGCGTAGGGTCATGAATAATTTTATATTTCTAATGGATAAAAATACTTACAGAAGTTATTCAAAACAAGTCTCTTTAATAAATCTGGATCCATCATGTCCTCAGCTGAAATCAAAGTATTTAACCATGAAAATACATATGATGAACGAGATGACAGAGGATAAGCTGCTGCTAACATTGCCCCTAAAGGAATAACAGGGACATTCAAAGCCTGTGCAGGATCTGCCTGTTCAACAAATGACTAAATTTAGTACCTTAACAGATATTAGGGCAAGTTAATCAGTAAATCTATGTAGGAAGTAACCAGAAAGAACTGAACCATTCACTTACTAGTGGTAAGAGTAACTTCAGAGTTGATCTGGATGATGTGTAGTCCAGAGATGATGCCAGTGTAACTACTGCAGCCAAGTTGGATTCTTTTCCTTCAAAACCTTACATGAAATTAAAACAAATATTAAGTAAATAACTTGCATATTTATTTTATACATGTCTAAGCAGATAAAAATTACAGATGTGTCAGTATATGTAAAGAGGTGATGCTCTGCTTGTCCTAAATTTACACTTCTATGCTTACTAGTAATGTGTTACTATGTATTAAATTTTCTAAGTAGCTACCAAAGTTGCAACACAAAACAATGTGTTATGGCAAAATAGAAGGGTCGAAGTGATTTTGGGAGTAAAATCGTTCTATGTAAGAATCCGTCAGCCAGCAGATATAATACAGATTGAATCCTACTTACATTTATAAAAAAAAACCATAAATTCCTTTGTTTGACTTTTTTGCCACCTCTTATTTAGAAGACTAATCATGCATAAAGACTTTAAAAAATGTTATGTAATCTATCATCAATCTTGATCATATATCCAATCAATATAATGATGAAGTTTCATAAAGTTCTAAGTTTGATCCTATTGTGATTCATCAAGATTTATAGTTGCTTCTGTTTCAAACAAGTTAATAGCGAATGAGGAATATTCAAGTTGGGGTCAGTAATTGATGAACATCATGATAAAATCAGCCTACCACAGGAATTTCCAAATCCAAATATCATACCCCCCAACACACATGCACACGCCAGCCATTAAACAATGATTGGACATTGTAGTTTAGACCATGACGAATGTCAAACAGACAAGATAAGATATAATCATAAATAAAGGAAAAATGGCTAATGATCAATTGATACTACCAAAAGCATAAAACTTACCAAACCGTGACAGCATGGAGTAAAGCAGGATACCACCCATGGAGTGGCCAATTGCAAGCAACTTTCCATCTTTAGGCATGCTTTGTTTCATTATGTATTCTATCTGTACAGGTAAAACCAAAAAGTTGTATAAGGGGCAGCCAAAGAGTCTCCTCTAAATAACAGAAGTACAAAAAAAAAGGTATTGCTAATGATATAATTGTTAATCACTGTCAATAAAATTAATAAGTGATTGATTTATAGCTTTCCAACATAATAGGATGTCACCTCACCGCTGCAGGAACATCTTCTTCCAAGTAATGGTCGAAGTCCCAATCATACTTCACAATCAAGTCAAGTTGCTTCTGAAAATCTTCGATTGTAGAGGTAAAGCGAGTTTGTAGATCAAATAATGGAGGAGTAACAGATAGCTGACCTTCCTCGATAATATTTACTAGTTTTTTACTCAGATCAGTTATTTGACTGGTAACACCAGCGTTTTGCTTTGTTTCAAACAAAGTTGAAAGCTTTCCCCTTACCTCATTGAATTGTTCATATAATGGAGAATCCACCAAAAGTTTTGAAATCTGATCTAGAAATTTGGCAAACATCACCCTTGATTGACTTTCACTCAGAAACCCAGAGACTCTTTCTGACAAAAACATAAAAGTCTCAGTCAATCTTGCCACCAACGTTGATTCATCCCAAACAGTAGCTAACCTAGTTAGATCACCTCTGATTGCCACATTCTCAGTTTCTACTCCATTTGGAGCAGAAATCTCAGGATCAGATATCACACAAGAGATGTTATTCAATTTTTTGTTCGAAGCCACAGCTCCATTGGTAGAAGTAGCACTCTCTGAAGCAGCTTCCATCTTCTCAGACATTGCATTGGCAGACTGTTCAATATCATTGGAACTTGAACCCTGAACACTCAACCCAGCTCCTCGTACTTCAAGAATCCAAGTTTCAAATCCTTGACCAGACATGTAACGTGCAAATGATGACTGCAGTACATACCATGTGTTAGTGGCCAGAAAATAGTGCTGACCAGCTATAATTAGGCAAACGACATCATTAATTACTCAAACATTGGTTGATCGCAAAGAATGGTTCAGAGGAAAAATGAAACATAAACCAGAACAATATGGAGGAAAGCATAATAATAATAATAATATAGAATCAAAAGAAGAAGCTTTGGTGCAGATGATGCACCAATACCTGCATTTGTTTCACATATCTGTATTTTTGTGATATATTATGAATCTCAGTACTTGAGTGATTAGTCATTAGCTCCTGACTGGGGATATTGTGGGTTCACCCAAAAAACAAAGTCAAATCACCGTGATATACTATGCATCAATGATATCGCCTAAAAGTAAGTCATAACAACAATTCAGGCATGATATTAAATTGAAAACATAACCATGAAACTTGCTTGTGTTGAGTCATCCAATTGCCCCACTAAATTCCATGACAAGTTTACCAGCACAAGCAAATCATATTACAATGATGTTAAAAAATACAAGCATCAACAACAAATTCCTAGGTGCGAAAAATGAAAAGGAAAGTATAAAACAGACATAGCATAGGACGAGTAAGGTTACAAACCAATCGCATAACAGAAACACACACAATTTCACAATTACGATGGAGGGATCTAAAATAAACTGCATACAAATAAAATAAGAAAAAAAATAAAAGTTGAATACCTCAGGGGAAAGGTCATATCCAATGGCGTTAGTTCCCACTCCTGACAGGAGCAACAGAGGATGATTCCTCGGAGGTGCCTATGAAACAAACATTGCATCCTAAGAAAACGTGACCAATTAAAAAGAGAGAATAGAAATAGGTGCGATTCGAATGAGGAAATAAAACACTAACGAGAGGCGAAGGGTTATATCGCCAGAGAGCGAGTTTCCAATCGGAATTGGAGAGGGAGACATAGTGGAGTTCGTCGGCGGTGCAAACGGAGGGCTTGTCGGCGACGGCGGTGGAGAAAGCCCTGAGGCGGAACGGTGCGGTGGCGCGTGGGAGGGAACAGAAGGTTGAAGAGCCTTTGCTGATAGCAGAGAGCATGTCAGATTGGAAGGACATGGACATAGACATAGACATGGTTGACATTTTTGGTAGCATAACGCTTCTTCGCTTCCTAGTTCTTCTATCTAATCTATATCGTTACTTTGCTTTATGCGGTAGTCCGTATCTAGTTTTCCTCACTCGTGTTTCTCGTTTCTGTTTTCAACGTTTTCATTTTCAAATCTGTTGTCAGTTGTCACAGTCAAAATTGTTCTGGCGGTTGACATTTTGTCCAAATCTATGGCTTCTGTATTGGAAATTTGGAATTGGATCTACCACTAGCTGGGAAGTGGATTTTTACATCAGAAGTTCCGATCATAGTAGTAGTACATCTACCATGTAAAGGAATTGATTTTTGTATTAAAACTATAATTTATTTAACTGGGCCTTTATTTGTTCGAAGAAAAAGCCCACCAAAGATTACAAAAACACCCAAGAAGCCCACTTGGTGGCCCAATGCTCTTTCTTCATTCCAACAATCGCCGCCACGTCGCCCTTCTCGCCTGAGAATCGAAAATCAAAAGCTTTCGCCGACTTCAAAGTTCCTCCCTCTCTGCACAGTGTGTGTGTGAGAATGCGTGGTGGTGGCGGCGGTGAAGTCGAAGTGAAAAGAGTGTTTATTGGAGCAGGATGCAACAGAATAGTGAACAACGTTTCATGGGGTGCTTCTGGTTTGGTCTCTTTTGGAGCTCACAACGCCGTTGCTATTTTCTGCCCCAAGGTCCCCCTACTTTCCACTCTCTTCTACTTCAAAACTCACCCTTTATCTTAGATTCTCTTTTTGGTTTTCGCAGAGTGCTCAAATTTTGACTACTCTCCCGGGTCATAAGGCAGTTGTGAATTGCACCCACTGGCTACCTTCCAGCAAGTTTCTGTTTAAAGGTATTCTCTTTCTCCATCTCTCATCAACTTCAAATCTACAAGTTCATTTTGTTTTGTGAAGTTACACTTGAATCATCAGGCTCTTTGACATAACAATATAATAAGCTGTTATGAAATGATTAGACTAGTTTCAACGTTTAATTTTTATTTTTTTTTATCAATGGTTATTAATAATATCCCCTCTTTCCTTTGATTTGCAGCAAAACAATTGGAGCAGCACTATTTGCTATCTGGAGATGCAGATGGTGCTATTTTTTTGTGGGAACTGTCCCTTGCTGATGGGAAGGTATAATTTGTTCCTTTGTTGTTTTTTTAATTCCTCAATTTTTGTACAAATAATTATGAGACACTTGTCAGTTGGGAACTTAGATTGAATTATAAACCATTGTTTATTGCATATTTGTCTTTTGAATTGTTTGTAGTGGAGGCAAGTGTTACAGCTGCCACAATCACACAAGAAAGGTGTTACATGCATTAGTGGAATTATGGTTTCTCAAACTGAGGCAATGTTTGCATCTACTTCTTCAGATGGCACGGCTTGTGTATGGGAACTTGTATTTCCAATGACTGGCAGCGGTAAGCCATAATTCCCAATGTCAAAGACCCCGTTTATGTTGGTAATTTTATAATCTACATTGATTGAGACTTGCTTCATCATTTTAGGTGACTGTAAATTATCGTGCCTGGATTCGTTTTCTGTTGGTTCTAAATCTATGGTAGCCCTATCATTAGCTGAACTGCCTGGAGATAGTGGGCAAATTGTCCTTGCGATGGGAGGATTGGATAACAAGATTCACCTTTATTGTGGTGGAAGGACAGGAAAGGTATCTTCATCCCCTAAGTTGTAGATTATTAACTTGAACTTTTGGTTTCTTGTAGTTTTATCTGCCAACTTGTGTTTATGTTATTTTACTTTTCTTTTACATACGAACCCAGCTTGTACATGCATGTGAGTTAAAAGGGCATACAGATTGGATCCGGAGTTTGGACTTCTCATTACCTATAAGCATCAATGGGGAAGTAAACAATATTTTTCTGGTTAGTTCATCTCAGGATAAAGGCATACGAATTTGGAAGATTGCATTACGCAGCTCTATGTCCAATGGACATGGCATATACAAGAAAGGAGAAATAAGCTTATCATCCTATATAGAAGGTCCTGTACTTGTGGCTGGTTCGTCTTCTTTCCAGATATCCTTAGAATCTCTTTTAATTGGACATGAGGATTGGGTATATTCAGTAATGTGGCAACCCCCTTTGGTTGCATCCATGGAAGGGAATGCCTATTATCAACCACTAAGTATCTTGTCTGCATCTATGGACAAGACTATGATGATATGGCAACCTGAAAAGACTTCTGGTGTCTGGATGAATGTGGTCACTGTTGGGGAACTAAGCCACTGTGCTCTGGGGTTCTATGGTGGCCATTGGAGCCCAAATGGAGATTCAATTTTAGCACATGGATATGGTGGATCTTTCCATCTTTGGAAAAATGTTGGTAATGATGATTGGCTACCACAAAAGGTTCCCTCTGGTCATTTTGCATCAGTGACTGATATTGCATGGGGTAGATCTGGTGATTATATTATGTCCATTAGTCATGATCAGGTATTTATTTGGAACATATTCTGTTCACAAAAGCTATATACTATTGATCAATCATGTCTATTATTTTATCTATTATGATTTCATATGAGCTTGAATTTCAAAAATGGTTTGCACTCTGTTGTCTAATTAGTATATGAACATTGGCTATGTGAATTTTGTGCTTTCGAAGAGAAAAATAATGAAATTCTAGCTGCTTGTGTAATTGTTTTAGTTTCTGCTATTGATATTTCAAATAATAACTATGAATATTTTTCTTGAATTTTTGTATTGGCTATGAAAATTGTAGACAACTAGAATTTATGCTCCATGGAAAGTTGAGGCTCCTCTCTCTAATGGAGAATTTTGGCATGAAATGGCTCGCCCTCAAGTTCATGGACATGATATAAATTGTATGGCAATTATTCACAGTAAGGGGAATCATCGCTTTGTCTGTGGAGCTGACGAAAAGGTTGCCAGAGTGTTTGAAGCCCCGTTATCATTTTTGAAGACATTAAATAATGCCACTTTGCAGTCCTGTTCTTCCGATGATATCATGGGAGATGTCCAGATTTTGGGTGCAAATATGTCAGCTCTTGGACTATCACAGAAACCTATATATGTTCAAGGTCAGTCATTTCATTGAAAATTGAAATGGACGATGTGATGTGTAACAAACAGATTCTGGGGTCATATTGTCAAATTGTGGTGCTCTTTCAGCCTTGCTCATCATTATCTACTGGTGTTAACTTTTATAGCAGTGACATCTGGTTGTAATTACTTTTAACAGATAGAGCCACTGGTTGAAGCTAAAAAAGGATGCAATTAGTTATGAAAAAAAAAATATAAACAGGAGGTTATTAGTCTTGATAGTCAAGTAAAATTTGCACTCAAACTAAGTTAATTCACAATTCAATGTAATTTACAGCTTAACTTTCTTAATCTTTCAATATTAAAAAAGTTAACCTGTGATTTCTCACAGGTTGGAAATAAAGGTACATTTTTACTGAATCTATGATCAAGATAAGCTAACTGAGATACTGGTTACTCAGGAATTTCAACTGGCATATTTGGTGTAAATTTAAGTTGTAATCATCCCTTGAATATGCTTGTTTTAGGAGCTAGGAGATATTGTTTACATACTTGTTCCTCTGTCTCTCATATTGAAGATGTGGGTCATTCCAAGAGTTGTCTGATATCATAGAATGGGAAAGTAGTAAACTAAAAGTCTAAAACCCCTGTTTCATTTTCCTATTTTGAAACTTAAACTTTTCAAACAGGTATAAATGTTTTCTAGCATGTTTGTCTTTTAAAAAATTATAATTTTGAGGGTGATTCTACATTGCAGCTGTACATGAGGCCACTGAAAGAAGTGGGATTGATGGACTTGACACCCTTGAAAATATTCCTGATGCCATTCCAACTGTGTTCACTGAACCTCCAATTGAAGATCAACTGGCTTGGCATACACTTTGGCCTGAATCACATAAACTATATGGTCATGGAAATGAGCTATTTTCTTTATGCTGTGATCATAAGGGTGAGCTTGTTGCTTCTTCATGCAAGGTATGTGTGTTAGTCTAGCTGTGCACCTGTATTATTGTTATTAGACGGAAGATCTAGTGCCTACTTATATGTAAATCCTTGTTTCTTGCATATCTATTGTGTTGATCTTAATTCAATGCATTTATCCCTACTTTGGATATGAATTGACTTCAACAAAGTTGGCTTAGATTGTTCTGTAGTGTTAGTCAGTCTCTACCTTGTTCACTTTTCTTCTTTGTCACTGATATTGTCATGTATCATTGCACATATGTTTTATGCACTGCAGGCCCAGTCTGCAGCTGTTGCAGAGGTATGGCTTTGGCAAGTGGGTTCATGGAAAGCAGTTGGCCGCTTGCAGTCCCACAGCTTAACAGTGACACAGATGAAGTTCTCACATGACGACAACTTTCTTTTGACTGTCTCAAGGGATCGCCAGTTCTCTGTTTTTTCAATCACAAGAACAGGTAGATGTATCATCATTGTTTTGACATATGGATATGCACCTTTTTGTTATTATTATTTGGTGATTTTCCTTGGTTGACACTTGAACTTCTTGAGATGGACTGGCCAAGTCTCAAACCTGCAGAAAACTAATGAAACTGAGCTAACCATTATCTAACTGGTTGGCATTTCTTTTTAGCAATATAATTGATGAATGAGTATAAGTAATTTTTAAGTTAAATAGTTCACAATTATTGACAGGACTCTTTAACTACTGTAATTCTTGCAATTTTCTTTTTAGCTACTGCAACCCAACAGATATCCTAATCACACAGTTGTGGTTTACAGGCACTGGTGAAATTAGTTATAGTCTTCTTGCAAGGCAAGAGGGGCACAAGCGGATTATCTGGTCATGTTCTTGGAATCCACATGGTCACGAATTTGCAACAGGTTCACGGGATAAGACAGTGAAAATCTGGACCATAGAGAGGGAGTCTGTCAGGCAGCTTATGTCTTTACCTCAATTTACGAGTAGCGTGACAGCATTATCTTGGGTTGATCTCCGACATCAGAGGAATAATGGACTTCTAGCTGTTGGAATGGAAAATGGCCAAATAGAATTGTGGAATCTGTTTTATAACAGAGCAGATGATGGGAGCATAGCAGCACCAGGTTTGGCTGCTTCACTTGCTGTACGTATAGATCCTTTTATATGCCATGCATCTACTGTAAACCGTCTAGCATGGAAGAAAAATGAGGATGATCACACGAGTATGCAACTTGCTTCTTGTGGAGCTGATAATTGTGTAAGAGTGTTTGATGTATCTGTTGAGTAATTAGAATGATTTTTTTATCCTCCTCAATGGCTAAGAATGATTTTTTAAATAGAGGGTATTTAAATATAAAAAATTAAAGTTGTAAGGTCAAATTTTGTAACAATTATTCGGTGTCACATTATTGAAATAACTTTTATCATTTTTTTTTTATGTAAAGTGAGAGATATTATCCTCATTATCCAAAATTTTCGAGTCCATAGTGACGAGACATGTAACATCATCACCATGTGAATTGTGATTGTAATCAATCATACCCTCCAAAAAATTTCTCTAATAACGGTCATAAGTTGATCACTTGTCATTGTCTCGTGAAATTAACGTTGCCATATCATGGTGAGATGGTGAAACGTTTTTAAACAAAAGCTTGAGAAAGTGATTTAAGTGAACATTAGGCCGAAGATGTTTTATTTTTTTGTATAAATAAGCAAAACAGAGCATATGCTTGCCAACCTGCATCGACTAAAAAGTTGTTCATTGAGTCGGTTTTGGATTCAAGCCTAAATGATATGTTATTCGATTGATTGTAATAAAAGTTTGGGGAAATATAGGAAGATTATATATTGTTCTTTATGAATGGAAGAAAAAGATACATATACAGATATACTACTAAAAAGAGAAAAAGATTTTTAGAGTTGCAATCTTTATTCTCTCTTCTAGTATTACACGGTTGTTATGAATTAATAAATGTTCTGTTCATCCTTTCCCACTACTAAACAAAGAAAAAAGCTTTCGAATATTCCAGTAAGAATATGTAAACGTGGTATGTTCATTATAGATTCTCTTTGTTTAAGATTGTGGAGCCCTGAGAAGCTCACTGAATGTTATTGGTGATTAGAATTCAAGAGAAGTAAACACCGTAGTTAGGGACTTTTTGATCATATTAAGTGGGGCCCTTGATAGGCAAGCTTTTGCTTGGTGCCTTTTTTGACACTCCACCACCAAATCCATTAAATCTTGGGAGGCAGAGAATCAAATTTTGAGCAAATGGCTCATCTCATTGATTCCCTTTCCATCAGTTCTTGAAGGTAATATTGCATTAATTTCGGTGGGGTGAACATACACAGCCACTATTTCCCACTTTGGACTATGGCTGCATCAGACCTCGGTCGGCAATAATGCACCAATTATGTGCATTCAATCGGTAGCATTCATATAAACAAAAACCAGCTTATGGGATGCTGAGGGACCCTGACCTACGTTGACATTTAACACGTAGGGACCATTATTCATTTGACAATTGCTACCACCATCATTAATGTTAACAATACATCACAAGTATATGCAATAACTTGTTTGAAGCAGAGTCTGCATCAACAACTAGTCCCCGGGATGTTATTTTAAGTCACGGATAACAACATTTGAGTGTAGGAAGCAGCTTAATCGTTGAGATATAAGCATAATTTTGTTTGTTCTGAATCGTGTATTATTTCTATTTGCTTCGAGTCAAGCAAAATTGTACTTCCAAGCATGTAATCTTACTCGCGCATAATCCTAACTTTTAAACCTCGTACAGTTAAACTATTCTTATATTGACCACTAACTAGTACAACAAAACATGGAATCTTATGTGTACCTTGCCACTAAAGTCACATAAAATTCAGCAACATCAACATATGTAACGTGCTCTCTGTTGTGAGAGCTTATATTAATCTTGAAATTCACTATACGTTAAAATTTCACATCAATCGAACACACTTTTGCTTAACATTGTTGTCATCATACATTTGTTGGTGTCTTGTTCAAGAAATTGGTCTATTTCCCGTAAGTGCCAGCCTTTTACATACTGTATGGCATTTGAATTCAGATCCTCAAGTTATTATCTTAACAATGAAAGAGATTTGCTTGAGACAGTATTCTGCAATATCCAGTAGGCCATTAGGCCAAAGCAGGATAAGTATTGTGTTGTAAAGTTTGTAGGACGACCACCTTATCTCTGTATAAAGTCATACTATGCAGCTTGAAATGCTCGTAAAGAATCCACTTCATTAACGAGAAGCAAAAGGAACAGTGTTTTTTTAAGTTATGCATTTAAGCTGATTTCTGAGAATTTAAGTTGTTTCGGTAAAAAGTAATGTTTAGGAAACTAATTTAAATTTGGGGGAAAAAAATTATGAAAAAATAACACTCACTATGATTAGTTTTTAACAACTTGTTTTTAAATTATTTTTTTACTCTTTTACTGTATAAAGATTAATTTATAGTTACATCCAAATTTATCCAAACAAAAATTGATTTAAATCATGAATAACGATTATTAAAATAATTTAATTTTTTCAATTATCCCAAATACAAAAATAAAAGCTGGCATGTAGATTTCATCAAGCAGAACCAAATTCAAAGCAAAACTGGCAAGGACGTTATATTGTTGTCATGCGCAGCAAAACCTGAAGTCAATCAGCAGAAACGTGATATTCCTATTATATAAAAACGAACAAGAGGATTGAAAATGCGGCCAGACCGATGCATGATTTATGACTACTACAGCACAAGTGCAAACTTGTGGTCCTTCATGCATGGTTGTGGTCATATAAGGGGGACCGAGGACAAGTCCAAAACTTCAAATGGCCACATCCATTGCACTTATCAACAGAAACGAATAGTTTATCATGAAGCATGGATCACAAGACCAGAGCAAGAAAGAATACCTGCTAATTTATATGACAATCATTTCAGGAATTGATATTTGAACTTCACAATACAATGTTTCAGACTTGACCTTTTACAGTATAACCTTGGACCAATTTCGTTTCCTATATAAATTATGACATACAAGAAAGAGTACAAGATGATCAAAGTTTCTTATTTTTTTTTTCTATCCAAATACATACCACAAACAGTTTATCAAACATGACGACAGGAACTGCATATAAAACTTAAGGGGAAACCAAACCCATTTTTTCAAAATTGTTTTTTTTTTCAAGGACTGGTTTATAAGTGGTTGTGAGGTTCTTATCTGCTCTGCTTCACAGTGTCTGAGGGATGCTGAGCTGAACCTTCCTGCATCATCACAGCAGCAGCAGTCATAGTCTGGTACTGTGAAGGCATTGAGGGCGCCATAGGTTGAGAGTAGTATATTTGAGCATGAGCAGGATCCGCATAATCAAAAGCATAATTTGCCGGGGCAGCAGAATTGGGGGCCATGGACTGAGATGGATGGTGAATCTGTGAGTAAGTGACATATTGCTGCTGATGCTGGCTTGTAGGAACTTGAACTAGTTGAGGGGAGCCTGCAGTTGCAGCTCTGTAAGCATTCATTTCAGTTTTAGGCATGGGAGTATTTCTAATGGGGTTGTAAGTGGCAGGTTGTGGAACCAATGTAGCAGGGTTTGGCGGAGTCTGTGGCCGGCTAGAAGCGATGTTCCCAGCAGACTCACTCATATTAGCCTGCTGCTGCACAGGCAGGTTGTAAGCCTGTGCCTGTCTCGCAGGAACATAGTAAACCTGTGGATGCTGGGGATGTTGCTGGGAGGGATATACAGGATAATATGCAGAAATAGCAGGGTTATGGTGAATAAAGTGTGTGCCATGTATAAACTGTTGCTGCTGTTGTTGTGGCAGTGTCTGCTGGTGCTGGTGCTGCTGTTCAAATTGCTGTTGCGGTTGTTGTGACTGCAGCTTCTGGTGCTGCTGCTGCTGTTCAAATTGCTGTTGCAGTTGTTGTGACTGCAGCTGCTGGTGCTGTTCAAATTGCTGTTGCAACAAATATCCAGGGTCGTGTACATGTTGCTGCATCTGAATCCGACCATGCGGATCAGACACATTGAGCTTCGGATCCACAGGGTTACTAGAAACCCTAGTAGTCCCAGATTGAATCTGAACTTGTTCTTGATAAACAGCAGGTTTCGAACGCGAGATTGCATTCGCGAGACTACTATCACTGCATCATCAAAACATAAAACCTAATTCAAAAAGTGCCAATTGAAACCATCGCCAAAAACCAAATCCCTTACTAACCCTATACACTCCCAACCAAACCGAACAATAACATGATCCAAAATCCAAATGAAATAGACAATCCAATTTTAAAATTTAAAATTAAAGGAATTGACAGCCAAAACCAGATAGAGAAATTGAAGTTGAGAATACCTTGAAACTGAATCGGGAGAAGGCAAATCAACAACACCAGTTGACTTCTGTTGAAATTGAGGAGCAAGTGTTTGCGTTTGTGCCTGTGACTGTGACTGAACCTGTGGTTGAGGAGTCGGTGGTTTTCTATACCCAACAGGAACCCCGTGATCGGATCTCTCATCATCGGAGACAACCCGGTTGAGATACTCCCCAGCAACCACCGCGCCAGGCCCAATCGGCACACCCATGGCGGCGAGGGTCACCGGCACCGGCGGCGGAGGCGGCGAAGACAGCAAAACAAAACCCTCATCCTGCTGCTGCTGCTGCTGCTTCTGCCCCAAACCAACCCCCATCTGCGCGAACTGCTCCTCAATCCCCAACACCTTCTGATCCTCCACCACGTGAACCCTAATCGGCGGCAAGTTCGCGAGCGAGGGCGACGACGAAGTGGAACCAAACGACGACGTCGTTTCGAGCATGGGCGAATCGGGAACGGAGTGAACATCCTGTTTCAAATTCTTGCCGTTCCCGAAAGATCCACCCTGCGAGGCACCACCACCAACGCCGCCACCACCACCACCACCATCCCCACCGTCCTTCGAACCAGGTTCGAGGTTGTTCCCGGCAACCTCGTCGTCAAGTCCAAGAAGGCAATTAACAGAAGCAGAATCAGAAAACCCGCGGTTAAGCAATCCGGCGCCGTTTAACGCATTCAAGAACCAATCGTCCGATTTGACTGATGTGTCAAGAATTTGCGGAGGGATGGAATGAGTGGTATCGGGTTTGGTGGGGAAGAGGAAGAGGCGGATGCGAGAGGGTTTGACGGCGGAGGTTGCGGCGGCGGCGGTGCGGTCGTACTCGTCGATCATGTTCTCGAGGTCTTCGTCGGTTGTGACGGAAATGAGGGAATCGAGGTCCTCGTTGGGGAGCTGGTACTTGAGCGTGAAGGGTCTTCCGTTCAGGAACGTCTTGGAGAGGCGCGTGGAGAGGTCCGCGAGTGAGGTGGCGCGTTCGGCCACGATTATGCGCGTGTCGCCGCCGACGTAGCAGAGGGATTTGTCGTGGGGGCGGGGGACGATGTGGCCGCCGTAGCTGCACATGAGACGGAGCTTGGTCGAAGCCGGTGCGAAGGGCTCGTCCCAGGAGTCGGTGTTGCGGGAGCGAGGCGAGGATTCAACGGAGTCAGGGTAGTTGAGGTGCGGCGGCGCCGTCGAGGGGGTTGGCGGTTGCGCCTCCATGGTGCGAGCGAGAGAGAAAGAGAGAGAGAAGGGAGGGAGCAACGCGCTAGAGGGTACGGTCTATATAGTAACTTGTTTGCTTGGGCTTTTTTTGTTAACTTGAGTAATTTGTTTTATTAATTAAATATTTCTATTCTCTCTTCCTGGGGGTGGGTTCTTGGAAAAAGCGAAGTTGGGGATGGAATACTGTGGGAAAGGGGTGAGGTGGAGGGAGTATGAGTTTGACAGCTAGTTTACTCATTGGACCCAGTTGGCCATGCCCACTCACTAAACCCATGCAAATCAAACTAACTTACTTTGCCTTTCCTTATTTCAATTTTAAATTATCATCCTTTTGTCGACTGTGGATTAAATAATCATTAATGCATCTTCTAACTATTCTTTTAAAATACTATTTTCTTGAATTTTTACTATATACAAATAATTAAATAATTAAATTAATAGTATTAAATTTATTCTAATTATTGTTTTTAAGTTAATTAATTAGATTAAATGATTATACTTAATTGGCTGAATTAAGTATATGAATATCTTAAATTTTTCAACATAGTTAATTTCTATCGATAAATAAATAAGCATAATTTTTTTATTTTTAGTATTTTTTTCATTAGACACATTTACACGCACTAAAATCATTAAATGTTTATTAAGTTGATGATTAAAAAAAAAGACATGTAATAGTCACACTAATAACTCCAATTCAAAATTAAAAAAATACAACATTATTAAAACTCATAAATAGATTAATAGCCAAATAATATCTAATAAACACATTTTATCTGATTGATAGTAAAATTAAAATTGGTAAAGTTGTATAATAGATAGTCATAAACAGTTAGTTAGCATATTTGGATCTGAGTAGATCGTTTTATCGTACGCGCTTGTGTGGCTTTTGTTGTGAAACCTTAAACTATAATTAAGCAAATTTGGTATATAGCCGCAAGTGGGGGTGGTGACTAGTGACTAAACATGAAAAAACATGTAGCTGACGTAACGTAACCACGTAATGCCGTTTTTAAGTTAAACGGACATGATACGATAAGAAAGAACGGAAAGATACAAATATACTCTACGAGGATGGGGTGAGTAACACGGTTACGGCGTTACGCGATAATAAGTACTGTAGCTTCCACGCGCATCAACGCTCTTTATTAGAAGCGCGTGAGGGTAATTAGGGAATGAAGCGAGGGGTAAACGGCGCGCATAAGCTGCAACTGCAACGCTGTAAAGTGACAACTGACAACTGCCACAGTAACGTTTTCACCTGACGCCTGACTAGGATTGGATTGGGTGTGCTTCGTGCTTGCAAACTCAGACCACTGGATCACAAATCAAACTTCAAACGCTTTCATACCAAAATTAAAAATAAAACTAAAACATAATAATGCTTTTCTTCTTAAAAAAAATTCATTGAACATTAATACGTTCGAAGTATATTTTTTGAAATTTAAAAATAAAATAAATTTTTATATAAGTTTTAAAATAATAAATTTATTTTTATAAATATAATTAAATTATTAATAAAAATATATAATTAAAATATTTAAATTTTATTTTAAATAATTTATAAACAGTTGATTTATCAGCAATAATAATTTCATTTTGTGATAGTCTTTTTTTTTTTTTCTATAATCACCGTCGTCAACTAGAAATCAAATCATTTTTCAGGATAAATCGTTTAACTGTGATGAAATTGTTGATCAAATATTATTTCAGGCGTGATCCAGGCTGAAGACCTATGAATCTATCTTCACGGAACCATATGTGCAATGGAGGAATTGTTTTGTAGCATGTATATTGGGACCTATTTAGTCTCATTGAGTCCTGTTGATAATTTAATTACTTTGTTACACTGGCATAGTATTTGGTTTTTAGGTATGTATTTTTCTTTGGATACATATATTTTAACCATTAACTATGAACCTGTTCCTTTTGCTGGTCATGAACTTGCCCGCTGGATGTATTTGTCTCGGGTATCTCTTATACCCCTTTTTGAATATATATATATATGTTTGACAGCCGATTAAAAAAAAAATAATCATCACCATTATTTATTATTATTATTATTATTATTATAGGAAAATATGTTAATAATATTTTTATAATAAGTAGTTATGAAATATTAATAAGAATAAATCAAACTTTAACACTTTTGTATTATTCAAGACAAACACCAGAAACATTAACAAATAAAAAAACTCATTAGATCACAATGAAAAATAATTAATAAATATGCATTATTGACATTAGTCGACAGATGAACAACGGAGGAAAAATGAGCAAGAAAGAGGAGTGGACGTGGTGGTAGGGATGATGGTGACGATAACGATGACAATGATAACAGCGATAATAATGATAATGATGGTGGTGACGGCGGTGACAGTGGTAGTAGTTTTTTTCAAAAAAATCAAAATATAAGTTTCAATTTTATGGATTAGTCCAAAAAAATTTAATAAATATTTTAATTTTTTTAAGTTATATTTATAAAATATTAAAATTATAAATTATAAAAAAAAATACACTTATCATAATATTATTGATATATTCACGAAGTAATTAAAAACCCTTCAAAAACGGCACATAAAATTTACCAACAAAAATATCTTATGTAAAAACGCTCTTAAATTTATTTATTTTTTACAAAAGCAAATGAAAAGAAACAAAACTAATTTAACCTGTATCCTTCCTTGAAGCGAGGAGGACACCGTCTGGTGCTCTTAAATTCCTTTGAAACTTACTAACTTATTCCAGCATAAAAGTTAAATCGTTATCTCATTTAAATTAAGTGATCTTATCCTTCTAAAAAAAAGTGATCTCATCCAATCAGCACAACTATTTCACTATTCGTAGTAAAAAACAAAAAAAAAAAAACAGGTGTAATCTATTAAAAAAACTACTTTGGTGATCACATGCTAGAAAGTAAAAACATATACTAAATAATTACCAGCTATTTGGTGATGATTTTTTTAAAAATGAACATTTATAAAAGAAGGAAATATTTTATAAGTTGGAAATAATATTGTTGTAAATAAAGTAAGTTAGAAATATATTAGTTTCTGAGTCACCTTGAGGCAAATTTTGAAGATGTCATTGGCAACTCATGTATGACCCCACCTCCTTTGACCCCCCAAAATGCCAACGCCTTGCACACCGGGGGAATCGCAATTCGCAAAACTATAACCAACGTCTAAAATCACTCTTCAAGTAGTTAAATGGAGGGTAACTTTTTTATCTACCCTAATTTCAGTACTCTAAGCTGAAAAGGGCGAGGATTCTATATTAGGAAATAGGTGATACATATAAAGAGAGTATATGAATTAACGGAGTATTATATGAATATTACATGAAAAGAGATTCTATTCAGTATTATGTGTCTATGAGAGGTATTTTATTTCTGTTGATAGGGCTTAGGCTTAGATTTTTCTGAGTTGTAATTCTGACATCTGAATATAGTCGTGAAATAGCGTGAGTGGGTTCAACAATTGCTAAATATAAAAACATTAGCATGCATGGGAAGGCATGAGTCAACAACTTAATGGATAAAATGACACAAACAAGACGTGCCCAACAACTAATCCAAAGTAGAAACCGTGTACATCTCTTCTTAGTTTCTTATTAACTAGATATTAAATTTTAATGAAACAAGTGGATAGATAGATAAAAAATAAATAAATAAAATTATTATAAAAAGTATTATGCAATGTCTAGACCCCAGATATCAACAGCGTTTGTAGTCCAACGGTTAGGATAATTGCCTTCCAAGCAATAGATCCGGGTTCGACTCCCGGCAAACGCAATTTTGTTATTTTTTAAATTATTAAGGCTAATAACGATGACTAACTTTTTAAATAAATGAATTATAATCAAATTCAAATAAATTGCGTACGTAATTTTTGTGTATTCATGCCCTTAATCAAAATAATAAATCACTTAAATGTTGTCATCCTATTCACAGAAAAAACAATAATCTTGATCCATGAAAAAACAATTAATCAAATTTGTAGTCAATTTAATCTTCTATGTATATTAAACAAATAAACTTGATCCATGAATTGAGTAAAAGTCAACTTCATAGTGGCGTACATTTGTCAATTTAATCTCTAACATGTGCTTGAAAGGCCAAATTGATTCATAAATTATTAAAACTTACGAATTGAATTTGTTTGATTCCTAATTTTAAGGATTAAATTATATACTGTATCTATTAATTTATAAATGTTGTAGTTAAAAATAATTGTTTTATACTACTAGTAAGTTTAAGTTCAAGTTGATATTTGATTTACTCAAAACAAAGCATCTTTAGGAAGGGTAAAAACTAAAAAGCATAGTCTGGCTTAAAAGACAAAGTAGCTAGTTGGAAAACTATGTCTTTACTTGGGGACACGATAAATCTTGAACAATAATATAATATTAGAGACAAAATGTAAAAGAAGAAAGTATAGTTTATCATCATTGAAGGGTTGCAGTCAAGATTTAAATCATGGTAATGATCTTATAATGTAGCCGAAGTAGAGAAAGGTGTGAATTTAATTTGTAGGGTGATATGTTGTGTTGAGCCTACTAAAATTGAATATTCGCCCTATTAACGCCGCCCTAGGACAACAAACACGCTAGTCTTATTTTCATTATTATGGAATTTCCATTCCCATGGCATGAAGAATGATCGTGGGTCTCCAATATTTCTATGGCTCCATTATGACTAACTTACTATTTTTTTAGGCTTAATAATAATCTAATATATGGTCGATCTCTGTGTAGGTGGTCAATGATGATACTACTATATTCTTCTTGCTTCTCCGTAAAAAAAATTACGATGTTCTTAGATATAAATATAACATACTGCAGATTGAAAAACAAACAAGAATTATCTATTCAAAAGAGAACATCAGATGGAAAATATATATATATATATATATTGTAAGTAACATGTAAAATTTTGAAAAGGATTATGTTTTTTTTTTTTCATAAATAAAATATATAGAGCCAATTAGTTTGATTACTTCTTAACAAATTTAGAATAAATATTTTCTTCTATAATTCTGGAATTAACAAAGATATCCGTAGTTTCTTAATGTCCTGATGCGAGTAATGTGTGTTTAATGTAAATGTGTAATCGACAACATATTTTTTAATATTAAAACTGATTTATTGAAATTTATGAAAAACAATATATATAATCCCGTTTGAAGCTTCAAGATTGGTACTGGGAACATAAAGGTAAGAGCTGAATGCGTCCGAAGCAGTAGAAGACAGAGTGTGTGATCTTTAAGGAACAGCCATCAAATTTTAGGGTTGATTGAGCTTCACTTTACCCAGCACAGTACTCTATCGAAGCTTAGAATGGATTGCCCCTTTTTCGTTTTAACCTTTTTATTTTAAAGTGCCCCCAGGTTGTCGCCAACTAATCCTCAACCGTTCGTTAATCGTTACAGATGCTCCAACATTCTTAATTTCAATACATTCAGGAACCGATTAATGTTTAAGTTAAAATGAGATAATATAAACTATTCTGTTTTATTTCTTATCATTCAGCTAACAATGACTTGTTTAGTTTAGTGATAGGATATGAATATGAATATGTTATCTTTCTATCTACTACAATCATGTTTTGTTGAGTTGGTATAATTTTTATTTATAAGAGGACATGTTATACTATTTTTAAACATTTATTGTATGTACGTATATTTAATGCTATTTCCATTATAACCTTTTATATAATTCATCTATAAAATAGAATAATTTTCATAACAATATTTTGGAAGTAGCACTTTCTTAACACGAGAATCTCTCATACTGATATCAATATTTTTTAAGAGCAACTTGTTTGACTAATGTAGTAAAAAGGCACGGCTTAGAAAACATCAATTACGATGATAATTCTGTGTATGTGTCTATATTCGTAAGATTCATTGGATTGGATAGTGATGGTTACCCCCAACGTAGGGCTAAATTATTGCAAAGAATACAGAATTTTGAAACCCAATGAAACAAGATGTTCACAAATCACAATCCGTGTTGTTTCATGGCTTTGCTAAATACTGTGCTTTAGCATTTCTTTGACTAAATATCATCTGCAAGATCATGACCATTGACCACAATGGAGTGGGCAATGGCCTTCAAAATTTCAAGCCAGCCTTTCAAAGTTCAAGACAATGGAAATAACTTTAAAATATTTTTTTTAGTAGACCAAGGTGGTCCAAGACATAAACTTTATAAAAATTACTTAAAAAGACTTCTACTTTTGAAAATAAAATTTATAAAAATTAGACCAAATCAAACCCAAATAATAATAAGTTATATTAAAAGGATTAAATATATTCATAATCCATCATTCATTCATAATATTTATTGTTTAAAAAAAAAATTAAATAGTGATTAATTTTTATCTTCTAATTTCTAAAGATATATGTATATTTGACAAATTGACAGATCCACCTGCAAATCGTATCCTATTTTGTCACCCATAATTTTGAAAATAAAACTCATAAAAACTAGAACAAAACAAATCCAAATAATAATAAGTTATATTACACAGAAATTGAGGGTAAGATATGTTCATAGTCCATCATTCGTTCGTATTTATTGTTTAAAAATGGTGGAAAAAAAATGAAGCTGAATTCAAGTACCGATCGGTTCTTGTTCTCTATTTTGTTTTTTTTCTTGCTTGTCTTTTGGGTTTTCAGTCTTGTCAATGGTAATTCAGCAAATATCGTTTCTGTTTTTCTTTTTATTATTTCCATGTTAACAAATAAATAAATAATAATAATGTGATATGATAATGGTGTCCAAGTCCAAACAAACAAACAAAAAATTATATTTACCCAATCCACTGAGATTGCTAAATGTTAAATGTTTAGTCCATAACTTATGGGCTTATAGCTCATAATCAATAGTTAAATGATATATATACCTCCTCTCCTAATAATATACCTCCCATTTTCTCTCTATTTTGAATAAATTTTCTTAATTATTCTTTTTAATTTATTTATTTTTCCCTCTCTTCCTTCGTCTCTCTCTTCCTTCCCTTTCACTATTGACCTTCTTTAATCCTTTGGAGTTCCATGATTTATGTTCTCTTTTTAATTTTATTCACTCAAAATCTAAAATACCAATTACCAAAGCGGTACATGTTGTCATCTAAAGATATTAATAGGTAAGAAAAAGAAAATTATGGTGATGGTAATAGAAACTTAATTGTTACCACTTGTCCAATTAAATATAAATAAAATAAATGTCGATGCAACAGGGAGGCGATGAAAAAACAACGATAATGCAAGTGGTGTAAATAAAACGGGTGCAAATTTTTTAGCTTGATTTTATTGCTACCGATCAGGACGAAAAGAATAAAGAACTTGCGTTGATGCAGTGTTTTATGAAAATTCTAAATAAGTGGATGTCTATCAATTTCTAACTCCTCCCACCGTGAAAGAAGAACAATTTGCAGGACAGTGTAACCTAATATTTCTTTGACTTTTATGAAAGAGAAGAAAGTCAATTAACCCTTGTTCCACTCACTCATGTTAGATTGGTTTTATAAGCAATCCTATAAGTTTTAAAGAAAGTTTGAGTTCGCAGGAGAGCATCACTGGCGAATAGAATAATAAAGAATGACAGAAGAGGGAGGTAGAAAAAGAGGGATAAGCAGAAATAAATTAAAAAGGACATTTAAGGAAATAAAGGAGAAGGGAGGTATATATCTATTAAAAGAGGAGGTATATACATCATCAGCCTTATCAATATTGCCGTCTTCAACAAAGCCCAAGTGCAGAGCTTCAAGCCCAAAGAACTTTGGCGAAAAATAGGTCTTGAGATAAAAATAAAAATAAATTATCCGTTTAATATTTGTCATAGAAAAAGCTGTTAATACTAATTTGTTAGGCCACATCAATAAAAATTTCCATTTTTCATTTTCGTAAAAAACTCAACAAGTTAATTATGACTGGTACCCAATTTTTATTTTTTTTTGAGAATATAAGTAAACTCAGTTTTTCAAACATTTGTTTTCCTTAGTTGCAAAAAAAAAAACGTTTAAGAGAGGATTTTACTTTGGGTTAAGACCTTTAGTTGCATACAGGACTAATTCCCATCCCGTCCTTAACTTTATTTTCACTGCAAAAGATTTATAGCGTTAAGAAGACTAATTATACCTTTCACATCTTATTATATCAATTTAACGTGATTTCTTACGTTTCAACCGCATTTTTAAACACAAAACTAAGTGAGTTCGAACACTCACATGTCATTACATGTAAACACTAGCTAGTTAATTAATTTTTTTAATCACATATGAATCACTCACAGCCAGGTTGATAATTGAAAGATGAAGTGAAAAGCAATTATTGGCAATTAGAACTTAATAGATATATAGTAAAACCACTAAGCCATGATTGGTTATAGAGAAAAAATGACACAGCTCCCACAATCAACTTTAAAATATCTTGAACAAGTGGATGGCAGAGAAGGGTCACCACTAAGCCTTCATTTTGTGACGCGGGGGCGTCATTTCAATTTTGTTTCCCTTTCCTGCGTAATTTTTTATTTAATAAATATATTTAGACACTTAAATACTCAAATTATAATAGAAACCTAATAATATATATATATATATATATATATATATATATATGATAAATAATTTAACGTGATAAGTCGAGAAAATAGAAAAAAATAAAATGTTTGAAATAAAAAGTGTTTAAATATTTTTTTTATAAATATTCAAATTCATTATTGAAGCGAAAACACATAAATAAATTAATACTTGAAAGATGATAAATTAAATTTTAGTTATAAATATGTAAAAAAAATGTGACATATTAATTATGCTATTAAATTTCTTGCATTATGTCTAAGTAATATTATTTGGATTTTTGATCCATGAAAAATGTAATCTTTAAACAACATTAAAAATCTTGAATGATATACTTATTGTATTGTTAATATAGTTCACCAATTATAATAAAATCTATATAAACATTAAATTTAACTAACAAAATTTGATGACATAATTAATATATCACATTTTTTATATAATTTATATAATTGACTAATTTAGCTCATTACACTCAAATTTTACAATTTATCCTTGTTTTTCTTTTTTTCTTAAATCATTTTTCTTTTGCGGACGTTTCAGCGCATGACTATTTGCAATTCCATACTTCTTACGCTTAAACGTTCAAAAATTTCATTAAATCCTGAACCTAAATCCCTGTTACTGCTACTACTACAATGACATGATGAATTCATGATCCAAATTGTTTGACCGGCTGCTACTGCATATTCTTTGGATTGTTTAGATTGCTTATTTTCTTCTTCTTTTTTTCTGAAATTTTGTTCGAGACAATATCAATTGTGTTGACTTTTAGAGAGTTTTTATGTCTCTTTTACTTGATCAACAAAATTGTCTTCTATTCTTTGATATCACGTCAGATCATTAAGTGATCTTAATTTTTTTTTTTTATTATTTTAAAGTTGTGCTTCAGTCATCAAGTTTTATTTGCATAGTTTTTTTTTTTCTTTCCAACTAGTATGGATAAATTTTGAGTTCGACTTTTGTGACGCGATATTGTTAGAAATATTATTCAGAATTACATTCAAGTCTTAGTATTTGAAATATGAATATTGTATTAGTATTATATTTGAATAATGGAGATACACGTAGGTTATAATTTCGTTGACTAAATAAAAAAAAAGGCACCGAAAATCCTTTCAAATTAAAAGATACTAGAACAATCGCCATCAAACATTTTTACTTTGAAAAATAAGTAGGTAGGGTAAGGCAACTCATCCAAATAATGAAAATATAAATATAATATATGTACGTGTATTTATTAAAAAAAAAGCAATTGAGACCAGAGGTAAATAAATGAAGAGGAAAAAGGATTGGTGAATAATAAAATTTGGAATTGGATTAAGATGTGTAACTTTTTTTTTCCACACAAACATGACATGAAAATCAAACTATTATTGTTGATATGTAAATTTGATTCAAAGAGGGGGACATATGTAGGTGCATAATATATATAGAAAGAAATTGGGTACGCATATATATCCTTATGAGTGATATTATTTTGATTTTGTCATATACTCTTAAAAGTTAAAATTAATGCATATGCACACTGGTCCCATATCGAAAGGTTGAACCACGACCTTTAGTCGACGGATTAACTTGGACGGACCCCGTCTTCCAAATGGATGATGCCGACGTCTTATCTACCAAGAACTTGTATCATTTCATGAATTAATCAAAACCTCTTTATCAGGAGTAGTAGAAATTGTGGTTACTTTAATTCATCCAACTATAATCTATATTTAATAAATGCATCATTCGTAACTAAATAATCGGCATCACCACATCATTTTGACTGTTCCATAAAAATACATTCAGTAAATTACTTTAATTTTGGATAACAACTTTCTATAGCAATTTATAACTAAAATTGTACCATGTTCCATTGTTTGATCCGTTCAGTTTGTTTAACAAAAACAATAATATTATGTTCAAGTGGAATAATGATTAACAATAGTTTATTTTTTAAAGGTTTGTGGTCAAACTGAGTTTAGCGATAAAAAAACATGCGACATGTAATTGTTATGTAAGTATAACAGTGAAGTAATTCATTATTCTAACATTTTATATTATATATAATTATTTTTATTGTGTGTAAAGCATTTTTTTTAATCAACAACAAAAAAAAGCATTTTTTTAATAGTGTTATTTTGACACTTCTCTTTAAGTTTCTCTAGTGTGAAAAAAGAAGAAGACATTTTGACAGTTTTTTTTTACACGTGAATATAATTTCAGATTTTAGGATGCTAAAATTATTTTTCATTAAAAACGAGTGTAATTTTAATACACATAAATTAATTAAAAAGTACATTAGATATTAACTTTCGAAGTAATTATTCCAAGATGCATAAAAAAAGAAGTCATTATTCAAAGAATATTTCCATCCTTTCCTCCTATCTTAAATTGTAAATTATAATATACTTTTATAATACCAGTTGTTTAAAAAAAAAACATTTAATACAGTTTTGAATTATTAATTGTTAATACAAATAAGTGAAGACAAATGACGATGGGACAAAAGTGTAAAAAATAATTATATTGTGACTTGTGATTATTGCATTATTTTGAATTAAATATTAAATTAACTGTAGAAAAGGAATAGGAGTTAGTTACCTCGGATCTAGAATTGTATGAAGCAGGAACCGCCCCGCGCCAAACCATTTCAATTTCACAGCGAAAGCGGTTGAGGTGAGTTGATTCTGTTTTCTTGTTCACAACAATTTTCTCGATAAAATCTTCTTCAATATCTCTCTGTTTTTTCTCTCACTCAAAGAAATTGGAGACTTTTCAAAAGGTAACAACACAACAGACAGAGGAAGTTGAAGTTGAAGTTGATATTTCCCCACTTACATTCCCATTCGCTTCTCCATAATTTATTATTTATATTTTCGATTCCGCGTTTCTGTTTCTGTTTCGGATAAGACTCTTCACTTTCTCCATCTCTCACTGTTATTGCCTTAATTTCATTTCTGTGCATGATGATGATGGTGATCACAGTTTAGTGTCTTCTTCTGCGCTCTCTGTTTCTATTCTATAATCTATACACATGGCGTCGCGCGGTTTCTTTTCATTCCTAAGATTTTGGCCATCGTCTCAGGTTCCGCTTTCTATCGTTATATAGTATATATACACTATTTGTTTTTTTTTTCATCCACAAATTTCTGAAAAAAAGAAAAGAAAAGAAAAAAAGACTAGTCTATTAGTGAAATGGAATGAGATGAGACCGTGAGAGCATACTCTGGAAATTAAGTTTTATAAAAAAAAGTCCACACAAAGAATAAAATTCAGAATTTCATCATTTTCTGTGTCTCAATTTTACAACATTCTTCATTCTTCATCTCACGCTGTAGCATTTCATTTTTTGTAAGAAAATCTGGTAAATTCTGTGTAGCATTAGTCATTTTCAATCCATCAATACATTTATCAAATTATTATTATTTTTGTTTCTCAAAGCCATTTGAGAAACCTTGATAGACAAATTATAAACAAACAATTGAAATTTCAAAAAACCTTATCGTTGTAATTATGATTGTGAAACCATGATTTTTGCCAGCCAGATTTGTACCCTCCCTGTTGGGGTCCCCATATGATAAGTTTGAAAAAACAAAGCATGTGATGTGGCTGGAAATGTTTCAATTCCAAATGCTAATTAATAATTATGTACCACTCTACCTTGTCAACTACGGTATATAAATATATATATATAGTGCCAATTTTACTTTAGTTAGACATTTTGTTTTATCGTTGTTTACTACGGCAGGGTCAGGGAGGGATGAGGCAGCAAGTTGACCCCTTGGCTCATACAATAAAGTCCCATGGATCATCACTTGCAAGAAAACACGTTCGTGATTGGCTTATATTGCTGCTTCTCATAGTGATAGAGATTGTCCTTTTTGTCATTCATCCTTTTAAACGCTTTGTGGGAAGGGACATGCTGGAAGACCTCAGATATCCTATGAAAGAAAACACCGTCCCCGTTTGGGCTGTTCCTGTAAGCCTTCTTTTTTTACTGCATAACTCAAATTCAAAGTTCTCTCTAGGTTGCTTCCTAGTCTAAGGGATCTTTTTGTTTGCTTTTGGGATCATTCAATTACTTATTTAATTGTATTGTTATTGTTATAAAATATGTAACACCCTTTTGTCATGTTCTTGGGAAATTTGTTCAAAGAGATGATAGAAAAATATATTGAGAGGCGCCTACTTTGTTTGCTTCTCGCACGTCTTCTTTATGTGCTAACGGCTTATTTTTTATTTGATGCAAGTACGTATTGTAATTAATTTCTTCTTCTTCTTTTTCTAATGATCAGTTATATGCGGTTCTGTTGCCAATGGCTGTTTTTCTTCTCTTCTACATGCGCAGGAGATGTGTTTATGATTTGCACCACAGTGTTCTAGGTAACATTTTGCCTCTGGCATGTGTCATATTTGTATAGGGGAAGAATAAAAATATTTAGACATGTATATGTTATTTTACAACTAATGAAAGAGAGATAAAAAAAAATGATAAATGATATGATTGATAAGAAAAAATAAATAAAAAGAATTGAAAAATGTGGATAAAATGTTTGAAAAAATGAAGTGTTGAAATATCATTATTCATGTGAATTTAAGTCATTTAAATATTTTAACTAATATTTAGAGTAACAAAATAAATAGTTGAATTTACAATAATGAAGGGAAAGAACATAGAATTCATTGTTATTTATATAATATTTGCTAAAAACATTAGTGTATAAAAAATACATTTTGAGAAATTATTTGTTAATATTTTGAATTTAATAATCTTACATTATTAAAGAACTCTCTTAGAGTAAAGCTATTTGATTAAGATAGATTTCGTAGTTTTGTTCAGAATAGAACATATAACTTGCTAAAACTTGAAAGGTTAACAAAGGCATGTGCGTGTGTGTATGTATATTAAGTTATATGGATGTGTTAGTTGACTTGAGAAAATGGTGTTAATGGTAGTAAATTGGTAGCAGGTTTGCTGTTTGCTGTTTTGATAACTGGAGTCTTCACCGATGCAATAAAAAATGCAGTTGGCCGGCCTCGCCCAGACTTCTTTTGGCGTTGCTTCCCCGATGGAGTAGAGGTACGCACGCAAGTGCTCTAGTTTATGTCAATAATACATACATTACACTTCAGGTTCTTGTTATATATGTTTGATTTGGTAAAAACTAAGTTCTTTTTTTATTATTGAAAATCACGATACAAATATATAAGTAACAACATTGAAAATAGTAGTTGTTTATAAAAAAAATATATTTTAATTGTTTAATCAAGTAAAGAATTTCGGTTAACATTTCACATAACAATCAAGTGTTCATTGCTTTTTTTTATGACTCTATCCTTAGTGACTGTTTGTTTGTAATGTCTCTTGAATCAGAGTCTGTTAATTAAAAAGGCAAATGCGTGTTTGTTTTAATGTTAGATAATGACATAAAGGTGAATACTTTAAAATTACTTCACTTCATTTTTACATTGCTACACACGTGACATGGTCTTTGTTTACTCTTAGCACTGAATTAGGAATCTGCAGTTATAAAAATAACTCCACCGATGTTAACCATTGAAAATAAACTTTTATGTTAAAATAATAATAAATGTAAAAATGTTTGAACAATTTTGGACCCTTGGATTTATAACTGCAGCACAACTCAAAAACCAACAACAGGGGATTCTGTTCCTTCAGCTCCTTGCGCTATATATACTGCTATATTATGTATACGGGTTCCACAAGAGCTATAATGGGACGCGTACCCATCACTTGTGAAGAGGAGCCAGATTAAAAAATTCTAGATCCACTTTTTCTTTTTCTTATCTTCATAACACTACAGATGGTAAGTGATGAAGAAAGTGCTCATTATTAATCGTTGCATGTCTCTTGATTAACCTCACAGAGTTATGATAGATGGGGAGGTGTGGTATGTCATGGCAAGGCTAGCGATATAAAAGAAGGACACAAGAGTTTCCCTAGCGGCCATACATCATGTGAGCAACAATTATTATTTTTAATTTAGAATTAGTAATTAGTATTTCTTTCCAATGAAAATCTAATGCGGATTTGATATTGTTGTGCAGGGTCCTTTGCAGGTCTAGGTTTTCTGTCTCTGTACCTATCGGGGAAGATTAAAGCTTTTGATCGGAAAGGGCACGTGGCAAAATTATGCATTGTGTTTCTTCCTCTACTTGTTGCTAGCTTAGTTGCAATCTCTCGAGTGGATGACTATTGGCACCATTGGCAAGATGTGTTTGCCGGAGCCATTCTAGGTTCATTTCATTTTACTTGAAAATAAAAAAGTGAATTAACTCATCATCATACATATAATGTTAATGTATGTTTCTTCCTGCAGGGCTTGTTGTGGCAACCTTTTGCTATACGCAGTTCTACGCTGCGCCCTATAGTGATGAAGGTAACAGTAACACCCACCAGCAGCATGTTAAAGAATTCATATGTTAATTTGTTATTGTTTTTTCAGGATGGGGTCCATATGCATATTTCCGGGCAATGGAGGAATCACGAAGCAATGCAAACAATAGCCGGGAATTACCTGTTGGGCAGGCCATGGTGGAACCGGTTACGAATCAAGAAGCAATTAGGAGAAATGGTGATAATAGCTTTACCCCTTACTCTTACCGTAGCCCAACCTTGGAAGCCATGGAAATGGGACAAAAGCCCTAGCCTTGTTCCTTAATTGATTTTGTGTATACTTGCAATTTAATTATTATGATATATGTTCTCTACACGGCAACCACTAGATTTAGCAAATTCTGCAGCTTCTGTTTGTTCATGCATTATTATTATTATTATTGCCACTGCCTCTGTAAAAATGAATAAGATCATGTTCATAGATGGTATGTTAATGGGAGAATTCTTTTATTTTCTGTTTAAATATGGAATCACATTTTGAGATAATAAGAAACTCCTGCATTCTTTTTTAACTGACTTTCAAGATTGTTAAGTAGAAATTAATAAAATATATTAAATATTTTTGAGAAAGCATTTACTTACTCTAATAATAAATATAAAAGACTTATTTTTTATATTTGTCTTTGAAATCCAGTGATGGTGATGAAATTGAATTTAAAAAAAAAAAAATAGAGATAAAGAATAAGTCTTATGAGTAATTACTAAGAAATTTTAATGGATACATATATATGGCTCTTTGATCCATAAAACAAAATTCTCATATGGGTTTACACGTAAACAATGTGCAGGGGCGAAACCAATTTTTTAAATTTTTACATCGGGTACACTTGAGTGTAATAAATAATATATTACATCGGTTACATTTTAACCCATAGCCGATGTAAACATATAATTTAATTTTTTTTAACCCAAAGTGACTCCTCTAGGACAAAAAGTACTAAACTCTCTCTCTATATATATTCGAATAATAATAATAATAAATAAATAGATAGGTAAAATTATAAATATGTATTGTTTAGATGCGCAGACACAGAAGCTCTTAAAAAAATAAAAAATAATAAAATAATGAATGGTATGTAAGATAGAGACGATTAGGCATAGGCATGAAAGCATGATATATGGCGACGACTCAACGCTTCTTCCCACAAGTTTCGTATATGTGACCAGTTAGCTAAGCAACCCAGTTGGCGCCAACTTATTTCACACGCTTCGTTTATACTATGGATGTGTCGTGTGTGCTATTTCGAATTAATTATTAAACGTGATGAAGATTCAAGTCATTTGGATTTAGGAGTCAAAACACTGCACATATTTCGGAAAGAGAATATTTCACAAACTAAAACCACGCCTTGTCACATACAGTATATGGCTATATGCTTTGTTAGCTAGTTAGACTCATACGCTTCATACGGTACAATTCACATATTTTCGAGGATTAAAATAAAATACAGACAAAAAAAAGCATATTTAACCTAAAAAAATATCTCCACTTTATTTCATACTTTGTTCACATTATCTAACACCAAATAATTTCAAATTTACTAAATTTCTCATCAGTTTCTTTCTGTCTAATCCCTTTCTTTTATATAGATTTTTAATTTTTTTAAATCAAACGAAATTTAAATATTTTCATAAACATACCTGTGTGAATAACTTTTGGATCAAAACTAATAATTAGATAAAATCTTATTGAAAGTGACGATATCAACATTGAAATTACTAAAAATGTAAATAAATTTAATCTAGAGTCTCGAAATTCAATTTTCACTGCAACTATCAACTACTAGATTCCATTGACAGTTCTCTCGGAACACGCTAGGTATAAAGAGTAGAATAGTATCATTAATCATTTCATGAGATGTAATCGACTACACCGAATTGAATTACCAATAATATTATTGGAGGGAACCTGAGAAACTTTATAATTAAGTAATTAAATAAAATAATAATAAAATACACAACTCGATGGATGACACAGTGGTATAAAATGTTCTGTATTTATATGTGATGAATGAGATTACTATATGATCACTGCCCAGAATAATAATAGAAGACATTTAATAAGTTTTTGGACGCTCATGCTCGTTATGACCCTTTCAATTTCTGAAACCGTGAATATCTTTTCCCGCTACATTGTCTCTTTGCTTGCGTAAAAAAACTCAAGTAACATCTGGTGTTTAAGAAGCTGTCGAAAAATATTGCATTTGCATCCATCTTAAGTGGTAACGAAGTGACAGTTCCAATGTCTCATTTTATTATTATTTTTTATTTCCCTAAAGGGTGACCACAAACACAAGACAATCTTCTGCTCCTTTTGAACATATCAATAAGCTCAGTCTTTTGCCCTTTTGGTTATATATATATATATATATAAGATTAGTTAACATGTACTTTTCATGACCATATTTGGCTATATATTAAAATAAAAAATCAGGAATTATCTGGAAAAAAAGTGTGTATTTTTCTAACTAGGAAAAGTGTAGGAACAATTAAGAAAAAATAATCGTTTTTCCCGAAACATTCTCTCGTATGAAATTAACGAGAAAGGAAGAAAGAAAAAAATGGGAAGAGGACTCATTATAATAAATGATGAACAATAATGTACTGGTAAAAAAAAAAACAATGAGGAGAATTTTTTTTTTTTCATTTTCTTTGTATTTTATTTTCAAACGATGCGTTAGCACAAAATTATTGACAACCGGTTTCAAGTCTTAATAGCAAGTAGCTGAACTAAAAAAACACCTACTTACACAGATTAAAAAAAAAGAAAAAAGAAAATAGAGATGCATGTGTTGAAAAAAATCAAAATAAAATAAATGTATTATGAATTATGAATGGGGAGACATTAATGCCATTTCGAATGGTAGTCAAAAGGAAGAAAAGCAAAAGCGAAAAGCATGTGAATGAAAAATAAAAGTGTTGATAAATGATAATAATAAAAGACTAGTATTATTTCCTTTGTTTTATTTATCAAAGATAGTTTATACTTTATAGTTGAATAATACTACTTCGGTAAGCAATGATAATATTGTTTTTTTTTTTTAAAGTAATTATTACTCATGTTTTGTTACTTACGAACATTACTTACTACTACTAGTATTATAAAAGCTAATAAAGGTGTTCAGATTTTAATGGTATTCCCTTACCTTTACAGTAAAGAATTCAATGGTTTTTAACTTGTAAGTTTGTTTATACTTTATATGCATCAAGTGTGTCGGTTTGTCACCAGCAGTTTACTCCTATTTATTCAGTACGGAGCACACACATCAAAATTGAGAAACAAAAGACAAATTACCAACTCCATCCATGTCGTGGAAAGGGAACTAGTAGAACTATAATCCTACAACTTTATATTATTATTTAAGACTCAACAACTAATTTCAATCTAAAGTTTAATCTTTTATACGGTGTATTAATTAAAGTTTGTTTAGTAATATATTAATTTTGCCCGAGTTAAAAAAAAAAAGTTTGTTGGTTTACTTGTTTAAGAGATATTTTAAAAATAAAATTCTAGATTAAGTTTTATAAACATAAACAAATAGATAACCTCTATTTGCCGCTAAATCCTATTTTTTAATAAATGCTAAATAGTTTCCACTTAGTTAGTATCAATCAAGATAGATAAATATGAAAATTCATCGTATTCATATTAAAAAAAAATATATATATATACCTTTTTTTTTTTTTAGAGATGATAAATATCTATCTTAAACACTAGTTACTTCATAAGTGTACATTATTTTTTTCATAATCATTTCAATAAAAAAATATTATACCCAATAGTCTTTAAATGTGTTTTTTTTCTTCAAATGAATATAAAAATGGTCTTAGAATAGCACTGTAGAAAATAATAGAAATATAGGAAAGATGGTTTTTGAAAGGGAGAAAAAGGTAATAAAACTGCTTTTCCCTTTTAATAAACCCACGCGCCTTCTCCTTACTGTGATTTTGAAATTGGCCTTCCGAGACACGAATCTTGATTCCAGTCTTCATTTCCGCTTCTTTCTTTCTTTCTCCTTCCGCTACCTCGAATCTCGTGCACGTGCTTTTGCAGTTGCAGGTGCGTTCGTTACTCTTTCTCTCTCCTCCATATCGCATTGTTCTTGTTCTTCTTCGTTCTTAACGCGTTTCACTCTTTGTGTGTCTTTCTCCACTCTACCGCGCATTTTCTTTATTTTTCTGTTCCAAGTGTAAACCATGATGAATTCATTAACCGGAGTTCGAAAATTCGTTTAATTCTTGAAACGACTTCGAGTGACCAAAAAAAAAAAAGTCACCGGTCACTGGTCACCGTCTTCAATCAACGATTTAATTGTCCGAGTTATATTTGATTTTGTTCAAGTTTGAAGTAATAATTGTGGCCCTAGTATGAGAAGCGCTTTTTTTTTTTTCTTTTTTTTCTTTCTGTCAATGCAATTTTTTGAAGGAAAAAAGAAGAAGAAGAAGAAGAAACCCTTGCCAGAGATGTAACTATATGTTTGTTACTGCGACTGCGAGAAGTACGAAGTGTTTTTTTTTGGCTTCAGTACTGTTGATATTTTGCTGCTATGACCACAACTAACACTTCATTAAGAGCGTGTAGCCTTTTTGATAAGAAAAGAAAATGTGGTAGGGCAGAGTGAACTTAGTTACTTGTGCTGTTCAGATATTTGTGGGAGCTAAGAAATTATGCATGCACCGGCGATCCATGTCCCGTGATTTACTTATTTGTCACACATTAGTGTTACATACAATACAATTAACAAAATGGAAAAATAGAGCAATAGCTCACTTCACGTCATAATCATCACTGGTTCCACAAACACCCAAATGAAATTGTCACTCTGAAGTTGAGGTGGCCTGCAACCTGCAGCAGACATGACTTGGTCTTTAAAAATGGGTCCCAAATAATGTTCAGTCCTGAATAATACTTATAGATAAACCATTGACCTCTAAATCCTTCGTTATTATTTCACCTATTCTATAGTTTTCCTCTGCTTCTAGCTACCTTCTATCCGATCTATTCTCCTAATATTTCATTGCTTTCATGCGGGAGTGCCTTGGCCCAAGACCAAACAAAACTCTCAACCCAAATCCTCTGCAAAGCTATGTAATTTAGAGGCTGAAGATTTTTTCTCAAATGCTTGCCCCAGGTGTTGATTGATCTTAAAAGGCTTGGTTGCTGTTGATGTTTTGTTAGGATCTAATCCCGCCAATGTGATGTTTTGTTGGGGTCACTTAATAGCAGCATATATATTTGTCACTGTGACATGGTTTTTTGTCTTGTACTCTGTTCTGCTTTTTCGCTTGCTGTCCTTCCTTTGGTACTTTAATTTTTAACACAAGTCCTGCTAACCTTCCTGTGTGTTCTTTGCAGCAAAAAAAATGCCAGAAATTCAGTTGGGTATGCATACTATTAGATCACATGGAACTAGAGTGGCAAGGATACATATGCATGACTGGTTGATTCTTTTGCTTCTTGTGATCATCGATGCTGTCTTGAATATAATTGAGCCATTTCAACGTTTTGTTGGAGATGGGATGATGGCAGACCTTAGATACCCATTGAAAGCTAATACAATTCCCTTTTGGACTGTTCCGGTATGTTTAGCTTCCTTGGATTGTGTCTTCAAAGCAATTTATTCCATTACTGAGATTATATATTATGTTTATCCTTGACTTGGTTAATATTCAAGATATAAGTTTTGTACTGCAATTCCTGAACAGATAATAGCAATATTGTTACCACTGGCTGTTTTTCTCATTTACTATTTCATTCGTAAGGATGTCTATGACCTCCACCATGCTATACTGGGTACATTTCTGAACCTTGGGAGGTCTTCTCTGTCCTAATTTGCATGTCACTTTGGAATACTGAAACCTATTGCCAAATGCACCAGGCCTTCTATTTTCTGTACTCATTACTGCGGTGATGACTGATGCTATCAAGGATGCTGTTGGACGGCCAAGGCCAGATTTCTTCTGGCGCTGTTTCCCTGATGGAAAAGGGGTGGGTTTTCAATTTTGTTGACAGCCAAGATAGTTTTGTTGATATCATTATCATGTGATATGTAGTGCTTTTATGTAGTTAACTGCTCAATAAATGCCCCATTGGTGCATGCCATGTTCAGGTGTTTGATCCATTAACAAGTAGTGTTCTGTGTACTGGAGATAAGGGTGTTATTAAGGAAGGGCACAAAAGTTTCCCCAGTGGGCATACCTCTTGTAAGTACTCTTCACAATCTCAGGGTCTGTGACATTTCCTTTGGGTGGTCTTGTTGATTCAAGATATCTGTGTAAGTGACAATCTTACACTTACAGTATGTTCAGGATGAAGTTCTTCTATATTTTAATAGAAGTACAAGCTCAGGAATTGTTTTTGATGAGTTAGTTTCAAACAAATAAAAAATGAAATTGTTAAGAATTCTTCTACATCCTTCCTTCTCTATTCATGCTACTTTCCAAAGTTTGAGGTATTTGGATTATTTTGAAATGTTAGGTGGTGTTTGGTTTCATTTTTGTAGTCATTTTCAATGACTACGAGAATGACTACAAAAATAATACTCTGTTTAAGAAAATAAACCTAGAATTCTACTGTGTTATAGTTTGATTATACTACTTTGTGTTCACTAAACAAGATGTTGGAAAGGAAATGGTGAAAAGATTTTGTTGTTTTCAGTTATTCATCATTTAGTTTGCAAATTCTTGTAAACAGGAAATAAAGTAAAAACGAGACTCTTTATAATTATTAGTAAAAATATATCAAATGAAAGTCAAAACAAAAAATAAACCAATTACCACCTTAGTTTCTCAACCTTTTGAATTTGCCTTCTTTCATGGCCAAAAAATATGTTTGGGGTAGCATATGCATTTTTGTGTCATCAGTGTCTTGGGAATGATCCGTTTCTTGTCTTTTTTCATTTTGTAATTTACCACTAGCTATATGAATTGCTACAATATAAGCACATAAAGATTCAATTACTTTTGTATACAGGGTCCTTTGCTGGTCTGGTTTATCTTGCTTGGTATCTATCTGGAAAACTTAAGGCATTTGATCGCAGGGGGCATGTTGCAAAGCTCTGTCTTGTTTTCTTACCAATCCTGGTGGCAGCTATGATTGCTGTCTCACGTGTTGATGATTATTGGCATCATTGGCAAGATGTGTTTGCTGGAGCTCTTATAGGTTTGTTTCCTGAAAAGCTTGATCGATAAATATTTCAATTTCAATAAACCATTTGGCAAAGTTTCTGATACGAATTTCTTTGACCAGGGATGATAATTGCTTCCTTTTGTTACTTACAATTCTTTCCACCTCCTTATGACATAGATGGTATGACCATGAATTGATCCTTTCATCATTTCTTTATATTGATATTGTTGATGTGATAATTTTTTTGGTATGTGTATGTGTGTAGGTTGGGGACCTCATGCATATTTCCAGATGTTGGCTGAATCTCGTAATGGTGGTCAGGTTTCTAACGTGAATAATGAGATTCATCAAGTGCAATCTGCTGAGCTTCAGGCAGTATCTTTGTATATCCCACAGCAAGGCAATAGCTGGGACTCAAGCCCCATGTTAGGTGCATCCCAAAATGTAAGAACACACTGACAGACATGTCCATAATCTGTAAAAATTATAGATTATAGATGGATTCGAGATTTGGGATGTCATGTCATGTTAGTTGTCTTTAATATTTCGGTCAGCTTATATTTGTTAGTTTGTCAAAGCACTGTTTTTATATAATGAGAATCAATGTTTTAATCGGCTCAACAGGATTCAATGGATACAGAACTCGAGGAAAAGGGGAAAGAAAAATAAATAAATGAATTTCTCGAACTCCTCTACATAAAATCCGTACAATGCAAGGATACATTTTAATTATATTATTATTAATAATTATATGAAATGTATAAATTAAAAAATAAAAATATAATCCATTCCATTTCATTGTTTGAGTAGTTTTCTTCTCCAAAATTTGGGATATACTTGCTGAAAAAAAAAAAACATAGATTGTAAAATAATTTATTTTTTCTTTATAAATTTATCTTAATTAATCATTATTTTCTTGAAGATAATGTTTTTAAATAAGGGTAATATAAAAATTAAAAAGTTATAACTGGTTCCGTTTTGTCTTTTTTCTAAACAATGAAATGAAATTTTACCTCATTCTTCTATTATCCCGTGCCGTTCACGGGATAAAATCATTTTATTTTTTGGGATTTTGGTTTCAAAATTATTATTTTTATACTTTTATTAATAAAATTAAGATAAAAATTTAGTTTCATTTTTTCTCAAACAGATTTTATTTGAAAATTTCATTTCAAAATTATAAAAATTATAAAGTGAAAACTGTCTATCACTTCAAATAAGACTTTAAATAGTTAAATATTATATGTTTAATTTATACTTTTTGATTCTCAAAATTATTATTTTTTTGTGATTTTGATCCTTTAATTTTTTTTTTTTCATTATTTTTGGTTTTCAAAATTTTTTTTTTTTTACTTTTTGTACCTCTGTTAATTTTGAATGTTTATCGTTAATTTGAAGGTTGACTATGTTAATTTTTTGTAATATGAAATATTTTATGTATTGAAATTTTATAATAATAGTATTATAAAAAAAAGTTTAATAATAATGTATGGATGGTGTAATATAATTTTATAATAAGAACATGATATGATAAAAATATAATAAACATTAATCATATTATGTTTGGTTAAATGATGTAATATTGTTACCATATTATGTTGACATGTCAAATAACAAATTATTAAATAATAAGATAATTATCATATCTTATCATTCCATATCATGTCCATAAAATAGGCTCTTAACACATATCTTACAACAAAATCAAACAAACTACAATAAAATAAACTATATTTTAAGAAAGAAAAGAAACACATCCATATCAATTTAATTTCAAATTTCAAATATAATTATAATATTTTTAATATTAAGAAGTGATGTACTTACTTCAAAAGTAAAAGTAATTACAAGAGACTTATTCTGATTCTTCATTATTCTTTTTTTTTTGAAATCTAATAATTGGGATGAATAAGTAATTTAATCTTTTATAATTTATTATTTTATTTATCACCTAATATAAATCTTTTAAGTCAAAAGACAAAATTTGATAAGATATGAATTTCATGTCCTACTCAACATGAAATTTTTTTTTCTTCTCATGGTGTTAAATAATAATTTAAGAGTAAAAAAATTATAAAATATAAATATAGAAAAAATAATTTTTTAAGTATATATATATATATATTAATCTGTTCTCACCATATTTTTTTTTAATTTTTTAATCTGTTCTCACCATATTTTTTTTTGAAAATATTGATTTAAATATAAATAAAAAATTAAATTGCTTCCTAATTATATAGTCTTGAAAAATTATTTTATGACTTTATACGAATTTCCACTAAAACAACAATTATACATTATTTAAATTACGTTTAATATTTTTTTATGGAATTAAAACACATATTTATTATATAATTTTATTTTACTTTAACGTTTGAAGAGACCCATATCAATTTTAATATTTATACTTTAAAAATATTTTAAAAAATTAATTTATCAGTATTTAGTGATAATATCACATATTTAAACATATGATATAAATAATTAGAAAGAAAAGGTGTGCATGATAAAATTAAAATTTATGAAATATAAAAGAAATTGTTAATAATTTTTTTAATTCTGTCGTCAATAATAATTAGCACATTTAATATTGATAATTTAATATAGAGTAGTTAAATTAAATTTAAGTAAAATTAATTTTTATTAGTAAAAAGGGTGATGTCCCGATAATGTAAAATTATTTTACAGTCAGTTTATGATTATATAGTTAATTTTTATAAAATTATTTTAAAAGTCATTAAAAATGTGAGTTATGATTACTCAACTATTTAAAATTAAAGATAAAAAGTTAAAGATAAAGGAGAAGATACAAAAGAAAAAAAAATTGAAAAAAGCTGAACATGTTTAAAAGTTATCTTTTTTTACCTTTTAATAAAAGTGAAAAAATGAAAGAAACATAAAATACATAATAAACTAACACAGTATTGTTTTTAAAAACCTTAAATATTATATAGACCGATAGATTAAACCATAGATAAATTATACAACGAGTTAAAAATATTTTTTAATAAATATATTAATTAATTTGATTTAAATTAATATTTAATAAAAAAAATTTAAACTTGTGATCTATGTCATAAATAAAGAAAATAAACCTACTTAATTAAAAATATTATTGATGAAATAATTAAATATTACTTTGAAATAAAATTATATTTAATAATGATTTTTAATATAAACATTAAAATACAATATATTAACTAATTAAATTTAAATTAATATTTAGTTTATAAAATTCAACTCCATAACATAATTATTATTCTAATAAAAATAAAAAAATGTAAAAATAAAAATTATATAAAAAATAATAAAAATAAAAATAAAACATAACAAAAAAAAAATATGAATATACGGAAGAAAAGAGAAAAGAAACAAAATAAAAAAGAAAAGAAAGGTAGAAATGGAAGAAAGGATAAAGAAGAGAAAAAAAAAAAAAAATAGAGGAGGGAGTGGGTGAGACCCGACATGTAACTTTGGAAAAACCTCAAATATTATATACATATATATCTAAATAATATACATTTTAGTTTACCTCATTCGTCCGAATGATGGTTAATTTAAGTCGATAGGCACTGCAGCATAAAAAATCTGATTATCTTTGATTATCTAGAGAGCTGGCATTGAGTTTAACTTTACAATAGAAGAAGTGGAGAAAAGAGCTACATATATGTTGAGTCAAGTCGGCACTTGAAGAATTAAGATGATGGATTCTTCTGCTACAGAAAACATGGCACCTGTGGTTGATTCTGGGCATGCTCGTCTTCTTCAACTTGGTTACAAGCAAGAACTCAAGCGTCATCTTTCGTAAGCTTCTCTCTCTCGTTTATTCCATTCATTCATTTTCCATTAATTCAGCTAGCTAGGTGGGTTATATAATTTCGCAGGGGCATTTCAAATTTCGCTCTGTCGTTTTCTGTTCTATCAGTGCTGACTGGTATCACCACTCTTTTCAACACGGGGTTGAACTACGGTGGCCCCGTTTCAATGCAATATGGGTGGTTTATATCTTCTGCTTTCACAATGCTTGTTGCACTCTCCATGGCTGAAATCTGTTCTTCTTATCCAACTACTGGCGGTCTCTATTTTTGGAGTGCCAAGCTTGCTGGCCCTACTTGGGCACCCTTTGCTTCCTGGATCACTGGCTGGTATTATCCTAAATACATTATCTACCACCGCCATTCTCGATCTGATGCATGTTCTATGCTTTCTCTCTCTTTTTTTTTGCAGGTTCAACATTATCGGTCAGGTATTCTCGACAAGTCACGTGCTATCTCTAACATCCTCCATTCTTCACCAAGTGGTCAAACTTGTGTAAGATGTAGAGTTCTAATAATGCATTGGAAGCTCTAATTATTTTCCTTTTTCATTTGCAGTGGGCAGGGTCAACAAGTGTGAACTTTTCACTTGCACAACTAATTCAGGTTATCATTCTGCTTAGCACTGGTGGCAAAACTGGTGGTGGATATGAGGCATCCAAATATGTAGTCATTGCTTTTCATGGGGGAATATTGTTCCTACACGGTTTAATTAACAGTCTTCCTATCTCAGTCATATCATTCTTAGTACAGCTGGGTGCTATCTGGAATGTTTTAGGTATCAAAACAATTTTCCTATTTGATTTTTTTTTTCTCTCCTTCTAAATTGTGTTTGAATATCTAATTTGAATGGGGAAACTTTTAGGCGTTTTTCTGCTTATGATTCTCATTCCATCTGTTGCAACCGAAAGGGCTAGTGTCAAGTTTGTTTTCACTCATTTCAATGCTCAAAATGAGGATGGAATCAACAGCAGACCCTGCATATTTCTCTTGGGACTTCTAATGAGTCAGTATACCCTTAGTGGGTATGATGCAGCAGCTCATATGGTACATCTTTTCTTCCTTTCCTTTTCAGTATACCCTTTCTCTTGCTTTCCACTTTGTCAATTTTGTGCTATTCATTTCCATTGATAGAGATCTTATTAAATGACCAGTTTAGTTTCTATGCATTGTCTGTGTAAGAATTGTACAATGTCGATCAGAAATCATTATTGATATGACTTTTTAAGTAATTATTGTAAAAGTAAAACATTTATCATATATAACAATTTACTCTTAAAACGATTTAGAACTAGACTGCTGCTTGTTACAAACTTGCACTTTCAGACAGAGGAAACAAAGGGTGCTGATAGAAATGGACCGAAAGGAATAATCAGCTCTGTTGGGATATCTACTATAGTTGGATGGGGTTACATCCTAGGCATTACCTTTGCAGTCACTGACATCCCTTACCTTTTGAGTGAAAGTAATGATGCTGGTGGCTATGCCATTGCTGAAATATTTTATCAGGCTTTCAAGAAAAGATATGGCAATGGAATTGGGGGCATTATTTGCTTGGTAATTGTTGCTGTTTCCATATTTTTCTGTGGTATGACTATAGTCACTAGCAATTCGAGGTAATGATGATATTCCCTGCTCGTATTGCACTTTCCATGTAAAGGGGATTGAATTTCTTTAAGTATACTTGTGAAAATAATATTAACGCTTGAAAATTGTGCAGGATGGCCTATGCATTCTCTAGAGACGGGGCCATGCCACTGTCATCATTGTGGCACAAAGTTAACAACCAGGATGTTCCCATCTATGCAGTTTGGCTTTCTGTTTTCATATCATTTTGTATGGCACTAACGGTATGTATTTAAATTTGAGATATTGTTTTTATCGAACAATCTTGAACTTTTACTATGTTATTTCGTTTTAAAATGCTGCGAAATTTATGATTTGTTTCCATTCATGTCAGTTGTCAAGTCTCATAATTGAATTCTAACTCTACTGCAGTCTCTAGGAAGCATAGTGGCATTTGAAGCAATGGTGTCCATAGCAACAATTGTCCTGTATATTGCTTATGGGCTACCTATATTCTTTAGGGTGACCTTGGCCCAAAAGCATTTTGTCCCTGGGCCTTTCAACATGGGCCGTTGCGGAATCATTGTTGGATGGGTTTCAGTTCTTTGGGTGGTGTTCATTTCCATACTCTTCTCATTGCCGGTTTCATACCCAATAACCATTGAGACACTTAACTACACCTCTATTGCCGTTGGATGTGTGCTTATACTTATAGTTTCTTACTGGATTATCAGTGGCCGGCATTGGTTTAAAGGCCCTATAACTAACGTAAGTAACTGAACTTGTATACAAATTGGACCACACGTTCAATACGATTAGCCTTGTAAAACCAGAACTTTTCTTCATGCACCTCCAAACTTTCCAATATCCCCAAATGTGATTTATTTTATCAATCAAATATCGTTGAATATCCACTCCAAACTTTTTAATAATTTTTTTTTCTGAATGATGATATTGGTACAAAATAGTGACAGCAAAAAAATAAAAACTAATCTTCATCATCAGTGACCTTTATTAAACTTAAATGAGTTTGACACCTGTATTATATGGTCAATAGTTAATTTGGTATGACATGTCACGCGGGTTAAACAATTCAATAGATCTAACGGAAATATTTAATCTTTGACCAATAAAATAACAACTACAGAGTTTAATAAGAGTAATATTTTTTTAGGGTGCCCGAGAACATGCTTAACCTTTTGGTTACGTTAGCTTGCTTGATTTTGCGGTTTTAAAATTATTAGTCTAATGATAGTTGAGATTTTGAAGAAGAATATCCTCTCACGAATTTCTTACGTGTAAGGTGTAAATACTAAATATATGTGAGCATATCTAGGGTGGGGACCAAACGCAAACTAATTAAATTGCATATACTATATGCTAGCTGTGTGAATCAATTAATGGTGATTTCTGCCAACCATGACAGTCTGCTGATTTCTGACCATCAATTATACTATCCTTACATTACTATATGGGAACTAATGGAATTGAATTGAAGGTCCATGCTTGAATATGAAAATTACAGATAGAATTGTGAAAAAAAAAGTTCATTAAAGAAGGCGTAGAACTCATCAAATTTTATGAATATCAAATAATGAAAGAGAATGTAGTTGAAAAAAGTTTATTAAAAAATGTGGTACCTACCTTTCTCATAAAATATAATAAAATGGAGTTTTCACATCAACACGTTTGAAAATTTGGATCAAGTGACGTGAGGAAGGCAAGGACCAAAGAAAACTTGCATGTGGTCTACCGAAAACATTTTTTTCTCCATAGTCGAAGAAATGTAGAGCAGAAATATAATTTAACTGTACTTTTTGCTACAAAATTGTCATTTCCATATCTCAAAACAATTTTATGATTTTCTTATAAGAATCGTGCTTATATGCTTAATTTTATAGAATTTATCCGAACAAACAAGACTATAAAAATCAGACAAACATACAAGTTTTACATATGTTTCTCTATTTATTCTATATTTTCTTACTTATTCTGACTAGTTTCATTTTCTTATTTTCCGAATGGATCATAGTTTTTTTTTTTTAATTATACCTTAATCCAAATAAAAAAAAATCTTTAATAAAAATTAAAGTTAAAACATTGTGATGAAAAAACCTAGTTGAGATTACTACATGTAATCAATCAAGTTTTCTATAAAAATTAATCATTAATAAAATTAATGGATATTCTATACCAATATCTAAGTGATATAAAAAAGTACAGTAATTTTCGTATTCTCCATCAATCCAAGTGGTTGGTGGATAAATATGAACCACACATATGTTGGCATCAGACAGAGCTCGCAGATCGACATATAATAATTTTCAGAATCGAATCCACGTTTTTGAGTTTTAGTAATGCGAGCTTCCGTGCTAATCTACGAAGCTCAATTAATGTTCGCAAATAATATAGTACAATATTTTTAATCTTTTTTATTATTTTAATTGATCGATATGCTTTGAGATGCGATTTTAATAAGATTAAATTTATATACGACTTTATTAATATGCTACCATTACGTTTCATAATTAAAACTATGTTTTACATTTTCATTTTAATTACAATAGTCAACTATATATTTGAACTCAAGAAGCTAAATAAAGGTAAAAAGAAAATTGAATAGAAACAATGTATTTCAGTATCTGTGTGTCGTTTTTTTTTCATACGCTAAGAATATTGAATGTAAGTCTTAAATGTAGAAAAATACTGTTTTTTCATTTGAATTCCATAGTAAAAAAACACTTTTTTTTTCTTTCTCTATGGACAGACTTACAATAAATTTTACAAAGAAAAGGTCAAACAAGGAAATGACACAAAGATCATAACATATGAGTGGAGATTAAAGTCATATGCTTATAATGTACTCGTTACAGTTTAATAAAACTATTCGAGCCATAATAAAAAAATTAATCAATGGCAGTGAAGACTCAATATTAAGAAGACGGTAAGGCAAGTCGCCAGTTGAACTTTTCGAAGCCATATTTGATCTTTTCGAAGTGACCAAATTAAAGTTTTACGTCAATATTGGTTCTTCACTACAAAATAGTACAAATTTCTAACTTCTTACAAGACAAAACTACATCCATCATGTTAAATTTGAGTTAGATTACAAACTGTTGCAGATCATTTCTCCAAATGGTTGTACTTACTATCATGTTATATTTAAGAAGTGTATTAATAAGTCACTATTTATTTTAAATTTTAGGGTGAATCTTGTAAAGAGGTAAACTAATTATGTAATTCACAATTTAGTTCAGACTTCAAAATTTTATATTTTTTCTCATGTTTTTTATTATATTCCTTCTTGTATTTTTTTCTCAAATTATGAATGAAATGACATAATCATATTTTCTATTAAAAAAACAAAAAACAAAACTACATAAATAGATAGAATTCAAATGTTTTTCAGTTTTTGTTTTAAAAAAAAAAAAATTGATATTTAAAAATTATTATTAAAAGATAAATAAATAGAAAATGTGAATTTTTAGGTGAAAAAGATACGAAACTTTATTTAGTTATATGCATTGAGACAATTTTGTAGATATCAAATTAATTATTTTCAATGTAGACGTCGTGGAAAGTGTAATTTTTTATTCAGAGTATAACTTTGTAACAAAATATTTTGCTAATATGTTTAAAGAATTTAATTATTTTTTAACTACATGTTATTAATAAATGTTTTTTACATTGTCAGAGTAAGTATAACTTTTGTAATATAACATTTTATATGATTCAACTTTTTATTAGTTACATATAATTATATTAATACTGATATTTATTATCTGCAAATATATAGTTCATTACATTGTCAGAGAGAGTATAACTTTTGTATAACATTTGATAGTATGATTAAAATTAAATCTTACTTAATATTTGACAGAGTCAAACTATTTATTAATCGTGTTGGACTATACTAATATTATTTTATTGGTAAATGGTTCGTAAGCATATGAATAGAAAAGATAATGTTTTCCAGTGAGCTTTTTGTTTAGCAAAAAAACAAAAACAAAGAGAAATTTGATTCTCCTAGCCACAAGCCCATGTTAAGACTTATCATGAATGTAGAGCAGAGCTGGCAAATAGTAGTACAGTGTAATATAGAGTAATTTTTACTCAGTGTGAACGGTGTTTTTTTTAATATATATATATAAAATAAAAAGATTGAATTGATTAATGATGAAATCAAAGCAAGGCATGATTATCAACGTCAACAAAAAAGAAAAGGGAGTTCCGGAGAGGAGGGAAAGACACGTTATTATTTATTGAGAAAAACATAACATTCTCATTCACTTCTTCTTCTTGCTTAATGAAGATGGGGTCTCATGTGGGTGCAAATGGACACGCCCCACTTGATTCTGGCCATGCCCGTCTCAAAGAACTCGGTTACAAACAAGAACTCAAGCGTGATCTCTCGTAAACACTAGTTTTCTCTATTTCTCTCTTGACTTCTTCCCCTCTCTCTCTCTTTTTTTTTTTTTTTTTTAATTTATCTTCGGTTTGGCAGGGTGATATCGAATTTCGCGTTTTCGTTTTCTATTATATCAGTGTTGACCGGAGTGACCACCCTTTACAACACTGGGTTGAACTATGGTGGCCCTGTTTCGCTGGTGTATGGCTGGTTTATGGCTTCTGTTTTCACCATGATCGTTGCACTCTCAATGGCTGAGATTTGTTCATCTTATCCAACCTCTGGTGGGCTTTACTATTGGAGCGCTAAGCTTGCTGGGCCCAGATGGGCACCCTTTGCTTCCTGGATTACTGGCTGGTAACTAGCCCTATTTATTATTTATTATTAGGAATGATGATCTCCTTTGCTTTTATCTCAGTTTTTTCATTCCTTATTTGCTAATCAATTGTCAATTATATTCATAACTTTGAAGAGTCAATTATGTTTCCACATTGGCTGGATTTCATTATCATCTTTTTACTGATCTCCATTTTGTTTCATTTTCTTTTACTAACATTTTAACTTATATTCTTATTATATTTACATGCATCTTTTCCTGTGTTTCGTATTCTAGTAGTATTTCGTAACATATGGCAATACTGAAATTAAACTCTAAACTTATTTTAGTTTAATACCTAAAACAGTATACTGATAATAATTTATACTTTCTTTCATTGGTATGACTAAAAAGATAATGAGGAAAATGAATTACAAGTATTTAGGATATTCTTTTGTTTAAAGAAAGCAATTATACACCATCCTTTGAGGAAGATTTGTAATATTGTATTTATTTAAGTGTAGTATATTGCATCTAAAAGATATGATATGTACCCAAAAAAAAATCATTCAAGATATACTAAGAAGTGGCTATAAATGCCTGACTTTGCACATGGAGGAGGTACCGCAAACGTTTTATGGCAAATTTTAATGACGTGTGTTGACTGTGTCTTAATAAACGTGTCTAGCTACCAACTCTTGTTTAGGAGCATACAATTTTGAAGTCTCTACGTGGGCCTCATTTTATTTTTATTTTTTGAACTGCCATTTTCCCACTTGTTGGTGATCATAGAGATGAGATGAGCAAGTCGTGCATTCTGATAAACAAACTCAACTTTGTCAACTATAACCAAACCAATATTTCAAAGGTAGAGGGAGTGGTAATAGGTTGATACTTGATAGCAGAAGATTTATCTATAGCATAATAGAAGAATCATCATTTGATCTTTCAGACTACAGAAGGGACTTTTGAGGATTGTAATATCCACCAGCACTACTATTGTGGGCAGCAGACATGTGATTCTGCTAACTAAGAATTAATCTTTTTTTTTTTTATAGTTAAATCTATCATAGAAAGATAGTCACAAATTCCTTATTGTTCCAATCTCTCATTGTCTCAAGATTTTTTCCATTAGAGATTTTCGAGTTGCATTTATATTTCAGTATGCTGGTGAATCAGAGCCACATCAACCAGAAACACATGCACAGAACATTTTGAACAACAACTTGGACTATATTTCATACATTTATGCATAATCAACAAGAAGATGGAACTTGGGTTAAATTCACTGGCAAAATTGAGTGTTATAATTAATGATATGCTGCATAATTTGTTCACTTTTTTATATACTTCTCAATTTTATGATGTAAAATGTTAATCCAGGTTTTTTAAAATTTAATGCTATTATCTGGCATACAATTGGCTACATATGCCTAAATTTGTAGCTCTCCTTAATGCCATATAGATTGAAAATAATGTTGATTTCTTAATTGACCCAAAAGATAGTCTGCAATATTTGCTATCCCACAGTTATTTCTCTGATGCGTGTTGGATGGTTTATCTGTTTTTACAGGTTCAATATTGTTGGCCAGGTATTCTTAAGAAGACACGTATTCTAGAATTTAAACATCCTTCACTTTTCACTGCAAGGTCTAAACTTGTGTGAAATGTAGAGATTTCCAATAATCCATTTGAAGCTGCAACTTTTGGTTTTTTTTTCATTTGCAGTGGGCAGTGACAACAAGTGTAGATTATTCACTTGCACAACTCATTCAGGTTATTATTCTCCTTAGTACTGGTGGCAAAAATGGTGGTGGATATGAGGCTTCTAAGTATGTGGTTATTGCTTTCCACGGTGGAATTTTGTGCCTACACGGTATAATAAACAGCCTCCCTATCACATTGTTATCATTCTTGGGACAGCTGGCAGCTATTTGGAATGTTTTAGGTATGAAGAGATTTCCTGTTTGATTCATTGTTTTCTGCATTCAATTCAGTTCTCCTTGGCAACCCTTTCTGAATCTCTCTACTTGGAAATGCAATTCTTTAGGTGTTTTTGTGCTTATGATTGTGATTCCATGTGTTGCAACGGAAAGGGCTAGTGCCAAGTTTGTTTTCACTCATTTCAATACTGAAAATGGGCAAGGAATCAACAGCAAACCCTACATATTTCTCTTGGGACTTCTAATGAGTCAGTATACCCTGACTGGCTTTGATGCATCAGCTCATATGGTATATCTTTTCTACTCTTTTTCGTCCTTTTCTCTAAATTTTATTGCCTTGAAAAGCTTCCAGAAATTTCCTTGTCTGATAAGTTATAATACACTTCTTTTGCTTGATCCCTCCCTTTAAAGTGAGTCAAAAAAGAATCATGCATTGTTTTTATTACTTATCAGCTTAAACCTTGGAAGTGTCCATCTTATTACCGTAACTTGTATTTGCAGACAGAGGAAACCAAGGATGCTGACAGAAATGGACCAAAAGGAATAATCAGTGCTGTTGGGATATCTATTATAGTTGGATGGGGTTACATCCTAGGCATTACCTTTGCAGTCACTGACATCCTTAACCTTTTGAGTGAAAGTAATGATGCTGGTGGCTATGCTATTGCTGAAGTATTTTATCAAGCATTCAAGAAAAGATATGGCCATGGAACTGGGGGCATTATTTGCTTAGTAATTGTTGCTGTTGCCATATTTTTCTGTGGCATGAGTTCAGTTACCAGCAATTCAAGGTAAAACGTGCTACTCCTTAGTGCATTTTCCATATGAAAGGGATTGAATTTCTTTTAAGTATGAATATAATATGATCGATGCTTAAAACTTGTGCAGGATGGCTTATGCATTCTCTAGGGATGGGGCCATGCCATTGTCATCATTGTGGCACAAAGTTAACAAACAGGAGGTCCCCATATATGCAGTTTGGCTTTCTGTTTTTATATCATTCTGCATGGCCTTAACGGTATGTAATTTTTTATTATAAGCTTTCATTTGTAATAACATGCAAATTTATGTTTAGTCATAGCTCTTATTATCATTCTATATATTCTTGCCACGTCTCTTACTCAAATGTAAATGTATTGCAGTCTCTTGGAAGCATAGTAGCATTTGAGGCAATGGTGTCCATAGCAACAATTGGCCTCTATATTGCTTATGCCTTCCCGATATTATTTAGGGTGACCTTGGCAAAGAAGCACTTTGTCCATGGGCCTTTCAACTTGGGCCGTTATGGAGTGATTGTGGGCTGGGTTGCTGTTCTTTGGGTGCTGACCATTTCCATACTCTTCTCGTTGCCAGTTTCATATCCAATAACCATTGAGACACTTAACTACACCCCTGTTGCTGTTGGATGTTTGCTTATTCTTGTAGTTTTTTACTGGATTATAAGTGGTCGGCATTGGTTTAAAGGCCCAATTACCAACATATAATCCTAATTTGTGTACATAATTTGCTAATAAGACTCATTTTCAATATGTTTATTTTTGGATTTTCAATTAAACTGACGAGACAGACCTGTTCGGGGGCAAATGCTTCCTGTATCCCACAAATTGTTGTCCTGTTTGAAAAACATTTTCATATTCACTTCCATAAAAAGAAAATAAAAATAGAAAATTAAAGAGGCTTCTCCCATAACCTAAAATTACCTTACACATATTAAATGAGCTTTTTGAACAAGTTAAGTGATTTTAGCTTCTCCCACAAACTTATTTAAACATGCTTGATTCCAAATTCAAAAATCTTTCAAATAATATAGATAGAATTTTTCTGCCAAGCAACTTCATGGCACACGATTTTTTGTTGTTAAGGTAACGTTAAGTTTTTGTGGACTTCGGCAAGAGCATAAGGCATAAGCAAACACATGAATAAAAGTGAGTTACTGTAAAATTTTTGTATTCAGAGTTCAATTTTGATGGTTAAGAAAATAAACAGGGTTGAGAAAACTTTTTTTTTTTTTTAAAGAAAGGGGCACTTATATGAAATATTAGAATTATAATTAGAGTGTGAATACTAAAAATAAAAGTAACAATTAATTAATAGGAATTGTTTTATTAAATAGTATATCAATAAATAAATAAACCATGAATAATAATAATATGCGAGTAAATGACATATTTTATACAAATAATAATAGTAAATATACACTCATTCTACAACTTTCTCCATTTTTTCCTTCCTATTATTTTTGTCTTTCTGTTTTGTTGAAAGAAAGGTAGAGATCAGCCGTGGACCGTGGAGTAGTCAACGAATGGATCAAAGGCATAAAAGTGAGGTAGAAAAGGTAGCTGCGCTGTGCTGTGCTTGGCAAGAAGATAAAGTCACTCATGTGATCTGAGCATGAGGAGGCACGTGAGTGTGAATGGAGAACGAGTAGTTGAATTAGCTTGCGAATCTGATGATGAAAATACTCCCATCTGAATCTGATGGATACGTTCCACTTAGGGATGGCAATATGGACCCATATCCTACGGGGCACCTGCAAAAATACTCATACGCGGATAGGATAATAACCCGTATATTTGGGGATAGGGATGAGGCGGGTATTTACCCGCAAAATCTCATGGGGATGGGTGCGGGTATGGATACTATAGTACCCACCCCGCCCCGCCCCGCCCCTTGTATATACATATTAATTAATATATTATAATTTTATTATTTAAATTATTCAATTAAAATTATTTAATTATCTATTTGTTATTTTAATTATTCTTTTTATATGTTAATTTTGATATTCTATTATGATTTAATTTTTATTTGTATTAGTAGTTCAAAGCAATATAGAAACTATGGAAATAAGCATTTGCAAAATATGGAGAAATTAATTCAGATGATGAAGTTAAAATATTATATCTATTTGTGTTTTATTTTTAATATATAATTATAAACTAATTAGTTTTAAAAATATATTAGTTTTTCTTGTTTAATTAGAGTTTTTGTTTAGATTTATGTTGAATGATTATTTTTGTAATGTTATTTATTTATATAAATTAATATTTATTTGATTTTAATATTATATAAAGGTGTATTGTATTAAGATTTTAAAAGACTTTTCTAACATAAAAAAGTCTTGAAAATTTTTAAGATTTTGTAGAAACTAAAAACTGTTAAGACTTTTATGATTAGGATTTTATAATTTGGATTTAATAGATTTAGAATATAGGATTTGAAAAGATTTCACATATTTATAAGATAAGATTTTAAAAGACTTTATGGATTTCTAGAAAAAAAAAAATCATTCAAAACTATTAAATACAAGCCAACAAGAGTATGCTTGGAAATATTATTGAACACAGACTAATCATAAATTATCATAAACTGAACCATCTCACCTACTAATAATGTACATGAATTCAAAATCAAAGTTATTGACTATTAATGCATTTTGAGATATATTTTTCACAAATTTTCATAAAGTGATAATGAAAAATAATAACAAAATATTAGTAAAAAATATAAAATGTTTCATTTAACTCATAAAATTAATAATGTCATCAAAATATAAATCAAATAATTCAACAAAAAATATATGATGATCAAAACATTAATCATCTGCTTAACTTGAAGAATATCCAAAGTTGTGTATGTTTTATAGCATCCTAAACATTACTCTTTGTTTTCTCTATTAAGTTATATATTTTTTCAAAATTGACTGCAATAGTTTAGAAATATCTTTTAAAACTTTAACTTATTGTTTGCCCCAAGTTAAAACTTTTTCTAGAGTCAGATCTACTTCTCTTATGAAAATTTTCACTTCATTAAAAATTTATGAACTTAAAATGAATGAAATAGTGGACTACATTGTAGGCTTGTAAATTGATTCATAGTGATTTGAAGGTATGAACATATTATTATTAGAATCATATGAAAAGTCTCACCTTGAAACAAAAAAATATGTGGGTAAGAGATTATGTCACTGCTTCCAAAGCAAATAAAATGAAATAAATAAAAAAGTCTGTGATGAGAAAGAAAAGTCTCTCCTAGTTGACTGTGATTGTTTGTTAGGTTTGGCATTTACATGATCAACTAAAAAATTCATAAAATTTACCAAAATCCAATTAAAAAAAAAGTCCATAAAATCTTTATAATTTTGAATAACAGATAACTTTTTTTGCGTTATTCAAAATCCCAATCGAATACCACAAAATTTCGTTGCCCTTTGAAAAAAATCTTGATAATCTTGATTGAACCATCAGATTATTTTTTATCATTTAAAAATCTTGATTGAATACCCCCAAGATATTTTTACCAAAAAAAAAAAAGTCATTCAAATCTTAAACAATCCTAATCCAATACACCCTCTAAGTTTTTTTTTTTTTATAATTTATAATTTTATATATATGGAAAGTGCGGGTCGCGGGTGCGGATATGGGTATATAGGTACCCAGAGGATATAGGGATGGGGATTGAAATTGCTACCCGCACGAATATGGGACCGAGGACGGGTACTTTTTTCAAACATGGGTATGGGGACGGGTACTATAGTACCCTACCCATACCATACCCATTGCCATCCCTAGTTCCACTTGATTCTGGCCATGCCCGTCTTCAACAACTCGGTTACAGACAAGAACTCAACCGTCATCTTTCGTATATTATATACCACTCTCTCTAGTAGACTAGTACTTTGGTTTCGTCCATTCATTTTCATTTTTGATTTTGTTTGTACTATATATTATATGGCAGGGCCATTTCGAATTTCGCGTTTTCGTTTTCTATTATATCGGTGCTTGCTGGATTGACCACTCTTTACAACACTGGTTTGAACTATGGTGGCCCTGTTTCCTTCGTCTATGGCTGGTTTATAGCCTCTGCCTTCACTATGATCGTTGCGCTCTCAATGGCTGAGATTTGTTCCTCTTATCCAACTTCTGCTGGCCTTTACTATTGGAGCGCCAAGCTTGCTGGCCCCACTTGGGCACCCTTTGCTTCCTGGATTACTGGCTGGTACTGCTACCCTTTCTTTTTTACTTTTTAGCATTTTTTATTTTATTAATATCAGACAAAAATAATAACCCTGTTTTCACTTTTTAATTATACAACTAACAAAATTGCCACTTTTTATAGTAATACTAATAAATAGGAGCATTTTTTTTTCCAACTTTCATAAAATATGCCATCCTTATTTTTAAAATCTATCAATTTTGGTTCAACTTCATATTTAAAGTTGACATTTTTTAATTTTTAAAATTTATCTATTTTTTTAATAATCACAAAATTAAATAACTAAATTTAATTACCTAATTTTATTATTAATCACAAAAAAAATTGAGTCACTTTTAAATTAAAAAATTAATTTTGTGATTAGTAAAAAATAAATAAATTTTAAAAAAACTATTTTTTTATTAATAAAAAAATTAACTTAATTAAATTTAACTACATAATTTAAACTAATTACAAAATAAAAATTATAATAACTGAGTAAATTTTAATTAAAAAAAACTAACTGGTAAAAAAAAATGTAATTTTTTTTAGCTTAAATAAATTTTAGATTCCTATAAAATAATTATTTTTTATTCTAGGTCCCTATAAAATTTTGTTATGTTTTAAATTTTTATAATATATTTTTTTTGTTTTTTGTCCCTAATAACTTAACATCATTTCAACAATTAGTTAAACGATGACGTGAAATCATTTTAACATATATTAATGATTATTAATGATTGAAATGATGTCATGCCATCGATATGAACTAAAAACAAAAAAAAATAAAAATATATATATATATATATATATATATATATATTATAGTAACTCAAATTATAATAAAAATTTTATAGGAATCAAAGTAAAAAATATATATATATTTAAATCCAAAATTTATTTAGACTTTTTTTTTAAATGAAAAAAAAAAGTCACCATTAAATTTCACTTTAAACTGTTAAGTGTTGTAATTTAAGGATTGATCCAATGGATTTATGAAAGTAGGAGTAAAAAAATTATAAGGCTGATAAATAATTATGTAATATTTATAGTTTGATACTCAGTTATTTCTCTGATTCGTATTGGATGGTTTATCTGTTTTTACAGGTTCAATATTGTTGGTCAGGTATTCTTAAGCGGACACATGTTCTAGAATTAAAACAGCCTTCACTTTTCACTGCAAGGTCTAAACTTTTGTGAAGTGTAGAGATTTCCATTAATCCATTTGAAGCTGCAACTTTTGGTTTCTTTTTCATTTGCAGTGGGCAGTGACAGCAAGTGTAGATTATTCACTTGCACAACTCATTCAGGTTATTATTCTCCTTAGTACTGGTGGCAAAAATGGTGGTGGATACGAGGCTTCAAAATATGTAGTTATTGCTTTCCATGGTGGAATTTTGCTCCTACACGGTATAATAAACAGCCTTCCTATCTCATTGTTATCATTCTTGGGACAGCTGGCAGCTATTTGGAATGCTTTAGGTGTGAAGGAATTTCTTATTTGATCGATTGTTTGCTGCATTCAGTTCTCCATCGCAATCCTTTCTGAATCTTTAATTGAAATTGCAATTTTTTAGGTGTTTTTGTGCTTATGATTGTCATTCCATCTGTTGCAAAGGAAAGGGCTAGTGCCAAGTTTGTTTTCACTTATTTCAATACTGAAAATGCGGATGGAATCAACAGCAAACCCTACATATTTCTCTTGGGACTTCTAATGAGTCAGTATACCCTAACTGGCTTTGATGCATCAGCTCATATGGTACATCTTTTCTCTAAATTTATTGCTTTGAAAAGCTTTCACAAATTTCCTTGTCTGATAAACCATATACTTCTTTTGCTTCATCCCTCCCTTTAGAGTGATTCTCAAAATGATTCATTCATTGTTGATCTGTGATCTCTTGTTTTCAGCTTAACTGGCCTGTGCATTTTCATAGCTCTGCAAGCCTGTTTTTAACCTACCATCCTAGGATTAGAAAATTGCAGACGAGTTAAGATTCTTGTATGTTTTTAACAAGTATATTGAACTATGTTGTAAAGCTGCAAGAAGATCAACTGCATTGCCAAGCTCCAACTCTGCTTTTAGCTTTAGTCGGCTATGAAACTGCACAATGTGTTGGGGTTACATTTTTTTCCTTTTTTTCTTTTGCATATTTTACTAGCCAGGGGATCGTGAATTCAGGATCTGACCTTTTGTTGTGGCCTAGTCTATGAGAAAATATTAGTGTTGGGGACCATTATGGATTTATGGTCCCAAGTAATCTGCTTATAACACGTAACTGAGTGTTATTAGTTTTTTCTCATAAATTGAAAATTCTAAATACGTAGCATCACGTAGAGATTGATTGTGACTATAAACACTTGATGGTCTAAAACTAACTAAATGATCTAGACTATGTGCGTGTTTGCTAATGTGTTATTATCTAAGCACGCAGACAGAGGAAACCAGGGATGCAGACAGAAATGGTCCAAAAGGAATTATCAGCTCTGTTGGGATATCTATTATAGTTGGATGGGGTTACATGCTAGGCATTACCTTTGCAGTCACTGACATCCCTTATCTTTTGAGTGAAGATAATGACGCTGGTGGGTATGCTATTGCTGAAGTGTTTTATCTAGCATTCAAGAAAAGATATGACCATGGAACTGGGGGCATTATTTGCTTGGTAATTGTTGCTGTTGCCATATTTTTCTGTGGCATGAGTTCAGTTACCAGCAATTCAAGGTAAACGTGCTACCCCTTCGTGCATTTTCCATATGAAAGGGATTGAATTTCTCTAGTTACTTATGAAAATAATATTAACGCTTGAAAATTGTGCAGGATGGCTTATGCATTCTCTAGAGATGGGGCCATGCCATTGTCATCATTGTGGCACAAAGTTAACAAGCAGGATGTTCCCATCTATGCAGTTTGGCTTTCTGTTTTCATATCATTTTGCATGGCCTTAACGGTATGTATTTTATTATTATATAAGATGCAAAATTGCTGAGAAGTGGAAAACTATGTTTAGCCACGTCTCTTATGAGTCTATATATTCTTGCCATGTCTCTAAGTCTAACACAAAATGTAAATGTATTGCAGTCTCTTGGGAGCATAGTGGCATTTGAGGCAATGGTGTCCATAGCAACAATTGGCCTCTATATAGCTTATGCGTTACCTATATTCTTTAGGGTGACCTTGGCACGGAAGGATTTTGTCCATGGGCCTTTCAACTTGGGCCGTTACGGAGTGATTGTGGGCTGGGTTGCTGTTCTTTGGGTGCTGACCATTTCCATACTCTTCTCATTGCCAGTTTCATACCCAATAACCATTGAGACACTTAACTACACCCCTGTTGCTGTTGGATGTTTGCTTATTCTTGTAGTTTCTTACTGGTTAATGAGTGGTCGTCGTCGGTTTAAAGGCCCTATAACCAATATATAAAATCCCAAGTTGTGTACATATTTAGCGAATCGAACTTGTCATTATGATTATTTTTAAATTCCTAGTTTGGAATTTAATATATTTTTCAAATTGAAGACTTTTTTTGTATTTTATTTTCAATATTAAATGATTTAATTAATGAATTTCAACATTAATGAGATATACTGAGTTCATCACAATCAAACCCTTTGATATTTTTGTCTCTTCAAAAGAAAACGACACACATTGCATCTGTTATATCTTCCAATATATTAATATATAGAATCCTCTGTGCATATAAATATGCTTATTATATATATATTCGAAGCACATAAGATAATGTCTATTATGGGAAAAGAAAAGGAATCCTGTATAATGTTATAAATATTTATAAAATGAGTAATATTATTTCAACATCCCATATTTCTAAACACCTCACCAACATCCTTGATTACTCTTTATTTTTTATTTATTTATCTCATCATATTATTTATTATATCTATTAATTTTTACTTTTTTCACTTTCTCATTAGATGTAAAATAGCATGAGATATCTAATAAATATTACTCTTATAAAATTTACCTAAAGTATAAAAATATCTTAGTATTATAATATTATTATTTGAAAAGAAAAATATTAACCTCTCTTTCTATAATTGATTATCAGTCTTAAAAAGGAGGGACCATGCTAATTTTTTTGTTTAAAAGAAATATGAATTTTTGAAGTGAGACCTAGTTAAAAATTCAATTAGAAGTAATTGGGAGAGGAGAATAATTTTTTAAGGTGCTTATATTAAAAAGAATAAAAATAAATATTATATACACATAAGACCTAGTTAAAAAACTAAATAATAATATTAGGATAAAGATGCTCATAGAATTCTACATAAAAGATAAACAAATTCTTCGTTTATAACATGACGAAATATTTGAATTAAAAAATAATAATTTATGAGAATAGTCTAACAATGTGTTTAAATAGCATATTTTCAAAAAAAAAAAAAGCTCTTTCGATACTTTTGTCTCAAAACTAATTTTCATAAAAAAATGAGAATTAATTTTTATAAAAAAGAATGAATTTACACAAGTTGATATTTCTGTCCTTATCATTTGGGTGAACAATTGTTAGTATTTAAACAACTAGTTGAAGGCTTACTAATCACTATATTTTTTTTTATGATGTTACTAATTACCAATTATTATTTGAAATTTTTTTTTAAATTTTTTTCTTTTGCAGTAGATTGTAGCGTAGGACCCATTAGAAAATGAATCGTCCCAGATAAGTTTTGTTTGAAAATAATAAATCAACAAACGAATTTAAAGTTTAAAGCGGGATCGTGAAACAGGGGACGGGATCGTGTAAAGACTACACAAAACAGCAAACAATCTTGACCTTTAAATTTTTATTTAATAAAAAAGAAAAATTAAAAATACCAGTATTAAAAGAGCAGAAGCCACAGGATCTGGAACCACAGCATATGTAGTTTTCTAGAGGATTCTATTCGGTGAAGTGAAATAGAATAGGAATTAGGAAGTGCCAACATCCGAACCGAAGTCACCGAGCAACAAAGGTCGACGATGACGGTGACGCGCTCTCTCTCTGTCTCTAACTCAATTTTGAAATTAGGGTTTCTCTCGTAATCGCAATCTCAATTTCCTCGTTTCTTTTGCAGGATGAAACTGACGAATTGGAACCGTTGTTTGATTACAGCCGGGTTCAGCCTCTGAACCCCATTGCCGCCCTCGATGGTTCGTTTCTCTTCTTATAAACAATTCGACGATTTCAAACCCTAAGTTTCAATATACTATTTTCCCCCCTTTACTGTGAACACTGTTTGAATTTGATAGTCTGATTGTAATCGTCGCAGATGATTTTGATGTTTACGAGGATGTGATTTGCGTTGATAGTAAAAAGAGGAAGAATTCCCAGTCTGTAAGAAATATCTTGACTCTGATTTTTATGTGTTTGTGCTCAGATTATTTATTGGTTCTGGTTTTGTAACTGTTGAAGTGTTGTGAGGGGTTTAGGTTGGGAATGAGAATACTAATGGGAAAGGAGTAACTGTGGTGGACATTGAGGATGATGATTGGTTACCTCCTCCACCAAAGGTCGCAAGTAATGCAAAGAAGACTAATGATGAGGATTCAACTTTGAGAAAATTGAGGTTGTGCACATTTCACTCTTTATAGGAATTTTCAAATGTCAAATTCGAATTCTAGCTGCTTGCTATTGTTTTTGTTTTGTTTTATTTGCTTCCCTTGAATTTATTTTAAGATTATCCTCAGAGCTGGAAAAGATTGCTCTAGCAGTGATATTGCACACATTGATGTACTTCTTAAAAGTGCTAGCCTTATTTTTGTTCTTGAAAAATTAATTACTAGTTAATTTAGCCTTAGCCACAAAATGCAATTGTTCAAGCTATTTTTTTTTTCTTTCTCTTTACCTCTCCTTGTTGTGTGCTAATGTGGACTGGTTCAAACGAAAGAACAAAATAAAACATTTTAGAAATCATGAAATTACAAAAGTTATTCATCTCTGCTTTCATCTGGAGCTAGACTTCTTTTATGCATTGCTTCATATATCAACATTACATAGGATGTTAGTGTATTTATACACGTGCTAGAAAAATTATGCATTGGGTGAAGAAAATGGTTTTAGATTGCCATGTAATTACCCCCAGCCTCTACTTACAGTTTTTTACAGTTTCTAATAAGGTGTTATTCATGCGTGTAGATTAAAGAAGCAGGAACTTGCCTCGTTTGCTGAATCAGCAAAAGAATTGTTAAAAGATGTTGAAGACTCTTCAAAATTGGAAATTAATAATTCGTCGCAGTCTTCTGTGGTTAGTGTAGATGAGAAAAGTACAGAGCATTCTGAAAGAGCAAAGATTGTCATTTCCGTTCAGGACAAGGATGGAACAAAGCAGATTCGTATGTTCATGGTATATAATTTTTATAGGTCATTGGACGTTTTCAAAACAGAGACAATTTTTAGCTTGATGTCTCACACTCATTTTAATTCTCTCTAGGATGACAAGTTTGAAAGGATTGTCAAAACATATGCAGAGAAAATCAAGTGTGACCTGAAACAGATAGTATTGTCCTTTGATGGTGATAAAATAAGTTTGTCTGAAACCCCTGCAAGCCTTGGGATGGAAGACAATGATATTATTGAAGTTCATGTGAAATCAAGTTGATCGAGGTGAAGAATGTTCTATCTTCCTGCTTTTAAGAAATCTTTTATTCTGTTCATATCATTATGATATCTTGTAGTGGTAATTTACTTGTGACTTGAATTAACTTCACATCTTTCCATGATGGTGAGTTCTGATTCGTGTAAATAAGAAGACCTTTGGGGGAGTGGGAGGTAACTAAAAAATGAACGTAGATAATTAAAAAGACTTCTGCAGTCCCTATACAAAGTGCCATAGTGATTCGTTGTTCCCTTTCCAGATTTTTCTTTAGGATAAGGATAAAAGGATAACTAATTCCTATTTTTCTGGATAAAGATAGATGATATAAAAGGATACTTGTTTTCCTTAGTAGACCTGAGTTATGGGCAGTTTCCTTACATTTTCCTCGGGGGAAATATCACTTCTACTGTATGCGGCGGGTGCCGGAAGCTTCTGCAGTGAAGTATCATTTCTGTACTGCTCCAGTAGCTCCTTTCGGTTGATTACTTTATTGGTTCAAAATGCAATTTTGCTTTGTTGAAAATATAAAATATACCTATACTTTTTTGATTCAGGTTTTCAATCATGGATTCATGGGGCTCAAACTGAGATTTTGCGGGAACGTTTGGGAGTTGCATACCCTATAAGGTTTTTCATTTTTAGCATCTTTAGTACTTGAAAAACAATGCCAGATCATAATGTATTTGCAATATTGGGCCAAGCTGTACAGAACATAGTTTGAATTAATGCTTGGAGTTATTATATTTTTAAATTGAAAGATTAAAATTTTATCTTTATAACATGATATTATATTTTAAAATTTGGATGAATATCATTAGTTAAAAAAATATTCATAGATTTTTTTTTTTTTACATTTAAAAAGAGAGACTTCAATTAAAGGAAAAATTTAATGATATTTTTATATTATTCAATAAATTATTTTATTAATTAAATGAAATTTTAAACAAATATTAAAAAAATCATTTATTTAATAGTTATGATAATAATTGATTTCCATTAATTAATAAAAAAAAACTTTCTAAATCAATCTCTCTATTAATTTTCAAAATAATTATGATAATAAATAATTTGTATTAATTGTTTTCACTAATTTAATTATATTTTTCATTTAATATTTCGTTCATTAATAAAAAAAATTCAAATAAATCTCTGTAACAATTTCCAAAATAGTTATGGTAATATTGTTTCTTATTACATCTTTCCAGCTAAGTTAAATATATTAGAGTGATAAGTTAATATTTTATTATAGATTGTTTTTTATTTTTATTCTATATTTAAATTGTATTACTGGATATATCAATTTATTTATTTAGACCTATTATATTAAAATACTTGAATTACACTCATTTTATAAGGCATTATTTTTTAATCATTTAATTATATTATAATATCGTGAATAAATATTAAGTAGTAATATATTTAAAAATTTATCCAACAAAAAATTTAATGTAATATATGAATTAATTAGTTGTAGTAGTATATATTATTTAATGTACACTAATTTTTCTATAAAGGACATTCAACATAAACATTTAAATAATAATAATAATTTCAAAATTTGAATAAATTAAAATCATTAAAATTATTTTAATTAAGATATTATAGAATTTTTGAATTTAAAATCTCATTAACATTTATAAAAAAAAACTAATGAGTATTAATTAAAAAAATGATGAAATTAATTATCAATTACAAAATTTAATCATAATAAACATAATTGATATTAGAGAATGATTTTAATTATGAAATTTTGATTAGCATTAATTACAATTGAACTAAAGGAGAAAAAACAACAAATTATTTTTAATTGGTTAAAAAATGTGAGAATAATGTTCCGGTTTGTTCTCTCAAAATTATCTTTCCAATTCTCTCAAAATTTAATATAAAAGTACTTCTCAAAAATATGTACTTCAGTCAAAATTTATCTGTTGTTAAGATGAAAGTTTTTTCAGTTTTATTTGTTCTCAAATAATATGAATTTAATATAAGATAAAAAGGTTTATTTATATGATTTTTATAAAATTATTTTAAGAGTAATTACAATAATAGGTTATAATTAATTAATAGTATAAAATAATTTTACATAGTGTATGAGCATTTTACTCTTGATATAATTAGGCAAAAAAAATCAAATTTAACTATAATTTTATAATCAATTTCTATCCAGACAATTATTTCTTTTAAAGATTTAGATTAAATATACATTATTTTACTCGTTTAAATTTAAGGGTGTATTAATCCTATTTCATAAAAGTTAATTACAAAAAGTTTTATTCAAATGTTTAATGACTTCAATTAATATAATTAGAGTTGTGTGTGCATCTCTGCTAACTGGATTGACTGAACTAAGAACTTGATATACATGAGTAAAAGATAAAACTCAAAAAAAAAAAAATCTAAAATTAAATTGCATAACATACCTATTTTGCATTATTATTATTTTTTCATGAACCTAATATGCATGGAGAAGGATTCTCCCATTGCAGGGGCAATGGCCATACATCAGAAGGAGGAACAAAGAAATCAATAAAAAAATAAATTATAAAAAAGATTCATTTAAAAAAAGTAAAAGAAAGAAAGAATCGGTTAAAATGTTTCTCCCAGATTCACAATTTATAGAGACTAATAAAAAACAACTTAAAAAAAACAAATCGAAATCTTTATAAAAAATCAATATATAAAAAATTTATAAAATAACTCTTTATTAACATTTATTTTGGTTTATAGAACTTTAATTAAAATATTACTTAAATAAAATTGAATTATGTACATATATTGACTTTTTTAATTATAGTAAATTTTAAAAATAAATCTATACTGTTTTTAATCATAATAATTTTGATGATATCAAAATATTTTTAGAACTAAATGCCTGGTTCATTAGTGAAACTTTTAGTGGAAAACAAAACTGTTTTGGATATTAAATTGTTAACATTTAATATATTGATATTGATATATGTATATATATAAATATGTGTACATATTTTGATGAAAAATAATATTATATAATAATAATCTGATTATTATTAATAATAATTTATTGTAAATAAAAATATGAGAAAACTTCACAATTAATGTTTACTTTTAATTTTTTTATTAACTTTAATCCTCTTTAATATACAATTTAAATTGATATACCAGGAAGTGTCATTAGGATTAATATTAAAATTTTAATATTAAATTTTTAACATTTCAATAAATTTAGGTTATTTATTTTCTATATGGAGCGAAAATGTATATTTATATTAAGTTTTTTTTTTTTTTTGAAAAAAAAAGAAAAAAAAAGAGGTAAGTTATAATGCAATTCTCTTAACTAAAGGTCCAGAAGAAAATGTCGTTTTTCTTTCACTTCTTGGGCCATTCTTGCAAGAAATCTAAAACTTCCTTTTCGCCATTGCTCTCTCGATCCTTCATAGCTGATCACCTTACGAAAAGAGAAGCCTTGCGCCGATCCTTCATTCCCTCGTAACCCTTTGTTCTCCCTTGCGCCACCTCCGTCCCTGACCTTTCTTCCTTGGTCTGATCACAGAGAAGCCTTCGGCGGTCACCAACCTCCCGATCCAACCCTAACCCCAAACATCCCTTATTACCTTCACCCCGGTGAAATCCCGCCGCCGTCCTTGTTACATCGAGAATGCAAGAAGCTTGTGGATCGATCTTGAGGAGAGATACTCGAAAGGTAATCATGTTTGTATCTCTGATCTCCTTCAAGAAATTAACTCGATAGGTCTGTGTCTTGTGTCTGTTTATTTTACGGATTTGAAAACCCTATGGGAAGAATTAGAATCCTCACACCTGAAAATGCAATTTAACCCTAACCATGAAAACCTACTGAGATTATGAGTTCCTAAAAGGTCTCAACGACCATTTCCAAACCCTGAAAGCCCAAATCCTCCTTCTTGACCCTCTCACATCCATAAAAGAGTCTTTGCTATGATTTCCCAACAAGAACGCAAAAATCTTGAACCCATTGGAGGAGATTCCTCCAATTTCAGTGCTGCCAACACTTGGAACCATTCCCGAAACCCTAACCTAAATGGTAGTGGCCGTGGTAGAGGAACTAATACCAAACACTGCAGTTTCAATTACTATAAGCATGATAGTCAATCTTTTATGCTGGATGCTGTTTAATTGTTCATTCTGATGTCGTGTTTTTCCTAAGTAGACACTTATGAGGTTCTTTTTATTTTTTTCCGATTTTTTTGAATATTCATTCTTGATTTTTTTTTTTGTTGAGTGAAGTTATTAAAATGTTATATAATCCTTTTTCACGACAGGAGTTGAGCCATTTGGGGATAAAGTTATTAGTCACTTTCTTGAGCTTTCCTTTTCTCTCATATTGTTTCTAATGTGGCAATACTAGTTTCGTTTTCATCATACTTGATATTTTGACTTGCTTTTGCAGCTAGCCGATAATTCTAACCCACAGTTGATAAACATGGCACTTGATGGGCTTGATCAGTCTATGTCTGCTGTCTAAGTCTTAGGTTCTGATCAGTTATGAGCTACGTATATATACTAACATGCATGTGTGTGTACACTTGTGCACACAACTACACATATAGTTTCTCCTAGATGGGCTCCTTATGTTGTCTAATATGTTTTGTTACATATATTACAGATTTGTTGATGTGACTGGAGCATACAGTGCTCAGAAGACCGAGTTGAACATAAGCTTGACAGCTGTTGGACTATGACTGATTTCATTGCATAGGGCCTTCTCAATGGACCTTTTAAAGAAAAAGGAAGCAGGTTCATATTTTGTTGTCAAGCCTTCTGTTCTTAACCTCCCATTATTCTGAAATAATACCAAGTCTTCTATGATGATTCTACCTTCCAGGTGTTGGTTCCACAGTGAAGCAGATTGATAGCAAAAAGATGGAAGATCAAACACGTATTTCTAATAATTTGTGAGACCAGGCTTCTGTAGATGGTGTTGATTTTTGAGAAGCTTCTATGCTCTGTTTTTTATTACTCCAAAACCTTGGGGCAGATGAGAGACCAGAGAGGTACAATTAATGAACTTATAAACCTGTTTTACTTTCTAATTTTCTACTGTTTTTCTCCTCCTTTTCTTGGTTTCTACCAGAAAGGACTTCATAAAACATTTGTGTAAAGATGTATTCCACTGTTTCCATTTAGCTATTTAACAATTGAGTTTTATTTAGAGTGCCAGTTATGTGCATATGAATCTTTCTCTCTTACTTGCCCCATCTTTTTTGAATCATGGTATCACACATTTCAGTTTCTGATACACTTTGAAAAGTCTAATTATGAAAGCCAATGGCTTTGCTGCGGTAATTTGATATAAGTAGTATTGATGAGAACATTGGTTGAAGGATTGTCATAAGCAATTTTTAGAGGTGAGGTGACAAACTGACAATGTTTTTCCCCTTTGGTGTTTATGAATATGATTTTATTTTCTGATAACCTAAGCCTAGCCTGGTGGATGTTTCTTTGAAGATACCTATCATGGTCTAACCATCCTAAAAGCTTAATCCAATGGGGTAAATTATGTGATAAGTTTTATATCTAACACATCCCTAGACATGGGAACCCTTTGGACTTATGGTGAGGACAATATAAATGCCTGTATTACCTTATGCTGAAATTTAACTTTTATTTAGAACAATTTGCAACAAGGATTAAATTCTAGAGCACATGACCTTAGAGGCTCTAATACCATGTCTTGAATAAAGTCAATAATAAACCAAACCTGATAAACTGAAGACTTCAAGACTTAAACTCTGCCAAAAACAGAATCATTACTTGTAATTAGCAAATCTACTTCTAGGAGCTTCAAGAACAATTAGCTATAAACTAACAATGAAATCAATGGATGATGGCTCATGTGTTGAATCACAAGAAAGTGAATATATAATATGATTTTCTGATCCATTATGAGTTATGACTCAAAACTTACAGTTACAGGTTGCAGAGCTGTTGGTGCATCATGGATTATTGGTATAGATAATGATAGAAATAGTTTGAAAGAGGTACAAGCTTCTAACATTCTTATTTCTTGTTCACTAACGATAGATATCTTTAATCATGATTGAAGAACACGTATTAAATGTTAATTATTTGAATTCAGGTTCAAAAAATAACAGCCTAAGAGTGGAAAAAACATGATAGAAGAACAAAAGAGAGGCCCCATGAAGAGGTTTGTTCTTTAGGTTTCATTTCAATTGGTATGTTATGTATGAAGTGCTTATCCCTCCTTTGCATCATTTAAATCTTTTGTGATAGTTATTTTCATTCTTCAAAAACTTTTTTGTGAAATTTATAATAGTTCATTTAAATCTTTTGTGATTATTATTCTCATTCATCAAAACATTTTGGGAAAATTATATTCATTCATTTAAATATTTTGTGATAGTTATTTTTATTCACCAAAACTTTTTGTGAAATTTGTATTCATTCATTTAAATCTTTTGTGATAGTTGTTCTATTGTATAAAAAAACTTTTATGAAAATTATATTCTTTCATTTAGATCTTGGGTGATTTTTAATGTGATTGTTATTTTCATTCATCAACACTTTTTGTGAAGTTTGTATTCATTCATATTAATTTTTTGTGATAGTTGTTCTCTTTATAAAAAAAACTTTTATGAAAATTATATTATTTCATTTAGATATTGTGGGATTGTTTTTTTGTGTTATTTTCATTCATCAAAACATTTTGTGATAGTTGTTCTCTTGTGTAAAAAAACTTTTATGAAAATTATATTATTTTATTTGGATCTTATGTGATTATTATTTTCATTCATGGAAATTTTTTGTGAAAATTATATTTATTCTTGTAAATCTTTTGTGTTGCATGGTTTCTTTCATGAAAACCTTTTATGAAACTTATTTTTTTCACTTAGATCTTGTGTGATTATTTTTGTGTTTGTTATTTTAAAGAAATCTTTTTGTGAAATTTCTTTTCATTCTGTGATTGTTGTTTTCTTGTATTAAAAAACTTTTATGAAAATTATATTCTTTCATTTGGTTCTTGTGTGATTATTATTCTCATTCATGAAAACCTTTTGTGAAAATTATATTTGTTATTTAAAATCTTTTGTGTTGGTTGGTTTCTTTCAAGAAAACCTTTTATGAAAATTATTTTTTTCATTAAGATCTTGTGAGTTTTTTTTTTTGTGTTTGTTATTTTTTTTGAAGAAACTTTTGGTGAAATTTGTATTCTTTCATTTAGATCTTGTGTGATTGTATTATGTTTGTTATTTTCATTCAACAAAATATTTTGTGAAATTTGTATTTTTTTTTTATAGTTCTCTTGTATAAAAAACTTTTATGAAAATTATATTCTTTTATTTGGATTTTGTATGATTATTATACTCATTCATGAAAACCTTTTGTGAAAATTATATTTATTCTTTTAATTCTTTTGTGTTGGTTGGTTTTTTTCATGAACACCATTTATAAAAATTATTTATTTCATTTAGATCTTGTGTGAATTTTTTTGTGTTTGTTATTTTCATTCGACAAACTTTATTTGAAATTTGTATTGTTTCAATTAGATCTTGTGTGATTGTTGTTGGGTTTGTTATTTTCATTCAACAAAACTTTTTATGAAATTTGTATTATTTTTTTTAATAGTTGTTCTCTTGTATAATTTTTTTTTTTATGAAAGTTATATTCTTCCATTTGAATCTTGTGTGATTATTATTCTCATTGATGAAAACCTTTTGTAAAAATTATATTTATTCTTTTAAATCTTGTGTTGGTTGGTTTCTTTTATGAACACCTTCTGAAAATTATTTTTTTCACTTAGATATTGTGTGATTATTTTTGTGTTTGTTATTTTCATTCAATAACACTTTTTGTGAAAATTTTATTCTTTTTTTTTATAGTTGTTCTCATGTATAATTTTTTTTTTAATAAAAATTACATTCTTTCATTTGGATATTGTGTGATTATTATTCTCATTCTTTATAGTTTTGTGAAAATTATATTTATTCTTTAAAATCTTTTGTGTTGGTTGGTTTCTTTCATGAAAACCTTTTATGAAAATTATTTTTTTCATGTTGTTATTTTCATTCAACAATTTTTTTGTGAAATTTGTATTTTTTTTATTTAGATCTTGTGTGATTGTATTTGTGTTTGTTATTTTCATTCAACACAACTTTTTGTGAAATTTTATTCATTTTATTTTATAGTTGTTCTCTTCTATAATTTTTTTTTTATGAAAATTATATTTTTCATTTGGATCTTATGTGATTATTATTCTCATTCATGAAAACCTTTTGTGAAAAATATATTTTTTCTTTTAAATCTTTTGTGTTTGTTGATTTCTTTCATGAAAACCTTTTATGAAATTTTTTTTTAATTAGATCTTGTGTCATTGTTTTTGTGTTTGTTATTTTGATTCAACAAACTTTTTGTGAAATTTGTATGATTGTTTTTGTGTTTTTTATTTTGATTCAACAAAACATTTTGTGAAATTTGTATTTTATTGTGATAGTTGTTCTCTTGTATATTTTTTTTTATGAAAATTTATTCTTTCTTTTAGATCTTGTGTTATTGTTTTTGTGTTTGTTATTTTAAAGAAAACTTTTTGTGAAATTTCTTTTCATTTTGTGATTGTTGTTTTCTTGTATAAAAACACTTTTATGAAAATTATATTCTTTCATTTGGTTCTTGTGTGATTATTATTCTCATTCATGAAAACCTTTTGTGAAAATTATATTTGTTATTTAAAATCTTGTGTTGGTTGGTTTCTTTCAAGAAACTTTTGGTGAAATTTGTATTCTTTTAATTAGATAATGTATGATTGTTTTTGTGTTTGTTATTTTTATTCAACAAAACTCTGTGAAATTTGTATTTATTTTGTGATAGTTGTTTTCTTGTATAAAAAACTTTTATATGGAAATTATATTCTTTCTAGTTCATAAAAGTTTTGTGAAAATTATACTTATTCTTTTAAATCTTTTATGTTGGTTGGTTTCTTTCATGAAAACCTTTTATGAAAGTTTTTTTTCACTTAGATTTTGTGTCATTTTTTTTTTGTGTTTGTTATTTTCATTCAACAAAACTTTTATAAAAAATATATTTTTTTTATTTGGATCTTGTGTGATTATTATTGTCATTAATGAAAATCTTTTGTGAAAAATATATTTATTCTTTTAAATCTTTTGTTTTGGTTGGTTTTTTTCATGAAAACCTTTTGTCACAATTATATTCATTTATTTTTTGTTCTCATTTAGGATGTTTTATATGTAAAAACTATTCAATTAAGTTATATTTGTCAATGGAATTTAACTCCATGAGGAGGAGTAGGAGAAGAGGAGAGGAGATGTAGGGAGGGAAGAGGGTTCAAAAGGAGTTCATGGAGTTTATTTCAATTCACAAAAATGACTTAATTTAATAGATTTTACATGTAAAATGAGAGGACAATATTAAGGATGAAAAAAAAAAAGAATATTTGGAAATAAGCCAAATTATATTGTTTTAATTTAATCTTTTGTGTTTGTTCATCAATTTTTTTTTGTGAATTTTTTATTCGTTTTTATAAATCTTTTGTGATATTCTTTTGTATAATTTTTTATTTTGAAAATATATTCTTTCTTTTAGATCTTGTGTTATTGTTTTTGTGTTTGTTATTTTCATTCAACAAAACTTTTTGGGAAATTTATATTCATTCAAATTATTTTTTTTGTGATAGTTGTTCTCTTAAATAAAAAAACCTTTTATGAAAATTACTTTTTTCATTTATATCTTGTGTGAATTTTTTGTGTTTGCTATTTTCATTCAACAAGCTTTTTATGAAATTTGTATTCTTTCATTTACCTCTTGTGTGGTTGTTTTTGTGTTTGTTATTTTCATTCAACAAAACTTTTTACGAAATTTGTATTTTATTTTTTGATAGTTGTTCTCTTGTATAAAGAAAATTTTATGAAAATTATATTTTTTCAATTGGATCTTGTGTGATTATTATTCTCATTCATGGATTCTGAAAAATATATTTATTCTTGTAAATCTTTTGTGTTGTTTTGTTTCTTTCATGAAAACCTTTTATGAAAATTTATTTTTTCACTTATATCTTGTGTGATTATTTTTGTATTTGTTATTTTCATTCAACAAAATTTTTTGTAAAATTTGTATTCATTTTTTTTATAGTTGTTTTCTTGTATAAAAAAACTTTTATGAAAATTATATTCTTTCATTTGGATTTTGTGTGATTATTATTCTCATTCTTAAAAGTTTTGTGAAAATTATATTTATTCTTTAAAATCTTGTGTTGGTTGGTTTCTTTTATGAAAACCATTTATGAAATTTATTTTTTTCATTTAGTTCTTGTTTCTCATTTCTTTTTCTTCTTTTGATTGGATGATATATGTATATCGGAGTCAGAATTCATCTTCCTACCATAGATATTCTTTTAGTGTAACGATGTCGTTTAGTGTCTTTTATTATATTTTTTGGTTTTATGTTATATATATATATATTTTTTCCATATACATACAGTGTTTATGAAATAATACAATTGGTATAAAATAAATTTTTAACTGTATTTAGTGATATTATTATTATACTTTCATTTACCATACTTTTGCATTAAAATATATTTTTATATTTTTGGTAGGATCTTTTGATCCTTGTTATGATCCTTTATGTTTTATTTGCAAACCTCCTTCCAATCTTAAGTAGGATCTCGATCTTGACAACATTAGTGTCTATGTGTTGTTTTCACTTTCTTTTACTGCTGTTCTCAGATAGGTCATAGGTAACCTTGTGTTGCCCTTTGTTGTTGTACTTTTTTGTCTTTTATATTACTTGACTCTTGTTATTAACTTTTTTATTTGGCTTAAAATTACGACTCTTAATTATTAATTATGAATGTCTCTAATTATGTTTTTTTATTTTTTATTTGAGCATATATAGTATGTAGTATAAATTCTATAAATTTCATAATAGTTGTCATCTTGGTATCTGCCATCCTGCTATAGCAGTTTTGGGGTTGGTGATGCTACCCGGGATTGATTGGTTCTGTGATGCTATCCTCCATCCTTTCATGTGCATTGTGTTGGTCTTTTTGTAGTTTTACATTGGGATCCCTCCCTCCATGTGCATTGCTTCTACATTTGATTCATGTACAAGCATTATACTTTCTCACGTATTTCATTAGTCTTTTTGTATTATTACATTTGAGATTCCCTCCCCCCTTACATTTTTCATTCATAAGCATTATCCTATCACACATATTGCGTTGGTCTTTTTGGAGTATTACATTGAGACTCCTCCCTTTAGTTATATTCTATTTACTGTGTATCTCCTTTCCATGTTGAGTTCTTAATGAAGTTTTCATTATGTTCTTTATTTGAGAATGTAATATTTTAGTGAGTAGATAGATTAAGAGTTCTCTTTCTTAAAATTATATTTATTCTTTTAAATCTTTTGTGTTGGTTGGTTTCTTTCATGAAAACCTTTTATGAAAATTATTTTTTTCACTTAGATCTTGTGTGAATTTTTTTTGTTTGTTATTTGCATTCAACAAACTTTTTGTGAAAATTTTATTTTTTCTTAGATCTTGTGTGATTTTTTTGGGTTTGTTATTTTCATTCAACAAAACTTTTTGTGAAATGTGTATTCATCAAAATCTTATGTGAAAATTATATTTAGAGATTTAAATCTTTTTTGTTTGTTCTTTTTATTCATCAATTTTTTTTGGGAAATTTGTATTCATTCATATAAATCTTTTGTAATAGTTGTTCTCTTATATAATTTTTTTTTATGAAAATTATATTATTTCATTTAGATATTGAGTGATTTTTTTTGTTGTTTGTTAATTTTTTATTCATATAAATCTTTTTTTGTGATAGCTTCTCTTGTATAGAAATACTTTTATGAAAATTATATTCTTTCATTTAGATCTTGTGTTTGTAACTTTTTATTCATTAAAACATTTTCTAAAATTTGTCTTCTCTTGTATAAAAAACTTTTATGAAATTTGTATTCTTTCTTTTTTTATCTTGTGTAATTATTATTCTAAATCAAAACCTTTTGTGAAAATGATATTTATTCTTTTAAATCTTTAGTGATAGATGTTCTCTAGTGTAAAATTTCTTTTTATGAAAATTATATTTTTTCATTTAGATCTTGTGTGATTGTTTTTATCTTTGTTATTTTCAATCTTAAAATTTGTATCCATTTATATTATTTTTTTGTGATTGTTGTTCCCTGGCATAAAAAACTTTTATGAAAATTATATCATCTCATTTGGATCTTGTGTGATTAATTTTGTGGTTGTCACTTATATTTATAAAAACTTCTGTGAAATTTGTATTCATTGATATAAATCTTTTTCTATTAAAAAAACTTTTATGAAAATATTATTTTCGTTTACATCTTGAGTGATTGTTTTTCTCTTTTTCTCTTTTATCAAAACATTTTGTGAAAATTCTATTTGTTCTTTTAAAGGTTTCTTTTATCAAAACGTTTTGTCGAAATGATATTCATTTATTTCTTGTGCTTAATTTTTTTTTTTCAAAATATTATTCAATTATGTTATTTTTATTAATTGAGGGTTAACTCCATGAAGAGTAGCTCTTAGAGGAGGGTTAGGAGACTAGGAGGAAGATGTAGTTGATTTTAATTGACGAAAATCACTCAATTTAATAGTTTAAAATAAGAGAACAAAATTAAGCATGAAAAATAAACAAATTGAATATTTTGGTAATAAGCCAAATAATTTTGTTTTTTTTGTAAATCTTTTGTGATAATTAGTTTCATTCCTCAAAACTTGTTATGATAGTTCTCTTTTATGAAAATTATATTTTTAATGTAGATCTTGTGTGATTATTAAAAATCTTTTGTGAAAATTATATTTATTTTTTAAAATTTTTTGCAGTAATTGTTCTTGTATCAATAAAGTTTTATGAAAATTATATTCTTGTATTAATAAAGTTTTATGAAAATTATATTATTTTATTAAGATCTTATGTGATTGTTTCTGTTTGTTACTTTTTATTCATCAAAACATTTTTAAAATTTGTATTCAATCATATAAATCTTTTAGGATAGTTATTTTCTTGTATAATTTTTTTTTATTATTTCATTTAATTCTTCGGTGATTGTTTTTGTGTTTGTTAGTTTTTTATTCATCAAAATATTTTGTAAAATTTGTATTCATTCATATAATTTTTTTTTTGTGATAGTTATTCTCTTATTCTCTTGTATAAAAAAACTTTTATGAAAATTATATTCTTTCATTTTAGATTTTGTTTTATTGTTTTTGTCTTTGTTATTTTCATTCATCAAAACTTTTTATGAAATGAAATTTGTATCCATTTATATTATTTTTGTTGTATAAAAAAACTTTTATGAAAATTATATTATTTCTGTTTACATCTTTTGAGTGATTGTTTTTCTCTTTCACCAAAAATTTTTTGTGAAAATTCTATTTATTCTTTTAAATATTTTTTTGTTGGCCGGTTTCTTTTATCAAAACCTTTTTGTTGAAATAATATTCATTTATTTTTTATGCTCAATTTTTTTAAAAAAATATTATTTAATAATGTTATTTTTATCAATTGAGGTTTAACTCTATGAAGAGTAATTCTTACTTCTTAGAAGAAGGTTGAGAAAGAAGGTCATGAAGTTGATTTCAAAATCACTCATTTTAATAGTTTTTAAATGTAAAATAAGAGGATAAAATTAAGCATAAAAAATGTGCAAAATGAATATTTTGGTAATAATCCAAATAATTGTTTTTTTTTCTCTAAATCTTTTGTGATAATTAGTTCTATTCATCAAAACTTGTTATGATAGTTGTCTTTTGTGAAAATTATATTTTTCATGTAGATCTTGTGTAATTATTATTCTCATTCATCAAAATTTTTTGTTAAAATTGTATTTATTCTTTTAAATTTTTTGCCGTAATTGTTCTTGTATCAATAAAGTTTTATGCAGATTATTTTCTTTCATTTAGTTGTGATTGTTTTTGTCTGTTATTTTCATTCTTGAAAACATTTTGGTAAATTTGTATCCATTTATATTATTTTTTTGTGATTGTTCTCTCGTATAAAAAAAACTTTTATGAAAATTATATTATTTCATTTAGATCTTGTGTGATTGTTTTTGTGTTTGTTACTTTTTATTTATCAAAACATTTTCTAAAATTTGTATTCATTCATATAAATCTTTGGAGATTGTTGTTCTCTTTTATGAAAATTATATTCATTCATTTAAAACTTGTATGATTGTTTTTTTGTTTGTTATTTTTATTTATCAAAATTTTTTGTGAAATTTGTATTCATTTATATAAATAGTGATAATTGTTTTTTATTATGAAAAAACTTTTTTAAAAAATTATATTCTTTCATTTAGATGTGTGATTACTGTTGTGTTTGTCTCTTTTACTCGTCCAAATTTGTTTTTTGAAATTTGTATTCATTTATATAAATCTTTTATATAATTTTTTAAAAAAGTTTGTATAAATGAATACAAATTTTATGCTAGTTGGCTTTTATATAAATGAATACAAATATTTTCATAATTTTTGTATAAAAGATTTATATAAATGAATACAAATATTTTCATAATTTTTGTATAAAAGATTTATATAAATGAATACAAATTTTATGCTAGTTGGCTTTTAGTATAATTTTTTTTTTTCATATAAACCATTTGTGATAGTTGTTCTCTTTTACAAAACAAAAATTATGAAAATATTTTATTCTTTCATGTAGATCTTGTTTGATTGTTTTTGTGTTGGTTATTTTCATTCATCAAAATTTTTTGTGATAGTTAAATTTTTTTTTATGAAAATTATATTTTTTCATTTTGATGATGTATGATTGTTTTTGTGTTTTGTGTTTGTTATTTTCGTTGTTATTTTATTTTTTGTGATGATAAATTTTTTTTATGAAAATAATATTCTTTCATTTAGATCTTGTGTGATTGTTTTTGTGTTTGTTATTTTCATTCATCAAAACATTTTTTAAATTTTGTATTTATTCATATAAATCTTTTAAGATAGTTGTTCTCTTTTATAAATTTTTTTTTTAATGAAAATTGTATTCTTTCTTTTTAATCTTGTGTGATTATTTTTTAAAATCTTTATTGATAGGTGTTCTCTAGTGTAAAATTTTTTTTATGAAAATTATATTATTTCATTTAGATCTTGTGTGATTATTTTTGTCTTTGTTATTTTCAATCTTGAAAACTTTTTGTGAAATTTGTATCAATTTTATATTATTTTTTTATGATTGTTGTTCCCTTTTATAAAAAAAAAAACTTTTATGAAAAGTATATTCTTTCATTTATATTTTGTGTGATTTTTGTGAAATTTGCATCCATTTATATTATTTTTAGGGCACGTTTGGGAGTTGCATACCCTGTAAGGTTTTTCATTTTTAGCATCTTTAGTACATGAAAAACAATGCCAAATCATAATGTATTTGCAATACTGGGCCAAGCTGTACAGAACATTGTTTTTTACGGAATTGTGTAGTATCTCTCTTTTTGGTGGATGTTTCTTTGGTTTATGGTATAGGTTTCTGATAATGTAGAAACTCCTGTAATTGGATGTGCATTACATTTGGGTTTTTGTAATCAGTTTGCTTGCTTGTTCAAATAGATATGTATGTTAAGAGGAAGCTGAAATTTGATTCAGACATTCTAATTATAATCAATTATTGTTGATAAGGATGACGAAGTTATTCTTTAATATGGACATGCTTGAGGATTATTTTGCAAAAACAATGCATTTTATGTTTTGTACTTTAAATAGGATCACTTAAAATAAGTTACACTCATTCCGAAAATAAAGAAATTCCAGTATCAAATTAAAATGGAATTGGATAACGAACTAATTAAGGATCTTTTCACTATTTTAATAAAGAAAATATTAATTAAAAAAGAAAATAATTTTTTTTTATACTTCTGAAAACTAAAAAAACAAACAACTAAGGTTTAACAAAAAGGAAGCTAGTCTGAACACATGTTGCCTTTGTGTAATGTGTGTTGGAAGGATGTGTTTCCAAAGTCGTTTCATGTAACTGTAAATTTTATTGATTATTGTTGTGTAAGGGTGGTAGTTCGATAGATTTCCTTGAATCGGTTGAAATTTTGATCCAGTTTCTAATTTGAAAATTGGATTCTTATTTTCAAAATCATGCAATTTTGGTTAGTGTTAGTTTATAATTGTTGATCGTTATCTTTAACTTTTATATATATATATTTATATTTATATTTATATTTTATGTAAATTTGATTTATTATCATTTATTTATTTATTGTTTTATATGTTCTTAAAAAGAATTTAATAATTTAAATAAAAATAAAATAAAATAAGTGATTTATAAAATAAAAAATAAGAGATCCGATCAAAATTGCATTTAAGCTTAATATTTTTAAAAGTAATATTATATCTTCCTATAAATTCTCTTATATTTTTTCCTTAATGTTTTTATAAAAAACAGTATTAAATAAAAAATAAAATAATTTTAATATCTTAATACTTGGCCATACAATAGAAATAAGAATTAATAAAATATTATAGGCTAATTATACAATAGAAATAGTGAATCTATAATTATTCCTATTTTAATCAATTTTTTTAAGGATATTAAATTTTTTAATAAAGATGATTAATTGGGTTGAAGTATGAGCATTTACACTACTCCATTACTTATGAGTTTTATGGATCTTCAAGTTTTACGTAAATTTTAATTCTTTATTAAAAAATTCATTTCAATGGTAAGATTGTCTAGAAAATTTTAATCAACGGTTATCATTTGCTTCAATAGTAAAAAATGATTAAACAACGTTGCTTAAAATTAAACAATTCATTTAACATTTTTATTGGAGATGTTGATTCAAACATGCTCAATAAAGTATAAAACAACTTTAAAATTTGACATTGAAATTGATGAATATTTTTTTTTATATGATTTGACCTGATACTAACTCACAAAAATTGGGGCTTTATAAGATTATACTTAATTTTAGAAGTAAAAATTAAATTTGGACTTCTATGTATAAACAATAAACAATGTGCGTTTGATTTACCATTTAAATAAACACACATTTTAAAACATAACGTGAGAAAGAAGTAACAATTTCTTATGTATGTCCAAACTTTTGTCAAAATGAAATGAAAGGTAAACCAAACACATAGAATTGGCAATATGCATCGGACTTATCTGGGTCAGACCCAATAGCCTGTTTGGTGACCTTTCATTCATTAATTCATATGAATAACTTATTTTCTTCACGAGACGATTTTATATACGAAATCATAGCAGATTGATATAAGTCAACAATTCTTACACTTTTCATGTTCAAATAACATTTATTGTATTCACTGTTCAATCTTCGTGGCAGACCTCACCTAAAATGCCACTCTTTCTCTATCACTTTGGCGCTCTTTTTTCTAATTTCAACTACATTATCTTTCAGTGTTCTCCATTTTAATTCCTCATATAGAATTTTCCAAGTCTCTACTAACAAAAAAAATAGTTCATTCAAATTTAGTTAATAGTACAAAAAAAAAAAAAAGTGTTACCAGTACAGTACTTTTTGTTTGTTGTTGATATAAATAAATGGAGTGGGAAAAGTGAAGTAAGGCACGAGGGCTCGGGGGTGGGCCCGCAAAGCGAGTTGCGATTGGCCCAACGCGGCTAAACTTTCGGATTACGTAACGACCACATTCACATGCACTATACATTGGATTGGATAACGTCCTTGGTGGACCCCACACCACCACATCCCTTTGTCCATGCTGGAAAGTTCCATGTCTCCACTGTACACGTCATCTCACTCTCACCCCCCAATTGGGTAAAGCCTGCAACCAACGCATCACTCGTGCTGTGCTCCCTTACTTCTTCACAAGAAGCCTCAACCCAGACACTTTCTCTTTGACTTCTTCTTTTTTGGAAACAATCGTTGGTACTTCGTAAGCTACTCTCGTTACTTTCTTTTCAGTTTTCCAAGTCAACCATGCTGCTTGCTTCTCCTCTCGGATTTCTTATTGTTCCTTCTTTCATCCACCTCTGCTTTCTAAACACTCTTTTGTTTATTTATGTTTTCGTGCCTTTTATATTATAAATAAAATAATCATTCAGATCTTTTTTTGTTTGCTTGTGGTTTCGTTAGCTTCATTCATGTTTATGACAGTGTTTTTTAGGAGCTCAGAGTGGTTGCCTATTACTGAATTACCAATCTAGGTGATATTATGATGAGTGATAACAAACTATCATATATTCATTCTTTATATTACAAATTCTGGAGTTATTAGTCATGTGTGCAATTTGTTGACTTTTACGATAATTATTGTAAAGTCATACTTATCATCATCTCTGGTTGATTGATTATACAGTTTGTAAAAAAATTTACATGGTTGGTGTATGGAAATTAAACTGCTTTTCTTTTCTTTTTTTTCTCAAAGGATTATTTAAAACATGCTTAACAGTGTTTTCATGATTTCACCAGTATATATGCAACTGCATTTGATGTGAAGCTATTGTGCTTTTTTTCTTCGGCTTTAAATTCTATTGACCCCACGATGTGATCGATTTTCTTTACAGCTTCTAAGCCTACACGGGACAACAACTGGTATAAGATGGGATTATCAAATTGCTGTCTTTACAGTATAAGGTTCTATAGCTTTTTTCATGTTTGGAATTGAAAACTGGGGAAATGGAGAAGGTTTGTGAATTCTGCACAGCTTTGAGGCCACTTGTTTACTGTAAGGCTGATGCAGCATATCTCTGTCTATCCTGTGACGCGAAGGTGCATTTAGCAAATGCACTGTCTGGCCGGCACCTCCGGAACCTTGTCTGTAACTCATGCGGATACCATCTTGCTTATGTTCTGTGTTTGGATCACAAGATGTTGATATGTCGTGACTGTGATCAAAAGTTGCACAATGTTTCTTTGCCACATAAGAAACGAGCTATCAGAAGTTTCATTGGTTGCCCTTCTGCTAAGGACTTTGCAGCAATCTGGGGGTTTGAATCGAATGAGATTGAAAACAGTCACAGTCACAGTCACAGTCAGGATCAGTTTGATTCAGTTTCTTGTGTTTCTGCAGATTTCAATGTTGCACAAGTTTCAGGAAAGCCTGGCATTCTTCAAACCAGCAGGGTCCCTTCAATGCTTTCTGGGGGATCAACCAGTCAACAAGATCAGGTATGCAAGATAGAAGAATGAAGTTTTAATACCTCTTTTATTTGTAGTGATGAAATATATAACTTTAGATTTCAGTTATTTGAAAATTAAGTTAATAGTTAAAGACCTCATAAAATAAAGTTTATCTTTATGTCATGTGATGATTATGAAGTGGTTGACTTAAAAAAAGTGAAAACCAATAAAAGGCATAGTTTAAAGCAAATATATACAGAAGTAGTATCACAAGCTACAAGTTTACTTTCCATACTTTTTAGGATTAAAGAAATGATTATTAATGAATGAGGAGTTGAACAGATGTACACTTTTTTTTGCTTTCAATTTCTTTGGAATGGGTGAGATGATTATTTTCTGCTTTTGGTGGTACATCTTCCGATTATTTAATATTGTCTTGCAGATATTGTACAGTGATCAAGTGCGACAAACTATTCTGCATCAGATTATTGATTTAAAATGGCTTCAACAAAATGAGGAGATTGATTATCCTGCAAAGATCAATAGGCTACAAGAAAAAGATTTATCTCCTTCAGTGTATCACACTCTTAAGAAGTTGGACGAAAAATTCAATGAGCAAGCACAAAGTTCCCAGGATCTTGCTACCAATGTTCTGGAAAAAGACTGTCCCATTGTGGAGCTGAATCCTGAAACATTGCCTTCTACGTATTCTCAACTTGACAATTTATCTTCTTCTTCAATTATCGATCTTCCTTTGCATGGAGAGTTGTTGTGGACATGCAGAAGTCCACTTCAAAGTAATCAGGTCAGAGAATTATCTGTACACTGCTGTGGGCCACAGTTTGACCACTGTTCTTCTGGATATTAAAATATAAAACCGCAAACTTGGGTTCTCCTAATTTGCAAATTTGATTTTGATTAAAAGGGAGTTTATAGTAACATAATTTATGCTTGAATACTTTTAATCTCAATAGTGATTTTGACGAAGTATTGTTGTTTGAATGATACAAACCAAAACCACTTTACTCATGTAATTACTAAAAAGGGTTTAAGTTTTGTAATATAAGACTAATATTATTACAAAACTTTTCTAACACATTGCAAAGGCTTCAACTTGTTTCTTCCAGGCCAACCCTGGTTAAAAGGAAAATAAACTGGTTGAAGTTGAACAAATGGGAACTCATCCAAACAAATTTCAACCAGCTTTTGCATGTCTTCAACAGGAGTTTGGTAGGCAAAATGCCAAACCAAACATACCCTAGATAGGGTTTCTAAACTTAAATCAGTAGTATAAAGTGTTTGAGTTTTTTTGTTTCCAACTTTGCATGCTGATGTATTAGTCTTAGTACCTGCCTTTCAATCTCTGTCAGCCACAAGAAATGAAAAATTGAATGTCTGACATCTAGTAGTTTAAGCAGAGGCTTCTTTTGCAGTGTGTTGGGGACTGCATTAACATTTGATTCATTTAAATTTGGTTGACATTGTATTGATTTTTCAGTGTCAAGCTTCTGGTTAAATTTTTACTTGTCAAAGTGGAAATTTCTTTTTGTTAATGTTTGCAGTTGTGGTCCCAAAATATTCAAGACCTTGGGATATGCGAAGAACTTGTTTGTCAAGATGATTTTAACATCCCTGATGTTGACTTAACTTTCCAAAACTTTGAGGAACTATTTGGAGGAGATCAAGATCCAATTAGAATATTGCTTGATCATCAAGATATCTCCTGCTCTTCTTTAGAGAAGGATAAGTCAGTTAACAAGTCAGATATTGACAATGCAAGTGCAATGGAGGTCTGAATTTCTTCCTTTATAGTAACACATTTTCACTTCCTCTTAGTGTATTGATAATATTATAGGGCTACATCAGACAATAAAGATAATGGAAGAGCATCATAATATCTATGTCAACTTGAACAGAATATAAACAGAAATTCCTATTCATTTGACTAATTTTAAAGGATCAAGGACAATGTTAATGCAGAATAAACATATGTGCAGAAAAGTGCTCCATCAGTTTCCTTGCAGTTTATGACTTTTCCATCGAAAGAGAAAAATGTGAAACTCTTCCAAGTTTAGACATGAATAATATTGGTGTAAATGCCTTCTTGTCATTCTTTGTTATTGGGTATACGGTATACCAAACATTTCTTTGGAAAGCATTCAAACACATGAATTGAGTTGGAAAGGTAACATAGTTACTGCAAAGTTATTACATTCAAGATTCAGCAAGCCTATATCCAATATTGAGTTTTCTTGGAATTGCACTTCCTATCTTGATTTTTGAAGCTATTTATAAACATAAAATAAGAACTGGGTGACTACTTTACCCTTCCATATGTGATGCAATGGTTTAGTTCCATAAATGTGTAGTACATGGTACACATGTTTTGAAGCTTCCTGTTCTTTTGCTTGTATAGTAACCTTTAGAATAAAAATGGCATTTTGTAGTTTAAGGCTAATTCCAACTGATCTTCCACCAAAATCATCTAATCATGTATCCAATTGTACTGTGGTTTTTTTTTGTCATGAAAGGATTCTTCAGCAGCTGCATCCATTACTATGTTCCAATCTGATCATGACAACCAGGATATGAATCCTCTCAGCCAGTACTGTCCAAGAAGCATGGATCCTGCACATACAATTCTACCATTTGATTCAACTATACCATTCTCTGTTTTGAGATTCAATGAAGAAAGCAGTTGCACTAGCCATGATGACACTGCCCTTTCTCCCTACAGTGAAGGGAAGGCTTATTCGGGTAGTTAAGTTGAATTGAAGATTGCACATGTGGAGGAAATGTCATATGAAGTGTATAAAGAGAAAAAAAAAAAGTCTCAATTGTGAGTTCTGAATGCTAAGTGCCTCACTTTAGCCTTTGCTGTTTAGTCGAGTAATTTTACCACCCAGTGATCACATTCACATACCTGTTAGATCTCCATCTCAGTATTGTCAATTTTGACATTTGAATTTGTTTTTGTCACCACCTTGGTTTAATTCCCGCAATAATGCATTTTATCCCTGGAAATATTATTAGAATGCTATATGTATTTTTTTTTATCATATTTATATTCTTTTTGCTTCCAGGCATGAGAGCAATTTCGACTTCTATCCAGGAAACCTGGAGCTAATGTAAGAAAGAGAAAGAAAGGCATTGCTAAGGCAGAAAGCAATTGACTTTTGCATATGCATGCATGCTGTAGATATCTCTCTTTGTTAATTCTACTCTCCAGACCGTTCCCGCATTATGATTCTATGAGACTTATGCTGACTTGATCAACTGATTCATTCAATTTCATGCACACTTCGTCTGTTTTATTACTTATCATTGAGAAAGAATTAATCTATGTGTATGTAAATACTAAATAGGAATGAATTCCAAACAAATTCCTCCCTAAATTTGAGTGGACTTCTTGTTAAAAGTATAAAAATCTTGATAACTCAATTCATACAAGTTGAGTCAACGCATTTACATTTTTAACTGACATTTGAAATGTTAGTATGTTACCCATCTTAACCCCTTAAACTTTTACGGAATAATCTACCTATCTATACACTATACTAACAGTCTATGTTCCAATTCAATTAAAGTTTAGAATTATGGTCTACAAGCAGCCATTAGCATTGAGATTTGAGAGTAGGAGAGAAAGGGACATTTGTGATTTGTTCTTTAGACCTTGATAAAACTTAAGACCAGCTAATTCAACTTTTAGCAATATGACCAAGGCTGTAATGACAGTGAAAGATAATCTGACCATAGTTTGTTTTATGAAAAGATAATGTTTGAGAAGAATTGTGTGGCTAACTTAACAAGTAACAACCATGACACGTGGGAAGAAGGGGTTTGTCTTTTGCCTATTGAGAAAGAAAATTAACGTGAGAGGATCTATTTGGATGAGTGTTATGTATTTTATTCAACAAACTTTTGACACCAGATTTTGATAGAGTAGCGATTAGAGGAAGAGGTTGTTGTAAATGTGATAAAGAAGCAATCCCTCCAATTCCATATAGAAAGAAAAAGACTATGATCATGATGTGCTCCTATTTCTAAAATGAATGTCAAAGTGTCTTAATCCACTTCGTGACTTGAGAATGGGAAACCAAAGCCTAGACCACCAGCCAGTACCCTCCTTCAAACTAACTTCAAATTCAAGCATTATATAATCAAATGCTCTTCTCTAACCGCAACTGCACCTTGAATACGCCCTCTAAACTGTCTTCGATCCCCTCTTATTATCTTTCTGTTAGAACCAAATAAATATTATTTCTTTTTATGTGTGGAGAATAAATCATATCAGGTGGACCCCCAATGTTGTAGGAATTTGATGTCATTCAATTTTTATTATTAACTAAAGGTACTTGCCATGTGTAGTTTAGAAGTTTATGCATAATGTTACATATGTAATTTAAAGTAAATTGCCATTTTATTGGTTAAAGGGTTTTTGATACATTGATTTGGTCCTTAGTTAAATGATAAGTTCTTTCAACATCAACTTTCTCCAAATTGATCGTCCTTTAGTGATAAAATATATAAACTTAAGGACCAATTTTGTATCACTAGTTTTTTAAAGATCAAATAAACATTCTAAGAATTTATCGAAAACCAAATTAAGTGCTTATTGTATGATTCTTTTATATGTAACATCATGCTAACTTTTACCATGATTCTTACTTGGATTTGAATTCTAAAACAAATAAGTAAAAATAAATATTGAGGTGATTAATAACCAGCGGGGTTTCCCTCTTATTAAAAAAAAAAAATCAGCGGGGAGAAAAATCAATTCGCTGAGCCGGTTCCGGTTCAACTATTTTTGTCATTTCAACAATTTTCAAGTGCTACATTATGGAGTATTGTTTTGTTTTCAACTTGGTCGCCATGTTAGAAAAACATTTTTTTTTTTGCATATTTTTAAGTATTATTTTAAGATAATATTAATATATTAAAATATAAAATATAATATTAATAGTTTATTTATGTTATTTAAAATATATATATATTGTTATTGTATTTCTTAAACAAGACAACAATTAACAAAACCCATATTAGTTTCTGCATTAAGTAAGCAATTATTGACGTTACTGCATATGGATTTGTTGACATTAATTAAACGTTTAGATATTACTATTTAAGTACAAATGAATAAAAAACGATGCATCTAACAATAATTGATAACAAGATTATAGTTTATTAGGTCGCTGAATTGAGTTTAGAGGAAACTAAAAAGCTTTCAGAATTGAATTTATTATTACTCTTTCATAAACTAAAAAGAAAGAATATCAACGACCAATTTAGTTTGAAGGAACATACCAATTTAAAATACCAAAAATGACCCCAAAAAGATTGGCCGGATCTTAAGAAATGAGTGGGGGCAATTAGGGAAAGGCACGAAAATTGCATAAGGTCCGAAAGAGCATTCTGTTAGGAAGTGTGTCAGAGACGGTTTTCTTTCTTTCTTTCCTTCGCACCAAACACACGCCTCAACCATCACCACTATAAAATCTCTTTTTCCACCTCACTCTCTCTTAAATCGTTTTCTCTTTCTAAAAAAATCCCTCACTCTACAGAACCAGCACCGAGGTGAGTGCTTTTCAAGAAACTCTCCGTTTCTTTCTTCATTGAACCGTAGATTATTCGATCTCTAATTTCTCTCTGAATTAACTTTCTCATGTTCTACATCCATTAATTTGCATGTTAGACTTATCAATCATTTCATCCACATTCCTTGAATTGCATGTTCCTCGTTTTCTTCGATCGCGCTCTGTCAACTTTTAACGAACCGATTATTAATTTACATTATGATCTGAAAATTGATACATGCATTGGATTAATTAATGCTCGATCGATCGAACGATTCACGTTTCGGAAATTCTTCTTACTATCTTTGCTTGATCTTGCAGCACCGACAAAAATGCATAATAAGGACGTTTGCTCTCCCTCCTCCAACGGCGGATTCGGCGGCGGCGCCTCCACCGGTCAAATGCCGTCAACCGGCGGCATCTATAGTTCGCTGTACTCGGCTCTGTCGAGCGAGAACCTTCCCTCGCTCTCCGCGAACTGCAGCAACGTCGGCGGCGGCGGCGTTTCGCTGTATCCTTACTCCGAGTCAGCAACTCAGTACGACTCGTGCATTATACAGAAGCATCAGGACATGGTCAACCGTCAAAGCATGTGTCTGAACCGCCTCGTGGAGACTACCAAGGAGGTAGAGGCCCTGAGGCAGGAGAACGGCCAGCTCCGAGCCGCGAACAAGGAGCTGCAGAAGCAGCTGCACCTTGTCATCCAGGCCTCGCTGGAGAATCACTATGGCGGCGGCGGCGGCTCCTCCATCCAGTCGCAACCGACGCTGTTCGATGTCTTGCATGGCTTCCACGGCCTCCACATTGGGGAAGGGAAAGAGAATTATGCCGATTGGAACAACAACAACAACGTCCATAATCATAATCCTCATAACAATGTTATGAATAATAATAATAATAATAATAATAACAACAATAAGGAGTTGCAGGAAATTTCGGACGAGAGTCCAACGAGTGTGATTGAGAGTAATAACGTGGTGGAAGTGGAGAGGTTCTCTCTCCCTAAGAGCATATCTGTGAGGTCCAATGGCTACTTAAAGATGGCTCAGCCTGCGCCTCTTGCCCCCAACAATAATAATGCCACTCGCAACAAAGGCGCCACTCGCCCACGCGCCTCCGCCACTCCACCTGAACCCGTTGTAAGGACACACGTGCCTATAACTTGCTATTTTTATTTTTTAATTATTGTTATTATTATTATTATTATGTGTTTTGCGGTGTGATTATTGTGTTTATCGTTATTTATCGTACTTGACGTGCTTTGTTAGTTGCTAATTATTTTCCTTTCAAAAGAAGTAAAACCTTGCTTGTCTATGTCATTACCTGGTAGCTGCAACGAATGGAGTAGTTTTGGGTTGTTGTTTTCATTTGCGTGTGCTTGTTTTGGAAGTGTGCAATATTTCTAGTTAGCATTCGGGTGCACAGGACCCATTAGCTCAAGTTGCTCTTAGGCACAAAAGAAGTAGCCCAAGGTTTCTGTCACAGTTGTACGTAACCACCTGTTTGGTGGCTTGCATATCCTGGGCTTTTTGGTCGTTAGGTTAGGTGAGTTCAAGCTTTTCTCATTTCCTTTTCTTGTCTGGGTATCATGTTCCAGTTAAGTAAAATTAATTGATACATGGAGCAATACATTTTTAGCATTTCATATCTAAGGTAATTAAGGGATTAAACAGTTATTATTTTTTACCAACTCCATGAATTTTGAAATACATAGTAAGTTTCAAGACTTAAATAGTAGATGGAGCTAGCCAATACAATGTCCACTAAATAAGTTGTGTGTACTATGAATTAAATATTGGTCATTCTGCAGCTAGTGGTTTGGTAAGTTCAAAGTCTTAATAGCCGCAAACAAAAATAGCTAGTGAGCTGTAAGATGACATTATCAATGTTAATTGGTATAGGGTAAAATTGATGCAAATATATTTTATTATATGATGAAAAATCTTAGTATTGTCTGCAAAGAACATAAGTAATTTTAATCAGTATATGCAATAGTAACTTGCATGTGCACTGTGCACGTGTATACCAAAATATAAATGCATAATTTATCTAGACTTTATTGTTGCTATATATCCTAAATGAAGTTGCCTAGCTATTTGTTGATTTATGCTATGCTATGCTATTCAATTATTAATTTTGCGTATGGTACAGCAAAAGGTATATGTGCGTGGAGGGCAGAAAGAGGAAGAGCCTCTTGAAATGGTAGTGTATAACCAAGGGATGTTCAAGACTGAGCTGTGTAATAAGTGGCAGGAAACTGGGACGTGCCCATATGGAGACCACTGCCAATTTGCTCATGGTATTGGGGAGCTTCGCCCAGTGATCCGCCACCCACGCTACAAAACTGAGGTCTGCCGAATGGTCCTTGCTGGGGTTGTCTGCCCATATGGCCACAGATGCCACTTCCGCCATGCTCTTACTGAGCAAGAGAAAGCTGCTGTCGTATCATCACAGCCTAAGCCCTGCAGATCCATGAAGCTCGAAAGATAAGATCGATCCTTATTGTTCTCGAGTTGGAGTAAATGGTACATAATATTCTTCGTTGTGTAAGTAATTACAAACATGGTCAACCTGCAGGATTCTATTTCTTGGGGAGAATTAATATGGTCAGTAGTCATCGTACGTGTCTTTCTTTTTTCTTCCCGTCATTTTGATTTTTGAAAGTTACATACATACATAATACGTTTCATCATCCCAATCCAAAGAGAAAAGTATTCTTTGTACGTACGTAATGATACTACTTTTTTTTTGGTGCTTTTGCAAATGATACATACCGTTTGATACTTTGCAAAGGAAGCAATTTCTCATTGCGGTTGTAATATGTTTATAGTATAGTATAGTATAGTCAATTTCTTTCTTAGCTGCATGTACTTTTTCTTTTAATACAAAACAAACACTATATTTCAATTCCATTTGCTTATCAAGTAAGCTTCGTAGTAATCTGTAGCAGGGTGTCCACTTCACTTGCATTTAGCCCAAGGTTCCTTAGGCCTTGTTCTGTGAAACAGATGGGTTGTCTACCTAAGTTAGAAGTACTATCATGTTTACTTGGGCCTCCGAATGATAGGACATACCTGTGCCTTAGATCCTTCGAAATTCGAATGTTTATGCATAAACAATAAAAGATGCCGTGAAGGTCAGGTCGAATTCCGACGACGCCAACCTTGTGGATCAAAACACGAAAGACGTTTTTTCTTGTGCATCTTTGATTTGGGCCAGGCTGAAAAGTGAGTGGGTACACCTAACCGAATGTGATACCAGTTTTAAAAGTTGAAACCAGAGTTGCTTGTAAGGAAATAAAAAATTGCAACTAGAAATTAGCAGAAGAGGAGTATTCTGTCTTAACAGTTAACATGCTCTGCTGCAAACGTATATAAAATTAATTTAATTAGTAATATAATATTATTTTATTTATTAAAATAATATAAATTAAAGTTCGCTCTTTGAATTAATTCATTATCAATATTTTTTTATTGTGACCTTTTTACACACAAATACTAAAAGTACAAAAGTTTCTCTTACTTCCTTTATCTCCACGTGACCTTTTTTATTTAACTCAATTATAAATGATTAAAACTACAATAAAATATTATAGATAAATTAAAAAGTTTTTATAATCAAAACTAATATGATTCATGTCGTTTTTTTTTTTTTTTTACTTATGTAGAGTATATTTAAATAAAATATTAGTTTCATAAAAAAAAAATTAGTAGTAAGTGTGAATATATGAAAAAAGTTAGAAGGGTGGAGATAGTTGTTGCATTCCTCCAGCAAAAAAAAAAAAGATAGTTGTTGCATTCTGTGCGTTGAATACAGAGAATCCAAAGTTGGAAAGATTCGTGTAGGTTTAGATAAAGACATGGCTAGCGTGTACGTGTAGGGAAGGGTCCTATCCTGTTTGGTGTCACCGTTTCCTTGACTCTATTTATTTATGTTGTGCTGTGTGGTTCTTCCACTTGCTCCTTGCTCATCGTGATCGAGAGAGAAAGGGAAAGGGAGAAGAGCTTGAGGAAGTGATGGGAGATGGGAGGGTCGGTAAAGAATACTCTGCTTCTCTCAGAGAACGAGCCTTTGCCGATTCCACCCATTCCTATGATTTCCTTTGGTTCCTCTCTTTCCACTCTGCTCTCCTCTTTCCTCTCTCTCTGTCTCTGCTAGTAAGTGGTAAGTTCCTTTCTTCTTTTCTTTCAGATCTGCACTTTATAACCATAGATCTATGCTTTTTGGAACAGAACAGAGCATCTATCTATCTATCTTCCTTAATTCAACGGCTCTCTCTTGTTACTGGACTGGCTTTAGCGACATGTTTACAAATCCATGGTTCTATTTATTATCATCCTGGACTACTGGACCATATATATATATATATATATATTACTGGACATTTTCAATAGTTTCTGTTTTGGTACGACTTTTCTTTCCTAAACTTACATGGATTCTTCATTCAACTAATGCGTTCGATCACTCAAGTGGAATACTGGCGGCTCCCAAGATTTTTTTTATCTATAGGATTATTAAAGTTTATGTAAATAACTGATTTTGACCTAAATCTTAACCTATCAACCACAAAATGTGAAACCCTAACAAACCTTAACCCCCTAAAATCATAGATCTAAAATCTCAAGTCCTCAGTTCTAAATATTGAATTTTAAATTTTATAACATGAGCCAAAAATATTAATGTAAATCCTAACTCTAACTCAATGAACTTTCATTTCTAAAATCATGAACAACAAATCTTAAAGGTTGTGAATCCTAAAATAAAATTTTAAATCATTTAACTCTAGACACTATGGACACTAATCCATAAAGATGTAACATAACATGAGCCAGTGACCTAGACCCTAGAGTCATCAACCTTAAATTCCTAAAACATCAAATCTCAAACCAATCATGAACCTTATATCATAATAATAATAAAAAAAACTATAAATTATAAATGTTTTTTTTTTCTTCCAATTTTATTTGGACAATTAGCATATAAATAACAAAAAAAATAAAATTGCAAGTTTTTTAAAATTTTAAATCAAATACGTCAGATTATTTTTTTGAGATAAAATTTGTTAAAAACTAAAGTTAAAAATAAAATATACAATTAAATGTAAAAGAAAAAGTATTAAAACAAGTATCTTGCCATCTATAGAATTGACACAATGATTTTGATATTAATCGTTATGTTTGTTTGACAATTGTTTCTCAATATAATTTAAAAGATAAACTTGAATTTTAGTTAACCATATAATTTTTATAAATTTGATTTTATATTATAAACATTCAAACATAAATTTAATCAATACAAAATTAATTTTATTTGATGTCCATCCAAACACATACGTAATATTAGTATTGTGGTTCATTGTATTATCATATGGTGGGGCATATTTCAAGGCAAAGAATAAAAATGAAGTCTTTAACTAATATGATTAGCAAGCAAGTTGAAATTATTTAATATGAGAGTGATGACTTAACCTTAACGGTCGTGTTCGTAGTTGTTTTAATATTAGATTAGGTTTAATATCATTTAGGTTCTATTATTTATTTATTGTATTCAATTGTTTTTTGATATTATTTTTTTAGTTAATTAAGTTTTATTATTTGTTTTTTATGTTTAAATAAGTGTTGATATTGTTTATGTAATCAATTAGTTTATATTATTTATTTTTTATGTTTAATTGAGTTATAATATTTATTAAAAATATTCCATCTTATTTGTCATTTTCTTTAAGAAAATAACCTTAAAGGAGATAAGAATCCAATTAAATATTTTTAATAAATATTAGAATTTAATTAAGAAATTAAAATAAAATAATAAAACTTAATTAATTAAATAAATAATATCAAAATTAAATTAAAAAAAAACTGAACTAAATGAATATCAAGTCATTAAATTAAGAAAAGTGTAATAAAGAGAGAGACCCAAACCCAACCAAAACAAAGGAAAGGATAGTGAACATGGCAAGCATAGAATCGATATTCCCCACTATTTTATTCATTTGGGTGATGCGTGTTTGGTGTTATTACACCAAGTTGAGTCACATGACACAAACGCGTTTTGGACGGTAAGTGATGATGCGTGTTTTGTCTTATTATCACAAGTCGATCGGTCAGTCACGTGACATTTTACCAATTTACCAAGCTTTCTGATGGACATGATTATGTTTGTGTTTGAATGAAATTTTATATTAATACAATTTATGTTGGGATGTTTATCTTATAAAATTAAGTTAAAAATAAAATTTAATATATAAATTTAGATTTAATATAAAAATTATTTTTAATAAATTTAAATTTGTTCATTAAATCAAGTTATTAAAATATGTGAAATTTGATTAAAATTAATTCATTCTAAACTCAAGTTTTCCTATGCAAAACGTGAAACTCTAAACCAAAACTCTTACAAATATATTAGAAGGCTTAAGAGTTAAGACTCATCCTGTTTTGATTGCTTTGTTAAGTCTTCAAACCTTTTGAGATGTTAATATAAATATTGTTTTAATATAAAAGTAGAGTAGATTATACTGATAAGTTTTTTAGAGATAATTATCAAATTAATAACTTTATGACATATAATAATTTATTATTTTATATAACAAAGTAGAAATAAGTATATTTAATTTCATAAATAACTAAATTCTAAACTTTATACATAATAAAACTCTAAATCTTAAATATTAGAACACGAAATAAAATTATAAATGATGAAATAAAATATTAAATTATAAATCATAAAATTCTAATAAAATTATAAATTTTAAACATGAAATAAAAATAAAAATCTTAAATTATTTGAACTCCTTGATTTTAAATCATATTCTAAATATTAAAGTATGAAATCATCCACTCTAATTTTTTTTTCAATCTTTCAATACATTGTTTCTTTTTTTCATTATTTTTAAAATAGATTTGTAGATTTGTATGGGGATTGAAAATAGATTTGTAGTTATTTTTTCATATTTTTATTTTTACTACATTCTTGTGCGAATAATATTTATTTCGTACCACTTAGCAATTTTTAAAGTTAAATATATTTATTATTATCATTTAATTATTATTTTTTTAATACTAATAAATTAAATAATTGAGTTTATAAACTGAATCATCTATACCTTTGTATAATTTGGTAACTATTTTTTATACACATTTCTATTCCTATTTTATTCTATAACTACATGTATATGACTATTTTCATAAATAATTTTCTATTATTCAATTTTTCTTATCTTTATTTAAAAAATATAAAAATATAATGAGGGACAAAATGCGTATTTAAATTATGAAGTGGAGCGTGGTGGGTAGGTAATAATAGAGTATAGAGTGGGCAAGGGAAGGGAGGCAGGTGAGGGTCCATGATCTCATCTGATAAGATTCCATCCCAACAACTTGTTCACATCTACCATTTTTCTATTGAGAGGCTCTTTTACCTTTATCCAACCTTTCTTGTATTATATTTACATCTTATGCCACTCACTCCAAATCAAAAGGGCTTCCTGTTCCGTGTGAAGCTGAAACATTCTTCTTCTTCATCGGAGAGAGAGGAAAAGGGAGACAAAATTGGGGGAAGGCATGGGTATGGGGGGATTGGGAAGGAAGGCCTTATGCTTATGCTTATGCCTATTTCTTTCTTCCCTACACCTCCCATACCATTGTTTTTCCTCTCTTTCTCCCCTTTCCGTTTCCCTTTACTTTCTTGCTGCTTTCTCTTCTCATCTGGTAACTCTGCATGCTCTATTATGTCTTATTTTACTTTTTATTTATCTAATTTCGAAGATCTAACAACTAGTAGTATCAAGAAAGTATCTTCCGATTTACTAGTTTTCAGATCAGATGGAAACAACCATCTCTAGATCTAATTATTACATTACTATACTAAGTTTGGATCTTTCTTTTCAAGCAACAAATCTGGTATTAATCTGCAAAACTTTAGAATTGCAGGAATTCATTACTTCATGTTAAACCTTACAAGAGTTATAGCTACTTTTATTGACCTAGGTTTCTTCATATCTTATGTTGAGAAATAATGAATCGAATTTATTTATGTCAAAGAACTAATGGTTCTATTTGGGTAACAATTAAAATAGATTTGTAACTGGATCCGGCTCTACCTACTAGAAAATCTTGAAATTTGTCGGGTCTTATATTGCTTAGACACATAAGATTTGAGTCTGAAAAGCTGACTTCAAAGTTCTGACAATCACTACCATACATATTACATAATAGATGAAATTCTTCATCCCTCATGTTCTAAAGAGATATGATATTATTTTCTGCAGTTCTAATAGACAGTGTAATCAGACCTGATTTTTTTTTAGATTTGTAGTTTGTATAATTGTAAGGGGAAAAGACTCGATCGAAAGAGACAGATTACACCAAGGCTGACATCTCATTCAAAGAAACCAATATCCTGACCCTAATGATAAATTAATTAACTAACCAGATGCTCTTTTTGCAGTCTCTGTAGCATGCATGAGAGAAGTAAACATGCTAATACAAAAATAAGTGGATTTACCTATGCTAATTGATGACCATAAACCATTGTGGTCGACCTGTTTTACAAAAAGAATAATACAACATTCAAGCTTTAACTGGTGCTAAGAATAAGATGCCTAGCCATTTCTTTAGTTTTCATTTGTATTTGTAGATAAATAAGGTAGCTACTTGCAAAAAGTGTCCATTGCTAAGAATAAGATGCTTAGCCATTTCTTTAGTTTTCATTTGTATCTGTAGATAAATAAGGTAGCTACTTGCAAAAAGTGTCCAAGCAGTGTAAAGTTATTTAATTATATGAGAACGAGATATTTAATTTATTTACCGGTAGTTACTTTTATTGTTCATTCCATTTACACTTTCATATTTTCTTATGTTTAATTTTTTTTATATACTTCTGAAAATTAAAAAAGCAAATAAACAAACAACTATGGTTTAACAAAAAGGGTACTAATTACATCAGCTGAAAGCAAGATCCGTATAGGGGTCGAACAGTGTATTTAAAATAGTTAAAGTATTTATGTTGGAAAAGTCATTTTTCGCAAGCTAGTCTGCTCACGCATTGCCTTTGTGCCATGTGTGTTGGAAGGATATGTTCTAGGGTTGTTTCATATAGCTGTGAATTTTATTGATTATTGTTGTATAAGGGTAGTGGTCTGGTAGATTCCCTTGAATCAGTTGGATTGCATTCAGTGAGTTCAATTCGCAAATCACTCTCGTGTAATCTGTTTCGCACACCGTTTTGAGGCCCTTAAGAATAACAATTAATTTTGCATTTAAATTTATGGTTATACCGTAGAAATCAGTGTACTTAATAATTCATCTTCCCGTGTAGTCTCTAAGGAGGCCTCCATAACCTGACTTGCCTGGGTTGTTTAGTGAGCTGTCGTCCATATTTAACTTAAGGCAATGATGTATTGGAGGTTGCCAAGCGATAAGCCTTGGTTGCTTGTTGTTTCCTTGTTTGTGATGTAAAGCATGGTGTTGATTTTGTGAGTTATGTACCACGCACTCCACTCATTCCCCTCGAAAATGAAAGCATTTCGTGCCTTCTAGAGAAACCAACATGCAATTACGAAACGTTGACCATGGTCTCTGCGAGCATTTGATCTCATCCATGTTGCACCATTTTGTTGATAAAATTCGTTGTGTATCCATTTGTAGGTTATGCCAAATTTATTTGTATTGTTTTAGGACAATCACATAGCACATGAACCCAACATTCCTCCTCCTCATGACACCTGTTACAATAAGAAATAAATGCAACATGACGCTTGACGTGAAAAGTGTTAATAGGGAGGCAACTTTTATAAGTAATCCATAAAAAATGTTTGATGCTCTCAGGTAGTTTTAAAGACCACACCTAAGCTCAACTTTCCTTGTAGGTTGTCAGACTAATAGGTACTCGATTGAGCCACTAGTATGCCGACTTGGTAGTGTACCCCTATGTCGTCGAATAGTCTTATATCAATCGATCTTATACTGTAGGATCAATGAAGTTGCTCATCATGTGGTTTCTTATGTCCTCCGAAAGGTGAGTAAACAACCAATCTCAATGCCACCTTCCATTACTATAAATGTCGCGTACTCGTAAGTGTGTATTGATAGGTGTTATGTGATTCACTAAACTTGCCAGGGTTTCTAAATGTAGTCACTTATTGAACTAAAGTGAGATATTACCTAACCCCACTCTGTAGATAAAACATGTTTGAAGCATATTTACGGCCCGCATGATTGATCACTAGGTATAAGAACTACCTGGTTTGTAAACTATGTGCAAGATGTTGTTGTTTGGTAAGTATTTTGTGTGTAGTATCTGTACCCAGAGCTTATCAAGTTCGTTCATCATGACCCACACGTGCTTCCCCAAAAGAGTTATATTGGTGTTCCTTCTTCGATTTTGTGATCGTCTCCTAACCGACCCAATGGCAATGCTTCTTGCCCCAAATGAAACCTCTCACGGCGGCATCAATTTTGTCACAAACAGCTTCAGGTAGCCATAAGTTCTACATAATGTAGTTGGGGATAATAGCAATGGTTGGTTGAGCAAGTGTTATCCTCTCTACACAGTTAAGGATTTTATTCTTCCACATTGCAAGTCTCCTATTGATCTTATCCATGATAAAACTGAAGTTAGCATTCTTTATATGACCAGTCAATAAGGGAAAGTCCAAGTATTTCCCCCAGGACTTGAGTGTGGTTAAAGGATAAAATGGAAGCAAATTTGTCAGCCTTTTGTCTTGTGACATTCTTTAAATGGAAGAAGCTTGATTTTTTTATGTTTACTTTGAGACCCAAAGCCAAACAAAAGGTATTAAGAACCTTGCTAACGAGCTTAACTTGTACACAAGATGCTTTGGTGAAGAGAAGGCAGTCATCCACGAAGAATAAGTGAGAGATTTTCAGACCTCTAACGAGATACTTTAATTGGTTGCCAAGTTTGAGTCACCACACGCTCCTGAATCATAAGTGCCAATTTCTCCATGCAAAGTAAGAAGAGATAGGGAGAGAGGGGGTCCCCTTGGTGCAAACCTCTCCTAAGGACAAATGACTTAAGCTGCTTACTGTTCCATTTGAGAGAGAGGTTCGTTGACGTGGTAATGCTCATGATGAGTGTAATTATGCTTGGAGGGAAGCCAAAATCGTGGAGGGTGAGTTTGAGGAAACCCCAATCAACTTTGTCGTAAGCTTTCTCAAAATCTATTTTAAACATCAACAACCCCGTTTGCCCTTTCTTTTTGTGCATGTGGTGGATAATTTCCTGGGCTATGATAGCATTGTCACTTGTACCTTTGTTAGGAATGAAACTGCTCTGTAGAAGGCCAATCAAGGGCTCCAAGTGCAGTTTTATTCTATTCACCAAGGTCTTAGAGATCAACTTAAGCAACACGTTACACAAGCTAATGGGGCGAAACTCCTTCATCATGATTGGGTTGTCAATCTTGGGGATAGGAATAATGGTGGTCTCAGCCAACTTAGGATCAATGATACTTGTTTCAAAAGTGTTCGCCACTAGCTTTCAGATGTTTGTACCAATGTCCTTCCAGTAGGTTCGTAAGAAGATGGGTTGGAAGCCATTCAGGCCGGGTGCTTTATAGGGGTTCATGGAGAACAAGGCATCCTTCACCTCTCGGAATGTCACTATGTTATTAAGTGAAGTATAGAGAGTGTCGTTCATCTTGGATATATTGGTAAGTTGTAAGCAATTTGGCAAACATCTAGTTGTCGACTAAAATAGTAATTTGAAGAAATGTAGCACTTCATCCTTAATTAAAACCATATCGTCACACCATATACTAATCTTAGAGCGTTTTTTCGAGTTGTATTAGAGACGAGGACGTTGCTTGCTCAAGTTGTTGATGCACACACTTAATCCTGGCTTTAAGGAGGCATTTTTTTACGAAATACATTGCCAAAGATGGTACAGATTCTATGTAAACTTTCATACTCGCCCCACCACAGGTTTGGTGAGATTAGTCTTCACACAAATTCTATCAAATCACCCCCTTTTAACATCCTTGGTGTTGGAGTCTACCTTGATTGGTGTACCCATTGATGTTGCTAAGGCCAGCAAGATGCTTTCATCATAATAAATCAAGTTTAAACCCGAGAAGCAGATCCAAACCAAGGTTTTCTCAATCGTTGTTGTAGGGAAGATGAATTCTGGGGACTATATCTGACCGTGAGGTAGTGGTCAAAAATCATCCATGGTCCTTCGTCCATAACCTTTTGTTTATCTTCCTCACAATCAAAAGTGACCATGTAATAGCCATTGTCAATGTCCAGGATTTCAAATCCTGCTGCTAATCTCCACATACGCGTTAACTTCTCTTTCATGGTATGGTAGCCAATAGACTTTCTTAGCAATTTGATAACTAACGCGTCTTGCCATGGTACATCATAGGCTTTAATGGGTTTCCATCCTCATATTCAATTGTAGTAAACTTTTCTTTGAAAAGATCAATTCGAGGTCTCTTTGTTTGTGATTGTTTGTGATGCATTACAATATCTTTGAAAGTGAACTTTGGAGGTGATTGACCACCTACACTATCCGACGGCTCAGTGCTTGTACCATTATTAGTCTTCAAACCTGCAAAGAAGAAAAAAACTTGAGGGGTCGATCTCATAACCTCTCTCTCATTCATTCTTTCACTCTCTCTCTTTGGTGTGATATTTTTTTTGTAATTTTTCTTACGTTTAATTAAATATTATTTTTATTACAATTAAATGTTGAATTTAAATATTTGAAATAAAACTCAATTTTGTAATCATGTCTTTAAAATATTATTAAATCAAATCTATAAATAAATTTTCTGAGTTAGGATTAAAAGGTAACAATACTCTCGTAATATTTAAGGTACCAAGCAATCACCTAATATGTTACCATAAAGGCATAAACACTTCTTTTTGTAAAATATATTTGCTACAATTTAAAAGTGTGGTAAATATTAACTATTTCCTCCTCATCGTATTATTATTGTTCTTGTGTAAATAGAAAAAGTGAATTTCTCCCAAAAATTATATTGTTAATCATATGAACTTGTCAGATGGTGAAATATGACTATGACTTTTGAAATAGTCACATGAAATTAATCTTTTCCATCATGTATGATGGTACACTTCAAATTTAATTATCTTACTCATATAAAAAGATCATTCTCACGTGATATGACATGACTTGCATATAATATTTGAAGAATTTATGCATAAATTCAATTTTGTCTTATAATCTTGTAATAGATAAATATAATTGTGTATAGATATCAAAATTCATTTTACTTTGACGTCATAATTTAAATATTTTCTAGATATAGCTAACTTGTTTTTTTTTACAGAAACAGAAACAGCATATCATATATGCATTACACAATTAGACGATCCTAATTTAGACTGATGGATATCAAATTATGTTAAAACCCAATCGTTTAGGATTGTGTAATGTGTGTAGAAAGAAAAGCAGAGGTTTAGTTGTGGATTATTAACAGTGAAAAGGGGAGAGAGCAAGCACAGTGAAAGGTAAAAAGCGAAGATAGTTTTGGTTTGTGGATGATGCGGGATCCAATGCCACTGTTGCCTCAGATACACTCTCGAGGCCTCACGCGCCGCTCTTTGTACACCCTTCTTCAGACACATCCTTTTCTTACCCCTGCATCGAGTATCCAATCATTCAGATTTACTATTTTGCTAATTATTTTTAATAAATTATCAAACTTTTATTTAACGTTAACATTAATTGTCATAGCTTTTTTTTATTTTAGGTTTTAACTTTTGTGTACAGAGCTTAAAACTTTTCTGTAAATTTTTTTATTTTATATTTTAAAAAATATAATTTAATTCTATTAATTTTTAATTTTAATTTTTATTGAAAGGATCTTTTAATTCCTAATTCAAAATTTTAATTTTAATTCTTAATTTCAAAATTTTCAATTTCTATTGTTCACTTAACTTTTTTTTATTCTTTGTACGAGGGTGTATTGAAAACAAACTTAAACTTAGTAATTCCTGAGGGCATGATAGCACAAAGTTGAGTGACACAATGGTGCAATAATGATATATGACACCATTCAACAATCACAGTAGAAGCAATGAAAAGAATTGAGACACTGAACAAATTTTGAAATTAGGGATTAAATGATCTTTTCAATAAAAATCAAAATTAAAAACTAATAGAATTAAATTATATTTTTTAAAATATAAAATTTACAGAAAGGTCACTAGACTCTAATAGAAAAAATAATAAAATTAATATTAAATATATGACATGACAAAGTATTGTCACTTATCATTAATTGATTGAATGATGAATAATATATACCGATGTGTACCATTTATAATATACACCAAAGTTAAAATTTTTATTTAATAAAAAAATATATTATTAATTTAAACATGATAGCTTTATGTTAACAATTATTCAACAATAAAAAAATAAAAATAAATAAATATATATATATATATATATATATATATATATAACCATTTGGGTCTCTTAATCAAATTATTCAAAATTAATCCTTCGTGTCAATAAAAAAAATTTAAATACCATGCAATGTTTTGTTAATATATTTATAAAATATTGTATATCATATTATTAGGATGAAGTCATCATATTTATACTAATAATTTTTTTTTGTCAAACAAAAGTTGTATTGTGTCTAGAATTTCAAAATTTCAATACTTTTTTTTTTTCTTGGTCAGTATTTTAAGAACGTGCATTAGTAAAATCGATTTTCTTTTTACTATTAGCTATATGTTAAAAAAGTTGTTTCCTAGATAATTAATCATAATAAAAAAATAAATCTAAATGGGTGAATAAAAGTCAAGCCCAGCCATTGGAAATTTGGAATTGAAACGTAAAAGTGAGACAGCAAATCTAATATCTATACACATTGCTACACCTCTTTAAGAGGATCATAAAGCACACACAATTTGCCAAAAACCAAAGCTTATATCAAATCTATACACATTTATTTTATAATAATGTTACACATATCATTAGTAAAAGAAAACTTTTATCTTCTGCTTTCTAATATATCTATTTATCTACATATAATATTAAAAAATATTGTACATGGTATTTTTTTTATTAGGAGACATTTATTTTACAGAATTATTTTTCATTTTCAAATATATAAAGATGGAAATTATTTTTGACATCTTTTATTTCTAAAAAAAGGTGCAATCTCAAGTTTATATAAAATTTATTTGCATGCTAAGAGGATGAAAAAGTTACATTTTCATAAAAATCTGAGAAATTATTTTCTAATTTCACTACAACTTCCATTTTTACTTTTTATATGATTATAAGTTTGATCGTATTAATTAATTTCATATCAGTTTTCAATTAAACATTTATCGTATAATTTAATAATTTGAATATATTAATTAAATTATTTCAATAAACAAAAACCAAATTATTATAAATACCGAATCTAAAAAGATCGTAAAATGCGCCAGTTAGTTAATGGGTTTATGGTCGACATTAGTTATACTCTAATGACATATTAATGACGTAATGCTGAAGTAAAATTTGACAGTCACCCTGTCACAGAGACTACTACGTGGGACACACATGACACAGCCCATGTGCCCCCTGGGTCCCATTCCAAATTGTTGTTTTGTTTATCTATCTAATACTCCAGCCAGTTGGACTCAACTAATTTCAAATGTCCTTCTTATCCATCCTAATTCCTAATCACTAATCACGTCGATTACAATCAAATGTTATAGATAAATGGCGCCTATAGCAGTAAATGCAAGACCTATCTAATTAAATTGAATTGTAAAAAATAAGTTGTGTACTATGATCCTTAAGGGATTTAGACCCCATCTGACAGCCTTTGCCACAAAATACGCACTGCATAATATTGAAGGCTCAATAAATCCACGTGCTAGCTTGGATCGTTTTGGAGAAAGTTAAAAGCTTTTGCACACCTTCACTTAGCTAGTGTATCTCTTGTCTTCCCCTGGGATGATCGATCAATTAATTAATGGTGATGAATTAACACTCTTTAACCCAAGACAAATGCGACAATATTTGTGTAAGGTCACTAGATAGCATTATTAATTGCATAATTCTAGAAGGAAAACTGGCTTTTCATTTTGAAGCAACAAAGACATTGGAGAGGAGAAAGTAAAGCAAAAATGAACGAACAATAGTAAAAAAAGAAGAAGGAATCTATACCGCTGACTTGTTATTTGTGCTTTTGTAAGGTCTTGCTTTTTTCTATTCTGATGGCCAAATCTATAGTAAAGTGATTGAGCTGCACATTTTGTTAGTACAGGTGCGTTCTTTCTCTATCATCTTCAAAAGTATGTTCCCAAGTGTCTCAGATTGAAGTCTTTATCATACCAGCAATGTGGTAGACAACGACTTCGGTGTCCATTATATTTTCTTTCTTATAATCCAAGCCCTAGTGCCCCAACTTCATTTTCTCTGTCGTATTTCTGATTTCTCTTACTTTTATATTTCATGTTACCCTTTTCTTCCTAGCTACAAGACAAACATCATTCAACCTTTTTCAATCTCTTACGATCGATCATTACACAATAATTGGATAAATATGTATGTATGTTTGTAAAGCTACACACGTTAGTTCAAATTAAGATGATCAGTTTTTATTTTACTGATAGAAAATAATGAATGTAGTACTCGATCAATTGGGATAAAATTAACTAACTAGTAGTACTGTACGAGTATAAATATTAATTAATGTGATGATGGATAAGTTCCACATGAACGGTTAATTATGATGAGTAGGAATAAAATCTTTGACTATGACAAAGGGTTGTTACAAAAGCAAAGAAAGATTGCATGAGCGCGCGCGCAGGGTAGAATATGTAAATGTCTTTTTCTCCTTGTCTTGCCATTTACTCCTAAATTTCAATGCGCATGCAATCGTGTTCAAAATGTTGACGTTCCTTGCTTGGAAATTTGTTCAGTAAATTCCACCAGGACAAAACTTGTTTACACAATCGTGTTTACTCAACTGTTCAAATCAATAAACACAGTGTTTCAGCGTGAACCCCTGTAAGTTCAAATTGCATAAAGATTCAAATTACTGAATGATCCGCGTCAAGTTGGTGGGGTTAGTGCACCTTGGGCCAATCATCCACTACTACAAGTCTACAAACCCTCCTCAATAATAAGGTAATAAATCCAAAAAGTTGCCCATAAAAGCTTGTGTTGTGTCATGTGTGTTGAGCTAAGTGAGAGGAAAAAATAGTTAATCACTACCACCAAACACCAATTTTCTACCCCCACAAGCAAGCCACGTTCACATACGCAGCAGACAAACAAATTCCATCAATAATTTGTTTTTTCTTTCCCACTCACGAAAATTGAATATGAAAATTCCGAGAGCTTTGGAAACCGAGTTAGTGGAAATTTTGGCATTCCCCACAAACATGCCCTTAACTATATTAGCCCAAGAATTTCAACTCGACCCTCTTTTTTTCTTCACATGCATATTATAATTTATAAATCATAATAATAATACAGAACCAAAAGCTAAAATCTCGCCTTTATATACGACCCATCATGTCACCCCTTGTCCCTATGTTTCTCACTCTCTATTCCAAGTCTCTTTTTCTAAGCCTTAGCTTATAGCTATAGCATCCTCATTTCCATTTCCTTGAGCCTTGTCACTCATCCATTATCATTCATAACCCCACAATTAGAAACATGGCCTCTAGGAGTGTCTCTTTGAGAGTTCAAGCTACGGCGCTGAAGGTTGCTCGTTCGGCCGTCGTAGACGACGGTGGTGTGGGGTGGAAGGGTATTTCCGTAAATATGCGTAAAAGCTGACGGTGAATGAAAGAAACAACACAACACAAAAGGCTTTGCAATTGCACTCTCCCGAGTTTCTGGCTCATCACAATGTGATGAAGAATTGGGAGAGTGTTATCATTGCATCGCGGGGAATTGAGGGTAGCGGTCCGAATTACCTTTTAACTCTAGCTCCTTAAGTTTTCTATTTTCTTTTTCTTCTTACGTACGTATTTCCCACTCATTTTCTTTGTTATTTTAATGTTAATGTTATTATGATGGAAGAAGAATCATGGGATGTAAGAGATGCATACGAGGTTGCGTTGTTGGTAATGGGAGATTTGTTCTTGGTTTGGATGGTTAATTTAGGAACTTAATGCTTCTGGCATGCATCACTTACACCCATCAATGTATTTTCCTTTTGTTGTGAGTTTATTTAATATAAAGGGAAGGAATGACTTTGGTCTTTGGTTTTCTTAATTTTTGGTTGTGTCGCTTTTCTTCAGCTTTTGATTTTTCCTTCCTTCGATAGGAGATGCAAAGCAGACAATGATAAGATACCAAACGTCCAAAAGAAATCATTAAAAAAGAATGAGAGAGGCAAAAAAGCAATGGAAAAAGCAGAGTGTGCCTTTGGTGAAAGAAAGTTGATCACTTTGGACTTTAATGTCTGTTTGATCACAAACTTGGAATGAAAACCAATTAATAGTAAATGAATATTCCAGCATATATAGATTGAATCGCAAGAAATGAATCAAATTAAGATTGGATACATGATACACTACGTCTTTATCAATGTTACCTACTAGAAGCATAGTTTGTCTTTTAACTAATTAATGTACTATGCATGGCAAACATAAATAGCGAAAAGAATTATCTTGAATTTAAAATCCCTTTTTAGCAACCCATTAGAATTAGAATTCCCTTCCACTGTCTATGATTGCTATCATTATTTTTTAAAAAATAAAAGTGAAAATGTGTGATTTGAACGTTTAAAATGGTTTTTTTAAAAAGAAATAAGACACATATCAATAAATAGTATATAGTTTTTACACATGTTTATCAGTTGTCTATGCTTCTGTTTTTTGAGTAATTATTAAAAAAGGGCAGGGTACGTAGTTACGGTGTAGAAAGAAAAAGAATAAAAAGAGTACGTAGTTGTTTTCTGGCGGTGCCTGGAACAATTTGTACAAACAGCCCTTCTTCTAGTCTTAGCTAACAGAGGTAGGTAAAGTTGGTAAATTTGATCTGCCCTGCCCAAAAGCTAAAGAAAAAAAGTGTCTTTACTGAACATTAACACTATTAATTAAGCAACGAGTGTATTGTATGTATAAAGTCGGCTTTTAATTAATCTTCCTCCGACAATTAAGGAAAATGTAGGGTACTTAGTAAGAGGAGATAGATAACACTAATTCAGAAGTTAATCTCTAGCTAATTAAGGGATATTTACTTGTGCTTTTATTTTCGAGGGGAATAAATTCCAAGATTCATTCAGCAGTGTAGTCAGAAGTAAATTTTAGTCGAAATATCAAGGTATGTGTGCACATTCACAAAAAACATGCATAAGGATCGATGCGGGTGTAATCATATTCATAGCTAGTGAGTGCAACTTCCATTTGCTAACTGTATAACTGACTTCACATGGGCATTTCCCATCACCAAACTCCATCACGTTTTGGATTTTAAACCCTATGTGAACTGATTAATATAGCAATATATTTCTCTATATTACTACTGGTTAAATTAACTACAAAAATTTAAATCCTGTGATTTAGTTAAAAGAATCTTATACAGTATTTTATTTTGTGTTTTAGCTACCAGGGTCTCTGTTGCTAGTGGATTGGATAGAACAGGTCAATTTGCAGGCCATATTTTGATACCATAAAACTGATAACATAAGTATATTATAAGGTCAAATATCTAAGTGGGTGGCGCATAAACTCAATTCTTAATGCTTTTGGTTTAAGATAGTAAAGATAATCCAAAATCCAATTATTGCTCACATTAAAAAATAACAAGGAATTTAATGTGATACAACGCAAGAAGAAGCCGATATTAACAATAATGAGACCCAGTCAAATAATTTGGCAAATGCTAGTTAATGTGCTGAAATATAAGAGTGTACTACAATGCAGATGCTAAGAAAGATATCATTGAGTCAGTAAATGCTTCAGATGCAGATTTCTGTACCCATGGAAGTTGCATCCATATATTAAGAACCCAAACTGTGTTTTCAGGCTCACAATCGAGGCCCGTACCCAGGAAGAAGCAAATCGACCATGAACTTGGCCTTACACTATTTAATTCCATTGTGATCCTTTCAAAGTTATTATTTTTTAAATAGAAGTTTAATTCTTTAACGCAAAAAGATGTAACAAATGGGTACTATATATATCACGAATCTTGTTACAAAATGAAGATTAAGATGTCACTTTTGATTACAAGTTGGATTTATTGGTATATTTTTCAAACAGGTAAGAGTACTTTTCCACTTTCGGTATTTAGATGTTTATTTAGTAAATAAAAGAAAGCTTATTGGTGAGGTGAGAAGCGAAAACGTGCTGGATTTACAAAATTATGAAGTTTGCCATAGGATAAGTATGATAAGGGAAATAAAGATTTGTTAATTAATTAAAAAGAAGGAATACAACCATAATATTCAATTTCATCGTCATTTATTGATTAAAAACATTATATCATTTCCTTATCAATGTACCCCCAAAAATACAGTATTAACCAACAAATTTCCGTATATACAAGAAAGAATGGCATTATTACAAAAATTAAATAATAGTAAATGAAGTATCATATTAAAGAAGAATATGATAGAATATGTACATCATTTTATTTAAATAAGTAATTTCCAAATCATATTTATGTATAACAATTTATATATAATATAATAGTTGACACATAATTAGAAAATGCTACGTGGATCATTTCTCAATTCTCATGATGTCACATCATCATAATTGTTCACGCGTCAAATTCTTTGTAATACTCTTTGTATCTAATATGTTTTTCTCTCATTATTCTAATATCTTATTGTAACAAAAAAGTTATAACCATAATTAATATTTGTCATTACACTTTTAATATAAAAAAATTGACAATCACACATTTTACAATGAATTCCTCTCCACGTATAGTTTTTATAAGAAATTACACATTGTATGCTCTGAATCATTATTTTTTTATAGACACTTGAATTATAATAAGAAATTGTAATCATCATTTCAAATTACAGGTGATATAACTTCATTATCTTGTTATGTTTATATAATTTAAGTGTTATTTATTTAATTCCACTTTTTGCAACTTTTCTCTTGCTAGTAATTTGAGATTTTTTTTTGCTGCAATTCTTTTTGTACACCACACAGGTTACAATAAGATTTTTCTTCATGTAGAATCACAAATTAGAGGAACAAGATTCTCTTCCATTGTGTATCAATTTTTTTATGTTTTGACTGTGAATTATATATTAATTATTAATTCTTCTCTTTTTCATTTTTCTTAATTTTTTTCTTAGGCAGAAACATAAACCAAAAGAATACATATTATTCTTTCATTAAGATAGAGTTTTTGACATATCTTTTGGGTGTTACATGAATTTAACATACAAAAAGTAAGAAGCAAGTAGATTTTATTGTGGCTTTTCAACACACTTCGATTTTTTCATTATTTAATTATTTATTTTGATTTCTATTTTCTTCTCCGATCACTCATTTTTATTTTTTTTCCTCTTCAAGAGTTAAGATATACACTTTATTTTATTTTTTAATTATTTAAAGTAACTAAATACATCAAATCCATGGTTAAGGTCCAGTTAGCAAATTTGAAGAAGAATAATTATGTAACATATCATTTTTGTGCACACACATGTTTGTAGCATCAATACAACATTTTATTATATGTGCGTAAAGGGGAATATGTGGCTTGCAAACAAGAATGAGAATATGTTACATAAAAGCAAAATCATTTTTATGTATTGATTTAATGTTATAGAAAACATCTATTCAAATGAATCAATTATGCTTGGAAAATTAACATATGGGAGAGAAATTGTTATCAAGTGTAACACTATCATTTTTCATAATGTGTGATTAAGTGTTTGATCTAAGATACAAGAAGATTTAAATTATAATTTATGTTATTTAATGAACTAATAAATAAAATAAAGTGTGTTGTTGGTGTATTATTGGATGTATAATGGATTTCAATGATATTTGGATTTTATTATTATGTAAGAGGGGGGTTAGATAGTGTATAGGGGTAAATAGAAAAACTTCCAAACACTTTCAATGTTTAAATGTAAAAAACTTATTGTTTTCAATTATCTTTTCATTCTCCTTCTTTCCTTCCTAGTTTATTTTCTTCCATGAGAGAAGTTGAGTTCTTATTCTTAGTAACTTGTTCTCTTCTTCCTTAGAGCTTCTTTGACTGTCATGGAGTGGATAAACTCTTCTCCTTCATCCTCTAACCTCCTATACACCATTTAAAAAAATTAAAAAATATGACAAACAACAGTAATGTCTTAAAAATTTTCAAAAATATTAAAAAAAAGTAATGTCTTGAAATTGGAAAAGATATGAAAATTTCAAAATATGAAAAAATAAAAGTAAGGTCTTGAATTTTTTTAAAATAAAATATTTTTTTTAAAAAAATAGGAATTTCTTGAAAATTTGAAAACAAATAAAAAATTAAAAAATATTAAAAAAACAAGTGTAATGTCTTGAAAATTTGAAAAAACAAATGAATCTTTAAATGATTAATGGTTTGAAAAAATGAAATCCTAAATGATGCAGGGTTTCCCAAATGAAACTCAAATTGATTTAGGGTTTCATAAATGAAACCTCAATAATTCATGGTTTCACAAAGAAAACCTTAAATGATTTAGGGTTTCATAAATGAACCCACAAATATATAGGGTTTCATAAACAAAACCTCAATTATTTAGGGTTTCATTAATGATAACCTATATTGAAACCTTAAATAATTAGAGATTCATAAATAAATCCCTTAATTGAAATCATTAATAATTTGTGTTTCATAAATGAAACATTAAATCGAAAGCCTAATTATTTAGGATTCTTTAAACAAAACCTAAAACCCACCATAAATTAATATATATATATATATATATATATATATATATATATATAAAATGTTACATTGATTTAAATCCTAAATTTCAACCTAAATTGAAACCCTAAATATTTAAGGTTTCATAAAGAAACCACTAAATATTTAGGAATTAATAAATAAATCCTTACTTGAAACCATTAATAAATTGTGTTTCATAAATAAAATATTAAATCGAAACCTAATTATTTAAGTTTTTTTAAAATGAAACCCTAATTATTTAAGGTTTCATTAAAGAAATCCTAACTCACACTAAATTGAAACCCTAAATATTTAAGATTTCGAAAAAAAATCCAAAATATTTTACATTTCTTAAATAAAACCCTAAATTGAAAACATAAATATTTAGGGTCTCATTGATTAAATCTTAACTTTCAACCTAAATCTAAACCCTAACTATTTAGGGTTTTATAAATAATACAAAATATTTAGGGTTTCATAAATGAACATTAAATCAAAACCATAAATATTTAGAGTTTCATTATTGGAACTAGAAATTGTAACCTTGAATATTTAGGGTTTCATAAAGAATCCCTTAAATATTTAGGGATTAATAAGTAAAACCCTTAATTGAAACCATTATTAATTTTTATTTCATAAATGAAACACTAAATCAAAACCCTAATTATTGAAGATTCATTTAATGAAACCATAATTATTTAGGGTTTTATAAAAGAAACCTTAAAACTCACATTAAATTGAGACCCTTAATATTTAAGGTTTCTTAAAGAAAATCGTAAATATTTAGCGTTTCTTAAATGAAATCCTAAATTGAAAACACAAATATTTAGGATTTTATTAATTAAATCCTAAATTTTAACATAAATTAAAATCCTAAATATTTAAGGTTTCTTTAATGAAATCCTAATTATTTAGGGTTTCATTATTCATACCATAAATTGTAACCCAAAATATATAGGGTTTCTTAAAGAAACCCTAAAATATTTAGGAATTAATAAAAAAAATTGTAATTGAAATCCTTAATTATTTAAGTTTCATAAATGAAACACTTAATAGAAACCTTGGTTATTTAGGATTTCTTTAATGAAATCCTAATTATTTAACATACTTTAGTGAAATCCTAATTATTTAAGATTTTTAATAAAACCCTTATTATATAGGGTTTTTAATGAAACACTAAAATCACCCAAAATTGGAACCTTGAATATTTAGGGTTTCATTTAATGAACCCTTTCATTCATTGAATAAATCCTAAATTGAAACGTTGAATATTTAGGGTTTTATAAATGAAATATTAAGTCAAAATCCTAAATATTTAGGATTTTACTAATGAAACCTTAATTATTTTAAGTTTCATTATAGGAACCATAAATTGTAACCCAAAATATTTAAGGTTTCTTAAGAAACCCTAAATATTTTAGGATTAATAAAGAAAATCCTTAATTAAAATTCTAATTATTTATGATTTCTTTAATTGAACCCTAATTATTTAGGGTTCCTTTAATGAAACTGTAATTATTTGGTGTTTATTTATGAAACCATAATTGTTTAGGGTTTCATTAAAGAAAGACAAAAACTCACCATAAATTGAAACCTTGAATATTTAAGGTTTCGTAAACAAATACTAAATAATTAGGATTTCATGAATGAAACCTTAAATTCAAAACATAAATATTTATAGTTTCATTGAATAAATCCTAAATTCAAATCCTAAATATTTAGGATTTTATAAATGAAACATTAAATGAAAATCATAAATATTTATGGTTTCATTAGTGAAACCCTAATTATTTAGAGTTTTGTTATTGGAACAAAATATTATAAGCCAAAAATATTTAAAATTTCATTAATAAATCAAACTCTTAATTGAAACAATTAATAATTTGTATTTCATAAATGAAACAGTCAATCAAAACCCTAATTATTAATGGTTTCTTTAATGAAATCTTAATTATTTAGGGTTTCATTAAAGAAACACTAAAACTCATTGTGAATTGAAACCCTAAATATTTAAGGTTTCGTAAACAAAATCCTACATATTTAAGGTTTTATAAATGAAACCCTTAATTGAAAACATAAATATTTAGGGTTTCATTGAATAAATCCTAAATTGAAATGTTGAATATTTTGCGTTTCATAAATGAAACATTACATCAAAATCCTAAATATTAAGGGTTTTATTAATGAAAGCCTAATTATTTTGCGTTTCATGCCAGGAACCATAAATTGTAACCCAAAATATTTAAGGTTTCTTAAAGAAATCGTAAATATTTTAGGATTAATAAAGAAAACCCTTAATTGAAACCATTAATAATTTGTGTTTCAGAAATGAAACATTAAATTAAAACCCTAATTATTTAAGGTTTCTTTAATGAAACCTTAATTATTTAGAAAACTCACCCTTAATTGAGACCCTAAATATTTAGGATGTTGTTTACAAAGCCTTAAATATTCAAGATTTCATAAATGTAACTCTAAATTCATAACATATATTTTTAAGGTTTCATTGAATAAATCCTAAATCAAACGTTGAATATTTAAGGTTTCTTAACTGAAGCATTAAATAAAAACTCAAATTTTTAGAGTTTCATTAATGAAACCATAATTATTTTGGGTTTCATTATGAGAACCATAAATTCTAACCCAAAATAGTTAGGGTTTCTTTAAGAAACCTTTAATATTTTACGATTAATAAAGAAAACCCTTAATTGAAATCATTAATAATTTTTTAATAAATGAAATATTAAATCAAAATCCTAATTATTTAGGTTTCTTTAATGGGATCCTAATTATTTATGGTTCCTTTAATGAAACCTTAAATAATTAAGGTTCATTTCATTAAAGAAACCTTAAAATGCACAATAAATTAAAACTCAAAATATTGAATGTTTAGTAAACAAATCCTAATTTTATAAGATTTTATAAATGAAACCCTAAATTCAAAACATAAATATTTATGGTTTCATTTATGAAATCCTAAATTTCAACCTAAATTGAAATACTATATATTATGGGTCATAAATATTACTTTAAATATTTAAGGTTTTAAAAATTAAATATTAAATCAAAACACTAAATGCTTAGGGTTTCATTGGTTTCTTTAATTGAACTCTAATTATTTTAGGTTTCATTAAAGAATTCATAAAACTCACCTTAAATTCAAATCCTAAATATTTAAGGTTTCGTAAAAAAATCCTAAATTTAAAACATAAATATTTAAGGTTTCATTGATTAAATCCTAAATTTTAACCTAAATAATACCAAAAATATTTAGGGTGTCATAAATAATACATTAAATCAAAATCCTAAACAATTAGAGTTTCATTATTGGAAACATTAATTATAACACAAAATATTTAGGGTTTCATAAAGAAACCCTTAAATATTTAAGAATTAATAAACAAAATCCTTAATTGAAACCATTAATTATTTGTGCTTCATAAATAAACACTAAATCGAAACCCTACTTATTTAGGGTTTCTTTAATGAAACCAAAATTATTTTAGGTTTCATAAATTTTTAAGGTTTCATTGAGAAAATCTTAAATTCCAACCTAAATTCAAACCCTACATATTTAGGGGTTCAAAAATAATACCATAATTATTTAGAGTTCCATAAATGAAACATTAAATCAAAACACTAAATATTTAGTGTTTCATAAATAAAACTCTTAATTGAAACCATTAATAATATTTGTTTCATCAATGTAACACTAAATCATAATCCTAATTATTTAGTGTTTCTTTAGTGATATTAGGGTTTCATTAAAGAAACCTTCAACCTCATGCTAAATTGAAACCCTAAATATTTAAGGTTTTGTAAACAAAATTCCTAAATATTTAGAATTTTATTGATTACATTCTAAATTTTAACCTAAATTGGAACCCTAAATATTTAGGGTTTCATAAATAATACCCAAAATATTTAAGGTTTCATAAATGAGACATTAAATTAAAACCTTAAATATTTAGTGTTTCATTAATGAAACCCTAATTATTTAAAGCATCATTAATGAAACCCTATTTATTTAGAGTATCATTAATGAAACCTTATTTATTTAGAGTTTCATTATTGGAACCTAAATTGTTACACAAAATATTTAAGGTTTCATATGAAACCCTTAAATTTTAGGAATTAATAAAAAAAAATCCATAATTAAAAACATTACCTATTTGTGTTTCATAAATGAAACACTAAATTAAAACCCTGGTTATTTAGGGTTTCTATAATAAAATTCTAATTATTTTGGGTTTCATTTAGTAACCCGTAAAACTCATACTAAATTTGAATATTTAAGATTTCGTAAATAAATTATAAATATTTACTATTTTACAAATGAAACCCTAAATTCAAAACATAAAAACTCAATATTTCATAAATAATACTCTAAATATTTAGGATTTCTTAAATGAAACATAAAATCAAAACCCTAAATATTGACGATTTCATTAATGAAACCCTTATTATTTAGGTTTCATTATTGGAAGCATAAATTCTAATCCAAAATATTTAGGGTTTCATTATGAAATCATAAATATTTTGGGATTAATAAATAAATGATTTAATTGAAATCATTAATAATTTCTGTTTTATAAATGAAACACTGACTCAAAACCTTAATTATTCAAGGTTTCTTTAATGAAATCCTAATCATTTAGGGTTTCTTTAATAAAACCCTAATTATGTAAAACAACAAATTGAAACTACTAATAATTTGCGTTTCTTAAATAAAACAACAAATTAAAACTCTAATTATTTAATATTTCTTTAATGAAACCCTAATTATTTAATGTTTCTTTAATGAAATCCTAATTATTAAAGGTTTCATTAAATAAACCATAGAACTCACTATAAATTGAAACTTTGAATATTTAAGATTTTGATAAATAAAAAAATCATAAATATTTAGAGTTTCATTGAGAAAATCATAAATTTCAACATAAATCCAAATCCTAAATATTTAAGGTTTCACAAATAGTACCTTAAATATTTAGAATTTCATAAATGAAACATTAAATTAAAACCGTAAATATTTAAGGTTTCATAAAGAAATTCTTCAATATTTAAGGATTAATAAACAAATCCTTTAATTAAAACCTTTAATAACATATGTTTCATCAATGAAACACTAAATCGTAACCTTAATTATTAAGATTTCTTTAATGATATTAGGGTTTCATTAAAATAAAACCTTAAAATCACTCTAAATTGAAACCTTAAATATTTAAGGTTTCATAAACAAAATTCCTAAATATTTAGGTTTTCATTTATGAAACCCTTAATTGAAAAAATAAATATTTAGGATTTCATTGATTTAATCCTAAACTTCAACCTAAATTGAAACCCTAAATATTTAGGGTTTCTAAAATAATACCTAAAATATTTAAGTTTTCATAAATGAAACATTAAATTAAAACCTTAAATATTTAGTGTTTCACTAATGAAACCCTGATTATTTAACTTTCATTATTGTAACCATAAATTGTAACCTAAAATGTTTAGGGTTTCATAAACAAACCCTTAAATTTTTAGGAATTAATAAATAAAATCTTTAATTAAAACCGTTAACTATTTGTGTTTTAGAAATGAAAAACTAAAGCGAAACCCAAGTTATTTTGGGTTTCTTTAGTGATACCCAAATTATTTTGGGTTTGTGTAATAAAACACTAATTATTTAGAGTTTTATTAGAGAAACCCTAAAACTCACCCTAAATTGAAACCCTAAATATTTAAGGTTTTGTAAACAAATCTTACATATTTAGGATAAATAAAATCCTAAATTCAAAACATAAATATTTACAATTTCATTAATTAAATATTGAATTTTAACCTAAATTGAAGTGCTAAATATTTAGGGTTTCATAAATAAAATCCTAATTATTTATGCTTTCATAAGGAAACCTTAATTATTTAGGGTTTCATTAAAGAAACCCTAATTATTTAGGATTTTATAATGAAACCCTAAATATTTTGGGATTAATAAATAAAACCCTTAATTGAAACCATTAATAATTTGCTTTTCATAAATGAAACACTAAATTGAAAACTTAATTATTTAAGATTTCTTTAATAAAACCCTAATTATATAGGATTTCATTAAAGAAAAACTAAAATCACAATTATTTGAAACCCTAAATATATAAGGTTTCGTAAACGAAATCATAAATATTTAAGGTTTCATTGACTAAATCTTATATTGAAATTCTAAATATTTAGGATTTCATAAATGAAAAATTAAATCAAAACCCTAATTATTTATTAGGGTTTCATAATACGAAACATAAATTGTAACCTAAAATATTTAAGAAACCATAAATATTTTGGTATTATTATAGAAAACCATTAATTTAATCTAGTAATAATTTGTGTTTCATAAATGAAATACTAAATTGAAACACTAATTATTTTGAGTTTCATTAAAGAATTCCTATAACTCACTCTAAATTGAAACCCTGCATATTTAAGATTTCGTAAACAAAATCTAAAATATTTAGCGTTTCCAAAATGAAACCCTATATTGAAAACATAAATATATAGGGTTTCATTAATTAAATCCTAAATTGCAATGCTAAATATTTAGGATTTCATAAATGAATATTAAATCAAAACCTTAAATATTCAGGGTTTTATTAATGAAACCCTAATTATTTAAGTTTTATAAAGAATCCTTTAAATATTTAGGAATTAATAAATAAAATCATTAATTGCAACCATTAATAATTTGTGTTTCAGAAATGAAAAAATAAATCATGACTGTAATTATTTAGGGTTTCATTTAAGAAACCTTAAAACTCACATTAAATTAAAACCTTGAATATTTAAGATTTCGTAAACAAAATCCTAAATTCACAACATAAATATTTAAAGTTTCAATAATTAAATCCTAAATTTAAACCTAAATTGAAATGCTTAATATTTAGGGTTTCATAAATGAAACAATAAATCAAAACCCTAAATATTTAGGATTTAATTAATTAAACCTTAATTATTTAGGGTTTTATAAAGAAACCCAAAAATATTTAGGACTTAATAAATAAAATCCTTAATTGAATCCATTAATTATTTATGTCTTAGAAATGAAACACTATGGAAACCCTAATTATCAAGGGTCTTTTTAATAAAACTTAATTAGTTAGGATTTGGTTAAAGAAACCCTAAAACTCACTATAAATTAAAACCCTGAATATTTAAGGTTTCATAAATAAATCCTAAATATTGAGGGTTTCGTTGATTAAATTCTAAATTTCAAACTAAATTGAAAACCTAAATATTTAGGTTTCAAAAATAATACCCTAAATATTTAGAGTTTCATAAATGAAACATTAAATCAAAATCCTAAATATTTAGGGTTTTGTTATTGGAACCATAAATTGTAACCCAAAATAATGAGGGTTACATAAACAAACTCTTAAATATTAAATCAAAACCGTAAATATTTAGGGATTAATAAATAAAATCCTTAATTAAAATAATTAATAATTTGTGTTTCATAAATGAAACACTAAAATGAAATATTAATTATTTAGGGTTTATTTAAAGAAACCCTAATTATAGAAAGTGTCATTAAAGAAAACCTAAAATCACCATTATTCGAAACCTTGAATATATAAGGGTTTGTAAACAAAATCTGAAATATTTAGGGTTTCATAATGAAGCGCTAAATTTAAAATATAAATATTTAGAGTTTCATTGAATAAATCCTATAATGAAATTCTAAATATTTAGGATTTTATAAATGAAATATTAAATGAAAATCCTAAATATTTATTAGGGTTTCATAATAGGAATCATAAATTGTTACCCAAAATATTTAAGAAACCCTAAATATGTTAGGACTATTATAGAAAACCATTAATTAAATCTAGTAATAATTTGTGTTTCATAAATAAAACACTAAATCAAAATCCTAATTATTTAAGATTTTTATAATTAAACACTAATTATTTTGAGTTTCATTAAAGAATTCCTATAACTCACCTTAACTTCAAACCTTACATATTTAAGATATGGTAAACAAAATCCTAAAACCCTAAATTAAAAACATAAATATTTAAGGTTTCATTAATTAAATCCTAAATTGAAATGCTAAATATTTAGAATTTCATCAATGAAACATTAAATCAAAACCTTAAATATTTAGGATTTCATTAATGAAACCATAATTATTTACTTTCATAAAGAAGCCCTTAAATATTTAGGAATTAATAAATAAAATCCTTAATTGAAACCATTAATAATTTTCATTTTATAAATAAAACAATAAATTGTGATCGTAATTATTTAGGGTTTCTTTATTGAAATACTAATTATTTGGGATTTCATTTAAGAAACCTTAAAATTCACTCTAAATTGAAACCCTGAATATTTAAGATTTCGTAAACAAAATCTTAAATTCAAAAAAAAAAAATATTTAGGGTTTCACTAATTAAATCCTAAATTTCAACCTAAATTAAAATGCTTAATATTTAGGGTTTCATAAAGTAAATCTTAAATATTTAGGAATTAATAAATAAAATCCTTAATTGAATCCATTAATTATTTGTGTCTTAGAAATGAAGCACTGTCAAAACCCTAATTATTAAGGGTCTCTTTAATAAACTTTAATTAGTTAGGATTTAGTTAAAGAAACCCTAAAACTCACTCTAAATTGAAATCTTAAATATTTAAGGTTTGATAAAAAAAAATCATAAATATTTAAGGTTTCATTTATTAAATTCCAAATTTCAAACTAAATTGAAAACCTAAATATTAAGATTTCACAAATAATACCTTAAATATTTAGGGTTTCATAAATAAAATATTAAATCAAAATTCCAAATATTTATTAGGGTTTCATTTTGGGAACCATAAATTGTAACACAAAATATTTAAGAAACCCTAAATAATTTGGGATTATTATAGAAAACCCTTAATTGAATCTACTAATAATGTGTGTTTCATAAATGAAACAGTAAATCGAAACTCTAATTATTTAGGGTTTCTTTATTTAAACACTAATTATTTGGAATTTCATTAAAGAATTCCTATAACTCACCCTAAATTGAAATGCTACATATTTACGATTTCGTAAACAAAATCTTAAATATTTAGAGTTTCATAAATGAAACCCTAAATTGAAAACATAAATATTTAGGGTTTCATTATTTAAATCCTAAATTTCAACCTAAATTCAAAATTTAAATATTTAGGATTTCATAAATGAAACATTAAATCAAAATCTTAATTATTTAGGGTTTCATTAATGAAACCCTAATTATTTAGGTTTCATAAAGAAACCCTTAAATATTTAGGAATTAGTATATAAAATCTTTAATCGAAACCATTAATAATTTGTGATTCATAAATGAAATACTAAATTATGACCGTGATTATTTAGGGTTTCTTTATTGAAACCCTAATTATTTAGGGTTTCATTAAAGAAACCTTAAAACTCACCCTAAACCCTAAATATTTAGGGTTTCACTAATTAAGTCTTAAATTCAAAACATAAATATTTAGGGTCTCATTAATTAAATCATAAATTTTAACCTAAATTTAAATGCTTAATATTTAGGGTTTCCTAAATGTAATATTAAATCGAAACCCTAAATATTTAAAATTTCATTAATGAAACCCTATTTATGTAGGGTTTCATAAAGAAACCCTTAAATATTAAGGAATTAATAAATAAAATCCATAATTGAATCCATTAATTATTTGTGTCTTAGAAATGAAACATTATTGAAACCCTAATTATTAAGGGTTTCTTTAATAAACCTTAATTATTTAGGATTTAGTTAAAAAAAACCTTAAAAATCACTCTAAATTGAAACCCTGAATATTTAAAGTTTTGTAAAAAAAAATCCTAAATATTTATGGTTTCATTCATTAAATTCTAAATTTTCAAACTAAATTGTAACCCTAAATATTTGAAGTGTCATAAATAATACCATAAATATTTAGGGTTTCATAAATGAAATATTAAATCAAAATCCTAAATATTTAGAGTTTAATTATTGGAACCATAAATTGTAACCCAAAATAATTAGGATTTTATAAACAAACTCTTAAATATTAAAGGATTAAGTGATTAACAAATAAGACCCTTAATTGAAATCATTAATAATTTTTTTTCATAAATGAAACACTAAATCAAAACCCTAATTATTTAGTATTTTTTTAATGAAACCCTAATTATTTCAAGTTTCATTAATAAAACCCTAAAACTCACTCTAAATTGAAACCCTAAATATTTAAGGTTTTGAAAGCAAAATCCTAAATATTTATGATTTCATTAATGAACCCCTAAATAGAAAACATAAATATTTAGGGTTTCATTGGTTAAATTCCAAATTTCAACCCAAATTTCAACCTTAAATAGTTAGGGTTTCATAAATAATATCTTAAATATTTAGGATTTCATATATGAAACATTAAATCAAAACCCTAAAATTTGGGTTTCATTAAAGAAATACAAAAACTCACACTAAATTGAAATCCTGAATATTTAAGGTTTCGTAAACAATATTCTACATAGTTAGGGTTTTAGTTTCATAAATGAAACCTTAAATTCAAAACATAAATATTTAGGGTTTCATTGATTAAATCCTAAATTTCAACCTAAATTGAAATCCAAAATATTTAAAGTTTCATAAATAATACATTAAATCTTTAGGGTTTCATTAATGAAACCCTAATTTTTTAAGGTTCATGTTATAAAACCTTAAATATTTATGGTTTTGTTATTGAAACCTTAAATATTTATTTATGGTTCCATTAATAAAATACCAAATTTTAACCTAAATATTTAAAGTTTCATACATGAAATCATAAATATATACCCATTAATATTTAGGGTTTCACTCATGAAACCCTTAATATTTAGGCTTCTATAAATAAAACCATAAATTTTTAAGGTTTTTTTTAATTAAACCCTAAATTTATCCTAAATTGAAAGCATAAATTTTTAGGAATTCATAAATAAAACCCAAATTTTTTAGTGTTTCATAAACAAAACAATAAATCCAAACCCTAATTATTTAGAGTTTAATTACTAAAACCCTAAAATATTTAGAGTTCTGTAAATAAAATCTTAAATATTTACAATTTCATAATGAAACCATACATTGAAACCTTAAATTTTTAAGGTTTCATTAATAAAACCCTAATTATTTAAGTTTTCATTGATGAAACCCTAAATTTCATCCAAAATTGAAACCTTAAGAATTAAGGGTTTCATAAATGAAAAAGTAAATCGAAACCATAAATATTTAGGGTTTAATTAATAAAAATCTACTTATTTAGGGTTTCATACATGTAACCTCAATTATATAAGGTTTCATTAATGAAACCCTAAATTTCACCCTAAATATTTAGGTTTTCATAAATGAAAAAAAAAACAATAATAATTTCTTGAAAATTTTAACAAATTTGAAAAATGAGAATAATAATGTTAAATTTTGAAAAACTTAAAATATTTAAAATATGAAAAAAAAAAAAACAAGTATAATGTATCGAAAATTAAGAAAAATGAAAAAATTTATAATATGATAAAAACATAAATATGAAAAATAAGAATAATGTCTTGAAAATTCAAAATAAAAATAAAAAAAATTAAATATTACGAACAATTAACACACCAGAATAATGCCTTGACATTTTTAAAGAAATTGATTTTTTTTAAAATATATGAAAAAACAAGAGAATTTCTTGAAATTTAAAAGAAAAAGTTTAAGAATATTAAAAAATAAGAGCAATCTTGAAAATATGAAAAAGAAGGTGAGAATTTAAAAAATATGAAAAACAAAAATAATATCTTGAAAAATTAAAAAAATTAAAAATAAATAAAAGTTTTTAAAATATGAAAATAAAAAGTAATGTATTGAAATTTTGAACAAAAATATTTTAAAAAAAATAATAATGACTTTAAATTTTTTTAAAAAAATATTAGAAAACACAAGTTATATGAATTTGAAGAACAATTATGTACTATATCATTTTTGTGTATTATATTATTACAATTAGTATTAAATATTTATATGTAGCATATCATTTAAGTAACCAAATATTTATAAACATATTTAATTAGTAGTAATATGTAATAATTATGATTAAAATGTCTGTTATAAAAAATATTAAATACTATATAATTATCATTAATGATATGTAACATAAAATCTATTTTTAATTTGGTTGAAACCAAGGTTTTAAAACCCAGACCAACCCAACCAGTACAACCCGGACAGTTGTGCAAGGCATATTTGTGTATTATATTGTAAACATATAAATATATACTTTTTTATTTCAACCTAACTAAAGTACTTATATTTTTTTATTGATTAAATAAAGTATATTTTATTTTAATATATTATATATTATTAAAATGTAAAATAATTAAATAAATTACTATTAATAAAAAAAAGTAATTAAATAAATCATGAATATCAATGAATTTGAATTTCAAAAATGAGTTTGTGAAAAATATTTTAATGTATTATTATTATTATTTTGTCTTTTTAAATGTATAGTATGAAATTTTAATAAATTGTACAAGTATAAAATTTGTATAGAATAAATATTTTTTTAATAGAGACTAGGTCATGCGGATCAATAAGCGGTTCACTGATTCAATCATTGACCCAGTAATTCAATACTTTTACCAGTTCAATTTTTAAAACTATGGTTGAAAATATAATGTTGCACAATTTGGATTTCTAATTAGATTGAAAATACACTTAATTAGTATTTATATATTATTAATTTATAATTAATAGGGACCAAATATAAAAATTGGTCATTTATTTATTAGAGATCAAGCATATAAGCCTATAAAATATTATGCTTTTAAAAATTGTACAAGTTTTATATTTTTTATTTTAAATTTTTTTGGAAAAAGTAATAGGTAATATCAATGTAAGTTTAATTTACTAATCAAACTTTATCAAATTAAATTTGTTTCCCAAAAGTTTTTTTTTTAAGATTCTACTATGATTTTTTTTGCCAATTTTTTTTTTGACATTATTTTCTTTTATGACTTTAAATTATAATTGTATTAAATAATTTTTTAATATTTAAATATATTTTTAATATCTTAAATTTGAGTCTTTTTTTTATTTTGGTCCATTAAATTTAAATTTGTGTTTTTTAGTCAAATTTTTAGAATATTATTTTTAGTTTTATCGAGTAATTGTTGTTAGTTTAGATGTACAATTTGTGCTTTTTTTTTACTAGACGAGAGACAAAAAAAATATTTTTTTTTAAATTAAGAGACTAAATAAAAAATTAGAACACAAAAAACAAAATAACTTAAATTACAATAACAAAAATATATTCAAGTTAATTCTTAATTTCTAAATTTTGATGTAAATATTTCATATCTATTTTATTTTATTTGATAAGTTAATGTGATATTTATTTTAATTTTTCTAAAATATATCATATATATTTATTTACGTAAAAATCGTGCTTGTTAAAATCTAGTTGTACCTAATTAAAAAAAAAAATTATCTTTTGTTTGCGTAACTATAAAATTTACATGAATGATGAGTTATATGATGGGAAGAAGATAATAACCGTAATCATTAAAAAAAAAATGTTTAAACAGGGAATAATACTTGAATCCTCAGTCCTCACCACAACATCTGCAAATTGTGATGCAATTAATGTTGTGCAGATATACCACTCCACATTATAAACATCAGTTAGTACGCGTGCACCAAACACATGTACATCAAATCATAAATGAACAGCTGGGTTTCACATAAAGCCTCGAATAAATTATTCAGTTTTGTTAGTCCATAGAAAATAGTACTATTCAGTTTTATCCTTAAAAATTAGTTTACTTAATTTGTTTACAAAAAAATACATTTTTTTCAAAATTACAAATGTGAGATATCTCAATCGTTCCTTTATCCAGTTACTATTTTTAAGGCTAAATTAGCACATACACGTTCATTTTTCTTTATAAGCTAAATTAAATATGTACTAAAAATAAAATAAAAATGATTGAAGGATTAAAGTATTACACTTATGTAATTAATCTCCAATAACTATTTGATGTCGATTCAAAGTTGAGCCCCAGATGCTTATACTAAGAACGTATCTAATTAGGAAACGATTCTTGACTTTTAACTTGGAAGAGTATTCAAAGAAAATGATGAGATGAGGTGAGTGTATATTCTCATAGCCTGTGAAAAGCATTTTAGACGGTTAAAACGAATGAAATAATCAATTTTCCTGGGTATCAAAATTCAAAAGAATTAGAAAGATTGAGTGTTCAACAACGAGATCTACTTAATGATGATAACGATTATCCTCAATGATGTTGAAGGTACAATCACATCTTTCATGAATTTCATTTGGCATTGAACTCCTTGGTTTGGAAGCACGTCAAAAATGAAGAAGAAAAAAATACATAAAAAGTTGACCATGTGAATTAATTTATCAACAGCAATGATGATGCAATCAGAGAAAAATTGTGGACTGTTGTTCTTTTAAGGCAGTCCAAGTCCATTACTTCTACCAAAGTTGGCTTAAGCCACGTTTGGGTCCATTCTAAAACTATGCAAACAACAAAAAATGTGAAAGTGATGCAGCAAGAGGCGTTTTGTGTTTGGGACCCAATGCCATCAAAACTATTCAAATATCGCAATCGTTGTAATTATTTTGAAACATTTTGTGCTACGGCAACCAGCTTAATAATAATAATAACCCCATTTTTCATACTAACTTCAATGAAGAATTCAAGAACCTTCCCCATCCAAACCAAATCCTCTAGTTAGTGGCTTCAATGCCACCAATTTATGATTTCAATTTCCATCCAGATGGCACTCTAACTAATGCTACCAATGTATGAATAAATAAAACACGTCTCCATCACATTGTATTATATGTATGATAAATTTATTCTATAATAATTATTTTAGAAATTAAAGATAACTTTTTGACTAATTATTAACGGTGTAACTTGGGAGATAGAAATAAATGCATATTAAACTCAAAATAATTTTTTTAATTGAGTTTTGTGCCTTTTAACAAACTACAGTCAGAAAATCAATCAAATCTTTGACAGCATATTTAAAAATGAAACATGATATTTTCTCATTGTCTAAGGTTTTTGTACCTTTAAATTTTCATGAAGGAAGCTTAAAATTGTGATAATTGGAGATAAAATTTAAAGTTTTTTTATGAAAGTAAAACATGTCAGAAATGGAAAATCTGTGGTTTTTGCATGAGCAGATAAGATTTTATTTATTTTTTTCATTTTGGCAATGGCGCCAAGTAGTACAAGTTTTTTTGTTTGTTTCCATTCGGCGGCAGAGAGTCCTTTATTTTGTTGAGCAATCAACAGCTAGGACTATGACTGAAAACAAGGAAGGGACTGTGAATGGTCCTATTCCTATATTTCCCCACCCTTCCTAATCTGGACCATTATTGCTTCTCGTCATATTAAACTTGTTATAAACAAACAAGCCTGCGGAGATTGTAGACTCAGTCTCATATTATATTGGAGTACCGTTGTATATTTTGTTGCCTTTTTCTATCTGTAAGAGTGAAAAAATGTTTGTTCATACGTATGAACAGAAGACAATATAATTTTTTTCACAATACTTAACAAATTGAGGTGAATTATTGAAATAATAAAAAAATGTAGCAAAGCAATGAAATTGATGGTACGAATGAATAAACATGTTGAGAAATAAAGATGCTAGTTTGGTGCTGTGACACCCCCAACTCAGTTTTAATGGTGACGTAGATGGATACTGGCGCGCGCCGCATGCTCAAGGAAAATGCCCATTTCCACCTCGTACAAAACTGTACTGCCACTGTTAATTTCATTTAATTTATGACCACAACAACAAGCCAATGCGCAAGCAGTATAAAACTACAACCTTTCAAATCTACTAATGCATAATAAAAACACTTGTCTAACACAATATTATCAATATAAGACTTAATTCTAATCATCCAAACTGAAATAAAATTTCTATTTTGATAAGAAAATAAATAGTAATAAGAGCATTTACGAAATTGTATCTAGTTTTTATTAGAAAATACGATAGAAAAAAGTTTAGTCAATTTGTAAGTTGCAACATGCTGGTTTTCTATAACTCGTGAATTATCAAATTTTAATTATGATTATTATAAACCTAATCTACAATAAAAGAGGTCTCAACAAGCCGCCCAAAATAAAAATAACACAGGACTCAATAATTTCCACTTGCCGTATATATATGTATCATAATTTTCTTTGGAATTAAGTTTAGATAAATGCCCAAGGCTATTATTTACTTCAACTTGTCTTTTGACTTTTTTATTTAATTTCCAGAATAACATTTATTTTCCCTTTTTTGCTAGCTAGAAACCGTGGTGAATGAGGGTCTCCAATCTTTTACCAAAGCTTCTCATGAAAAAAACAAGAAACAGTTAAAACGAAAAAGAAAGTCCAATATATTCTTTTATACGGGATTTTGCTTAAACTTTCTACTATCTCCAATTATTACCATAAACACATAGGAGGAATCCAAAATTTACAGCATCTCAAAAAGGATTTCAGACGGTAGAAAACCCTTCAAAAAATCACCTCGAGCAAAATTACTGTAAGAAGAAAAAGAAATCTAACCTACTACCCTGCAGGCAAAAAAAAAACTAAAACCCTGATAATAAAAAAAGAGGGGAAGTAAAAAAAGTAAAGAAACCCGCGTCCAGCTCCGTAAAAAGTGATCGCGTGAGATAGAGGTAAAAGTGGGATAATGAAACGGCGACGCATCAGTGAAGGGAGAACCAAGAGATGAGTTGCTGGCCGAGGCGGCGCTCGGTGAAGGCCACGCGCTCGTCGGAGAAGAGCGGAGAGCGGCAGAGGGGGCAGTTGAACTTGTAGTGGTGGAGCCAGCCGTCGAAGCAGCGGCGGTGGAAGACGTGGCGGCAGGGGAGCATGCGGACCTGGTCGCCTTCCTCGAAGGTGGCCTGGCACACCACGCAAGGGTGGTCGTGGGCGGCACCGGCGTGGTGGTGGTGGTGGTGGAAGAATTGGTTATTGAGAGTGAGCTGATCGGAGAGCATGATGAGTCCGGCGAGGCCGGATCCGACGGCGGCGAGGAAGCGGTCGTCGACGATCTGGTCGGTGTGGAATCGGCTGAGACCTAGGGATTGCAAAAGCGCGAAAAGCATGGAGCGAAGGTAGTTGACGCAAGTAGCTATCTGCGCCAACACCAGCAGCGGAATCGAACCCGACGACACGTCGTTTAATTGGTTTTGCAAACCCATGATTCTAATTTGTGAGGGAGAGAAGAATTGAAGAGCTGTGTGTTATATATCGTCTCGTGTCGTGTTTCTGTGGATTGAGAGAGAGGAAGAGCTTCCACCGTTGTTATAAAAAGAAAGCCTCTGTCATGTGATGTGATGTGGGGGACTACACTTAGACTTAGCTAATTAAAATTCTTTTTTTTTTTTAAATAATAATGAACTTACTTCGAACGATAACATAAGGTTTTATTGTAAATTTCTAACATAAGGTTTCCCTAAAACTAAATTAAAATCTCTCTGTGGTTGTTTGAGGATTACGTGTCCCAAGGCCAAAGGTAATCGTGTGAGTCGGACAATAACAAGAGCCCTTACCCCCGTGATTCTTTACTATACTTTTAATTTTAATATTCATATTTACAATTTTTCGAGAGCAAAATGAAATAAAATTCATCCCTTGTTGGGTGTATTTGTTGATGAGATATTATTAGTTTGCATGGGGTATGTCATATGTGTATGACATGAATGGGTAACTAACAAGATTTTTCTTGGTTTACCAATATATGGCCGAGTCAATGCAAGGTGATGATTTAAAAGGAAGTAAATTTACAGCAAATGGGCATGCATGTGATCCTTTATCTCGTACATTGAACTAGTTTGCTTTTAAAACGTAAAAGGGTGGACAGGATCTTTGAGAAATATATGCAATACCTTCTTATTATTCCCTTTTTCCACATTTTTTTAATGTATGCATTTAAGTATGATCAAACTTTTTTAGAAAATGAATGATTTATATCAACACGTTTCTTACAACGATTAGCCGTGTTGTTTCGGTTACTCTTTTAGTCTTGTGCAGGTTATATGAATTTCAGTCAAAGAAGTAAATCAGTGCAGGATATAGAATCTTTGTGTTCAATTTTATCCTTAACAGAATACTTTATTCTTTTACGTCGATTACTTTAAGATTGTGTGTCCCCATCTTTTATAGTTAAGATTAGATGCCATTTTTTTAGTTGTAAAGCATAATGCCCCTTCTTATATATTTTTGAATTTTTGGCCTCTTAGCCTAACGTGGACTCACATTTCTCATTTGTTTGAGTACTAAACTCACGATTTCAATACATTTTTGGACTAATTTCAGTTGTAAAACTATAATATAATACAATATGTGATCATTCATTTCCTTTTCTAATCTAAAATTCTTACTTGCCAGTTGCCAGCATGCCTTTTGTTTTGCTACTATTTCCTTTCTTCGGTTTCATCTTGATTCTAAAGTGCATGTTAATTATTATGTCTTGCATTTGATAATTTTTTTTGTTCGGTAAAAAACTCAAATGAAATTATAATTATTCGTTGAAGATAACTTCTTGATTAATTTGAAAATAATATGCTAATGATGGTTGAATATGATAAATTTTATATTTATATTTTTTACAATATATTTAATATAGTATGATCAGTACACTAGTCTTTTATTGTGTAGCCAGTCTTTACTCTTTAATGGATTTAATTTAGTATGAGAATATATATATATATATATATATATATATATATATTGACTTTAAATGTTATTAGAATGTAATATGTAGAGTATGTCAAAGAGGGGGATTTTTCATCTAAGAAAAGTAGGTGTTTTTTTTTCTCTCTCCTAATAATCATATCCTTTTGTTTCTTTTACCAAATGGATAGTTCTCCTCTTGTATTGATAAAAAAAAAAAATTGTATGATATATACTAGATATTGATATTCATGTATGTCCTATAATATTTCATTATTTTCTATGTTGTAGGAAAAAAGTATTTCTTTTTTATATTTTATTTTCTAGTGATACTTGTTTTCTTTTCATTGTTCTAGCTAGAAATGATAAAGTGATATCCTTTCATTTTTTTATTTTTTTTAAAAAGGCATCTTCTAACTGCCGCCAGGTACTTCCAAATTACTAATTATGAAATTCACACATTCGAATTTCGAACACTTCAAGAAGAGGAAAAAAAATTAAATTAAAATAAAAAATAGAAAGAAAACATTAAGTAACTAGCTAGAGTCCAGACATAGAACTTTGCCCCCACACTATCTTCTGCACCCTGTTTCTTTTCTTGTTTTATTATTTATTTATATTTATACTTTTTTTTGGAAGATTGATACAAAATGTTCATAAAATGGAACCTCGTGCTCCTTTATTTTTGTTAATATTTCCTTTCTAATTTGTTTTCCATTTTGTTTTGTATTCTTCTCTTAAGAAAAATAAAAGGTAAAGTAAACGGTGCAGCCCCTGGTTCTTGGAAAGGAGTTCCACCGCTAAAGAGTATATTTTAATATTCAATCAATGGATTAAAAATATAACAATTAGACTACATATTATTTAATGTTTCTTAATATAATATTTTATAGTTGAAAATATATACAGTGAGCACTTTCACGTTTGGAACAAAATGTTTTTTTCTCTCTCTCTCAAAATTTACAATATTTAAATAGGAACATTTTATCTACTTTTTTTTTTGTTATTTGTTTTTTTAACTAGATTCTAGCTACGAATTTATTTATTGGCGAAAAAAAGAGTATCCATTTGCCACAAAAAGCACAGCATATAGGTTGTGAACTTCATTTCTATCTATTATTCTTAGACCCCAAATTAAATGTGGGATGACCCGTTTTTTTTTATATATATATAAAATAAAATAAATATTATTAAAAAAATAAATTTGTAAGTTAATAATTTTTTTATTAGTTGATGATATCTTAATTTTATACCTAATAAATATTTGATTTCATTATATTTTTATTTATTTTTGGTAAGTTTTACTTTTAATAAATTAATTTGACACTTTTTATCTACAATTTTTTAAAATCTTATAAATTTTACTTTATTATTTTGCTCTTACATCACATGATTGTAGATTTTATTCTCAATTTTTAAAAAAATTGTCAAATTTTATATCTATTTTTTATTTTTTTTAATAAATTTTATATTAAATATTTTTTTTAAAAAAATTATAACTCCTCCCTACCTAGATTCTTGGATCCGTCCTTGCTTGTAACCTAACAAGCTATAGATCACATAGACTCCAATATAATATTAAAATTTAATTATTCCAAAGATTTCAATATAATATTAAAAATCAATTATTCTAAAACCTCAAATTATACGATAAAATTTTATGAATAATTTATATATTAATAAATATAAGAGTGAGATCTGTATCTTAGAAAGTATTAACTATGGAAAAGTTAATAATGTTGCATGGATAATAAAAATATTGTAGTTTCATATTAAATCCCACTCTTTAACATGTTATTAAAAAAAAAAAACTTAGTAAGCTCTAGTTGTAGATCGTTGCTTTTTATTGAGATTTCAAATTCAAATCCCGTGTATTATTATTAAACTAAACTATTACAACTAATTAATAAGAAACTGTCCGGTGCTTATTAAAGAATTAATCCTATCATATTGTATATATTCTCAATTTGATTGCCTATCAAAAAAATATATTCTCAATTTGAGTAATTTAGGTATTACGTTATTTGAGAAAGAGTAGCAAAAAAGTCAATAATTCAATATAACGAACAGAAGTTGCCCTACTACTCGAGGTTATGACTTAACTATGACTACAAATAAAAGGCAAGAGAAGAAATAGTATTTTTTTTTTTTAGTGGACACATATATATTCTAAACATTTCATAATACGTATCATTTCCCCCCATATATATGTGTGCTATTTATTTAATAAAATAAAATAATTCGTTTTCAAAGTTAAATTTAATTATACACAAGTTAAAATTAATTTTTGAAGTTTGAACAAATTAAATGAAATAACTTTTTTCGATAAGTTAAAATTAACTTGTAAAATATACTTTTTTGTTCTTTTATATATATATATGAAAAAAAAATCAAACAAGATTCTTTTTCTCCCTATGCATCATTTAGAGTAAAAGTGTCCACTAATATTTGTGGGGGGTAAAATGAAGATATTTTCCACCCATTTGTGATATGTTTGTCCCCATAGATTAGACCTATTCACACATTAATAACCAAGTTGAGGAACATGCTGCACTATGGGTGGCAACGAACATGGAATGTACTTAAACCAACTAGGCAATTCATATGCCTGAGTTATGCAATAGAAGAATTCAAATAACAAATGCAACACAGAACAATTAGATTAGGGTATTCACGAGAAAAGTTCTAATTATTAATTGTGATTTGTCAGAGACTCATTAATGATGTTTGTCTAATAGTAATTTTGTGACTGCAATTTGCAATAATTTAAGGGCGTGTTCGGCTAGTTGATGATTGAAAATGAAAAGAATCTCTTTGCCAACTTTAATCTTGTGGCGTGAATTAATGTATCTAACTCAATTAATGAAGCGGTTAATTAAAAAATGCATTAATTAAGATAAAGCGAGGAATTGATAGCTAAACAAGAGAGGACCAAACGAAATTGTCACCAAGATTTGCAACACAGAGATTTTGCATGATCTGCGGTGGGTCGGTGACTTGTGTTCAGACTATATAAACAGATAATGGTGTTAAAGTTAAGACTAAACACAATTATTAAGGGTTTAGAGCTAATAATAATCTGACAACAAAAAAAAATACTCGTAATTAAATATTCTTGCTTGCTAAGGACTATTTTAACTAAGATACAACTCAATTGGTTTAAGTGTTATAAATTTTTTTACTACTATATTTAATTCTTACAGAAGGACAGAGATAATTAAAAATAACATAGAAGTAAGTACATGGATAAAAGTAAAACTTTCACATAATTTTAATTTTATTTTTAATTTGTTAAATGAATTTCTTAAGTATTTTTATTAATCACTCCATCGTTATATTTATATTATATTATATATATATATATATATATATATATATATATATAAATAAATGTTTCATAATTATTATCCATTAAATTATTGGATTGATTGATAACAATAATTTGATGATGATTTTAATCAAATCATTAAAAAAAAAAATCATTTGATAACTCATAAAACTTCTTCATATTAACTCCGTTCCATACCTCATTTCATTATATTACATCCATATATTAATTTCATTTGTTTAATATCTCAATCTTTGGTGTTATTGAGATAAGATGTCTTTTCTAGTTTATCTATTTCTATAAATGAAAAATTATGGAAAATGGAAAGTTGAAAAATTTTTATATAATAATTCAGAAATTGCAATAGAAAAGAAAAAGAGGAGTGTTTAAATTTTAATTTTGTTAAAATTTATTTAATTTTTTTTATTTAAATTAAAAAATTAGGTAGTAGTTGATTTTGAAAATATGTGATTAAAATTATGAATTTAAAACTAAAAAAATTAAAATTATGAATTTTAAAAAATAATTAATCAAAATTATAATTAAACCTGCTTATAACTAATGAAGGAGTGTATGAAAGTATTCCGCATTGACCCGAATCCGTTTCAATCCATGCCGTCCAATGAGATCCGCGTATCTACCGGCCACACTTTAGTGGCTTTAAACAAGTCTGGGCAACAGACACGAAGCAACCACATGTTTTAGAGCAATCAATTATCATATTATGTTTCAATTTCTTTCTTAATCCACTGTCAAACTTTGGAAGGTCCCTCCTTCTCTCAATATAGTATTTTTTTCTATAAAAAAAAAATGGTAAAAGGAGACGAATTTCAAAGTGTGGGAATTGATTTTTCTTAGCTTGCATATTTACATTTATCCTCAACCTAAGATTATCTTGATTCAAGTCTCAATATATTATCGATGGTGAAATTTTAAAGTGTGCATTTTTTTTTAAAGACTATATGAATCTTTTACTATAAATGATAATGTTCGAATCCAGCATGACTATTAAAATAATTTAGAGAAAGAAAGAGATTTATATTTTAGTTCTATCTCTACAATTGAGAGACTAAAATTGTATATTTAAAAATAGAATGACGACCAATAATGGGAATTACAAATTATAAAAGATAAAGTTACAAAAAAAAAAAATTATATTTGACAACTTGACCTATAAAGATTTATAGGAAACACATTTTGAAGTTTTGGGTGCTGCTGGTAAGGGATGATTTTCATAGGTTTATCTTCTAGCAGACAAGTCCCATCTCATATGGCAGTTCGAGCAATTTGACCAATTATTAGACTGATATAGTTTTCAACATGATTCAAATTTATACTAAACTAGGCTTGTGTAATATAACCCCCAACAATGACGGATCGAAGATTAGGGGATGAATAATGTGCCTCCATTTTTATTTTATTTTATTATTATTATTATTATTAATTTATCAGTTATATGTAGTAATTGTATAATAAGGTTTTAAATTGTATAGGGCTTAATTTGATTTTTTATCATTAAGAATTGAAAACAAATATTTTTATGAAAAGTATAATTTAGGTTATGCATGATTGAGCTCGTCATCATATTATATCAAAATTGAAATCGCAAATCTAGTTTAGGTACAACGGCCATACCTATCAAAAGTTTTCTTTATTACCTTTTGTGCTTGACCTTGGCATGCTCTTTTGATATACATTGGCCCTTGTCTACCGAAAAAAGTGCTTTGAAGAGAATCAATATCACACTCTTGACTCTACTCTATAATAGCAGACACAGCCAAATAGAGGAAGCTAAGAATGTTACCAAAATAAAAATAAAATATAAATCCTCTTCTCTCTTACTTAATTTTACGTCACCCCAAATTTAAAGAATAATAGAATGCATGCAAAGAAGAGTCGAGAAAGAATTTGGGGTGAAGACCATAGCAACAGAGAATGACAAGGACGTTGATTAATGGTTGCTGGCAAGAGTAGTGAGTTGGCATTTCAACAAGGACAATAGATTCAATATTAAATGAAGAAAAAATATAATTAATTATAAGCTCAACCTAAAGTTTAGAAGAATATGATAATAAAATCCTTGCTATGAAGCTTCAGGAGTTATTATGATTATGATGGAAAATCCATCTGCGCAATCAGTTAGTGGAAAATTAACTAGGAGATTCTTAAAATATTAGGTACGGATCAAGACTCTTTCAAAGAAAGGGTCATGGCTCGTTCATTGAACTGCATAGTGTGTGGGTGACAATTAATAACAAATTAACAATAGCTAAAAATGATAAGAAACGTTAACATCAGTTTGCAAAAGAGTATTACTCAGAGGCGCATTCGATCGAGTCACCCAACTGTTCAGAGATGTTATATAAATAGAAACTAATTTTCTGTCTTAATTAAAAAAAAAAGTTTATATATATATATATATATATATATATATATATATTAGTTTCTTTAAAAAATTATCTATATTTTCCTAAAAAAGAAAGAAAGATAATGTATATAATTTATGGAGAAATTTATTGTATTTTTTCTTATCGTAAGAGTACTAATGAAAATTATCCAAACACTGACTTAACTAGTATCGTCTAGTAAATACGTAATGATCGATTGTGTGCCTAAGAAGGCTCCCAACGTAGGTTCAAAGTCTTCCCCATTCGCTCCCAGCTGCTTGTTGCTTATCCAGAGCTGATAGCCGGCCAGAAACTTCTCCACATGGTTTAATTATGCACCAAAGCATAAGAGAGAAAACGACACATGATTTATAAAATGAAAAAAGTAAATTTTTTATTTATAGTTGTTAAATTTTGTAAAATACTTTAATAATAAATATATTTTTGTTTTTTACTTTGTAATTTTTTTTCATAATAGAATAGTGAAATTCATAAAATAATATTTGTCAATATCTCGAAACAACATTTTAATCATTTTAATCGGCTAGATCAAGTAAGTAGAGCTTATTTTTATGCTCCTTTTTATAATTTTTGTGTTGAAAATAAGCTATTTTATTTTATAGCTTTTTAAAAAGTATCTGGCCTAGCTTCTTTTTAAAAGGAGAAGTAAAAAAAAAACTGGACCAAACACTACCTTAGACTCAAACCAATAAAAACTGATATCCTCTGGGTTTGGGTATAAGTTCACCATGTTTAAATCCGATGAGCTGAATGCATGCCTATAACTTTCAAGTTTCAACTTCAATCGTATTTCATTTCATTATAAATATTCCAGAATGGTGTGAATCAACTATACAAGCACGATTTGCATGTGCAAGTTCACAGGGCTGATTACATTTCCCTCTTCATTAATTCCTGCAAAGTGAAGCAGAGAAAGAATGAGTTTCATGGAAGATGACAACTTTAACATTAATCTTAGTCTCACCTGTTTGGTGGCCATAACTGACATACGCACTCTCTCTGCCTTCTTGCGTCTGCATTCTCCTCACCAGCTATAAAAATCACTCTGATATCTCTTCAACTCTCTAAAAGCCGAACTGTGTGACAACATGAAGGTTGATGCAGTAAGTAACTGACCAGAACTATGCTTATAAATTTGCAATCTTAAGTCACAAGGGACTACTCTTTGTTAATTTCCTCAAGTAGTAAAAAAATGGGATGATGCAAATACCTTCTACACCAGAGAATTAAATTCATCCGATTCCCAGATGTTGTAGGTCTGGCACCATGCCGGTTCCGACCAGGATGAAGAATTGCATGTCCTGGAACGTGGGAATAATCGAAGGCCTCCTACAAAGTTATGTTCAGAGTTATTTAACAAAGTAAATGTCTGTATGAAATTCATACACTCATCACTAATGTAATAAATTTTGGTTAATCTCATGTTTCTAATATTTCAATAATGCTATTCAATTTTGGAATAAATAATATGAAATGTATTAACTCAGAAATGCTATTCAATAATATTTCAGTTGATGCTATTCAATCATGTATTATCCATTTACGTACTTGACAAATAAATAGTATGATAGGATCTAATTGCAAGGTATAAGGTATTAGACTCGAGTCTCACATTAGAAGCATGAGATCTTGGTATGAGATTTATTGGGTTCTCCAACTATAACACGTAGCTTTTGTGATGTGGTTCGCGTATAACATTTTCAGCTTTTAGGAACAAGAGATAGGGTATTAGGGATGGCCGATAGGACAGCCATCCAGAACATTGAAAGCGTACGAATCATCAACTGGCAGGCATTGCTATTTTCTCTTTTAAGTTTAAAACAGAATTCAGATACATGCTGGAGATCAATGTAGTTAAATATAAATTATTCAGCATAAATATAATTTTCCCATAACAGTGAGGTAGTAAACATACCTCTGGTTGCGTATTTGAAGTTACATGTGCATTACATCGAACACCCTGGAAAAACAGTTCTCCTCCAGAGAATTCTTTTCCCAAGCAAACATCTAAGGTGACTTCTGCATCATCCTCATGTAAGCCTGAAAAAAAAATATTGTTCTTTAGATTTCAACAAAAACATATAAAGCTTTCTCACCACTTCCCAGTTCAACTTCTCCCATGTAAACCAATGGATACTAGAACCCTCCGTGATTAACAGATAATTTAATCTTCACGTCTTCACTAAATATTTTGAACTTCAAATAAGCTTTTGCCTTTGTGATCCACCCGATCCACCCAATAGGATATTCTCATTGAAAGACAGCAGTTCAACTTTCTTAACTGCCATATGGTACTCATCTATGTCTTGAATGATTGAATCTGATCCTTTCCCCTCTTATTTGTTTGATGAATTGACTTTCTCCTCTTCTTCATACTTGCCCATTAACTTTCTCATCTCCAACAAAATCTTCTTAAAATTGTTAATTTCTCATCCAAACTAATCCCAACCGAAGCCTCAACTCTGGCTTCCAGCTCTTCCATTCATATAGCCTTTATATCACACACACCATGATCTTTCTCATCATTGATCAAAAGAATTCCCACCTTTTGATCAGGCAGGTTGGACCAAAATGATAGAACACCAATTGACAAAACTAATAAAAGATAATATTGAACATTGAATTCAAAAACAATACGGCTACTACACCAATACACTTGTCCTAGAGACAAAAGTCTACTACAGAATGTATCCTACTAGGCAGAAATTATCAGACAAAACGGGCATATAAAGCATTGAGGCTAAAATTATATCAAAACTGAATATACCGTCAAGAGAATGAAGTAGGTTAACATAAAATCATAAATAGACATGCTTGAAACATTAAACTCCTTTTAGGTTCAAAATATTTATTACAGATTTCATCCAAAGACCTAAGTTTGAGAAACATACCAATTCCACATCCTTATTAATTCCATATTCAACAACAAAACCATGGTGAGAGTCCAGCGATGATCCACCAAGTTCAGGGTAGAAAACTACAAAAAAATTTAAATTGCAAAAGTGAGTCCACATCATTATATTAGTTTCTTCATCACAATCATAATTTTCTAATTCATTCTCATTAAGAAAAATAAAAAATAACCTCGAGATATTGGATATATGAAATCACACATAAATCTGTCAAGCATGGCTTCAAAGGCAAAATCATCCAGTATAACACCATGTTTATTTTTATTGATTATATTAGGTCGCATGATTCTAAGTTTGGTACCATGAACCCATCTTTCAAAATGATCCACCTAAGCAATCAGAACTTGATAAGATCGCAAACACTAATATAAGGTAGATAGATAGATAAAAGGAAAGAAATGTGATACCTCAGACATTAGTTTTCTACAAAATTGTGGTTGAAGCATTTCAAATGTACAAATTCCTTTACAAGGTTCAGCCATTATACTTCTAAAACTTGCTTCAGTGTTTTCTTTAATTGCTCTTAGAAAAGATGGAACGAAAAATTTCTCGGCATCCATAATAAATATCTCCTTATGCAGCCGCTACAAACAAAAGTGAACAACTACCAGTTCAAAAATATGTTGACACTTTCATAGATAAGACACTATCCCATCAACACAATGTCAGAAGAGAATGATAAAAATATTCAATAATAAAAACGAAGCCATCAAAATATTCAATTTACAAATGAACAAAACTGTCATTTTTCACATATGTTGAAAACTTACTGGATAATTCAATATGATCTTTAATCTGTATTCCATCAGCTTTTGACCCTGTTGAATTTAACACAAGCAAAAGCTCAAAAGAGTGAACAAACTACACCGTTTTCACCATATGCATCCAAATTGTCTGCGGAACACAATTCAAACTACTATTTTCCCCAATTTTCAAACAGAAAAAAAAAAACTAAGTGGCACGAACCCAACTGTGGTCATTCTCAGGCAAATAGCGAAGGAGAATGTTTTGAATGTAGTGAAGCTTAACATCGCGAGAGAGGTTGAGCATGTGGGGAGGCAAATAGTGTTCGAGAGAGGCGAAGATATTAGAATTGAACTCGAATTCGAATTGAAGATCGTCATAATTATCGGGCTTGTGATCTCGCTTAGGGCTTATGCAGAGTCTATCCCTACCGGAACCACCGGACGACGAGGCTCCACCTTGCTGCTGTGTGCCACTATTCTGATTCTGCGACATAATTGTGTTTTTTTCACACAGAAAACAGAAAGGGACGTTGTCGTCGCGTAATACTCTATCTTTTAATTTTTATTTTTTTTTATCAGGTTTGTGATTAAGTTAAAATTTTGTAAAAATAAAATAGTAACTTTATAATTTTAAAACTTTGTAATTAGGATAAAATTTATAAAGATCAAATAGTTATTTTATAATTTAATGGTCGTGAGTTCCCCAATTTATATAGTTGTATGTTTTAATATACTTATAAATTATTGATTTTAAAATAAAATATTGATTTTTTTATTTTATTTTAAAATAATTGTTTCAGTAAATATTTTAAGAGTAAATACTCAATTATTCACGATCCTTGACAGCTAATTTTTATAAAATTATTAAGTTATTGTTATGATTAACTAACTTTGTAAAATAATTTTACACTGATAGTATACAAGTATTTTACTCATATTTTAATCATTTAATTTTTCAAATTTGTATTTTTAGTCCTTAAATAATTTTGACTGATTTTAGTCTTGATATTTTTATCCGTTTATGATTTTAGTCTTTGCTGTCCAATGTAATGATGTATTGTTAAAAAAAAAAATTTTAAAAAAAAGGTCTCCTTAATAAAAAAAAGATAACGGGCTTTAATACCGAAAAAAATAAAATAGTAATGGGCTTTCGAATTGGGTCTCTAATAAAGTAATATATTACTTTGGAGTTGCCATTTACACTCCTTTTGTTATTGATACACTATCCTTTGTAAATATCTTTTCCCAAAACACTCTGGTAATTAATCTGCAGTCTCCTTTGTAATTCCTTTTCTTCTTCAATAGGTGAGTTTTCACTCCCCCTCCATTATCGTCACTTGCTCCTTGAATCGATGTACCCCCAATTTAAAAAACTTATACCATTGCAAGGAAATCAATCGATCAGAAAGTTGAGTGAACCATCCCACAGTAAACATCACACACCCTCACATATCCATTAACAAACCAATCGGATGAGTTCAGTTTGCTGTTGAGTGTTGAAGAGGCCGGGAGATATTGAAAAAAAGGGAGTGCAAAATCATGTGCAGTAAAGATTCATTATTAGGGTACGTTGGGGAAAACAATTACAAAGAGGAGTGTATTAGTGATAAGGGGGAGTGGAAAATGAAAAAAGAAAACGTTACTTTGGAAAAAGCTTCTTTTTATTTTTCTGGGGGGCAGAATTCTTGCAAAAAATTGTCATATAATATCAGGCCAACTCATTCACAAGTTGATAGGATTAAACAAACGTAAAACCAACTCTTTCATTGAATTTGTATTTCAACAAATCCACATCACAACATCAGGTGCTAAAACAAGCATCCAATGCTATGATACTTTTGGTAGTTTCATAATTACCTTTTACTCATGACAACATTTTTTTAAAAATAAAATAATGTCTGGATTAAGTTACTCAACTAGAATAAAATGTTGAGTTGTTTAAAGTAATAATTGATTGGAATTGTTTGGTTCTGGACTTCAATCTTCTGAGCAAGTACAGAGGAAAGGTCACAAACGAGAAACCGAAGGAAGAAAAAAAATCAGGAACTCTAGTTCCTTATTATTATCATTAGAAATGAAAAACATTCAAATATTAAACTATATTTCTTTTCCTCTTCGGTTCATGTTTACTCTATGAAATGCATGCCTATAACTTTCAACTTACACCACATTTCATTAAAATTAAAAACAATCCGGAATCTAGAAACAGTAAAAAAGTTCAATGGTGAATCAACTATACAAGCACGGTTTGCATGTGAATCAGCACTGGTTCATGAGGCCGGTTGCATTTCCCTCTTCATTAATTCCTGCAAAGTGAAGACACACAATTAGTTTCATGGAAGATGACAACATTAATCTTAGTCGTTCGTTCCTTTCATCTCAAAAGCTGTTATTGTTCTGTTACCTGTTGGGTGGCCATAACTAATAGGCGCTCTTTCTCCTTCTTCTTGGATTTGCATTCTCCACACCAGCTAGAAAAATCTTTCCGATATTTCTTCAACTCTCTAAAAGCCGCACTGCATGACAACATGAAGATTGATGCATGTGTAATTGACCATCACTAACCATGATCATATTTTGCAATCTAAATTCACAAGGGGATATGTGTGGAAATTTTGTGCTTCAGTGAAACAAGGGGCCATGCTGTGTGAATTTCCTCAAGTAGTAAAAAGAAAGTGATGTAAATACCTTCTACACCACATAATTAAATTCAACCGATTCCCAGATGTAGTAGGTCTAGCGCCATGCCGGTGACGACCGGGATGAAGAATTGCCTGTCCTGGGACATGGGAATAAACGAAGACCTCCTCCTACAAAGATATGTTCAGAGTTATTTATTTAACAAAGTAAATGTCTTTATGAAATTCATATACTTATTACTAATGTAATAATTTTCGGTCAATATAATGTTCTAATATTGCCATAATGCTATTCAATTTCTGTAAGAATAATATGAAGTGTACAACTCAGAAATTTATAACGTATTTGTCCATTGATGTACTTGGGAAATAAATATTATGTTAGGATCTAATTGTAAGGTCAGAGACTTGAGTCTAACATTAGAAGTATGAGATTTTGGTGTGGGATTTATAAGGCCTTGCATTCTCTAACTATAACAGCTAGCTTCTGTGACATGGTTCAAGTATAACTTTTTCAGCTTTTAGGAACAAGGAATAGTGATGGGACAACCATCTGGAACACTGAAAGGGTATGAATAATCAACTGGCAGGGGCATAGCTACTTTCTCTTTCAAGTTTAAAACAGAATTCAGATATATGCAGAAGATCAATCTAGTTAAATATAAATTATGTAGCATAAATATAATAATCCCATAACAGTAAGTTAGTAAACATACCTCTGGTAGGATTTCTGAATTTATATGTTCATCACATCGAACACCCCGGAAGAACAGTTCTCCGTCAGTAAATTCACTTCCCAAGCAAACATTTAAGGTGACTTCTGCATCATCCACATGGAAGCCTGCAAAAATATTGCTCTTTAGATTTCAACAAAAGCATATAAAGCTAACTTGTTGGGAGAGAGGTAAACAGAAAGAAAGGCGGCAAAGAAAGTAAAGCAAGCAAGATACACTTATATACTATACAAAATATGTAAGCATCAAAGATAAGCAATATAAAAAGGAAAAAGATCTAGCATAGAATTGAATTCATGAGAGAAAAGTATCTAATAATCATGATTTGTGATGGATTAACAAGGCGACGAGAGACAAATTTAAAGTAAAGGAATAGATACATTTAAATTTAACCCAAAATATGCCAAAATAACCAAAGTATCATTGATAGTTAGAGTGAACTTGAATTAATGGAGTCTCCATAAAAAAAAACTACAGTGATGTTCAGTTATTTTAGATGAAGGATTTGAGAGGGAGGGGGATTAAAGTTTTCATTTTTGAATTAAGAGAGATACAAGGTATTTATTGAACTGAATAGGGGGGTTGATTGTAATTTCATGATAAATTATCATTTTATTCCTTCTATTCTAAAAACTCTCGAATTAGAGAATATATACTTGCAATGAAAAATTTACCCTCCCAAAACCATCCATCCCAAAAATTCTACTACAAAGAAATCAAAAAACAAAACAGACATATAAGGCATTGAGGCTAAAAAATTATAACAACTGACTATCTCAGTATTTCAGACAATCTGAAAAATCTAACACATTTATATTCTTATCATTTGGTTATATGATCAAATAATAGATCAAAATATGCAAGACAACTGGTAAATGCGTATACCATAAAAACAAAGATTAAAGTAGATTAATATAAATCCATAAATAGATTTGCTTGAAACAATAAACTCCATTTAGGTTCAACATATTTTTTTTACAGATTCCAGGCAATTGCATATCTACAAAGCAGTGATCTAAGTTTGAGAAACCTACCAAGTTGCACATCTCGATTGATTCCATATTCAACAACAAACCCATGATGAGAGTCCAATGAGGTTCCACCAATTTCAGTGTACAAAACTAAAAAAATTCAAATTGAAAAAGTTAGTCCACATCACTATCTCAGTCATAATATTTTAATCCATTCTCATTACGAAAAATAAAAAATAACCTCGAGATATAGGACTTATGAAATCACTCATCAATCTGTTGAGCATGGATTCCATGCCAAAATCATCAAGAACAGCACCATAATGATTCATTATATTTGGTCGCATGATTTTGAACTTGGTGTCATGGACCCATCTTTCAAAATTATCCACCTAAATGATCAGAATTTGATAAGAACATTTAGATAGAAAGATATATGCATGAAAAATAAAGGAAAGAAATCTGGTACCTCAAACATCAGCATTTGACAAAAATGTGGTTGAAAGATTTCAAATGTATAAATTCCTTTACAAGGTTCAGTCATTATATTTCTAAAACTTGCTTCTGTATTTTCTTTAATTGCTCTGAGAAATGATGGTGCGAAGAATTTTTCAGCATCCATACTGTATATCTGCTTATACAGCGGCTACAAACAACAGTGAATAACCAGGTAAGATTGAGCGTTATCAAAACATACATGCTACATACAGAAAATTCTAATGTTAACATGTGTTATTTCCAATTTCTCATAGATAAGCAACAAATAAAATATGCCCCCCACTAAAAGTAAGAAAAATTATCCCATCAACAGCATCTCCCCCAATTTCAAAAAGAATCATAAAATCAATCCATCAAAATATTCAATTTACAAATGAACAAAACTGCCAATATGACATTCAGTTGAAAACTTACTTGATAATTCAGCATGATCCTGTTCCTGTATTCCTTGTATTTTTTATTCTGTTCAATCCAACATAGAATAACTAAAACTCAAAGGAGTGACCAACAAAACCAAACCAAAAACAAAAACAAAATATACCAGGAAAAAAGAAAATAAACACATATCCACTGCCATACTAAGTAAAACTTTCTATCAACAATACAACAAACATTGTGCTCACTTATCTCAACTTTTTAGGTTAACAAGTAATTTTTTAATACCAGTAACCAAATAACACATGTTATGACATTTTTCTACAACAAATGCAGACAGAAATCCACATCATTCAGACTCCTACACTTGAGAATATTAAGCTTCCATAGAACCCACTAACATACATAACAGATACATCATTTTCAAAATAGGCACAAGCAAGTACTTCCAAGTTCCAACCGACCAAAAACATGCAGATGAAAGATAAGATTGGCATTATTTCGAAGAATTAAGAAGACAAGACTAATAACATAAATAATTTGGAACCATATCTTTGATGAAAGACATCACCATGTTCAGAACATGCATCCCCCCATTCAGCAGTCAAGAGTATAGAATCATCCAAATTGTTAGCTATCAATTCAGGGAGATAAAATGAAACACAATTCAAATTCCTAATTTACCCAATTTTGATAAACATCAAAATTTTCACAAAATTCTCCCCCAAACTAATCAACAATGTAGGCAAGGCAGCACAACAGGGCACCACAAACGCCACCTTACTGATTAAGGGCAGCATCAAGATCATTTTTTTATTCAAAAAATGAGAAAATCTACAGCTTTCAAACTCCAACGCCCATCTGGGCCATTTCTGCCCACTATTATTTTTCAAACACAGTTAAGTCAACAGAAGAAAAAAGAAACCGCAAAACTCCAAAATTAAAAGCGACACTCACCCTAATGCGCTCACTCTCAGGCAAATAGCGAAGCAGAATGTCCCTCATGTACTGAACCTTAACCTCACGTGACAGGTTCAACTTGTGAGGAGGCAAATACTGTTCCAGAGAGCTGAACACGAGAGGGTTGAACTCCAATTGAAGGTCTTCATAGCTTTCGGACTTGTGATCTTTCTGAGGGGTTATGCAGAGCCCACTGGAACCTCCTCCTGCCACGTGCCCATTGGAGGAAGGTCGAAGTTGTTCTGGGGTAATTGGCACCCACTTACCGTTCTGGTTCTGGTTCTGGTACTGAGACATGGTGTTATTTTGTTTTCGCAGAGAAAGGTTGTTGTTGTTGTGAATTCTCACAACAGAATGAAGAAGATGTTGAGAGAGGGTTGAGGTTGAGGTTGAGGGTGGTATAAGTAAGGCTCAGTACCGTTCAATTCATGTTTCTGCTCTCTTTGTGGTTTCTGCTTATACGTGAATAGACTAACTTTAAATGTTTTCTATCTTTTCTTTTTTTCAGGGGGGTTTCATCTTTTTTTCTTTTCAATAATGTTGTACATTTAATTTTTTTCTTTTAGCTGTCATATTGTCTATATTTTTATTTCTTACTTATCTTGTTTATTTATTATAAAAAAATTTGCATTAAGATTTTTACTAAGATGAAAATGACGGTCTTCTTGGATATTTTTTTTTCTCAAACATCATTATCTCAGCCATTAATTTATCCTTCTAAGAACAATTAATTTAAGAAATTCAATTTTAAAATATGAACTTACTATTCACACCTCTATTTTCCCAAGTACACCCCCCTTCATCCATTTTAGAATTTTATACTAGATTTACCCTTATCTTACCCCATGTTTTTTAAGTATTATTTTCATTTTATCTTTATCATTCTTTAAACTATACTTTTCAATTTTATCTAAATTTTCATTTCCTAATTTTAAACCCTATCTAAAATCTTATTTTATAATTTTGAATCCTCTCTATAAAACTTTAGTTTCATTATTCTTTAATCCTTTAATTTTGTATCTATCTTCATCTTATGTTCTTTATATAATACCATGTTTTCCATCAATATTATATGTAATATTGTGCATTTTTTCACTAACACTACATTTCAAGGTACATACATTGATCATTAACATCTTGAGGTTTTGATGGTGGTTTCTCTTATTTTAATGTGTTCAAATAAGTGTTTTCTTTCTACAACGTCAATGATAATAGTTTGCAACCTCTTGAGTGAATTGGTTTTGATGGTGACTTTGTTTCTTTAATTGTGTTCCTAATAGCTCTACTACATTAATGATTGGAGACTATGACTCGGTGCATTGAGAGACTCTTGAATACAAAGTCATTAAAGAGACGTGACTCAAAGTTATGGTTTATTATTACTGAAAATGTGTTTCTAAAACTATACCATAATTCTGAAAAGACATTTCCAATATACATATATGTTATTCATGAAACATGTTTCTAGTGTGTATATGTGTGTGTGATTCTGGAAACACACATTTATTGTATAATGACACTGACACTTTCAATCTCGAGACTTGTTAAGATTACCATTTTATTGAGATTTAATGATTGCGAAAGTATCGTGTAGCAGTCAAGGAAGAGAGACCATCACAAATCCAATAGAATAAAATACCAATTAAAAACAACAATATAAAGGATAAGTGCATATAGAAAGTTATGTTTGGAAACATACTCATCTCTACAAGTTAGAGGAAGAACGGAATGTCGTTAACAAAAATGTAGAATCATGTTTCTGGAAAGAAAGGTTGTGTAATAAGTGAAGTTGAGGACAACTCGTGATGAATATAAAAGTAAAAAATGAGCAATCATGAGGCACAGACATAAGTTAGAATGTGAATGCAAAGTAGAAGAGGGGTTTATGAAAAGAATAAAAAGAAAAGAAGGGGTGTAAAAGATTATGAAGAATATACTTGGGTGCAAAATAATGTTTAAAAAATGTATTATAGAAAATAAAAGAAATAAGGTGCACTTAGTAAATATAAAGGGTGTAAATAGCAAGTAAGTTAAAAATATTATAAAGATAATTGACTGAAATTTTGAAGTTTAGGGATGAGAAAGCATCCTATAGTGTTGGTACGTCAAAATGGGGTGGACAAGTTGGATTGTGTATGGTCGTCAAGGGTTTGCACGCCTGGCCACAAACTTGAACTTTTTTTTTATTCTTAATTATTAGTTTTTATTAAAAAAATTTATATTTAAATTTATATTTTTTTCTCAATTATTAAATTTGATGATGTATAGATTAACAAAGTTAATATAATAATAACAAAAATTAAATAGTAAATATAAAATATTTTTTTGTTAAATGACCAAAATCCAAGAAAATAATTACTCCTTTAAAAATCAAATACAAAAACATAGAAAATAATTTTTTTTAAAACATTTGAGTCAACGTCTTGCATTTATTTATTTTCATTGCAAATAACGCAATAAATCAATTACTAATTACTATTATTTGACCAAACCGAATAATTCAATATTAAATTTGTATTCCTAAAAAAATATTAAATATATTAAAATAATGTTATTAAAATAAAACTCTAATAATTTCGTGTATGTCATTTACGGGTTATTAAACTCGTGTTTTAAAACAAGTCAAATACAACTTAATTATTTTATATTTGAATTTATTTTTGAAATTAGGTTATATATGATCGATGTACACATCTTGTATTATATTGTTTCAATATGTAAGTTGTTCATTTCATGCATAATTTATATGTTTTGTACAACCTCACATACAATAGTTTGACTCGTTTTAAAAAAAAAAAAAAAAAAAAAAAATATATATATATATATATATATATATATATATATATATAATAGATTTTAGAGTGGAGTATCTTTTGGATAATGTATAAATATATTATTAATTTTGACTATTAAATATAATAATATTTTTTTTATTGATATTCAACGTTATGCTCACATTCTTGAAAATACTTTTCACGTGTTTTTAATCTATGTATCAAAATTTATTAAAAATTATAAAATTTTAAAAGAATTATTAAATGTGATGTTTATTAAATTTAATGTAAAATTTATTAAATTTTAATGAATCAGATAGAATATAAAAAAAAAAAAAAAACGTGTTAGAATCTTAAAAAGAGTGTGTTACTAAATTTTTTCTTTATCAAACGTTGTTATTTTATGAAATCTAAATGTGGCTTAAGTATATTTATTTTATTTTATTTTAATGTTAGTTTTTGTTGATGTGCAAGCAACTGTTAACATCAACAAGTGGCAAGTTGCAAAGAAAGGATGTTATCAAATGCCATATCATCAAAAAGTGTCATGCAATAATGACTAAAAATAAAAATTACAGATACTAGAAAACATATTTTACAAGAAATAAAAACAAAAACAAAATAGTGTCATATTTAAAATATAAAATAATATATAAATACACCATAGATCTATTTAAATAATTTAATATAATTTTTTTTTATTTAGAAGTGAAAACAGACTAGGATTTGATATGATAAACTTGAAACTTATCTTTGTTTAGAATTACAAAAGTTTAGATTTGTCTTCTTCTTTTTTTTTTTTTATTGGTGCTAATTTTAAAGGTATGATTTATCTTATTTGAAAGTCTATCAGTTAAGTTTATAGTTAAGTTAACATCTAGTTGTCATATTTATTTCTGAACTTTTTTTTACTCAAAATTCAATTTTGTAGATTTATTTTATTAAATTAATACAATATATCTTCTTCTTTTTTTATGCATCTCACTTGTCTTTATTTACAACTATATACATTGCATTATTACTACTCCCAATAGGTAAAGTGTTTCAGAGTATAATTTAAATATTATTTAGATATTAAAAAAAATATGTATTTAATTTAGTTTATTTTAAAAATAATAGCATTTAAAAAAAAGTATAGTACTTATTGTTTATCCAAATTAAAGTTAAAATATATATAAATCAAATTGCCCAGTTAACAAGGAGACTGAGCTTGAAGCTTTTGATTGACATTATACACAAAACTATAAGTAAATATTATTTAGAACAAATTATTTATCACTTTTATAGGATAAATTTAAATCATATGCTTGAACCGTTGAACTAAAACGCATTTAAAAATTATTATCATTCTCATAAACAAACCATATGTTAATACTGTACTCTAATATCATATCTTGAGCATTATAGTTTTATTTTTAACTTTTATTCATCTTGAATGCATTTCTTAGTTTTAAATTTTATTTAATTAAATAACTAGTAAAAAAAACTACTTTTCAAATATTTCAAACCACTTTCATTTTATCTATCTGTCTATCTCTCTCTCTCTATATTTGATTTTTTTAATCTTTTTTTTACCATAATTAAAAATAATCTAATTGTAAATCTAAAATAAAACTTATATATTATAAAAAATAAAAAAATACAATATATCAATAAAAACTAAAAAGTATATATTTTGGTGATATATGAATAAAATAGTAATTATCTTTAGGTAAAATCCAAGAAAAAAGGGGAAAAGTGGGTTGTTGGTATTGCCGCTTGAGAGCTGTCTCACATCACCTACCGCGGAGTCGCCAAGAAAACACAAACCTCCTTTTTCTTTCAATATAAATATAAAACAAAAGCATAGTCATACATAGTACTACTACTACTCTACTGCACCTCTAAAATCTAAATGGCCATGGCGTCTGCAAAGCTTAACACGCTGTCTTCCCATTGGATCGCCCACAACTCCTTCTCTCCCCGCCGCGGATCCTCTTCCCGCCGAGTCTCTCTTCCGATCCGCGCTTCTTCTTACCAGCATGAACTCGTCCAAACCGCCGTTAGTATCCACCCTCCTCTTCTTTCTTCCCCCTTTTGATTTCCAACGTTCTCGTGCTCTAAAGTTTTCAACTTTGCTGCTGTTTGACTTTTTAGTAATACTTTTTGCACTTTCAAGATGCATGCTTTCAGTTCCTCTGTTGATTTAGATTCTACTTTAGAATAGATAGAATTTGATTTCCTTTGATTGGTTGTATAGAAATCTATTGCATCTCCTGGGCGTGGAATTCTTGCAATTGATGAATCAAACGCAACATGTGGGAAGCGTTTAGCGTCCATTGGATTGGACAACACCGAGTTGAATCGCCAGGCATATAGGCAATTACTGCTGACCACACCTGCCCTTGGTGAATACATCTCTGGTGCTATTCTTTTTGAAGAAACCCTTTACCAGTCAACAACTGATGGAAAGAAATTTGTGGATTGCCTTCGCGATCAGAACATTGTGCCCGGAATCAAAGTTGATAAGGTTTGTTCTTTGGTTTGAGTGTGTCATTGGTCTTGTCTTGTCATGTCTCACTGGCTGGCTTGTTGGTTATGTTTTTTAGGGTCTGGTCCCTCTTCCAGGGTCAAACAATGAGTCCTGGTGCCAAGGGTTAGATGGATTGGCTTCTAGGTCTGCTGAATACTACAAGCAAGGTGCTCGATTCGCCAAGTGGTAAGTCATTCTATATTTCTATTCTTTCTGAAGTTTTAAATTTTGAATTGAGATTGAATTTTAAATTTTGTTGTAATCTACTACAGGAGGACAGTTGTTAGCGTTCCATGTGGTCCTTCTGCATTAGCTGTTAAGGAAGCAGCGTGGGGACTTGCACGTTATGCTGCTATCTCTCAGGTATTCTTATACCATGAATCTGTTGTGTTTGCTAAAATTAGCTGATTCTCAAGTCAAGAGCAATGTACAATTTTTTGTAGTCCCTTCATTTGAAGGGGGCAGATATTTTAAGAACGTGTTAACTTGTGCATAGGGTCTCAAATTTGGTTGAATGGTAACCATGTGACTTTTGCTATGTTTGTGTACTTTTATGGATTGATATTTGATGTCAGTGTACATAACACTTCTTATTTACTGTTTATCTTGAGCAAGGTTTTTTTCCTCACAGTGCACTCATCCACTGGCTCCATTTGTGTGCCATTGCAGGACAACGGTCTTGTGCCAATCGTAGAACCTGAAATTCTTCTTGATGGAGACCACCCAATTGAGAGGACGCTGGAAGTGGCCGAGAAGGTCTGGTCAGAGGTCTTCTTCTATTTGGCTGAAAACAATGTCCTTTTTGAGGGAATTTTGCTCAAACCTAGCATGGTTACACCTGGGGCTGAACACAAGGAAAAGGCTTCTCCAGAAACCATTGCCAAAAATACTCTAACAATGCTTAGAAGAAGAGTTCCTCCCTCTGTCCCTGGAATCATGGTACTGTTACCACACCTTTTTGTTTCCTCTTCATATAAATTGACGTGACTACCAGATTTGCATGCATGGCAAGCACATGATGATGATATGCTGAATTGCTGATCTCAATTATTTTTCATTTAAGATTATACTTAATTATGAATTTGAAATTTAGAACCTCCTCTAAATTAAACTGTAAACAATGTCCTGTTTGTATTCTCAGTTTTTGTCTGGTGGACAATCTGAAGTGGAAGCAACACTAAATCTGAATGCAATGAACCAAAGTCCCAACCCATGGCATGTGTCTTTCTCATATGCACGAGCTCTTCAGAACACCGTGCTTAAGACATGGCAAGGACACCCTGAGAATGTGGAAGCTGCTCAAAAGGCCCTTTTGGTGCGTGCTAAAGCAAACTCCTTGGCTCAACTTGGAAGATACTCTGCCCAGGGTGAGAGTGAAGAGGCCAAGAAGGGAATGTTTGTCAAGGGCTATACCTACTAAAACTTTTACGAATCTTTGGCTTTCAGTTGTTTTGTTTTAGCTATTTATCATTCCTTCTTGATGTGTTGTATTTTTGTTTACAACTTCTAGCAAAACGAGTTTGAATAAATTGAAGCTAGAAAGAAAGGTTTTTTCTAGGTAAAGTGGAGGTCGGGGATTAGTAAAAAAGCCCAAATGGGAAAAGAACAGAAGAAAAACAAAGTTTACTGCTTAGTTATTGTTTATTTGCCTGTTCAGATTTTGCTCTTGGCAGTCCAATTTGAGATTGGAGATTGGCATATTTAATCCGCATCTGTTATGAGAGCCATATTTACTTGGTATTGAAAAGCGATATAGATAATATGCATGACTCTTTCTTATAGTTGTACTTTTGGAGAGCGGTTTTTACTTTTATGCAGTTCATAAGCATTGCTTCTCTGCATTTGCAGTGATATTTTGACAATCCCATATGTTGGTGCTAGTCTTCTAATCTGAAATCAGAGCGGGTGAGTATACATTATGCACGATTAGTTTCCATTAATTTGAAGAAAAAAAAGATTTTTGTTATAAATTGAAAATAAACTAGTCTAAATATTTTGAATACAAGCTGCTTCCGAAAATAATCGGCCAAGAAAAAATTGATTAACTTGAACGCTTTAGGAAAGAATTTTACTAACGGATAAGTTCCTTATCACTTATCATTGCGTGAGCAGTGTAAAGGTTGCTTGAAGTAAAGAATAATTTTATCCTGAAGGTTGTTTGAAATAAAAAATAATTTTATAAAAGTCAAATGAGTTATCATAAATATGAAGAGATATAATTAGTTGATAAAAATTTATTACTATTAGTACATTATCCTTATTCTTATGCTTGCTTGCAAATGAATCTGACATACTTTTTCTCATACGTATATGCACATTATTATCAGCTAAACCGAAACTTCTAGTTTTGCTAATCCTAATGAATAAATAGAAGAGCGAATGAAAGGGAAGAAGACAAAACACGCTTTCTTTTGATTCATCAGAGAATTTTTAATGAAGGGAACAAGAAAATAGTCTGTTTAATTAGAGTCTCTGCTTCTCTTGTTTGTAATAGAAGGGGAGGAAAAATTAAGAAATAAGCAAATTAAAAACAAAATAACTTGGTCCAAAGATTCAAAATATTTTCTTTCATTCAAATCCTCTAAATAGAAGACAAATAAAAGAAAATGAATATCAGCCACCATATTTTTCTTGTTTTTCCTTTTTAAATTTCTAAACCAATTATAATAACTTTCTGCTTCTCTTTAATCTATTTTCGTCCTATCAAACAGAACCGCATTGGGTTTCCTTATATACATTTGTCACCGCTCAAAATCGGACGCTGAAAAATCGTTTCAGGTTTCTATTTCTTTCAGCTGCAATATTTGTCCAAAACCTGTTGCCTTAATTTTCCATCTCGTTTTGCTCCCAAACACAGAACAAAAGCCCAGATGATTCAACATATTTTTGGATTTTATGATGTCAAAATTGATAATTACTCGTACTATACAAAGAATTAATGGGTGTGGCATCATCCCCTAACCCAATGAATAAATGTTATGTACTAATCCCTCCTATTGTATGACCCTGCCACTAACCATCTATTTTCTCGCTGATGATGTAATAGCATCGAGCCTTGATTAGAAGTTACTTGTTTCAAGAAAGAATGAGTCTCTTCCAACTTCAAATTCAATCTGTTTGATTTTGAATAGTAGGGGTTTGGCTGTTTTCATGAACAAATTGACTCAATGATCCCCGTCAAACCACATGATGATCCTTTACCTTTGCATTGAGCTCATTACTTGACTGCTTAATTGTGATCCTTCTTACTTTTCTTAAGTAACATCGACACATGGTTGATATACTCTCTGCCTGTTTGCTTTCCACCCATCAGCCATTGCAGTGCCTCAGCTGCGGCATCTTTTTCTGCACTCTTTTTATTGTTACAAGGTTGACCCATTGTCTGCATTCCATTGAATTCAACTGTAGCCTGAAACTGATTGTTCTTCAATTGTTTAGTCATGTAGATGGGTGCTGAATATCCTGCTCTTGTAAGCAAAGTTTGGAGCTGACTTTTAGAATTATCACCCCCAGGTCCACTCTCAGTCCTTGAAACCAAGGTTGGTGGCTGTGAGACCATCATAATAGATTTCTTTGATGGTTTAAGGACCTGGCGACCAAATACAAATCTACCTTCACATTTTTCATTTGAAATCAGCAGCCGTACTGCAGATAGGAGATCATGATACCACTGTATGCCCATTCTTGGAAAAAGTAGCTGCCAGATACAAAAGTTCAAATTAAAAGTTAATTATCATGTCACCAATGCAGTTTGCCAAGAAAAAAATCACTAAAACAGAATGCTAATTCTATTTGCATCAAGAAGGTAGTAGGAGCATGAAATTCATTTGCACCTACTTTGCTCTGAATGAAGTCATCAAGTTCTCTCCTTATACTCTGGTACATTTCAGCAACACTGGGCTCCATGAAAAACTCAATATATCCTCCCAACAATTTTAAGTGATTATCCTGATAGAAAAGGGTTGAATTCCAATAAAACATCAGACAACTAAAACTGAGACAGCAATTTGAAACTGTAAATATTTTATAGAATATATAATAAACACCAAGAACCCATAAAAAATACATCACGCTTACAGCATCTCCTTTCAATAAGCTTCCACCAAACAGAAGCACCACTGAATCAGGCACAGCTGTTGAGTCACGGAGAAAAACTGTCTTCACTTTTATCTTCTCATTAAAAACTAGCCATGGATATGGAATTTTAATTTCCCGAGCATTCACTGAGTTCTAGGCAAATGAAATGAAGATTCAATTAAAAAGGAAAGCCAAAAAAAAAAAAGGCAACATAAAAACCTGAATAGAATTATTTTAAATGTTTCACAAACAGCAACAAATTATAAAGGTTTGAAAGGACTAACCGAATATAGGAGCACTTGACCATCCTCCATTGTTTTCAAAGAGAATGATTTCTCATTATGCTGCAAATGAAATTTCGTCTTATTTATATTCTCCAAACATAATATGCTAATATACAATATTAACATACTGTACAACTCCAAGCAGTGAACTATTTGAAGACAGTAACCATTGATTGGTGGGGAAAGGGTTCTATATTAATATATTATGTTTGTTGTATGAAAGGACATACCACAACAGAACAAATTCCAGGATATAGACCATAGCAAATAACTGCTCGGATGAGATTCACATCAGAGCTCCATGCATTGCAGCTGGCTGTGTTGCTATCAACTAATCTGATATCCTTGAGCAAGCATATGAACTCTCTCCGAAGAGCATCAATAGCTTTCATGGATTGTGAGGAAAGAAAATTTTTCCAGCAGTATTCATACCCTCCCAGGTTCATTTCAGCATCTTTCCAACCTTCATATGCCCTTACAAGTGCAAGGTGGTCACTGTATGCACCACAGAATTGAGATTTTGCTGCCTCTGCAAGCTACAATGAAGAACTTTGCACTGTCAAATAATGAAATTCAGTTCAAGACCAGACCATCACCCAATGAGTTGGGAAACAAATGGGCCATTACATATACTGCTGTCATGAAAGTGACTATATCCATTAAAAACTTCAAATATATCTATTAACTGAAATAGTACTTACATTAAGAAAAATGTCAAAAAGATCACGACATAATTTTGGCAATGAAATCCAGTGTAGTAGAAGAAGAAGAAACTAAATGCATAGATACTTGTCCTATTCTACTAAACACAACACAAATTTTACCAAAGAGGACAGGGTAGACTAGAGAGAAGAAAAAACATAAAAATGAAACAAATACAAGACTTAGCTTCATTTTTTTTTGTTACAGTGGCAAGATCTATAATAAATTTAGGTTTACTAATTACAAACACAGTATTATTTGTCAGGTTTTTCATATGCACAGACTTCCTATTCCTACCACCATATTTCCATATGTACACAACAAAAGAGAGCCCCAATTTAAATAAATTTCAGCAGAGCTGGGTTCTCAAAGCAAATTCAATTGAAATTAGTGTCTAAGCAACAAAGCTAAAAAATAGAAAAGAAAATGTTTTAGCTGTGTAATATAGGGAACAACTGAAGAACTGAGTCAATAAATTGAGTCACCTATAATAAAAAGGGATTAACTTTTCAATCACTACTCAATTAGTCAATCATCTAAAGCAGCTTACATCTTTTTTATCCAATGGTGATAGAAAAGGATCTCTCACACTTAGCCCAGCAACAACAGTTAATATGGGATCCAGGCAATTGAAAATGGCACCTAATATTAGCATCTTGCCAAGTTTGGGTTCCATAGGAAGCATTGTCAGATAGCGCCCTGTCAATTGAAGGCCCAAGAATAAGTCTTCATCATTTCAAGAGGAAAAAATAAGCCAAAATTTCCAGGACTAGAGGGATCAACCAACCTAGAATAGTTAGATTCTCATTCTCATCCAAAGCCCCAATTATTTTTAAATATTCAATTGCATTTTGTACCTATGAAAAAAAGATTAAAAAAATAAATAAATTTATCTATAAATAACCAACACAATAAATGAATACATAAATTATTAAATAAAAGTACATTAATTGATGGAATTTTAAAGAAAAAATCAAATTTATCATTACCGCAAGTATCTCAGGAGACTGCAAAGCCCTAGACAAGAACTCAGATATACTTCCAAGTCTTAGACTTTTGATTTGTAAACAGAGAGATTGCAAAGGCGTTCTCAAAATTTCTGGCAACTGATACTCTGCAAAAGCATCATACACACATCTAGGATAGAGACGGTAACACTCTCCTGGTTGAACCCGACCAGCTCTTCCTCTTCTCTAGAAAAACAAGGGGAAAATTCAGATAACAACATAGCACTTGAAAGAACACACAGCCACTCTTCTCTCAATGCTGGCCGCAAGTTCAAGAGCTAAGCTTTAGTCTACCGAAAAATGCAAAGTTGTTATCATAAAATAATTTACATTCTAATCCAGATTACTGCCAATATAGCAACATTTATGGTTCCAATAGTCCATAACATTCAGCCAACTAAACATTATGAACTATGCAGAAAGCTAAAAAAAATCAGTATGTATATATTAAGGATAAAGATGATAGATTCAAAAATAATGTCTAGTAATACTGAATATATTACTATAAAGTGATAAATTACACACGCAATCAACTAAAGTATAACCTTACTTGTTGAGAAGAAACCTTAGAGATCCATGTAGGAAGCAAACAAGGAGTGTTATTCAGTGCATCATATGATGTTTCTTTTGCCTTTCCACAATCAAGAACAAAAACGACATCATTTATCGTGATACTCGTTTCGGCGATATTTGTTGTTAGCACTATTTTTCTTACTCCATCTTCAGGCTCTTCAAATATCAGTCTCTGCATATTTCCACATTCATTATGTACAATCTATCAAAATATTGATCATAAGCAGGGAGACAAAGCACATACCACCTTTCTTCAACAAAATACCAAGCACAAACATATTGTTAAAAACTATTTTCAGACAACGAATCATCATACATGCAGATTGTATAAAATCAACTCTAACACATTAGTCAGCAACAGACAGAACATTACCTGCTCTGAACTAGCCATTGAGCCATGACATGTAAGCAACAAAACACAGTTTGGATCTCCCAAGACACTATGTGTCAGGAGCTTCTCTTTCAGAGAGCTTATATCATCCCATCCAGTCATGAAAACTAAAACAGCACCAGGCCTTTCATTCTCACATATATTGCATAAAATATATTCTATGAGACTAAAACCAATACAGTCAGGATTCCAACATGACAAAGACTCCTGTGTTTGTGGGCTGTAATCTTTGAAATCAGCTGCTCTAATTGCATCCTGGTCATACATTTTCCAAAATGAACTAAAATTAAGAAAATACTATACAGGTAAACAACTGGAGTTCTGAATTTCTTAAATACCTCTACAGTGGAAGCAATTTGGCTTTTCCTCTTTCTTGGGGCCTGTTTGTTCATTTTCCACACCCTTTCTTGACCATAATCATCAATTTGATTATAAGGAGTTAATTTGTAGCCCGTCATTTCAAGAATGTTCTCCAAAAAGTGAGTTCTAACGGGGTATGTGAAACCCTATATTTATAAGCATATCCATCCAAACAATAAGAAAAGGGGAAATCTGTAGTTCTAGGCACCAAAATATTACCCTTTATATAAAAAAAAAAAAATAGAATGTTTATCCCAAAGAAAAGGGTAATAAAAATTTCTCAAAACAAAAATATAAACTAAATGGAAACATGGATTCTTGAGTAATTTTATTCCCATCTATGATGATAATATACCTAGTTTGCATCTGTGATGATCCATTGACCATAAGAAATTGCCAAAGACACGACTATCCCCAATCACAACACAAGGAATATCACTAATTTCAGTAACGCACCGGAATAAACATAATCGAAGCCTCATTAAAGTACGAAGAAAAGAGCTCTGCATCTAGGGTAGCACTCATCAAAATCAGTTTCAGTTCTGGTTGTTGTGGAAGGAGTTCTTTAAGGATAATAAGCAGAAAATCTGTCACAAAAAATGCAAGAATATGAAATATTTAAAAATGTAAAATGTTCCAAAAGAAAAAAAGTTTCAATGAAGTTAAGAACTTTACCTTCATTCATCCCACGCTCATGAATTTCATCCACAATAACATGAGTTACGCCTTTTAACTTTCTATCAGCTAGTAATCTTCTTAATAAAATACCTGTGGTGCAAAAGAGAAGATGTGTATCTCTCCCTTTCATACCCTCAAGTCGAACTTTATATCCAACCTTTCAAGGCGGAGAGAGAGAGACAGAGAGAGAGCAACCAATAGAAAGGGAGAAATACCGAAATTCTAAGAAAACAGAATAGTAACAGGTTGGGATAGTATATTAAGAATAATTGTCTTTTGCAGATAAACTCACAGATTCGCCCAATTTCTCCCCTCTTTCAGAGGCCACCCTTTCAGAAACAGACATGGCTGAAATGCGTCTTGGCTGTGTGCATATAATATTACAAGCAGCTCCACGAACTGATTCTATCTCAGATTCTAAAATAAATTGTGGAATTTGTGTTGTCTTGCCACAACCTGTTTCGCCTGAAATGATAACTACCTAAAAAATATGCCATTTAATAACCGACAATCAAATTATAGATATTTAGTTTTAAAAGGATTGAAATTAAGACTAAGAACAATGTTTAGATCATATATTTACCAGTAACCAACCTGCATATGTGAATCAAAGTAAAGGATAACCTAGAACTTAACCAAGATACATACTACATTTTGTATTAATTATTATAAAAGCTTTACTGTCACAATAACATCACTGGCTCTGCCAAAAGAATGTTTATGGTGACACACTAGCAGTGGACATATAAAAGCTGAAAAAGTTATGTATCACTCCAAGAGTCTTAAAGACCATACAGACTGCTGAGGGCATTAAGTACACCTTATCACCTATCCCTAAGGACATTAAGAATTAACTGTTTTCATTGCTGTTTATTGCTTCTGTAAATTGGTGCTGCTGTTTATGGTATTCCTGATACCATTGCAGTATCACCTATCCCTTTTGGGGTTTTACTGATATATATTCAATTATCTTTGCTGATTACAAAAAGAAAAGTACATCTTATACCTCCAACTCATACATCAAGCTATTAGAAATTATATAAACCAAAGCAAGTCAAATGCCAAGCCTTTTCTGATTACTGATATGAGCATGGCATTCTACCCACCACAAAACCAAAATACTTCTCAGTCATAGATAACTCTGCTAAAGCTAACCATACGATACAAATAGTCTGCTATACAGTTTTCTGATAAACATTAACTTGGTAATCGTCTAATAGCAACTGTCTATCTTCAGTATAAAATACTAAATCCTATATTTTAAATTTTTTATCATCATATATTTTCACACCAATCCCAATTCTCAAGTGCCAACCACCATCACCCCCTGACAACCCCGATCACTGCTGCTGCTTGCATTGAAATTCAACAACCTTTATACTTTCACCTAATATCATTGGCTTACAATTTTTTACAATAAAAAATTCAACTACGTATTTACAGTGGTCCTGAATTTCACAATAAAAAATTCAGTTTACATAACATCACTGAATTAATTTTCTGAACCAACTCACAACTGATCCTCAGTGCATCAGCCAGTCAAACTAGCTAACAAGAATTAGCTTGCAACAATGCTATGAGAAAAGACCAACATCAACATTCAAATGTTATAAAACTAATTTTGGGGATACACAACACAATGTGTGATACAATTAATGAATCAATTGGTTTAATCCATAAAAATATTGCTAATAATACAACTATTCTAACAGACCTGATTCCTTGACATGAATGATAATATTGCTTCTTTCTTTTTATAAGCAGGGAGACTTCTGCGAAATTCTAGCATTCTTCTTCCTTCAGGAGATTCCTGAAATGAGAGGACAATATGTCAAGAACATTCAAGCAATCAAGCCAATTTTGTTTTGTCTGAATGGTTTCTAAAACTCATTGGATATTTTTCAAAATATTAAAAACAGAGATTTAGGACAAACCATCAACACACATAATTGCTAAAACCGGTATCTGTAAGCACTTGTACAGATAAAGCAGACTGACAGAGTGTACTGACCAAGAAGAACAGGTAAATTTTTTTCATTTTAACTTTTTACAATTACAATACAAGTATAATCATTAGTCATTGGTCAATGAAGGGAAGAAACCATCCCAAACTGTAACTAATGAAAACCTATGTTGCAAGGATATGGGTATGGTACTATGGTAATGATACAGGTATAGATAAAAACCAAGGAGAACCCAAAATATTTAACATGAACATTCAACAGAACTTGAGCAGCAATCGCCTAAAATAATTGTAATAAAAAACAAATGCTCAGCAGACCACCTTTGGCATCGGCTGCTCTGTTATGACAGGATTGACAACTACGCATCACACATGGAATGTAGATTACTAAGTAGTAAGTGGTAATGCTTAATATCAACATCTTACAACTTTAGATAGGGAGTCAATCATAAAGGAATAAACTACAAAATGCACATAAAACATATCATAGAACAAGAAAACATGCCACGATTTTCTATTTGAGAGAAGGTAACCTGCCAAGCTTGCTGCTGATCACGCATTTGTAAGCTCCTCTGCCGTAGAATTTTCTCCATAACAGCCTTACTGGATGCTAGTGGCTCAGGTTGCTCAAAATGCCCTTCATCTGTACCAATACTGGCATTACTGCTTGATCTTGCAGTTGACAAATCTGTAAAGCTTTTGTTCATCCTGGATTTTTGGCTAAGATATTTCTCAAAATATGCATTAACTTGGGTATACGTGGTGATAGACAAGCTCACCTGTCAATTCATGAAAGCTTTACTAAGGTGTCTCTAATAGTCTAATGCGAAATAAATTTTCCATTGATGAGATTTTTCTTTACAAATTTGATCTATATTCAATAAGATTCAAATAAACTCAAACATAAAAAGTCAAACAGGAAAAGAAAAGGAAAAAACATTTTAAGATGCTTTTTAATTACAAAACTGTCACCTTGTTTTCATTATGTTTTCTAAGATTTGAACAGGAAACAAAGAAAACAATAAAAAGTTCTTTTCTGTGTTTCTTGTACAAATCTTAGAAAACAGAAAACACAATGAAAACATAAGGTGACAGTTTTGTAATTAAAAAGTTAAAACAGAAAATGAACACAGAAAACATAACTGTAAGCAAACGCCCCATTAGATTTTGTTAACTGTGTGATCTCTAAAGCAAAGGCTAAATGGGAAAGTAAAGAGCATGTGATTGAACAGGATACGTACCTCCCTCTGAGGCCGCCGATCGTCCAAATCATATCTGTAATTTGGAAGTGGGACCTTACAGAAGACAACAACCTTAGCATACATATGGCTGCCACAAACAAATGCAATTGAGGATTCCCCACAATAAATACCTACTAGTCACTCAAAAAGTCAAAACAATAACACTCAGGTCGTACAAAAAAAAAAGAATAGAAAAATCACCTATGTAACCCCATTCTGCTAGCTAGAACTGCTATTCGGTCAAAATCACGCCTATCCTTTTTCTCCCTCGAGATCAACTCATGCTTACTCTTGTCATTTAAGAGCATAGTAAATTTCCGCTTCCAGTCATCAATGTTATCATTAACTGAAGCATTCTGGTAAGCAAATTTCGAATTAAACAGTGTCTACACTTACACTTTTTTCTTTTTTTTATCGCCAAAACACAATTTATATGTATATATAACATGCAAATAAGGTAGTACCCACAATACACATGATAGTTTGATAGTTTGGAGAAACAAAAGATATACATGATAGTTTGGAGAAACAAAACAGTGTCTACACTTACACTTAGAATAGCGAGAGAGAACCTAGACGGATAAAAAATAAATAAATAAATCAACTCACCGATAGTGAGGGAGGTTCAAATTCACGATCGGAGCCTTCTTCCGAAACGGTGTCGTCATAAGCAGAAACGAAGCGCGAACGCGGCTTATCGGAAACTTGTTCCGTTAACGGTGGCTGCAGAGTAGTGACAGTGGGTGTGGGGTTTTCGTGGAGTTTGGCGCAAACCGGAGAGGGAGAATTGTTGAAATTGGCGACGGAGCGTAGACGGTGGTGCGGCGGAATGTAAACGGAGCCATATGAGGACGGCGTTCGGCGGTCTTTCATGACCGGGAACGGAAGGGGGATGGAGGGTTTTAGGGTTTTGGGGATGCACGAAACGGAGAGCATGCAAACTCCTGCGGCGTCGTTTCGGTTTTCTTCTTCAGGTTAGTTACATCTGTTCTGTTCTTCTGTGTGCGCGAGAAGAATGACTCACTCAAAAAAAAAAGCAGATTATGATCGTCAGATCTATCTTTCACGCACCCAACGGCGCGTGCTGTCCAATTCCTCCAGTGAGGCATTAGAATTCGTTTTGAATTTTGATTCACTCACTCACCTTCAGCAAGCCAACATTCGGTATTACCTAACTCTTTTAAACGTCATCTTGATTCGTGTCGTTGACCAACATGTTTTTAATATGCATATTAGTACTTAATAAACAATAATTAATTACAAAAAATTATCAGATTTTTTTTGTTACATGAGAAGAAAATACACTTGCGTGTGAAAAAAAATAACACCTACAAGCTTATGTATGCAGTTCTATTGATATTTATTTTATTTTTTTGACAGGCTTAAATCCATTTTACTTAATGAATGTGATCTATTGATATTACATGTTTCAGTATGCAGTTCTACCGTGCATCAAAAAAAAATATGCAGTTCTATTGATATTTTTTTTTTCACAAGCTTAGTGATATAAAATAGTTTGAATTATTTTTCTAAAACTCCTAATTTCTGTAAAAAATTTCATATATATTGACAATGTGTAAAATTGAATCATTATTATTATTATTTAGATAAACCATGAGTATACACTATGTTAGAATTTGCTGACCAAAAAAATGTTATGAATTTATATAAGTTATAGGATATTTTGGTAAACTATTCTAAAAAATGTTGAAATAAGTTCAAAATAAATTTTTCTTTTTTGAGGGAAAAGTTCAAAATAACTTATACATATAAACTCTTTAAAATATATTGTATTATAAAATAAATTGAAAATTGTCTTTTCCAAGTTGCAAACACACATGCCTTGATGCAGCGGGCCTCACTTCCAAATCCAGGCCTTGTATTCAACTACTACCATTGATTGGGCCTAATTAAGATCTTCCTCTAAATTTCACAGTCTCGTTTTTATTTAAGCTCAAAGACTACGAAAAAAAAAATCTCTTTAGCTTCCCGTTACACGGAAGACACGGAGAAAAAAAAAAAGTGATGTTGACGAGTGATTAAAAATATATAAAAGAATATTAGTTTAAATAATAAAATAATACTTTATTAATTTTATAACTATTTTATTATGTCTAATATCGATTAATTAAATGTAAGTATTGAATAAAGAAATCCATTTTTTTTTATAAATTGAATAAGTGAAGAGGATGCACCCTCCAATTTCGGGAAAAAAAGTAATTGAAGTGGGAAAACTGTTGAGTTGATATGGAAGATAAGAAAATATGTATCACAAAGTGATAACGACATATAATTATACGATAAAAAAAAAAAAAAAAACAACTAGACAGAAAAAGAAAAAGGAGATATTTAAGAAAAGAACAATGAAGTTGAAATGAAACAGTACGTGGCCAGCATGAGCGGCACCAGCAAATGACACAGACTTTAAAATCGCATTGTGGTTGATGTTGTTGGGTTAAAAAAAAGGAACGAGTTTCAGAGGAAACTGAATATAGAATAGCATGTGAGTTGTGACTGACAATTATATATATTGACGGTGAAACGTCAAGGTTCCCATTGACCCTATATTTTATAGCAATGCATTTCTTTCCCTAGATTATACTATATATACTTTATCACATTTCAAAACTATGATAAATAATTTCCCCCCAGATCAAATACAATTTGATGTCTTTCTCGCTCTTGAAGAAACAAAACTACAAGCTTTAAAATTTTGGAAGTAAACAAACAACATTTCTATACCTTAACTGTGATTAGAGATGTAGGATCAGTACTTCTAATGTTTTACTTACTCTCTTTTTTTTGTATTAGTTTTATAAAATAATCGGACCAATATTGAAATGAGACATTGATTTAGTTGTCGGGGCATGCTTTTATGATTAGGTAAAATAATTTCATAAATAATAGAATCTGACCCATTTGAGTATGAGACAGGCTGTGTAGGGGTCTCTGTGCCACCTTTTAGCGTCCCTAATGCTTCATAACAGAACATTTGAACCACAACATTAAAAATATAACAAGAAATTAAAATAAATACTATATATTCATTTTAAAGTATCTTTAAAAAAAAATGTTATATGTGTGGTGTGGATAAAAAAGTGGTGAATAATTTGGAAGGTGTGACACTGTTGGTAGGAGAGTGAGTGTTTTGTTGTTGTGTTATTGTCTGAAACTCTGTTAAAGAGTAGCAAATGTTGTGTTGTGGTGTTAAGTTGAGTGTGTTAGGAAAATGACTAGAATTGGAGCAGGGCCACCATTGTTGTGGCCAGGGAACACTTTGGCCACATACACTTGAGTTTGAGTTTGCATTTAGCATCACGCTTTTAAGATAAATAATATATTTTAAAAAAATAATTATACATTAGGTTTTCTTTTTGAATAAATGATCGCGAAACTGAAAAAGTGACGCACTAGTGTTTGAGGTAGTGAGTGACTTCTTGTCTTGCACCTGTCCCAAGTGTTGTTCCTTCTTTGAGGCATGTCCTGCTAAGGTGAGTGAATCAGAATGTTGTTTTCAACTTATTGTTATTTGGATCGCAGAGGACAACAAACAAACCAACCATTCCAAATATATTTCGTAAATCAGAATTACAAAAAGATAAAAACTTACATCAAAATGAGATTACTCTTGGGACTCTGAAGAACACAATGGATACTTCACTCTAATTCGGTAAAGTAGGACAATATGATATGTGAATAGCACAAGTCACAAAATGTTGGCACCGCCAAATTCAAAGAGATTAATTAATTAGATGTTGTAAAATAGAGCATGGGACCAAGTGGAGCCCTCTATGATAATGGTTGATTAGTTATTTATGTTGAACAACTAGGAATGATATTCCTCCCAGCTAGATTATTCTAACATGAGATTCATTTCTATCCATATAGGAGCTGTATATTTGTTTGTGTCTCATGTTCCCTTCAAAAATTAATAGCAACATATATAATATATACGAGTTTGGGTATAAATAATTATATTTGATCGTTAGAGATTTTGTTTTTTGGTTGTACTGTTTGTTTTGTTTGTTTTTGTATCTTTCTGCCCTTGTATATTGTCAATTCCTTCTTTGACCAACAAAATAAACAAAATAAAGTGTGTGGCTTACATTTTAAAAAATGCTAGTAAAACCTTGCTTCTGGCTCGCACATTTTTATTGTATCTGTATACCAAAAAAAATACTGTGTTTTAAATTTTAATATTTTTAAATGTCATTATCCTTTTAACTTCGTATAATAGTTCTTTTTAAAAATAAGTCCTTTTATTTCAACTTTAACTGCACGAGTCAAACTTTTTACGAATCAAACAGTGTGAACAAACATATATCCATAAAATACAGTAATTTAGATGCTTCACTAGATTCAATAATTAGTATATAACTTCTTTAGTCTTATTCGTTGCCAAAAGCGTCGAAGATGACAAACCAAACCCATGCATTCGGTAAAAGAGAAAACTCTTTTGCTTTTGCTTTTCGTTAGGATGCATAGACTTTAAGAACTTGGGCATTATTTCCTTACATTTCTAACTTTAGGACCTATATTTTGACATGAAATTACATCTTTTGATGCTATAAGTGGCAATTTAAGTTATAACTAAGTTTGAATATAGGCATCGACATGTTTCATGTCTTCTTGAAATAGTCTCTATTATGAGAAATGAAAATTTTAATATTATCAACTTGATTCGTCTCACATTAAAAAAATGTATGAAAACTCGTAGAAAATAAATTTAATGTCTTGATATGACACCATATGACATTGGTACTTTCTTTATCTAATTATTCCTCTCGATTCTAACCAAAGTTTTCTTAGGATCGATCAATTTAAGTCAAAACGTCATGAGTGTGATTATTATGACTTGTTATTACTAGTGAGTATTATTTTAAAACGTAATAAAGTGTGCCTTAATTGCGCTGAGCTTTTGGACATCAACTGATTTAGCTTTAAACCAAAGGATAAGATTAATGTATTGTCAAAAGGTCAATCACATTCCTGCTAGATTAATATTTTATATATAGGTGGCAAGCATGTTTGCCATTTTCCCCGACTGTTAGAAATCGAATTGCATCATGGTGGAAATCTCTTTCTCAAGTTTTAAGGAGATATATATACACTCTTAACACATCAAGATTATTCTTCTTACCTTTCATAGATTTGACCTAAGTTAGAAATAACTAATAGGTGTGGTTTTATGTTTAAAAAAACAAAGCGTGTACAAATTTATTTCGATTTACAAATATAATTAAGATTATCATATCATTTATTATTTGTTTAAATGTTTAATGATTATCACAATTTTATCATTATAAAATATATTTTATGGGATTGAGCAAAAATTATATTTGTAAGTTGTCATTAACCTCAACTTCTAAACAATAATAAACTTTGTAATTATTAAAACAAATTCCTCAATCAAGGTTAAGGGATAAGAGTCCAAGTTTTCCTTATAACGCCAATGTCTTGTACTCAAGTTCGTAAGCATAATAACCTCAACTCTTAAAGGACGTGATATATTTTTATTATCGAAATAATATTTATATTTCATTTTAAAGTCATCAAAAAAGTTTGAAGACATTAACTGTATTAAACTCGGAGATCTCAATGATAATTATAAAATAAATAAAAAATGAAATTTACGTTGATGTATTTCAATAGAATAAATTACGAGAAGTCATTTATCATAACAATTCAAGCATGGAAAAAAATCTCTACATAAATTTTGAATAAAAGTAAATGCCTCCCATATCTGAAAACTACGAAATCAATTTGATATTTGAATTAAACAGGTAATAAATATAGTAAAATAATTAAATATTATATTATTTTCTAATCGAGGATGATCATTGTTTTAAAATGTCAAAATTGAATCAAATCGAATATTTAAAAGATAAAAAAGCAAATTGCATATGATTGTGAAGATGAAGATTAAAGATTAAAAGTGTGTTCTAGAAAGAAAAGGAAAAAAAAAAAAAAAGATAATGATACCGATTTACTAGCAAGATAAACCATTTAATCGCGTTCTTTGATGCAAAAGTTTTGAATAAAGAGCACACGAAAAAGGTGTCGAAATAAAGTTTGTTCAATTTATCACAACCTACAATTATATATAGAACATAAATTTATTTATTTTTCCAAATTCTATTATCTGAAATTGATATTATATGTCATATTATATTCAATTATTTTATCTTTGACATGCTTGATTTTTTTTTTTTATGTATATATATATATAATACAAATATAAAATTCTAAAAGATATGATTTTTTGTTTGTTTTATTTTGTATGTTTAATTATTATTTTCATTGATATATCTTTCGTCGTGGAATCAAATAGTCAATGATAGGTGAATTATTGTGGGACAACGAAGGAGGCGGTGGGCAGATAATAAAAAATAAAAAATTACACTAGTTCTATACTTTATGCAAGTCAAAAATAGAAAGAAAAAAAAAGTGAATTTGGATATATAACTTGAAATCATTTTGGTTCAGCTTTAATTATAACTGCTAAGTACGTAGATTCGAGACTATCAAAATATGATTTTTCCATTATATATTTACTTCTAGATACTACAGGTTTTTTTATATATTTTTTTATTTTACGGGTGATCCTATATGAGACTTCGAGCATTTTTGTTTTAGTTATTATCAGAAATAAGATAGCAAAGTATCTCATATTCTGTTGCATTAAAGACTAATTTTTGTAGGACGTGCATGATTATGATTGATTTAAAGAAATTTGAAATATAAATTCTTTTATTAAATAAATTATTAATTTATATGAGCGATCACAAGTAGAATCCTTATTATTATATCAACTTTATGAATTAAGAGCCTTAAAGTATCTAATTATTATATGTTAATTAAAAGTTACAAATATTTGTTAGTATCTAAAATGTTTCTCAAATAATAAAAATAAAATGATATATTTTAATCAATAAAAAAAAATTAATTTATATAAAATATCTGTTTTTTACCTTAAATTTCAATGAAATATGTTTCTCATCTTTCTCATCATTTATTTATAATTGTAATAAAGTCCTATCACACAACTTTTGAAAAAAGTAACAGTAACTATCCTCTCTATCAAGATCAAATATTAAAAAAAGTATTCTATACCGCATTCAATGCGGCAAATGCCACCATCGCGATTATGTCACCCTAATCAAATCAAATCAAAGAGAAACGTCAGAACATAAACTGTTACTGTGTAGCTACAGCTAAAACCCATGGCAGCCACGAAGCTCTGTGGATTGGGTTAGGGATAGGGTTCTGATAAATATATAATCTTTTATTTTTATTTTTTTTAATTATAGTAGTATTACTTCTTTTTTTTGGGTGATATTTGGTGTCAAATATAAATCAAAGAAATCACTATATAGTAGTATTTTGTATCGTTAAAGCAACAGTTGTACAACAACTACTACGGGTTTGCATCATACCCGCATATTTATTTATTTGACACACAAATTTGTGTTTGTGGCATTCAAACAATTCCAAAGGACAGAAACAACACAATACCCATTTGAAATGACATCAACATCTTTCTTTCCCTCAAAGGGTCATATCTGACAGCTGAGTCAATATTCCCACTGATCGATTACCTAATTATTTGGGGGGAGGGGGTTAAACAGCAAATAACTGTGTTTGGAAATGGAGCGTTATCTAATTAAAATGATAATGATAATGTGACACGGTTGGTGTAGTTAATAGTATTAGGTGCTAGCTAGTAGTAGTAATTGGTGAGTGTCACGATCATGTGCGAGGGGGGGGTGTTGAAATGAGTAGTTAAGAGCCCACACATCGTACATGTATTATGAGGAACTGCAAAACCGGACACACACAGGCACCAAAAGCATGTCTGTGTCACATGCCTCAGGCAGCCCTATGCGTTTATTTATTCAGTGTTGCACGTGAACAAACTCACACAACCCACACCCTTCATTTCACATCCAAGTCAAAGCTCGTGATGTATGTAGAATATTCTTCCCAATGCATCTAATCACACTTTAATCATCTATCTATTCTTAATTCCAATTCATCACTCTTCTGCACCTCGTGTATATAGATAAATAATTGCTCTATAGTTTTCGATCTAGAAAAATAAAAAGTGGACGGCGGCTCGTTGAAGAAACCTTCAAGAATCAAGATGCAGCCTTTTCAAATCTGATTATGCCTAGTATTAGAATCAGATTATTTTGTAGAAAGTCCTTTTTTTTCGAATTGTTACGCGCCAGTTTTTATTTTCTATTCTTTTAGATTTTTAATCTTTTAGTATATATAACCTATAACCTATAACCTAATGGAAGTATATATATATATATATATATTTGCACATAGGTAGGAAAATAGAGGTGGCGATAGATAATGGTTGCTGGTTGAGTCATGATGTTAGCCATTTGGTTATTTGCACGTTACCTTACGTGCATGAAGGTATTATTATTAGGAGTATTTGAAATTGAGTTCCAAATCGTTTTAAATTGTCAAATTAATAATAAAAAAAATTAAACATTGATCAAACCTAAAATAAAATAAAATAAATTTAAATTTAAATTGAGAAAAAATATTTTTTTGCTATGTTTGATTTTGTTTTCGGAGGTTTGGAACAACACTTTTTCGTGTAGAAATAAAATTATATTTATACTCATTAATATGTTAATCATATAACTAAATAAATTTGGCATTTTTAGTTTCATTAAATAGAATACCAAGACATGAGTCTACTACCATAATGCAAAAAAATATTTTATAATAAAAGTAAATCAAAACTAAACTCCCAAGTTAATGAAACCGAAAGATAAAATATTTTATTTTTACACTGTCGCTATTTTATTAACATTTCTAACACCGCGTTGAAAATATAAAAGAGGGGGAAAAAAAGAAGCAAAAAGAAGTAGAAGTAGGGCATCGAATTGAAATCTATACATTAGAAAAGTTTATTTTTATGTGTTTTTGTATTAAGTATACGAGAATTGTGCTCCATGGTCCGAATATTCTTGGAAAAGCATAATAATAATATCTAAATTCCAGTTAAGAATTCATCATAATAAGAAAGAAAACATCATTAAAAAGAAAAAGAATTCCAGTTAAGAATTGAGATAGGTATGATCACAAAGAAAAGGAAAAATGATGTCGACAGCCACTTTTATTTAACAACAAAGACAAGATAAAATGATATCCAACCATCGGAACGTGCCATAGACAGTTGTTGATGCTTCTTTCTACTTTCTACCATTACTTTGGCAACCATCGATCACTGGTCAATTTCTATTCTGAACTTAAAAATAAATAAATCAGTTGTGTGGGAAAGTCCTCCTTTTCTTGATCCTATACCACATATATCTTCCCATCCATAAAAAAAGAAAAAAATAATTTTGCTGATGATACTGTCACGGTCTTTTGTTTAAAGAGTTTGCATGAGATTGAAAATAGTTTTATTTTATTTTATTAAATAGATGGTTCCACAAACCTGTGAATACATGTTCAAAAGAAACTTTAATTATTAGTCCAGATAACAAATAAGAATTAATTATTATTTTTATCTGTCAAAAAATAAAATAAATTTATAATGATCATTTATTCATTTATGTATAATTAACTAGTATATGATTGTTATCATTCAATTAATGTGATGTGTATTTTGTTCATGTTGAATGTTTTAATTAACATGCTTGTCATTTATAGTAATTATTTTATATTTATTATCTTGTGCCTTAAATTATAAGTCACGAAATAAAATTTCATTATGTAGAAATATTAGTATTTAATATTTCTTAAATGATTAATAAATAATAATTACTTATATAGTAGTATATATTAACATGTGTTCTGAAAATACACGTTTACCCTGCCCCCCAAATAATACCGTGTAAACTTGTCCTCTATTACCTGGAAGTCTTCAAAATGAAATTTGATTTGATAATAATAACAGTGATCGACAACAAATCACAGTGATAAGTTGAAAAACCAAAAAGCGATTGACATGAACATCACAAGCAGATGAATGAAACTATGAAAGGGAAAGAGGGGAAATTTTTTCTTAAAACAACAAAGTGTAAAAAATGAGAAACAATATTTATGCAAAATGACAGAAAGTGTTTAAGATGTGTACGATTAGTTGCCCGATTGTGATAGGTGTCATTATTTTCTATCTTATTAAAGATCAGTTCAGTCACTAAATATTGTTGCATGCTTTTTCCACTAACAAACAATTTTTTTTGCAATCTATACCTCACTTGGAAATATAATTTGCTGCCTACATTTTCGTAAAGACATCAATATATATAATTAAACACGATGAGGTGCCATTGTACCCCGACCCATAAAAATATCGTCACTGACATCATGTTATATATATTAGCCCCAGAACACATGTGTATACTTCTCTTTCCTTTTTATTCATTAAAGTCATTTCTAGTACTGAGTTGTTCATTCATTCCCACAGTTGATTCATTTTTCAGGAACAAATTTTTTAATGAAAAGATTCCTAAGATGATTTTATAATAAAATGCATTTAATTATTATTATTATTATTATTTAATTCCCTAAAACAACACATTTATTTCCAATTTGAAGAGAGTTTAATAATCTTATAGTGAATTACTAGTATTATGGAAGCTTTTTTTCATTAAAAAAAAAATCACTCATTCAGAAATCTTCTATACTCATTAAATATTAAATATGAAAAAAATGATTTCTATATCATGTATATCCATAAATATTAAAATATTTTCCGTATAAGAGTGGAATATTCTTTTTTTTTTTTTTTTGGTGCAAGTAAGAGTGGGATATTCTTCTATATACTATCCGGGGTTCTGTCATGATATTTGCATGACAATGAATGGTGGTTATTTGAATTTTGAATTAGTCATTTGATTGTTGTTATTTAAAATGGAATTGTCAAAAGTAGATATACAACAATGATGCTGTAATGATGTGTAAATTGGCAAAGCACAGTGGGAAAAAGGAGGGGGGGCTTTAATTAATTTTGGTTGTTTATTGTTGTATGCAATTGGGCTTTACCCCACATTGTATTTTTGTGTTTTATAGCTACTCGTTGATTGATGGCATGAAAATTAAGAAGGGAATCTGGAGAGCACAGTCGATAATGATATTTTCTAGCTACACCGGATAATGTTGCTGCTGCTGACCAAAACGTCAGCACAGCACAAATTAAATAAATTCCCTCCATATTAACTCATCAAGTGCCTCTTGTACTACAACAAACACCACCACCTGTCATCACTCCAATTACTCCAAGTAGAATTTCACAACAATTAAGAGACATCACATTCATTTAAATAACCTGAACATAGGATAAAATAAGTCATTTTTTTTAATCATAATGTTGATATGAAATAATTCAAATCGATTAAGATTTGAACTCTTTGGATCTCTTGATCAACATGAGTGATAAATTACAATTTAATTTTGTTAATTTTATGTACTAAACTGATGACAAATCATAATTTAGAAATTGAATTAGTGTGTGTTTTTTATTTAATTAAACCAATGATCAGCTGAGTCGTTTAACTAAAAAATAAAGGAGGGTAGGAGGGTAATTTGGAAAGAATAGCAGCAAAATGGGAATTAGTGAGAGGTGAGAGGGGCATTGTAGTGAGAAAAATGGTATATAGAGCTTTTGGTCCATGATTCATGATCATCGTCATCGTGCGTATCTAAAACATCTTCAAATCTATCTTTGACCGTCGTACTCTCTCTCTCTCTCTCTCTCTCTATTTTTAATTTTGGCCTCATCATCACCCTTCGCCTTTTCGCCGCTGTTGCAGACTCTGCTCAAAACCAAAACACCCACCATCCCCCCTCTCTTCATAAAATATCTCCATTTTGCCCCTTCTTTCCCACTTCAGCCGAAAACCATCTCTATAAATATTAGTATATTTTCTCCCCATTCATTCATTAGAGGCAGCACTCAGCACAGCATAGCAGCAGAAAGAGAAACACAAACACACTTATCTTCTTCTTCCTCTGATTCCATTCATCATTCATTACACTGATCCGACGGCTGCGATCTTCTCGTTTCTCCAATCGTACGGCCAGGGGTCCTTTGTCTGCCTCACTCACCTTCCCAACTCTCTCTCTCTCTACGTAAGTATTTCTCTCTCAAAGCAAAGCCTTTATTACAACCCGCTTTTTCGCTCTCTCTGTACATAACCTCTTTTTCGTTACGAATCATATCATATCTATCTATCATCACTCGCACGCACACACATACTCACTCACACGCGTACTCCGCTATGCATTCTTTTCAGATTGTGCTTCGAATCTACTACCTCCCCTGACATATTTTCAGTGTACGTTCATTTTTTTTTTCTTCTTCCCTTTCCATTTTGGATTCCTTCAATTCTTCGATTTTTTTTTTAAATAAAAAGTTTTCTTTTTCGGCCCACCCCCACTTGGCACTTGTTCCAGTGGATTCGGGGTTCGATTGGTTTCGCCGTTACATGCATCGATACGGGGTTGAATTATGCGCTGGCGTAATGGGTTTTGGTTCTTCTGCCAGATTTAGATCCATCCCGGTGATGTAGCCGGCTTTGGTAATTTGGTTGGATTCAGAGTTTGAATCTTTTCTGCGGTTTATGATGCAATGCGTTTTAAATTAATGTGTGTTTTCTATTTATAATAATAATAATAATAATAATATGCTTTTTGCTGTAACGGTTTGTGTAGTTCGCTCTTGACGGGGATCCGTTATTTACTCAGTTTGATTCTCTGTGATATGATATGCATGTGGTGTCTTATGTGTTGAGAGGCTGATGGGTAGTACTGTGTTGAAAATATTGGTGAGTCCTGTTTATACTGTAGAATTTGTGATGGACTGTTGGCTGTCAATCAGTGGCTTTTCACACACACAGTCACACACAAAATACATTGAATTGTGTACCAGATACTACTTTGGGTTACAAATTTGGGGTTTCTTGTAAATTCAGTGGATTTGCGTGAGTGTGTTAAGTTTGGCCTTAAATTCTGAACCCTAAGATGGCTTTGTTGTGCAGAAGTTACTTTTGTTGGGTCGTTTGTTTTACATGCTGGTTATCTACTTAAAATACTCTCTTAAGGATAATTAATACTATTATCCTTCGGTCCATTGCAATAGAGAAATTATATCTTGTGATTTTGGTTTTTTGAAAAGTCTTCTGGTTGTATGTTTACATGGAGTTGTCTTGTTTAATTCTCTTACAGTTTGTGTTTATTATGCATGAGTGGATTTTTTACTGTCATACGATGATATATGGTGGACTCTTTTTTATCTCCTGTTCTTTGTTTAATTTATTTCTCATGTCAATGAAATGCAATTATACACGGATAATTAGCAGTAGTCTTTTTAATGCTCCATCTGTTATATTCAATTATGGAAAATGAAATTGTTGGTGTGCTTTTATATATGATACTGTCTGTTTCTTATTGTTTTGTGATGGATTTGTATCATGATTAAGTGGATGAATTTTTTGTGACTGTTTGTTGTATTGTGTGCTTTCCAGGAGTGGTCTTTTGAAGTGCAAAAAACACGGGGAGCTATTTGTCATAGCACCTATAAATGATTGTATTTCTTTGATTTTGATTGTAGTTGAGAGTAGCTTCTCTGGAACACCGAGTATGGAGTCCAACGGTCATGCAAGAGTAAGGAGAAATGATATTATTAAGGAAAATGGTCATTCCCATTTGTCAATTAATGTTGATGATGATGAGCATGATCCATGGACTGCATGGGCATACAAGCCTCGCACCATCACATTGTTACTTATTGGTGCTTGCTTTCTCATGTGAGTTTAGCTGGATAAATTAGTGTTAACAAGTGGTGTAATCTACTTAGAAATTTGTTCTTCAATAAAATGAATTTTCTTCCCACTATTTTTTTTTTTTATTACATATCATTGTATATACCAGTTGGGCAAGTGGAGCACTTGATCCAGAAAGAGATGCATCTGGGGATCTTGTTACTTCTGTTAAAAGGTTTGATATTTCTAGTTTACTTGGTGCTCATTTTGCTTTGTACAATTTGCTAAATGCCTACACAACTGTTTCTCTGTAGGGGTGTATGGGCAATGATTGCTGTTTTTCTTGCTTATTGCCTGCTCCAAGCTCCTTCTACGTGAGTAATCATAATGAACTTATTTTGTTTAGTTTGGTATTTTCCATTTACTTATTGTTTTTGGATGTATATATTAGGCTTGTTGCTTTTATCCTTTATTATATTAAAGTTAGTTGTCTGGTTGGTATACTTGTCGAGTTTAGATTTAGATCCCAAGTTTGTGACCAGATCTTCCTTATTTTTTGTGACTTTCTACATGATTGGATTATTTTCTTGCTTATATCTTAGAGGGGATTGAGTATCTGATCTTTTAGTTTCAGGTTTGAGAGATGGCGTTTAAGATTTTAATTCCAGACTATATCAGTTAATTTATTTCATTTTCTTAAGAGTTTATTTCATTTTTTTTAAGTCAAGAGTTTATGTTAAGAGAATAATGCAACCGCTCCAAACACACACACACACACACATCACTGTTTTAAAAACATTATAAATAGGCCAAGTTATTTGGGATAATCAAAGATATCATTCAAGATTGGATGGTTGCTGCTAGTTTACTGACAGAGAAGAAACGCTACTGGAAGATGATTCTTTTCAAGCTTGGGGTTAGAGAGAGAAAGCGAGAGAGAGAGAGAGAGTGGAAGGGATATGGAACTGTATGAAGATAACTGGGAACCCAAGGTGTTTAAGTTTGTTTGATGGAAGCTCATTCCATACAAATTTTAAAAAATCCTGCTTAAAATTGTTCTGCTAAGTTATGAATCTGGAAGAATGTTAGTATAGTATATGATGGTGGAAGAGTAATAATATTAGTTGAGTATTAGTTCAGCTGCAGTTGTAGTAAATTTTCTCTTTGAGACTATTACCTGAATAATTTTTTTTCTTGTTTACATTCAGGGTCCTTATTAGGCCACATCCTGCAATTTGGCGCTTGGTTCATGGGATGGCTGTTGTTTACCTTGTTGCCCTCACATTTTTGCTTTTTCAGGTTGGTTTCCATGTCTCAATTTAACTAATCTTGTTGTATAAAGTTTAAGTAATTAGTGATTTTGTCAAGCTTAAATATAGCATTTTGTAGTGAATCTTTGCTCTAAATTTTTGCTTACCTTTTTTATTTGCATCTGTTTGCTTCCTCCAACTTTGTCATTGTCTTCTGTTGCATAATCTTAGTCATTTGTTGCTCTGTTTCCAGCATGTGAATGAAGTGGACTAACATGTATTTTCAATTTTTGTCCCCACAGAAGCGTGATGATGCTCGACAATTTATGAAGTTTCTTCATCCTGATCTTGGTGTTGGTAATTCAATCTGATTCTTTTTTATTAGCTTTGAATTGGTTGGAATTAATTCATTATGTATCTGCATTGTATTTGAGATTTGAAAACATTTTTGGTTAGTCATGGTGTTGGATAAGGCTGCTTCCTTCAGTTTAAAATTTGTAATTACTATGTTTGATCTTGGCAGAACTTCCAGAAAGATCTTATGGTGCTGACTGTCGTATATATCTGCCTGAAAACCCTGCAAGCAGGTTTAAGAATGTTTATGTATGATTTCTTTCACAACCTTTGATTTTGTCTATTCTCTCCTAAAATTATTTTGTTTTTTACTTTATCATATTTGGATCTAACATGGGGCATATATATTATGTTTCGTTTTTCAGGAGACACTTTTTGATGAATTTGTTCTAGCTCATGTTATTGGATGGTGGGGCAAGGCAATATTGATTCGTAATCAGCCCCTTCTTTGGGTGTTGTCAATCGGTTTTGAGTTTGTGGAGGTAAGCCCTGATCTGATAAATACACTTCGATTTTTTTTTTTTTTCATAGGCCTGCCATAAAGCTCGACTTTTTGTTGTTGTTTTGGTAATAACTATATCTTCTGTATTGTTTACAAACCATTCTGTGTTGGCATCTTCAGTATACTTTTCGTCACATGTTGCCAAATTTCAACGAGTGCTGGTGGGACAGTATTATTCTTGACATCTTGATCTGCAATTGGTTCGGTAAGAGTTTTGATCCAATTTTGTTTGACTTTTGGCAAGTTGCAGGGATTGCATGGGTTAAAGCATGAGCTTAATTCATCTATAGTCATTCATTTAATCTGTAATAGCTTGTCAACAAAATACATATTCATCTGTATGTGAACTTTAGAAGTTCTTTTATTATCATGATTCATCTGGTGTATAACCCAGAAAGCTATGCGTGTGTGTGTGTGCACTATTATTGAAATTAATTCCTTTTTAGATTTGAAATTGTTACAGTTGATTGTAACATGTTTTACTTGTTTGAATATGCAGGAATTTGGGCAGGAATGCATACTGTTAGATATTTTGATGGGAAAACATACAAATGGGTTGGTCTAAGCCAGCAGCCTAATATAATAGGAAAAGTATGTTTTTAAGATATTGATTGTTTTTAAGCCATGCTTGAATCCGAGTGTGACTTGAGTGAGTGGTTGATTGTTGTCAGGTGAAACGAACATTAGGGCAATTCACACCGGCTCAGTGGGACAAAGACGAGTGGCATCCACTGCTTGGTCCTTGGCGTTTCATTCAAGTGCTTAGTCTTTGCATTGTATTTTTGACAGTAGAGCTCAACACATTCTTTTTGAAGTTTTGTCTCTGGATACCTCCACGAAATTCAGTTGTTATATATAGGTTGATTTTGTGGTGGCTACTTGCAATTCCAACAATTCGCGAGTACAATTCATACCTTCAAGACAGGTACACTACACACTCTTTTGAATCACTCTTTTGCATTGGAAATATCCTACTAAGTTTTTCCTGTCATATATTCTTTCAGAAAGCCAGTGAAAAAGGTGGGAGCATATTGTTGGCTCTCTCTTGCTATTTGCATTGTGGAACTTCTGATTTGCATCAAGTTTGGACACGGTAGGTAATTAATTATTGTGTGTCATATTTTGACCGAGGTTAGTACTAATTTAATTAATCATTGTGGTTGTGTTTTGTTTCCACAGGGTTGTATCCAAAACCAATGCCTATATGGCTAGTAATACTCTGGTCGTGTGTTGGAGTGACCATTGTATCATTTTTGGTTTTGTGGTCTTGGCAACTCCATCGCAGTTTAGGGATAGGGAACAAAAAGAGGCGATAATTTCACTTCACTTTCACTACTCTACTGCATGGAAGCAGTTGCAGTTGCAGTTGCATTATTCTTTGATTGATTCCTTCCTCTCCTCTCATTTTTATGGGTAGTACCAATCCATAGCCATACTACACATGGTGTAAATACTATCATCATCAACCTCATAATTAATTGTAAATGAATATTAATTCTCCTAGCTTAAGCTTAGTGTAGTAGAGTGAATCACAGTTTCTTTGGGCGCGCGCGGCAAATATTAGTTCCAGCTGGTAGAGAGGATTATTATTTATTTATGAGGCTTGCTTGCTTGCTTCTCAATATACCGTGTATCCACTCGTTTCAACTAATTTTTGAGTGAAGAATGCTGCTTTTATTGCTTCATAAATTGTTATTATAGTGTTGTCGCCTAGCTTGCCTAGTTTTAATTAAATATTTACTTCATACGGTTTACTCAATTCCATTGGAGATTCACATTAGCATTAATTGTGTTTAGGATATCGCGTTTACATACCTACAAACTGATGCTATTTATTTATTTTTTTTGTAAAAAAAAATTAATTTCTTTATCACAAGTTTTTATTACAAGTAAAAGTAGGGATTTTCTTTTTTCTTTATCGTCAAGACACAATAGTGAACAAACAAAGAATAATAAATATAAACATATTTTCTTTTTCATTTGGGGGTTGCTCTCCATTGTTTCACGTTTACTTTTCAACTCGCACATACTGTTGCTTTTTCAAGAGCAACCTATGATTGAGGTGCTCTTACATCACTTCAGTAAAATAAACTTTTACTTCAATGTGTTGGAAAACATTCTTTATTTTAAATCATAATAATATAGTTTGCCCACATAGATACAGTTTACTACAACTAATTAAATAATCACATTTTTATATTGATTGATTTCATAAATTAAATAAGAAGCATATTCATGAGTGTTACACTTTCACTGGCATTGTTACATGTAGGTATATATATATTTTTTTCCTCCAAACGCTTCCTGGTTGTCTTTTTTCCCATCATATCGTTTGTCTTTAAGACCAAGAATTTGTTGGGTGGCACACCAGAGAATATGCTAACATTTGTTACTTCCCAGTTCACATATCTTACTATGTCTAAGTGGAAAATGGCATTGTAGCAATCTTCCTCTTCCATGTAGTCCTTCCTCTGACAATTTCATCGTTTTGTTTCTCTCCTTTGATTTGTAAAAGGTGTGTATACCTTAATGGCCTTTGGTCAAGGGAAGTAAGGACTCCACTACCATTTATAATATCTGATGATGCTAATGACAACCCATTGAGAAGATTTGTGCAGTAATCTGGTTCCACCACACCATGAAGTATTTCATCCTCTTCGGGTTCACATAGTGATTGAACTATATCTGAGCTTCCACATTCCCTTCTGTATTCTAGTGTGATACCAGATAATTGGTGACCCTCTAGAATTTGGTCCGGGATGGTCTGTAGAACCAATCAACAATAGAATTTGAGAGTAATTAACTATGACATTCACAACAATGACCCTTTTGAAGAATAATGAGTATTTCAATTTACCTCTAGCATCCATCTTAGATACTTCACATTGTTAACATGTTGGTTCATGTCCAAATCACTTCTCTTGGGCTGCAAAGTGGAGAGAGGGGCACAAAGTCAATAATTGTGTACATTCTTTGTGATGTGGCAGAGCCAGCAGTAATTTAACTGTAATGCATAATAAAGTAAGGAGTAAATAGAGTAAATAGTATGTGTACTCACTAGTCACACTGTAAAGGTTTTTTTTTAAAGTATCATTCCAATCACAAATTGTTAAATACGGTAAATACTAAGTTTTTTTTATTTTATTTTAAACAATTATCTTAAAAATCATATCTATTGTGATTTCGGATTGATTTACACTGGCATATTAAGTTCTAAAGTAAAAAGGCATATATACCTTCAAGTCAGAATTCATGTATTTGGCCTCTTTGTCCAATTTGACTATTTTTTCTTGAACATCTTCCTTGATTGCTTGCTTCTCTATAAACCAAGGTGAAACTTCTGCTCTCACCTCTTCTGGCATTTTGGAGAGACGTCTTGTTTTACGGTTCATCATCACCCACGTGCTGTTTCATGGCTTTTCACAATCAGCACAGTGGAAAGTTTAAAGAAAACTGTTAGAAAGACTGTGCAATAGATGTATATAGTATAGTACATACCTTGTTGCACGTGCAAAAATGTGGCCCGTGGCTTGGCATCTTATCAGCCAGTCACGCCGCATTCCATTCTTGCCTGATGCTCCAACCCATGTGTCAATTTCAACTACCTCTCCCCTGACACATGTATAATTATGGTTTTGTCATGCCATGATGATTTAACTATATGCTAGTGAAACTCATATTTCATTTCATTATAATTTTCACAAGTCTTCAGAAATTATGGCCAATCACAACTTATTCTTACTTTAATAGTTGTTACTTTCTTTGTTTAATTGAGTTTGAAATGGCCATGGCCCATGATGGATCTAAATATGGAATATTTTAGTGAAATTCTATGCATATCTTTGTCAACATGTAGCTCTTCTAAAAGGGGTAGATTTTTGTAGCTTTCTGCTGCCAAATGAGTACAGGACAAGAGTTCTTACAAACGGAGAAGATTTCTAGGAGAACCTTCAATAAATAGAACCACAATTTTGACAAGAATTGTCCCAAAGCTAGGCGTAAATTTTGAAATTTGATTGTATATTCCAACAAAAATAAATAAATTATTTAACTGTCCTTGAAATAATCATGATGGAAAGGGACTTTACCAGATGGGATAGTAATCAATCAGAACTTGCATTCTTGAGACAACCCAAATGAGATCGTTCCTCACCATTCCATGTGTTGCTCCAAACCCATCACTGAGCAGTCCAGACATCCAAACATGGTTTAGTGCTGTTTCCTGCACATAAGATTGCATTTAGCAACAAAACAATGAAGCCCTTGTGCTCATAAAAAAAATGTGTTAAAAAAAAAAAATCACCTGAAGAAGATTGAGGATGCTCTCAAGTGTGGCAGTTTTATCAGCTCCAACTTCATAGGACCTAATGACAATAGTCTGTCTATAACCAACTCCACCTTCAATGATGAGCCCTTGACGATGAGGATCAACCAATTGCTTCTTTGTTGGGATGTTTTGGCGCAGAACATTTTCACCAACTGTAACAGCTTGACCAAGAGTGGTTGTTGTTGTTGAAATTGTTTGGCTTAGTGACTCAACTTTAACTGGGGACCTAAAACTCCCATTAGTTCTGATGCTGCTGTTCAATTGCTGCTTAACCTGGTCATGGTTTTCTCTCATGGAACAACATCTTACTAGGTAGGTAGAGGCTGGATATGAGAAAGTGGCAACCATTGTTCTCATTTTGTTCCTTACAATGTGGAACAACACCACCTTAGAAGGAGAGAGGTTGGAAGAGAAAATTGGGTAATAAAACTTTTTTATACTAGTTTTAACTATAGACGGGGTTAACAAAGCAGGACTTGGAACTCTGAGAGACAAATAAGTGAACCTTGTGATTCAGCTGACATATCAAAGAGATTTTGGTGTTTGCAGCGGAACTAACTTTTAGTTGTCCCATCTGAGAAAGGAAAAACACCCTAGTTCTGATCGATCAGGTAGAGTAGACAAAATTATGTTTAGTTTTTTGTGTCAGGCAATTTTATGGGTTTATGAAATCAGCAATACTTTAGTGTAAATGCAGAAGTGAACATAAAATAAAAATTTATTGTTTTTCAATTACTGTGTGTAATTAAGAAGATAAAAAGAAAGATACCATTAGAGGATTTTAAATTATTTGTGTGAGGATTTCACTAGGTATACTAGCCTGACATCATAAATTCATTACAGTACTATTACTGAGGCTAGGACTTTAAGAATTGGTCAGCTATAGTAGCATTATTATACATAGGTAGTGGTATAAAAGAAGAAAAAAGCAAACGCCTCCCCTAGAAGTTGACAACAGCCAATAAGAGAATGAATTCAGAGCCCCTTTCGTTGAAAAGTACACTGTTGTCTAGGTTTCTCATGTTGCTGTTTGTTACTACTAGTCTTGTGTTGAGGCTGCAAGGAAGCAAAGAGAAATGAATGTTACTTCCCAGGAGAAAAGTTTAAGTTATGGAAGTTTCTAATTGAAAATTCACGAATTCCCTTAGAATATGTTGCGTGGAAGAAACCGAACTTTCTTGGATTTACTATGTCTTTTGTTGGTCGTTAGGAATATTGAAGATTATGACAAGAATAAAGAGAAAATCAAACTGAGAATTTGTTGAGGGTTTCCACACTACACCGATGCCAACTTAGTTTAGTTTGTGCAGTTCAGCCAAGGACTTGCATTATGATGTCATTTATTGTTTGGTCTGTTTTCATCTGTTCTCATGCCTTACAGTTTGAACAATAAATGCATTACTATTGCTTCACGTGGACAGGCTCAAGGAAATAATTCAAATTTGGTTAGCACTAGTAATTGATTTGCTTGTTTGAACTTTTCTGAGCATGAACCAATAAAAGATGAACATTTACTAATGTGACAAATGAAGGGGAACGTTTTCATTGGCACAAATAAGCCTTCAACTTACTTTATGGGATGCTAAAAAGATTGGGCAATATATGCCAAAACATTATTCTACTCAGTAACTTTTTTTTTGGGGACCATACTCGGTAACTTACTTGAAGTTGTAATTTTAATTTTTTTTTTGTCTTTCACTTTAATTGTTGGTGGGCACTTTATAAATTAATTATAATGGAAAATTTTAAATAATATATAATTACAGAAAATTAAATTAAGAGTTTAGTTTTGACAAAAAAAAAAAAAGAAGAAGATAATGTGCAGATAAGAACATGACAAAAGCTTAATAAAAAATAGAAGTGTATATTGGCTGGTTTTTCTTTCTTTCTAAGATTGTTCATTTTCATATTAATAAATTTATTTGTTTTAGTAATATATGGAACAAAAATAATACTGCGAGACCTATTATAAAACTTTTTTGGAAATGTTTACAGTCATTATCACTAATTCACTTTCCAAGGTTGTACAACAAGAAATTGTACGGCATGTGTTAGGAAACAAACCTTTTACGAATTGAGTTATATTTGAAGATGTAAATGATTTGATGGGATCCGGTGCATTAATGCTGGTATGATCGCACCTAATGAATGAAATTGAAAAATTGACTAATGGCTCAAGACTTTGTTTTTTCTGCAGGTTTGATGAACAGCTCTGGCTCCGGCAACGAACCACCAGATGGCAACGGTGGTCATCCCTTTCCTACTCCACCTCCACGACCATCCTTCCGTGATATGTTCATGGAAGATAGACTCATTCTGACACCCAGGCCTAGGGTGGATCTAATCCAACAACAATTGGCAAGAATTGAATATGAAGACGGTAATCTCCTCAAACCAATGGTTCATATCTCTAACAAGGTGTTCAATGGGCTATGTGCCTTGGCAAGATGCATTAGTGGTGAAGCTTTTGGGCAAAAGTATAGGCTACTCTTTGATGCGGGATAAGCTACATAGACTATGGAAGCTAGTTGCGGGTTTTGAAATTATGGACATTGGTAATGGTTATTTCATGGTGAAGTTTGACAACGCAGGTGATCACCAAAAGGTTATGGATGAAGGGCCCTAGATGTTATTTGATCATTACCTTACAGTGCAACGTTGGTCTCCTGAGTTTATCTCTCCATCTGCGAAGATTGAAAAAACGCCGGTGTGAATTCGCTTTCGGGGTCTCAACCTTATTTACTATGATGAAAGCATTTTGCTTGCACTAGCAACGGCCATTGGGAAACCGATTAAGGTGGACTCCAATACCAAAGACATAAGGCGAGGCGGGTTTGCACGAGTTTGTATTGAAATCGATCTTACTAAACCAGTTGTTGGGAAGGTCTGGTTGAAAGGTTTTTGGTACCGAGTGGAGTATGAAGGTCTCCATCGTATATGCTTCACATGTGGTTGTTACGGCCATGTTACAAGGGAGTGCACTAAGAAGTAACTAGAATCTCCGTTGGAAACCCCACTATCAACCTCGCAAGGAACAGTGCCGCCAATTGCTCCGGTAACCACCGCAACAACAGTAGATTCGTCTCCAATTATTGAAATTAATGTCCCTATTAATTTAGGAGAGCAAGTGGAAACCGCAACAAAAATAACAAATGTCAATCATGATCCTGTTCATGGTGATTGGCTTGTTGTGCAACGAAGGAAGAAACAGAATAACAATAATTCAAATTCAAAAAAGAAAGAGAATATGATGGCTCGGGATTTTATTCTTAAAAAGGATAAGAATAAATTCTCTCTCCCACAACAGAATCCCAATATTTGTGGCAAGAAAGAGAAAGTGGGAAATTTAAAAAGCAATCATGCAAATCAATCTAGCCACGTGGCCCCACCTGCTCATAAAAGATCACGTCCAGATTTTTCTACCCCTATTGCACAATTAATTCAAAATGCTGCAAAGACCAACATGAATTCACGTGAGACAAATAAAAAGGTACTACCTCCAGCTCATACTACTCCACCGGACCCCACATCAACGCCATCATCGTCCATGTTCAATATTCATGTGAATAATCATGTAAATCAAAATGGGGTTAACACCATGGTACCCTGGTGTGCATTTTGATGCTATTGCATCGAACCTTAATATTGATGTGGTTATGGTTGAAGATTCTCAAGGTAAGAAGGTGGCCAATGTGGCTCAAGAGTTAGTCCCTGTAAGCCAAGCCATACCAACGTAGGGCCATGGCTCAGGTTCCCCTCCTCTTTTCATTATGTTGTCATGAATTGTTTACAAGATATATCAATCATATCATGGAACATAAGAGGAGCAGTTGGCCGTTGTACGAAACGGCACGTCAAACATATGATTAAAAACCATAAACCTTCCCTTTTCTTCATCTATGAAACTCATGCTCAATTCCATAGGGTTGAAAATTTTTGGAAGTCATTGGGGTATGAGAAGGTATTTATTTAAGAGGCTAGAGGACATGCAGGAGGTATTTGGGTCTTGTCAAAAAGGCTGGATGTCAACTTTACTTTTCTACACTCCACGAATCAATGTATTACCTTCAGGCTAGAGAAGGCGAATAGTAGGTGGAACTGCTCTACGCTGTATGCCTCCCCTATTCCTACGGTGAGGGCTATTCTTTGGGACCACTTGATCGAGATTGGTAATGACATGGAAGGACCGTGGCTAGTCATTGGTGATTGGAATGAGATTATTCAACCATCGGAGGTCATAGGGGGAGCCTTCCACCAAGCTAGGGCCAATGCTCTTTACAACGTTCTCACCCAGTGTGGCCTTATTGATATGGAAACCACAGGGAGCTTCTTCACGTGGCGCAGGAATATTTAAGTAAGGGGGTTCATACAAAAAAAACTCGATAGGTGCGTGGCTAACGCTGACTAGCGTCTTGCCTACCCTAATGCGTTGTTGGAAACTCTTCTTCCCCACAACTCGGACCACAATCCTCTCCTTCTTTCTTGTCGAAAAGCTGACTCTCGCATAAACCCTTCCTTTCATTTTCAAGCAGCTTGGCTTTCCCACTCGGAATATGCAAATATTGTGACACAAGCATGGAGTCAAACTACCGGAGACACTTTCCATAAGCTTAATAAGGTTCGTGACAGCTCTATCACCTTTAACAAAGAGGTCTTTGGGAATATTTTTCAGGACAAAAAGAAGTTGGAAGTTCATATCAAAGGAGTCCACCGAGAACTAGAGACTCAGGCTACTTTCGACTTGATTCAGTTCGAGAAAGCCTTGCAGGACCAGTACAACCAGATCCTTTTTCATGAAGAAATGTTATGGTTCCAGAAGTCCTGTGAGAATTGGGTAAGATTTGGCAACAAGAATACCAAATTCTTTCATACTCAAACAGATTATCGAGAGATGCAAGAATAACATTTACGGCTTTGTTTATCGATAATATTTGGTGCACTGATGCATCCCTTATTAAGAAGGAAGCTCAATCGTTCTACCAAGGTCTCTTCCAATCTACTGCTAGATGTCTTCCCAATTGCTTACAACTAGTGCATGTTCCTCGATTAGAGGATTATGTCTCCCTCGGCCTAGCCACTACCGTCACGTTACAGGAAGTGAAGGATGTCCTCTTTAGCATGAACCCTTACAAAGCCCTTGGGCCAGACATATTTCAACCTATATTTTTCAGAACCTTCTGGCCACATATCAAGGATGATATTACACGCATGGTAGATGAGATCTTTGCCACAACTGTTGTCCCATCCCAAATGACTAACACGTTGATAGTTCCCATTCCTAAGTCAGAGAATCCTACGTCCATCAGGGACTTCAGACCGATCAGTGTTTGTAATGTTCTATTCAAATTGGTCTCCAAGGTCCTAATGAATCGCCTTCGACCACACCTAGATTCTATCATTGGTCCCCTTCAAAGTAGCTTCATCCCCAAGAGGGGAACTTGTGATAATGCCATCATCGCCCAAGAGATTGTTCATAGTATGCATAAGAAGACTGGAAAGACTGGATATGTTATGTTCAAGATTGATTTTGAAAAAGCCTATGATAGGGTTGATTGGAGCTTCTTGAGATTGACTCTGAAGGAATTTGGGTTTCCGGACCGCACAATAGATTTGGTTATGAACTGCACTACTACTACGTCCTTGTCCTTAAAATGGAATAATGAGAGATTGCCCTCTTTCTCGCCGAGACGTGGTCTTCGTCAGGGAGATCCAATGTCACCTTATCTCTTTCTGCTATGCATGGAGAAGCTAGCACTTCTCATTCAGGAGAAAGTGAGTAGTGGGGATTGGCAACCGATTCTGGTCTCCGAGAGGTGGCCCTAAGATATCACATTTATTTTTTACCGATGATTACCTGTTGTTCACTAAGGCGTCAGCAAATCAAGTGCAGTTGGTCCAGGATGTTATCCATCTATTTTGTCTTGCTTCTGGCTTGAAAGTCAATAGTCAGAAATCTAAGTTCTTCATCTCTAAGAATGTTCCACGTAGCAAAATCCAGCAATTCGCCACTATATTAGAGTTCCAACACACTCATAATCCAGGCAAATACTTGGGGTTCCCTCTCTTGGTAGGTAGGACCACTAAGGCAGATTTTGCCTCCCTCACAGACCGTGTCAATAGTCGCATTGCAGGTTGGAAGGGCCAACTCCTTAGCCGTCTTTGGGCAGTAACTTTGGCTATGTCGGTTATATCTGCTATCCCCTCCTACTCTATGCAAAACCTATGGATCCCGGAGGGAATTTGCAATAAAATTGACTCTAGGTTAAGGTGCTTCATTTGGGGAGGGAATCACAATCATTGGGTAGATTGGTCTACGATCTCTAAAACTTGTGCCAAAGGAGGTTTAGGCATTCGTCGATGTCGCCAAGCTAACATTTCCTTACTTGGCAAGCATGTGTGGGATCTTTTGCACGGCAAGGATAAGTTATGGGTTCGCTTACTATATGCGAAATATATTGGCTAAAAGAATATTCTTCACCTTAAGAATTCCACAAACAGCCGTATGTTTGGTCCTCTATCATGAAAGCCTTTTCTCATCTCAAACAAGGTTTCACGTTTAGGATTGGAGACGGGGATTGCTCCTTTTGGTTTGATCCTTGGTTAGAGGAGGGACCATTGTATGGCATGGTAAATGAGGTCCATGAAAGGGACATGCAATTACGCGTTAAGGATGTCTATTTTGACGGCTATTGGCACTTTGACGTCCTTACTACAACCTTGCCCCAAGACATTCGGAACATCCTTTCGTACTTGTTTCTTAATCCTTCTATGCCGAATATTATTAGGTGGAGTGTATCTAGCTCGGGAAGGTATGATACCAAGTCCGCCTATGTGTGGTTAAGCCGAGAGCCTGCTTTTCATCTTACCTCTTTGAGTTAAGTTCCGTCGGTGGGTGTGGAAGTTCAAGCTACCTGAGAATGTTAAACACTTTATTTGGCTCACCTATAGAGGGAGTCTTCCTATTAACTCTTTCCGCTTCATGCGGCATATTACTACTGATTCTTCTTGTTGCAGGTGTGGAGATGTCAATGAAACATGGATTCACATCCTTCGCGATTGTCCCTATGCATGTAAGGTGTGGCAATACATCTGGTATGGTCTTGATTTCTTCATTGATGATGCTGCATACTGGCTCAGAAGTAACATTCAAGGAAATTTTCAGCTCTTATTTAGCATCACTTGCTGGATGATTTGGCGTGCGAGGAATGAGGTGGTTTTTAACGATATAGTTTGGCCGACCGGTATATGCATAACCGGATAAATTCTCTTTTACATCTAGCCAAAGGGACAAGCTCGACCCGATTCCAACCAGCTCATCCTCAATAGATAGGATCTTTGGTTAACCGGGAACCTCCTCCGCAAAACTACATCAAGATCAATACGGACGGTAGTTCCTTTGGTAATCCTAGCTTGTCGAGGTTTTGGTGGCGTTCTACGAGATTTTGCGAGCAATTGGATCACGGGTTATATGGGCAATTGTGGTTTTACTTCAAACACCATTCTTTGAAATTGTGTGCTATTTTCCATGGCATTAAATTTGCCCACACAAAAGGTTTCTCTAATGTTATTTGTGAGACGGATTCCACCACTTCTCTGAAATACATCATTGAGGGGGCTCGACGTTGTTCATCCTCATGCAGGTATGGTTTCGGCCATTCGTGATTACGTATAACTACCTTGAAATATTAGCTTTAAGCATACGCTTAGGCAAGAAAATAATGTGGCAGACATTCTTGCTAAGTCAAGAGACAAATCCTCCTCCCTGTTTATTTTATTAAATTCTTGTCCAGCTTCAGCTTCGAATTACTTAGTTGCTGATGCCTCAAACACTCTCTTTTGTAGACCTTAGTACCATTTTTTTAATTTCTTTATTCATAAAAAAAAATGATTTTGAAATTAAAATTAATCCGTTTGACAACTTTGCCTTAGAATCATAGGCTTGATTGCATGTGTATTTATACGAATGCTTTAATTCAACATTATATTATTACTTTAATAATATTTATAAACTCTTCATTAAAGTGATATTTATCAATAAATCCACACGTTACTTTTATTACAATAGTTTTTAACATTTGTTTTAAAATATATACTGTGTCAGTTTATTTAAACTCAAATAATTATTTTCAAAAAACGTTTTTTTTTCAAAAAAATATTTTTTTAAGAAACAGATAAGATTTACTTCTTTAAAAAAATATAAAACTTTTTCTTGACATTTTTTATAGATAATACATAAAAAAGTAAAAAACTAATTATTGTATAAAAAAAAAAGTTTCATTTGTACATTTATTTTTGACAGTTTAGTTAGTTCGACAAATCAAGTCCAAATAAAATTAAACGCAATTGTTCAATTCACTTCCGTTAGTTATAAACATACCTCCTTTTTTTTTTTGCCAAGAATACCCCTTTCCGGAAATAAATGTTCCAGAAAATAGTTTCCGGAACGTACTTTGTGGGTTTTTCTATTGCTTTAAGATTTGATGTGGGTTATTACAACTTCGATATATACAGCTTTACATTTTCTTGTTCTGTGTGATTTTCTTATCGATGGTTTTGATATGCTGTTTAGAACTTACATTCTAAACTTGATAACTTTTAAGCTGTGTTTTTTTAGGCTGTTTTTTTCTTAAGCTGTCGAAGGCATTTTCTTCATCAGTTTAAATTTCGACGCCTTTTTTTTTTCCCATCCAGATGTGTGAAATTAAATGATGTATTATTATATAGTTTAATGAATTTGACATTTACAAAATTGTTACAAACTCATTTAATGAGGTGTCAATGCATGAATAGTTCATGATTGGTAATCTACTGACTATGTAATGGCGTAAATCCGGATATAAGTAACCTATAGCAAATATTGAAATTTGTTTGCTCAAGAGAAATGAATACAAAAAAAAAAAAGTGATTTCCATCCATGTACACCAATTATAATCACGAAAAAGTGTTACTAAACAAAAGAGACATTTTATTTATTCATAAACAGGCTGAATTTATCAGAATTTGGAATCGTACCACATACAGTCTATAACATGAAGCACGAACAGTTGTGCCCCTCAAGTGGTTTTAGCCTTCACGATCCATTAACTTTAGAAGACCAGGCTGCCAAAACATGCAATTTGATAAATATTTTGGTTTCTCAAAATATTCTCCTATCAATCTCATAGGTGAAGCACTAAAGTGAAGATTCCTCTACCAACAGTTTTTTTTTTTTTTTTCACACATGAATTTTGAAATTGAACCTAAGATCAAGATCATATGCATGAGAGATCCAAGCCCCTTTCATTAGAACCAAAACATGTAGGTATATATATATAATTTAATAAATTATGCTCCCATCACCTACCTCCACAGATATGACATGTAACAATGATTGGAAGAAGTTGCGAGTACAAAGAAAACTAGAAAACAAACAATCTAAAACAATCAAATGCTTCCAATAAAATCCACGCAACTCTTATTTCTCAATCTGGCACATAATCAATATACAGGTGGGCTAATTCTGTCGGATAACTTACAGGGCGTGACTTTGCTCTTAGTTCTTGATGTAGTTCAGTAGATGAAATTAAAAGCTTTACAGGACGGAATTCAACAGACAAACTCTGTCCTCTATTGTCTGTGAAACATATCAATTCACGATGTATAAGTTGTTCAAATGCCTGCATACATAAGGTAAAGTACCACCATATAAGTTTGGGGTTGGGAACAAATGGTGGGAAACATACCATAACCATCATTTACTATATATTTTGGCTTAAAAAAATCACCAAAGCAGATGAACACACCCTTAAGCGGACATGCTTTGCATGTAGGTCAGAATCCGGGATAATACTATTATACTCTGCAAAATATGACCGACACATTAAGGAATAATATAGAAAGAGTGAAAGAAAAAACAACAAATATTACCTTTCATTACAGAATTGAAGTTGCATAAACTTTGCTCTTTGACTTCCAATCTCTTCATGCAAACTAAAATTTGAAGTTCTAAAATGGAGCAATCTGCTTGCAAGTAGCAATTATAACCAAAAAGTCATTAATCGCTACATCAAAAGAGAAAGTATACTGAATTAAGGAGAAAACTCCAAGATGAAAAACCAAGATTCATTAAATGGGTACAGTTAATAGATAAATAGAATATCAATGGGGATGACATCTCTAATACAGAAAGAAGAGCATATTATACATTATCTAAGATTTCCATACTTATTAAACATTCCAGTTTGGGCTTCCTTTGGATACTTAAAAATGCAATTTCAAAGTTCTCCCGAGACAGGAACCCAGTCTGCAAATCCATACAAGAGACTGCACAGAATCTGGAAAATTATCAAACTCACATAAGTCTGGGAGGATAGTCTATCTGATGCTAACAGTAGTTTGTGAAAAAAATACTTACAGGAACCTCAGAAAATGTTTGACAGAGGAGTCAACATTTAAATATTTATTGAGGGTTTCTTTGAACCTTCTATCTTCTATAATATTCTGTAATTTGTCAAGGATTTCTTAACCAAGAAAAATACATTACTGAATTTTCCACACATATAGATGTGACCTAGCTTTTTTAAATGAAATCAGTTTACCCACAGAAACACAAATGCAGTGGATGGCAATGCAAAGAATTGAAAAGGTTTGCAACTATAGTTCATTCTGCAAAGCTCGTTAACTTAAATATAGGCAAAATATTAACATCCGGGGACAAACATGTCAAAATGTGTGCTTATGAATTTATGGGTTAGCATTCAGTTATCTCTCTGCGATTGCAGAATATGGTAGACAAGACATATGAATTCTTGTGCTTTGTGAAATGAATAAATTAATATGGGTGGCACTCCTGTTCATTCTGAAGGCCAACTAATCAACTAGACTCAACATAAAGAAGAATTTGCAATAAAAAAGGATACTTGGACCTTTCTGTTAAATTCAACAGCATAATCATGTGGAAATCTTGAATCAATTGGTAATGTAAGCATGTGCATCAGTAACCTACATGACAAGTCAAGCAGTGCATTTAACATCATCTTCAGCATAGTTCAGTCTAAAGGAAATTGCCATCCACCTACTTTTGTGAATCTTCTATTGAAGGTGGTAGGAACAACAGCTTTCTATGTGAAAAACGAGATCGTACCCTTTTCTCCAACAGCTGATCTGCATCCTGCAAAGAGGATTATCTTGATTTGTAAAAGATATCTTATTATCTACTATGATAGGTTATTTTCTCAAAATACATACAGACAAAACAAACTGGAAAACTTTTAATCCAAAAACAATAACAATTTAAAGGAATATCTTTCTCAACCAACCGCATAAAGAAATTCAGACATGACAAAATCCACAACTACTTGAAAGCTTATATAAGAAAAAGGAAATAACTATAAAGCACACACCAGACGGCAACTAATGCCAAGTACAACAGCCTGTGATGTTATTGATTGCATTGCATCTAGCAAGCTATAGAGTAATCTCTGTTTACCCTGCAAGGATTCAAGATGGAGATAGTAGCAAATGTATGATTAAAAAAGTTACCAAAAATGCATAACAGAAAACTATTTCACACAGACCACAAACATGAGTACTAAATAGAGTAAGAGGTTGAGAATAATTACAATTATAAACCAGAATTTACACCACAAGCTTTTGAGAAATGATCAACCTTACCTGAGCAAACAGGTCAAACTCATCCAGGACAAAAATTACTGTTTTATGTGCCAATCCGCATTCCCTAGAAAACAAAGATAATAAATGTTTTAGAACTTCACATTATTTTCCTTTTTCAACCAAGAAAACTTTTACTCACTTTAGCATGGCCACCATAAATTGGGAGTTGTCATCAAATGATGCCTGCAGAAGATTCATAACAAGATAAAAAAATCACTGTACAGTAATCATAAATGCATAGTATGAATCTTGTATAGGTAGGTCATGTTACCGTTTTTGAGAATAGCAATTGATGCTCCATGCATAACTGCCTAGCTATTTCCTGTTTCATCATCAATTACAACAACAAATGAGACACCATACAAGGACAGGTAGCAGTGCAACCTATATCTATCAGTTCAAACAATTTCTATAACAGGACTAGGAAATTCTGTAAGATGCCTAGCAAAACCTCATTGCTCTTGCATATCCAGAAATAGTCTGAGCTGCATTGCACAGCTTGGTTCATCACCATCCAATTCCTTTGTAAATTCACAAGTTTTTAACATGAGAAAGATTTACACCACATCTTTTAACAGAAATTCAGAAAGAACATTGCCATATTCTCATTCTCTCAAGGAGAATAATCTCTAAGCTCCCTAGCTAATTCATATTGGAAGATTATCTTCCATCTACTTGACCCTTTCTGAAGTTAGGCTAAGCAGTTACTCACTCAACTAGACCTCATGTCAACCCAATTTTCCTTCATTAGTAAGTGTCAGAAGCTGACTAGGGTGGCAAGTTACCCATATAAGAGGCCATTGATTATAAACAAAACATGACTAACTAACGTCACCAAAGTCATTGCCAGCAGTAAGTCAACATCAACATAAACAACCAGGAAAATCAATTTTAGTGAACAATTTACACAAACGGAAAAACACTACAACACAGGCAGGTTTCAGGAATGCCAACCTTGAACGCAGAGATGTCATCACTGTGTAAAAGCCCATTCAACCTTATCTGCAAAGAAAAATTAACTCAATAGAGAGAACAAACGCACTTCCAATCCCACAAATTATTTGAAGGCAGTGAATGAATACCACTGAAATCGAGTCCGGATACTCTTGAAACAAATCTTGAATGACAAGTTCCAAAACCTAACAAGAGAATACACACATAATGAGAAGAAAATGGAGAAAGCCCTTAATAAAATGAGGTTGAGGTGAGTGAGAAACAAACCGCATTCTTGCCGGAGCCACGAGGACCGAGAAGAAGAATAGAATTGTTGCACGCCTCCGTCACCGAACTCGATATCATGAATTTTAGCTTGCTAATAAAGTGAGGTTACCGATTCAGATTTGATTAAATAAAAAGAAGAAAGGAGAAACGTTAACTGTATGTGTGTGTGTGTGAAGAAGTTGAGACCTGTAGTTGGTGTCTGGAGAATCATCGATGAAGATGAATTTGGGATCACAGATTCGGCTTCGAAGCAAATTCACTGCGTTGATTTTGTGATTCTCTTGCTCCATTGCGCCCGCCGAAGATGCAACACACTTGGCGGGAACGACAACCGCGCCTTTTTATTTATAATGAGCGATTCTCTATCAAACGCGGCCCAATACCTATTATGGGCTTCGCTCATCAACTATTACACAAAGTAAGATTTTTGGGCTTCGTTCAAGATCGAATAGGAGTTTCTTGATGACACAAGATGGGTATTTTTTTTTTTATCAATAATCTTAACAAGGTTATTTATAGAAGTTTTTTTTTGTTGTTGTTGACAGCTGGTTATTATAAAACTTAATGATTTAATAAGAGTATAGAAAACATATACAATACCGGTGTATATATTATTTTTCTTAATTAAAACTTTTATATTTTTCACTCTAATATGTGATATCAACCATACTCACATAAATTAGACAAGAAAAATTGGACAGAAATTAACATAAATCTTTAAAATCAACAAAATGAGGCGACATAAGAGATATTTAAATTAAATGTTAAAATATTACAATATTATTAGGAACTTTAAACTAAATTAACTTTTAAAGCATTTGTAAATGGCTAACATGGTGCTATGCTGAATTTGAAAGCATTTTTAGAATTAATTTACAGTTTTAGCGCATAAACCATAAACTCTAATAAAATATCAAGCGGCGAGGCCACATAACCAAAATCAAAGGAAAGGAAACCGTATCCAACCGTGTGACAGTCACAGCATGGGATTGATAAGCACCAGTGTTCCCATGAACATCATTCCTCAATTCGGGTCATTCCGAACACCCATTCGGGTCGGAAACCCTTCCGGGTTGAGCTTCCCACGGAAGAGGAATAACACCTTTGTTTGTTTCGCCGCCGATGACGACCTCAGACAGAAGCAGCCGCCGGACTTGACTACCACCGCATCTGGGCTCGGCTCCGCCCTTGAAGAAAGGCCTAGTAAGTACTTCATTTCAATTTCCCCTCCTTCAATTTCATGTTATGGTTATGGTTATTATTCTTTAAACATTTTTAGATTTTTTTTTAACTTATCTCACTTTCAATTTTAATTGCATATTCTTATCTAAGTACATAGTGATATGTTTCCACAGTTTCAATTTCTGATCATATTGTCCTGTCAGAAAACACAGATCTTTTTGAGAGTACAGCTGAAGAAACGCAGGGAAATTTTGGGCAAGATGGTGAACGAGGTGCTATCTATGATTTTCTTTATCCTAGTAAAGAGCTTCTTCCCGATGATAAAGAAATGAGCATATTTGATCATCTTGAAGAGCTGCGACAGAGAATCTTTATATCAGTTCTGGCAGTTGGAGCAAGCATTTTGGGATGCTTTGCATTCTCAAAAGAACTGGTCATGATTCTCGAAGCTCCTGTTAAATTACAGGGTGTAAGATTTCTTCAGCTAGCTCCTGGTGAATTTTTCTTCACAACTTTAAAGGTAACACTTCTTACATATATCTCTGCGATGGTTGTTGTTTCCTTTCTTATCGTATGAGCTGTGATATTTTTTATTTCTTGGTAGACATTTCATGTAAAATTAAACCAGTTTTGTTTTTTTGCTGGTGCTCTTGCTTTATCAGGCATGTACAAAGCAGACATATTTCTTATGTCTGCCTCATAACTAGTTCCCAGATAAGGTTAACGGCATAGGATAATTGAAATATGTTTATTTTTATGCTAATTGTTTTATCTCTTAAGAGCTTAAATTCAAATTCAAATAAGATCATTATCCAGATAAACATTGATTTAGAGGAAAGAGAACTATGAAAACTCGTGTGAGTAAATACAATGTGTTAATTTCTACTTACATTTCATCAATTGATAACATCTCATACAAACATGGTGCATAGCATTGGTGAGTGAACCCACAAAATTGGCTTATATGGGCAAATGGCGAATAGTATTCGTGAGTGAATGGCCAAAATATATTGTGTGTGTATACCACTTTACTCATTTATTGACTTGTAAGGTGAGGATATCCTAAACCTTCTAAGGACTACATTGTCTATATCTTTAGTTGATATGTTACTACCTAACTTCTAGGCAATGTTATGGAATCATAACCTTTTTTGCATACCCATGTAAGTTGAGATCAAACTATTATTAAAGATAAAATACAAGAAGCTACCTTGAAAGAATTAATATTTTTGTCGTTCTGAACTGCAGGTGTCTGGATACTGTGGCCTTCTCTTGGGAAGTCCTGTCATCCTCTACGAAGTCATAGCCTTTATACTTCCAGGACTAACAAAATCTGAAAGACGGTTTCTTGGGCCAATTGTTTTAGGCTCATCAGTTCTTTTCTATGCTGGAATAAGTTTCTCCTACTTAGTTCTGACACCTGCAGCATTAAATTTTTTTGTCACCTACGCCGAAGGTGCTGTTGAATCATTATGGTCCATCGATCAGTACTTTGAATTTGTTCTGGTGCTCATGTTCAGTACAGGCTTATCTTTCCAGGTAAATTTTTCTTCCTGGTTTTATTCTCCCTTTCATACTCGAGCTTGATGAGACACAAAAGAACAAGAACAAGAAGTAATCTAAAGGAAGTCGTCATATTGCAGGTACCTGTCATACAATTTCTGTTAGGACAACTTGGACTGGTGTCCGGAGACCAGATGCTATCAATTTGGAGGTATGTTGTGGTTGGTGCAGTAGTTGCAGCTGCTATAGTTACGCCATCTACTGATCCTCTCACCCAAGTTCTTCTAGCGGCACCCTTAATGGGTCTTTACTTTGGTGGCGCATGGGTGGTCAAGTTTACTGGAAGGTGACCTTAATAATGTGCCAAAATTTTCAGTATCAACAGATTTTAATGTACATTCACATAGCAGCAATCTAGTGTATATTTTTACTCGTGTATCGGAGCATTACTCTTCCTATATTCTGATTGATTTAAACCTTAAATTCTGTAACTAATTATCCCAAAATCCGTCCATTCTTGGCATTTGTTTAAAATTCGTCCCAACACTCATGATACGTTTTTTAAATTAAAATCTTGGTTTTCTTTATTTTTACAGATTAAAAACTAAGACAGCTTTTCAAGTTGAATCTCCTCGCCCATATGGTTAGAGCAATAAATCTTGAGTACGTGTCCAAAGAATGTGCTAAAAGATGTGATTTTGAAACGAATGTGACTTGAATCCAAACACAAGACATACCATGATTCATATTCTGTTTTAATACGAGAATACCATTTCTTGACGCGCCTATAAACTCTCAACAATGGGTTTTTCAACTTGATCATCACATGAAACAAGCTTCAATTCTTTCATCTCGCGAAGAAAGTCTTTCGCTGAAACAGCAATTCGTGTCATTTCTCGCCAAATTGCTGTAATGTCTGCCAAAGGAGTCTCTTTAAGGGCAGAACAAGCGGCTCAGCATGCTAAACTCAGTTTTGTTTTTTTTTTCTTTTAATTTTTTTGAGTTTAGATCACAAATATCTTTTATGGGAGACAATCCACAACTTGATTTTCACTTTCCCCACCCTCAGCATTCTCAACGTTTTCTCACTGTTTTTCAATATATTTTTTTAAAAAAGAATTAGTTAAAAATAACCTTATTATATCACAATTTAGCCCTCTCTCTCTTTTCTTTTTAAATTATCGTCAACATTTTAATTAGAAATACATTTAAAATGTTTTTCATATTTTTTAGTCTAAACTGAACTAATTACATTTTCATGAAACTACAATTGAAATCTTAATTTTGGATAAGCTTCCATAAAAATATCTGTATGAAAAAAAAAATGAACTTCTACCACGAGTTAATATCATTACACACCTTAACTTTTTAAGGGATTAGATAAAAGAACTTATATAAAAAATCAAGTGCCTAACAATTTTAACTTCCCTAAAAAAAAAAAAAACAAAAAAAACTTAATTTTAAATTGAGATAAATTAAATTAATTCTTATTTTATTGGTAAATGTCATTCCTTGGTAATGGAAACTATAAATCAAATAAAACCAGTAACATAAGTACATTGGTGTATATAAAATTATAAATCAAAAGGATCATTTTCAAAAGTTCTACAACGTCAAATTCATTGCACACATATTCCACCAACACAAATTCATTGTACACATATCAGAGTCTGTCTACTTATCGGTTAATGTTATATTTTCCACTCTGGCTTCTATATCAGCAGTACTTGAGTTACTTAGTTCAGATGCAAGCTGTCTCATTGAACTCTTCAAATCATTGCATGGCTCAAGAAGTACATCTGATGCGCCTAGTAGTTCTCCTACCTCCCCTTGCACAGCATCAATAATGCTGTTGATTATCTCCAAAGATGCCTCTATGGCAGGAATCTCCTGTGGGGGATAAAGGCAAGCTCCAATCTCATCAATCTGTCGACCAAGTTCCTGACACAACTGCAACAACTTCTCCAGCGAATTTACAAAACTGCTGTTGTCCTTTGGTTTTTCCAGCTTAAGCAAGCCTATGATGGAGTGAATAAGTAGTTTTATAACTGAAAGCGTGTTAGAAACAACCTCAATTGCTCTTTCAGCCACTTTCATCTCTTCAGGCGACAGGTCATTCCCTAGTTCACCTTCGCTTGAACCATCATCATCATCATGTGGCCCAGCAGCTTCGTCATCACATGAAACAGGTTTCAATTCTTTCATCTCGCGAAGAACGTCCTTAACTGAAACAGCAACTTGTGTCATTCCTCGCCCAATTGCTGTGATATTTGTGGAAGGAGTCTTTTTAAGGGCAGAACATGCTTCCCAGACAGCACCAACCAATTGTGGTACTGATATTTTCAGGTCTTTAGAATGGGACCCTGCTGGTGTTCATTAAAAGAGAAATAAGAGATTGGAAAAATAATTTAAACTTTAAACTCTATTCATAATATGTGTATTCGAAAACCAAAAGTATCCTTAATCAATGTGTATTAATCTCAGTTTTCTTAATCCTTTTCTCAAGTTCAATGCCACAGAAAACTGGAAAAAAATAATTGTGATCCACACATGTGAGTAATTAATAATCATACCATATGAAGAGACAGTTTCCTTCATCAACCTGAAGCTGGAATCAACAACTTGCTTGACAGATGCATGAACAGAGGAAGACAAAGTGGGTCCCGCAGCTAGTGTACTGCCATGAGAAAGCAAAAGGAAGCCCTGTAGAGTGTTGAAGTATGAAGCCATATTTTCCTGAACTGCTATGGCCTCTGGCTTCTCTCCGCTCCAAAGCATTCCCACTGCAGAAAAGAAGAAAGAGGACACATTGAAACACAATTTCAATTTCAATCAAAGAGTGAATTAGAAAAGGGTGACCACCTGTGGTAGCTTGTTTAGAGACTTGGTCAGCCATCTTAATGACATCATCCCAGGTGACTACTTCGCCGGAAGAAGAAGAAGGCGGTGTTTGATCCAAAACCTAAAAGGGAGGGAGCGAGGGAGCGTAAGAAAGAAAGAAAGAGATTGAGATTTGAGAGAGGCGAAGAATAATAATACCTGGAGGGTTTCATGGATAGTAGTGAGGTGGGAACCTAGGAGTAGATTCAGCTGTTCTTTCTCTTTCTTCGTTCTTACCACCGCCATCTTCACTCAACAGGGGTGACGGCGTTAGGAACTTGTGTTGTGCTCTGCGATGCTGCTTAGACCCCTGGGATGGGAATTGAATAAGGGTTTAAGCCTGCTCTGCATTAATCCCCAATTTTCTTTCTTTTTTATAAACCATCAAATTATAAAACAAAACATTCTATATTTATTTCAATAACTTGTTAACAAATAATCGTATTTTCAAATCTATCATTGGATTCAAATAAATTATGATTTAGATTGTGTTTATAAAAATAAATGTGAATTTTTTTTATATAATTCAAGTTTATAATAAAACATATTTTTTAGTATATAACTTTCTGGTATATAAATCATATTAAATTAGATTTATTATGTAATATATAATCAACGATTTAAAAAAGTTATTGAAGTTTAATTTTGATAATAGATGTAGAAATAAATAAAAAGTAATTGAATTTTGAAGTGCAATTATCATTGTAATATTTAAGTGGAAGTACTCTAATTTATCATTGTTATATACAAGGGTGCTGCTACTGGAAATTGAAGTGCTTCTCGGGAATTCACCCAATTGCTTTTACTTCACGTTACAGAACGTTAACCAAAATTGGATTAAGAAAAAACAACAAATCAATGTCATTACACTTGTCTTGTTATGAGAACTTTTTCTTCCTCCAACTCTAAAGTTTGAACTTTTCTGCCCCCAAAGCTAGATGATTTACCAATCCCAACTAAACAAACTGACAGATTTAAAGATTCTTCTCTATTTGCTAGAACTAATCCATCTTCTACAGAAAAATTTCTCTGAAATATCCTTTCCCTTGCTTTAATTGCCTGCAATATCATGACACTCGAGCAATGAGTACATTTCAGGCTAGTATAGTGCATGTTCAAAAGTCAAAACTGAATAAGATTGCATGAGTTAAGATGCTACTTTTCTATGACTGCAAAAATAATTTATCTAGCTTAAACATCAAATTCAAAAGGTTTGGTTTGATATATGAGAAGATATAACATTGTGAAAATGGTGTTCTAGGATTGTGCCGAGTGCAAAGCTTAGACTTGGAAGTGGAGGCAAACCTGTTTTTCCCAGTTTGTAAAACCTGTTATGAGAGATAGCATAACTGTTTGGCAGAATGCACCAGTCAGTATTCCAATCCACAGGCCTTTCCCTCTTAATTGTACCCAGAAACACAACATAGCAGCAATTGGAATTCCCACAACATAATAAGCTCCAAGGTTTACATATGCTCCTAACTGTTGCCAACCACATCCTCTAGCAATACCTATAATCAACAAGTTTTACTTCACAGTATTACTATATTTTATGACAAAAGAAGAGTGAGGTGCATCGAAAAATAGTTCAAACAAGAACCAACCTGAGAGGGTACCGTGTAACGTGTCCAGTATAACAGATAGACTTAAAAGAGGAACCATGTGTGTGAAATAATCTACCACGTCCTGCTCATTGCTAAATACATAACCTAAAACCTGCCTGCTAGAAAATATGATTGAGCTGACGAGAATGGCCGCGGATGCTGCAAGAGTCATAGCAGCAAAAACAGACAATTGTGCTGATTGTGGACTTCCAGCACCTAATGCATTTGAAACTCTTGTGCTGAGTAACCCACCCAAAACAGAAGAAAAAAAAACAATCATTTACTCTTATTATACATGAATACAAATAGGCACAAAATGATGAAGTTGGGACTTTTGTGAATCAAAACCTTGCTGCTGATCCAAGTGCTTCTGGGATTGTGTAGATTGTTGTGGTGACTGCTAAACTGATCAGAAAATAGTTAACATTTAAACAACACGAAAAGTCATTCATGTCTGAAGGACTAAGAAAAGTTGTACATACCATATGGATAGGACTGAAGTTTCAAGTTCTGGATTTGGTAGAAGGCCAGAAAGCAATGTTAGCAACTCAAATGACCACCATTCAAGGCTGCAATGACCAATTATAGAAGAAATAAAAACACAACGACCAATTATAGAAGAAATAAAAACACAACATAAAAGATGAAATACAAGAGGAAGAAACTCACCAAATCATTCCAGCTGAAGGAATAGCACAGCGGAAGAACTCCCCCATCCCATGGAATAGTTCCATTGAAATCGGGACCCGAGTCTTTTCACATTCAGTAGAGAATTTCATATATAATCCAAGTAAAATCACATTCAGCCAGTACGAAGTACCAATAGAAAATGCTGCTCCTAAGTTACCAAATCCAAATTTAAAAACCAGTAGCCAACAGAAAGCTACATGGAAGCAAAGAGTAATGCAGGAACTTGTGACAAGGGGACTTGTCAAACTTTGCATCAGAAAGTATCGAACCAAGGCCTGGAGTGTTGCATAAGCAAAGAGAGCAGGGATCATGCACAAAGCAAATTTTCCAGCTTCTTGTGAAATCAAAGGTTCTTGGCCAAGTAAAACGAGTAGCTTCCCCATGTAGATCCACAACAGAGTGAGAGGAAGACAAGCTAAAGTAAGAGAGACAATAGCAGTGTAAATTTGAACACCAAATTTTCGATATTGCTGTGCCCCATATGCTTGTCCACATTGAGTTTCCAGTGCACATGACATTCCAAACTGTTTGACATGTATAAAAGACAAAGTGCAATTAATTCTAAAATATCAAATATAAGTCACAACAAGTACCAACTACCAAGTATCCTAGCATGCATCCATTTCAATATCCCCATGTCAGTTGAAAAATTTAACAGCAGAACCGGAACTTATCAATCTAGTAGCTAATTCTAAGTTCTTCCTTTATCATACAGGACATCTAAAAACATAAGAAGAGATTAAATTATTAAATATCCTAATAAAAAACTATATAACATGTAAGCATGACTACTATATCCAATTTTGTAGTAAATTTAGTTCATCAAGAAAAAGAGTATTAACTTCAAGAAAGTCGGTTCCTAATTTTGAAAGTAAAGAACAGATAGTCTCGTATGTCATTGATCATTCGTCCTCAATGTACATGAACAAAGACACGTAATAACAATGTGATTAAAAGCAAGAAGCATCAAAGAAAAAAAAAATGATTTTTTTATAGGCCCCACATGTACCTAAATAAAGTATCCAACTTTTTTTTTAAGAAAATGTTAGGTGTGCATAACCATGCTTAGTAACGCAAATGTTCAATGCAAGTGTAGCTGTTGAAATTAAAAAAGAGAACGTTGAGATGGGAAAGGAAGACTTACAATAAGACTGAAGCCAGAAACAGTACAGAGAGAGATAGCAATGGCTGTGCTAGAGAGAGCAAGCTTACCCAAGTGACCAACCATCATCATTGAAATGATTTGTAGAAAATACTAAGACAAAGTGACAGTAATCATAGGCCCTGCTAGACTACTCACCCTTTTTACTTCTTCACCAAACACACACCGTTTGGAATTGGAATTGGAAAGAAAGAAGGGAGATGCAACGAAAAATGTGAGATTCATCATCCTTCCGCTGTTTGCTACCACTTCTTTTCCCAACAATGATGAAAAATAATGTGGGATCCACATCTTTTAGGATCCTTTCCGAATCCGGAATTTCTTGTTTCATAATCAAAACAATATGTCATTACCCAATCAAGTTGTTTCGTAACCAAAAACCCGCTTGAAACTCTTCACATGACACATAATAATGAAAATGTTACTTCAACTTATTATTAATATCGAGACTCTTGTTTTTAGTATATTGTTTAGATTTTTAAAAAGGTATTATTTTATTTTTAAAATTTGTTTAGATGAAAATATATCATTTATAAATTAAAAATTTATTTCTTCTCTTAAGATTAAGATGTTATATTTATAAATGAGATATATCACCTCCAAGTCCAAGTGAGAGAAGCCGCTAATGGGAAGTAGGAGTTTAAAGTTTAAAAAAAAGAAAACATTTTAATGACGACGTAGAAGTAGAGATGATGATCGGTTAAACAAATTCGATATAGTAGAGATGATGACTTAAACAAAGTTAAACAAAATTGATGATCTTTTTCTTTTTCTTTTTTTATGGTATCGTATATTTTTTAGTTTTATAAAAAAAAAATTATGAAAAAAAGACAAGTGTGTTTTTTCCCACACATGTGATTCCAAACTACTAATATATAATAATTGATTTATTTAAGCGGCGAGCACAGAAATGGGCAAAGAAAAGAGATACTGAAAAAAGTAAAATAAATAAATATGATTAAAAAAGAAAATGAAGTGATAAAAATAATATTTATTCACCTTTAATTATTATTAGTATAATTTTATACGTCCCTTTATTGTTTATTTGAATAATGTGTTGAGCCTCCCTCTTTTTTCTTATTGGCCAAAGAAAGTACTATATATTAAATAGTATTAAATATAATATAATAATACGGGTACTAGGAGTACCTATTCCGAATGATAATTCATATCACTCAGACACCCACTATTATTATTGAAAGTTTTCTTAAATAATTTTATTTAAAAAAATGTTAAATTTTTATAAATTAATTATTAAAAAATAATTTTAATTTATAAAAAAATTAATTTTATATTTTTTTCATATTTTTTTTCTTAAAAATTATTATAGTGTGTTTAAACAAGTCTAAATATTATCTAAATATAGAAATAAAAATAAAATAAATGCAGTATAGTATAGTGGACATCAGCCACCTTATTTAGTGATCTTTCCCTGCTTCCCTCTTATAGCAGTTTCTTACCGAACGCAACAAAACAAACACTTCTAACATGTAACACAATATTTTACATCCTAACATTTGTTATCTTTATGGGTGTATTTTACTTGGGTGTTTCAAGGCAAATAACCATGATTCCTTTTAATTATTCATAGCAAGAATTTATTTTAATTGTTTCAAGAAACACCTTGCTTCAATTTTTTATTTTAAAAATAAGTAATTAATACAATAATTAATTTATATTTTAATAATATATATTTAAAATTTGAAAAATAACGGCTACGTTTTATTAAAAAAAAAAAAACTAACAGTTACTTTTTATTTTGATAAATAGACTCACTTCAAAAAAAAAAAAATTATTTTCGTTCCATGATCCAAACCACCAAAATTCACTCAATATTCTATATGAATTCATGTATAATTTTAATTACTTAATTTTTATTTATGTTTTAATTTTCATGTAGTGTTATTTTCATTATTTTAATTAATTATGTAATTTTTTATTTATGTTTTTATTATGTTATGTTATTTTTATGTTTTTTTTATTAAAAAATATAATTTAATTATGTTTTTATTTATATTCTTTTTATTACCCTTTTTTAACATAATATTAGTCTAATATTTAAAAAAAAAAAACTTTAGTTAATTTAAGAAAAGTTATTAATAAAATATAATAAGTTTTTTTTTTTGTGAAATTTATTGGAATCCATTTTAAATAATTACTTATCTTTTTATGGTTAAAATTATTTGTATGAAAATATATATATAAAAAAAAATATAAAATGAGAGTACAATACTCAACCATAGAAAAGCACTCATTACACTATTATTCAATATAAGATTTTTATTATATACCTTATTATATTAGATTATTTTTTATACACACTCTCATTATTTCATCTCATTTACTTATGTTTGGTGTTACAGGATAAACATCCCATGTAACTACACTATTTTCTAAATTTATATTACAAAATTTCATCACAAATTTTAAAAATAATATAATTATAGGTTTATAACGTGAAAATAATAAATTTATAGTCATAGAAATGTTAATATTTGTACATTATCACTTTGTTATTTCATCTCATTTACTTACTTATGTTTTGGCTTATAATAAGATGTTGTGAAAAGAAGAGAAAAAAAAAACAAGTAAATGGAAATAAAATAAATGTGAATGTGTAAAAAGAGTTAAGCTTTATATTTACCAATAATATAAGTACTGCTATGAATACTACTCAATATTACTGCAGAGGATCTACACCGGTGAAATAATGGGTACCGTTGAAAGAAAAAAAAAATGAAGTGACTATTTTGCATGTTATTAGGTATTGTATCAAATATTAGAAGAAACAAGTAATAGTAGGACTTTTAGTAAAGTAAATGATTGCAGTGAAGTAAACCTTACAGAACCTTCAGCCAAAATTGGGTTGAGAAAAAATAACATATCAATATTGTTACACTTGTTTAAGTAACTGAAATTTGAACATTACTGCAACCAAAGCTAGATGCTTCACCAATACCAACTAAACATCCTGGCAGTGGCAGCTTTAAAGAATCTTATCTTCTCCATTTGCTTAAGCTAATCCGTCTTTTACGATCAAACTTCTCTGAAATATTCTTTCAAACAAACCCTAATTCCTCTGTTTATATGCGGGTTAATTGGTGGGCTGATATGTCAAATACACAATTTTTTTAATTAATTTACTCTTTATAAATATTAAATAAATATATTTTAAAAAAATTAAATATATGTATTACTTTAAACTTTAAATAATAGTTAATTTAGACTAAAAATAATAAATTAATATATATAATAAAATAAATGTTAGTTATATATTTTTTTTATATAAGATGAGTCGGATTAACCTAACCCAGTCACACTCAACCGGTTTTGACGGATCAAAACGACTATTCCAATCAAATTTACGAATTTAAAATGCCACCCAACACAAAAAAGGGTCGAAACCAGAAAATTTGAGATATTCATTACCCATGCTCTGAATTTAGTGTCTCGTTTTCACGTTCCTTTTCTTAATTGGACAAACAAAATGAACTAAAGCAATCTATTCTTGCAAGTATATATCCTTTTCAATTAGGTTTAATTGTATTTTTTAATTTTAATTTTTTAATTTCAGTGGATTTTATCGTCAACAAATTAACTTGTCATATTTTATTTTAATTCTTTAAAATTTGATAAATTATATTAAGTATAATTTTACTTCTCATATGATTGTATAATTTATCCTATTTTTAAAATTTTTGACAAATATTATCCCAACTTTTATATATTTTAAAAAATTTTATCCTTAATTTTTATTTATTTTTTAAAAATTAAATTTACCTCTAACATTCATGTTTATTAAATAACAAAGGAGAAGAATGTAAAAATTAATAAATTCTAAAAAGTTTTGGATTAAAAATGTCCATCAATTATCTTGATAACAGGTTTACCTGTACTACAAATTAAGTTGGTGATTTTGTTGATTTTTTTTTTTTTTGTCACAACATAATGGGGACTAAAAGCCCAAACTGAAACTGGTGATTTTGTTGATAATGACTTATCTCATTCATTGTATTTTAAATAAAATCTTTGCTTGTGTCCGGAAAATGTTCCCGATCATCTTATTTGGAATTGGAGCTATTCTAATGATGGGACACGATTCTGTGTATTTTTATTTTAAATGTCAGACTACGTACCAAAAGTCAAAAATAAAAACCTACCCTCATGCTGCAAATATCCAAATTCTCAAATTAACCAAGAGCGGGTATAATCGTATATTTATTATTTCATCATCCTTTGATTAGGCAGTGTCAAGGCCTTCATACGATTAAAATCATCCTTGGCTAAAAATGTTGAGTGTATATCTTCAACAACAAAAGAGAGTAGAATATTTATTAAATTACTTACACTTACACTATTGGTCTAAGACTTATAACATAAACTTGACCACATTAGTCCATATTTAATTTATTTTTTTTATTTTTTACACCCTTCAAGGATAAAAAAGATGTTAACGTAATTATAAAAAATAAAAATAAAATGTTAACGAACAAATATCCCATGTTAACATTCATCATGACTAAAAATTTATTTTTTTCACTTGATAAATTTGTAATGAAACTGTTTTTAAATTTGTGACAAATTCTTTGTAATATAAAATTTGAAAATATCAAAAGTTTAACGATCTATTATTGATTTAAAGTTCTATGTACCAGAGAAAAGTTCTTTTGGATATAATTTAAAAATAAAATAATATATATATATATATATATATATGCTGAAATAAAATCCTTGACGCTCACGCCTGAATTATGTGGTCTCTTCTGGTTGGTTGGGTCAAATTAAATTGTGATGCTTCACTTGAAAGCATCACTGCGGAAGCAGGATGTGGGGATTTTTATTTATTTTTACTTTGCTATGAATGGAAGTTGGAGATTATTCCATGAACAATACTGGAGACTTAGTTTATTTTTTTATAAAACTAGTTTATAGCCTATAAATTAGAAATTGAAAAATTGAAGATGTTGAAAGCTTATAAGCTGGTTTATTTAATTAAAAATAAATAAATAAATAAATATGATTAAAAAAGAAAATGAAGTGCTAAAAATAATATTTATTCAACTTTAATTATTATTAGTAGCAGCATTTTACTCGTGCCTTTATTATTTATTTGAATAATGTGTTGAACCTCCCTCTTTTTTCTTATTGGCTAAAGAAAGTACTATATATTAAATAGTATTAAATATAATATTATAATAATACGGGTACTAGAGTACCCTAAGAAAATACTCCGTATGATAATTCATATCACCCACAAACTGAAACTGGTTACAAAGCATTTATTTAGATATAGATTATGAAAATAAATGCAGTGCTTTTTTGGTGAAAGAAAATAAATGCAGTATAGTATAGTAGACATCAGCCACCTTAATTAAAACATAACAATTAAATTCTTGTGGCTTTCAAACTTAAGGTTCCTCCCAACAAGAGGTCCTTATTTAGTGATCTTCCCCTGTTTCCCTCTCAATAGACATTGTATCAAATATTAGAAGAAACAGGTAGTAGTAGGGCTTTGAGTATAAAGTAAATGAATTCATTCAAGTAAACCTTAACCAAAATTGGGTTGAGAAAAAATAACATATCAATATTATTACACTTAGTTTAAGTAACTGAAATTTGACCATTACTGCAACCAAAGCTAGATGCTTCACCAATACCAACTAAACATCCTGGCAGTGGCAGCTTTAAAGAATCTTATCTTCTCCATTTGCTTAAGCTAATCCACCTTCTACGATCAAACTTCTCTGAAATATTCTTTCCCTTGCTATAATTGCCTGCAATCACGAGAAATTAGTACATTTCAGATACTACCTAGTAGTACATGTTTAAAACCGAATCTTAATCAGATTGTAGCATGGGTTAAGGTGACTACAGAGATATATAACATTGTGAAAATTGTATATTCAGACTGTGCCAAGTGTAGTAGAGCCATGAAAGACTGACTGAGGCAAACCTGTTTTTCCCAGTTTGTAAAATTTGTTATGAGAGATAGCATAACTGTTTGGCAGAATGCACCAGTGAGTATTCCAATCCATAGACCTTTTCCTCTTAATTGTAACCAGAAACCCAATATAGCAGCAATTGGAATTCCCACAACATAATAAGCTCCAAGGTTTACATATGCTCCTAACTGCTGCCACCCACATCCTCTAGCAATACCTATAAAATAATCAACAACTTTTACCCTACAGTATAATAATATTTTATGGCACAACACAGACTCCATTGCATAAGAATAGTGATTTGCATTAAAAAATAGAGAAAAGAAAGAACCAAACCTGATAGGGTAGCATGTAAGGTGTCCAATATAACAGATATACTTAAAAGAGGAACCATATCTGTGACACAATCCACCACGTCCTGCTCATTGCTAAATACATAACCTAAAACCGACCTGCTAGCAAATATGATTGAGCTCACCAGAATGGCCCCCAAAGCTGCAAAAGTCATAGCAGCAGAAACAGTTACTCGTGCTGATTCTGGACTTCCAGCTCCTAATGCATTTGAAACTCTAGTACTGAATAACCCACCCAAAAGAGAAACGAATCAGAAAGAGTAATAGTAAATCCTTTTTACTATATTCTACTTGAATATGAATATGCACAAATTGACGAAGTTAGGACTTGTGTGAACCAAAACCTTGCTGCTGAGCCAATTGCTTCTGGGATAGTGTAGATTGTTGTAATGATGGATAAACTGGTCAGAAAACAGTCAACAATGAAACAACAAATTAGAACCACTTATGAATGTTAATTGGAAATCAAAAATTGGCTATGAAACACAGATATTAAAACACACAAAGCCATTCATGTCTGAGTCTGAAGGACTAATATAAGGTGTACACTGTACATACCATATGGATAGGACTGAAGTTTCAAGCTCTGGATTTGGTAGAAGACCAGAAAGCAAGATTAGTAGCTCAAGCGACCACCATTCAAGGCTGCAACGTTCAAATAAGTAAGGAACATATATACCATGGTTAAAAATTAAAGGGGAAATAAAAACACAACACAAAAGATCAAATATAAGAGGAAGAAACTCACCAAATCATTCCAGCTGAAGGAATAGCAAAGCGGAAGAATTCTCCAATCCCATGGAATAATTCCATTGAAATCGGGACTAGAGTCTTTTCACAATCGGTAGAGAATTTCATATATAATCCAAGTAAAATCACATTAAGCCAGTATGAAGTACCAATAGAAAATGCTGCTCCTAAGCTACCGAATCCAGATTTAAAGATCATTAGCCAACTGAAAGCCACATGGAAGCAAAGAGTAATGGAGGAACTTATGATAAGGGGCCTGATCAAACTTTGCATCAAAAAGAATCGAACCAAGGCATGAAGTGTTCCATAAGCAAAGAGAGCAGGGATCATGCACAAAGCAAATTGTCCAGCTTCTTGTGAAATCAAAGGGTCTTGGCCAAGAAAAACGAGTAGCTTCCCCATGTAGACCCACAAAACAGTCAGTGGAAGACAAGCTAAAGTAAGAGAGACAATAGCAGTTTGAATTTGCACACCAAATTTTCGATATTGCCGTGCCCCATATGCTTGCCCACATTGTGTTTCCAGTGCACATGACATTCCAAACTGTTTGACAAGTAGAAAAAGACAAAGTAATATGTGTTTTGATACATCTTGATTAGTTTTTTATAAAAAAAGAAAAAAAAAAACCCTCCTTTTAGATGGGAAAAAAGAAGAAGACTTACAATAAGACTGAAGCCAGTGACACCACAGAGAGAGATGGCAATGGCAGTGCTAGAGAGAGCAAGCTTACCCAAGTGACCAACCATCGTCAATGATAGCACTTGTAGAAAATACTGCGAAAAAGTTACAGCAATCATAGGACCTGCTAGATAACCGACTCTTTTCATTTCTTGAGAAAACACACTCCATGTTATGCCTGAAACTGTGTCCTTCTTCTCTATAAGACCTTTTTCCATGTTATCCTCTCTAAAAGACACAGAAGCCGCGCACCCTCGGCTAGACAAAACTAATACCAGAACTTTCGCCTCGTTTTGTATGCTAAAGGTGGCGGCTGTGTAAACTAAGTTTTTTTTTTTTTTTTATAGGTGCTGTCTTTGAATGTGATCACTCTTTATTTTGAATAATCACGGTTTCTAATGGGATTCCCTTATAACCGTTTGGATTTAAATCACCGCTCTAATTTCTTTGTGTCTATCAACTAATATTATTAAAAATGTATAAAAAATAAAATAATTATTTTTAATAATATATCAAATTATTACTCAAAACAAACAAATAATTTCAATTTTTTTCGAACCCATGAAACATAAACTTTTTCCTTATAAATAATCTTGACCTCCGTATTCAAATTTAATCATCCAACTCTTTCACGTCCTATCCTTTTCATTTGTATACAGGATGCTATAGATTGAATTATATATTTTTTAATAGAAAAATGATCTCATTCAATCTTTTTTCTTCTTCTTAATTTATCATTTAAGTATTTTTAAAATTTAAAATAATTCAATCTAATTTAATTTAAAACAGATTGAATTAAATTATCTCGATTTCTTATTTTTAGTATTACTTTTATTTTTTAGAAAAATTAAATAAATAGTCAAACATATAACTAAAACTATTTTACATTAATCACCATGATTTAAATATGTGTGTGTGTGGATTTTCAATATACATCAAAGGTTTGTTGTACCATTTATTGCAATATAGGTTCATTATGAAAAGGTGCAAATATAAAAAATTATAGTATTTTTTGTTATGAAAGGGTATGTCCATGAAAATATGCAAATATGAAATATTATACTATTTTAACTATTTATGAAATGGCGTGTGGATCCTCTCTTATAAAAAAATTCTAATAGAAAGAGAGACAAACAAAAAGAATGTTGGTATAATTTTTTAACTATATTTTCGTGTATCTCTCTTATAAGAAATTTTACCGAAAAGAATTCATGTAGTTTTGGAACTAACAATGTTATTCATGAAACAAACGTCTCAATACTCTTTTTAATAAAAATGTATATTCTTTTATTATAAATTTAATACACTGAAATCACCATTGCCTAAAAATGCTATCCTTAAAAATACAAATCATGTATGGTCCCAATTGTCTCAAGTATATTAATTTCATTGAATAAATCACAAGTCATGTGATTTATTTATTTTTAACATAAATTAAGTCATGTGAGGTAACTATCAATTTATTATGATCCAATCCAAATTTTTTTATAACATTGGTTTAAAGTTCTTTGAATCTATGTACCAAAGAAAAGTTCTTTGGATATAGTTATATATATAAAAAAAAAGATCCGTGACGCTCACGCTTGAATTATGTGGGACCTCTTCTGGTTGGTTGCTATGATTATTCCATCATTTGACTACAAATATATATTAGTTTGAATTGGCCTCTCAAATAGTTGTTGAGATTGACTTCTCATTGTTTTTACTCTTTAAGCAGCAGACAACTGGACAAATTCTATTCATAGAATCAATCCAAAGTCTTTCAAGTAATCCTGATTTTACTAAATTCTGTTTGGATCATTTTCCTATAAGTACTTATTGGAAAGATAATAATAAAAAAATGAAATAATTTTTTTCAATAAATTAAAACTGACTTATGTATAAATTAATTTTAGATTTTGGAAGAATTTTATTTATTTTTCCCTGAAATTTGGAGAAACTTATCACTATCAATCAGTTGTTGTTTTCTCGTGGATATAAATTTCTAGATTTCCTGTATCCCATAAAACAGTATAAAGAAATTTTCATTATTTATACTTTCAATTAATTCATTTTTACTCTCTTAATTTTTTTTCATTTTAATATTTTTCTCTTCCATCATTATATAATTTTACTCACACTCAAGTTATGCGAGTGAAATGTTTTTTTTGAAAAATTATAATTATAATTAAAAATTTTTTTTTTTATGAATGATATTATTTCTAATTCAATATGTTATTTTTTTTTGGAAAAAAACAGAAGATTTCATTAAAGACAGTTCAGTGCACAGGTGCAGTTGAATCTATCTCAACAAACTTTTTATTATTAATAAAAAATAAAATAAAGAAAATCATGTGGTAAGAAATGAATCTGCACTCCATGCAATTTTTTTCAGGCAGGCCGCCGGCCCACCATAAATTTGGGTCAGAATAATTTATTAAAAAAAAATGACATTTTAAAAAGCAGAGGCGCATGCATGATAATCAATTAGCTATGATATTTGTTAAGCGGCAACTCGTGTTTTTGTGGGTAAATGAGGGTTGGTTTCAGAAAGAATTGGGTTCAAGTGTGGAATATGAGTAAGTTCCGAATGTGTGAGAAAATTGAGGTACATCAAATAACATAAGTGATAAATACTTGTGTTGAAATGTAACAAGGAAGAGACTGACCAATATTTATTTATTTATTTTGTGAAAAATACAAATTTACACATGGGATTTGCTGAAGGAGCAACCCATGTATGCATTATAGTAAGTTTGGAAACAAGACAAAAGACTAGGACTGTTTTAGACAAATTTCACTAAATATTTTTTTTTGAGAATCACTGTCGGAATATCTCGGTGCTCTCCGAAATACGATTTGGGAAAACGAATATAAAGATACTATATATGTGAATAAATTAAAAAAAAAGGGTAAAAAAATTGCACAAATAATTAATTAAACGACCATTGAACTAGATATAATTTTAATTTTGAAATACTTTGATTTTCGATGATTTAACAATTTTATAATACCAAAACATGTGATTGTGAACCACCCCAAATGACGGCAAAGAATTAGATTCTTGATTATCACTGGCTATCCAGTAAAAACGAAAATTATCTAGAATTATGCAATAATACACTGGTAAAGCAATAACTTAGTATTTTGAAATGAAGAACCATTCTGGTGTCGTCCTAGCAATTATCGAAACCAGCAAAGAAAGAACTAAGCAAATAGGCATGGCGCACTAATTACTAAATGACATTTTGCATTCCAAGCAGCACAGTTTTATCCATTTCATTTATCGAACCACTTCAAAAAACCAAAAACTCATTGCTTCCAAACTTGCAATGAAGGGAGTAAACTCTTCCTACTCCTATAATAACTCGAGGAGATCGAATAGTTCCCATCTTCAGAAAGTTGCCCTTTGATTAAGAGCTTGTCATACCAATATATTGTTTGCTGAAAATTGACCATCAAATAACCTCGTTTTTGCCTTTATCGCCTGCAATTGAAACAATATTAATGTTAAATGTCTAAAAGACACATGTAACATATTTTCAAAATCAAGAATAAAATGAGTCAATTATTTTTAAGGATTGACTTAAACATATTTAACCAAAGTTGAAGTTTCTGGGGTTTTAAGACAGTTTTATACCTGCTTTTCCCAACTTATGCAACCTGTTATGATAGAAAGTAGAAGAGTTTGAACAAAAGCACCACTTTGAATACCAATCCAAAGTCCTTTTCCTCCAAGTTGCACCAAAAATGCAAGTAAGGCAGCCACTGGAATGCCACATAGGTAGAAGGCCCCTAGATTCACATAAACCCCTAAATGTTGCCATCCACAACCTCTGGCAATCCCTGAAGTCAACCAAAGAATTGTTAAACAAACTGAAAATTTTATCTTCTATAATATAAAATTTACTTAAGAATAGCCATTGAGAGAAAGATTACCTGTGAGAACCCCTTGTATGCTGTCTAGTATAACAGATATACAAACCAGAGGGGCCATGACAGTGACATAATCAACAACTTCCTTCTCATTGCTGAAAATATAACCAAAAAAATTGCGGCAGGCAAAGAGTGTTGCACTCACTATACTTGTCTCTATCACTGCAAGAGACATTGCGGCTAACACAGCAACACGGGCAGCATGTGAATTCCCAGCTCCTAATTCATTTGAAACCCTTGTGCTATAATTAATCAGAGAAGAGAAAAGATAATTAGTTTATTTAGACATATGCTCAAGGTAGCTATAACATGTAAACTATGTAGAATGAGTGTGTCTATGATGTAAACCTTGCTGCCGCACCGATTCCAAAGGGTATCATATAGAGAGTTGAAATGGTGTTAAGACTGTAGAAAAATGACAATCAATTAGTTCAGTCACATAAACTTAAAAAATCTCAGAAATTGAAGATTGGTAGCAAAATGAAATTGTAGATCATGAGTTGCAGTTTAAAGAAAACCAAAATAATGTAGCATACATACCAAACGGATAGAACTGAAGTTTCAAGTTGTGGATTTGGTAACAGCCCTGAGAGCAATACAAGCAGCTCATATGACCACCATTCAAGGCTACCATCATCAACAAGAATACAAAAATCATGTTAAATACTATTTTTGGAAAAACAATACACTATACATATTATAGAAAATTTGTTGGACAAATATGAATTGAACAGGAAGATTAATCACCAAACCATTACTGCAGAAGGGATAGCAAAACGAAAGAACTCCCACATTCCTTTGAACAGCTCCAACGAAATAGGTGCCCGGGTTTTTGCACATGCAGAAGAGTATCTCATGTATAATCCAAGAAAAATCAAATTTGACCATATTGAAATGCTCACTGCCAATGCTCCACCAACATTACCGAGTGTTGTCTTGAAAACCAAGACCCAACAAAGAGGTACATGAATGATGAGTGTGACACAAGAACTTGCAAACATGGGAAGAAGCAAACTTTGGATTTGGAAATATCTAACTAAAGGCTGTAGAACTGCATATGCAAAAAGTGCTGGAACAAGCCACATTGTGAATTTGCCTGCTTCATGGGAAATTAGAGGGTCCTGGCCTATGAAAACTAGTACGGTTTCCATGTTGATCCAAAGCAGGGAAACGGGAATACAGACCAAAATGAGAGAGAACATAGCAGTGTATGTTTGCATTCCAACTTTCTGATATTGCTGAGCTCCATAAGCCTGTCCACAAATTGTTTCTAGTCCACTAGCCATTCCCATCTATTAGCATATGCAAATTATCAATGCACTAAGTTAGTTACAAGGAAAGAAAATAATGATAAGTTTTAAGCAGGATAACATGCTTGAAATAGTTTATAAAGAATATAAACTAATTACCAATAATGGCATGATAAGCATTTTATTTTGGTTGTCTTCTGCTGGTGTGAATGAAACCTTACAAATAATATAACATACCAGTTTTTTTTTAAGTGTACGACATATAGTAACAACAAAGTGACAGTTTATTTTATAAATTATTCTTCTAAAAAAGTTAATAAGCATGTCCTGAGTTATTTTTATAAGCTCTCTTAAACAGTACAGTATTTGTCTAGGTACTGTACTGATGTCATAACATAACGATTTCTTTTTTGTTCAAATAGCATAAGGTTAAATGCATGTGTATCTGTTGAAAAGCTGAGTAGCTTTTATATATGCAGCAGAAATAGGCGTAGTGACAATGGAAATGGAATAGAAGACAATAGGGATAAAAGAAATGCTAGCTAGAAATGTATTTTCTTAATATATATTTTTATTAATGTTTGAAATTATTGAAAATTATGAAAATGTGTAAGCCTTATTTTTTATTGAGTGGGCTGCCCTTATAAAAGAAATATGTTAAAAAATATATTATTAATACTCTTTATAAGATAAGTGATATAAGGTAATAAAATGATAAAAATATCAAAATAAAATGTGAAATGTGAAATGGTGGTGGGTGTTTATATTTTCATTATTTGGGATCTCGAAATATCTCAAAATATTTTCATGTACCAGAGAGTGCATATATTTTCACAAATCTCATGTGCATATATTTTCCTTATAATAGGATCACCTTGATTTCTTCTTCAAAGTGTACAACTCAGAGAGTGTCACGTTGAATCATTACAAATATTGGTAGACATCTCAATTGGTCACCACACCGTTTAACTTTACAGCAAAAAATCAATAACAATGACAATTCATGTGTTTTTGTTTATAAGAAAATAAATAAATAAATATATATATATATATATATATATATATATATATATTTTATCTTGTATAAGTAAAACGATATTTAAACTTAATAGTAATAAGGAAATATATGAAAGAAGAAAATGATCTGAGACAACAAATCAGGCATAGAGCTTACTTACAAGAAAACTGAAACCAGTGACCCCTGCTAAGGAAATGGCTAAGGCGGCGCTAGAGAGATAAAGCTCACCGAGATGACCAACAATCATAGTTGAAACAACTTGCAACAAAAATTGGGAACAAACCACTGCCACCATAGGCCCTGCTATGTAACAGATCCTTTTCATTTCTTCACTAAAAACACCCCATGTTACTCTTTCTTCTTCATGTTTCAGCTTTAGTAGACTTTCTTCCATTCTTTTCGATCAAAAACGGACTTCGAGAGAAAGAGAGACGTGAGACGATGAGAACCAAGCGCTTTGGTTTTATACCATTTTCTTTTCTCTTTTACTTGGTAATAATATTAAGAAAGAAGAAATAAAAAAAAAAAAAAACATAGGTATGTGAGATCCACGAGTCACGACTGTAGAGTGTAGACAAAAAACCGTGGAATTCAAATATGGCTCAACCTCAGCATTCTGACCTCACATGTACTTACTCTTCCAAATCATGACTAAAAGTCTAAAATAATCCACTGTTAATACTACCTTCTTCTTTGTCGTTTTTAAATTTTCTATTTCAACTTCTTTCTTCTTTTCATCATATAGTACAGTTTTTAAGTTATTAAAAAATTCGCACCACAAGTATTATTTTACGATTTACGATGTTGGTACCACATTATCATTATGATTTCCTCTTAATCACCTTTCAATCAATAAATTTTGAATTAATATTTTTGTAGTTTAATATGCGTGAAAATGAAATGAATAAATTAAGAAGAAAAAAATATGAAATATTGTATACCCTACTACCCTATATACAATGAATCAAACATAAATAACCAAGGCAATTACGTCACTATTAGGTATATGTATTGAATTTTGCTTCTTCCTCATTGGATTGCGGAAGACTGAGAGCCAGCTTGTCCCTATCCTATCACTTTACACGAGATCAAATAATTGAGTCTTTTTTTATATTTTAATTTTATATATTTTTTCTGTCCCTTTCTTTCTTTAACTACATATTTTTCACTGTTTTTTTTAATCTTATTCCCTCCTTGCTTCTCAAGGAATGACGAAGCTTATGAAATAGATGTGGAATTTGGTATATAGCGGCGGGCTGCATGCGGATTCTTACGAAAATGACAAGTTTAAAATATTCAATTTCACTTTTAGTTTTAGTCTTTATCCGATAAAACTAACTATAAATTTTACTCCATACACACTTGCATAAAAAAAAGTTTTGGTTTCCATTACTATTACTGTTACTAATAGTATTAAAATTCATAAAATAATAAGCCCAAGTTAGAGAACAAGATGTGGCCTAACCAGGCTATAAATACAAAACAATGGTCCACAACCTAACATCATTACATACATACTCTAGAGTCTAGACTCTAGATAGCCCAACCCAACAAAATTATATACAGAAGACAACAAAAGGCACACCTAATTGCACCCCCACAATTGCATAAAGTTTCAAAAACTGATCCCTTCCACCAGCTAATTCACACTTCAAACTGTGACGCATAACAAACTGCAGGAAGATGTGCAAGTATAAAAATAAAACACCTCCAACCTCTTGGTTCTTCTTATTTTCTTATCATTTGTAAAATCTTAGTTTTACTCTTCATTATTTGTGATGGGTATTGTATTACTTGTACCCATTGCTTCTCATTCATGAAGACTTGATCCCATCATTTGATCAGGGGCTCCTCATACTAATCTATTGTCTGCTGATATTTCACTATCAAATAACCTCTTTCTTGCCTTGATAGCCTGCATTAGTAATTAGTAAGACCACACAAATCAAACAAAATACATAATAAAGTAGTAGCCAGACGAAGAATTATATACTTTGTTGTCCTTTTGAATTCGTGAAACAAGTATAGTAAATTACTAAACTTTAGGTTCTGGGGTTTTATACAAAGGGTAGAGAACATATAATATATACCTGTTGTTCCCAATTTATGCAGCTTGTTATGGTAGAAAGTAGAATACATTGAACAAAAGAACCGAGTTGTACACCAATCCAAAGTCCTTTTCCTCCCATTTTTGCCAAAAATGCCAGTGCAGCAGCAACAGGAATCCCACAGAGGTAGAATGCCCCTAGATTGACATAAACCCCTATGTGTTGCCATCCACAACCTCTAGCAACCCCTGACCCAAAGTATTGTAAAACAATTTCAGAGAATGCTTCTCTTCTATATAATATAAATTTTACTTAATACTAATAGGGAACTTTACTTTACCTGTGAGAACACCTTGTATGCTGTCCAGTATAACAGATATGCAAATCAGAGGAGCCATGACAGTGACATAATCAACAACTTCCTTCTCATTACTGAAAATATAACCAAAAACACCACGACAGACAAAGAGGGTTGTGCTAACAATAGCTGTCTCCATGATTGCAAAAGACATTGCGGCCAACACAGCAACATGGGCAGCATGTGGATTCCCTGCTCCTAATTCATTTGAAATCCTTGTGCTACACAATCAAAGTGAGGAAAAGATAATTGGTTTAGATATGCGTCAAAAAGTTAGCTAGCTGTATATATTGTGACATTTAAAATACTTAAAAAGAACATCTTTATTATATCACCTTGCTGCAGCGGCAATTCCAAAAGGTATTGAAAAGAGAGTGGTAATAGTGTTGAGACTGTAGAAAAATGACAATCAATTAGCACAATCACATTAATTTACATTTTTCAAGGACACCCTTAAAAGACTTATATGTTATGTTGAAAAGAAGAAAAAAATGTAGCAAACATACCAAATGGATAGAACTGAAGTTTCAAGTTGTGGATTTGGCAACAGCCCAGACAGCAAGATAAGCAGCTCAAATGACCACCATTCAAGGCTAAAATGAACAATACATGAAAAAAACATTACATCATAGATATTTTTTGGAAAATTAAACAACTTAAAATTCAATAAAAGGAATATATATATATACTACTTGAAGTGAAAGGGAAGATGAATCACCAAATCATCACTACAGAAGGTATAGCAAACCGAAAGAACTCCCAAATTCCTTGGAACAGCTCCATAGAAATGGGTGCACGGGTTTCTGCACATGCAGGAGAGTATCTCATGTATAATCCTAGAAAAGTCACATTTAACCATATTGAAATGCTCATTGCTAATGCTCCACCAACATTATTCAGTCCAGTCTTGAACACCAAAGCCCAACAAAGGGGTACATGGATACAAAGAGTGACACAGGAACTTATAAGCATGGGAAGAAGCAGACTTTGCATTTGAAAATATCGAACTAACGGCTGCATAACTGCATGTGCAAAAAGTGCTGGAACAAGCCAGATTAAGAATGCTCTTGCTTCATGTGCCATTAGAGGGTCCTGGCCTATGAAAACTAGTATCTCATTCATGCTGATCCAAATAAAAGTCAGTGGAAGACAAACGATTGTGAGAGAAAATATAGCAGTGTATGTTTGCACTCCAACTTTTTCATATTGCTGAGCTCCATAAGCCTGTCCACAAATAGTTTCCAGTCCACTAGCCATTCCTGTCTGTTAACATGTGCAAATTATGAATGCACCAAGTTACTTGGGGAATACAATCATGATGATTTTGAGCAAGCTAACGTGCTAGAAATAGTTGATGAAGAATATAAACTTAATCACTCTAAAAACATAAGCATTTGATTTCATTCGTGTCGATTCATTGTTTTTAATACCTTTTAGCATCATTGAATTTGTACTTAAAAATAATGTAAGAATGTAGTTCTAATTTAATTAGATCAAAAGAGTAATATGGGTAAACTACTATTTTGGTCACTAAAAGTATAACGTATTGTCACATTTGTCTTTATAACAGGAAATTTAAAATTAAAAAAACCCATAAATTTTCAGTTGTTTCACTTAAGGGCCTGTTTGATTTCTATTTTGAAAACTGTTTTTAGTTTTTAAAAACTAAAAAAGAAAAAATTATGTTTGATGGATGAAAACAATTTTTAGTTAGACTAATAATGAAAATAGTTGCTAAATTTTAACTGCGATCTCTTGCAAACCTTCCTGCAGTCCACCTTCTTGTGACCTCCTATGGTATGTTAATCGTAAACTGCTACACAAAGGCAAAATTACACTAACAATCTAACTCAAATCTAACAAATACTTTAGCCCATATGTTGTCATTAAGAAGTGAAAACGAAAACATCTTTTAGTTGTTTCTGTTTTTTACTTTTTAAAACACTTTCTTTTAGAATAATTTCTAAAACTTGTTACAGTTTACATGATAAACTGATTGATAACTAGGTGAGAATTGATTTAAAAAACAGTTTTTAAAACAGAAAAGTGAGAAGCAAATCAAACAGGCCCTAAGTCTCCAAATTTAACAACTTACTGTCATTTTGGTTCTTAATATATGTTAATATTATTACTTAAGTCACATTTTTTTTCAATTTTGGAGTAATGTGATTGACAGATTTCACTTTTAGAGATTTATTTAAATTTTTCTTAATTTCAGATACTAATGTAACAATTTTCAGGGACTAAAATAATGGTTTACTCAATTAATATTTAATATTGTGGTTGTTCATTGTGTGAGACATTATGGTCTTGATGTAGATTGATGTTAAGGAATGAGATGCAAGAAAAACATATAATTATGAGGAATCAAAGTCAAACAATACAAGATTGAGTTTAGCTTACAAGAACACTGAAACCAGTAACCGTGGCAAGAGAGATGGCTAAGGCGGCACTGGAGAGATAGAGATCATCATTGAGGTGACCAACCATCATGATTAACACAACCTGCAATAAATACTGGGTAGCAGTCACAACCACCATAGGCACTGCTATGCGAATGATCCCCTTCATTTCTTCACCCAAACCATTCCATGTAACTTTCTGCTTCTCATTTTGTTTTGCTAATAGATTCTCTTCCATGCTTTTCTTTCCTACTAGTACTACCAATCCAATTGAGAGATAGAGTGCTTGAAAGATTTGAGTTGGTATGAAAGGCCTTTGCTTCTGCCTCTCAATCAATCATATGCTATATACTCACATTCTTTTTTATTAGTGAATTTATGAACCACCTTGTGTTGAGGAAGGCTGCACAGAGAAAAATATGATAATGAGCAATCAGTAGGAGCATAACTATAAACCAAGAGTCTAGGGAGCAAATCATAAGTCAACTCTCAGACATACAAATTGGATTCAAAGTATGTTCAGATTTAACTATTCAATACTCACCGCTTGTCACTTGTGTATATCTGTTTTTATATCACTTGATTTGCTCTTATAGAACACAGAAAAGAATATCTGAACAAAAGAGTATTTGTTTTCCAAGCCAATTTACTTGCTCATTCTTTTTGCAGTTATCCCCATGATACAATGCATTTCCCTCATCGAACAATAAAACCTATAGTATAATTATACCGAATTAAGAATGATTCAAAATTTTAGTATAGCATACAAGGTTCCATCATGCCATTGTAAATAGAAAAAAGAGATAATAGAATGAAAGTTGGAAACTATATTTTCCTTCCAAGTGTTGAGATTTAAGAATGCAGCCAAATCACTCAAACCTTGTCCAAGTATAAGTCAGTTTCCCATGTGGATATCATTGTTATTTCACTTATTTGGCGTTTGTCATTGTCCTCCACATCATCAGGCTTCCACAATAACAAAGTTCTCAAGGCATTCTGCAAAAATGAGAAACTAGGGAGTTTGAATATGCATGAGTCAAATTTCAATATCAAAATTTTAAAACCAATTTAAAAAATAAACCAATTAAAATCAGTTTACATATGCCCACATAAGAAAGCAATAACAGTAAAAATTAAATGCATCTAACAAATACTATGATGCAAATTTTTTTTACCATTAAACCTATACACAAGTTTTAAACGCAAAATAATCACCTTCATGCCTATTAGAATCATACATAGTTAATACAATGTCAACACTGGCAACTGGCAAGATATGTTAAAAGATACTATAGTTATGACAAGTGAGTATAATTAAATTAAATCATTAAAAAGACATTATAATCCATGATTACAGTTCACAACACTATTATTAAAGCATGACTGCTAACACCTTACTCCCCAGTCCACACAGGACAAGACCATACCAGCAACCAAGCAGGAGAATCAGGTCCTCCTAGGATCAAAAAAAACACACACACACACAAAAAAAAAAAAAAAAAACATTCAATTATTTAGAAAATTTTATCAATTGGGTCTTTAATTAAAATTAGAGATACATAGAAATTTCAATTTCAACAATATAGTTAAATAAAAATAAAAATAATAACTTACTTCCTTGAATATGGAGATGGGTAGGGTTCCTTCTTCCCAATTAGAACAAAACTTTGTATAAAGAAGAAGACGAGAGCCGTAGGAGAAGAAGAAGAAGAAGATGAGAAATGAGCTAAAACTTCGGAAGTGCACTGTAGCTTAGGAGAAATGGAAGAATGCAAGGTTTGCGTAGAAAAAAATGAAAATGATTATAAACTTTTTCACTCTGGCAAACAATTCTAATATTTAAAAATTGAAAATGAAAATTATTTTTAGAAAATAAAAATATAAAATAATGCTGAAAATGTGTTTATCTTTAATTTAGAAAATGTTTTTTTTATGAAATATTATAAATAAATAAAAAAGCCTACGACTGAAAATGATAAATCAACGTTTTTGATTGTTTTCATATAAAGTTGAAAACCCGATCGTACAAGTTGTAATTACATCGACATTTTTTTTCGTTCGACTTGATATGTCTGTTACCACTCTCGTTATCATCCCTCAACAACTTCTCTTAGACCATCTACTTCGCCCTTCAATGCTACCAACCTTGAATATATTTGAGACTCGCGCGTCTACAAGTGTGAACAGATTTGTTAGAAATAGAGTTTGGTGGTGAGTGTGCATAGAAACATTGGAAATGAAATTCATGTTGCACCGATCTCTGAAAGTGAGTGTGATAGAAGGTTCATCGGAGTTGGAATGTGATTCTTAAAAATCAGATCAAACGAAAAAGTTTATGTTTTACTGTCGTCATCATCGCTCCCTCCGATCTTAATCTACTTCGACGATTCCTCTTCCACATCCTCTGCTTTTACGTTTCTTCTTCTTCATTACTTTTTTATTTAAATATGTGAATTTTAATACTTGATGTGTTTGGTGATATGAATAATGATTCTTGTATACTAAGTTTAATTCATCCGAAAATATTGTGTTTTGTGGAATTTTATAAAATTTGGTTTGTTTGATAGTTGTCTTATAAGGTGTTTGATGAAATGTTTTGAAAATAAAAAATTATAAATCAAAACAAACATATTTTTTAAATTTAAAAAATTAAAATTAAAAATTATTTTCAAAATATAAAAATAGAAAATATATTTTCAAACAAAGCGCCACTGCTTTCTACGCCATGATGTTCACGGTTTAATGAAATTGAATAACAAATTTAGTTTAATTATATAAAAAGTATTTATCTTATGCAACACACAACCTAAAATACTTTTTTTTATATAAATTAAATTAAGCACATTAATTTATATAAAAAAAACATTTAAAAAAACAAAACTAGCTTAGGCTGCTACGAGGCAAACCAAAGGGAAGTTGGTGGGCTCCGTAATGGATCTTGCTTCCCTGTATCGTAAATGACAGATTTATACATTCATGCTGAAATTGTTGGCAATTAAACTATGCAAAATTTAACAGTGAAAAAAATTATACCCAAGTCAAAAAAAGTTATTACCCAAACTAAAATTTGTTAGTTATTCTCGAGAGGAGGGAATGGTCATCTTCTCCAACACAAACTTCCATGAGTCAAAATTTACTTAAAACGATTAAATTATGAGAAAATATTGTATTAGATTTGAGATCCACCCCATTTAAGTCAAAATCACATAATTTATGTGATTTTTTATAAATCTTAACCCATTCGAGGTTTTAGTAACATTTATGTATTCTCTATGTTCTATGTTGACACATGGTGGTCCCTAGCAAATGAAGGCCTATAAATATACAGTAGTGTATGGTTGAGAGGCAGAGGCAAAGGTCTTTCGTTAATTTCATACCAACTCAAACTTGGAAGTGGGAAAGGAAAGCATGGAACAGAATCTAATACCAAAACAAAGTGAGAAGGTGCAGAAGAGGGTTGCATGTGATGATGGGTTTGGTGAAGAAATGAAGAGGATCATTCGCATAGCAGGGCCTATGATGGTTGTGTCAGCTTCCCAGAATTTGTTGCAGGTTGTGTCAATCATGATGGTTGTTCATCTCAATGATGATCTCTATCTCTCCGGCGCCGCCTTAGCTATCTCTCTTGCCACTGTCACTTCCCACGGTGGTTTCAGTTTTCTTGTAAGCTTAACATATACTATATCTTTTTTGACTTTTACTCAAGGATATGCTTGAATACATTGCTTCAAAATTACTTCTAAAAAGAAAAAAAAATATAAAGAAAAAATAAAATTAAAGAAGTTAATATTATTTTTTTCCAAAAATTGAAAGTTCTCTCAAATAAATTCATATAAAATATATGAAATTGTCTATTAAAAAATACAATTTAACCTCTTCTCGAGAAGTTAATTTCATTTTTTATTCATAATTTTAGCTTATATCTTCCTTAACAAATCAACAACTATGATTCTAATTGATAGACGGGAATAGCTAGTGGACCTGAAACTATTTGTGGACAAGCTTATGGAGCTCAGCAATATCAAAAAATTGGAGTGCAAACATACACTGCTATATTCTCTCTCACGTGTTTGTCTTCCCCTTACTTTGGTTTGGATCAGCATGGAAAATATACTATTTTTCATAGGCCAAGACCGTCTCATTGCACATGAAGCAGGAAAGTTTATAATTTGGCTTGTTCCGGCACTTTTTGCATATGCAATCATGCAGCCCTTGGTTCGATATTTTCAAATGCAAAGTCTGCTTCTTCCCATGCTTGTAACTTCTTGTGTCACTCTTTGTCTCCACATACCCCTTTGTTGGGCATTGGTGTTCAAGACTGGACTGAATAGTGTCGGTGGGACATTAGCAATGAGCATTTCAATATGGTTAAATGTGACTTTTCTAGGATTATACATGAGATACTCTCCTGCATGTGCAAAAACCCGTGCACCCATTTCTTTGGAGCCGTTCAAAGGAATTTGGGAGTTCTTTCGTTTTGCTATTCCTTCAGCAGTAATGATGTGGTGATTCATCTTCCCTTTCACTTCAACTTGTATATTTATTCATATATATATATATATATACAGATTCCTTTCATCCCATTATAAATTGTTTACTTTTGTAGCCTTGAATGGTGGTCGTTTTGGGCTGTTACCAAATCCACAACTTGAAACTTCAGTTCTATCCATTTGGTATGTTGCTACATTTTCTTCTTTTCAACTTAACATATAGGATATAGGACTTTTTAGGTCCTCATTGAATTGCAACTCACCATCTATGATCTAACAATCTTATGAGATACTATGAATAATGTGATTGTGCTACTCCACAGTCTCAACACCATTTCCACACTCTATGCAATACCTTTTGGAATTTCTGCTGCAGCAAGGTGAAAACTTAAGCATGTTCTTTCTAAAAACTCTACATGTCACAATTTATATATCAGAACTAAATATCCTTACTCCTCTCTGATTGTTGTAGCACAAGGATTTCAAATGAATTAGGAGCAGGGAATCCACATTCTGCCCGTGTTGCTGTGTTGGCTTCAATGTCTTTTACAATCATGGAGACAACTATAGTTAGCAGAATCCTCTTTGTCTGTCGCGGTGTTTTTGGTTATGTTTTCAGCAATGAGAAGGATGTTGTTGATTATGTCACTGTGATGGCTCCTCTGGTTTGCATATCTGTTATAATTGACAGTATACAAGGTGTTCTCACAGATGAAGTAAAGTTCCCTATTATTAGTATTAAGTATAATTTATATTATATAGAAGAGAAGCATTAAAGTTCTCTGAAATTGTTTTATAATACTTTGGGTCAGGGGTTGCTAGAGGTTGTGGATGGCAACACATAGGGGTTTATGTCAATCTAGGTGCATTCTACCTCTGTGGGATTCCTGTTGCTGCATCACTGGGTTTTTTGACAAATATGAGAGGAAAAGGACTTTGGATTGGTGTACAACTCGGTTCTTTTGTCCAATGTATTCTACTTTCTACCATAACAAGTTGCATAAATTGGGAACAACAGGTATATATGCTATCTTACCTATTGTTTCAATCGTGTGGTGTTTCTAATGTAGGCAATCAAGGCAAGAAAACGGTTATTTGATAGTGAAATTTCAGCAAACAATAGACTGGTATGAGAAGCCCATGATCAGAAGCCTGGTTTTTTAATGATGGAACAACTCTTCATTAGTGAGAACTGAGAAGTAGTAGCTCAATCTCTTCATTAGTAGTTTGGAACTTGAATGTAATGGTTAATGAGATTTTTATTAGTTCGTTGTTACTGTTTTTTGTTAAATTGAATTGGAATCCTGTATCCTATGTCTGGAATGAGGAAAAGAGAGTGGAGAAACAAATAAAATTTTCAAATTTGAATTGGAAGGAAAATCGAAGGAAATAACTTTTTTCAATTTCTCTTAAATCAAACATACAATGTGTAAACACAATTTTAAAAGTCATTTTAACTCTATTCTATAATTTTTCATAGGAACTATTAAATTTTATAATCTAATATTGCAAAAGACTACGGAATCATCATTTTTTTTTCTCTGTTTCGTTTTATGTGGGTAAATATTAGTTTGTTTGTAAAATAGTGCAATAACACAAAGTCTAGCCTTACTAAGTGAGATCGACTATATGATTTTTATTTTTTTTTATAATATACTTCTAGCATGACTTAATATTTTTTTTAAATGACGAATTTATCAATTACATCATTTTCCCAACAAGACACATACTATTTTGGAGTATTTTCATTTAAAAGTTATTTGATATTCTAAAAACACCAACTAAGCTAGCGCAGGAGTTAAAAAAATAACTATTAAGATTTTAATATTTGTTATAATTTGTTACTTTTTATTCAATAAGTATAATTTTACTCTTTTATCTAATAAAGCACTGAAGAGTAAGGACATCTAATTGAACTATATAATTATTAATTATACTCTTACCATATAAGCGTCCTATGCAGTAGGAGACATCACTCAATTCTAATATTTTATAAAATGTGTTAAATATGGGTGAGTTGTTTTAGTTATTGATTATATTATTTATTATAATATTAAATAATTTAAAATAAAATATTTTAATATATATAATAATTTTTAAATTTATAGAATAGCATAATAATTAAAAAAATTTATTTATAATAATATGTGTTAAATATTTAAAAATATTGTAATTTAAGATTATTTTAATATAGAATTTAAGAAATGTGTTAAAAAAATAATTAATTAATTTGTTTCTAAATTACTTAGTTTATTTAAATAAATAATTTAGAATTATCTTCTAATTTATTTGTTCAAATTCTTTGATGGATTTTCATTCTAAATAAAGAATTTTTTAGAATTATCTTTTAATTTATTTGTTCAAGATTCTTTGATGGATTTTCATTCTAAATAAAGAATTTTTTTTCTCAGATTTTCAATTATTTAACTTCCATTATATTATTTTAAAAAATAGTAAATTTTTTTTTTTATGTATACCATGATATCTCTTATCGGATTATATTAATAATAACCAAAGAATATCATTTAATTTATTAAACATTAGAGACCATTAATTTAAATGTACAATAAAACAAATTAAAATTAAAGTAAATACTATTAAAGTTAAAGTTTTATTTTAGAAATCAAATAATTAATTTAACTATTTATATAAACATCTTACAAATTATTTAGTTTTTAATAATTATTTTATTTTAAAAATGATTAGCTATTTTAAGTTTACATTTAAAGTATCAAAGTATTTTTAAAATATTATGAACTAAAATATAAAAATAATAAATTAAATGGACTAAAAGTAACATTAAGTCTAAATATTATAATCATAAGATACTTACATTAATTCTTTCAAACAAAAAGACAATTTTACTAATAATAATAAATTAAAAGCATCATAAAACAATAACAACTAAATAATTTGAAAATTAATTTTTATTTAAATATATTAAAAAAAATTATTGAAAATAATATAAAAGAACAACGATAACCTATATAAAATGAAATCAAAGCGAAAAAATAACAATATTACAATCCTAATATATTTACAATAATCATAATTTAAAAGTATCATAAAATAATAAAAACAAAAAAAAATTTAAAAATATTTTTTTATTTAAATTAACTAATAAAGTTTATTGAAAATCAAATTAAACTAACAAAATAACAAATATGAAGTTATTTTTTATCCACTTTAATAAATTTTATTTCAATTCAATTTAAATTAAGTCAAATTAATACTTTTTATTTGATAATTGTTAATTTCTTGCTATGAATAAAAATCATAAAATTATTTGTGTAAAATATTTTTGAACTATGATAAATGACTTAATAATTAAAACAAATGTATAATTTTTTTTACATATTATTATTTTTTATTTGTACTAATATTATTATATTTTTCTTTTTAAAAGTATTTTACTTTTATCTTAATAATTAAAATTATAATTTTTTTTACAAGTAAAAATAAAAAATATAAAACAATCTTAACATTCAAACTAATTCAAACTAACAAATATCAATTAATTTTTTTAATAACAATGTTTTTATTTTTAATTGTGAAGCTTTTAAATTAAATTAAAAAAAACTTCTCTAAATGATTGTATTGTTAAAATCAAATAAGGTTATCAAATCAAGAAAATAAAAATATCAATTTAAATTTTTATTTTTAAAATAAAATTAGATTATTTTAAAATTAAAGAAAACTTTACAAATAATGAGTAGTTAAAAATTTATAATTAAATTAAAAAAGCATTGACAAGGAGGAAAAAGAAGTTGATTAATGAGAAATATTTAAAAAAATTACCAATAAAAAGAAATTAAAACAAAACCAAGAATATGGGAAAGAAGAAAAAGTAAAAATAAAAAAAAATAATAAAAGAAATATAAAAAAATATATAAAAGTCAAATCTAATCACACACCTATATAAAAGTTATGTTTATTCTGTGTCATAATTTCTTCTAAAATAAAATATTATAGTAATAAGATAATTACAATAATAATAATAATAATTTAAAAGTGTCATAAAATAATAATAATGAGATAAATTTGAAAATTAATTTTTATTTAAATTAGATAATAAAATTTGTTAAAAATAATATAAATCTAAAAGAAATTAAATTAACAATAATACTAAGATAATAAAAAATATTATAATTTTAAGATAGTTACATTAATCAATTTAAACTATCTCATTACACTTTTTTCAACTTTTCTTGTTATTATTATTATTATTATATAAAACAACAATTTCTTTTTGAATTTAAAGATGTTAAACTAATATTTTAAAAAAATCAGTTTAAAAAAATAAAATTAATACCAAATAGTTTATTTAAATTTAAATTAATATTTATTTAATTTAAATTCATTTAAACCTGTTACATTTAATCTTTAAATTTATTATATTCATAATCTTTAAATTTTTTATAATCATAAAATAATTAAAATAATAATAACTTAAAAGCATAAAAAAAAATAATAACAACCGGACAAATTTAAAAATTATTTTTTTAATCCAATTTAGAAAAATAAAATTAATATGAAATAATTAATTTAAATTTAAATTGATATTTATTTAAATTTAAATCCATTTAAATTGTTACATTTAAATTTAAATTATTATTTTTTACATTTAGATTTGTTATATTTATAAGATAATTACAGTAATAATAACTTAAAAACGTTATAAAATAATAATAGTAGAACAAATTTGAAAATAGATTTTTTTATTTAAATTTGATGATAATGTTCATTGAAAATAATATAAAATAAAAATTATAATCCTAAATAAAATCAAACTAATAAAATAACAAATATTATAATTTAAAAATAATTACAATAAATTCAAGATAATAACAAACATTATAATTTTAAGATAATTATATTAATCAATTTAAATTACTTATTGCACTTTTCTATTATTATCAACAATTATTTAAAAATAATAATTTTCTTTTGAATTTAAAGAACTCAAATTGATATTTTTTTTAAAATCCAATTTGGACTTTTTAAACTATTCATTGCACTTTTTTTTAAATATAAAATTAATATGGGATTAATGCATGAGATTTGGTAATGTAACAAAAATTTCTTTTATATTATATAATAGATATTTCATATTTAAAATAATAAACATATATATTTTTTAATAAAAATATTGTAAAATATTTAAAAGCACCGTAAGAAGTCAAATAAATAAAATAAATGGTATGTGATAAATACGCGTGTTATCAATTATCATATATGAAGGTCTAACTTTAGACAAAAATAATAGAAGAAAGAAATGCATGAATATATTAAATACCATAATAACTATATTAATGACAAAATTAAAAATAAAACAATTATTTTTTTATCATATAGTTGTTTAATTCCATTTTTACCCGAAGTCAATTACACAACTATTACATTTACAAATATTTCCATATATATACAAATACACGTATCTCGGGTAAAATGTTATAGAATCAGTAAAAAAGAACAGAGAGTGAGAGAGAAATTGTAATAATGTGCTATATAAATTTGTACTATTTTTGTATTATTTGTTGTTATGGTGTAGAATTTGATTTTATGTGAACCCCATAAGTAAGGTGTAGATACTACATACATATTATTTAATGAAATGCATGAAATTTTATATCCAATAACAGAATTAAAAAAAAAGTTATTCATTATTTGTATGTATGTGAGAAAACAAGAACTTTCAGCCTTGTTGGAGAAATCTTCGGCCATTTCCATGGAGATAAGAAAGCAAGGGCACTGGACCGACCAAAAAAGGGAACAAGAGAAGAAGTGACGCCACGTCAGCCACCGAACACAAACCTTGTCTAGTCATCGAGTCAAAAGTCACAAACTACAGAATCGCAAGCCTGAAACAAACTCGGGGGCAAAAGTGTAAAATACGGAAAGAACGAGGGACGAAATTGTAAGATTCGAAAATTGAGCGACGAAGGGCCTTTGATTGTGCATATAGTGTCACTCCCTCACTCCACAAACCCTAGCCCTCTTCATTCGTTCTCTCTTCTCTTCTCTCTCTCTTCTCTGCGAAGATGGCTTCACGCAGACTCGTATCCTCTCTGATTCGATCCTCCCTGCGTAGATCCCAATCGAAGCCCTCAATTACCGAATCCGCATCGAGGCTCTCGTCCTCGACCCGTGCCTCGCCGCACGGATACTTGCTCAACCGCGTCGCCGAGTACGCCACCGCGGCGGCGGCTGCCACCGCTCCTCCCTCTGCTCCTCCTCCGGGGAAGAAGGAGCTCGGCGGTGGTGGGAAGATCACCGATGAGTTCACCGGGAAGGGCTCGATCGGGCAGGTCTGCCAGGTCATCGGTGCCGTCGTCGATGTCAGATTCGAAGAGGGTTTGCCTCCGATCATGACCGCACTCGAGGTTCTGGATCACTCCACGAGGCTCGTGTTGGAGGTGGCGCAGCATTTGGGTGAGGGCGTTGTCCGAACCATTGCTATGGATGCCACCGAAGGGGTCGTTAGAGGGTGGCGCGTCCTCAACACTGGCTCCCCTATTACCGTAAATACTGATTCACTTGTTATTTAATTGTATTATTATTAGCTCAAAGTTGCATTTCGTGGATTCTACTTTGCTAATGTGTTTGGATTTGACTTGGTGTCCCAGTAGGGGTTTCTGAGATTTGTTGACCTTTTGGTATTGGATATCTGATTTTCGGAGCATTGAGATTTGAAGCTGTTGGTTTATGACGTCGATCTGAAAAAAAATCCACCTGCCTTTTGAAATTAACGAAATTTTTGTAAATACTGATACTGTTTTTGTTTTGAAATAAAAAAATGATTTGATGTTTTTTGTACTGGGTTTATTTAGGTTCAGAGATGCATGCGAGTTTGTCGCTGTTTGATTGTTGCAAGAACCCCATCTCGTCTTTTGATTGATTGATTGATAGTCTGTATCCTATTGCATTTTAGACGATTAATTTATTTGTTGTGCCGAAGTTGGTGGTCTCTTAATCGAGTCTACTGTCATGTAGTTTATACTTTGGATCTAGCTTGTTATTGTTCATTGTTTGATGAAGGTAGATTTCATTTCATGATATTTCTTTTGGCTTTCTTATTTTCAGTTAGTATCACTTTATGGTCTTATATTGTTTGAAAAGATTCTGCCATTGTTTCTTGTTAATTTCAATCAGTTTATGGTTATTTTTTATCTTGATCAACTGGTCCAATCTCCTCTTAGTAGACTTACATTTTTGCCCACACTAATTTAGCTTGATTTTTATTATTTTTTTGTCGTTACTTCATTTATTTTCTATTCTCTAATTTTGTAATATACTGTACGCATTCCTCAGGTTCCAGTTGGTAGGGCTACCCTTGGCCGTATCATAAATGTCATTGGAGAGCCTATTGATGCCAAGGGAGAACTCAGTAAGAAACCCATAAAACCTTTTATATATATATATATATATTTCTCTAATATCTGATTGATTATTTTCTGTTATTCTCATGAAACTGATGGTAATCACTGTGAATTGACTTAGATACCGAGCATTATTTGCCCATCCATAGAGAAGCTCCTGCTTTTGTTGAGCAAGAAACTGCACAGCAGATTCTCGCTACTGGGATCAAGGTATTTTTCTTTTTCTTTTTTTTTGTTTATTTTTTATTATTTTTGTAAATGCATTTTTATCTTATATCCTTCATTGTTAGATTACTTGTGTGTGTGTGTGTGTGTCATATGATTGGCTACTGATTTTTGCACGAATTTTTTGTGTACAGGTTGTTGACCTGCTTGCACCATATCAAAGAGGAGGAAAGATTGGGCTGTTTGGTGGTGCTGGTGTAGGAAAAACTGTGCTTATTATGGAACTTATTAACAATGTTGCAAAAGCTCATGGTATGTATTTAGTGCGCTTAGTTTATTCTTGATAAAATGTTCTCTTACCTTTCTATGCTGTATGCTGACTGTTTCCATTGATTAGGTGGTTTCTCCGTGTTTGCTGGTGTTGGCGAACGAACCCGTGAGGGTAATGACTTGTACAGAGAAATGATTGAGAGTGGTGTCATTAAGCTTGGTGATCAGCAGGTAAATTGAATACGGTCCATGGCACTTTTAGTATTCTTCATATTACTTTCATTTGAGTATTTTATTAATTTGTCAACAATGGTTGTTTCATGGTATTAGAGTGAAAGCAAATGTGCTCTTGTGTACGGTCAAATGAATGAGCCCCCTGGTGCCCGTGCCCGGGTTGGTCTTACTGGTCTTACTGTTGCTGAGCACTTCCGTGATGCTGAAGGGCAAGATGTGCTTCTTTTCGTAGACAACATTTTCCGTTTTACCCAAGTAAGTGTCCTTTGGCCAACTTGTCTAAGATAACTTTTGTTTTGGGGATATTGTTTGTGTTATTACTGTTCATTTTACACTGACACATCTTACAGGCTAACTCAGAGGTGTCTGCTTTGCTTGGTCGTATCCCATCTGCTGTTGGTTACCAACCAACCTTGTCTACTGATCTTGGAGCTCTTCAAGAGCGTATTACTACAACCAAGAAGGGTTCAATTACCTCTGTCCAAGCTATCTATGTGCCTGCTGATGACTTGACAGATCCTGCTCCTGCTACCGCTTTTGCTCACTTGGATGCCACAACAGTGTTATCACGACAGGTTTGATTTTATTGTATTATTTAAGTAGCTGATGCATTCACATTTTTGGTAATCATCAGCTAAATATTTTTGATTTTGATGATATTGAATAGATCTCCGAGATTGGTATCTATCCTGCTGTTGACCCCTTGGATTCTACATCTCGTATGCTTTCCCCTCTTATTTTGGGTGAGGATCACTATGAAACTGCTCGCGGTGTACAGAAAGTACTTCAGAACTATAAGAATCTTCAAGATATCATTGCTATTTTGGGAATGGATGAGCTTAGTGAAGATGATAAATTGACTGTTGCCCGTGCCCGTAAGATTCAGCGATTCTTGAGCCAGCCTTTCCATGTTGCAGAAGTCTTCACTGGTGCCCCTGGAAAATATGTTGAGTTGAAGGAGAACATCACCAGCTTCCAGGTATCATTATTATTATGTCATTTAATCTGATGATTTTACCCCACCTAGTGGTCTAAGGCTTTTGTTGTTGTAATCTAATTCTGCTAATACTTATATATAATTTTTTCATTTCAAAATCGTGTTTGCACTTTGATCCCCATGTTCAAAATAAACACATTTATCCTTCTATTTAAAAAAAAATCATAATTTTGGCCCAATTCTCAATTTTGCTTACATTTATTTATTTATTTTATTTCTTACATTTTAATTAATTAATAAATATGTTAGGTCTATGGTTCAATTGGACCAAAATAAAAGAAATAGAACATAGGCAAAATTGCGGATTTGAAAATGGAGTGACTAAAGTTGCAGATTGAACAAAATAGGGAAACATTAAGAGTGAAATTGTCTGTTCATTTACCTATTTTTTGGTTTTTTTTCCCCGAATCTTTAATTACCTCCTTGTTTCCAAAGTGTTGGGCATTTGTTGGGTACTCGTACTGTTTCATTTGACTTGGTTTTGTTTGTGGACTAATGCATGCATGGTTAATGATTCCTCTCACAGGGTGTATTGGATGGGAAATACGATGACCTCTCTGAGCAGGCGTTTTACATGGTTGGAGGTATTGATGAGGTGATTGCTAAGGCTGAGAAAATTGCTAAGGAATCTGCAGCATCTTAATCACATACACAGCACTGTTCTCATTTTAATCCTTTTTTTGTAATTGCTAAATTTAATAATTTAGGAACTCTTGGCAATGCCAAACGACAAAATTTTTCCATTTTTTGGGTATGAAAATGTCAGGTTATTCCTTCCCATTTTAATGTTGCCGACTGTGAGATGAACTACGGTCAAGGTGGTCTGTGGCCAACTGCCCCCCTTTTTTTAAGTTGTGTTATTTAATAAGGGGAAAAAGGGCATGAGGATGTACATTTTTACTTTCTTGTTGAGAACGTTGGATGCATTATTAATGTTATAACTTTGCTGCAACTGTTCCACCGTAATGTCTGTTTCTTATTGAATTTTCTTCTTATGCTCTAATTGTGTTTAGTTTTGTTCTATCAGATTTTTAGTTTTAAGAAACAAAAACGTAAACATGGCAAAATTTCAGGATTTTAGAAACTGCTGCAAAAATTGAAATTGGTCTTCAATAGTTTAAAATGTAATTTTTGAAACAAAATGTGATCGACAAATAAGTTTAAATAGATTATTGGCACCGGCATTACATTGGCACCATCTCCTCTTCTATTGTCGTTGTCACCCATGGCTTCAAAACAAAATTTTGGATTCACTCTTATTCAAATCAAACAACATCTATTACTTTATTTTTGTGGTATTGATTATGCATATGGGGGGAACATCTGGAAAAATTATTGCTTATTGGGAACACTTTGCTAAAAGCAAGAATTGAGGAGTTTGTGACGCACAAGAAATGAAGAAACCTGGTGAACACCACGGTGAGAAAAATTTAGATTATAATCAAAATTAAATTAAAAAAAATAAAAATTTATATAATAAAAGAGTGAAAATACAGTTGAAATTTTTTTTATTAAAAAATAATTATAAAATATAAATCTTCAATTTTATCAAAACAACATATTTTTTTCAAAAAATAATTTTCTTTCATATTTAAATTATGGTACCAAATATTAAAAATTAATTTTTAAACAAATTATAATTCAATAAGAGTTTAAATTGTGGTTTCAATAATTCCAAGGTCACAGTAATTCCAAACTTAACAGAATCCAATTTTGAGTCAAGCTGGCATGAATTTTGAGTTGGATTAGTCACAGGAAATTTCGAGCC